>CM030791.1:23077500-25477500 GCA_018127125.1 Rhododendron griersonianum | reverse complement strand
GAGATTGGGGAATGGTTGGTTTTTCCTTCTTCAATTCAAAACAACGAAGCGTGAATCAGAAAGGGGTAAAGTGAGGGGAAATATTGGGCCTTGCTAAATCAGGCCTATACAATCTACTCTTGGCACGCGTGTACTTGAAGAGCAAATCTTGAAGCTCTGTATAACAGGAAATTCCTGGCCGGTCCTATTTGTTTGGGTGGGTTCCATGCAAACTCTCTTTTGTAAGTGCTATCCCATCTAGGCCCTTTTTAAATATACTTTTACTATTTTGTCCTTTTCACTTTTCAGCACTTACAGAATTCACACCTCTTTGTAAAATTCACACCCCCACAGAATTCACACCTCCAAGAATTCACACCTCTCAGAAGAATTCACACCTCCGAGAATTCACACCCCCAAGAATTCACACCTCCCACACCTCTCCGAGAATTCACACCTCCCAGAATTCACACCCCCGAGAATTCACACCCCCGAAAATTCACACCCCCAAGAATTCACACCTCTCAGAATTCACACCCCCGAGAATTCACACCTCCAAGAATTCACACCTCCCAAAATTCACACCCCCGAAAATTCACATCCCCGAGAATTCACACCTCCCAGAATTTACCTCTTTGTAAAATTAACACCTTTGCGGAATTTACACCGCTAAAATTCACATCTTTTTTTTGCAGAATTCACGCCCTAGATTCTATCTTTTTGAACGTGTGAATTCTGTATTTTGGGACATGTAAATTCTGCATTTTGGGACATAATTCACATCTTCAAATAAAGAATTCACTCATGTTTTAATTAACAACTTACAAAATTTGTAATTCAAGCAAAAGCATAACATTCAAATTAAAAAACAAACTGACTTTTAAAAAGAAACAAAAGGAATTTACAAGAATTCACACGAGTGTGAATTCTTTTTCCGTCAAATTGTACCCAAGGCCTTCCGCCCGGCCTTCCGATCGCCAAATTCCAAACAGATTCCTCGTCTTCTTCTGCAAATCGACTGGAGGCAAGGCCGAAGAACTTTCAGATGTGGCCGTACGTGGGCATTTCATTTGAGGGGTGTGAATTCTTTCATTTGAGGGGTGTAAATTCTTTTCATTTTTGGAGAATGTGAATTCTGCATTTGAGGGGTGTGAATTGTTTATTTTGTAGGGTGTGAAATGTTTAGAAGGGGTGTGAATTCTTTCATTTGAGGGATGTAAATTCTTTTCATTTTTGGAGGATGTGAATTCTGCATTTGAGGGGTGTGAATTGTTTATTTTGGAGAGTGAGTAGTGATGTGTGAATTCTGCATTTTGAGAATTGTGAATTCTGTATTTTGGAGGGTGTGAATTCACACTCCCCGAATTCACATCCCATAGAATTTTCACCCCCAAAATTCACACTCATTTGCAGAATTCACATCCTTTTTGCAGAATTCACATCCCTCTGCAAGAATTCACACTCCTTCGCAGAATTCACACCCCTTTGCACTATTCACACTCCTTCACAGAATTCACACCTCTTTGCACTATTCACACCCTTAGAATTCACATCTTTGAAAAAACAAACAATTCGCACCCAAATAAAGAATTCACACGTTCGGAAAAAGATACAATTCACACCCACATGAAGAATCACACCCAATACACACATGTTTGTATAGTTGTAAAATCATAGTGTTGCACAACAAAACAAGAATAGTTGTATTACACACAGTTTGTACACGTAAACATATCTGGCTTGCTTACGACATAAAGGTTGAAGAGAAAAACAAAAAGAAAAACATAGACCCGAAGTTCCTCTTTTCAGGGGTTACAGATCTGGCTTGCTCACCGCCGCCGATTACAACAACCTCTGCCAGTGCGAAACCTCGACGACATCAAGATGCACCTCTCCGCCATTGAGTACGGTCCCTACCTCCAAAACGGTAATCGACATCAACAACTGGTCCCGATCCTGGTACTCGGAGCTTCTGGAGGTGCGCGACGGCGAATCTCTCCGATGGACGACGGTAACGAGAGGTCAACGCCGATAACGTCATAACTAGAGCCAGATGCGTAACGCCGATGCGATTTTCGCCAAGGGTTGGTCGCCGGAGTTGGAGCCGGTGGTGAATGTGGATGCTTTGAAGATGAAGTTGTTGGGGACGGAAGGGAAGGAGGTCATTTGCTAGTCGGAGCCTCAAGAGGTGTGCGAGAGCACGGGGTCTCGACGAGGCGGTGACTTTTGCGAGGATTCTGGATGAGGCTGGGTTATTTTGGGTACTTAAATTAAAACAGGACTTGTGCGAAATGGGCTAGAAATGAGGTGGGTTTGGATGGGCAGACATTGACAAAAGAGGGCCGGCCAGTAAGAACCCCTATTGTTGGACTATAATTTGAACGTCCCATAATTTGGTGCTCTGCGCATGCCAAAAGTTCTATTGATACAACACTGAATTGTACTAGTAGTTCTTTTGTTTAATTCACACAAGGACCTATTACAACATCATTCGAGCGTAATACAAGTGTCAGCAACGCCTAAAGTTACAGTACATGTCTAATTAAAAATGATTTTTAAGTGAGGCATCCATATCCTAATTACATGTATTCGTCACTGTCCCACTCAAAAGTTAGCTTGATTCCCCACCCAAAAAAAAGAGGCACTCAAAGTTATCTACTCAACCAAAATTACAGGGACAGGGTCCCACTTGGAATTCCATTACCTCCTGCCCGCATTTTGCACTCCCTTGGGGTCCAGAATTAGCAACACACTCACTAGCTCATGTCTTGCAATAAAAACACATAATTCAAGGGCCAATTGTTGGGTACTTTAAGAATACCGGCCGGTACACAATGTCGGACGTTCTCTGTCTTCCAACCACGTAACATAAGTGAATGATAATTTTTCTACCGGATATTTTGTCGCTATGTAAATGGTTGAGAGTACCACGTACACAACGCTATATGGTACTCTAGGAATGCTGGATAAGTACTCTAATTCAAGAGCTTATAGTTGAGACCCAATAAAAGTCAAACATCATCACTACATGAGTAAAAGTTCATTCAAGAAAGTATATGCTGTCAAAACTGTATTCTAGAACTGCACACAGTTCAGTGTGGGGCTTGTTCGTTTTGGTTATCCAAAACTTTTGCGCACGGTTTCTAATAAATTAACTCTCTCTATCTCTCTTCACTCATTACTCTCAAAAACTTCACTTAAAACCCAAAACGAACAGGGTCGTGGGGTTTTGTTTTGGGCTTATCCCTTATATAATCTGGGCTTTTAGGCCTTTTAGGTGTTTGAGCTGTGTCCCCTCTATTTTAATTGTTGGGTTTGCCCCATGTATCCAGACTTTAGGCCTTTCAAGTATTTAGACTTGTCTCATACGGGTGTTTTCTTGGTTGGTATCTTGCCCGAATTGAACACTATGCTATTAATCTTTGTAACAACTTCAAAGATTAATAAAATTTCATTTTCGGTGTTGAAAAAAAAGTATTCCAGAACTGTTAGCGTGGAGAGCTATCAATGATAGTCATTGATTACATTTTTTTATCACCAAAAAGTGGGTCTAATAACGAAAAAAACCACCTCTTGCCATACAATATTCATGCACTTTTTGGGAGTGGGGTGACACTCAACAATGTTTTACCACTCATTCCAACCTTTCCCCATCATTCACTTTCATTGATTCCCACCTGAAAAAAAAAACAAAACAAAACCCTACCCACATTGCATACCCACCTACTGGAATACCTCAAAAACTAATTTTATCAAATATGAAAACATAGGCCTCAATTCCCCATGAAACTCTGTTTCCTCGTTTTTCTCATTCACTTGTTCACTCATGGCCACTGCAACTCTGATATTCATATTGGATACAAGGTCACCATTCCTGTCCCAACAGAATACAGCATGGGGTTCATAGGAAGAGCTTTTATAATTGAATCTGAACAGATGGTTCCCAATTTCAAAGTTGCATTGAGTGTTGAATCTGGAGAGCAGAAGTACTCATGTTCATTAGATGTTTTCCTTGGAGATGTAAAAGTATGGACTTCTGGCCATTTTTCGCGGTTTTACACCACAGAGAAATGTGTGCTCGAGCTGACTCAAAGCGGAGATCTACAGTTAAAGGGTCAAGAGGACCGCCTTGGATGGAAAGCCGGGACTTCTGGACAAGGTGTGGAGGTAAATTTAAATGATCCGTGTGGTAACGTTGTCGATTTTTCTGCTAGCTTCTTGTTTACATTAATAAAATGGATATAGGTTTTCCACTTTTTTTTCTATGTTTCGGTTTTTGATGGGAAACCCGAAACAAAGAAACATGTCTGGTCTGGTCTAGTACCAGTTTTCGAAAAGTAGCTGTGAAAACAAGTGAGCAACTGAAAACTTATTTTCAGAAACAAGAATCTGAAACTTGTTAGATTATGTTGTGCAATTTCTCAACATTAGGCCAATTCTCTGATACTGAACCTGTGTTGATGCAGAGACTGAACTTACTAAGAACAGGTAACCTAGTTCTGGTAGACGCCCTCGACCAGATAAAATGGCAGAGTTTCAATTTCCCTACCAATATTATGCTCTGGGGGCAGAGATTGAATGTGAGAACTCACTTAACTTCTTTCCCCACCAACTCAACTTCATTCTTTTCATTCGAAATCCAGCATGACAAGCTTGCATTGTACTTGAATTCTGATAAGCTCAATTATACGTACTGGAAATTCAAGCCTCTCGGCAACCAAAACATCACATTTATCAAAGTGAGCAATAAAGGAGTAGACATCTTTGGTGATGAATATACGAAAATTGACCAAATTCCATCAGGAGGATTTCAACCCTTGCGATTTATGGCATTGGGGAACGAAACGGGTAATTTGGGTTTTTATTACTACTCAACTGAGCAGGGGAAATTTGAGGCATCTTTTTTGGCTATAAACAACACTTGTGATCTTCCTTTGGTATGTAAGCCTTACGGTATATGTACATTATCTGATGTTTGTTCGTGCATTCGGTTCATAACAAGAGATGGGATGAATTCCAACTGCAGCAATGGAATTTCTGGTGGGTATTGTGGGAAGAATCAGGTGGAGATGGTAGAATTACCCGGCGTTACTACCGTATTAAAGGGTACAAATGTGAAGGATAATGTGAGCAGAGAAAAGTGTTCGGAAATTTGTTTGGATGACTGTAATTGTACTGCTGCATTGTATACATTCGATTCGGGAGAGTGTTTTTTGTTTGGTCTTGTTAGAGGAGTGAAACAGGTTTCACGGTTGAAGGAATCGAGTTATATGGTTAAGGTTCCGAAAGGAAGTGGTGGAGGTAAGGGGAAGAGTTCTGGTTTGAAAAAATGGGTGTTGGTGGTTGTGGGAGTAGCTGATGGATTGATTCTTGTTCTTGTTTTGGGAGGGATTGGGTACTATGTACTTCAGAAGAGAAGAAAGAATTTACAGAATATTGATAACAATTCCTAAACCCAAGTGGTTCATAGTTAATTTTTTTTTTGTGAGAATTGACCATCAAAATACTCATACAAGCTTGATCACTTGTAATAGAAACTGACATCAATTGTTGTGGAAAGGCCTATTTTCATGGCATATAGTGGCAATTGTGTTTCCCTGTCAAAACTTGTGCAAAAGCTATGGGTTTTTTTTTCTTTTTTTCTTTCACTTTTCATGTCATGGAAAAAGTCTGTAAAGGTGCCCTTCACATTCCGACATATGTATTTAGATATCTCCAAATACGTGAGTGTGAACGCTTAAAGAAAATTAGTCCCATACCATCACGAGATGGGTGTTCAATGATTCAACCACGAGCTCAGAGTCATAAACAAGTGATGAAGACATCATGTTCATGTTCTTGTGCAAATCAAAACTTGGTTGATCTTTTTTTGATGGTGATGTACGTTATGGTGACCACATTTAAGCATCATTTGTAAGTATCATCTTTTTTCTCCCCTTAGGAAACAATCCAGTATGCTATACAGAAAAGACCATCACGGATTCGAAGCTACTAGGATAACGATTTAGATGACATACAACTATGCAATGCTGAGATGTGATGCATATATTGACAAAAAGAGAGGTTTTGAATGAGAGTTTAGGCTCTCTTTGAGCCAAATTTAAGGTTCTTAGATGGATGCACATGGCAGAGATGTGTGTTTTTTGCTTATGGAAGAGAGGTGTGTTTTTTTTTTTTCCCATTCTGACAAGAGGCATAGCAATACCATAGATTCCATCACAAAATATAGGAGTGAATTAAAACTATCAAAATTTAGACTCGAGCACATGCATAAATTAGCAATCTCAGTGGCACCGCTAAAGCAGCCCAGCAACTAGGTTGTTGGGCGAAGAACCAGTCCCCGATATGATAGTAGAGATCCCGAGGGAAAACAGCTCAAACCCAATACTAAGCACAAGATGAAATCGGAAGACCAAGGATCTGGTAATGGAAGATGTGCTTGAATGTTGCTTTCTTCACCTTCCTCCTGAGTGCTCTACAATAATCAATAAGATTACTAAATGGATGAAATTTATCGCCATTTTCCAGGAGTTGAATGGCAAGTAGAGAATCGAAATCAATATCTACTTATTGAAGATGTATTCAAATCTGTGATTAGTTTGACGCCATCTCGCATGGCACAGCTCCGCAGTAGGTTGATTGTGGTTCCGGTCGCTGAAAGCCTTGTACACAAATATCTCGCACAATTTCTAATAATGCCACCTGCTCTAGCTATCTTCCCATCCCAAATTGGTAACATATGAAAACCAAGGTGAATACATCATGCGGATCAAAAAAAAAAAAAGGTGAATACATCATGGTTGTTAAAATCTTACGATACGGAATACGTATCCTACGATTCGTATCGTCTCCTTCCAAAAACGATACGTATTTCACCCCATATCCTTTTTGTTTATATAGAAATCCTACGATACGATGACGTATCTTACAATATAATAGCGTATCCTGATTCGGAACGTATCCTACGATTTCTTGTTGAGAAGAAATCATACCAAATTTTAAGAATTAGAATACAAACACATTCTTAATCGTTTGATCTAATTATGACGGTATCCAAATCATTTAGAGAAAACTAAAATTCGAAGTTCGAATAGAAGAAAGAACATATTTCGATCATGTATTGCACAGCTCAGGCACGCCTCATTATGATAGACCCTACTTGGGAGACTTGAAATTTTCCAACCTAAAAGCCTATTTTTCATACATTAATCACTTATTTTCATATATCCAACATATTTTTAGATAATAATTAAATATAAATATTTTTTTATATTACATTTGTTTTCATTAACGTATCTTACAATCCACGATATGTATCCCGAAATGATACATAAAATGAAATAAACGATACACGATTCGTATCCCGATTGAAAACATTGGAATACGTAACTGGTGCCCAATTTTCCCGGGTGGGGTTGAGCTGGGTTATTGAGATGCTAGATAGTCCATTTTGGGGAAAATTTACTGGAATTAAAATTTCTTGACTGTTCTGTTACCAACATTTGTATATTTTCTGTTCTGCACCTGAAGATCACTGTATCCCACTATGCATGTCCCGATGGTCAGACGTGTAAGCAACGCAATCGATCGATCGAGGCCGAATTCTGTCTTAAGGAAATAGTGCTGAACCGCTTGCCTCGATCTACTTAGGTTCTGTGTTTGTTCCGCATCAAGCCGGTAAGGAGTTCTGTACTTCACCATCTTGGGTTGTAATTCTGTTTTCTGAAGTTGGTTTCTGTTGGAAAGCGGAAGTGATAGGTATCACTGATGGGGGAGGAGATTTTCACACACAATAATAAGCATATTTTTATTGATAAAACACACAAACAATTATGTACACAATGCTCTCACACTTCTTTCTGTCTTTTACTCTCACTCAACTCCCATATTTTTACATTACAGATTACAAATCCATTTATAGGCAAAGCTAGACAATATAGATAACCTTACATTTATGGAAAATTCACAAAATCAAACACGTAACTCCAATCTTTATCCACGTTTTATTTCTTTTTCTTCCAAATCTTATCTTCTTTGACTAAAAATCCCACTTAAACCTTATCATCAAGCCACCATTAGAACAGTTAACCACGTTTTTGTCATTCAAGCTTACTTTTCAACAGTTTCTCTGTTTCATCCCAATGTTAGTTATTTTACCGAAGCTATTACAGTTCACATTCAATAGATACACACAAATTTTATCTTGTAGTTTTATTTTACAAGTGTCTCTCTTTTCCAAAAGATCAAGAATAATACAATAATAGTAGCATCCACAAGTTCTGCAAAGGGAGCTCTTATCAAAAGAAAATATCGCGCGCAGAGATGTTCTCCTAATCCGGAAATTGGCCCAAGCTAGCCCATATGATCATAATTGGGTCACCAGCCTTAATTGAAATCACATTTTAGTGATGGGCGCCTCAAATCCACTAAAATCACATTTGGTGGGCCCTCTTGAATCTAAGAGCATATGCAACTTCAGAAAATTACCTGTGGGTCTAGAAAATCTAGATCTAATTCCCACTAAGGATGAACTCAATTTTTATTTACCTCTAAGGATAATCTTATATGAACATTACATTTTTACCCTTTATTAAATGCAACCACCCCCTCCCACCTCCATTGCACAACCACTTCCAGCCGGCAAACACCTCCGGCCGGCAACCACCTCCGGCCGGCAAGTTTTTCCGGCGACCACCTCCGGCCAACGACTAAAAATTCGCAGTGTGAAATTCACAATTTCGCAGTGTTTCCGGCGACCACCTCCGGCCAACGACTAAAAATTCGCAGTGTGAAATTCACAATTTCGCAGTGTTTCCGGCGACCACCTCCGATCGGCGACTGAAAATTCGCAGTGTGGCATCGAGAAAAAAAACAAAAAAACAAATTCGCAGTAGAATACAATTTCGCAGTGTAAAATTCAGTCAAACAAAAATTCTCAGTGTGAAATTCCTGTCGAACACAATTTCGCAGTGCAAAATTCACTGTCAAACACAAATTCTTACTGCGAAATTCACAATTTCGCAGTGTTTCCGGCGACTTTTTCGAAAAAATTCCCGTGAAGATGTTGAACACGACCTTCTCGAACCCTTGGGTGTGGAGCACCTCCTTGGAGAGGTCGGGCGTGGAGACCACGACGAGGTTGTGCTGGCCCATACGAACATACGGAGCAGGAGGATCTCGCCGTACGGTGGTTCATGTCGTCATCGACTTGGAGATTTTGGAGGAAGGATTCAATGGCGGCGCCGGCGGATGTGATTGAGGCAGAGTGGAGGTGGTGACGATTTGGGAGGCGGTGTTGCGTGAGGAGTCGCTGAGGGTTAGGACAGCCAATGCGGAGGCGGCAGTAGACGAGACCTTGAGGAATGGGGTGTCGATTTGGGTTGTTGGTTTAAAACTTGCTAGAGAGAGCGAGAGAGATGGGGAACAGGTGTGAAACAGGAGATGGTGAGGGTATTGATGAAGGGAGGAGGGCAGAGGGAAATTGTTTTTTCTTTCCCTTTGTTTAATGGGGGTTTCTTCGAGGTAGTAGATAGTCAAGAGTGAGAGTCAGCTTTTCAGAGGGAGAGTCCCGATGGTTCCAGAGGGAGGTGCTTTTCATTGGGCGGCGTGGAGGGGAGTGGATATTATCGTCCAAAAAAATGTTAAAATCCTTGTCCGTGCTTTTTGAATCAGTCCAGGAGCTATTGGAGTTTTGAATCAATTTTTTGGACCGGCCGGAAATTGGCCCATGCAACTTCTAATCGTGGATGAACATGTCACGGACAATTGAACAGCCTCTCCCTGTCCAAATACCTTCAACGCCAAAAATTTTAGTTAATTAAATATTGCTCACAAATAAAATATATGTAATAGTCCTAATTACTAATTTCTTTTAAGTGTGGCCCATCTTAGTTTCAGGGACACCTATAAAAACATCTAAAAAAATATCTCATAGTTTCTGATCAAATTTTGATGATCCGAGCCGCTCAATATGATCAGAACGTGATTTTAATGGTCCTCGCTAGAAATTAGCATTAAAAAAATGACCGGGAAGGGCTTGATCTGAGCAGTTTTAATTGAACGGTTTAATTAAAAATTGCTCAAAACAAGCACTTCCCGGTCATATTTTTTGCTAATTTCTCGCGGGCACCTGTAAAATCACATTCTGCACACATTGAACAGTTTGGATCATAAAAATTTGATCGGGAACTATAAGATTGAGATTTGGGATGTTTTTTTAGATGTTTTTATAAGTGTCTCTGGAACCGCCCCGATATACATATTAGTATCATTTAGGTTTATCTTGTCAAATCATCCATTTTCGATTTGCTTTCTTTTGGTTCCTTGATGTCTAAGTGAAGTGATATAAGTATGTACTCTAGTTAGTCTGCATATTGTAACCACCGGATGTGTTCAAAGTTCGTTATTGACCCATCACCCGCATATATATGCAGTCTTCTCATCTCACATATGCTAGGTAATTTATTGTCTAAACCTTGGAACTAATCAAAAATGTTGGTCCCGGAGTGCCCCAATGCCACTTTCTGCGACCGCTCTAAAAACAGACTTACGTGTGTGTGATGTCAAATGTCATAAAAGACTTAATTGAAACTCTTCCTAACATCAATTGATTTAAGGAGAGATGGTGGAAAACGGTCCGACACCAAAGAAGAGTGAGATATTCGTACTCGATGCATTTTTAGCCGTTTTTGATATGTCCAATTGAAACATTACCAACCATCACGGCTGTTTCATGATTTTGTCAAGTTCGACCCAAAGTCAAAAGTGTGTATTTTATTTCTGCTCAGCCAATTCACACTTGCAGGTCAAAAAGAAGAAACGCGTATGATCACCACTCTTCTTCTTTCCTAAAAGTCCTTTTGAGTGCCACCATTTTCCCAAACCTTCTAGCCCCTTTTCCATGCATGTATGCAAAATATATTTTCGCATCTTCGTTCTTTTCCTTTTCTAGTGGCCATGCCCTCTATGGTAATTTACACATTAGAAAGCGCTATTATTCCCCAAACTTTTAATGAATTTATTCTAAAAGAATTCATGGCAACAGGGCCGGCGAAACCTGGAACCTCTAATAATGGGGTCAATATTTAGGCATATACTTAATATTCTTGTTATTTGGTAATCAAATAGAAAATATCACTACAAGAAAATTATTAGTGATTGACCGGGAAGAGAAATTGTGTAAAAAAATCTCGGTATTTAGGAATTATGCATAGAAATTTGCAAACGTGTAAAGATGTGTATTGGAATTCTAACTTCTTTAGTATTCAATGAGTATGACCCACAGCTAGTTATTGACTGATGGTTAGCAAAATTTTAGTGTTACAAAGAGGGCGAATTTATAGTTTTAATAGGGTTGCATTGAATACTTAGAGCAATTTCATTGAAATTGCCGAGTTAAATCCACAAATAGTACTAAAAATTTAATCGACTTAGTGGATGAATGTGGAAGTCAGTGAAGTCAAGTGACCCAAATTACTGTTTGAATGGTCCTTAAAAAAATCAGCTCAATTGGATAATTAATAAGTATTTCATTCATCTTTTAGTTTTTCATTCAAAATTTAAGATCCTGAATTTTGAATGAACTTTGGAGAAAATTTAGAAAAGTGAGTGCGCAGTTCCCTCGATTTGAACCGCATATATTCTAGGGCGTGTTGAGAAATGCATTAACAAAAAAAATTATCTTGATTGAACATCCATAGGTATCTAAATGCAAACATTATATGAAAATTATGAACTGTTTTAAAACATAACGATGTCTGATTAAGATAATTTTTTTGATTAATGCTCTTTTCAATAAGCCCTATAATATCCGTGGTTCAGATCAAGGGGATACCAGACAAACAATCGTCTAACTTTTCTTCAAAACTCATTTAAAATTTAGAATCCTAAAATCTGATTGAAAAATTGAAAGATTGGATGAAGTACCTATAATTATCCGATTGAACTAATGCATATATGACCACTTGAACTATTATTAATTTGAAAATATTGAACGGCTTAAATCATTTAAAAATTAAAAAAAGGTCTATTTTTATATGTTTGGAGCTGAGCGGAGGGGGTGACACGTTCCAACCCTCCCTGCTCCGCCCCTGCCAGTTATAAGTCTAATATTCAAACGTTCCATACACATCCGAATGAGGAGCTTCTGCATTTGCTCTACTTTAACTAGAAAAGACTAAAAGATCTTTCTATATTCTTGACACAGTAAAAGACAGAACGATGTGAACGACTTTTGTTAATAATTCTGCACATGCATTAGTCAGATCAAGGTTATTCCTTCATGAATTCATACAGAATATCATGAGGGGAAGGGTCAAATTAAGTCTAGCAATATTGTTGGTTTGCATGCATGTAATCAAGCTACTTCTTCTGATTCGCTCTTCTGTGATTTTGTTCTTCGCAATGATGATTAATTAATTGATCAGCTGCGGGAACGAAGACCTTTTCTAGGAACACAACTAAATTTTTGGTATTTTTATTTGCCTTTTTCTGAATCTTTGTAAATTCACATATTATTTTTTCGTCTAACCCTTCGTCTTGATGAGAGATGAGTCTAAAAAAATAAAAAGTTTTGACCACAATCAGAAAAGGGTCGATGATCAACTAAAGACAAAGATACCAAACAACTGTATTTTTGGCTTTTTGTCGTCTATGAACTTTTTTCAACTTTTTTTTTTTTTGGAACCAAGCAATTTTATAAAGGGGACAGAAGCCCAACAAACAAGCAGGGGAAAACCTGCAAAAACAGAAAAACAACCAAAACCTAGGCTACAAAGCTAGGCAAAAGAAGACCAAGAATATCACCCTAGAAACACCCAAAGGAACAGAAACTACGGAAAAATAGAATCGGGGATCCCCCAGTACAAGCAGGTATGGAGGTTATCCACAGTACTGGGAACATTCCGCCACGAGCTAGCACAGGCCTTGACTTCATCCAGAATTTGGTGCATCACTATCTCAGGATTATGCGCAATCTGCTGAAAGATACGTCCATTCCTCTCCCTCCAAATGTAGTAAATAGTTGCAGCTAGGCAAAGCTTGAACAGAGAAGCCCATACAGATTTATTTTTGCAAGAAAGAGAACCCCAAGAAACCTCAGAAGCAAGAGACCAATCATGAGTAAAAGAACCCAACTTAGCTCTGACCCCTAACCAGACACGTGAGGAAAAATGGCAAGAGAAGAACAAGTGAGCATGTGATTCAACACTCCCCAAACATAAGACACAACTACTATCATGGACAATCCCCCAAACCATTAACCTGTCTCGAGTATTCAGCCTCCCCAAAATAGCCACCCATTGAAGAAAAGACCACCTCGGAACATGCCTTTTGTGCCAAACCAAATGATACCATCCAACCTCAGAAGCTGAGGATCTAAGAGCCTCCCAGGCGGATTTTGCAGAATAACACCCTGATGGAGACAAAGTCCAAAATACAGAATCCTCAGTTGCAGGATGAGGTAAAAGAGTAGAGTTGGTATTAGCAACGATATCTCTAACAATGGCCGATCTGCTTCTATGCCATCTCCAACTGCCATTATGGATTATAGAACACACCTTAGCATTAAGAGATCTACCAATATTAGTAGTCACACCATCACCATATTTGAGCAATAGAGGGCCAAGATTGTGCCAATTATCAAGCCACAAAAAAGTATTCTCACCATTCCCAATCTGAGCTTTGATATATTGATGACCCACTCTCCTTAGACCAAAAAGCTTTCTCATTGTCCAAGAAGAATCACCAGGTAAGTTCATAGACCAAATATAGTTGTGTTTGATAACATATGTATGAACCCATTTAACCCAAAGGATGTCTTCTTTCTTGCAAAGAGCCCATAGGTGCCTCAGCATAGAAGCCTTATTCCAATCTTTTAATCTTTTAAAACCTAAACCACCTTCTTTCTTAGGCGTACACATTGTACTCCAAGCCACTTTGGTGCCAGAGGATTTCAGTTGTACTCCTTGCCAAAGGAAAGCACTAAGCATGCTCTCAATCTCCTTCATAAGCTTGCAAGGAAGAATAAAAATAGAAGACCAATATACCTGAATACTAAACAAAACTGAGCTTATTAATTGAGCCCTTCCACCAAAAGAGAGAGACCTATTCGACCAAGACTGAATTCTGGCCAGCATCCTAGTTTTAAGCACTACACATTCAGAATATCTCAATTTGGTAGATATTAGAGGGACACCAAGGTATTTGACAGGAATGGAAGCTTCTGGAATCTCCAAAATAGATTTCAAAACCTGCTTCACCTCATCTCCAACACCAGCAAAGAAACATGCACTCTTATCAAAATTAGGTTGCAATCCAGAAACAAGTAGAACTCCTTTAACACGCTGTCTATAGCCTCAAAAGATGCATTAGAAGCCCCACAAACAATAAACATATCATCAGCAAAGGCCAAATGGGAGAGATTGATGGCAGCACATTTAGGATGATAAGTGAACCCCCTTGAGCTATTCTAGAAAGCAGAATTGCAGAAAAAGCCTCCATGACTAACAAGAAGAGGTAGGGGGAAATAGGATCCCCTTGCCTCAATCCTCTCCTTCCTGGAAAAAAGCCTTTCAGCTCACCATTAATAATCACAGAAAATCGAGGAGTGGAAACACAAGCCCTGACCCAGTCAATGAATTACTCAGGAAACTCCATATACCTCATAACTGAAAAAAGGAACTCCCAATCGACACTATCATAGGCTTTCATAATATCAAGCTTTATAGCACAACGAGGAGGCCCTTGATCCCTGTGGTAACCCCTAACAATCTCCTGCATTAACAGGATATTATCCATAATTGATCTACCCTTGATAAAGGCAGATTGAGAAGGCCCTACAATACTGGGTAGAATTGCTTGAAGTCGGTTGGCAAGAACTTTGGTAATACATTTATACACAGTATTACAGCACGCTATAGGTCTATAGTCCTTGATAGAATGAGGAGCAGAAACTTTAGGCACTAGAGTAACAGCTGTAGAATTCCATCCCACAGGCATACATCCAGATTCAAAGAAAAAGAGAATACCTGCCACAAAGTCCTCCTTGACAATGCTCCAATTATCTTGAAAGAAAGCAGAATTAAACCCATCAGGCCCAGGGGCCTTGTCACGGTGAATAGATTTAAGAGCACTCAAAATACAAGCCTAAAAATTTAGGAAGAATGAGTTCTGGTTGCCCTGGCCTCTATAGTTTTTTACTCGTTAAGAATTGGGTAATTATATCTCGTGTCATCATAAATCTCTTTGATTCACTGAATATTTTCTTATAATTAAGTTGGTGTACTTCGAAATCCCAAAATTCATCAAGGAAAATGTAAGTTGACCCGTACGTACACTACTGATCATAAAAATAGAACTATATATATATATATATATATCTCTCGGAATTATTCAATAATAATAGCACCATGCATGCATGATTTAATTAATAAGAATTCTTTTCTCTTTACAAGTTGAATTGTAGGCGCGTGCGTGTGAACCAAGGCGAAGCAACAAAGTGGATCGAGTAATACTTTACTAGCTGGTATCGTTTGAGACACGTACACATCACACACACAGTACTACGATTTTGAATTGTATTCCTGCGGGATTTTTCCTGCTTCAAGGAAGCGTGTGGGGTCCATTTTATAGAATACTCTAAGTAGCAAATGTCAAACAAATCACACTCTAGCTAGAACTAGAAGAAAACGTACAGTAGTACTCACGTACTAATGATGAACACGTAGAACCGTTAATTGTTTTCTGGTTGTCCGGCCGTGGGTCTAGCGACGTCGGTAGTGCGCGCGGGTTTTTGGTTCTTTTAGGTTGTTTTCTTTTTTTTGATCGGCAAAATTTTTATTGATAACTCGACGATGTTAGGTTGTTGGTTGCTTGGTTATGAGCAGTTTTAGCAATGGCGTGTGTGTTGGCTGTGTAATTGGTGTTTTGGTACGGTAATTTGGTCTGGTTTTATATGCTATATATAGTAGGTGCGTTTTTTGGTGTAGTTCCGTGGTTTGGAGGTGTTTTGGGTGTTATTTTCTTTCCTTTGGTCTTTTTTACTTTGTTTGATGTCTTGCCTTCCTTGCTTGTTTGGGTCTTGGGTGACATTCACCGTTATGTCCTTGGTCCGTTTAATCTTTGTATAACCTTTTTAAAGATTAATAAATTTCTTTTGCAAGAAATAAAAAAGATTGATGAGAAACATGTATCACGTCAATCACCCAATTACCAGTTATTTTTTTGTTTGACCTTTGACTGGGTTATTAAATTATTAATGAATGGTGCAACTTCTTTCTTAATTGCAATCTCACAAGAAGATAAGATAAAATGTAGTAGCAGCAGTTGAACTGCTCATTTAATTAAGAAAATGTTTAATTACTGGGGAGTGGACTTGTCTGACTAGCTTGTCTTCCATACCATTCTCTTTAATTTTTTTCTAATAGTTATAACCAGGTGTCCGGGCCATCATATGTTTAGCTCGAGTAATCCTAGGACCATATATATATAAATTCACCGTCAACTAACAGCCGGTGTCCTGAGCAGTTTACACGCATCTCAAATAATCGTAGGGACCATAAAACCCACCTATTAAAAGTAAATTACTATATTAGTGCCACAATTCGTAGACCATAATCACTTTAGATTGGGGAATGTTTAACCTGGTACAACTACTAGCTGCAGGTGAATAGGGTGTCAAGAGAAGAGAGATGAGTTTCAGTATTCGAGGGCTTCTCTTGTAACGCCCCTAATTTTGGGAACGTTAAAAGGACAATTTTATTGAAATTTTAAATAGAGTCTGGCTCATTATTACATTATAACTCTCACAAGAGTTTATTAATTACACAAGGGAGGAAAACTAGGGTCCCTTACTACAGCTTTGCTTGCTCTTCCATCCTAGCCAGCTCTTCTGCTCCCAAGGCCTCCAAGGTGTACAACTCACCTTGATCATCTACAAAGTCTGACACATTATACCAGCGTCGCCACCAATATAATATGTCAGGGTCACCAAAGGTAACACCATGAGCTACAAAAGCTCAGCAGAATAATCCCATATCCGTTAACCCATAACTTACACAAAACAAGTCATAGATAATTAACGATGTCTAATTAGCACATGCGTATTCAACAACTATCAACAATAACACATCCACATTCTTTATTAACTATCGTTGGTGTCCGTGACATCAGAGTTTCTCCTACGCAACATTTCGTAGACTGTGTCATCATCTTCACTTTACCAAATCAACATTTTAAAAGTAATCCAGATCTCGCTACCAATGAGGTTACCACGTCTGGCCACATTGCGGTTTTCACAATTCATTCAAATCTTGCATTGGCTCCTCTCCGCGGATAACCAAGCCATATTACCAATAAGACTACCACGTCCGGCCCCATTGGCAATCTTCACAATGGGCTACCAAGTCCGGCCACAGTGCGGTTTTCACAAGTCCACACAATGGGCTACTATATCCGGCCACATTGCGGTTTCAAACATAACCTCTCATTCACCATACCCTAGGTGTCATGTCTCTAACTTTCTCGATTCTCGTGTCTCGTTTTCATGCATAGACTCCGCGGCAGGACATAAATCATTCATTGTAATCTTGAAATTAAACTAGCAAGATCATCCAATTCTATGTTACTTAGCATGCTTATATTATCACATAATCATTCTTAACATTTAACACACAATATAAAGTATAGTGTCACATGGACGGACACCTTTGGAGTGGAAAACCACTTACGCTTTACATCAAGCAAGTAATCCAAGTAATCACGTATACATGCTCATAACCATCCATAAGATCAAAATACGAATACTTCCATTCAAGTGATACATTCTTATCTTTCAAAATCCGTACTTTCCCCTTCTTAGGAAGTTCAAAACAACATTTGTTGTTCTGGAAAATCAAGTCGAAAGATTCAACATACTTCCCTTCCTTTTCAAAACTTTAGCAAGATACTTTTCAACTTCTCATGCATTTCAACAACATAACATTATACACATTCTATTTATATTTAGAGTAGTGAGTACGGGAAAAACTACCGTTCTTCTTGGCGGTAGTGATGACTACGGAGAAGGTACGTCGGCTATCGGACGGAGTAACTTCCTACGGAAATGCTTACGGTAGCTTCGAAAGAGAAAGGTTTCTCTCGAAACTAGGTCTTGACTAAACTTTCTAAACTTTTTGGATCGAGAGGGTGGTTGAGTGGTGGTTTAGTGGCGGCTTTGGATGAGTTTCTTGAAGAACTTTAGGAAGAACTCAAGAACAAGCAAGAACACAATACTTTCTAGAGAGAGAAGTTGAATGGTGAAGGTGTGTGTTTGAATGGTGAGTGGGGGGTGCTATTTATAGCAAAACATTGGGCTCCTTCTCCGCCCTCTTGGCCGAACCCCTCTCTCTCTCTTTCTTTCATTTTTTTGTTCCATTGTTTGGTCAAATCAAGCCTTTTATCAAGGCATAGCCTTCCTTCACTTGTCAATCCATCTTTTTAGGCTTAAGGCTATGTGATTATGAAGGGTTTTGGTCTTGTCTTGTCTAGGAAAGTCTTCTTGCAAGAAAGAAGAACATGATTGGCTAGGCTTATGCTTAAAGTAGCCTAAAAATGGGTTGTCAAATAGCAAATAGGCTTATGGCTAAAAGGTTGCTTGTGTAAGTGAACAAGACACATGCACACACTCCACCTCTCCCTTACTCTCTCGGCCTCTCTCTCTCTCTCCCCCCATTCGGCTCTCTCTCTCTCTCTCTTGTACTTTGTATACTACTCATATATAACTATATATATATGTACACTTAGGTACCAAATTGACTTATAAGGCTAAGGAAAAGTAATGAAGAGAGGTTAAGACTTTCAATGACAAGAACATTGTCCAATGGGTAAGATTTTTCCTAGAAAGTAAACCTAGGCATATTTAGGCATGCTTAAAATAGGCTATGATAACTATAGATATATACAACTAAGCATACTTAGGTTTAAGGCTATAATCTTTAGGGTTGCATGCATGACAAGGCTAGGTTTGCTTCTTTTGGAAGCAAAATGATTACTCCTAATGGTTCAAGGTTTCTTAAGTGACTTGTCTTGTCCATAAGTATTCATTGGCATGCCTAATAACCATTACTCAAGGGATAATATTTTCCCCAGCAATTATTGACCAAATGATAAGAAAAATAATGAAGATGGTATGGTCTTGAATGACTAATCAAGAAGTATAATGATTACCTCTAAAGGCCTAATGGTTCAATTAGGGTTTGGAAAGGTTCACAAGGTTTAAAGATGGTCAAAAAGGTCCATCTAAGGTTAGGGAAATGTAACTAAGTGAATCGGTAGTTTGGTTCCCTCAACTAATCGGTTGGAAACTAATTCTACATGCCATGTAGGATTTCTAGCCAAGAAATAATAATTTTAAAGGTCTTATTTCTTTTACTAGGAAATTATACAAGTGCTTCTACAAGCATACTTGTCTTTAGAAAATGACTAGATTGTCCGGTGTTAAAAGATATAATTTTAAAAGTCTAAAATCTAATTATGACGGATTATTAGAAATTAAAAAGGAATTTTAAAAGCAAATCCAAGTAATTAGAAAAAAATTCAAATTTTTAATGAAATTTTTATTTACCAAAAATCGGGGTCGTTACATCTCTTCTAATTGGTGTATATACATGTGGGGGTCTTTTAGTCATTTGCTATGTCTCATAATTGGAGATTTTGCAATTGTAAGGCTATTTTTGTCACTTTGTATGTGTGGTTTTCTCTTCTTCTTTTTTTGCCACACGGTATGATATAAGTATGGTAATCAGTTAGATAACTACCATTCGGCCGACCGCTACTCCATTAGCTCGAATACACAACCTCCCCCTTAGGACTCAAACCTAAGGGGAAACTGAAAAGACTGTTGAACCAAAGCCCGGTCTTAATGTATAGGTTATTTGGGTCGTTTTGTATACATAATAATTTTGCCTATGAAGAGATATTTTTTTAGTCATTTTACGATGTATGAGTAGAATTTTGGTTATTTTGAAGATGTATAATGTAGGCATATATATTGGAAGAATTTTGGTTATTTTAAAAATAGTTGCCACAACCAAACAATAGAAAATATTGAAGAATTTTTTTCAAACCACAACCAAGTAGCGCAAAACAAGTCTTTTTTAAGAAAAAAAAATCATGACATTTTTAGGAGCAATAATGCTAGGGACACATCATTTTGTCACACCCCTGCAACCACACCCATGTGGGCACACGCCCCAAAAATCCCCGCGTTCTTGGTATGGGAAAATTCCGGGTGCGCCCTTTTTGGAAAGCGCGGCGAAATGCTTCGCAAATCAGAGAGTCGCCACTCGGGTTTTGCGGTTAGTACCCAAGAAACCGTCCTTTTGAAAACGTTTGGACCACGTTTGTTTGATTTTGAAAAAGGCTTTTGTAGACTGGACCGTCGTCACCTTCGATCTTGAGGTTCGGGAGCCAGATTACGAGAGGGGAAGGGTTTTATGGCACCCCCCTCGCCCAGTCCGGAGACCGGTCTCTACTCAGGCATTTTGTAAAGCATTTGCATTTCTCTCTTTATTTGATCATTCTTTTAACCAGTTAGGGCGGGGGAACAGTTAATAGGGATTAAAACTGTAAACAAGTTGCATTTATGTACAAGATCGGTGGCAAAATGTTTATGGATGATGATGTTTGATCTAAGCAAATATAATAGATTGAGAACAAGCTTTTGTGGACATTTTAAGCAGACTGGAGCACACTGACTGTGAGATAGTGCACACAGGAACAAGCCTGCATGCACTGGCCAAGCCACTGCATGCAGTCATGACCTGCGTGCGCCACACCACAACTGGCGTGCGCCGGTAAGCCTAAGACCACAGCTTCTGTTGTCAACCCTCTGGGCTCTGGAAAGGACCAGTGCACACCCAGGACAAGCCACGCAGTTTGATATAAGTTACTAAGCTATTACAGACAGATTAATGGGCTAAAAGCCACCAAATAGACAGAAAACCCCTTAAACAATGAGGGGAGGATGATCAAAGGCCTGGATGGAAGATCCATGCAAGGGCCAAGCCACTGGAACACGAACCACTACCGTACGCCACTCAAGGAGCGCCGTACGCCAGTAAGTCTCTTGGTTCCAATGCTTTGGCTTTGCACATTCTGGGCTCTGAAAGACCAGAGGGACCCAGAAGGCCAAACTAAGCAAAAAAACAGATGGAAGAGAAAGCGGTTCTAAAATACAGTATAACAATAAACCGGTTTTAGCATGCAAGAAGGTGATCAAGAGCTTAAATAATGCAAGAAAACAATGATCCATGATCCCCACGCCGGTTTTGCCATACAGCCATGACCGGCGTACGGCACTAATGACTGGCTGCGCCATTGATCATTGTGCACGGTTTTTGAAACCTTGTTAAAGATTAGGGCCAGGATCGGTATAGATTACTGCCTTGGCCTGCTAGCCTCGGGGGTCGAACAGAAAACAGAAAGCAAAGGTGGTATACCTTTTTGCTTGTGAGTTTTGAGGGATTGTTTGAGCTTGAGCTTGAGAGTTGAAGGTTGGAAGATGATTGTGGCAAGGGTTATGGATTGAGGTGAGTGTTCTTCACTTACTCTTTCTATGGGAAAAGAAAGGAAGCAAGAACACTTAAGGAGAAGAAGACAAGAGGGTTTTTTTGCCTTAATGGAACTAACCAACCTTTGTGAACCAACCAACCCTTGTAAGGGTGAAGGAGAGGGGTATTTATAGGCCAAGGAGGGCTGAGATCAGTTGGGTTAAGGGCTGGTTGAGTTAGAGAGGGAGCCTCCCATGCATTTAATGCATGGGACTAGTTGATGGAAGATGTAGGAGAGAGGGGGGAGCAGTTCTGGCCGATGCAATCATCAGGGGACTGTGGCTGACATCGGGGGGTTACAAAATCTCCCGCGCATCTGGCTGAAAAAGGTTGATTTGACTAGAATTTACTGGCGTACGCCCCTTATTGAGTGGCGTGCGCCAGTACGCGGTGATGACTGACACGTGGCAGGGCTTCCTGCGTACGCTAGTCCATCTCCTACGTACTCCAGTATGGTTTTGTTGTGGACATTTGGTTCTGGCTTGAAGGGTTTGAAAGGGGTTCGAAGAGGTTTTGGGATGAGGCTCGGGATGCTCAAAGCTCAAACACACTCGCAAACTCAGGTTGTTCTTAACCATAATCATCATCGGGGAATCAAAAGACCGTAAATAAACTATTCCGAAAAGTCCAAAATAGGGTCTCTATAGTAGCCCCCCTTTAACGGCACTTCGAGCACCATTGTTTTGGTACAAGTAACGTCAAAGTTTTCTAGACACCCTCTCAAGGCTATCCAGAAGAAATAGAAAATGCGGACATGTATTTAAATGTACCGTCCATTGAGAGATTGAAGACGGGCGGACCATCTGAAGATCGTTGGAAAAGAGTTTGAACTCTGTTGAGAAATGGGGATGGGTGGACCATCATTGAATGGTGAGGCGGACTCTCCTGGGGAATAATCAGTTGTGGATAGATTAACGCTGCTAGGGATCAAAACCTTCTTCGGAATAAGTAATTCCAACAGTCGCGGGTAAGTCGCGTCAGGTAGGTTGAATTCCATCTGTTGGGAATCAGAGCCAATCTCCTTATCAGGGACCATCCGAGAAAGAGCAATAAGACTGTTGGAAGATGCGCTAACGGTTGAGTCGGACGGACAGACCGTCATTGATTTGATTTTGGACGGACAGACCGTCGTTGATTTTAGAGTTGGACGGACAGACCGTCGTTGATTTGAAGGTTGGACGAACAGACCGTCGTTGATTTGGGGTTGGACGGACAGACCGTCGTTGATTTGAAGGTTGGACGGACAGACCGTCGTTGATTTGAAGGTTGGACGGGCAGACCGTCGTTGATTTGGGGTTGGACGGACAGACCGTCGTTGATTTGAAAGTTGGACGGAGAGACCGTTGTTGATTTGAGGTTGGACGGACAGACCGTCGTTGATTTGGGGTTGGACGGACAGATCGTCGTTGATTTGAGGTTGGACGGACAGACCGTCGTTGATTTGAGGTTGGACGGACAGACCGTCGTTGATTTGGACAGGACGGGCTGTCACTGCTGGGGATCGAACTATCTTTGGCACAAAGAATCCCAACAATCACGGGTAGGTCGCGTCAGGTAGGTTAAATTCCATCTGTTGGGAATCAGAGCCAATCTCCTTATCATGGACCATCCGAGGCAGAGCAATAAGACTGTTGGACGATGCGCTAACGGTTGAGTCGGACGGACAGACTGTCATTGATTTGATTTTGGACGGACAGACCGTCGTTGATTTTAGAGTTGGACGGACAGACCGTCGTTGATTTGAAGGTTGGACGGACAGACCGTCGTTGATTTGAAGGTTGGACGGACAGACATTTGTGGGCAGCATGCCCTTTGGAGAGAAAGGTGATTTGAGGTTGCACGGACAGACCGTCGTTGATTTGAGGTTGGACGGACAGACCGTCGTTGATTTGGACAGGACGGGCTGTCACTGCTGGGGATCGAACTATCTTTGGCACAAAGAATCCCAACAATCACGGGTAGGTCAGGTCAGGTAGGTTAAATTCCATCTGTTGGGAATCAGAGCCAATCTCCTTATCATGGACCATCCGAGGCAGAGCAATAAGACTGTTGGATGATGCGCTAACGGTTGAGTCGGACGGACAGACCGTCATTGATTTGATTTTGGACGGACAGACCGTCGTTGATTTTATAGTTGGACGGACAGACCGTCGTTGATTTGAAGGTTGGACGGACAGACCGTCGTTGATTTGAAGGTTGGACGGACAGACCGTCGTTGATTTGAGGTTGGACGGACAGACCGTCGTTGATTTGAGGTTGGACGGACAGACCGTCGTTGATTTGAGGTTGGACGGACAGACCGTCGTTGATTTGAGGTTGGACGGACAGACCGTCGTTGATTTGGACAGGACGGGCTGTCATTGCTGGGGATCGAACTATCTTTGGCACAAAGAATTCCAACAATCACGGGTAGGTCGCGTCAGGTAGGTTAAATTCCATCTATTGGAAATCAGAGACAATTTCCTTATCATGGTTGGACGGACAGACCGTCGTTGATTTGGGGTTGGACGGACAGACCGTCGTTGATTTGAAGTTTGGACGGGCTGTCACTGCTGGGGATCGAACTATCTTTGGCACAAAGAATCCCAACAATCACGGGTAGGTCGCGTCAGGTAGGTTAAATTCCATCTGTTGGGAATCAGAGCCAATCTCCTTATCATGGACCATCCGAGGCAGAGCAATAAGACTGTTGGACGATGCGCTAACGGTTGAGTCGGACGGACAGACCGTCATTGATTTGATTTTGGACGGACAGACCGTCGTTGATTTTAGAGTTGGACGGACAGACCGTCGTTGATTTGAAGGTTGGACGGACAGACCGTCGTTGATTTGAAGGTTGGACGGACAGACCGTCGTTGATTTGAGGTTGGACGGACAGACCGTCGTTGATCTGAAGGTTGGACGGACAGACTGCGTTGATTTGGGGTTGGACGGACAGACCGTCGTTGATTTGGGGTTGGACGGACAGACCGTCGTTGATTTGAGGTTGGACGGACAAACCGTCGTTGATTTGGACAGGACGGGCTGTCACTGCTGGGGATCGAACTATCTTTGGCACAAAGAATCCCAACAATCACGGGTAGGTCGCGTCAGGTAGGTTAAATTCCATCTGTTGGGAATCAGAGCCAATCTCCTTATCATGGACCATCCGAGGCAGAGCAATAAGACTGTTGGACGATGCGCTAACGGTTGAGTCGGACGGACAGACCGTCATTGATTTGATTTTGAACGGACAGACCGTCGTTGATTTTAGAGTTGGACGGACAGACCGTCGTTGATTTGAAAGTTGGACGGACAGACCGTCGTTGATTTGAAGGTTGGACGGACAGACCGTCGTTGAGTTGAGGTTGGACGGACAGACCGTCGTTGATTTGAAGGTTGGACGGACAGACCGTCGTTGATTTGGAGGTTGGACGGACAGACCGTCGTTGACTTGAGGTTGGACGGACAGACCGTCGTTGATTTGAGGTTGGACGGACAGACCGTCGTTGATTTGAGGTTGGACGGACAGACCGTCGTTGATTTGAAGTTGGACGGACAGACCGTCGTTGATTTGGAGTTGGACGGACAGACCGTCGTGCCTGCCGGGAATGGGTCTCAATGCTGATTTGATTTGATTTGCCAATGCCACAACACTGATGATAGAAACGCCTCAACGCTGGTTTGATTTGATTTGCCAATGCCACAACATTGACTGTAGAAAATGCCTCACTGCTGGTTTGGCTTGATTTGATTTGAAACGGTCTCCTGCTTTTGACATTTGATATACAATATGCAACGATAATATATGCTAAACACATATGTACAAATTGAAAATGCAAGGGCAGACTAGGGCGGCTTCTAGAGAACGGGACGACACAAACGACAACCAGGACAATTTTGACGATCGAGGGCTAGCACTGAGCCACCCTTTTGCTTTACTGCTTTGATTTGAGTTGCGGGCCTGCAGGTCCAGGTAGGTAACTTTCGAGCGGGTCAGAGGTTTGCTGCTTTGATTGGAGGTGCGGGCCTGTATGCCCAAGTAGATAACTTTTGAGCGGGTTAGATCACCCTGTGACTTGCTTGATTTGCTTTTGCGTTGGGCCAATTTACCCCTCTGTACTTGACGGTTTGCTGCTTGGACTATGGACGCCGTAGTGGCGCTGTAAAAGTTGCATTATTCTCGGTTCATTGGAGATAGAGTATAAACCAATTGCTAATATCCAACTTGCATTGATGAGCGAATCGAGTTGACACACAGACATACGCACACGTGTAGACTGCCTAGCTCAGAAGAATGGGGAAGAAGAGTCCTAGGATACACTGCAGACTCTTCGACACATGGGCAATAATGAAATTTTGGGCATTAACAGGACAAAATCCAAAATATCCCTAGATAGGTGAAACTGACACTCACACACAGTCAAATATGTACAAAGGCCTGTGTGAATAAATGAAACAGAGGAGAAAGCCTCGGAATGGGCAGTAGACCGAAAAATAGAAAAACGTCGCAAAGATGGACAAAAGACGCAAATGGATGACTCATATAGGCCCGGACTGAAACCGACACCCCCGCACAGTCACATTAGGTACACATGACTTGCACGGCATAGAAAACTTGGCAAAAGCCCCTTAAAACCAATTTCGAGGCACCGAAACCTTGGTTTTAACTTGAAATTCCCACTGGGGGGGCGAAATCGTTGTTAGGCGTGATCGCTGCCAACTGCAGACTGCGGCAAGAATTGAAGAAGCGCGCGCAGGTTTGAGACCAACGCGTGTCACTTTGAGGAAACATGCGTGAGTCTCAAACTAGCGCACGTGACTGAAAAGCTGCGCAAATTAGACTTCGCTGAACTTAGAATAAACTGTGAGCCCACTGGGGCCTCGTAAGCATTTCGTTCTGTTTTTGATGCTTTAAAAATATATATATTTTTAGGGCTTTTGCTCAGCTTTGAAATTGAAATAGTAGTTTGAAATAAGATTGAAAGATGAAAGGATTCCCCCCTTCTGTTTCTGATGAAGCTTGTTCTGTTCTTGAAACTTCTCGACCCTTGATGTGTACCAAAATGTCAACCATGGATCCAATTGATAGAATATGACCGAGTCTTGAAGAGAGACTGCCTACGTATCCCACATTTGGGGAATCAGGTCAAAACGTAGTTCAGGCCAAGGTTCACTCGTGTGTTTTACCTCTCCTTTTACGCTCTAACTTTTGCCTAGAACCGCCTTTTCAGGTTTTCGGTCTAGCGAGCTTTCGACTTTTGCCCATTTATTTTTGCCTAGACCGCCTCCTTAGGTTTTCGGCCTAGCAGGCTGCTCTAACTTTTGCTTGGCACCGCCCACCCTTGTGGTTTTCGGCCCAACGAGCTTCTCTCAGGGAAAAGTGGCTCTTGAATTGATCCAGGTTGACTAGAGTGTTGAATTTGTTGTCGCCGAGATCGATGATCTTTGGCTGCAGCCCCAGATAAGATGGCTTTTGATAGTGCAGGGTCCTGACTGCTTCAATTGAAAATGCCTCGCTCCAGGCCACTTTTGCGCCTTTCTAATGTGCGCTTGATGGAATGCCGCTGACGCTGTTTTGAACATGGTACGAGGCCTGGAGCCTTCTGAGCTTCCGCTTTCTATCTTGGCATCCGGTGGCAGGGGATTTGATGTTTCCTTATCTCATGATCAACGCCAGGTGCGTATTTGTGAGACCATGCCAAAACGTCGATGAATTCTTTGACCCTGTCTGATCGGGCACGATGCTCCTTTGGGGGACAGCGTTGAGCCAATTTTGAACCATCTGGGGCCAAGTGCTCCTTTGGGGGACAGCGTTGAGCCAATTTTGAACCATCCGGGGGCCAAGTGCTCCTTTGGGGGACAGCGTTGATCCAATTTTGAACCATCCGGGGGCCTACCTTATCTTTCAAGTTTATTGAAACTACTTCTTCTTTTAATAGGCCGAGCATGCCTTTCGTCTTCCCTTTCGACGAGGGAACACATTTCCTTGGGGATGACCCCATCGAAATCTATCCCTTCGTCGTCAGGGTCGACACAGTTCATTCAAAAGCCAGCAAAGTACTTATAAGCAAGATAGTGCATATCATAAAAAAAGCCCCACAGGGTTGCCAAGTATAGCAAAAGACTCGAATTTGAGAATAGAAGCTACGACATGGAGGGCCAAGAGGCACGAACTCCGACTCAGAGCTAGACTAAGACGACTTGACAGATACTGTGTCAGACTCAGACTCAAAAGTGTGCAATGCAAGCTAGATGCGATTTGAAAATGCAACTTTTATTGTTACCCTTGGCTTCCTCACAGAGAGGTAGGATTTAGAGGATGTCAGGCCCAAGCAACAGCACTTCAGCTTCCTCAGCTTCTTTGACCAAACCTACTCAGTGCTCCCCTGAACAAGGATCCCCAAATTGTCAGTCCGCTCATTTGCTTGATCGATCCGGTCCTCAACCAGTGCTTTCCCGCTTTCAGCCCCGTCTTCTATGCCACAACTTGTAACCTCAGATTCAGAAGGGATAAACACAGTTGGTTTGGGTTGAGTATGGTGGAGCTCGGGTTGATTTGAGTGGAGATGGGGTTGATTTGGGTGGAGGTGATAGACATCTGACCAACCAGAGGGTCAGACTCGAGTTGGAGCAAGGAGATGGAACTGTCGTCGGGCTTTGATGAGAGTGGGACTGGAATGATGCCATTATCGATGAGATCTTGAACGGCATGTCGGAGGCGATAACAAGCATTGGTGGGATGGCCAGGCATTTGATGGTAGGTGCAGAAGTGATTAGGGTTGTGGCTAGCAGGGAGAACCTTGGGCAGTGGAGTTGGGGTTAGAGGCTTGATGGAACCGGCATCGAGAAGCTTTTCGTAAACTGAGGCCAGAGGTGCAGATAAGCTTGAGAAGGTCCTTGGCTGGCTCCGGCGACGGGATTGAGGGTTCAAAGCGGAACCTCTGCTTGCTTTGCACAACACTGCGCCTTCAACATGGTGCATTCTTTTGCTTTTGGGGGTGACTTTGATTAGGGATTCAGCATCCTCCTTTGGGTGAACTCTAACCTCATGGAACTCGGCCAGACTTTTGAACATGTCTCTTGAGCACGGCTTGATTCCAATCGCAAGAGTGTGACAGGTCTGAAAAGATTCTTTGACTAGCCCCGGATCCGGCTTTGACATGATGGAGGTGAAAAGGTCAAAAAATTCAAAAAAAACCCTGAACTTTGAACTCAATGTCAAATAGGCACCTGAACTTAAATAAATTTCAATTGAACACCTGAACTTTCACTCCGTTATCAATTTACCCCCTGCCGTCTCAATCCGTGACTTGTCGTTAACGGCACAGTTAAAAAAAAAAAACTTACCACCAGTTTGCAATCCTATGAAGCAGAAACGTGATTATGAGAGCCTTAGAGACAAAATTTGATTATGTCTCTTTAGAATAATATGATCAGAATAATAAGATCTTCACACCCGTTCAAACGGATTAAAAATTGGAGCACTTAATTTTTTAACCATATTTTTTAATATATAAACGGTCTCAAAAAATTAAGATTAAGAAGTGCTCAAATTTTCACTCCGTTCGAATCGGTGCAAAGATCTTTTTATTCTTATCATATTATTCTAAAGGGTCGTAATTCATTTTTATCTCTAAGGCTCTCATATTAAGTATGTGTTCTTTATTTAGGACCCTATGGAGCAGAAATGTGATTATGAGCACTTAATTTTCTGAGCACTTAATTTTTTATGAGCACTTAAATATCTTTGTACTGATTCAAAACGGAGTGAAAATTTGAGCACTTAATTTTTTATGACCGTTTATATATTAAAAAATATGATTAAAAAATTAAGTGCTTCAATTTTTAATCCGTTTGAACGGGTGTGAAGATCTTATTATTCTGATCATATTATTCTAAAGAGACATAATCAAATTTTGTCTCTAAGGCTCTCATAATCACGTTTCTGCTTCATAGGATTGCAAACTGGTGGTAAGGTTTTTTTTTTTAACTGTGCCGTTAACGACAAGTAACGGATTGAGACGGCAGGGGGTAAATTGATAACGGAGTGAAAGTTCAGGTGCTCAATTGAAGTTTATTTAAGTTCAGGTGCCTATTTGACATTGAGTTCAAAG
Source organism: Rhododendron griersonianum (assembly GCA_018127125.1). Taxonomy (NCBI): domain Eukaryota; kingdom Viridiplantae; phylum Streptophyta; class Magnoliopsida; order Ericales; family Ericaceae; genus Rhododendron; species Rhododendron griersonianum. The sequence goes on along the minus strand of CM030791.1, from coordinate 25,447,838 downwards.
TTCAGGGGTTTTTTTGAATTTTTCCCTAATTGTTTGTTTGTCCAGCTTCTGGCTCATTTCTTCCACAACCTTCTTTATCTCAGCCAGCTCTGTTTGTGCTGCCATTTTGGATTGATGAAGGTGATATGGCGGTGAAATAGCCCCGGTAGATGCTCCCAAGCAGGTTTGGCTCTTCTTTCGGTTCTTTCCTTGACGGTGCAACGCCCAAAGCTAGACAGTAAAGCAATCGAAGGCTCAGGATGTGTCCCTGCAATAGTTTTATTTTGAAGGAATGCAATGTACATGTTGTCGTTGGTGTCCTCCTCGACTCTAGAACTAGCAGACAAAACCTTTTTATGACAGCCGGACGCTGCCCAGGTCCTCAGATTTCTTTTCGACAGTGTATCCTTATTTGAATCGACTAACACTAAGAGATGTCAAAACAGCCTAAGCCTTTGACTATCCCGCTCTCGAAGTTTCAATGTTGGAACGGAACAACTTGGTGTTGACGACATGATACTGTAACCAAGAGGGCGTAAGCAGCACTGTGCCGGAGCCTTGAATGGTGTAAGTGTTTAGCACTTTTAACCTGGGTGGTATGAGCATCATGTCATGTCTCCCGTTGTTCCTAGTTTTCTGTTTGAAACCTCGATCGGGTTTAGGCAAGGACTTAGAAAGTCTGGATTTCCCAAAGTCTCGTTGACCCAAGGAATTGGAAAGATGATAACGTGCACCATCGAGATGCACGACTCTTCATCGGTCCAGGCAGCGCCCTAGCAGGCATAAAATGGGTTTGAAAGAGAGAAAACCCTAAAAGCCTCCCTAACATGCTCCTACGCAAAACGGTATGAATGTATGTACAGGCATGCGATAGGGAAAGCAGTAACACATAGATAGTTTATGGGGGTTAGATGCAAGTAATCCTACCCTGCGGGTTCCTGTCTTAGTTTGAAAGGTTCTAGTGCTTTGTACGCATGGCGAGGCTGGTTTTGGCTTAGAGGGGTTCCTCAGACTAGAGATGTTTTATACCTCCTATCCCAATGCGTGCAGCAGAGCAATGGTCAAACGGTAATACGTCTCATCATCGTCCAAGGTTGTTGGGCATTCGAGGACCCCGAGCTCCAGTAAACTGTGCCGGTTACCCAAAACGCCTCAACGGGGCTGATAGAACACCGATGCAAATGAACGCGCGTCGAAAGAATGATCGAGAGAGAGAAACGCAATGCTTTTTGAAAAATGCCTTTTGAAGCTTGGCTCACTTCATTAATCGACACTCGGAGAAAACTACACGAGTGAACAATAGTAAAAGCCCCAGTTCGGAATGGTCGGATGTAGAATCCTGTTACGTTACCATTCCGTTCTTCAGCAGCGCGGAGCGTACTGTTTTGACAGACTTTTGAAAATTGTTCATTCATGTATTAATCTCTAAATGTTGATTAATGTAATGTCCCCAGCGGAGTCGCCACTGTGGGCACACGCCCCAAAAATCCACGCGTTCTTGGTATGGGAAAATTCCGGGTGCGCCCTTTTTGGAAAGCGCGGCGAAACGCTTCGCAAATCAGAGAGTCGCCACTCGGGTTTTGCGGTTAGTACCCAAGAAACCGTCCTTTTGAAAACGTTTGGACCACGTTTGTTTGATTTTGAAAAAGGCTTTTGTAGACTGGACCGTCGTCACCTTCGATCTTGAGGTTCGGGAGCCAGATTACGAGAGGGGAAGGGTTTTATGGCACCCCCCTCGCCCAGTTCGGAGACCGGTCTCTACTCAGGCATTTTGTAAAGCATTTGCATTTCTCTCTTTATTTGATCATTCTTTTAACCAGTTAGGGCGGGGGAACAGTTAATAGGGATTAAAACTGTAAACAAGTTGCATTTATGTATAAGATCGGTGGCAAAATGTTTATGGATGATGATATTTGATCTAAGCAAATATAATAGATTGAAAACAAGCTTTTATAGACATTTTAAGCAGACTAGAGCACACTGACTGTGAGATAGTGCACACAGGAACAAGCCTGCATGCACTGGCCAAGCCACTGCATGCAGTCATGACCTGCGTGCGCCACACCACAACTGGCGTGCGCCGGTAAGCCTAAGACCACAGCTTCTGTTGTCAACCCTCTGGGCTCTGGAAAGGACCAGTGCACACCCAGGACAAGCCACGCAGTTTGATATAAGTTACTAAGCTATTACAGACAGATTAATGGGCTAAAAGCCACCAAATAGACAGAAAACCCCTTAAACAATGAGGGGAGGATGATCAAAGGCCTGGATGGAAGATCCATGCAAGGGCCAAGCCACTGGAACACGAACCACTACCGTACGCCACTCAAGGAGCGCCGTACGCCAGTAAGTCTCTTGGTTCCAATGCTTTGGCTTTGCACATTCTGGGCTCTGGAACAGGACCAGAGGGACCCAGAAGGCCAAACTAAGCAAAAAAACAGATGGAAGAGAAAGCAGTTCTAAATACAGAAAACAATAAACTGGTTTTAGCATGCAGCAAGGTGATCACAGCTTAAATAATGCAAGAAAACAATGATCCATGATCCCCACGCCAGTTTTGCACGTACTACCATTACTGGCGTACGGCACTCAGTACCGGCGTGCGCCACTGATCATTGTGCACGGTTTTTGAAACCTTGCCAGCATTAGGGCCAGGACTGGTATAGATTACCAGCCTTGGCCCTGCTAGCCCCCCTCAGGGGTCAGAACAGAAAACAGAAAGCAAAGGTGGTATACCTTTTTGCTTGTGAGTTTTGAGGGATTGTTTGAGCTTGAGCTTGAGAGTTGAAGGTTGGAAGATGATTGTGGCAAGGGTTATGGATTGAGGTGAGTGTTCTTCACTTACTCTTTCTATGGGAAAAGAAAGGAAGCAAGAACACTTAAGGAGAAGAAGACAAGAGGGTTTTTTTGCCTTAATGGAACTAACCAACCTTTGTGAACCAACCAACCCTTGTAAGGGTGAAGGAGAGGGGTATTTATAGGCCAAGGAGGGCTGAGATCAGTTGGGTTAAGGGCTGGTTGAGTTAGAGAGGGAGCCTCCCATGCATTTAATGCATGGGACTAGTTGATGGAAGATGTAGGAGAGAGGGGGGAGCAGTTCTGGCCGATGCAATCATCAGGGGAGCTGTAGCCGACGTCAGGGTGGCAGCAAAAGTCTCCCGCGCATCTGGCTGAAAAAGGTTGATTTGACTAGAATTTACTGGCGTACGCCCCTTATTGAGTGGCGTGCGCCAGTACGCGGCGATGACTGACACGTGGCAGGGCTTCCTGCGTACGCTAGTCCATCTCCTGCGTACTCCAGTATGGTTTTGTTGTGGCCATTTGGTTCTGGCTTGAAGGGTTTGAAAGGGGTTCGAAGAGGTTTTGGGATGAGGCTCGGGATGCTCAAAGCTCAAATACACTCGCAAACTCAGGTTGTTGTTGACCATAATCATCATCGGGGAATCAAAAGACCGTAAATAAACTATTCCGGAAAGTCCAAAATAGGGTGTATACAACCCCTCTCACATACATGCATGTGGGTCTTATTTCACAATTAATGCTAGGGACCCACATGCATGTATATGAGAAGAGTGCGACAAATTGATATGTCCCTAGCATCTCTCAAAAGATATTACGGAGCGTTAAACAACATCTAAATCATTAACTCTTCACTTTATTGACACGCAGTTCAACCAAACTACAAAAAGTATAATAGTGTGCTATTGCAAATGTTGGCAATTACACGTGTTTTACGCTTAACTTTGCTGTGTAGGGTGGCGTATGATTGTCCAATGTGGGGAGCACACAAATTTTGTCCGGTGATTGTACGTTGTATCTATGTCCTTTTAATTGTTGTTTCCTTTTTAATTGATCAATGAATAAAATATCTTACTTTTAACTGGTTAATTATTTCACCATTGCTCGAAATGTGTTCTCTCACATTAAATTACTTTTCGCCTCCGGAGTAGACTTAATTATCATTTATTTTCTCAATTAGGACGTAAGACTAATACAAATTTTGATAATTAAACCAAATTGATCAAACTATCAACAATGTGAAACAAAAAAGCAAAATAGATTTTATTAATCTTTGAACAGAATTACAATGATTAAAACGAACAAACGCACACCGGCAACAAGTGAGATGTGAGATTATATTAAAAGCCCAGTGACAATACATAATTAACATAGTTCATTACAAATATTTTAGACAAAACCAAACTAAAAATAGTAATTCAAAACGAGGAAATTAAAACAGAAGGCAATTAATTAATTAATTAATGTCTAGCTACCACCCCAAGAATACATTAATTAAGCAACTCACTCCTGAACAATATTGATAAGACCTCCTTTTAAAAAGATTGGCCGGTACGGTGCGCAAAATAAAAAGTAAAAAACAGTTAATTAGTATCTTTTGTTTACATACATTGTCTAGTTGCTAAAAATAAATTAAGTTTTACTCGGAGTAGTTGATAATTAAAAAGGTACCTAGCCCGGCCAGTTGTGCCTCCCTCAAACAAGTGTAAAATGCTCGATCCTTACGTGCGTGCAACTGGACTGGACAGGTGCTATCCGGCCAGCAGGTCAAATGCTCCCACGAATTTGAAAAATTAGATTCGCCACACCATATATATATGTAGCTAGAGCTAGAGGAGATCATGTTCTGTCAATGAACGCGTACGTAACGTATAAAAAAGAAGCATATATGCATGTACGTGGCTGCTTTCATATACGTACTATTGGGTTTTAATTTGTTACAGCTTAATTAGCTACTCCTAGCATATACTACTATAGTTACCGGCTTAATTCGTTGCTGTTTATAAAAAAGGAGTTAAAATTCTTTTCACCTACCACAGTCCGTTACGGGCCCCACCAAGCATTTTTTTGTTATAATTAATCTAAATCGTTTATTTTGTAGAGCCCACATAATAGCTAGTATATGCACGCAAACAATTGGCTTGGTCGGACATCAATAGCTTTAATCAAAATTGAATTTCGGTTTAGGAAATGGATAGTCGTAAATAGTGTTTAACTTCAAAATCTACGACCCTCCATTTTGTAAACCAAAATTTAAGTTTTGATATACCTATCGATATTCAATATCAAACTGATTTTTTTTCATGAGTATACTACTCTACGTGCTCTACAAGATAAACGGTTCAGATTGTAACAAAAAAAAAAAAAAGTCTTGTAGGGCCCACATGCGGTAAGTGATGATAATAAATTTGTCAAGAGGCCTTTGGTTAAACAACACTAGGCGGGTGCATTTAGGTTCCGGGAGAAAAGAGGTTAGGAGTTGAACTTCTCGTCCAATGTGTTAATCGATCTAACCATTCTAAAATACTCCACCGATTTTCGCTGATAAAAAGAGATGTGATGATAATATTATATTTACGAAATTATTTTGTTAAAAGTACCTCGATCATCCATGTATATAAAACGTACTTTTTAACTTTCCGAAAGTTCCTCCGCGTCAGTCCGCCCCTGTGTGAACATTGACAACCGAAAAAGGTCACAGTACTAATCGATATATCTTAACCTGATAACCACTGCATGTCTTTCCTTTTTTTTACTAGTATATCCATATATGATTCCATGGTTTTGTATAGAACAATTTAGAACACCACCTATAGCTAACGTACGATGAACCATTTCATCATCAGAAGAAAACAAACGTATGAAAAGTACTTGACCCAGCTAGCTAGCCCATGAAGAAAAAATGCACAACGCGGACAACCTCTCCCCTTATAAAACCCATCAACGATGACCCTCAATTCAACCAACCACTCAATTACACCAATCATTCTTCTTCTTCCTCCTCTTCTTCTTCTTAGGCACTACGTACAATAGAGTCATGGCTTCGTATTTTTCATTGCCAAAACAGGTCGCATTATGTTTTTGGGTATTCCTAGTCTTTGTTTTTTTTGTTGGAATGGGATCTGCTCAGCTGTCTGACGGCTACTATTCATCAACATGTCCTGATGTACTTACAACCATAGAGTCAGCAGTGGACACAGCAGTGTCGAACGAGGCTCGAATGGGGGCGTCATTGCTCCGTCTCCATTTCCACGATTGCTTTGTTAATGCAAGTTTTTATTTTCCCCAATCATTCTCGTTATCAATATTTTTCAATCTTCTAACCCAGTTTTCTTCTATGATAATAATTGAAATGCATATATGTTTAGACATATGTGTGCATGTGTATTTAACTAATTAATTTGTTTTGATGGCGATATCAATTTTTTTTTTAAATACCTTTCTCGGAGTAGGTACATATATACTCATTCTCAAAAAAAGCACGTACGACAACCCAAACTCTCCCCCTACTATGGTCCGTCCGTGTTGCAATTAAGTGGATGGTAATTATTACAAATAAGTATTTATTTTTTAAAAAGTCTCAGTGCTCGTCCCCTTACAAGAATCTAAAAGAAGTTTTAATAACCACATATTAATTCCAGTTTACTTTCTACCACATGTGTGAGACCCACATGCTTTCTTAATGAAAGCAACTTTCCTTTGGTCATACCAAATACTACATTGTAAACCACGACACGCCACCTTCCAATGCTTTTGAAATTTATTTGACTTTGATTTTGTCGGTGAAATTTCACACCTGTATAGGAATCCCCAGTGCACCAACATCGATCTATGTCATTGGCTATGACCTCTGAATATAGTTACATATAGTACATGATTTCATCATGTATAGTAGATGTGACGACAATCTCAATTCATATTTTTTAATTCGTTTAAATTTTTTCACTTATAACTCAACTCAATTCGTCCATATTATAAAACGGGTTAATATGGGTTCAATTTATATCAACCCATATTTACATAGATTTAGGTTAATTAGAAATTGGTTGGCTGAAATTGAGAGGGAATGACTGGCCTGTTTTTTTAAATCTGCTCCCGTGGAAAATGGGCCCGTGTTGTCGTGCTCCGTCTGTAATTGTCCGGAAGATCTTGTTAGTTTTATGGGCCTGTCTTGACGTTTAATAACGAGCATGACACTACCTTGAACTCTTTCTGGTTGACCAACGTCACTGGTCCAACGTTTGGTCGTGGGATTATAGGCTGGTACACCAAGATTTAAGGTACAATTATATTTAACGGGGAGTGATTTTGCCATTTCCCTTTTTGTTAATGTCACTCCCCGTTGTGTCTTTATTAGATGATTTGTTTTGTGAGAGAAGGGGAGTGACATTAACAAAAAAAGGAATGACAAAATCGATTTCCTATTTAAAATGGGAGAAAATGAAGGAAAACTTGTTGGGTTGGGTCAGGTTTAGGTATGTCTAGACCCATATTTGACCCCGTCCGTTTTAACTCGCATACTATTAATCTATATTTGATCTGTCCATATTCAATCCGGCCACAACTTGTTTCAATCTGCCTAAACTCGTCTATTTGCCACATCTAATGCATAGTATAATTTTAACTTGCGTCTACAAGATCAAATTCAAAAAACACTCGTTATCCATACTTCCAATCATTGCTCTCTATCTCTTTCCACTCATTACCTATATCTCCAATCATTTCTCTTCCTATCTCTTTCCACTTATTACCCCTATCTTTAATTATTATCCTAATTTTTCTTTTCACCCATTAACCCAAAAACTAAACTCAAAAATTTTCAACAAGGCATCCAAACAAGCACTAGCAGTCCACTTGGATAAGCTTGGCCCTAATGGGAATTTATAAAAGCTAATATATGTCACGATGGTTAGCTTTAATTACTACTCCATTTTTTTGATCTGGGTTAGCTTTACTAGTTAGTTAGTTTTTGAAGATTCCCAACAAGGATGGATTTCAAGTGAATACTTTTTGAAACAGGGCTGTGATGGATCGGTCCTCTTGGACGACACAGCCAACTTCACGGGAGAAAAGACTGCTATTCCAAACAACAATTCACTCAGAGGGTTCGACGTGATTGACACCATCAAATCTCAAATTGAAAGTGTGTGTCCTGGTATTGTTTCTTGTGCCGATATCTTAGCCGTTGCTGCTCGGGACTCAGTTGTTGCAGTAAGCCACTAACCCAACTCCATATACGTCCTGATCACTCATGAATCCAAAGATACGCAAACTCTAAAACCAATTAATGAAGCATGTAATAATACTTGCAATTGTGTTTTATGAAATGTTTCAGCTAGGCGGCCCTTCTTGGACAGTTCAATTAGGCCGAAGGGATTCGACCACCGCGAGTTTAACTGCTGCAAACAACAACATTCCGGCACCTACTTTGAACCTTAGTGGACTCATCACTTCCTTTTCAAACAATGGTTTCTCTGCTAATGAAATGGTGGCCCTCTCAGGTATGTTAAAACATGCTTGTCATGTATATAAATATAGTACTAATCCGTCCCCCGTATAAGTTAGTTTTGTCTATGGACTTCTTCGCAATTAGCATGACAATGATTGGAAACGTATTTTGGCCTTATGTTAGTGCTGCAAATGAGCGAACCGAGTGTTAGAATGTTCAAATTTGGTTGTTAACGTTTTAGTAAACTTGAACTTGAACCCAGTGAAAATTTGAGGAGTTGAGATCGATCACTGAGTTTGCCTACGTATAATTGAGTCAACTCCCGCTTGTTCACGTGCCTTAATGAGCTAGAAATATCAAATAGTTAACGCTCTCATACGGGTCTAGACCTTTCAAATAATTTTAATTTTGTATGTACATCATTCACAAGTTAATACATATACAAAATAATAAAATACACACACACACACGCTTATATAGTATTTGTAACAGTTTAAAAATGTACAAATTATAAAATTTTAATTATGTACATATATAAAGTTTATGCTTCTTTCAATTCTCATGATATAGTTGTACTCTTAAGTTTGTTAGTATAATCGAGCTCAAGGCTCGCCTCATTTATTAAGCTTGCCCCAAAAAATTGAAGCTCAAGTTTGATTTCTCTAATAAACGAATCGAGCTCGAATGTGTCTTTTACTGAGTCAGCCTTACACAATTCACGAACAACTTGGCTCATTTGGAGCCTTGATTAGTTTTGCCCTTATCTCAAGAATAATACTCCTCTAAGATCGACCAAAAGTTTTCTAAAAGTAGGCGAAAATTCCTTGCACCTTAAAATCTTATTCAATTTTCACATTAGCTGTGGAACATCACATTTTTAATTTGATCCTTCAACTTTTGGACTTTATGCAAATAAAAGCTCTCTGGAATCCCCTTCTTTTTTCTTTTCTACTTTGAACACTTAAAATACAGCAATTTTACCATTTCGATCGATCATATCAATTTCTCCTTGGGTTTTCCATTGAAATTGTAGAGGATACGCATTCATCGAATGAGTACAATCGATGAAAATTTAAAAGGTAGATCGAGGACTAGATTCATAATGTCCAAACCAACTCTAAGATCTGAATATAGTAGTAGTTAAGGGGCTGCAAAGTATATTTTACCTTCAAAACTGCCAACTGCGGAAGCGATCTAATGTTATCAAAATTGAAAAATAACCTAACAAGTAACTTCTTTCTTCAACTTTTTTGCAGGGTCGCACACAATAGGTCAAGCAAGGTGCACATCCTTCCGAGCCCGAATCTACAACGAAACCAACATCGATTCCCAATTCGCGACATCGCTGCAATCAAACTGTCCGAGCACCGGAGGTGACAACAACCTCTCTCCTCTCGATACTACGAGCCCAACGTCTTTCGACAATGCCTACTTCACCAATTTACAGAGCCAATTGGGCCTTCTTCATTCGGACCAACAACTCTTCAACGGAGGCTCCACCGATTCTCAAGTTGATACTTATAGTTCCGATTCTGATACCTTCTTCAATGATTTTGCCAATGCAATGGTGAAGATGGGAAGCCTTAGCCCATTGACCGGCACGAGTGGCCAAATCAGGACTAATTGCAGGAAAACAAATTAAGACTTAACATTTTTTCTGTTGAGTTGTGCTTTAATTTATGGAATTGAGGAAATAGAAGCATATGTTTTTCCTGCGTTTCATTTTTGTGTCCATCTACGTATTATGGTGTATGGGGAATAGTAATATATGAGTCGAACTACTTTACTAAATCTAATTTTTATGTGCACATTAGCAGTAATTAATGCAGTATAGACTAGATAGGATTTGGTTTCTGTAACAGAAAATTCACCAAAATTATGTTATGACTATTACACAATCCCAAGGTCGACCCTCAGATTTTCGGGGCCTTAAGTGAGCTTGTCAAACAAGGGCCCTATTGTTAAAAGAATTAAAGAAACACAATTAACTTCAAAAGTGATATTTCCTTTGTTCTTTAACTACAAGAAACTAGGCTATGCGCGCAACCAGAATATTTGCTACGGTGGTTTTTCAGTTGCAAAAAGCTGAATTTTATTGACCGCGTACTAACCTTGCTACGGTTTAAATCCCGGTTACAATTGGTAATGAAAAAACCTCCATCTGCCACGGTAAAAAGTAGCTATGGCAAATAAAGATGTAAAAATAGCCCTGTGGCAAATATAGAGAGTTTTGTTTCGCGGGTTTTCCCCTTCCGCACTTTTTCCCCTCCCGCACTTAGCGAATTAAAAAACCCTATATTGTACCACGATCGACAGATCGACGCCTCTCCTCCCTCTCTCTCTCTCTCCATGAACTGCATGCCCCCTCTCCCTCTCTCACCATGAACCGCCTCACTCTCTCTCTCTCTCTCTCTCTCAGTGGCCATAGAGGATCGTCCCCAACACTAGCTTTTGTTGCCTCTGCACGCAATCCCTCAATAGCTGTCACCGATCGTGTTTGGTTTTCGCTCTTCCTCTACGATTGAAGTTAGCCTACAATCATCGCCAATTTCTAACCCACGAATAGAGAAGTTTCTGGGTAAGGCGCGATTTAATGTTTTTCATCATTCTCATTCATAGTCGTAAAACTCAGAGGGAAATAAATTATTTAACCAATATGATGGCCATACTAGTTGGGATTGAAAGTTGATCACCTTTTTTTCCCCTGAAGCGTATTTGTATTCTTTGTATATTTTAGTTAGGGTTTCAATTTTTCGTTTACATTAGAGTATTTTGCCCCTTATGAAGCTAGCTCGTTAAAATCCCACGGAATGCCGCATCTAACAACTGACTTAAATCATTGATTTGACGGCTTGATCAAATTCATCCAAATTAGTGATATCGGCATTACCAATCGGTAAGCATATAGAAACTATTTGATTTTAAAAGGGAAAAAAAGAGCTACGGATGTTGGAGTCGAGCGGGGCTCATTCCAGAATTAAAGAGTAATTTGCCCCTCCATTTTGTTGACTACAGAGTAGAAGTAGGATTCATGTCTTTCATATTGTCTAACTTTTAGTGGAAGCAGAACTTACGGGAAACGCTGGAAATTGAAGTTGTGGTATAATTTGCATGTTTACTTAGTTTAAATTAACATAGTTTTTGTTTTTCCTAAATGAGGGTTGGTGCAATTAGAGGATTTTTTGATGCACAGTTTGCATGCTTGAAAAACTAGGACTATACCAATCTTTACTTTGAATAGATTGTGGGCTGGTCTTTCTAACGTTTATGGGTTTGCTAAGTTAAACTTGCAGTCTAGTTTCATGTTCTTTTTCTTATACTAGTTCTTTTGTAGTACTTCAGGGAATCCCTAAAAAAATATTAGTTGATTGAGATATCTTGCTAATGCTAGATGAGAACTCCAAGTAGCTAGGTAGTCAGTTTTCAGTAATGTTGTTGGGGCTTCTCTTCACTCATTGGGTTCAATCACGATCCACCAACACTTAAGTGACCTAAACCTACGTCATTTAACGTTACCTACCAATAGCCAAAATTTCCCCCCTTTGATTTCCCCCCTCTCCCACGCACAACACAGAGAACGATATTTCCCCTAGGTCTTGTGCTCTGCAGCTCCAGTATCTCCGCCTCCCTCATCGGTTCCTCTCTCATGTACTGGTGTATCTCTCTCAAGTAAGATCTCTCGCTTTTTCAATTTCTCAGCGTATTCCTCTCTCGCTCACTACCTCCAGTTGTTGGTTGTGTCTAGGTGAGCAACTCAGCAAAAAGCTCTTAATTTGCAATCTCAACAAAGTTGAGCATGAAAGCCTCTCCTGCTGTCACCAATCATGGCTGTTTTTCACAATCTCTCTGTGCCGATCTATGTAGCACCGACACTTCAAAAGGGCGCCGTGTCCACGTATTGGACACGGGGACACGGGGACACGGCGGGGACACGTATTGGACACGCCACGTGGCGTGTCCAATAATTTTTATTATTTTTTGATAGGGGACACGGCGGGGACACGGCTGGGGACACGGCGGGGGACACGGCTGGGGGTCAAAATGTAATATTTTTTTAAAGTTTTGGGGGTTAATATGAAATTATTCAAAACATTTGGGTTAAACTGTAATTATGCCTTTGAAAAAAATTTATACAATTTGTGAAATTATTCATATACAATGGTTCATAATTATTATTTTTATATATGTACATATATTTATTTTTTATTTATTTATACACGTGGCGTGTCCCCCGCCATGTCCGTGTCCCCATTTTTTTAGAATTGCCGTGTCCCGTGTCCGTGTCCGTGTCCGTGTCCGTGTCCGTGTCCGTGCTACATAGATGCCGATCTTCATTGGTCACTACCCCGTGACGGGACCATTCACTGGATGTTTTAGCATGTCTGACTCAACTTGATATTGCAAACAATAATCTATGCATGATATCACATACTTCATGTTAGTTGTATTCTAGACTGAACTGAGCACTCTCTCTCTACACAGGATATGCGCCATTCCCACTAGTATTGGGGAATGTACCTCACTTGTAGAGGTAAGATTGTATATCCTTGGTCATAGATCTTGCTCTTATGATTTGTGATGTATGAATGATCATTTCATATTTGCATCCCGGATTTCAGAACCTAAGCAGTTTAGAGCTCTGGTAATTGACAAGGTTTTGCGGGAGTGCAGGTTGACCTTTCAGCAAATCTACTGGTTGAATTGCAAGAGACATTTGGCAATTTACATAACTTGAAGGTCCATATTCTTTTCACTGCTGTTGTTTTTTGTCATTATATTTTCTGTTCTTTTGCATTGTTTACTTACAAAGAAAAGGTGGGAAAAAAGGCCTCAGGTATCTCTCCTTTTGGTATTAGATAAAGCAAGTTGAAGAACGTCAAATGTGCACGATAAATTAGTAATGTGATAGTAACCTGAGAGAATCTAAGTTCTTGTTTGTTTGATTGGACTAATAGACCATACTGTAGGATAAGGAATCCTAGGATTAGAAGTGACAGAATTGAAGGATAAACACTTCTGCAATCCCATGACGTCGTATATCCTTTGGTCATAAATATAGCTTTTGAAAGGAGGATTAACCACACCAAAAAATGCCCTTGAGATCATATCTAAATCTGCCGGATTAGGGTTGCTACATTGACACAATGGCTTTTGATTAGGTTCTAATTTTATTCCCTTTTCTTTTTCCACTACCGCAAGTTGTGTAGATTCATGTTGGTTTGGCCTTTGTTCAGAAGATATATTGTAGAGACCCGAAAATTCATGTAATTGATTTAAATGATTTACGAGTAAGTAAAGGAGGAAATTGATTCGAAATGTCGAGAATTGGGGCTAGTGTGTCAAAGCGTTACATTTGAGGGGTGAGTGTGTGATTTGTGTCAAGTGTGTGTATAATATATGTGTGTGTGAGCATAGGGAATAAAATTCCCCGTTCTCTTTTCCTCCCACTCCCCATTCTCTCCTCTCCCTCTCGGCTCCCTCACTCTCTCTCTTGCTCTCACCCAAAATCACTCAAAAACCCACACAAAACAGCCATCAATCCTTCTTTCCTTCGCGTGGTGGAGCTCATTTCTCGTTGGTTAGAGCTCGGTGGAAGCGTATCCCATTCGGTTGCAAGATTTGGAGCTAGGGCTTGGAAAACCTTTCGATTTCGTTCTTCAATCTTGAGGTAGGAAATTCTAACTTTCAATATATGTTTATGACTTGTTTCTATTGCTTGATTTGTACCATTGATCGTGGTTATTGTTGTTGATGTTGTTGTTGTTGGGAAACCAATGAAAATCTGCTCGAATAGCTTTTGTTATCGATACCTTTGTGTTCCAAAACCCAGAAAATCACTTGTTATCGATACCATTTGCCATTGTTATTGATACCCTTGCGGCTGGAACCATTTTTGACCAAATGGTATCGATAACTTTGTGCTAGGTATCGATACCTGTTGCTTATCTCCAGCTTTCACTGTGTTGCTTCATTTTTTTTCACCGTTTTGGTTTCCAATCACTTCCAACCCATTCAAACACTTCCCGAATGATCCCTAACTTGATTATTCGTACTTGATGACCTCATTGAATGTCTCCATAGCTCTCAAGCTCGTTTGGACATAATTTCACGAAAATCGCTTTATGTATCAAAGTTGGGTTTGAATGGAATAAACGTGATGGAAAAAGGATTTTGAAACATTACGGACACGATGAGAACATTCAGGACTTATCGACGGGTGAGTGCCTGGCAGAGGACATCGGGGTCCTTTAATTGGCCTGGCAGGAGCTATATGCTCGTATTGGATACCTCAGGACCTCCCAATGGGTAAGGTGCCTGGCAGAGGACATCGGGGTCCTTTAATTGGCCCGGCAGGAGCTTCGGCTTATGACGTACGAGACACGTGTTGACACATGGTGCTTTCAAAGGTTATTCATTGGGGACACACGATCGGTTTTGAAAGTGAAATGTCGGAATTGGATTGCTATAATTGTTCATTCATCGGGTCTTGTTGCCATTATCCATCTTGTGATTATTCCTACATTTCATATGCATACATTGTTAGATTAGACCTTTCTACTGGGCTAGTGTAGCTCAAGCCTTACATCATTTTCAGGTACTAACTCGGTGCAGTAGCGTCATGTGTGGAGTGCTTGATCGTGGACACCGTTTTGAAAGCTAACCTAGAGGAGTTACCAAGTCATCTTGTAAATTTCTTTTGGAAGATGTTTTTGTAACTTCATTTGATATTATTTTGATTTGAGGATATTGTAAACCTTAACATTGAACGCTTGAAACTTATGTTGGTTTTGGGGCCGTTGGGCCGATGATGTACTATTGGGGAAACCATTTGTACTTGGAGGTCTAATTGTGGAAATGGAAATGTTAAGCCCTTTTGGAGTATTGTACGGTTTATTGTGAGGTTTTATTTATGAAAATTCTTTATATTTATGTTGAAAATCGAGGGTGACATATATGACCATGATTTTGAGGTGAAATTTTATAGAACTTCTTAGACTATTTGTTATTCCATAACTAGCAATTGTTGACTATGAACTATTTCTTGTAGTGTTGTTTAGTCACAACCCCTCAAAGTTGCTAGGATTGGTCAAGTGTCGTGGCTGCAATTGCAATAATTGTTGCGAGGTCAATAACTATTGCTTAGTCTTTTGGTATAACTATTGCTTAGTCTTTTGGTATGCATATGAGAGTAATAATCCTATGCTACTGTGTGAAAACAAAAGGCCATAACTTCAATTGCTTGGATCTATGCTTATTTTTATTGCTTCGATCTGCATGTCTTCATGAGGTTATGATGGCATTGATGCTAACATTAGAGGCTACATGCTCTAGTTTATGCGGAGAAATTGGTCCCTCAAATGTATCCTAGGTTTATCTAAGGATTCTTTTAATCTTGTTAGCAATAATTGATTTTGATTATGTTTTATTACAAAATTGATTTATGAAAAGCACCGTTAAAATATATGTTATGTAAAAAGTTATTTTTCTAGCCCCTGAAACAAATTATTTTTATAAGCCGAAATGTGCGCTTAAACTTAAGCTAGTTTGCATGGCATATATAGCTACAGTGTTTTTATCATGGTCCATTCCCCTTATTTAATCCATTTTTTGGTCCATGGATTAATCTTTTTCATTCGGCACTATTCATACGATTGCACATAACTCCATGATGGCTGCCTCACTGGATAATATCTTTATCCCACAATTATTTTTTTGACAGAACTTTTCTTCTTCCAAATAATAAATGGATGCTTGAACCTTGGTGGGCCAGCTTTGTTGAAAAACTTCGTGGGAGTAATTGGCAAATAGAAATAGTAGCCTTTAAATGCAATACCAACTGGATGCCCATGTGTATCAATTTCATATGTATTATATTTAGCCCGTGAATAACTTAGACTACATGATTGTATTGCTCTGTACACTTGTCAAAAGCAAATGAGCCAAGGCTCATTTTGTCACTCTCAAGAACCAACAACGGTAATTAATAAGTTCGACCGAACGTGTTTCTTCTCTTGCCATCATTGACTTTGAGGCTTCACAGTTAATACATGAGACCGTTGCAAATCAAATTCTCTGAAGATTTCAGCTCAACGTTCATGAACTGCATTTAATGAAGATCAATTGTTGCAGAAGAAAGATTTCGATTCGACGGAAAGAACACAACGTTCATATTTTCTTCCTTATAAAAGAAGGGCTTCTGCACCAGAAGAAACTACCAAGCTTCACCAGATTACTCAAAACTCTGCAAGAGCAATATTCATCATCTCCTACACTTCATTTTTCATACAATTACTTTGAGAGATTTGTGAGCAAAATTGGTATATCTATTCTTTGAGAAGTGTTGTAATTGTGAGCTACAAATTCTATTATCTTTTGAGAGATTAAGTGTTTGAGAAATCAAACACTGGTTGTGTAAATTCCAAAAATAGGGGTTTTGTTTTTGGAAGGGGTTTTTGAGGAATTTGTACTTTAAATCCTTGCGGTTGTCTAACTCCTCTGGAAAGTTAGGAGTGACGGTAATTGTAAGCACCTGCAAGGCTTAGGTGTAATTCCATTTTTATTAGTGGAACCTTCAAGTGATTGACTTGGAGAGAAGTGGAGTAGGTTGGACCGTGGATAAATTCAGACCGAACCAATATAAACTGGTTTTGCGCTTCTTAACTCTCTCTATATATTTGCTAATTAGGTATTTGTCTTTATAGTTTTTAATTGGTAATTTTTAATTAGCAACCCTATTCACCCCCCCTCTAGGTTGCTGTCTGGGTAACAATTTGTATCAGAGCTTGGACTCTTGTCTAAAGACTTTACAATCTAAGAGTGATTATGGCAACCACATTGTAGACACCCCAATCCGAACCTCGAGTGGTCTTTGTCCACCCCGATGATGAAATAAAGGAAACGAAACCTTTGCGAGCTTGAATGAAGGATTCCCTCAGCCCCAAACAAATCCTCAGCCCCAAACAAATCAAAAGCCCAAAAAGCCCAGACAAAACCCAAAAGCCCTGGACTGAACTTGTAATGCCGCACGTGACACCTCTACACCGCACGGCGTATCAAAAGTCATTATGCCGCACACGATCATGAGGTTAGCCGCACGGCATTTTGGGTAAAGTTCTGACTGGCTCAGAAAGCTGTCGGCCACACCTATTTGAGCCACAGCTGCAAAACGGCTCAGCCGAAAGCACACTTCTGGCCCGCCCAGGAAGTACCTCCAATATTTGAAATTCAAAATCCATTGTTCTTGCCTATAAATACACCCTTCCACTCAAGTGAAAAGGGCCCTTAATCACCATTATACCATTTCTCTCTCTTCTTGCTTTCACACTCATTTCCCAATTCCAAGTCTTGAGAATGTTGCTTCCAAAAGACATTCTCTAGGCTTCTTGCTCCATTTTTCTCCTCACCATTAAAGTTAGTTCCTTACTAACTTTAAGACCCCAACCACCCAATACACCCATCTACTACACACATCCATACTTCTCTTTTCTTTACCAACCTCGCCGACGTCCATCCACCACCATCAATCTTCATCCAAGCTCAAGATCAAAGGTAAAAACCAAGTTTCCTTAACTCTCTCTTTATTAGTGGAACCTTCAAGTGATTGACTTGGAGAGAAGTGGAGTAGGCTGGACCATGGATAAATTCAGACCGAACCAATATAAACTGGTTTTGCGCTTCTTAACTCTCTCTATATATTTGATAATTAGTTATTTGTCTTTATAGTTTTTAATTGGTAATTTTTAGTTAGCAACCCAATTCACCCCCCTCCCCCTCTAGGTTGCAGTCTGGGTAACAATTGGTATCAGAGCTTGGACTCTTGTCTAAAGATTTTACAATCTAAGAGTGATTATGGCAACCACATTTTAGACACCCCAATCCGAACCTCGAGGGGTCTTTGTCCACCCCGATGATAAAATAAAGGAAACGAAACCTTTGCGAGCTTGAATGAAGGATTCACTCAGCCCCAAACAAATCCTCAGCCACAAACAAATCAAAAGCCCAAAAAGCCCAGAGAAAGCCCAAAAGCCCTGGACTGAACCTGTAATGCCGCACGTGACACCTCTACACCGCACGGCGTATCAAAAGTCATTACGCCGCACGCGATCATGAGGTTAGCCGCACGACATTTTGGGTAAAGTTCTGACTGCCTCAGAAAGCTGTCGGCCACGCCTATTTGAGCCGCAGCTGCAAAACAGCTTAGCCGAAAGCACACTTCTGGCCCGCCCAGGAAATACCTCCAACATTTGAAATTCAAAATCCATGTCTCTTGCCTATAAATACACACTTCCACTCAAGTGAAAAGGGCCCTTGATAACCATTATACCCTTTCTCTCTCTTCTTGCTTTCACACTCATTTCCCAATTCCAAGTCTTGAGAATGTTGCTTCCAAAAGACATTCTCTAGGCTTCTTGCTCCATTTTATTCCCCAACCACCCAGTACACCCATCTACTACACACATCCATACTTCCCTTTTCTTTACCAACCTCGTCGACGTCCATCCACCACCATCAATCTTCATCCAAGCTCAAGATCAAAGGTAAAAACCAAGTTTCCTTAACTCTCTCTTTAATAGTGGAACCATCAAGTGATTGACTTGGAGAGAAGTGTAGTAGGCTGGACCGTGGATAAATTCAGACCGAACCAAGATAAACTGGTTTTGCGCTTCTTAACTCTCTCTATATATTTGCTAATTAATTATTTGTCTTTATAGTTTTTAATTTGTAATTTTTAATTAGCAACCCTATTCACCCCCCCTCTAGGTTGCAGTCTGGGTAACAATTGGTATCAGAGCTTGGACTCTTATCTAAAGACTTTACAATCTAAGAGTGATTATGGCAACCACATTGTAGACACCCTAATCCGAACTTCGAGGGGTCTTTGTCCACCCCGAAGATGAAATAAAAGAAACGAAACCTTTGCGAGCTTGAATGAAAGATTCCCTCAGCCCCAAAGAAATCCTCAGCCCAAACAAACCCTCAGCCCCAAACAAATCAAAAGCCCAAAAAGCCCAGAGAAAGCCCAAAAGCCCTGGGCTGAACCTGTAATGCCGCACGTGACACCTCTACACCGCACGGCGTATCAAAAGTCATTACGCCGCACGCGATCATGAGGTTAGCCGCCCGACATTTTGGGTAAAATTTTGACTGGCTCAGAAAGCTGTCGGCCACGCCTATTGGAGTCACAGCTGCAAAACGGCTCAGCCGAAAGCACACTTCTGATCCGCCCAGGAAATACCTCAAACATTTGAAATTCAAAATCCATGTCTCTTGCCTATAAATACACTCTTCCACTCAAGCGATAAGGGCCCTTGAACACCATTATACCCTTTCTCTCTCTTCTTGCTTTCACACTCATTTCCCAATTCCAAGTCTTGAGAATGTTGCTTCCAAAAGACATTCTCTAGACTTCTTGCTCCATTTTTCTCCTCACCATTAAAGTTAGTTCCTTACTAACTTTGAGACCTCAACCACCCAGTACACCCATCTACTACATACATCCATACTTCTCTTTTCTTTACCAACCTCGCCGACGTCCATCCACCACCATCAATCTTCATCCAAGCTCAAGATCAAAGGTAAAAACCAAGTTTCCTTAACTCTCTCTTTATTAGTGGAACCTTCAAGTGATTGAGTTGGAGAGAAGTGTAGTAGGCTGGACCGTGGATAAATTCAGACCGAACCAATATAAACTGGTTTTACGCTTCTTAACTCTCTCTCTATATTTGCTAATTAGTTATTTGTCTTTATAGTTTTTAATTGGTAATTTTCAATTAGCAACCTTATTCACCCCCCCCCCCTCTAGGTTGCTGTCTGGGTAACTATTGGTATCAGAGCTTGGACTCTTGTGTAAAGACTTTACAATCTAAGAGTGATTATGGCAACCACATTGTAGACACCCCAATCCGAACCTCGAGGGGTCTTTGTCCACCCCGATGATGAAATAAAGGAAACGAAACCTTTGCGAGCTTAAATGAAGGATTCTCTCAGCCCCAAACAAATCCTCAGCCCAAACAAACCCTCAGCCCCAAACAAATTAAAAGCCCAAAAAGCCCAGAGAAAGCCCAAAAGTCCTGGACTGAACCTGTAATGCCGCACGTGACACCTCTACACCCCACGGCGTATCAAAAGTCATTACGCCGCACGCGATCATGAGGTTAGCCGCACGGCATTTTGGGTAAAGTTTTGACAGGCTCAGAAAGCTGTCGGCCACGCCTATTGGGCCACAGCTGCAAAACGGCTCAGCCGAAAGCACACTTTTGGCCCGCCCAGGAAATACCTCCAACATTTGAAATTCAAAATCCATGTCTCTTGCCTATAAATACACTCTTCCACTCAAGTGAAAAGGGCCATCGATCACCATTATACCCTTTCTCTCTCTTCTTGCTTTCACACTCATTTTCCATTTCCAAGTCTTGAGAATGTTGCTTCCAAAAGACATTCTCTAGGCTTCTTGCTCCATTTTTCTACTAACCATTAAAGTTAGTTCCCTACTAACTTTGAGACCCCAACCACCCAATACACCCATCTACTACACACATCCATACTTCTCTTTTCTTTACCAACCTCGCCGACGTCCATCCACCACCATCAATCTTCATCCAAGCTCAAGATCAAAGGTAAAAACCAAGTTTCCTTAACTCTCTCTTTATTAGTGGAACCTTCAAGTGATTGACTTGGAGAGAAGTGTAGTAGGCTGGACCGTGCATAAATTCTGACCGAACCAATATAAACTGGTTTTACGCTTCTTAACTCTCTCTCTATATTTGCTAATTAGTTATTTGTCTTTATAGTTTTTAATTGGTAATTTTTAATTAGCAACCTTATTCACCCCCCCCTCCCTCTAGGTTGCTGGCTGGGTAACAATTGGTATCAGAGCTTGGACTCTTGTCTAAAGACTTTACAATCTAAGAGTGATTATGGCAACCACATTGTAGACACCCCAATCCGAACCTCGAGGGGTCTATGTCCACCCCGATGATGAAATAAAGGAAACGAAACCTTTGAGAGCTTAAATGAAGGATTCTCTCAGCCCCAAACAAATTCTCAGCCCAAACAAACCCTCAGCCCAAACAAACCCTCTGCCCCAAACAAATTAATAGCCCAAAAAGCCCAGAGAAAGCCCAAAAGCCCTGGACTGAACTGTAATGCCGCACGTGACACCTCTACACCGCACGACGTATCAAAAGTCATTACGCCGCACGCGATCATGAGGTTAGCCGCACGGTATTTTGGGTTAAGTTTTGACAGGCTCAGAAAGCTGTCGGCCACGCCTATTGAGCCACAGCTACAAAACGGCTCAGCCGAAAGCACACTTTTGGCCCGCCCAAGAAATACCTACAACATTTGAAATTCAAAATCCATGTCTCTTGCCTATAAATACACTCTTCCACTCAAGTGAAAAGGGCCATTGATCACCATTATACCGTTTCTCTCTCTTCTTGCTTTCACACTCATTTCCCATTTCCAAGTCTTGAGAATGTTGCTTCCAAAAGACATTCTCTAGGCTTCTTGCTTCATTTTTCTCCTCACCATTAAAGTTAGTTCCTTACTAACTTTGAGACCCCAACCACCCAATCCACCCATCTACTACACACATCCATACTTCTCTTTTCTTTACCAACCTCGCCGACGTCCATCCACCACCATCAATCTTCATCCAAGCTCAAGATCAAAGGTAAAAACCAAGTTTCCTTAACTCTCTCTTTATTAGTGGAACCTTCAAGTGATTGACTTGGAGAGAACTGTAGTAGGCTGGACCGTGGATAAATTCAGACCGAACCAATATAAACTGGTTTTGCGCTTCTTAACTCTCTCTATATATTTGCTAATTAGTTATTTGTCTTTATAGTTTCTAATTGGTAATTTTTAATTAGCAACCCTATTCACACCCCCCCTCCCTCTAGGTTGCTGTCTGGGTAACAATTTGTATCAGAGCTTGGACTCTTGTCTAAAGACTTTACAATCTAAGAGTGATTATGGCAACCACATTGTAGACACCCCAATCCGAACCTCGAGGGGTCTTTGTCCACCCCGATGATGAAATAAAAGAAACGAAACCTTTGCGAGCTTGAATGAAGGATTCCCTCAGCCCCAAACAAATCATCAGCCCAAACAAACCCTCAGCCACAAACAAATCAAAGGCCCAAAAAGCCCAGAGAAAGCCCAAAAGCCCTGGACTGAACCTGTAATGCCGCACGTGACACCTCTACACCGCACGCCGTATCAAAAGTCATTACGCCACTCGCGATCATGAGGTTTGCCGCACGACATTTTGGGTAAAGTTCTGACTGGCTCAGAAAGCTGTCGGCCACGCCTATTTGAGCCACAGCTGCAAAACGGCTCAGCCGAAAGCACACTTCTGACCCGCCCCGAAAATTCCTCCAACATTTGAAATTCAAAATCCATTGTTCTTGCCTATAAATACACCCTTCCACTCAAGTGAAAAGGGCCCTTGATCACCATTATACCTCTTCTCTCTCTTCTTGCTTTCACACTCATTTCCCATTTCCAAGTCTTGAGAATGTTGCTTCCAAAAGACATTCTCTAGGCTTCTTGCTCCATTTTTCTCCTCACCATTAAAGTTAGTTCCTTACTAACTTTGAGACCCCAACTAACCAATACACCCATCTACTACACACATCCATACTTCTCTTTTCTTTACCAACCTCGCCGACGTCCATCCACCACCATCAATCTTCATCCAAGCTCAAGATCAAAGGTAAAAACCAAGTTTCCTTAACTCTCTCTTTATTAGTGGAACCTTCAAGTGATTGACTTGGAGAGAAGTGTAGTAGGCTGGACCGTGGATAAATTCAGACCGAACCAATATAAACTGGTTTTGCGCTTCTTAACTCTCTCTATATATTTGCTAATTAGTTATTTGTCTTTATAGTTTTTAATTGGTAATCTTTAATTAGCAACCCTATTCAACCCCCGCCCCCCTCTAGGTTGCTGTCTGGGTAACAATTGGTATCAGAGCTTTGACTCTTGTCTAAAGACTTTACAATCTAAGAGTGATTATGGCAACCACATTGTAGACACCCCAATCCGAACCTCGAGGGGTCTTTGTCCACCCCGATGATGAAATAAAGGAAACGAAACCTTTGCGTTCTTGAATGAAGGATTCCCTCAGCCCCAAACAAATCCTCAGCCCAAACAAACCCTCAGCCCCAAACAAATCAAAAGCCCAAAAGCCCTGGACTGAACCTGTAATGCCGCACGTGACACCTCTACACCGCACAATTTATCAAAAGTCATTACGCCGCACGCGATCATGAGGTTAGCTGCACGACATTTTGGGTAAAGTTCTGACTGGCTCAGAAAGCTGTTGGCCACGCCTATTTGAGCCACAGCTGCAAAACGGCTCAGCCGAAAGCACACTTCTGGCCCGCCCAGGAAATACCACCAACATTTGAAATTCAAAATCCATTTCTCTTGCCTATAAATACACCCTTCCACTCAAGTGAAAAGGGCCCTTGATCACCATTATACCCTTTCTCTCTCTTCTTGCTTTCACACTCATTTCCCATTTCCAAGTCTTGAGAATGTTGATTCCAAAAGACATTCTCTAGGCTTCTTGCTCCATTTTCTCCTCACCATTAAAGTTAGTTCCTTACTAACTTTTAGACCCCAACCACCCAATACACCCATCTACTACACACATTCATACTTCTCTTTTCTTTACCAACCTCGCCGACGTCCATCCACCACCATCAATCTTTATCCAAGCTCAAGATCAAAGGTAAAAATCAAGTTTCCTTGGGCTAGGCTCTGTCCTGACCCTGAGGGGACTCTTCTATCATCAGGCTTAACCCTATTGGTTAAGATCTGACCCAAAAATCATTTTTATAAAACAAAACTAGTCTTCTGTGCTGGGTACGCTATACCGTGCGGCGCTTTGAAGCGTCACACGGCATAGTGGACTCACACGTGCGGCATTTCAGTTAACTGCTGTTTTCTTGTTCAACTTGTCTGGATCATGATCGTCTGTTGCTGGATCTGTTTCTGTACACCAAAAGCAGTCTTGGAATGAGACCATATCTAGAAGCCATGTTTTATTACCTTGAGTAAACTCTATAAATCATTTAAAATGAACAAATGTATCAAAAGTGGTTTTCTACTTGTGGCTTGGAGGAATGGTACAGTTCTGAGATAATCTGATGGCTGTGAGCTTTCTGAAGTTTTAAAAATAACACCGTGCGTCATACTGGTTATACCGCGCGAGGCTTTGAAAACCATCGACAGCCTGAGGATAGGGTCGGAACAACGCACGGCTTATCAGATGGCCGTGCGTTGTATAGTGATACGCCGTGCGTCAGATGATGATCCAGACATCTTGCTTAATAACATTCCTCATCTATATTTTCGTCGCATCATCTTTCATCATTTCTGTATAGTAAGCACCACTTGCACGACAACGTGATATACTTTACCTTATTCCCCTTTCCTCGTATGTGTTTTTGAGGCATTCCAAATGGTATTAAACCCCCCCATTTAAAATGCTTAGTAGAGACCGGTCTACGCCGGGGGAGCGGGGTGCTTTTTCAACAAAACCTTCACCGTTCGTAATGTGGCCCTCGAATCCAAAATCTCAATGGTTTCGCTAGATCAAAAGCCTTTCTTTTCAAAACAAACTTTCGGTTTCTTGGATCATCCATCTCAAAAATCCGGGTGGCGACTCTTCGAACGCGTCGGGCGCGGGAGCCCACAGTGGCGACTCTGCTGGGGACTTTTATTCAATACTTTACTTTTAAAAAAAGAAAGAAAAGAGTGTTGAATAATCAAGAAGGTCAAACTTGAAAGGCATTTTACTTGGGGGACTTAATGCAATTTGGAAAACTTAACTTTCTTTTACACTATGCACCGCACAAGCCTCGCTAGCGTGTCTCGGCAAACTTGTCCGATTTACCGGTGACAAGCTCTCCCGGGATGCCTAGCAACCCTCAACTATGATGGCCATCGTGCTGTTCGACCATTGTCTTGCAATACACTTGACATGGGGTAGTACATCTTGGCTCTAGTCCGGGGAACCCTTCTGAGACCAAAACCGGCCTATGCACTTGTACATAACCATAGAACCTTCCCAACTAGGACAGGAACCTGTGGCTAGGACTTATGTGATATATCCCGTTTATGTGTATTTCTTTTCTGTACATGCATATCATTCACACATCATTGCATCTTGTAGGCTAGAGGATTAGGCTCCCTTAGAATTCTTTAGGACTTTCCGGTCGGTCTAGGAGACCTTAAATCCATGGAGGTTGCGATACCTCTGGTGTTTGCCGTGCCCGAACGGCTCCCTTGACTTGGGACTAACCTTGAAGAAATGCGTATCTGGATTCTGACGGTCACATTGCTCTGTCTCGGATGGTCAAGGTAAGGAGATGGCTCTGGTTCCGAAGCGATCGGAATTTAACCTGCTTGACAGTACCTACCCGGACCATCAAAAATCTTCTGTACAAATGCCTCAAGTGAGACTCAAGTCACGGTAAGTCTTAGGATTCATGAGACGTGTAGAAGGTAGGACAGACACTCGGGATGGGTTCTGAGTTACTCCCTTTTGCCTTGTTGTCAGTTCAGAAACATTGGACACTTGCGAAAAGAAGAGGCTATACCCAATTGGTTTCGTCCGTCCCAAAGGTTGGTCCACATAGACACCCTGGAAGGAACCCAACTGTTTGAGGTCCACATAGAACAGGAAGGGCAGTCGTCATTAGCGGTTTCACCAAGATTAGTAATACAGGAGTCTCTAGCAGAACTGTCACCTAAAAGTCCTTTGCCAATGGCTGATCAAGGAAATGGGGTAGAAGAGCTTAGACAGAACATGGCCGCCATGGACGCCCAGTTTAGGCAATCCCTTGCTGGCATGGATACGCAACTCAAAGCCTCGGTTGCATCTATGAAAAATGACATGAATTTGATGATGGAGTCTATGTAGGAGGTTTGTGACAAGCTCCTAGTTAAGCCTGACCTATCCAAGGGTGAGACACCGGCCAAAGATACACCAGCAGTTGATCCCAATTTAGTCGCCCTTATGGCTAAAATTGGTAAATTGGAAGAATCTGTGCAAGAAAATAAGCGATTAGGAAGAGGAGAAATTGACATGAATAAATTGTGCTTGTTCCCCAACGCTAAGTTACCAGAAAAGTTCAAGGGTGTGGATTTTGCAAAGTTTGACGGTACCGGAGATCCAAAGGCGCACCTTAAAGGGTATGTTGGTTCACTCACCATGAGGGGATCGAGAAGGAAGCCATGGCTCAGCTATTTCATGAATCTCTGTCGGGACCAGCCCTGCAATGGTTTCTTATTCTTGAACCCTCTAAGAAAAAGTACTTGGGAAGACATTGGGACAGCATTTGTGGCTCAATATGATTTCAACGTTGATTTAAAAATGACCACAAGGGAACTAGAGAGCACCAAGATGGGTGAGAAAGAAAGTTTCGCTGATTTTGTAAAACGTTGGAGGGCTAAGGCCGCTCAGATGCAAAACAAATCAGATTTGAAGGAGCAGATAAGGATCATCACCAAGAACCTGCCAAGCTCTTTTGCCCCATACATGGTCCTCTCCCAGGCAGCCCCAAATTTTGAAACTTTCTATGACTCGGGCTTGGCTGTGGAGGAGGCCTTACGAGATGGTACGTTGGAGAAGAAGGAATCAGGATCAAAGTCCAAAAGGGTATATTCGGGAAACAGCAATGTCCGCTTCGGGAATACCAATCAGACTGGAGCTTCATCCACCAAACCGGCAGAAGTAAACCAAATTTCCGAAAAACCAAAGTCCCAAAATAGAGTCTTTACCCAATTTAGCACTCCTAGATCCGCTTTACTCAAGAAGCTTACCGAAGTGGGAGTGCTGAACCCACTCCCGCCACCACAAACCATTCCACCTAACCTGAACCAGAATGTCTACTGTGATTTCCACCAAATGCATGGCCATACCACTGATAATTGTATCCGCCTCCGTCATGAAATTCAAAACCTCATTGACAATAAAGTCATTGATACCCCTCCTTCAGACAAACCGAATACCATGACAAATCCATTGCCACAACATAATGCCCCATTCCGTATTAACCAAATCACCCAAACCAAGAGCCAAAACTTTGATCCTACCCCTTTCATCTGCTTCCTTCGGGAATGGGGAGATTTGATTGCTGACTGGGAGGAATTCGAAGCCACCAATTTTCAAGGAGACGTGAACCCATTCTTTGAACCTGGATGGGAAATTGATTGGCAAAGCATTCATGCTGACCCTCTTGATGGGTTTTCTTTGTACATGATGTTCGAAAATCAAAATGAGAACTTTCCAGGAATGCCTGAATGGGAATGGAATCCGATCCCGGATGAATACCAACTCTTGGCCTGGAATGACCCTCTGGATACCTTCTCTATACCCATGCTATTCGCAGAAGAATACCAACCCCAGATGACAGTCTACGATTGGCCCGAGCCTGCTCCATTTCAACCGGATCCCTCTTACCTCCACGACCTCATCATCAATGATCCGTACAACAATGTAAGTCTCGCCCCATATCTAGAACTGCCAGGGCCAGAAGAAGATGTGGCTAGTAATGAGTTTGACCCAATGGACTACTTGGCAGATGAAGCTAAATCAGAGTCATCCGTTACTTTCCCGAAGGACGCTGATGTCGCCATGATGAATTTGTGGGAAGATGAATCAGGAGCCAAAACGAATCCATGGGTAAATACAGAGATCATCAACATAAAGGTGGGAAATGAAAAATGGACCGTAAACAGAGCGGTGGCAGAAGCTGAGAAATGGAAGC
This sequence comes from Rhododendron griersonianum, assembly GCA_018127125.1. Taxonomy (NCBI): domain Eukaryota; kingdom Viridiplantae; phylum Streptophyta; class Magnoliopsida; order Ericales; family Ericaceae; genus Rhododendron; species Rhododendron griersonianum. Next base: position 25,419,824 of record CM030791.1, on the reverse strand, counting down.
CCGAGGATCTGTGGGAAGATTTGGTTATCGCTGACTTGGCTGCCAATCTCCAAGACACCACTATTGGAAACAAGCGCAAGGCCCATGCTGACTTGTGGGATGAAGAGTCTAAGTACCGACAGATTGGTCAATTAACCAGAAGTGGTCGAATCTATCAACCCTCTAATCTTCAAATCGGAGAACCCTCTAACCCTCCAGCTCCACTGACTAAAGAACCTTTTAACCCTTTCGTTACCCCAATCAAAGATACTTTTCAACCCTTTGCCCCACCAGCTAAGGAGCCTTCTCGCCCTGAGAAAAACCCTGAAGGAATGATCAAGTGCCAACTTGAGCAGACTCAGGCCAAAATGTCTGTTTGGGACGTACTTGTTCACTCCACTCGCCATCGTGAAGGACTCATTCAAGCCCTTTCTCACCTAAAAGTTCCTTCCACCATAACCCCCGATGAACTCGTAGCACTCATCAAAACCATACCCATCAAACATGCCATTACCTTCACTGATCGAGATTTACCTGCTGAAGGGACTGATCACAATCGGCCACTCCATATCACTCTGAAATGCCACGGAAAATGGGTACCAGTAATCCTGATTGATAATGGGTCAGCAATCAATGTTTGTCCACTACGTGTTGCCTATTGCTTGGGGTACAAAAATAATGATTTCTCTCCATCAGAAGTCAAAGTTCGAGCCTATGACAACACTCGTCGGGATGTAGTTGGAACCCTCATGCTTCCTATGACTTTTGGACCTTATCAAACAGAAGTGGAGTTTCATGTGGTAAACATCCCTGCTTCCTTCAATCTACTGCTGGGTAGACCTTGGCTGCATAGGCCTGACATCATGGCTGTTCCTTCAACACTCCATCAGAAAATTAGACTGGGACTTGAAACTGGGATGCTTACCATTCACGGCGACTCTGGGATTCACGCTCCCGTTGAAGACAATGCCCCACTCTTGGAGATACAACACGAAGAGGAGGACATTGCTTTAGGTGGCTTCCCGCTTGACACCTCTAATTCTGTTTTCACCGTCAAGATTGATGACGACTTCGTCATTAGTAATGTCGCCATAAAGATAATGAAGAAAATGTCCTACATGCCAGGTTTAGGGTTGGTAAAGAATCTCCAGGGGCCTGCGCAGTTTGAAGAACCAGGAACTTTAACCTGCACAACAGGCTTAGGATACCACCCTTCGGAGGACAGGAAAGAAAAGAAGGGGGATAGATTGGAGGATTATTTTGTCAAAGAGAGGGCAAAGCAGGTTTACCAAGGGCAGCCAGAACCATTCTGGGACAAAGAAACCAACACCTTCCTACCGGGGTTTGAGATATTCGCTAACGATGTTTGGCCGGAAAGTGATGAAGAATTGGAAGCAGTGATCAAACAAGCAAAGATAGCTGACTGGGTTGAAACCTTTGCCTTGGGTAATCTGGCGACCTTATTTGAGGAAGACGAACCATTGGGTATAGCTATGGAAGCAGAAGTGCAGATGCTGGGGCAGGAGGCCCCCGAAGACCCGACTTCACTCATCATGGATGCCGCTGGGGATTATAAGAACTAGACTTTCATACCAAGTGCAACCAGTCATGAGCCTGAGTCTGAATCTGAGTCTTTAGAGTCCTCCGAGTCTTCTAAGTCTGTTGAGTCTGAGTCGGTGCCTCTTGGCCCAGCTCCTCAGAGTCTGCATTTTGAATTTGAGTCTACCCGTGTGTATGGTGCTCCCGAGGCCTCTGCTTATGATGAAATAAATGAATCTGGTTCCGCTTACTTCCCTGACTTTGAAATAAATTGTGTCGACCCCGATGATGAAGAGATCGATTTCGATAGGGAAATCCCTAAAGAAATTCGGTCCCTAATCGAAAGGGAAGACGAAAGTCATGCTCAGCCTGTAAAAGAAGAGATTGTTTTAATAAATTTGAGGGATGAAGGGAATCCCTGAGTAGTTCAGATCAGTTCCGCGCTGTCAGAAGAAGAGCGCCAGGCTCTTGTAAATTTGCTAAAAGAATTCAAAGATGTTTTTGCATGGTCGCACGCTGATATGCCCGGAATCGATCCTGAAATCGTGGAACACCGGATTCCCCTTTATCCTGACGCAAAACCAGTAAAACAAAAACTGAGACGCATGAGGCCCGACTGGGTGCTTAAAATAAAAGAGGAGGTAACTAAACAAATCAATGCTGGGTTCCTAATGGTAACTAAATACCCCCAATGGGTCGTAAACATTGTTCCCGTTCCAAATAAGGATGGCAGAATTAGGGTCTGTGTGGACTTCAGGGATCTAAACAAAGCCAGCCCCATGGATGACTTCCCTTTGCCACATATTGATGTGCTAGTTGACAACACCGCGGGACACGCTTTGCTTTCTTTCATGGATGGTTTTTCAGGGTATAATCAGATTCTTATGGCCCCAGAAGACCGGGAGAAAACAACGTTCATCACCGAAATAAGGAAATACAGGATGCGCCTCGATCCGGCTAAGTGCACGTTCGGGGTCACTACAGGGAAAATGCTTGGGTTTATGATCACCACTCGTGGCATCGAAGTCGATCCATCAAAGATTAAGGCCATTCTGGAAATGGAACCACCGTGGACAGAGAAAGATGTAAGGAGTTTCCTCGGCAAAGTACAGTTCATCAGCCGGTTTATTGCAAAATTGACTTCAACATGTGAGCCCATATTTCGCCTGCTCAAGAAGGGAACACCATTTGTATGGGACAGCAGGTGTCAGCAAGCCTTCGAGGCCATCAAAGCCTATCTAAGGAATCCACCAGTCTTGATGCCACCAGAACTAGGAAAACCTTTGATCCTATACTTGTCAGTCACTCCGTCTTCCATGGGGTGTATGCTGGCACATGAAGGAGACGATGGGGTTGAGAGAGCTGTCTATTACCTTAGCAAAAAGATGGTCGGATCCGAAGAACGCTATACTCTATTAGAAAAGACGTGTTGGGCGCTCGTTTGGGCTTCCAGAAAGTTGAGACATTACATGCTGGCCTACTCGGTAAGGTTGATATCCCGAATGGATCCTTTGAAATACCTATTCGAGAAGCCGGCACTCACAGGAAGAATGGCACGATGGATATTGATGCTGGTAGAGTTCGAATTAAAGTATGTCACCAGAAAGTCGGTGAAGGGAAGAGCTTTGGCGGAGTTCTTGGCCGACTGTCCAGTCGAGGGAGGGGAATATGATAAATTCAAGTTCCCTGATGAAGACATAATGACCGTGGCCGAAGATGTGTGGCGGTTGTATTTTGATGGAGCGGCCAATCAAGAGGGATTTGGGATAGGTGTGCTATTGATTTCGCCAGATGGGTCGCATATCCCACTTCCATTCAAGCTTAACTTCGAGGTCACCAACAATCAGGCGGAATACGAAGCTTGTATTGTAGGCATGGAAGCAGCCATTGAAATCGGCATAGAAAAATTGGAAGTTGTGGGAGACTCAAACTTGGTTGTCTCTCAAGCGAACGGTGATTGGAAGGTCAAGGAAGAGGAGTTAAAGCCATACCATCAAGATCTCGAAGATCTCATTCCCCATTTCAGTAAAGTAACTTTCACTCATGTCCCGAGACTCAGAAATCAATTTGCTGATGCCTTGGCAACATTGGCCTCCATGGTCGAAATCCCTGTCGGTATAAAGCTAAGGCCAATTGTGATCGAGCAAAGGGATACCCTGGTATACTAGCATGTCATGGCCATCAACGAGCCCGAAGATGGTCACCCTTGGTTTTACGATATCTGGAGATTCGTAGAATGGGGGGAATATCCCGCCGAGGCCAATAAGAAAGACAGAATCGCTCTTCGGAGATTGGCAGCTCAATACATCAACTGTGGAGGAAGTCTATACCAAAGATCTCACTGCGGCACTCACAAGCTGTGTATTCATGGTGCGGAAACAAAAAGAGTGATGGAGGAAATCCACGAGGGCGTATGCGGTCCTCACATGAATGGTATGATGCTTGCCAAAAAGATTTTGAGACAGGGCTACTTCTGGTCCACCATGGAGACAGAATGTGTGGAATACGTACGACGGTGTCATAAGTGCCAGATTCACACTAATCTCATGCATGTTCCACCGCATGAGCTGCAGCAAACGACCTCGCCATGGCCTTTCTCAACGTGGGGTATTGATGTCATCGGAAGGATTGTGCCAGCAGCCTCTAATGGCCATAAGTTCATCCTAGTGGCCATTGATTACTTCACGAAGTGGGTGGAAGCGGCCTCGTATGCGACCCTGACCGCAGTTCAAGTTGCGCACTTTATCAAGCAAAACGTCATCTATCGGTACGGGGTCTCGCAGGCGTTCGTGTCCGATAACGGGGTTCACTTCAAAGGTCGAGCCAGGGAACTTTTGGGCGAGTTCCAGATCCAAGTACATAAATCAACAACCTATCGACCGCAAACCAATGGGGCCGTGGAAGCAGCCAACAAAACAATCAAAACCATCCTGGAAAAGACCATTCAATCTGCGAGAGATTGGCACGAACAACTACCGTTGGCACTATGGGGATATCGCACATTCGTACGTACACCAACAGGGGCGACTCCGTACTCTTTGGTTTACGGTATGGAAGCTGTACTTCCCATAGAGTTAGAGGTTCCATCCCTCCGAACTATGATCGAATGTAATGTCCGAGAGGCAGACTGGCTGAGTAACCGATTTGAAGAACTCATGCTATTTGATGAACGTCGTTTGAGGGAACTTTACCATATTCAAGGATATCAAATGAGGATCGCGCGCGCATTCAATAAAAAGGTAAAGTCCCGGGACTTAGCAGAAGGCGACATGGTTTTAAAGGAGATCTATGATCCACGAGGAAAGTTCCGACCAAAGTGGTCCGAGCCTTACATCATTAAGACCATCCTGTCTGGAGGAGCTACGCAACTCATTGACTTGGACGGAAATGAATTCTCAACTCTGGTCAACCTGGATCAACTCAAGCGTTACTACCCCTGAGAGAAGCTCGCTGGGCTGAAAGCTGCAAGGGCAGCCAGTTCCAGGCAAAAGTTAGAGCAAAAGCCTGCTAGGATGAAAATCCGCAAGGGCATCTTAGGCAAAAGTTAAGGCATACAATGAACGAGCTCGCTAGGCCGAAAACCCGAAATGGCGGTACTAGACAAAAATTAGAGCGCAAAAGGAGAGTGTCAAAACCAGAGTGAACCCTATCCTTGAACTACGTCATGACCTGATTCCTTCACCAAAGAGGATACGTAGGCAGTCTCACTATGGGACTCGATCACAATCAAGCAAAACAAAATCCAGGTTGACAGAATTCAGAAAGGCGGAATCAGAGAGGGGGAGACCCTCTGTAACTCACTTTATTGAAATAACTACTTCTAATACATAGGGCTGAGCATGATTTTCGAAAGTAAAAGTGCAATACAATAAAAGAGGGTCCACGATTTATTCAATGGTCAGGGTAGTAAGATCGAGTCAGTTTCCTTGGGCTCCCGCTCTTGCAGCAATGTCTCTCCTGAGCCACTTCCTATAACTCCTGCGCGTTGCCACGGATGGGTAAGGATGAGCATCAGTCACCTCGCGAGACCTCCAGAATCGTTGGTAGTTGCAAAGAGCCGAATGGCGGAAGAAAGGCAAAACCACATCCACCAGGACCTCTGCAGGAGCCTCCTGCCTCAAACCAAGCTGACCCTGAATCCGATAGGGGATGTAGAAGGTAAAAGCCTCCAAACCAGCAAGAACCACCCACTGAGGGCCCATGTAGTGAACAGTCATCGGCGGAAGGTCAAGCCAAGAGCATCTCCAGAAAATAGTTTCAGCCCGTTGACGTTTGAAGAAGTTGACCCACTCGGAAGCTCGCCTGTCTGCAAATTCAAAGCACCGAGAGGACAATAACCTAGCCTCATACACCAAGTTGCCAGGAGGGAGAGTCAGCACATTCACCTTGTCGCAAGGCCAAATCTGTCAAAGAGAGAAAACAAGTGAGAAACCGTAGAACGCCAAGCCAAACGATAATAAGAGAAAAGCTTGAAAGAGGAAAGATGAACGGGAAACTAACCTGTAAGAGGAGAGGGCTACCTCTAAAAGTCTCAGTCTCTCTAGAACGAACCTTGTCCAAACCCATCAACGTTTCAGCCAATACCATCGGGATCACATCCTTCCGAGCTTCAATCTGCACCGCAATGCTGACCAACGCTAAGCTAGCATGTCCAGTGGAAGGAACCAAGAAGTAGGCAGCAAGTAAGCACATGCAAAGAGCGGTCATGCGCCGAGTATGATAGGTCGTGTCCGCAAGGTCACCAAGAGGAGAGAACATCTCAATGAGGCGCATCACATTGAGGTGACCGTTGCTAACTAAGTAACGAGCAACACCGTCATTCAATCCTAGGGAGGCAGCAAGAACCTTGGACATATTCTCGTGCACAGGAGGGACAATGACCTCTCCGGAGCCAAAACCGCCAAGATAGGGGCGAAACTCTTCTATTGTGGGGCAGAGTTCTTGATCACCAAAATGAAATACGTGCAACTCTGGGTCCCAAAGACTTGTGGCAGCCCTCAAGAGCTCGGGACGAAGGCGGATGTTGCGAAGGTATCTCATGGAGTAGAGACCATGTGCCCGAAAGTTGAGCCATTCGACCCCCTCCATGGAAACCAACCATGGGCGTAATGAACCGGTGAGGGAAAGAGCCATTGAGAGGAAGGGAAGGCTAAAGGAAGGTGAAAGACTAAGAGAGATGTGGTGAGTTTGAGGCCCAAGGCCTGAATTTATAGGAAGGGTGGAGGAGACAACTTCAACTTTCAAAAGAGCCTCGGGTTCCAAAAGTGTAAATTTTCCATGGGTCCTACATAGGGAAAAGCTTGGTCATGCCCTAAAAGAACAAAGTAGACATGCACTGGCTCGGAAATGCCATAGAATAGGTCAAGCTTCAACCATCATGCAATCTGTCTTGGGAAGCAGCAAATGGCAGGATGTCAGGAAAATAGTGTCGCACGGCATATTGGAGTAACGCGCGGTATAATAAATCCAAGGGAAAAACTGCGGCATAAAACGGATACGCCGCGGGATCAGATGATATCCCGCGTGGCACTTTGGAGCCCCGCGCGACATATCAAGTCTGCATTTCTGCAGACTTTGACAGCAGAGGTTTGAAATCAATTCAGGGCACTTTTGGGCATCCTCAACCCCCAGAACACACTTCAATAGGTATTTGGGACTTCGGGGAGGTTTCGCTTCGAGTCAACTCTTAAAATTTGAGGTCGTGGCACCAAAAGATGATAAAATCCGTTTCTTAAGCCGTGTCGAGGTACCGAAATCCGTTTCAAGTTGTTCCAAGTTGATCTTTCGAGTCCCACAGGTCATATTGGTCGAAAGTAACCTGGTCCAAGTTCCGTTTCGTGTTCAAAGCTAAAATTTGAGAATGTCACCTTCTAAAATCAACATTTTCTTGCTTTCCAAGCAGTTTTCAAACAAGAATTTGAATTTTCTAGCCATGTGTCGAGTGTTGAAGGTCGCTATTATCGTACGAGAGTCGATAACGAGGGCATTCTTGTAAATATTAAGTGTCAATTTTTCAGAATTATTCATTTACCTTCTTTTGATTTCTATTCCAACGTCAATGTACATATGTCCCAACATATTGCTCATCACAAAGCTTGAGTTCACTTCAGTTTATGGCCAAAGACTAGTTGCATGCACTGGTTAATGTTTCAGTTATTCAATCTTCTTTATACGAATGACAATAAAAGGAATTGAATGGCGTAAACATTGAAAGGACAAATTTTCCTATATATAATCTCCAAAACATCCATAAGCCGAAGTACAAGAAGGCGTGCAAGCCTGAAGCTCAAAAATCCTATCTACTGAGGGTAAACAGGCACCCTTCCAAAAAGAAGCACGCAGGCTCCACAAAAAGGCAAAAGCAAAACAAACAAAAGGGGGAGCTCAACTCTCCTCGTCGTCCTCCTCGGAGACCTCCTCCGCCTGGGAACTGGCTGCCTCCTGAGTACCCGTCGCCCTGGTCACAGTACCCCCTGAGGTGTCCCCCAGGTCAACGTCTATAGGCTCGTCGCTCTCGTCAGAGACGTCTATAGGCTCATCCTCTGTCTCCCCAAAAAGTCGTGGCCTCTTTGACGAAGGTTCCTCCCGAGAGCCAGCAGAGGAAGCCTGTTGCGCTTGCATGCGCACAGACTTCCTGCGCAGCCCACGTGAAGCCCCTCCTCCAGTCTGCAATAACATGACATTCATCATTTGCATTATAATCATAGTATAGGCAATAAGAAGTAAAAGCAAAGAGTTTGGGAGCCTTACCATCGTCCCGCCAGCGCGAAGAAGCACCTCTGGGGCATGGCCCATGGCGTACTGCCTCACCAGCTGCTCCAGGCCCATCATGGCCTCCGCCATCTCCATCACGTACTCCGGAGTCGCCTGCGCAATGGGAAAATTGATTAGAATGTACAGTGATAATAACAAGTGCATGCAAAAGGCAAAAGAATACGTGTCATACCTGAGCAAGAAACTCCGGGGCTGCAGCTGTGGGACGTGGCACCACCACTACACCAGAAACCCCCTAGGCAGTCGTCACGTCCACCATCCAGGAGAGTCGGGGCAAGCTGACCCCGCTCGGGCCCGCGCTGTCACCCTGACCACTACCATCACCTTCGCGCTCTCTTCCTCTTCCTCTCCCTCCTCTCCTTCCTCTTCCACCTCTACCACCTGACGCTCGTAGCGTCGCCTCCCAGGCAACAGCTCGGACCCCAAAGCTCGGCATCAAGCACCGAGCCCGGTACTCGGAGTAGTCAGCGTCCGCCTGAAAAAGTGGCTCCAGCTCAGGGTTCGGTCGCACGAACCGCTCAACCTCCTCCCTAGTGTACAAACTCGTCCGCTGCACAAGGGAGGGAAGTGGCCCAGGGACTCGAAAAACGTCCATCCTCAGCGACTAACGTGACCCCAGGTACCACTGCCAGCCGTAAGGGGATTCGAGAAGCACTCTCCCCTCGTCACCTCCCTACTCCGGACCAAGTAAGGGAGCTCGAAGCGGTCCCATACCCGCCAGCGAATCTACAATCAAGGACATGCAACGTCAGCATGAAATTCAAATGAAAATGGACTAGGTAACCAAAAATTAGAAGCATGTAAGGTAGTCGTACCCTGTCAGGACGCAACTCGTCCAAGAAGAGGCGGTAAGCGTTCAGATCGCCTTTCCCCTTCTTCACCCCCCAGAACTCCTTGGACCAACGCAGGGCCCGGGGAAGTACCGTGTCACTGGGGCAGGAGGTCTCGGGAGGGTACATGTCAAGTACCTCGTACGTCCACAGCTGCAGAATTAAACATCAAGGATTAGCACAGGATATGCAATAAGTAAATAGAAAGGCAAATAAGCACAAGAGAAGTTTGAAATGTACCTCCCAGACTCTCCAGTAACCACCGAGGCTCTTCCCCGCTCCCCGGGAAAGAGACCCCATGAAGGCGTAGCACGCCCCCAAAGCCGCGCCGCCCCAGTCAAAACGGGCGATCTCCCCGACATCCCTCAAGGCCAGTAGGAGCGAAAGGTGTACTCGATTGCATCTGTTGGGAAACAGGGACGCACCGAGCAAGTACAACAAGAAACACCGCGCCATCTGCTCCTCAGTCCAAAACCCCAAGAGCTGGGCGTATTGGGCGTCCTCCCTCTCTGCCCTCAGCACGCACCCCAGCATCTCTCGCTGGAACTCCGCACTCCTCCCCGTAGTAGCGTCGTAGGGGATAGGGTCACCCCTGACCCTCAAACCAGTGATCGCCGCAAAGTCTAGAGGCGTCACCATCAGCTCACCGAAAAGGAAGTGGAACGTATTCGTCATGTCCCACCACCTCTCGGCAAGTGCCCTCACCACCTGGCGATCGTTGCTCGCCCTCGTCAATATGCTGACGAACTCCCCAAAGCCCGCCTGTCTCACTATCCCCCTCACGGCCTCAGGGAGCCTCTCCCAAAATGTCGGCACGTCGACCGCACCTCTGTAACACGAGATAGAGATCGCCTGTTGCAATAAGTTGATAATGTTCAGTAAACAGGTATACTATTCAAGGCAAATACGATATTCAAATAATGAAAGTACGATACATTGAAATTCGAAATGCAAGTGTTTAAGGTATACCTCGTCTCTGCGCAAGAAAAGGTGCTGATGTGGGTCCCTCAGGACTAGGGCCTCGTCGTACGCAGGCCGCTTCGGCCTGTAGGCGTCCAAAAGAGTAGGAACCACCACGTGCTGAAAGGGCACGTAAGACTTCGCCACGTAAGCTCCTCGCCCCCTCAGGGCCTCTGTCGCCTCCTCCACAACGCTCCTCCGAGGGGCTGTCTCACCTCCAGCTGCCTCCTCCTCTACTCCCTGTGGCCCTCCAGCGGCCCCCGCCTCGAGCTCAGCCCGGAGCTCTCTCTCCCGAGCCTCAAGTAAAGCCTCCGCTAACCCCGGCACTCCCCGAAAGGTCTCAACCAGGTCGTCAAGGGACGCCGCCTCCAAGTAGTCACTCAACCCTATGGGTCATGACGACCCTGCGCCCTCACCGCTATCGATAAACATAGCCGGTGTCTCCCTCTCCTCCACTAACTCCTCCTCGACGATGGGGCCCTTCCCCAAGTCAGCCCGAGGCTCTCTCACAGGAGAAGCCTCTGTCTCCACCTCCGCTCCAACCAACCCGCCGCTGTCGTGAGCCTCCGCGGCCCTCTCCTCTAAGCCAAACACACCCTCCACTCGGCCCGTAGCCTCGTCCTCACCCCTAGACTCCATTGCACCCGGAGTCTCCGTCTCCTGGCCGTAGCCGACCAGCACCCTACTACCGCCGTCACCACCGTCACTACCGTCCACCATGGCAGCCGAGGTCATGGTCTTCTCGGCCAAAGCCGCCTGGACCGAGACCCCCATGGTCTCCGGTGTACTCCCGACCGTCGTATCGCCCTCCGAAGCAGTCGGGGGCGATGTAGCCTCAACTCTCGGTGGTCGATCACCACCGGGTATACCAATATCGTCCATGTGTATGTGTGAGGAAGAGAGAGAGAGCAAAAGGCGAGAGAGACGAGAGAGAGAGAGCAGACGAGAGAGAGAGAGTCGTGAGAGAGAGAGAGAGAGCAGAAGGCGAGAGAGACGAGAGAGAGAGAGAGAGTCGTGAGAGAGAGAGAGAGCAGTGGGAGAGAGAAAGAGAATCGAGAGAGAGCAGAGAGAGAGAGACGAGAGAGAGGAGGGAATTTTCGAACGGTGAGGCGTATCGTATACGCCTCACCCGTATATACTCCTCCCGAACCGGTTCGTTTGGAATTAAATTAGACCGGGTTTGAAGTTAATAGTGCCACACGGCATAATGGGTACAGGCGCGCGGCATAATAACTTAACTGCATGAAATTTTTCGAGTTGACACGGTGCACGGCATTTCAAATACTACGCGCGGCATATTGGTTTATTTCGACAGTTTGGATTCTGAGGGCAGTTCCTGACAACGGCGTCCGTGTTCGTGTTCGAGTTTGTTCGTATATAAAAAAAAGCAGAAAGAAAATGGCAGACAAATAGTAGCGATAAAAGAAGGGGACTTGTTCATTTCATAAAACCCGAGGCCACCCTCGGGATTTTCATTACATCCATTCAAAAAAAGAAGAAAGAAAACCAAAAACAAAGAAATCCTACTGCTCTTCTTCTCCTTCTTCCTCCTCTTCTTCTTCTTCTTTCGGACCCTCCACCTCAATCGCTTTTTCCATCGGATGCATCGTTTGCCCCATCCGAACGGTTGTCGGAACCGTTCGGATTCCCTTCGGAATCCTCGGCGGTATCACTAGACAAGCACTCCGGTGCGAACCACACATCGCTCTTGTCATCCTGTTGGTCGTACGCGAAATCCTACAGGTTGGACACCGCATGGCGGAGGGTGCGGATGGTAGAGATCAACCTTGAGATTTGAGCATTGAGTTGCTCAATCTCCCCGCGATAGAAAGCCATCTCGGTCTCTAGCGCAGCCATACGTGCATCAAGGCTGTTGTTTGCCATATTCTAATCTGTTTTGGTGGAAAAGAAGCAAGGAGATGAAAAGACTTGAAGTGTTTTGTTGATGGTGCATAGAATGAGGCACCACAATCCCTTAAAAAGCAGTTCCAGCCGACGAAAGTGCACGCCTATATTAATGGGCACTCTTAAACCAGCCGAACTGTCCTCGAAAATCGAAGAGTTGCATGGGATTTGGAATACCGCGCGACTTTGTGGTAAACCGCACGGCATTTTAACTCCAGAGGATTAATTCCAGTCTCCTCAAGAATTGATCACCCCAGCCACCAAAATCATCTTGAAAATCAAATACTCCAGCCGTCTCGCAGTAGAGATCTTTTAGAACGACGTGCATTAATTATGGGATTATCCGATTCTTGTTCCCCTGGACGCATAGAATTTCCCGTCCCCCGAGGACTCACCGTATTCGCATTGGTTCGCAATATTCGTCCCCCGAGAACTCGCCGTATTCGCATTTGTTCGCAGTATTCGTCCCCCGAGGACTCACCGTATTCGCATTTGTTCGCGGTATTAGTCCCCCGAGGGCTCGCCGTATTCACATTTGTTCGCGGTATTCGTCCCCCAGGACTCGCCGAATTCGTGTTACTCGTCATGACCGCGTCTCAAATCAAATTTAGTCTCCCGAAGACTGGTCTCAAATCAAATTTAGTCTCCCGAAGACTCGTCTCGAATTCAATTTAGTCTCCCGAAGACTCGTCTCGAATTTTCAAAGCCTCCCAAAGGCTCGTCTCGAATTTTTAGTCTCCCGAAGACTCGTCTCAAATTCAATTTAGTCTCCCGAAGACTCGTCTCGAATTCTATTTAGTCTCCCGAAGACTCGTCTCGAATTCAATTTAGTCTCCCGAAAACTCGTCTCAAATTTTCAAAGACTCCCAAAGGCTCGTCTCGAATTTTTAGTCTCCCGAAGACTCGTCTCGAATTTTCAAAGTCTCCCAAAGGCTCGTCTCGAATTCTTGTCTCAAATTTTTAGCCTCCTGAAGGCTGGCTTTGCATTTTTCACGACACCCTACTAGCACTCAATCTTCTCAAAGTCTATTGCATGGTTATATTTGTTGTCCTCGGGACTTGTTTCGCTTGCACCGTCCCAATTGAACTACGTTGGTCTGATCCCTACAAATGGGGTACGTTGGCAGCTCCACGAGCGCGACCACCTCTGTCATTTACTTGCATTTTTGAGCACTTTGTCCCTGTTCAAAGACTTTAGAGCAACGGATCGGGATGCCTATTCTTTAAGCGTCACTCGCATCAAATCAATGATATCCGAGTTACGTTAAAGAGAGATTACTGTAGACACCCCAATCCGAACCTCGAGGGGTCTTTGTCCACCCCGATGATGAAATAAAGGAAACGAAACCTTTGCGAGCTTGAATGAAGGATTCTCTCAGCCTCAAACAAATCCTCAGCCCAAACAAACCCTCAGCCCCAAACAAATCAAAAGCCCAAAAAGCCCAGAGAAAGCCCAAAAGCCCTGGACTGAACCTGTAATGCCGCACGTGACACCTCTACACCGCACGGCGTATTAAAAGTCATTACGCCGCACGCGATCATGAGGTTAGCCGCACGGCATTGTGGGTAAAGTTCTGACTGGCTTAGAAAGCTGTCGGCCACGCCTATCTGAGCCACAGCTGCAAAACGGCTCAGCCGAAAGCACACTTCTCTCTCTTCTTGCTTTCACACTCATTTCCCATTTCCAAGTCTTGAGAATGTTGCTTCCAAAAGACATTATCTAGGTTTCTTGCTCCATTTTTCTCCTCACCATTAAAGTTAGTTCCTTACTAACTTTGAGACCCCAACCACCCAATACAACCATCTATTTCACACATCCATACTTCTCTTTTCTTTACCAACCTCGCCGACGTCCATCCACCACCATCAATCTTCATCCAAGCTCAAGATCAAAGGTAAAAACCAAGTTTCCTTGGGCTAGGCTCTGCCCTGACCCTGAGGGGACTCTTCTATCATCAGGCTTAACCCTATTGGTTAAGATCTGACCCAAAAATCATTTTTATAAAACAAAACTAGTCTTCTGTGTTGGGTACGCTATACCGTGCGGCGCTTTAAAGCGTCGCACGGCATAGTGGACTCACACGTGCGGCATTTCAGTTAACTGCTGTTTTCTTGTTCAAACTGTCTGGATCATGATCGTCTGTTGCTGGATCTGTTTCTGTACACCAAAAGTAGTCTCGGAATGAGACCATATCTACAAGCTATGTTTTATTACCTTGAGTAAACTCTATAAATCTTTTCAAATGAACAAATGTATCAAAAGTGGTTTTCTACTTGTGGCTTGGAGGAATGGTACAGTTCTGAGTTGATCTGATGGCTGTGAGCTTTCTGAAGTTTTAAAAATAACACCGTGCGTCATACTGGTTATACCGCGCGAGGCTTTGAAAACCATTGACAGCCTGAGGATAGGGTCGGAACAACGCACGGCTTATCAGATGGCCGTGCGTTGTATAGTGATACGCCGTGCGTCAGATGATGATCCAGACAGCTTGCTTAATAACATTCCTCATCTATATTTTCGTCGCATCATCTTTCATCATTTCTGTACAGTAAGCACCACTCGCATGACAACGTGATATACTTTACCTTATTCCCCTTTCCCCGTATGTGTTTTTGAGGCATTCCAAATGGTATTAAATCCCCCCATTTAAAATGCTTAGTAAAGACCGGTCTACGTCGGGCGAGCGGGGTGCTTTTTCAACAAAACCTTCACCGTTCGTAATGTGGCCCCCGGATCCAAAATCTCAATGGTTTCGCTAGATCAAAAGCCTTTCTTTTCAAGACAAACTCTCGGTTTCTCGGATCATCCATCTCAAAAATCCGGGTGGTGACTCTTCGAACGCGCCGGGCGCGGGAGCCCACACACATCCTCACACATAGAGGGCCTATCAACCCACAGACTGAACCACTATAAACTGGTTTTGTGCTTCTTAACTCTCTCTATATATTTACTAATTAGTTATTTGTCTTTGCAGTTTTTAATTGGTAATTTTTAATTAGCAACCCTATTCACCCCCCCTCTAGGTTGCTGTCTAGGTAACAAATCTTAAATTAATTTTGTTACATGAATCCTTTTTTAACATATTATTTGATGGTTTTCAGTGTTTTTTTCTTTGCAAGTCATTAATTAACTACTATATGTGATATTCTTTTTCTAATATGTAGGTCGTTCTCCAAAAAAAGATGGGCGAGCATATGTGATATGATCGTGGCGCCCTCGTTGTTTGAGACGCATTTGTGTTTATTTTCTTTGATTTGTTCGCAAATGTGTTCATATTTATAATTCTTTAACTTAATCTTATTTTGGGCGTGGCTGTCTAGGAACATGAATTTTAAATTGTAAATGTGTTGGTTTTGTAATTTGTATGAATAATTTTGCTAGTACATGAATTCAATATTTCTGATTTCAAATAAACAATTCACATGATTTAGAATTTTTTTTTTAATTTTTATTTGCCATTTGCGATGGGGCTAGGCCGTCGCTAATAGGATTTTTTATTTTTGTGTGTTTTTTTTGCAACGGTATTTTACCCGTCACAAATGTTAATTTTCCATTGCAAATAGTATTGCCACGGTAAAAACCCGTTGTGAAAAGTGTTGATGCCCGAAACTGGACGGTCAATCCGAGCCCCGTCTTTAAGGAGTTCCTGCAAAACAGTGTCCGAAGACTGGGGGTGTTACCAGTCGTGGACCTTCCGATGGCTAAGTCAGTAAGAGTATGTAAGGGTAGGATTCTGTATGTTTTGTGGATAGAATTGAGTACGTACCTTAAACCCATGGACGGGCTGCCCATTTATAGACGAGGTGGTTCGTGTCCCTGCGAGGGGCACAAAGGTGGTAGATCGTGGGCCACGACAGCGGTCGAAGTTCCTCGAAGTGGGGGGACTCCTGTCGGAACTGGAGTGAGTGGTGAACGTGGGAGACATGGCTCCGTAGTCCAGGAATCCAGGGGACGTGGGGTTACCCCTTCCACGTCCGAGGATACCGACGGGTGTAACCGTATTGACCCAGTCAGTGCTTATCCTGTTGTCCCAGCGAGGTTGGAGAAGTCTGACCGAGCGACTTGAATACGACCGAGCGACAGATGTCCGACCGAGCAGGTCACCTCTTGACACGCGTCGAGAGAACAGCGCTCGACAGTAAGTGCCTAAAAATATCCTCATCAGTTGCCCCCCATTCCCAAGTCGAGCAGAGCGAGCCTCGACGCTGGGGATAATTGCTCTGTCTGTCGACGCGGTGCTCGAGGTAGTTAATGCGGGGGAAAGAGATCTCCCTTTACCTGAGGATAATGATGAGTAACCGCCAAATACACACCCTACGTGAAGTTGGGCTCTCCAAATTTCGAAACTCGCGAGATACGAGGACGGCTGCGGTTGGGGATCTAGTGACAGATCTTGCCCGTTCATGATCGGACGGTGAGGAGTCAAAGGATTTCCCTTGATTCTCGCGCCCGAGGAAGGGTATAAGTACAAATATGTAGCTATTCCCCAGCACCTCTTGTTTCCTGCCCCCCAAGTCGATTTGCAACACTGGATCCAGAAGCAGACACCAATCCGGGTGACCCGATACCCGGGGTTGATTTCCCCCTACAGACGATTGAGCCAGTTGTTCCACATTACCGATTAAAGGAGTTATTTGGTGCTCTCCGCGTGTGGAACCAGTTGTCACGATTCCGTCTTGAGCGACAAGCCCTAAATCCCCTTCTCCATTCGTACACCAGCCAAGAGCCATTCCTGCATTTGGTGAGAGACCTTTCCAATCTTGCTTCTGATTCCCTTGAACCTGAAATGGAGGAGACTGCCCCCACCAATGTTATCGATGTGGAGACCGCCGTCAAGGCCCCGTCTTTTAGGGCTGAGACGCTTGTGAGCGTGATCTACGAGGAGGACCTGGAGACGATCCGAGCGGCCTACCAGATCCCCGACTCCGTGACCCTACGAGCGGCCCGTCCAGAGGAGAGGGCTTGCTCCTTCGTGGAGGGCGAGGTGTGCGTTTATGAGCACGCCTTCTTTGCTGGGCTGCGAGTTCCTTTTCCACGGATCGTCCGAGAGTTGCTGAGCCGCCTGAAGCTTGCTCTTGGGCAGCTTATGCCAAATGCTTGGAACATCTTCTTTAGGGCGTTCATGATGTTCGAGGCACTGGGTGCAGGGGGCCGCCCCATGACGATTGATGATTTCTTCTACTGCTACACCCCGAAGGTGGGAGATGCGGGCTTCTGGTACTTCCAAGCACTTGATGGCCGTTAGATTGTGTTTGGTTACCCCTCGTCTGTCAAAAAATGGAAAGAGAAGTTTTTCTTCATTTCTGGAGAAGGATGGGAGTACCAAAGCGATGAAGTGGTTGGCCCCAACACCCCAGGGATCCAAACAGTGTGGGGAGACCCTGAGCTGAGCGACTTCAGGCGGGTGGAGAACCCCAACCCAGATATCGACGGACTGATTGCGGCCATGCAGAAAGAGAAAATCCCCTTTGAGGAGCTGGTGAACCCTCAGAAGCTATTCGACCACTTGTTGGGGCCAAACCCTACAGGTAACGTTTAACCCCTTCTCTTTATCTACCTCTGTCCATGCTCTGCCCGTTTTCTGATTATTGCTTTAATTGTGTTCTCACTTCTAGACATCAAGCCATTCGACAAGGTGACTTACACCTAGATGAGGGCCCGGGCGGCTATCCCAACGAACCCCCCACCAGTAGCTTCCACCAGACTTCCTCGTCTGAGGATTGGCAAGGAGATCTTGGAAAAAATGCTTGAGGCTGCCGGCGGGTCAGCCCTGAGGGCACTGGGCAAGAAGAAAAGAAAGAGGATCGCAGAGATAACTGAGAAGGAGGAGGAAACCCTTGTCGCGGAGATGGCGGACCCCGATATTTCGATCGGCCGGGTGATAGAGTCCCTCGTGAAAGAAGGTGAGCTCCCCGAGCCGAGCGAACAAAGGAAAAGTAAGAAAGAGCGGCCGCCCTCTCCAATGACGAAGGACCTGAATCCTCCGAAGAAGGTTGCATTCCAAACATCCCCTCCTGCCCCTGCAGCCCCGTGGACAGAAGCAGAGATGGCGAGCATGGCTGGGCTGATATACCCAGCGACAAATGACTATGCAACAGTCCCAGTTAAAGGGAGCATCCTGTCGGACCCGTCTGCCAGCCACCGAGCGTTAAATGCATTTGCCCCGCCTGTCTACGACGGTCTCGCTTCGATGCCAGCGGAGAAGCTGCTGAGGAACTTCGAGCTGCATCTGAGCAGGGTAAGTGTTGGTTTTCAATACCTGCTCTTGTGACGAAGCCCCTTGACATCTAATGACTGTTCCTGTATTCGTTATTTGTAGGCCATTGCTGAAGGAGTAGTCGTTGCCAGGAGGCTGGCCGACCGAGAGCTAAGGCTTCATGGTGTCATGCGCCAAGCCCTGGAGTGTCGTAACTCTTTGGAGCAGCTAGAGAAGACTCATTCCGACTGCCCTTCAGCACTGCAGCAGGCTGTGGAAGAGGCCGGCCGAGCGAGAGAGGAGGCGGAGCGGCTGCGTCAAGCGGCCAAAGAAATCCAAGAGAAGTCTGAGGTAGATTTGAAGAACTTGAGGGAGGCCCTATCAGGGAGAGAGGAGGAGTTAAGAGCACTGAAGCAAGCGTCCGAGAACACCACCACCCGACAATCCACCACGATCCTGAAGCTTCAAAGCAACCTTGGCCAGGCGAGGGCCACCACGGCCCAGGCGGTTGAAGAGTACAAGGCCTATGATGAATGCGCTAGCGAGCTAATGCTGTACTTTTCAGGTGGCTTCGAGCAAGCCATTAAGCATGTGAAGGCCAAGTACACCGACCTCGACTTGAGCGAACTAAAGCCTGAGCCTCCGTCCGATGTGGAGAACACCGAAGTGGGTGGTGGTGGAGGTGATGACGAAGATGACGACGCCCAGAGTTGAACCCGGCTACCCTCTGTGCTCTGATTTCCTGTGTTTTTGTTTTGATGTAGTTTGTTTCATTTTCACAACTGGAAAACTCGTACCACCGTATAATCAGGTATAACACTGCTCGTACCACCGTATAATCAGGCATAACACTGTTTTCTTGTCCTTAATTCCAAGACGGAGAACGGAGTTCGTCCCTTCGAGGGCATGACCGTTGCTCTGCCAATGTTAGTACGTTGCATTTGTTTATCTGTTCTATCTGCCGCCTGTATTTGATTCCGCCCCAAGAGAGTTTTGGGTGGATTGTCACACTGAATGATCCGTCGAGAGCCAAGCGAATAAACAGGTGTTGAGCGAGTATGCCTGTCAGACTGAGCGAACCCCCACGGGGGCACTGGATAATTTTGCTGATGGACTGGAAGGCCTCATTGAATCATTCAGATTTGATCATTGATTGCATGCTTTATGTAGGGAGGAGAATAATCATGTGAGATGCACCTAGCTAATGCAGGTTACCCTATACACTTGGGTAGAGCAAATGAACAAGTGAGTGGCAATAATTGTGGCGAGCGAGTAATCGTACACATGCTGGCAGTTGGCAAGAGCATATTTCGCCAAACGAGGAGAACATTCCGGCTAGACATTAAAGCGGTTAAGTTTTCCAAGGAGTTTTAACAACACTTGCACTTCTACCGCCATTAAGGTAGTTAGTAATTATTTTGAACATTCAAATTTTTCGAAAGCAGAGTTGGTTGATCTTTTTCTCTATAAAAGCAGACCCTTGGTACTCCTTCTCCCCCACAGAACTTTTCATTTCGGAGGGAACGAGAGAAAGGAAAGCCTGAAGAATGTCGAATGATGGCGGCAACATACTGGAAAACCTCTGCCAGCGGGTGCAAGGTAACGATGGCCGTAGAGGGGCTATCGGCGAGGGTGGAGGTGATGGAGGACACGGTGCGGAACGCGGAGAAGGTGGTCCGGTTGCTGCTGATCACAGGCCGGAACCCCCTTCACGGTCCCCGGCCGGAGACGCCATCTCCCCTGCGGGGAATGGTGACTTCCCCCGAGGGGTCACCGTCTTCCTCCCATGAGGCCAAGAGAGGACGCGAGGATGGGCCACCTTAGTGGTTTCTCACCGTCTCCCTAGGCTTTCATCTTTTTTTTTTTTTTTGTAATGGGAGTCTTCCCCCTCCTCCCAAATTAAAAGAGGGGGCTTTTGTTAATGAAAAAATTTCTTTTCTGTCTATAACTTCCCATTTACCGAATTTTATACAAGGTGTTTGAGAAAATAGTGCTTTGACCATGAACTTCAATTTCCTAGCAACGGAAAATATTGATTATGTAGACCAGCGAGTGATGCCTAAATCTCTTTATGAATGATCATATGAAAGTGCGCAGGGTTAATTCATGAAAAAAGGTTACCCATGCATGAAATTCAAACGTAAATTTAAATGATAGTGAAGTGGTACCGTTCACCCTTTGAAATGCTTGCGAGGAAATTTTGCATGCTAACTAGGCCAGATCTATAGTCCGCCTATTTGGGAAAAGTCTGCTGGTTAACTCGCTGGCCGACCGAAGAGGGCCACGTTAGTCTCTTCAAGTCGCTTTATTTATGGACGAGTGCTGTCCTGCCAGGAGAGCGGGTTAACTCGCTGGCCGACCGAAGAGGGCCATGTTAGTCTCTTCAAGTCGCTTTATTTATGGACGAGTGCCATCCTGCCAGGAGAGTGGGTTAACTCGCTGGCCGACCAAAGAGGGCCATGTTAGTCTCTTCAAGTCGCTTTATTTATGGACGAGTGCCGTCCTGCCAGGAGAGCGGGTTAACTCGCTGGCCGACCGAAGAGGGCCATGTTAGTCTCTTCAAATCGCTTTATTTATCCACTCGTGATTTACCGGGGCAATCTCACTAAAGCATTCTTGAGACAATCTTTTTTGGAAAAGAAAGACGAGGATATTCCCATTGATGAATTTAAGAGAGATTACAGATCGATCATCTAGAAACTCATCGAATGAGATAGGGATAGAGGCATGTAGCCTAGAAAGAGAATAGCATTGGACCCAACTGTATGAGGGTCAAGAAACAAATTGAAAGCAAAATAACTTGGACTTCACTGATAATAAATCTTCAGATTGTCCGCGTTCCACGGGTGAGGGAGTTTCCAACCAGTCATGGTAACCAGTTGGTATACCCCGGGCTTGATGATTTTTTGGACCTGGAAAGGGCCCTCCCACTTTGGATTCAGCTTACCTAGCTTCTTCTTCTCCAGTACCTTCTTTAAGACCAGATCACCTACTTGGAAAGCTCTGTGTTTGACCTTCTTATCGAAATAAAGCTTTGCCTTCTGTTGGTACGCGGCCACACTGACTGCGGCCGCTTGCCTGGTTTCCTCGAGCAAGTCGAGGTTTAGGCTGAGGGCCTCGTCGTTCTGCTCTGCATTGTAGTGCTGGACCCTGTAGCTTGGGATAGCGACCTCAACTGGGATGACCGCTTCAGAGCCGAAAGCCATCTGGAAGGGAGTTTGTCCCGTTGGGGTGCGTACAGTGGTGTGGTATGCCCAGAGGGTGCTTGGTAACATTCCTGCCCATAACCCTTTGGCATCGTCCAGCCTGGTTTTGATGATGCCAAGAAGGGTGCGGTTGGTGACTTCTGCCTGCCCATTGGCTTGAGGATGACTAGGAGTTGCGTATTTGCACTTGGCGTTGAACTGCTCCCAGAAATCTCGCATCATCTGGTTGTCGAATTGCTTGCCGTTGTCCGAGACGATGGCATGGGGAATCTGAACTTGCAAACAATGTGCTTCCAGACAAAATCTCTTGCTGCCTCTTGAGTGATTTTGGCGAGCGGCTTAGCCTCCACCCACTTAGTGAAATAGTTGATTGCGACTATGGCAAACTTGTGCTGCCCTGGCCCCAACTTGAAGGGGCCAATGATGTCGATCCCCCACTGCGCGAACGGCCAAGGGTTATCGATGGGCGTGAGTGGCTCTGGAGGCTGATGTGGAATGTTAGCGAAGCGTTGACACTTGTCGCATCGGCGCACGAAGTTGCTGGAGTCGGTCTTCATGGTGGGCCAGTAATAGCCCGCTCGGAGTGCTTTGAATACCAGTGCTCGACCCCCGGAATGGTTGCCGCAGATTCCTTCATGGATCTCCCTCAGAATGAATTGGCCCTCCACATCTGAGACACACCTGAGATAAGGGTAGGTACCTGAGCTTTTTCGCTTCCCTTCTGTCCGAGGGGAGTTCCCCATCTTGGAGGAATTTAATGATGGACTCCGCCCATTCTGCATGGGCATGGATAACCTGGACTTCCCCGGGTTTCTTGTCATCGATACTCGGCTCCACAAGGTACTGGAGAGCAGTTACGGGCCCCAAGTGTTCATCAGGAGCACTTGCCAGGCGAGCCAAGGAGTCTGCCTTTTGATTTTCTTCACGTGGGACCTATAAGAAAGTCACCTTCTCGAAGTTTGCTCTGATCTTGGCGACTAGCTTTGAGTATTTCTTCATTTTCTCGTTTTTGGCCTCAGCTTCCCCGTTGGACTGGTGGACAACCAACTGGGAGTCGCTGAGGACTTTGACCATCTTAGCTCCCATCTGTGAGCATAGCAGTAGCCCAACAGCGACTGCTTCGTACTCGGCCTCGTTGTTGGTTGCGTTGAATCCGAACCGTAGTGCGTATTCCATCTGCTCACCGAGTGGCGAGATAAGCACAATCCCAGCGCCGCTTGCGGCCTTGTTGGACGAGCCGTCTGCGTAGATGGTCCAGCATTCCACGTCTTGTCCCTTTGATTTGGTCACTTCTTCGTCCTATAAAGGGTTAGTGAATTCTGCCAGGAAATCTGCCATGACTTGTCCCTTCCTTGCCTTGCGCGGTTGGTATACAATATCGAACTCACTGAGCTCGATAGACCATTGGATGAGCCAGCCGGACAACTCAGGCTTTTGAAGCACTTGCTTGAGCGGTCGGTCGGTCAGCACCACAATGGTGTGTGAACAGAAATAAGGGCGCAAACGTCTTGCCGAGATAACCAAAGCAAAGGCTAGTTGTTCAATGAATGGGTACCTGACTTCGGGGCCGCGGAAAGCTCTGCTAACATAGAATACTGGCTTTTGAATACCCCGCTCTTCCCTGAATAAAGCTGAGCTGACCGCGTTTGGGGAGACTGCCAAGTAAAGGTAGAGCTGCTCTCTTGAGATAGCCCGGGAAAGCAAAGGAGGAGAGCTGAGGTAGGACTTCAGGTGCGCAAACGCCTCTTCGCACTCGTCAGTCCACTCGAAAGCTTTCCGAAGAGTTTTGAAGAAGGGGAGGCACTTATCTGTTGACCGACTGACGAATCGGTTGAGTGCTGCTACTCGCTCTGTAAGGCACTGAACTTTTTTGATTGTTCTGGGTGCTTGCATGTCAATCACCGCTTGGACCTTCTTGGGATTGGCTTCGATTCCTCTTTGGCTAACCATGAACCCGAGGAATTTTCCTGCCCCTACTCCGAACGCACACTTGGTTGGATTAAGCTTCATGTCAAACTTTCTGAGGATTTGGAAGGTTTCAGCCAAGTCGGTTGGGTGATCGCAGGCTAACTTGCTTTTGGTAAGCATGTCATCCACGTATACTTCCATATTCCGGCCAATTTGCCCGGCGAACATCTGGTTGACCAACCGTTGGTAGGTTGCTCCTGCATTCTTTAGTCCGAAAGGCATAACCCGGTAACAGAACAGTCCTCGTTCGGTAATGAAAGACGTACCTTCTCGATCGGCCGGGTGCATCAGGATCTGATTGTATCCAGAGAAAGCGTCCATGAAACTCAAGAGTTCATGTCCTGCTATTGAATCAACCAGTTGGTCAATCCTGGGGAGTGGGTAACTGTCCTTCGGGCAGGCCTTGTTTAGGTCTTTAAAGTCCACACACATGCGCCAGTTGCCATTCGCCTTCTTGACCAGCACCACATTGACCAGCCAGTCAGGATATTGCACCTCCTGGACAAATCCGGCATCGATCAACTTCTGGATTTCCTCAAGGACGGCATCGCTCCTCTCTTTCCCAAAGATTCTCGGCTTTTGTTTTACGGGCTTGAAAGTAGGATCCGCATTCAGGTGGTGGGTCATTACCTCAGGATCGATCCCTGTCAGGTCCGCATGAGACCAAGCGAAGACATCCTTGTTGTC
Source organism: Rhododendron griersonianum (assembly GCA_018127125.1). Classification (NCBI taxonomy): domain Eukaryota; kingdom Viridiplantae; phylum Streptophyta; class Magnoliopsida; order Ericales; family Ericaceae; genus Rhododendron; species Rhododendron griersonianum. Next base: position 25,395,779 of record CM030791.1, on the reverse strand, counting down.
CTTCAGGAAGGTGACCAACTGCTCCCTCAGTTGAGGGGGAAGCAGTGAGCCAATTTGAAGATTCCGGCCTTCTCCTACATTGACCTTGTCCAGTTTTTCCACAGGCTTCGCGTGGATTTCCTCTCTTTCGTCCCGGACTTCGAGTGCATCCACAACGAAGGTTTCTTGTGAACGTTTTTCTTTAAGGGTTGCGACGTAGCATTCACGCGCTGAGGCTTGGTCCCCCTTCTGAGTTCCTATGCCATTCTCGGTTGGGAACTTGATCACCAGGTGGTATGTGGAGGTAACCGCCTTCATGCTGTTAAGGGCCGTGCGCCCAAGAATTGCGTTGTAGGCCGAATGGCAATCCACCACGAGGAACTTCACCATTTTCACAACCTGGCATGGCTCAGCCCCCATGGTGACCGGAAGGTCAATCGTCTCCATGGGTTGAACCTTCTCACCGGAGAACCCAACCAGTGGGGATCGAACAAGCTGTAACTTGTCCTTTGGGATCCCCATTTGGTTGAAAGCTCCGGAGAAGAGAATGTCTGCAGAGCTCCCGTTGTCGACAAGGACCCTGCTGGTTTTGTAATTCCCGATAGTGACGGTGATCACCAGTGGGTCATCGTGAGGGTGTTGGACACCTGTGGAGTCGCTGGCGTGAAAACTGATGGTTTGCTCTTCCATTCTTCTTTCCTTCCAGGGCCTCTCAGTGAGGAGGACCTCTGCTGATCGCAACCTGCGGGCGTGAGCACGCCTGGAAGTGTTGGACTCATCGCCTCCGGCATACCCACCAGAGATAGTGTGGATTTCTCCAAGTGCTCTGCGCGGTTCCGGGTTGGCGCGAGGGTTACGGTCTTCCCTCCTTTCCTGGTGCTGGGGCCGAGCGGATGGCTCGGGCTTGTCTTGAATGAACCTCCGCAAGCGACCACGTTGGATCAGATTCTCAATCTGTTTCTTGAGCTCGATACAGTCGGAGGTATCGTGCCCATGATCTCTGTGAAAACGGCAGTACTTGCTTCGGTCTCTGGGAACCCCTGGTTTCATTGCTTTGAGCCAGCGAAGTTCTGGGTCGTTGATCAGGTGGACCAGCACCTGCTCGGGAGTCGCGTTTAGCGGTGTGAACCGCTCGAAACGTCCTCGAGCACGTGAACGGTCCTCCCCTCTTGGCTTCTTCTCGGGTTTGACTTCCTTCTGGGTTTTGGGCTGTTCCGCTTCATGCCTCCGTTTGCCGTTGCCTAGCGCCTCTTCCGATTGTCGCCGAGCGGCCATCGCTTCCTCAGCATTGATGTGCTTCTGAGCCTTGTTCATTAGTTCCGCCATGCTAGACGGTGGCTTTTCCGAGACAGACTCAAAAAACTTGGTAGGCTGGAGTCCACCAACAAAGGTAGTGAGAGCCACTTTGTCATCTACCTCGTCAATTAAGAGTGCCTCGTTGTTGAAGCGCTTGAGGTAGTCGCGGAGCGATTCTCTCTCCTTCTGCTTGACGTTGAGAAGGTAGGTGGCTGGTCTGTGCTGACGCCGTCCGCTGTAGAAGTGCTCGATGAACAGCTTGCTCAATTCGTCAAACGTCCCAATTGAGCCGGGTTTGAGCTTCCCAAACCAAACTCTGGCCGAGCCTTTCAAAGTAGTGGGGAAGGCTCGACACATGATCTGGTCCGGGCAAGCGTGTAACGTCATGAAGGCCTTGTATGTCTCCAGATGATCGAGGGGGTCACCCAATCCATCGAAAGGCTCAAGCGATGGGAGCCTGAACTTTTGAGGAAGTGGGTAAATAGTGACTTCAGCCGTGAAAGGGAGATTGGTCTTATGAACCAGATTCTCCACAGTCCTGGCCCCTCGGTCGTTAACTTGCTTCAGCACCTGGTCCACCTTCTCCTGTAGCTCCTTGAACGCAGCCCCCTGAGCCAATGATGACCCAGAGTTAGGAGCATTCCTGTGTCGGAGGGCGACGAAGCTGTTATCGCCAGCCACCATGGATTGGCGATGATCAGCTGTGTCGGAGGGATCCCCACCGTGGTGGGTGCCCTGAATCTCTGGTGAGTCTCCGCTCGCCTCCCGCTCTTCGTTAGGGGGAGTTGGTTGAGGGAGGCGTTGGAGAAGCTCCGTGTTCTGCTCCCGGAGCTGATTAACCATCTGGGTGAGTTGATTAACCTGCTCCTGGAGAGGGTTACCACGATCTTCTCCATCTGGACCGTTTCGTTGGCTTCCGGCTCTCGTGTTGACCATTCTAAAGGGTTTTGAAACAGTTGAATTTATGAAGTAGAAAACTCGTCGTTTCCCACAGACGGCGCTAAACTGTTGATGCCCGAAACTGGACGGTCAATCCGAGCCCCGTCTTCAAGGAGTTCCTGCAAAACAACGTCCGAAGACTGGGGGTGTTACCAGTCGTGGACCATCCGATGGCTAAGTCAGTAAGAGTATGTAAGGGTAGGATTCTGTGTGTTTTGTGGATAGAATTGAGTACGTACCTTAAACCCATGGACGGGCTGCCCATTTATAGACGAGGTGGTTCGTGTCCCTGCGAGGGGCACGAAGGTGGTAGATCGTGGGCCACGACAGCGGTCGAAGTTCCTGGAAGTGGGGGGACTCCCGTCGGAACTGGAGTGAGTGGTGGACGTGGGAGACATGGCTCCGTAGTCCAGGAATCCAGGGGACGTGGGGTTACCCCCTCCACGTCCGAGGATACCGGCGGGTGTAACCGTATTGACCCAGTCAGTGCTTATCCTATTGTCCCAGCGAGGTTGGAGAAGTCTGACCGAGCGACTTGAATACGACCGAGCGACAGATGTCCGACCGAGCAGGTCACCTCTTGACACGCGTCGAGAGAACAGCGCTCGACAGTAAGTGCCTAAAAATATCCTCATCAAAAAGTATTTGCCACCCCACCATCTGCCACCGCTCATTCCCATTGCGATCCCGTTGCAAAAGGGCTTTAGCGACGGTAAGTCCCTTTTTGCGACGGTATTTTACCGTCACAAAAAGTATTATTTCTTGTAGTATAATTATATAATTATATATAATTATGTTGTCGTCATTGTCTTTTTTCGTATGTCGTGCCATTATTTTGTTAAAAAATAGATTTCGCACATCATATTTTTGCACCTGTAACAAAAATTAATTAAGATCTTCAATTAATGCAAAACATTTTGAAATATGCACGTAAGTGGTTTATTTTTTTATGAAAATAATGGCAACACAAATTTCGAAGAAAGACGAACATTGTGGGTGGAAGAAGTATACGGTCTTCCTCAAATAGATAAAGTTAACTTTAAGATGAATGCAACACAAAACATAGTATGAGTTTCCCAGTTCACTAAGTGATTCGGTCTAAAATTTAGTAAGAAAAAATGAATTCAAGAAAGAGGAAAAAAAAACTCACCATCATTAACATCCCTAAATACAATAACGGACCGAGGGGCGGATGAGACTGGGCGACTGTCCTACCCAAGTTTTAATATTTCTTTAGAATCATATTAGATTTTGTCAAAAATAGTTAAAAGTATAGTACTTCGCCCGACCCAATGTTTTAATATATATATAACATCTGCCCATTCAAGATTTTTTTTTCAAAAGTTTATAAATGACCTCTTAAGATTGTATGGATCTATAAAAAAAAAAAATTCATCAATATTAGATTTAACACTTTATCTTTTGAAATAGCTATAAGGTATATTATTAAATGCATCTACAATCATATATGTCTATATTTTTATAATTGCATAGTTTGATCGAAATTATCTACGATTACATTTTTAGTACGTTGTTTTTTTTTGTAAGGGAAAATTTCAAAATAGCACCTGACCTTTCACACAAATCACATATAAGCACTTGACCTTTTAAAATTATCAAAAAAACACCTGACCTATTTAAAAATCCATCAATTTCCCACCCGCCGTTAACTTCCCATCCAAAACTAACGGAAATGTTGAAAATGAGACAACATTCATTTGTCTTAACGTTTTTTACACTTACCATTCTTTGTTTTCACTTTGCACAACTACTTTTCTTTCTCTGTCGTCACTTTTCACACCTACCCATGACTATTCTATGTTTTTTGTTTTTGCCTTTTCCTTTGTTTAATACAGAGTAATCTTTTTTGGCTGCATAGTTATGGATATTTAATTACTAAATTAAGCTTGATTTCTTATTTTTGGTGGGTTTGAATTGAAAAGTTAAGTAATTTTGGTGAATTATTGATTCGTTTTGACGCAAAACTAACAAATGCAATTTTTTTAATAAAGACAAAAAATAAGTCATGGGTAGGTTATTTTTTGTAGGGATAGTCAATTAATAACTTACTACCTCCGTCCCAAAATATTTGTCTGGTCTGCAAAACGAGGACGTAAAAATAATTCAAATTTTGCAAGAAAAATTTAAATTTTTTACTAGATCTCGATGAGTTCTTTTAATTTATGAAAAATGTTTAGAATTTTTCTTAAAAGAAATGCATTATTTTTTTGTCCTCATTTTGCGGACCGGACAAATATTTTGGAACGGGAGAGTATTTATTTTTAGTCGATGAGGGTATAAAGGCAGATAGGGTTACCAAAGATGATGTCATGTGGGACCATTCTTCTTATTCGCGCCAAAATGCACATTTTCAACATTTCCGTTAGTTTTGGATGGGAAGTTAACGGCGGGTGGAAAATTGATGGGTTTTTAAATAGGTCAGGTGGTTTTTTGATAATTTTAAAAGGTCAGGTGCCTATGTGTAATTTGTGTAAAAGGTCAGGTGTTATTTTGAAATTTTCCCTTTTTGTAATATGTACTTCTTGTTGAGAGTCAACATCTCACCCTCCATGGTTCTAGAATCATTCATAATAGATTAGAGAATCCTAGAAAAATTCGGAAGGTTTAAGAGTGTTATAGATTATTGTTCTACGTCGTCGAAAATGTTGCATAATGTTTTATACTCCCTCCGTCCCAAAATGTTAAGACTTTTTTGAGATTGTGTGCCATTTTAGATTGATTATATCTTTCGATTTTATAAAATTTTATGTGATTTTTTTTTGAAGATTTTGTTTAATATAACTAATTAAAATCTATCAAACAAGATCCATATTGCATATATTTTTAACATTCACATCGAAAGATATATGCAATTGAAAATGACACGTTATCCCAAAAAGGTCTAACATTTTCGGATGAAGGGAGAATCTTTTTGAAAAGTTCTAGAATGAAGTTAGGGAGTTTCGAAATATTGTGGAGATGTGAAGAAAGAAGATATTTTGTAAGAAGATTCAAAAAGGAGAATGTGAACCACTGGATGAAAATAATCCTAGCCGCCCATTGAGAAGTTGGATGGCTATAAAAAGAAACAATGCGCTCCTCTATTCATTTGTGTAAACTATTGTAGAAGTGGTTGTTGGGCCAATAAAAGAATAGTATTTTTAATGTGTCCAAACTCAACACCTTTCATATGTAATAACAACATTTAATACTCGCCCACCATATGTGATAACAACATTTAAAATTCTTGCATGGCTCACCAACATAGTGGTGGTCAAGAAGAAAAACGGCAAGGGGAGAGTCTGTGTTGACTACACCAACCTGAACGATGTCTGTCCCAAAGACTATTTCCCTCTCCCTAGGATTGATCAGCTTGTGGATGCGATGGCCGGGTATGCTCTGCTAAGTTTCACGGACACATACAGGGACTATCACCAAATTGCTATGAACCCTGCTGATATGGAGAAGATGGCGTTCATCACCCCGAAGGGCCTTTACTGCTACAGAGTAATGCCCTTCGACTTTAAGAATGCCGGAGCTACTTATCAACGCATGGTCTATCTCATGTTCGGCTCTCAGATCAGTGATACCATGGAAGCTTACATTGATGATCTAGTTGTGTAGTGGGCCGAAATATGTGAAGGTTCAAAGGGTTCAGTAGGATGACCTTGTGGACCCACAGTTCAGTTGTCTCAGTTCGTCTATATGAGAGAAGTCAAACTTAATACATCACCCCGGTCATCAACCGAACGATAGATGGCCCTGCGGCCGTTCTCCGAGCGTAGGTTGCCTCTCCGAGCGTAGTGAGGCGCTCTTGTTCGATGACGGTCTTGTTTACTCGGATAGACATCTTCCATTCGGACAGAAGGTTGTTCAACGAGCAAGTATCATCCTCGGTAAACTCTTGTGTTCGGAAGGTTTCCTCGGCTGAGGCGGTGGAAGAATGTTCTAGGGCGGTGGAGGAACATTCTAGAAGCTCCTTCTGATAGGACCAACGATAAGCAGGTTCGCCTCTCTGATAACCGATGTGACATCTCTGACACTGATCCACATGGGTCTACAGATCTTGAAGGGCGGCACACATTAAATATCCCTGACACATGACGTCATCCAAGCGTAGTAGCGCGCGTGCAGTGCACTTCCACCTTGCTCAGCACTCCAGATCTTTGCCTATAAATAGGAAGGTACCCTTTTTAGGGAAGGGGTGAGATATTCTCCTCCCCTAACAAATTTCCTACCAAACTTCTCCTTCTTCTCATTTCCTTTTAATTCTAACTAGATCGTCGGAGCTTCTTCCCGGAGGAACACCACCCTCCGGTTTAAAGGTACACGGCGTCGCCGGTCAAGTCACCACGGTTCAAACAACGAGAAAGGTCCAGGAGGTTCAAGGATAAATCACACCCCCACAATTGGCGACTCTGCTGGGGAACGGCTGAGCTTTCCTAGCAAACACAGTGGGCCGTGGTTCATCTCAGGCCTCCTCCTCTCTCCTCCATACCCCGCCACCCATTCAGGTTATGGCACAGCGCCTTCCCCCTCCAGGTCTGGAGAATTTCACCCTCGATTTAGCTGGGTTCGGTTCTATAAATGCTTACCCAAGCCAAACCGCAAGAACCACCTTGCCAGTCTCACGGCAACTCTCCTATCCCCCAACCGAGCTTGAGCTTGCCCTGGTGGAGCAAAAGCGTCAGGCCGCGGTCATTGCACTCCTCCAACAATGTCTTGAAGAACAGGACGGAGGCGTGGCCACGACTCCCATGAATGGCCACCCTGCCGAACCGAGTCGGCCGAAGAAATCACACAAACGAAGTAGGAAGTCTCGCCATGCACACACATCCGAAGGTGCTCCATCCGAGCGACGCACCGTCTTTGATAGGCTCGAGCACGCCCCCAGGATCCAACCTATGGCCTCTCGCCCTCGCTTGGAAAGTATCGTTCGCAATGAGAGCACACGCTCTTCGGCAACGAGCTCCACTGCAGGAACTCGCAGAGTGGGAGCTTCTGGAAGAACATTTGACGCTTCCCGGCGGCATCGGGAGCATGCGGACGGAAAAAGACCTCTGGACCTCAATGATCAACCTCGGCGAGCTCGGACGAGCGAACACCCCGAGCGATCCGAGCAATCAAGGTCGCGTACAGAACGTTACCCGGGCGGACGGCGCCCAGCTGGCTCGTCTAGCCACCGAGCGGAAAGTGGGGAACGACAAAGGCAAGATAACACCATTATCCTGTATGACCAATTCACAGGGATGCCGACGGTATACCATCCGGTCGACGAAAACTTCGATCCTCGGCAAGTTCGTCAAGGGGGCTCGGGAAACGAGCAGCAGGAACGTTCGGAGGGTGTTAGGCATCAGCAGCAAGAACATAACGAGCGGCCGCGACATCATCACAGGGAACCTCGGGGAAACCGAACGGTCCGCCTCGATGCTCCAATGCCCACTATTCCAAGCATCCCGGAGCCAAGATAACACCATTATCCTGTATGACCAATTCACAGGAATGCCGACGGTATACCATCCGGTCGACGAAAACTTTGATCCTCGGCAATTTCGTCAAGGGGGCTCGAGAAACGCCGGAGCCAATCGATGACTCCAAGCTCGGCAAGGCTAAGGCCTCTCCCTTCATTGACGCTATACAACAAGAGCGACCCCCGGATCGTTTTGTCTTGCCGAAGCTTAAGCGATACGAGGCCAAGGAAGACGCAGTCGAGTTCGTTTGCCGATTCAGACAGACGATGAGCCTCCATAACTTCTCCGATGCACTTATGTGTAAGATTTTCCCTCTTACTTTGAGTGAACCAATAATGTTGTGGTATAATCAGCTCAAGCCAAAGTCCATTAAGTGCTTCAACGAGCTTGAGCTGGAGTTCACTAAGAGGTTCGTCACGAGCAACGTCCAGCCGAAGACGTTGTTAATGCTGGTCAATATGAGGAGGACGGCAGGTGAAACGCTTCGGCTGTACACCGAACGTTATTGGGAAGTCTACAACCTTATCCCCGACTGTGATCAGAGCGTTGCTGCGGAATCATTCATGAATGGGCTGGATCCTACCTCGGCGATGTTCAGAGACCTGTCACGAAACCCACCGAAGACCATGGGGGAGCTCATGGTAATCATCAAGAAGGACTGTGTGCACGAGGAAGCAGTTGCCGAGTGTAACGCTCCGAAGGGAACAGATGCTGCGAAGACAACAGCTGCTACCAAAAAGCAAGTAGTTAATGTTCGGCAGGGACAGACAGGCTAAAATGGCGCTGGAATGAATAAACCGAACAATCGGAACAAGCCCCCCCAACACCCGCAACAACAACCTCAATGGCAGTAGACGAAGAGGGAGCCGAGGCCAGACAAGTATGTTGCCGAGCGTACTGCGTTCACTGAGCCAATTTATAAGCTGTTGAGTACCATTGGGCAGTTACCGTTCTTCGTTTGGCCGACGGGGTTCTTAGGAACGGTGGGCAATGGACCTGGGATGTGCAAGTTCCACAAAGAGCGAGGCCATTACAAAACCCAATGCCAACCATTCAAACGCTACCTAGAGGAGCTTGCGGCAGCAGGGCACCTTAATCAATGGATCGATCTTCGGCGGAATCCACTACCCCCTCCTCCGCCTCTGCCAGCTGGGAATCTTGTTGGGGTGATTCAAGGCATTGTATCCGAAGGATGAGCGGCCGAGCTCTACTCCGAAATTGACAAAGCAGTTGCTGCCATAGCCGTCTGCAACATTGGAGTGTCACCGAAGCGAAAGTGGATCGATCCTAGCCTCGGTGGCCCGATAACCTTCACGTCCGACGATTTACAGGGAGTCCAAATGCCACACACCGACGCTCTGGTCGTCTCGGTCACAGTTGGCACCTCTATTGTTCAACGAGTGTTGGTAGACCAAGGAAGCTCGGCGAAAGTTATGTTCTACTCTACATTCAAAAGCCTTGGGCTCAAGCCAGACCAGCTTCGGACAGCAAGCATGCCCCTCGTTAGCTTCACCGGAGCACCTGTGTGGCCTCAGGGTCTGATTACTCTTCCCGTGCGAGCCGGCTCCCGAGTGATTGATATCGAATTTGTAGTGGTTAGTTCTCCTAGCCCCTACAACATCATCCTCGGTCGAACCTGGCTACACGGAATGAGGGCGGTCCCCTCTACCCTTCACCAGGTCCTGAAGTTTATCGGCTGGAATGGACGGCAGGAAAGCCTTCGGGGAGATCAGATCCAGTCAAAGAAGTGTAATGTCAGTACAATGACTAACGAGCGGAGCTTCTTGGAAGTACAGTGTGTTGAGAAGGCCGACATTCCTGAGCCCGAAGAAGTCGGATTGCCTGCCGAGCAAAGATCAACCGAAGAACTCGTGCGGATGCCAATCACCGAAGATGGAGGAAGATACTTCCTCGTTGGCAGCTCCTTGAGTGAATCCGAGCGTATAGATATGTTCAACTTCCTTAAAGCAAATATAAAAGTATTTGCTTGGACTCCTCAGGAAATGCCCGGGGTGGATCAATCTTTCTCCTCTCACTCACTCAATGTAGATCCGAACAGACGCCTGGTGGTCCAGAAGGTTCGTCGCTCGGTAGCCTTGCATGTGGAGGCGGTTGTGTCCGAAGTGGATCAATTGTTGGCAGCAGGAGCTATTCGGGAAATTCTATACCCGACTTGGCTCGCTAATCCCGTCATCGTCCCGAAGAAGAATGGGAAGCTCAGGGTCTGTGTTGATTACACCAACCTCAACGACGCTTGCCCAATGGATCGATTCCCCCTTCCTCGGATAGAGCAAATGGTGGATGCAACGGCTGGATACGAGCGTCTGAGCTTCATGGATGCATACCGGGGCTATCATCAGATCGCCCTTGCCAAAGATGATCAAGAGAAGACGGCGTTCATCTCCCCCCGAGGAACGTACTGTTACAACGTCGTTCCCTTCGGGTTGAAGAACGCCGGGGCAACCTTCCAACGGGCGATCACCAAGATGTTTCTCCTCAAGCTCGGCAAAACAATGGAAGCATACATTGACGATATGGTGTGCAAAAGCAAGCTTGGTCGAGACCATCTTCGGGATCTCGGTGAAATATTTGACATCCTTAAGGAACACCGGCTTCGCCTGAATGCCGAGAAGTGTGCGTTCGGCGTGGGTTCAGGAAAGTTCCTCGGTTACATGGTGAGCCGCCGAGGGATAGAGGCTGATCCGACCCAACTCACCGCCGTGAAAAACCTCCGAGCTCCAACTACAATCAAAGAGGTCCAGCGACTGACAGGGATGGTTGCAGCATTAAATCGATTTATCCGGCGTTCAAGTGACCTTTGTAGACCCTTCTTCAAGGCCATCAAGACTAGTCGACGTAGGTTTGAGTGGACTGAGGAGTGTGAGCAGGCTTTGCAATCCTTAAAGGATTACCTTACCCATGCTCCGCTCCTCGTCACCCCCGAACCCGACGAAGATCTGTACCTTTACCTTGCTGTTTCAGATCATGCAACGAGTGCTGTGCTCGTTTGAAAAGAAGGAATGAACCACTTGCCGATTTTCTTTTCGAGCAAAACGATGACGGAATCTCAGACGAGGTATCTGCCTATGGAGAAGTTGGCTCTAGCGCTCATTTCAGCAAAGACGAGCCTTATGCCCTACTTCCAATGCCATAGGATTGTGGTTCTCACTGAGTTTCCTCTCAAGGCCGTTCTTCGGAAGACCACCTCCTCCAGCAGGATCCTGAAGTTCGCACAAGACCTTGCCAATTATGACATCCAGTTCGAGCCACGAACTGCAATCAAGGGCCAAGCGTTAGCTGACTTCTTCGCCGAGCTTACCCCTGGGTTAAGGGACGAGGACAACGCGTTGGCAGCTGTTGCTGAGGAGGCTCGGATAGCTAAAGAGGAGGAGTTTGTTGAGTGGAGTAGTCCTCCCCCCGAGTCCCTCCGCGCTCGGTTCACCTTGGGCGTCAAGAAGCCGAGGAAGGAATGGAAGCTGTTCTCCGGGGACGCTTGGAAGATGACAGTTGACGGAGCCTCCAATATCCACGGGGCTGGGGCTGGCATTGTTCTCGTCTCTCCGGCTGGCACGGTCCACGAGAGTTCGGTCTCCATTGGCTATCCCGCAACGAATAACGAAGCCGAGTACGAAGCTCTTATTGCTGGGTTGAAGCTTGCTCTTCGGATGGAAGCCGATTCGGTTCATGTCTTCTGTGACTCCAGGCTGGTTGTAGGACATCTCAACGACGACTATCAAGCTAAGGGCGAACGAATGAACTCCTACGTCAGTCATGTTCTTTCTCTGCTCAAACAATTTGGCCGCGTCGAGATAGAGTGGATTGCTCGGGAACACAATGCACACGCTGATGCTCTGGCGGGTCTTGCCTCGGTCTACCGAACTTCGGGCAGCTGAACTATTGTTTTCGACGAGGTCGAGTTTCCGAGCTTCGAACCTGTTTCTTGTTCGGTAAACGTTATAACCTTCGGCCCGAGTTAGATGGATCCCATTGTCGCCTATTTGACGTATCAAACCCTCCCAGAAAACAAAAAGGAAGCTCACAAGATTCGTTGCCGAGCAGCGAACTACTTCCTTGATCCGAATGGCAATCTGTACCGCCGAACGTTCACCGGGCCGGATTTGCGCGTCGTACATGAGGACCAAGTTCAGGGCATCTTGGATGAGCTTCATTCGGGGAGCTGTAGTGGTCACTCGGGAGGCCGGACGATGGCCCAACGAGCGTTAACACAGGGCTATTGGTGGCCTAAAATGGTAAAGCAATTCGAGGAATACGTGAAGCGTTGCGTTCAGTGTCAGAAGCATGCCTCCATCCCTCACCAGCCAGCATTTCCTCTCAAAATGATCACTAGTCCTTGGCCATTTGCCGTCTGGGGCTTTGATATCGTGGGAAAGCTGCCGAAGGCACTCGGAGGATTTGAGTACATGCTCACAGCCACCGATCTATTCACGAAATGGGTTGAAACTTCTCCACTGGTGAAGACTACGGCCGGGGATGTCGAACGCTTTATCTGGAAAAACATCATCTCTAGGTTCGGGGTGTCGTACGCTATTCTTTCGGATAACGGTTCCCAGTTCGTTACTTCGGCAATCCAGAACTTCTACCGAGAGCATCATATCACCATCCATACTTCGTCCGTCGCTTATCCCCAAGGAAATGGCCAGGCCGAAGCTTCGAATAAGGCGATTACTCAGGGGGCTTAAGCGTCGTTTGGATCGTAAGCTCGGGAAGTGGGTTGATGAGCTTCTCCAAGTTCTGTGGAGCTACCGCACTACTCCTCGGCGCTCCACGGGCTGAACGCCGTTCTCCATGGTATATGGCATGGAGGCGGTCTTGCCCCTCACTACCCTTATCCCTACCGTTCGGTCTGAAAATTTCAGTCCAGTGGACAATGATGCTTTGGTTGGTACGGAGCTGGACTTTGCCGAAGAACTTCGGGATAACGCCAATCTTCGGCACGCTGCTTATCAGCAAGAGGTTGCTCGGGGATATAACAAGAAAGTTCGGGCTCGACCGTTTAACGTCGATGACTTGGTTCTTCGGATGGTTGTCGAGGCGAAGAAGTTGACAAAATTCAAGGACCCCTACGAAGGCCCCTACCGAGTGGTGCAGAAGATTGGCCACGGCGTTTACAAGCTCGCCGAGATGGATGGTACGCCAATCGCAAACCCATGGAACGCCCAGAAACTTCAGAAATTCCATGGGTAGCTTCGGCGGATCTCCACCCTCTCGATTTTTGTTTCGTTTTGTTTTTGATCGGATTGTAAGCCTTCGGGCGTTTTTGTTAATGAAAGTTTTCCTTTTCCATTCTTGTTTCTTCGGATTACACGCTCGGTTTACTGGGTATACTATCTCGCCCACATCCTTCGGGACTTGGCACTTTCACCCTGCATTCGTTCGGATACTCGGTTTTGTAGACACCTCCCAAACGGGGCATCGCCATACAGATTAATCACGTTTATTTGCTCGATTGGTTGCTTGCTTCGTAAACCAAAATCATGGACATTCCCATGGCTAGGAACATCGCCACATGATAGCGGTTATCATCAAAACAGAGTCGCCACCCAGTTTATTAAAACTGGGAAAACAGATAGAGATTCTGGATACGGGAGCCAAAAGTACAGTAAGGGGAAGGTGTTAGGCACCCCTCTCTGCCCAGCCGTGAGACTGGCCCATAGTTATTCAACATAAGACATATAGATGCTTTATTTAATTCTAACACATAGTCTGTTTAATTAATCCTTTAAACAGTAAGTAAAGTGAGCCAAGACTGTAATTGAAGCATGCATCAGAAACCAAAGTAAAACAAGCTGTCCCAGGGAGATGGATCCAGCGGCCGGTGAATGGATGTCACGGCCGAGGGATCCTCCTGGTTTGATGTACCGGCCGAGGGATCGAAGCCCCGGTCGGTGTTCTTCCTCACACCAGACTATACGATTAACAGGTAATCAGAAAGCTATGATTAAGTATAGGAGCGATAAATAAAACAAAACCAGAGGCCGTTGGGCCTCACCACCTTAATCCCTCAGTTGCTTGATTGCTTCGGATTGGTTGTGATTGACTGATTGCTTGATTGAAAACCCTAGGGTTAGGGTTTGAACTTCGAGGTTTGATTGCTGGATTAGCGGCTGCCTTTGGAAGGTTATGGCTTTTGAAGAGTGGGTTTGAGAAAGTATTTTGGCAGAGTTTCGTGGCTTGAGAGAGTGTGTACTCTATGAATTTCGTCTGTTTATTTTCGGAGTCCAAGGGCCCTTTATATAGGCAATCGGTGACTCACTCCGGCCAATCAAATCACGAGATGGCAATTGCAATTGCAATGCATCTCTAACTCTACGTCGTAATCTTTGAGCGTAGCCCGAACGCATCGGAAGGTAGTGTAATCGGATCAAACGTCTGACAGAACACGTTCCAGAGTCTGGGAAAAGGTCGATCTGGCGGCCGAGTAAAGGATGTCACGGCCGAGGAATGGATGTCTCGGTCGAAGGATAGATCTTGCGGCCGAGGGATTGATCTCTCAGGGAGATTTTGCTAGCAACAGGTTGCTCGGGTGAGGAAATGATGTAAGGGCCGTGGGATCGATGTCACGGCCGACAGATGGATTATCCTAGGCTTCTGTATTTCTGTCTGAAAGGCTGTATGGCTTTGAATTGGGTCCTCTAAGTGGCTCAAAGTTCTTACCGAAAGTCCTAAGGTTCTCAAGGAAGCAATCAGCAATCACTGTATCCGTTTCATCATCGGGATTGTCCCAAGGTGGGACTTGAAATAATCGTTAGGCCAAATTGGGGTGTCTACAGATGCCCCTCTTTGACTGAACTCAGACGGATCGCGAGACATGTTTGAGTAAGAGTCAAAGCTGTAAAAAGCAACTCAATTTGGTCCAACCACTATTCCAAGGGTTTTTTTTGAAAAAGGTTTTGTTATGGTCGGGCCGGGAGGCTGCCTACATATTCCACAAAGGAAATTCAGACCAATCGTAGTTCGGGCAATAAAGAAAAGAAAAAGTTTGGAGGGTTAGAGACAGAAGACGTACCTTTGGGCTTAAAAAGCCGTAGTGTGACGTACCTAGACTGAGCCAGGGTTTTGGCGGAAGATAGTTGAAGGAGCGCGGGGCTACCTGGGGAGTTTCTTTGCGGAGAGCTTTCTTAGTATTTTGGGGTAGATCAGTACACTGCAGGTGCGTTTGCTTTTCTTGATCATCCTTACTTTGACTGAAAGGAGCTCGGTAGAGTAGTCTATCCTTGCGAATGAGCTGGAAGGAATTGATGTAATGGGGTGGAATCCAAACCATCTGCTGGGGATGAGTTGGACGCCGGTTGTTTTTTTGAGTTATGGGGGGCGCAGGGCCAGTAACTGGAGCATGGAGCTTTGGTGATGAGGGAACCGAGGCACGGAGCCGGTTGTAGTCATAAGGCGAAGGCCTGAGGGGATGGGATTGATAAGACCGAAGCGCGGAGCTGGTGTTGATCTTAAGGCGAGAGCCTGAGGTGTCGGAGCTTCTGAGTTTGATAGGACCAAAGCGCAGAGCTGGTATTGATCAGGATGAGAGCCTGTGGTGTCAGAGCTTTGAGCTTGACGTAATGAACCGAAGCGCGGAGCTGGTTGTATTCTGATGGTCTGTGCATGGAGCTTTCTCATCATAAGTGTTGGCGTGGAGCCAAAGGATCGAGGCGCTGAATCGATCAATAAAACCGAGGCATAGTGCTGGTTGATTGCAGGGTTGACCTGTTTCATGAGAGATATGCAGAGTGTATATGTGTGATGCTTGTTTGTTAGATGTGAACAGATATGATAATGCAGACTCGATGCAATAATGCAATATGTGCACGGGCCCGTGCGTGTGTGTTTGGTTTAAGCTTAGAGCTTCTATCAAGTTCCGGACTTGAGCATTCAGAGCGTAGAGCTCGAGCATTCGGACGGCAGAATCCGAGCATTCAAAGTACAGGCTTTGAGCGTCCAGTACACAGTGGTTGGGCATCCAAGCGTAGAGCTTGAGCATTCAAGTGTATAACTTGAGCATCCAGTACACAGTGGTTGGGCATCCAAGCGTGGAGCTTGAGCATTCAAAAATGTTAGATTTTTAAGCATTCAGGTGTAGAGCCTGAGAATAGATGTCTTGATTGTAGGGGTGGCTTAGAGCTTGTTGCTTGTTTACGGCTTCGAGCCATTTTGAGATGATGAACACAGGCTTCGAGCCTGTTAAGAACTTGATTGTGTACGGCTTCGAGCCATTTGAGACGATGGGCTTAGAGCCGCTGGGTTGGTTGTTACGGCTTCGAGCCACTAGGATTTTACGGCTTTGAGCCAGCTGAGACGATAGATACAGGCTTCGAGCCTGTTGGAGTAATGGGCTTCGAGCCGCTGAGATTGTGATAACGAGCATAGAGCTGTTGTATGAGTTGATGTGAGTGACCATAGGCACGGAGCCGTTGAGATAGTTGGGTGCGGGCGTTGAACCACTGAGTAGCGAGCTTGGAGCTGCTGAGATGATTGGTACGGGCGTAGAGCCGTTGAGAAGGTAGGCGAGGAGCCTGTGTGGAGCTGTTGGGATGATAGGCGAGGGGCCTATTTGATAGATGGGCGTGGAGCCGTCGATTTGACAGGTGCAGAGCCATTGAGGTAAGCGTTGGATTGCTTTGATAGTGATGAGCTCGGAGCTTGTTGTAGCAGATGGAGCTACGGAGCTATAGGGTTGCTGGTAATAGCTGAGTGGTAGCGAGCTTGGAGCTGCTGAGCTTACGATATTAGGCGATGCGCTGAGATGATGGGCGTGGCGCCAATTGAATAGCTTGATAGCGAGCTTAGAGCTGCTGAAGTGGTGATGGTGCAAGAAGCACGGTATTGCTGAGATGATAAGCTTGGAGCCGTTGAAATGATGGGCTTGGAGCCATTGAATAGAGCTGCTAAGATGATTACAGGCGTAGAACCTGTGTTGAACGATGGCAAACTTGAAGCTGCGGAGTTTGAAGCAAGGAGCATGGTGTTGCTGATAGTAAGCATAGGGCTGTTGAGATAATGAGCTCGGGGCTTGGTTGTAGAGTTGTTGAATGGACACGAAACTGCTAAGTGATCATGATGGTGAGCATAGGGCCGCTGAGTGAGCTTCAGAGCTGCTGATAGTGAGCCTAAAGCTGTTGGGCGCTAGCGAGTATGGGCATAGGGCCGCTGAAGCTGTTGGATATGGAGATGTTGGGATAGCTTGCTGAGTGACTTAAGTATGGAGCTATTGAGCACTAGGTACTGCTGAGGCGGGGGAGCCATTGACTGGCTTTGATTGTAGCGAGCATGTAGCTGTTGAGTGACTTGATGGGGATGAATAGTAGAGTCGTCGAGTGTCTTGATTGCTGTAGGCGTGAACATGGAGTTGCTGGGTGACGATGAGCATAGAGCTTGGTGATTGCTGTCGTACTTCCGGAGTACAGTAACTGGGGTGTAGAGTCTGAAGGATCTTTTGGGTTTTGCGAGCAAGAGTTCACAGTCTATAATCCTCAAAGGTCAAGTGACCAGTAGTTGCGAACTTGCTGCTTCAGAGAGAGCTCCGAAAAAGTCCCGAAGCGGGTCCAACATTGTTGCTTGAGATTCCTCATGTTCGTGATTGCCTCCAAGGCTATATTTCACTTGCTCGGGATTGCCCCCAAGGCTAGATTGCGTGCATTTGGTAACCCCTACAAGGCTTTTGTCATTGCTTGATTCTTCTTAAGCTTGGGAATGCTCCCAAGGCTAATTTCCTCATGCTCGGAATGATCTTGAGTCTTAGACTGAGTGCTTCTGGCAGGCATTTGACAGCCTATGCAAGGCTTTTGATTTATTCTGACGCTGGTGCTTGATATCATGCACGCTCAGGAATGCTCCCAAGGCTGGATTTGATTATAAGTTCTATTGGCCACGGGCCCAGAATACCACGAATGCTTTGTTGGTGCCTGGATTCAAATCGATTGCCTTTGAAAGAGGAGATTTTGAAGAAGGATGCAGCAGCTGCGAGGTTGATTTATCGGGCGTGGGAACGCCAGGAGTCAGAGGATTGATTCCACGTGCTTGGGGTGCCCTTAAGGCTAGTTTCCACATGCTTGGGATGCCTCCCAAGGCTGGTTCTGAGTATGCTCGGGATTGCCCCTAAGGCTAGTTTTTGACCATATTCCCCTTTGACTTTGTTGACTTGTTGACCCAAAGTGCCATAAGGTTTGTTAAATGCTTCGGCCATTAATGGCTTCAGAGATTTCCATCGCCTCCATTAACGGGGTGCCTTCTGGAGGCTGAATGCTTTCTAGAAGCTGGCTATACAAACGCTTTCTGGAAGCTAGCAACATAAACGCTCTTTGGAGGGCTTTATCAACACGGATGCCCTTTTTGGAGGATAGATGCCTTCTGAAGGGCTGGAGTGTGCAAGCTTTATACAGGTGCTTTTTCTTGTTGGCTGCTATACAGCGAGGCCTAAGTGTAGAGTTGCTCGGAGTTCTTGAAAAGCCAGATAAGGCCGCGAATACGACAAGGCACGTGTATGGTGCTACTGAAGAGCAAGTGTGAGGCTTCTGATTTTATGAAGGCAGAGCTGCTAAGATGGAGATGAAAGCGTGAAGCAAGGAGCTATGGAGATGTGAAGTGCGAAGCCACTTTAATGCTATGGTGCCATTTGTAGAGTTTGCTGGGGCTGTCTTTCAGCTTCTTTGACTTGGCTCTATCGGTCATAGATACCAAGCTCGGTATGGTCGGTTCAAGGACCGAAATCCAGGAGAATCCTACAATCCACATTTGAATGGTTTAGAAAACACCAATGGATAAGAAAACAACATGCAACAGGCTTGGAGTCGACCACGAGCCAAAGTCCTTTTATGCTGACTGCTAGGGGCAGGACCACCACACTTAATGAACCCTAGTTCAAGAGCTTGAACGATTGCGGGTAACATGGTTTGCAACGCGACGTATATGCATTTGAGTATTTAAAAAGAAACGCAAGCCCCCTGTTTAGGCTATGAATGCTTGATCCTAGCTCAAATGTGCATGATGACAATGATCTAATTGCCCCTAGCATAGAAACATGCGATGTAAACAGCAATGAATGTGAGTGCAATGTTTCTCTTTCTGTTTGGCAGAGATCTTGGCATGCCCCTGATAATGCTGTGTGACAGCATTTCCACAAAAGAGTTGAGGTGTTCTCCCAGGATATGACGCTTCTTAGGCTGAGCTTTTTGAAGGCCGAGTGTGTTGGCAGGGAGGTAGATTTTACAGTGCGTCCCTTTGTTGCTCTTTTACTCCTCGCATAGAGATGATGGCCATGATGCCTTGATGATTCTGCCTTGTTTGATCATAAGAAACACCTCATATTTGGAGTTAGCTTGTGCAATCACGACAAGAGGTTAGTGCAAAAGACAGGGTGATAGCGATATGCATGTAAATTCGCAATGTATTCTGGACATCTCAACTTTTGCGTATTTGATCAAATGCTTCCCCTTGATTTGGGGAGACCAATAATGACTTATTTACTAGCCAGGTGTTTGAAAGACCGCAATGCCTTAGCGGCACTACTGAAAATATTGTTTGGTCAAGGGACCATATTGCTACACCCCTCATGAAATGAGAGACCCATATTATTTCCTCAGAGATTTGCAAAAAGTGACTGTGCTTGTATTTGCTGTGTCAAGATTGTTTGAGATAAGATCAATTTTGAAAGTTTTTCCTTAAGGATTTCAAAATCATATCATTTTATCTATATGTTTCACACTCACGTCATTCAATCATCAAAGGACGCAGAATTATTTTGCAAACCCATGTCCTTAGTCAATCAGGTGAGTTTGTTGCTTCGAGTTTGATTTGGTTGACTTGAATTGGATTGATAAGTACCTACTAAGACCCACATGAGAGGTTGGATACTTTTGAGAGAAGTGCATAAAGGGGAACATAGCCATGCCCCTTGTCTCACGTAACTCTCCATGTTGTATGATTTGCCAAGATGATGCAAATTCCAGGATTCTTGCCCTTCGTGTTAAGTCCCACACTGGTGATGCCCCTAGTGTCTAGGACCTTGCTACTAAGTCGTGTTCCCCAATCTGAGAGGACTTTATTATGGACCATAATGTAGGCTTGGGGTTTTGGCTTGAAAAAGAAGCGGATGTAAAGGCTCAAACCTAATTTCTACTCACGCTTGGGTTTTAAAAGCTAGCAGCCATCTTCAACATTTTTATCAACTCTTGTTGTCTCTTGCCTCACTTTGTGTGAAAGAGTTGGTTTCTTCGAAAATGTCCTTTGTACGTATTGGAAGAAATGTTTCCTTCAAAGTGCCCCTTGTATGACGGGGTGCTCATTCTTTCATTGATTTTTCTTTCATCTCTTCTTGTATTTTTTTGTGTTTGCCCCAGTGTAGGGGATGGCTGCCTAGCAGGCTGTTCAAAGAAATTATCCAGAGGCTCGATGTGGCTAGCAAGGGATAAGTGTTTGGGATAGAGAAATGAATGCCTTTCTTCATCTTGAAACACACGACAAAGTGGAAAGGATCCTAACCAAGAAATTAGGGGCTTCGAGGTTTAACCAAGTGGATTTTCTAAGATTGAGGACAATCTTTTGAGACACATAGTAGATGCATGGAGACACGGCTAATTTCTCACTTTGTTCATGCTCTAACTTTTTCCTAGACCGCCCTTACGGGTTTTCAATCTAGCGAGCTCATCATTTTTTTTCTTTTCTCTGTATTTTTCCTCTCTTTTCTTCTTTCTCCTTCTTCATCTTCAATAGCATGTTTTGCTTACAAGTGATCTCTGTGAGGGTGCAGAGATGTATCAACTCCTTCTTAACTCAACAGAAATGATGCGGGTCATAGCTTTGAAAAACTCATTTTGCGCTTTTGACAATTCAAGTGATTATGATGTCTTCCAAAAGATGCCATGAGATTACTTTGAAATCCCTAAGGATTGTTTTCAATACTCAATGTTATAATGAGCATTCTATAGCAGCGAACTAGCACAGGAGGGAACATTTTCAAATTTGTGACCGACCAAAAGGTGCCTACGTATCTCAACAGAGAATCAGGCCATTCGTAGTTCATATTTGAGGAGACTTGAATTTAAGACCCACATTTCATGCTGAGTGTGACGATTGGCCAGAAACCATGATGAGCAAAATGATATCAATTTTTCAAGAGAAGCAAAACATGGGCCAAAATGGCGGTGAAAGTTAGCTAGGTACGAGAAGATTGTTTTAAAATCTAAGCCAAGACGTGATGGACATGGCTGCCATTGCTCAAAACTTGGTTGGATTAAAACTTCAATTTTTTTTTTGTAGCCATTACCATCATGTTTGAGATCAAACTCCAAATCTAAGAGAAGGAGAAACCTAATCATGCTTAAGTTGAGATATCCAAAACTAATTGTCCATGCGTCACATTTTCTAATATGCAAACTGCCCTTAGTGGTGGTGCATCCAAATGACATGCGATGAACAAAGAAAGAAAATGAGGGGGATGGACTCCTCTTTTGGTTTGGCCCCTGCATAGTTAGAAAGAGGCAAGCAAAACGATATGTATACATATAGCACCACAGCTACAGACGTTATGGATGAGTCATGCATTGCAATCCGTTTGTATGCATGAGTTTATCGGATACTATAGATAGCCAGCCATTTTTTATATGGATGATTCTTAAGACTCGTTGCTGCCACTTAAGATCCCACTTCCAAGCCAATCCATATTATGAGACAAATCGAAAAGGTTGAGCATATGGCTACAACAGAAAGTAGACTCGGAGTCCATCGCTGTGCTAGCGGCTATTTGAATGTTTCAGAAAAACTTGTCATTAGATTAGTCATTGCAAAAAGTTTTGAAAGTTCCTTCAATTCTTGGTTAGGGAAAATCCTTTCTCAAAACGTGATTGAGGTAATTGAAATCCACTTGATTATTTGCTAGTACATTGACAACCTCCTAAATTTTACCAGCTCGTTGAGGTAAGCATGCTCAGAATTTTGAATTTTGAAAGATGGGTTGCTAGGTTGATTTGAAAATAGGAACCAAAGTCCTGCACTTGCCATGCTGAATCACCAATGGAGAAATAAGTATTGCAAGTTCTATCCATAATATATTTGACTTTGCATACAATCATCCATAACCTGCTCTACTACTTTACACTCCCTCTTTCCTTTAGCCTTGCAAGGCAAAGATTGCTAGAGCAACCTCTAGTTCAATTGCCGGCAGGGCAGCCAGTGTTTGATTCGTTCTAGAAATCCATGCTTCGCGGTGCTTTAAGTAAAGCGAGAGTGTTAAGTAAGCAATGATGCTTTTTACCAAAAATATACCTTGCAGGCAACGCCATTAGTGCTTGGCTATAAAGACTTAGGGTTAGGGCTTTTAGTTCAAGCCCTAACCCTTCTGCACAGAAAGAGATGTTACAACAACATATACAAGGTGTGAGGAAGAACTTGGAAGCAAAAATGCAAGTAGGTTCCTAGCCTGTAGGTTCCTGTCTTAGTTTGATAAGTTCTATGGCTTTCTAAAACATGCAAGGTTTTGGTAGTCTCAGGGTGCTCCGTTGTCAAAGGGCACCAATCCTCACACCAGCCCATCATAGGCGGTGATTGGGTGATTCCCTTTTTGATATACCACTAGGTACGAGTGACTGTGGAGTTTGCTGGAACCCCCAACATAACCTGTGTCATGCCAAGATATCAGGTGAACTCAACGGGTTGCCCGCTCGATGCATATGATAGATGAATTAAACAAGGCATGTATTAGTCTTATGTTGAACTTTCTGGTTATGGCTCTCATGTCCCCAGCAGAGTCGTCAAAAACTGTAGACACCTCCCAAACGGGGCATCGCCATACAGATTAATCACGTTTGTTTGCTCGATTGGTTGCTTGCTTCGTAAACCAAAATCATGGACATTCCCATGGCTAGGAACATCGCCACATGATAGCGGTTATCATCAAAACAGAGTCGCCACCCAGTTTATTAAAACTGGGAAAGTAGATAGAGATTCTGGACACGGGAGAGGGATCGAAGCCCCGGTCAGTGTTCTTCCTCACACCAGACTATACGATTAACAGGTAATCAGAAAGCTATGATTAAGTATAGGAGCGATAAATAAAACAAAACTAGAGGCCGTTGGGTCTCACCACCTTAATCCCTCAGTTGCTTGATTGCTTCAGATTGGATGTGATTGACTGATTGCTTGATTGGGGTTAGGGTTTGAACTTCGGGGTTTGATTGCTGGATTAGCGGCTGCCTTCGGAAGGTTAGGGCTTTTGAAGAGTGGGTTTGAGAGAGTATTTTGGCAGAGTTTCGTGGCTTGAGAGAGTGTGTACTCTATGAATTTCGTCTGTTTATTTTCGGAGTCCAAGGGTCCTTTATATAGGCAATCGGTGACTCACTCCGGCCAATCAAATCACGAGATGGCAATTGCAATTGCAATGCATCTCTAACTCTACGTCGTAATCTCTGAGCGTAGCCCGAACGCATCGGAAAGGTAGTGTAATCGGATCAAACGTCTGACAGAACACGTTCTAGAGTCTGGGAAAAGGTCGATCTGGCGGCCGAGTAAAGGATGTCACGGCCGAGGAATGGATGTCTCGGCCGAAGGATAGATCTTGCGGCCGAGGGATTGATCTCTCAGGGAGATTTTGCTAGCAACAGGTTGCTCGGGTGAGAAAATGATGTAAGGGCCGTGGGATCGATGTCACGGCCGACAGATGGATTATCCTAGGCTTCTGTATTCTGTCTGAAAGGCTGTATGGCTTTGAATTGGGTCCTCTAAGTGGCTCAAAGTTCTTACCGAAAGTCCTAAGGTTCTCAAGGAAGCAATCAGCAATCACTGTATCCGTTTCATCATCGGGATTGTCCCAAGGTGGGACTTGAAATAATCGTTAGGCCAAATTGGGGTGTCTACAGGTTTGGGCGAAATTCTCGAAGCCTCGGTTCTCCCCATCGTTGGGGCTCGGCACTCTATGTTACTTTGTTTACCCACTTTCCTACCTTAGCGTCTTGCTGCTCTTACTTTGGTAATACACTAAGGCAGGGGGGCTCCTATGGGTAAACATAAGTGTGCAAATGGACAAGTACACTAACTCAAATGGGTGGCGTCCATCGTTTGGACCCCCTAATATTCGTCTGGGTGGCATCCATCATTCGGACCCCCTAATGTTCGGATCCCTTAGTGTGTTCGGTTGGACGAGTAGTTATACTTGTGTTTATTTCTATAATCTGAAAACCGTTCATGGGCATTACTTGTTTCAAAAATACTTGGACACACCGAACAATAATACTTGGAAACTTGCACAATTACTAACATTACTTGTTTCAAAAAATGCATTCACCGAGCACAAATACTTGGAAATTTTTCTAGCGTTGTTACCAGGTCATGGCGGGTGGTGCATCGTTCGGTGCCATCCCTGGACAACCTTACCGAGGAGTGGCCATGGTAAAACGTTCTTGGCCACCCTCAACCTGTATTAATTACATAACTACGGCTCGGCTAAAGCCAATTGTTCGGCGCCGACCGTTCCAAACAAAAGTTCAAACATTCAAAAAAAACAAAAACAAGTTCAAAGTTTTTGAAGTCCTATGCTTCGGGAGTAGGAGTGACTGGGGGAAGGTTGGTGGAATCCGGGGCCGGAGTTGCAGCGCTTTCATGCTCGGCTGGACTGGTTACAGCCTCATCAACGTTGGGCTCTTTGGCCTCAGCTTCGTCGGCAGGAAGGGGAGGAATTTCGATAATGAGAACGGAGAACCGTGGGGTAGTGATACAAGCTGTAATCCAACTAGTGAATTGGACAGGGAACTCCATAGTCTGCATAACTCCAAATAGAAATTCCCAGCCCACTCTATCGTAAGCCTTCATGACATCCAGTTTAATAGCACATCTTGGAGCTCCTTGATCCCTATGATAGCCCCTCACAAGTTCTTGCATGAGTAGAATGTTATCCATAATAGATCTTCCTTTTATGAAAGCTGATTGAGAGGGCCCAATAACGATAGGTAGAACAGCTTGCAATCTGTTAGCCAAGATCTTGGTTATGCATTTATAAACGGGGTTACAGCAGGCTATAGGCCTAAAATCCTTAATGGAGTTTGGGGCAGGAACCTTGGGAATCAAAGCTACTGCAGTAGAATTCCAACCTCGAGGCATTGTACCAGAAGCAAAAAAAGTCATCACACCAGCGACAAAATCATCCTTCACAATATCCCAGTTATCAACGAAAAAAGCAGAATTAAAGCCATCTGGACCCAGGGCTTTATCCCTATGAATAGACTTTAAAGCTGTCCAAATTTCTTTATCTGAAACAGACCCATTAAGGCCCTCATATAACTCCTGAGGCACTTTATTTCGAATAGCCTCAGACAAGACACCAGTGGCGTCCCTTCTTTGAGAGAATTCTGTCCCCAACAGCCCCTTGTAATACCCAAGGATCTCACCTTCAATAGCAACAGGATCTTCCAATCTAATCCCTTGGCCATTAACCAAACTAAGAATAGTATTCCGCATTCTATGGGCAACCATCTTTTGGTGAAAAAATTTCGTATTCCTATCCCCCAGCGCTAACCAATTAACTCTTGATTTCTGCCGCTTATAAGACTCCTCAGCATTGCTTAAAGAATAGAACTGTTGAACTAAATCCTTCTCCAAATCATGTAAGAAAAGATCAGCAGGAAATTTAAAACACAAGCCTTGAATTTTAGCCAGATTCTCTCTAGCCCCATATACTCTTCCACTAAGGTTGCTATAATGTTCCTTGTGGAAAGCTTTAAGCAAAGGCTTTAGACCGTTGAGCTTAAGACTAAGCCTTTCCATAGGATTCCCAACCACATTAGACTTCCAAGACTGAATAAGCAAATCCTTGAAACCCCCATTGTTCATCCAAAAATTATAAAAACGAAACGGAACAGCTTTAAAGCGCTTGTGCACAACTGAGAGAACAAGAGCACAATGGTCTGAAATCCCAGGGGAATGTCCAACCACTTCAGCATCCCAAAAAGAATCCAGCCAGATATCATTCACCAAGACCCTATCAGGCCGACTTTTATTAGTCCCAGTACACCCCCCCCCCCCCCCCCCCTTTATTAGTCCAAGTGTACCAGTACCCTTTAGTAAACATATCTTGCATGTTAATATCCTCCAAGCATCTATTAAAGTCAGCAGCAGCAGACTCGTCAAAACCCACTAGTCTCTCAATAGGGCTACGAACAACATTGAAGTCCCCCATAAGAGTCCAGGCAGAGGAACCAATCACTGGGAACAAGGTTCTCAGATTATTCCACAAACTAAACCTCTCTCTAGCTAGGTTCAAACCATAAACCATAGAGACAAAGAGACTCTTATGTTCAGCAATGACCTCTACTGACAAGGTAATCAACTGATCAGAGCAAGAAATAACGGAAACAGAAAGCAAAGAAGGGTCCCAGCCCACAATTATACGAGCCACTGGGAAACTTACTTATGGGCGAACTGCCAACCAACAGGAAAACACCGAGCAGTAGTACAAACCATATTCTCAGGCCTAATCTTAGCTTCAACAACACCAAACAGAGATATGCAGTTAACTCTGATAAAGGAAAGAACCTCCTTTTGCTTTAAGGGGTTATTGAGGCCCCTTATATTCCAACAACCAAGTTTAGTCATTGAGGAAGTTTAGGTTTACGACCTGCACCTCTCCCCTTAGCCTTACCCTTGCCCTCCTGAGGCATAGGAAGAACGACAACTTCCTGACTCACAGAAAGAACAGGCTCAACAGGTTGACCTACCACCTCAATCACTTCAGTCGAAGAAGAGGCAATAATATCTGAGCCACCACCAGCCATATCAGCCTCCTTCGCAGACAAAGGAGAAAATCTGTTACTAGTAAGAGCAGCACCATGGCTATTAACAAAACCAATATCCCTCATATCATGCTCAGAAGGGAACAAAGAATCCTTAGTATACTGAATCACCACCTTCTCAATAGTAGCATCATCACAACTACCATCTCAATAGCAGCATCATCACATATCCGAATCCTAGAAGGAGATTGAACAACAACCTTAGCACAAGTAGGCATAGAAGGCACTTGAGAATGTCCAAAATCCTTAGGACCACCCTCCCTAGGAGGGCTAACAGCAACATCAGGCTTTGTCCCCCCAAGAGAATCAGACCCAGCTTGAGCAGGAGTCCCTACTGTCTCCACAAGGACAGCCCCTGGGATTGGCTTAGGCTTGGTAGGACAATGAGCATCCGAGTGTCCAAAGACCTTACACCTCAAACACTTTAGAGGAAGCCAAGGATATTTAATATTTACTGTCATAGAATCACCATTGGGGCAAAGAAGATCAAACGACTCAGGGAAAGAAGAATCTAAGTTGACCTCCACGCAAACTTTGGCAAAGTTTGCATTTAGCAGTCACCTCATCACAATAGAGACGCTTACCAACCGAACTAGCGATATAGCTAAGACCACGTGCAGTCTAGTACTCAAAAGGAACATTATAGAATTGGACCCAAATTGGGACAGATTGAAGCTGCTCCTTAATCAATGCCATATGAGGTTGCCACTTCTTAAGAACTAGCAGTTTACCACCAATAAGCCAGGGACCAGCTTCTAACACTTTAAACAGATCTCCATCATGTGCGAAAACAAAGAAAAAGAAGCCAGAATCATTAGCAAGGACATCACTTATACCAAACTTTTCCCAGATTTTCATTGTAATAGCTCGCACCATCTGAAACGGAACTTTCTTATCCAGAAAATGACCCACTAGGCAATTCTTCCATCGACCCAGCCCTTGTTCCTCAACCTCAGCTGGGGGAGAAACCACAATTCGATCATTAATCACATGTGGAGGAATAAACTCCAGATTAACCCGACCCACAGAGCTTTCTCTTACCTTATCTTTCCAAGCTCCCCTTGGTGAAGGAGTAGGCACAGATTTCTCAGCCAAAACCTTACGTAACATAGAATTTTCCTTACTTAGGTCATCGAGCTGGTTGGCCATAGAAGTTTCACCATTACTAGGAACCGTAACCAATTCAAGGAAATCTAGCAATTTAGGTTTAGGAATCAAAGAATTAACCATCATAAAGTCAGAACAAACTTTCACAAAGTCAGAAAGAGCAACCCAAGTTCACTTATTTAGCCGAACAACCCAAGTTCTTTTTTTTTTTTTTGACAAAAGGGAGAGGTACTACATTGATAAAGTCCAACGACACTTACACAACGAAATTCATTACAGATAATTTGGACAAAGTCAAACTAATCATCTAATTGATACATAACAAGAAATAACAAGGCGATTGATGTCTTTCATCCCAGCCCAAGCATCGCCTGACGCACCTTCTGTTGAGCATAAAATTCTTATATCCTATAGCAGTCTCAAAAGAGATACATTACTAGCCAAGAAAAAAAGACAACAAGAACCCGAACGATCAGATAAACTTCGGTCATAAATGAACACACTAATGAATTTCTAGCAAACTACCAATAGATGCATACTAATCTTCTCGAGCCCGAACATTAAACAAATCGCCAAAAGACGAACTTTATTACTCTCACAATGAGAGACAAAACTCCCCCAAATCTTACTCTAAATTCAACCGCCCAAAAACCGCTGAATGGATCGCAACCCTTATTGCCTCCACCACTGCTGCTACAAGGGCTCCGACGACAGATTACAAGTGGACAAACAACTCCGGTGATGGCGGAGCCCGCTGAACAAACGACTCCGGTGACGGCGGAGTCCGCTGAACCGAGAGGGTCAAATCTGAAGGAGGAGAAAACGAAAAGAAAAAAACCATAGCAAAAGAGGGGGAAGAAAGAGGAGAGCGGATGGAGGATGAGGAGCTCGGGGGGAGGAGGGAGAGTGGTGCCTCCCCCCGATAAAAATAAGCCAATAAGCCTTCTTTTTTTTTTATCTTTATTCGAAAAAAATTGGAGTCGATCGTAATTTTTTACCTTTTAAGTTTTTCTCGTCATGACAAAGTAATAATCTCCAAAAAATTGACGAAAAACTAACAAATACGAATTTTTTTTGAATATAGACAAAAAAATAAGCCATTTGACTTATTTAGCTGAACAACCCAAGTTTTTTTTTTTTGACAAAAGGGAGAGGTACTGCATTGATAAAACCCAATGGCACTTACACAACGAAATTCATTACAGATAACTTGGACAAAGCCAAACTAATCATCTAACTGATACATAACAAGAAAGAACAAGGCGATTGATGTCTTTCATCCCCAATTTAAGCATCGCCTGACGCACATTCTGCTGAGCAGAATATTCTTATATTTTATAACAGTTTCAAAAAGAGATACATTGCTAGCCAAAAAAAAAAAGACAACAAGAACCCAGATGATTAGTTGAACTTTGGTCAGAAATGAACACACTAATGAATTTCTAGCAAACTACCAATAGATGCATATTAATCTTCTCGAGTCCGAACATTAAACAAATCGTCCAAAGACGAACTTTATTACTCTCACAAGGAGAGATAAAACTCTCACAATGAGAGACAAAACTCTCCCAGATCTTACTCTAAATTCAACCGCCCAAAAACCGCTGAATGAATCGCAACCCTCACTGCCTCCACCACTGTTGCCACAAGGACTCCGATGACGGATTACAAGTGGACAAACGACTCCGGTGACGGCGGAGCCCGCTAAACCGAGAGGGTCAGATTTGAGGGAGGAGAAAACGAAAAGAAAAAAACCATAGCGAAGAGGGGGAAGAAAGAGAAGAGCGGAGAAGGAGGAGGAGGAGGAGCCAGGGGAGGAGGGAGAGTGGCGCCTTCCCCCAGCAGAAAAGCAAGACGGCTGTGGTTTTTCAAAATCGGCTTAGAGCTCTCAAAACCCTAAGTTTCAGTAGGTTGAACAACCCAAGTTCACTTGGTAGAATTGGTACTCTGTTTTTGTTTGACTATGTGTACATATATATATAACTCAAAACGGAGGCAACCCAGTTTTAGTTTGGCGCCAGATTGTAGGATTGAGAGGGGAATGACATTTCTGCCCTTAGATTGGGGCATGTGCCATTCACGAAACCTTTTTTTCGTTTGAAAAGTTAACGGAAGTTAGCATGAGGACTTAATAGGTTGCAAATGCAAAAGTTAGGGGACGAATTTAACAATTTTGATAGTTTGAGGACTAAGGATGCGTTCTCTTCAACTTAACTTAAACTTGACTTAAATCTGAAAATTTTATTTTTATTTTATTTTATTTTTGTATTTGTTAGTTTTGCGCCAAACTTTTATAAGTTATTGATTTATCTCGACGAGAGGAATCGGAAAAGTAATTTTTTTTTTACTTATACCCAAGTATTTTGAGAAATAAGTGGTTATTTCTCAAAATACTTGGGTAAAAGTGTCAAAATTTTACTTTTTCGATTCCTCTCGTCAAGATGAATCAATAACCTACAAAAGTTTGGCGCAAAACTAATAAACGTGAAAAAAATTCAAATAAAGACAACTTTCAGATTTAAGTTTAGTCCAAGAGAATTTTTCCGACTTCTCTCGTCGAGATGAATCAATAACATACAAAAGTTTGACACAAAACTAATAAACGCGAAAAAAATTCAAATAAGGATAAAACTTTCAGATTTAAGTCAAATCCAAGAAAACGCAGCTTAAGAAAAATGGAGTATAATTTGAGGGACATAAAAAAAACAAAAAACTCGAAAAAGAACAGAATTATTATTATTATTATTTTAAAATTTCAACCGACCAGTTAACTTATCAAGTACTCCAATCTAACATTCTTAAACAACCCAACAAAGGCAACAACCATTCAATTTCAATATTTTACTCCCAAATGTCCAAAAGTCCAAACCCAAACCCATCACTTTGTGGGAAGGAAGAACTAAAACTACCAGCCCCTCCAAGAAGTTCGCTTTTGAAACCATCGAGATACTATTCACTTGTGACGTTCCCAAGAGCTTCCGCAACAGGTAACTTCTTGGATTTGACGGCTTTGGGTTTGAGATACAGGATTTCCTTCTAGCAATTAGTGTCTCCATTTTCTGTTGTATATTTTGTTCTCTCTTCACGTGATTTTGTGTGTGTATTTGAAGTTATCTGGATTTCTATATGTGATGATTTCACCTATATTTCCATTTTATAGATGTGGGG
The DNA here is from genome assembly GCA_018127125.1 of Rhododendron griersonianum. NCBI lineage: Eukaryota > Viridiplantae > Streptophyta > Magnoliopsida > Ericales > Ericaceae > Rhododendron > Rhododendron griersonianum. Next base: position 25,365,034 of record CM030791.1, on the reverse strand, counting down.
TTACTGGTTTATTATATCTAGTGCCATTGCTTGTTAAGGATTAGTTAAGTTCTTGGTCTGTTCTCTGTGGGGTTTGATAGACCCTTTAGTTTGCAAGTGTTGACAAATTTACATGTCCCAACTCCCATGTGGCTTCTCAACCTACAACCACAACCAATTGTTTTTTTGGTTATTCCCTCTGCAATTCAAAGTAGGTCGTCCACTAAATATGGGTGCGGTCAACAGGGGAGGGGTGTGTGTCACTCTGGGGCAGCAACAGGGGCTGGTTCCTTGGGTTCTGGTGGTGGCTTGGATATGCTTTCCGATAAGGCGGCAGTCAGGGTGACGGGGGGAGTGTGTTAGAGTTTTTGTTTGTCTCTTGCAAATGCTTGGGTCTCGGGTAGCCTTAATCTTTTGTAATGAAGGGTTTTTTTTTTTTGTTGCCCTTGTCCTTTGAATCTTTGTAGTTATTCAGAGATTAATAAAATTTCTTTTGCTGATAAAATATATATTACATGGGTTTCTAGCAAATTAGCTACTAATATATGGTTACAGATGTTTTGTTTCGCTAAAAGTTCATGACAGGAATCTTCAAACAATGCATAGCAGTTAGTCTGAGGTTATGATCTAAAAGCAATTATTTGTTATAGTACTTCTTGAATCTTTATTTAACAAACTCGCAAAGTTCGAAACATAGTGGGTGGTTTGGTGGTTGTGATGAATACAAGCCTCCCAGTCGTGGTTACATATCAATCAATCATATGGAAGTGCAGAGAAATTTCCTTGGAAAGTCAACCCAACAACTATTTCATTTGAATCACTCTAAGTCTATAACTGGCTGGCTGGCTGATAGTCTATGACTATATCCCATCTTAGGCCATCCACAGTGGTATAATCAAAAAAGGATAACCAAAAGTTGACACATCAACTTTTGATTATTCACTTAAGATGTTGTTAAGTTTAACAATATTAAGCTTCACAATGGTCACTTCTAGTCCATAACCAAAATAAGGGGTCCACTACAATTTCTCTCTCTCTCCCTTTGTTTCTCGCACATTCACTTCCCTCCATTTACGTTTTTTTGGGCAAAAATATATTGATTTCCTCTTTTAATTTTGGAAAAAAATCGATGACTTTCTTCCCTCCTATTATGATTTTTTTTTTTAATTTTTTTTTTTTGGGGGGGGGGGGGTGGGAAATAAAAACGGGAAAGAATAGTGAAATACCTTAATCCGGCGACGATAGGTTGGATTGTAGATGATCGAGAGATATGAGTTTCACTTTTTGAGGGAAAGAAAGAGAAATAATTTGCCGGTGAAGTGAAGAAGATATAGAGTAGGCAAAGAAGAGAAGAAGAAAATATCAGTTGAAACACGCGTGTATTCAAATTTTGGAACTAGTTAACTTATGTGGTGTGAAGTCCACAAATTTTGATTATTGAAAAAGGTTGCTAGTTTTGGTTATCCAAAGCCTAAAATTTGATTATTTCTAAGGATGTTGTTAAGTTTGATTATACCATTGTGAGTCATTTTTTGCACCAACATTGTTAACTTTAAAAACAATTGGCTTTTGATTATACCACTGTGGATGGCCTTAGGTTGCTAAACTTATTGAAGTTGCTTATTTTGTGGTGCTGGGAAAAAAAGAGAGATTGTGTTGGTGGCAAAAATTGCTTAAAAAGTTGTGAGGGTCATTGAAAGATGCAGCTTACGGGATAAAAAAAAACGGAAGTCGTTGATGAAAGACTTGGTAAGTATTTAGCCCTTACAACTAACCTAGGAAGCTTATCTAATAGGAACTATGATGCACGGACATGGATACCGACATGGATACGGACACTGAGACGGACACGGGAATTCTAAAAAAATGGGGACACGGACACGGCGGGGGACAAGCCACGTGTATATTTTTTAATATTTTTTTTCAATTTTTTTCCAAATTTAAATGGCAAAATGTAGACAAAATGAAAATTCATTTAAACAAAACAAGACATCCATAAGTTCAATACAACCCTATTAAAAAATTACAGTTTAACCCTTGATTTTTTTAAGATTACAGTTTGACCCCAATATTTTTTAAAAATTACACTTTGACCCCCGCTGTGTCCCCATCGGTGTCCCGCCGTGTCCCCCTCAAAAATTTATATTAAATTATGGGACACGCCACGTGGCGTGTCCCATACGTGTCCCCGAGGTGTCCCCGCGTGTCCCCATGTCCAGACACTGCGAAACGTCGACCTCTAGAGGTGTCGGTGCTTCATAGAATAGGAATCAATACAGAAACATGAAGATATTCCACCTAAGAAGAAGGGCATGGATACTAGATTTGACATAGGGAAAGTCTTTCATTGCAAATATGTGCATGTACTAAAGGAGATATACACATAAAACTCAATGTTCTGTTACTTGGCTGTACCCGCTTCATGCTAGCTTTGTGGCTAGGATTTGGTCCTTCCATTGAAGATATTCTTTCTCGTGCATTTTGTTCATTAATGGCTCATGTAACAAAAGGGGGTTTACAAGATTTTGTGATTTTCAATAATTTTTGCATTATTATGTTTGTCATCTTGGTAATTGGACAGTCTTCTCTCCTCGTTATGTTTTTTATTTATAATTATCTTTTGGTTGAATCAAATTGTTTTGGCATTAGGCACTATGGGTGTGACTGTTGGGCTCGTGGTTCTATTTATATACGGTGGCAGTTGGGTCTGTGATGCTAGAGAATTAATGAGCTCCAGTCTCTCTTCTAGAGAAACCATGATATATGAAGTTTCAGGTAATGTTTGTGAATATGATGATCACTTTTTCCCGAACAACTTTCTTGGCAACAACTTTCTAATCTACTTGGTATAACTTTTGCCTAGTGAGGAAAGTGCAGAAACCGGCATTTCTGATATGTTTCCACTGTCATCCAAATTGTACTAGTTGTGAATTTCTTGTTGCTTGTAGCTAATTGCTTGTTTGTTGGAATTGCTTATTTTGTATTGACTACGGGGCCATGGGCAACTAGAACTGTAGCTCATTTGTTATAGAAGTCCACACATGTTCAAGAATAAGAATAAGATTTTTAAATGGTTTCTTAATAAAGGTGATTGAAATGATCATGCTTGTGATACTCAAAATGTATTCAGATTACTCAAAGATATTCCGGCTTTAGTGTTGCAGATGAGCCACAATGACTCTGAAGGGGAAGTTAAGGCTTTAGAAGTTGGTGGGAACGAAAATGTGTGCACAATGTGTGAAGAATTTGCTGCTGAGGCAATTAAGTACCTTGTGGAAAACAAGACTCAGCTAGAGATCATTGACATACTTCATAAGACCTGCTCTCAGCTGGTCCCTTTGGAGCAACAGGTGGTCACTCACTTCTAGTTGAAACTGCAAAATGTCAATTGGACATAAATAAGTATTTTATCCTTAGGTCTAAACCCGAGTTTGTCTTGTCAAATTTGTCAACACTTGTTGGGTTTATGACAAAATAATGACTTCCCATTCTAGTTAAATATTGTTAGCCAATGTTGTTCCTCAGTGACTTCCAACAAAAGCATCGATTTCAGATTTGTCTTGTAGTTGTTTTACTTGCTCAGAAAGTGCTAGGCTCCAAATGATCTGTTTGCTTGAATGATCTGTCATCTTTTTCATGGTAATCGATCGTTTAAGAATGAGTAAGCTTCCTTCATTTCAAACGGGCCAGCTTGTTTGCCATATAGTTCGGAGATGGTGATTGCCTAAGAAGAGCATGTGTATGGACCAGTACGGGTAGTGGTACAATATGGGTACGTTGATACAGAAAAACCTAGAGAATATAGGCAAGGAGGGTTATGGATAGGGCTGGGGTACGACTACCTCATATGTACATTTAGAACCTAGAGCAATGTATTACACGTAACAATTACACTTTAAAAATAAAGGAAATAGCTAAATGACTTGGGCAATCCAGCATCGAATAATAGTATAACACCAAACTTCAAGCACAAATCAGACTTTAATGGCAATATAGTAGTAAAGAACCTATAGACCAAAGTCGTTATCATACAACCATGCTAAGCATAGAAAAAGAAAGTCTTATCAGCTTAGTTCTTTTTTTGCTCGGCAAAAAAAAAAAAAAAAAAAAAAACTAAGCTGGTTTCATCCATGTATTGCGTACGACTTGATATATATAAGGGATATTTCTGGAGTATGGTAAAAGTCAAACATAAAAGTTTTTGTACGTGTTTCATGTACCCGCGCGGTACAAATTTATAAGTACCATGCAAAGTACTAGTACCCAGTACATACGAATACAAGAATGTCGGGGTTTTCGAAGTACCCGTGCTTCATAGGCTATGAAGCACCGACACCTCTAGAGGTCGAAGTATCGGGACACAGGGACACGCCACGTGGTGTGTCCCATAACTTAATTTAAATTTTTTACGGGGACATGGCTGGGGACACGGGAGGACACTGATGGGGACACGATAGGGGCCAAATTGTAATTTTTTTAAAATTTTTGGGGCCCAAACTGTAATTTTAAAAAAAAATTGGGGTCAAACTGTATTTTTTTTAAATTTTGGGGCAAAATTGTAATTTTTTTAAAATTTCTGGGTGTCAAATTAAAATTATATATAAATAAATAAATATACACGTGGCGTGTCTCCCGCCGTGTCCGTGTCCCCATTTTTCTAGAATTCCCGTGTCCCATGTCCGTGTCGGTGTCGGTATCCGTGTCTGTGCATCATAGTTCATAGGTGATTGCTGAAAGACAACTTAGGTGAGTGAAGGAGATATGAAGATGCAAATATTCAAATTAGCATACATAAATGTTGGAATACGCAAAGTCCGCGACACTACGTATATGCTTTTTTTTTTTTTTTTTGACAAAAGTGAGAGGTACTGCATTAATAAAGCCCAACGACATTTACTCAACAAAATTCATTACAGATAACTTGGACAAAACCAAACTAATCATCTAACTTATACATAACGAGAAAGAACGAGGCGATTGATGTCTTTCATCTCTAGCCCAGGCATCGCTTGACGCACCTTTTGCTGAGCGGAAGATTCATATATCCTATAGTAGTCTCAAAAAGAGATACATTGTTAGCCAAGAAAAAAAGACTACAAGAACCCAGACGATCAAATGAACTTCGACAAAAAATGAACACACTAATGAATTTCTAGCAACCCACCAACAGATGCATACTAATCTTCTCGAGCCCAAACAGTAAACAAATCGCTCAAAGGCGTACTTTATTACTCCCACAAGGAGAGACAAAACTCCCCCAGTTCTTGTTCTAAATCCAGCCGCCCAAAAACTGCCGAATGGATCGCAACCCTCAAACATGAGTTAATTGTGTATGTTTAATTCCTTGATGTTTTATGTCTGGTGTTTATTTGAATTCATCACTGAGAAATTGTGAGGTTTGACTTGCATCTGTGTTCTGTAATATTTTTGGCAGTGCATTACGTTGGTTGATTATTATGTTCCTTTCCTTTTCCAAGAGATTGGATCTGTGCAACCTGGAGAATTCTGTCAAACGGTCAATCTTTGTGAGCCACGGGTTGTCACTTCAGTGCCACTATCTGAGGATAAGTGTGAAATTTGTGAGTATGCTGTCGAAGAAGTTCTACTGAAGTTGAAAGATCCTGATACACAGGTTTGTACTGAAGTAGTGCTGAATTAATTTTCCTTCTCTTATGTCATCTGAAGCAAAAATAGTTATCCTTCTGTCTCATTGCTTCAGGCTATTTTGTTCCATGATGTTTCAACTCCTTTTCTTGTTGGCTTTTATTTCAGTTAGACATACTTGAGTTGCTTCTCAAGGCATGTGATGCTGTGGAGAGCTATGTGAAAAAGGTTATAACTTTTCAGAAACTTATATATGCTTGAAATCTTTGAACTTGATGCATCCATGGATTTCCGTATACATGAATTGCTGGCAGTCGGCGTATGTTAATTCAAATCAGTTTTTTCTGAGACTATATGTTTTATAGTCTGTTCTGTTAATTAATTCACTGATTAGACTGATCTGCATCATCATGATTTTGAATGACAAACCAATTCTATACAAAGAGTTGATTAATTACTCAACCAACTAAACGTTGTACAATTCCTAAATGTTTCTTTTTATAATCATATGTATCCCTTCTATTGCCTGTCTATTATGATCTTTTGGATTCTTTTCGCAGTGCAAGACCATGGTTTTAGAATACGGACCGTTGATCCTTTCCAATGCAGAGGAGTTTCTTGAAACAGTAGACATTTGTACTGTAATCCATGCCTGTGACTTGCCTTACGCTGGTAGCGAGCAAGCAACACCGATACAATAGCAAACCCTACTTTCTTGTCCATTGTAACAACGGAAGAAAAATAGTGTTTCATTTTGTAACATGAAATTGATGTATACCCTGTTTATAATTTGATTGATTACTACAACTCAAAAACTTGTAAAAATAGAATTTCAGATATATATAAGTAACCTTTGTACTTGTGATGGCCATGGCTCAACTTTAACTCCTAGTTTGGGATTTGTTTTTCTTCCAGCATTTTTTTGGTAGAACATTTATTTAATCACTTTATCACTGTTTTTTTCCTTTTGCTTGTTACTTTTGCTTCTTTTCTTCTTTTTTTTTTGTCGTTCTCAACTTTATTTTTTACTGAAGAACTAATAGACTGGTTAAATGTGGAAAAAAAAAAAAAAATAGTACCAAAGCACATCTCCGGTGCTGAATTTTTTTTCCCGCATTTTGGTCTTTAGTGAGTTTTTTTGTGCAAAATTCAAAATTCCTCTAGTTCTGAACCTACAGGTTAAGAAAATTGGTAAAAAGATGAAAAGAAAATTCCACAAACGCCTTGGCTGAATATATGGACTTGAATTCAAATCCTAGCCATCACATCTGCCTATCTCTCTCTCCCTCTCTCTCAACCCTAGCCACCACAACTCCTCTTCTCCCTTCCCCTCTCCCCCGTGGGTTTTCCATACTCGTGTGTGGCGGCGGAAGGGGAAGGCTATAGTACTATTCCGACTCACTTTCTTTGTTTTTTCCTCTTTTTTTTTTCCGTCTCTCCAGATCAACGACTTATTGTCTGATCTATGAGAGTTTTGTCTCTCATTTTACGATAGTTGTTAGTTTCGTCTTTGGACGAATTTTGTCTTCAGATCGGATTCTCTCAATCGAGATTGCTTCACAATGATATCTGTGTTTTAGCGTTCTATCCCACACGATATCTTTAGCAAGGCAACTCGTGGCGGCTTGACAGATTTGTAGTTCTTGGGAGTTCATTAGTACGTTCATCATTGGTTGGAGTGTATTTGATCGTCTGGGTATTTGGTGTCTTTATCCTTAACTTTGCACTTTTTCTCGTTTTAGACTCCTAATTAGATGTTAGGTAGTTTGAAAGTGTCGTTGTTGCGTCAGGTCATGTCTGGGTTAGGATGAAAGATATCGATTGTCTTGTGATTTACTCATTTTTATTTGTTAGACAATTAGTTTGACTTTGTCCAAGTTCTTTGTAATGATCTCCGTTTTGTAAGTACAAATATATTTAGGTATCATCCATCCGCTATCACATATATTTATTATTATTCATTAATTTCATCTTAAATTACTGTATAATACCCATTCCCCTCTTTATACAAGTGCAAATAGAGATAAACATGTCTTTCCGTTTTTTTTGGCAGATTAATTCTTCACTAACATCGATTTTAATATTGTCTATGTTCCGAAATATTTTTTATGATAACTTTGTAACAATAATTCATGAAAAACATGGTCGATTCCACCATGTTCCAAAAGGTTTCATGATAATACATGGGAGATATGGAAAAATAAATATGGTTTTCGAATTTAAATCAGTGAAAAATAAATCAGTGGGATTTGGTTACTACGAATTTTTTAAATTTTAAATCCTCTTAAATTAAGAAATGGTTGAATCCCACTAATTTAGGAAGATAATATACACACCTATATGGATATTTTATTAAAAGGGTAAGATTGATAATTCACCATTTGGAAGGATGAAAGTATAACTGTTCAAAATGACCGGAATGAATACTTACGTGGGATGAGGTTTGCGGATGAATATTTAAAAACTCCAATTTTATAAGATGTTGCTTAAATATAATTATTGTTTTAATCAACGGATATTTGTAATTTTAACGTGGGAAGATTAATAATTATTTAATAATATGAAGCTTGTAATATAATTGAGTTAATGATGGGAGTGCAATTGTAATTCTATTATGAGGTGAATTATAATTTGTGAATAAGAAATAGAATTCTTGTAGGATTATGATTTCTTATTTGCACTAGGAGGTCAGACTTATTACTCCTTAGGTTCGTAGCGTAACCCTGTATATATGTCACTACGTTCTCTGGGTTTTATAGCAATTAGCGTTTGTGTCGCGGGAGTCGAGGTAAAACACTAATTCCGCCTTGTAGGATTTTGTATTTTTTTGTTGTTGTCTAATAATCTGTATGTGTCATTACTGAATTCTGAGAATTATTTCTCAACAAAAAAAAAAAAAAAAATTTTCAAAATAAATATCACTCTTTATTCTCCTCGTTGCGCTGTAGATATCATCCACGCTGTATTATACTAGTATATATCTGTACATATAGTTGAAATTACGCTGTATATTCTCTCTTTCATAAACTTCTTGTGCTGAAGATACCAACACTTCTCATCCCAAAGGTAATTCCGTAAATTCAATTGGATCCCTCTTCTTCCAACTGTTTACGTACCTCTCGATCCGCATATTTCTGCTCACTTTTGTTTCCGTGTGTGTGTTTGGTTGCTGAGAAAATGAAAAAGTGAAAGAAAAATTAGCTTTTCTCTCAATCTCTGACCTTTTTCTTTGATGTTTGAGATCGGAGGAATGAAAAATCAGCTCATCTTTTTGTCTCAGCCCTCATCTTTCGGGGTAACCAAACAGATGTTTCTATTGGTTTGTTTTTGCTTTCCTTTTTTCTGGGTCTGCAAACATCTTCTTCATTTCTTGAAAATTAGCTTCTTTTGGTTTTTTTCAACAGAGGTTGATGCTATATACCTCTGACCTCTTTGCTACAAAAACAATCAATTTTTCTGGGTTCATACTTAAAACTGTACATTTTACCAAACCGAGCCTTGTGTCCAATCAATTTGAGTCGGTTACGTGAATCCTATTTTCCCTTAAACTATCCATTTCGAATCAACTATTTTTTTCCTTTGCATATCAATAAAGAGATTTGAGTCTGAATTCAGGCCTCAACTCCCAGGATTCAGTAATTCTTTTTTCCAATATATTCCGAAAAGGAAATTTTGAAGCAATTGAAAAGGTTTTTTTTTGTGTGGCATAATTAGATCTAGTTAGACAGCTTATCTTTGGTTATATCCTCAAATGCTCCCTTTTTTCACTTCCTCTAAGTTGCTCTTGGTTAGCTTTTTTTCCTAATTTGTTGTAGAAAGACAGCATGTCGTTTATTTGTCTTTAGATGCTCCTTTTTTTTCACTTTCTCTCAGTTGCTCTTGGTTAGATTCTTCCCTAATTTGATTGTAGTAAGACAGCTTGTCGGTTGTTTTATCTTTACTACTGTATTTAGATTCTCCCATTCAAATTTCTTTCTATTGCTTTGGAAATTTACTATTCAACTCACTTCATATGGTCCATACATATTCAAATGCATATGGTTCCTAATGCCACGGCTTAAGGTTTTCTCCTTCGTGAACTTACGGCTTATGCTATTCATTAACCGGGGCATAAGTTCAGTTACAACAAACACGCACGTCATATCTTAACGAGCACGATGCAACACTTGCGCCACCATTTGAATTCCCACCCTTCACCTAGTGCTATACTTTTCATTTCGGTTCTCTATTTTCTTGTGCTTGAATCACTATGTCAAATAATTTTGCTTATCAATGCACGTACATGTATGTTTTTTGTTCAACTGATTACAGGAACCCATTTTCCTTTCTTTTCAGGTGAACATCTCATTCCTTTGCCGACAAATTGAACCTGTAACCATATCCTGCTCTGCTGTTTTACTGTTCTGGTAAAGGCCCAACTTTAACTGTAACTATATTCTCCAGCATTCTCTTGTTTCTTAAAAAAGACAGGGAATGCTGAAAGATGTGCCTGAGAGCCAAGCCGTCTTTCGTTGAGCTTGATGAGGTTGGAGCTCCATTTGAGCTGACCTTACTTATTCTTGATGAGACTGGATACATAACTTCAAGCCCTTTCTGCCTTTCTTCTCAGATTCCCATTTTGGCAAAATATATTCAAGGACAAGTAGTGTCGTATCACAACCTTTGTGAAGATGGCTAGAATCTTTGTAGTCTTTTTAATTTGATTTATGAAACGTTTGTGAATTAATAGGTATAGACGTAGAGTGCATTTGGATTTGGATCAGTTGCAAAAAGTAGCATATTATTGTGTATTAGTGCTGGACATTTGAGATGGAAAACAGAGGAAGTGTCTTGATGCAACGATACGAATTAGGGAGGGTATTAGGTCAAGGAACCTTCGGCAAGGTTCACTTTGCGAGGAATCTTGACACTGGCATGAGCGTGGCCGTTAAGATAATTGACAAAGAGAAGGTTTTTAAGGTGGGTTTGATTGAGCAGATCAAGCGGGAGATTTCTTTGATGAGGCTTGTTAAACACCCGAATGTTGTCCAGCTTTATGAAGTTATGGCCACCAAATCCAAAATCTACTTCGTCATCGAGTATGTCAAAGGTGGTGAACTTTTTAACAGGGTGGCAAAAGGGAAGCTCAAGGAGGATGTTGCAAGGAGGTATTTCCAACAGCTGATCAGCGCCGTTGATTTCTGCCACAGCAGAGGTGTTTATCACCGGGATTTGAAACTGGAGAACCTACTTTTGGACGAAAATGGAAACCTTAAGGTCTCAGACTTTGGATTGAGTGCCCTTGCTGAAACTAAGCGGCAAGATGGGTTGCTCCACACAACTTGTGGAACGGCCACCTATGTGGCACCTGAAGTGATCTGCAGAAAAGGGTATGATGGATCAAAAGCCGACATTTGGTCATGTGGGGTCATCTTGTATGTTCTATTGGCCGGGTATCTCCCGTTCCATGATTCAAATCTCATTGAGATGTATAGGAAGATTGGAAAGGCCGAATTCAAATTTCCTAATTGGTTTTCCCTGGAAGTACGCAAGCTCGTATCAAAGATACTTGACCCAAACCCAAATACCAGGGTATCTATTCGCAGGATCACCGAAAGTTCGTGGTTTCGTAAAGGCTTTGACCTAAAACCTACTAGAACTCAAATGGAAGAGAGAGAAATAACCGGTTTAAATCCTGATGAAATTTTTGGACCTAGTGAGGATAGCAGCACTGCAGCAGAATCGAAGCAAGAACAATTGGCAAGGCCCAGTAACTTGAATGCCTTTGACATCATCTCGTTTTCAGCGGGATTTGACTTGTCTAGTTTGTTTGAGGACAATGAGCGGAAGAAAGAAGCACGATTTACATCCAAACAGACTGCTAAGACCATAATTTCTAGGTTGGAGGACATAGCTAAGCGATTGAAGCTGAAAATAACGAAGAGAGACGGAGGGGTTTTGAAATTGGAGGGAGGGAAGGAAGGTAGGAAAGGCGTATTGTCTATCGATACGGAGATATTTGAGGTAATTCCGACGTTTCATTTGGTGGAGGTGAAGAAGTCGAGTGGAGATACGTTGGAGTATCTGAAGGTGTTGAAGGAGGATATAAGGCCGGCACTTAAAGATATTGTGTGGACTTGGCAAGGTGATGGTCAGCTGCAACCACAGCAGCAGCAGCAACAAGATGGACCTGAGGTTGCGCCCATGAAAAATGAAGCTTCTTATTTTGGTTCAATGTGACTTGTTAATTGGTACTCTGATATTTTTTATTTACCCATCTGGCCATCTGTTTGTGAGAAAAGATAATTGTGTAGCGAAAAACTGCCGTGACTAGTTGGTGCTTAGAGAAGTATATTATTGGTTGGTGCTTAATGGTGATGTTTCTTCCTTAGTTTCAAGCATCTATGCCAGAGCAGTAAATTTCAAGTAATACTAATTAGTAGGAGTAATTCCTTGTGTTTTGAGTTTTCTTTTTCACAATCATAAAAATCTCTCCATTTTGTGCCTCTTCCAATTCGAGTTGTGATGACTGATGAGTCTCCTAACTTTGCTTTGTTTTGTTGGGTTTACACATGAATGAATATTCCTTAGTTGTCTGAAAACAAAAACAATAAATCAACTAATATAACTAGCAGCGCAGGATACGGACTTCAACCCTTCATTTTCTGGCATCTCATGTCAAAAAACAAAGAAACCCAACCCAACCCAAAAAAAAAGAAAGTCTATGAGTACTTTGATTACGTAATATTCACACAGGAATGCTAGCAAGAAACTGCAACTATATATCTCTAAATCCATAGCCTAATGAGGCGAGGGGGAGCACAATTTAGTTTTCTTTTCCTTGTAGCGTACGAAAGACCATGGAAATGTATATACATAGCTATAACAACTCAAAGGTCCTAATTTACTCATGTCATTAGGCATCTCTTCAAACAGCACGTTGTGGGAGATGTTAACATTGCATCCATTCTGCAAGTATCAGAAATTTTCATTCCAAAAGGGACAACCGAGAAGGGTCTTACTAGTAGCCTACAAAGAACACTGCACAAAGTATCATCTAATATTACTCTTTAAGTTTCTGGTGTCGCCATTTGCTTAGGCATCTCTTAAAAAGCTTATGGATAGCTATCCAAGGAAACCAGCATTTTAACCACTGAAAAGATCAAAACTTTTCCCTTCAAAGGCGGACACCACTCCCACATCCTCTCTACACGATGGCCGAAAGCTAAAAGTGAAACTAATACGTTGTGGAATTTTGGTGGGTGGTGGAAGACAAACGCAAACATGATTGGCACCTGATGTACTATCAGCGCATGCATTCCACGTGTAATTTAATCATGTTATTGTAATTAAATAACCCTTATGTAGGAGAGAAGGAAGATACAAAAGAGGGTTGTTGTCCTCTTCAGAACAGGCGTATCGAAAGTCCCTACTCCCTACAACTTTCTGTAACTTGATCTTTTTCAATCATATGACCAAAGCGATTGAGCATCACGGGTGGAATACAGGCCACCGACATGGGCCCTTGTGACAGCCGTGCTTCGGTTGTTTTCCCCTGAACACTGCATAGCCCACTCCTTCCTGCCACAGAAACAACAGTGAAACAAGCATCAGAGAACTAGTCACAGAAAACTAAATGGGAATGAAGAAAAGCTCAACCATTGAATATATACAAGTTGAAGCACACTTGCCAGACCCAAAAGAGTAAACAGAATCAAGCACCGAGAGCACCACAATATCAATGGCCTACTTCAACCTACTATGATTGTCGATGACTATTTAACATGATTAGAAAAACCCACTAAGAGCAGAAACAAGTTCCCCAATTCACTTGAGGAAGATATCCAAAGATAAAGGAAGAGAGAAGAGCTAATAAAGCTCAACCAGTGTAACATTCAATACCACTTAAGCAGTACTTCCTCACCTATCAATCGCACAAAAGATTCACGCATAAAAGTCTTACAGGGAAAGCATAGTCAGAATCGTCAAGCAGATGTCAAGCTTGACTTCTCTACGTACGAAAGGGTCATATTCCATACGTCTGCATACATGTGCAAATTTTTGCTCGGTTTCATGCATGAGAATTCAGCAAGTTTTATATCTGCAAGGTTACCTCAGTACGATTTTTAAAGGTGATGTCCAGTTTAAATACCCAGATGGAACAGAATCACTTCATCCTATAATCCATCTTGACTAGCTAAAACATAAACCCTTTCCAAAAACCGTTGGATTGGTGCAATATTTGTCGGGCTTTTTACCACTAGGTACAAAAAAATAAAAAGTATTTCCCACCAGGTCACCTCCAATTAATGAAACACCAAAACCCTATGAAAGTACCTAAAACCTTAAACCCTGAAAGTGCCTAAACCCTAGGGTACCCTATGAAAGTGCCTAAACCATAGGGTATCCTATGAAAATGCCTAAACTCTAGGGTACCTTATGAAAGTGCCTAAATCGCTAAAACCCTATGATAGGAAAGTGTACCCTAAAACCCCTATGAAAGTGCCTAAACCTAAACCCTAGGGCTCTATGAAAGCGCCTAAACTTAAACCCTAGGGTACCCTAAACCCTAAAATCCTAGGGCACCCTAAAACCCTAGGGCACCCCTAAAATTCTATGGTATCCTAAAACCCTAAGGTACCCTAAGGTTTTAGGGTACCCTAAAACCCTAGGGTGTCCTAGGGTAGCACTTCCATTAATGGTAAATGTATTTAGTAAAAAGTGGACCTAGTGGTAATTAAGTATTCTATCTTACCTTAATGGGAAATACTTTTTATTTTCTGTAGCTAGTGGTAATAATCCCATATTTGTCTAGAGATGTAAACTTCTAAGCTTTGTGTAAATATACAACTTGAAGGGCACCTATGACATCTGCACTTTTCCTTCAAACTTCACAGGTTCTCTTCACTTCTATGTAGCGACTGAATGTAATCCAAACCATTTCGCTATAGGGTTACAAACTAGAATGGGGATTCCTCGACTTCTGCCTCTGTATGATTCACTCTTGTCTATATGTAGTCTTGTTTGTTGAAGGTCTTTCATAGCTCAATCTCAGTAATAGGAATGAAGAAGAGTTTAACTACTCCCATGCAGGGAACCGATGATAAGAATGACACAGATGTAAGTACATAGTCATATAACAAAAAATATTTCATAAATTAATCTCATTACTGATTTCACAAGTACAGGGTCATATATAAATGCTACTAGCACAAAAACGACCGGAAAAATGGCCCGCCTTCAGAACAAACTAATGTTGTTCCGAATAAATGATTCGAAGAAGCCTACCTTCACCATACCGTGTTCCGAAGTATATGGCGTACTGCGATCCTGTTCCTGTTCCATGTACCGCAAATCCACGATCCAAAAAACTCTGATCCAAACATTTAAAACTTTGTATTCCTTTACTTAATCAAAAACATGTAAAACTTTGTATTCCTTTACTTAATCAAAAAAGCATATACATTTTGCTTTCATTTTACTTCAATTTGGTATGCATTCCATTCTATTCTAGTGTGCTAAACTGCTAATCTGCCAGGCAACATTCGTTGGGCAAAATGTGTGTTCTATACATGTGCGTGTGTTTGTGTACCACTGCAAGTATTACCACTTGGAGACTTCAAGTTTTAAGACAACTACTTTAAAAGAAAAAAGGAAAATCGTGCATGTGTCTGCACAAACACATGCATCAATGAATGCTACAGTGCCTCGTAGAAAGATTGGCAAGTGACTCCTAAGACCCCGTTCGTTTTGGGATTTTGGATTTGGATTTATAGGTAATCAGTGTAGAGAAAAATAGAGTAATGATTGAAAATAGGGGTAATGATTGGAGAGAGGAAAAAAATGAGAGTAAAGATTAGAGAGAAATAGGATAATTATTAGAATCCAAAATCCAAAACCCTTAAATGAACGGGGTCTTAGAGTTTGCATCAAATGTTACCGGCTGGCATGAAGATTTAAGGGTGCCACGTCCTAATCGGAAAATATGATTCCCTGGGAGTAAAATATCTTACATGAAGGCTAATTTTGGCAATATAACCATTTTAATTTTTGTATTCTCTAAATCATATTGAACGGCGAGCCTTAGAGCCTCGGACAAAACCACGTATGTTGCATATAAGCCAGTTTCTTACCATGATCATTGCTAAAACACACTTTTTTTCCCCCTACCGGTAGAGCTCATGTGTTTTCTCTGATACTCAATTTGTGATCCTTTTGGACCGAGTTTGTACCGATAGGACCCAAATCCCTACCGGTAGGACTCGTCTCAGTGAAATTTTTCGTATATCATCCTAAGTCCTAACTTCATGTTCCAAAGCCATGGTCCACCTTATTGGGTTACATTATGCATGTTTACGAGTTTAAGAGTAACATTGTATGCTTTTCACTTGATATCTCATTTGTTGGACGTGAATGACTTGTTATTTATTGAAAGACAAGTTTATGATACAATGTGAATGAACAAAGAATCAACTGCGTTACGATAACATTTAAAAAGAGTCGTGGACACCTACTAGACCCACCAACGGGTGAGGATGCTAGGCAGGGACCACGGGATCCATAATGCCCGGCAGGAGCATTCGCTCAGGTTACTTGATGATGAAAAGACGATGCGATACGAACGCGATTAAATGACAATGATATGGAACTTGAGAATATGTGAAACCATGAACGACGTTTATTATGGTCATACCTCTTTACTTGAGACATCCTGCTTTGTTTCTGCTATTCATTCTTGTCACCTCATGAGCATATAAAGTTAGCGTAGAATTTTCTACTGGACTAGTGTAACTCAACCCTTCATCATTTTTAGGTACGAACCCAAGGGCATTGTGTGCATGGCGTGCATGTAGTAACACTATTTTGAAAGCTGACATAGAGGAGTTACCTTTGCATCTCTTGTAAATCACATTTTGAAGATGTAATCATAATTTTAATCAAATTCTTTTGACATTTGATAATTGTAAACTCTTAACTCATCTTTTATCTCGCACTTATGTTATTTTGGGCCGGTGTGCCATTGATGTAATGTAATGAAACTCTTGGAGTTGGGACAGTAATTTGATGATGTGGAAATGGCAAACTCTTTTGGGGTATTATGCATATTGTTGTGAGGATTTTATTTAAGGAAAGTTATTTTATTTATGTTTAAAATCGAGAGCGTGACAACTTGATCATATAAGGCTAAGCTTTCCTCTATTGCCTATTAGACCATGTGATTATCAATTAATGATAGAAAACAAAATTCTTTAGTGATTTAAGATTAGCTTAATTCAACTTTAACACCAAGGGGTTGGCCCAGTGGTCAAGGCTTGGGACTTAGGAGCTTGCTCCCTCCTAAGGTCTTAGGTTCGAAACCTCTCAGGTCTCCTTTGGGGCCAGTTTCCGCTTTTAAAGGGGGTCCCAACAAGTGGGCGGTGGGATTGAGCCCCCAGGATTAGTCAAGGTGTGCGTAAGCTACCCAGACACCTGAGTTAACAAAAATTTTAATGCAAACCAAAATACCAAAGGGAATTAAAGATCCAAAGGAATGAGCAAAATCCCATTCAAGGGGATAAACCCCAAAGGGTAGAGAGAGAAACTATGTCTCAATTAATATATTTAATATTCTTAATAATCAAAAGCTACCAAATGAGAGAACAACTCACCTATTTATAGACTCAATACCCTAACAACACTAAGGACGCGAAATGACACAAATGACCCTAGATCCTACTGCATCATACACCCCCTCTAAAGAAAACAACTTGTCCTCAAGTTGGACAACAAAACTCAAGACAACTAAATAAAGAAAACATAGAAGTGATTATTATGCAGCTTCGAAGTAGACATGTGGTTGTATTCCTTGATCAACGCATCACTCTCAGCACAACCAATCTTCAATATGAGCTTCATTTTGTATACATCTACTGCGGCCATACTTAGGTGTGAGAAAACAATCTATTTGGCATGTCTTTGGTACAACAAAACACCATCAAAAGATTTCCGAACACATACTCCCACAATATACTTAGACCAATCATCATTCAAAGATTTAATAATGTGCATATCATACCCAAGACTTGCTCGAGTGAACACCATGCTCAAGGGGTCTTCAAACAATTCCATGAGTGCTTCCGCTTCTTTTGGTGAAGTCCAATGGGTCGGCGTGGAGAGAAGTGGTGGCTTGGGAACCAATGTACCACAAACTTGAACATCTTGCAATTGGAGCAACTCGGGAGGCAACACTTGAAAGCAATCCTCGACCTATCGTTCAACCAACTCTTCATCAAATAGTGGAGCTTCCAAATCATTCCCATACTCTTCAAGTTGAGTGTCTTGTACAAAAAGCAACTTGAAAGTCAAGTCTTGAGAGCAATCTTCAATCTCAAGGTTACGACTTTCCTCTTCTCCATAACCTTTCGTCAAAAGTTCCTCACCATCTTGTCTAGGCCTAAGGAAACTTTCTTTGAGCATATCAATAAGCATTCCCTCTTCATGATAAACACCAAACTCTCCTTCAAACTTGTTATAAATAGGAACATCTTCATGTGAGAGCTCATCAAAAGTAGAAACATCATTATAACCAATGTCCTCCTTTGAAAACTCGTTAAACTCGGTACCTCCTTCAAAATCACCTCCAAAGTCCTCATTTAGAGACTCAACAAAGATTGACATGTCTTCAAACTCATCTTAAATCTCAAAAACACAATCACCTTCAAGAACACCCTCAAGTTCTTCATTAGGATATTCATCAAAGATGGGAGCATTGACGAAATAACCGCGTTCCATCTCATCATCAAACACATCCAGATTGAAGTTCATCTTCTCCTCAACAAAAAGGGCATTACTTTGATTCTCATAAGCAGTTTCACCAACCTCTAACTTAAAACTAGATTTCCCACACTTGAAGCATTCAAATTCCTCATTTGAAGATGTATTTCTAGCCTTCAAGGTGGCAAATAAAGGCAGATTTGGTATTGGGACAGCACCTATATCAATTGTGCTTTGTACTCCAATCCCAAAAGACTTCCCACAAGTCCTATACTTAGCAACATTAGACAAAGAACCGATATTGGCAAAGCAGGAAAAGGTAAGAACCGTTCCTCGAACGTTTTCTTCATCATCTCCCACTCTCTAATCTTTCCCTTACCTCTCTTTTTCCTACTATCTTGTAATTATTCCCACCAATCGAAGGCTCTTCCTCGAAGGTGTTTAGAAACTAACTTTACTTTCATTTCATCCGAGATAACATGGCATTCAAATACTCTCTCAAGAGTATTCAACCAATCAACAAACTCCTTAGGAGTGAATCTTCCATCAAACATGGGAAGTTCAACCTCAATGTTGTTCAAACAGTCCGAAGCTGCAAACGCCGCACCTTTCCAAACAAGGTAGCTACTTTACTCAACTCTTTAATCTCATTCCAATTACCTTTTGAATTGCAATCATTTTGCATTCCACATTGTGGAATAATCTTCAATCCTTCACCATTGTTCACAAATCCTCTACCTCTACCTCCTTGTCCTCCCCTACCTCTTTGAGCTATTACAACCACCCAAATTCGACTCCAAACATCGAATCAACCCGAGAGAACCTGCACCCAGTCAACTCCGTCACCGAACTCAGTCAACTCAGTGACTTTTCAACCCAAACTCAGCCAACTCAATAGCATACCCAGTCAACTTAGTCCCAAACCCAGTGAACTCAGCAATTTTTCAACCCAAACCAGTCAACTCAGTGATTAACAGGAGCAAAACAGAGTCGTAACCCCAATATTGAAGTCTAGAAAACTAACCTGAAGAATACCCAACAAATCGATCAGATCTACACACCCAACAGCAAATCGACAAATCGAAGCTAGCAGCACCAACCGAACGTGAACACACTCGATTAGGGTCCTAAAATCACGAGCACACTCGATTTCGAGCTCAGAACTGGTTGATTAGGGCTCCTACAAGTCGATTAGGGTCGATCTGTTGATTTAGGGGTTTGAACTAGTCTGTTCGAGTTTGAAATAGGCAGAATCGTGCTGAATATGGTTCAAATCGAGCTGAATCTGCAGATTTAGGGTTCGAAATCTGTTGGGTTGTCTCGAAATCAACTTTAAAGACTTCACGATTCCAGATCTGGTATTTATAGTGTTCGAAACAGCAAGAAATGGGTTCGAAAATCACTAGATCCACTCGATATCAATTGTAGTGTGTTCGAATCAACTAGAAATCAGGAGATGGTAGATCAAAAACCAGTTTAAGACAGGATTTGAGTGAGATTAACGGCTGGGTGGTCACGATTTAGGGCTGAAATGGCTTCGAAATGAACAGATCCATGAATTTCGAAGTGGGTTGAGGTGTTTAAGGTTTCCAGCAAGCTTCCCGGTGCCATTTTAGGGTTCCGGCGAGATTTTCTGGCGCCGTTTTAGGGTTCCAGCGAAATGAAGGGCTAGGATTTCAGCCTAGGCTCTGATACCAAATGATGCAAACCAAAATACCAAAGGAATGAGCAAAATCCCATTCAAGTGGATAAACCCCAAAAGGTAGAGAGAGAAGCTATGTCTCAATCAATATATTCAATATTCTTAATAATCAAAAGCTACCAAATGAAAGAACAACTCACCTATTTATAGACTCAATACCCTAACAACACTAAGGACGTGAAATGACACAAATGACCCTAGATCCTACTGCATCAAATTTAATTCAACTCTACAACGTATCTTTATTACGTAAATGCATAGATATATTTGCCAATGTAAAATTTGATTGAATCGTTGCAATTCATGATCCAATTCAATCAACGATTCGGAAAAGGGCCAATCAGATTCTTGACTTGATTCACTATTTGACAACCGTAGTCTAGAGATATAAGATAGCCTAAGCAAATAGAAATTCTAGCCCATTATTTAAATCCTTCTATTTAGCTAAATAAGTCCTCCGGGCCATTTCTCTTGTTCATAATGTATACAAGCTTTACCAAATGCATCAAACACGTGTAGTGTAAGAGTTCGACAGTTTGCCATCAATGTCGACTAAGTATGAGCCGTATACTCTAAGCATGAGGTGCCATCTTGCAATTTAATCAACTCAAGTAGGCTTGATCAATGAGCTTAATTGGGCCACTAACCTTACTACTTTTGTTGGTCTTCTTCATACCATATTTCTTACACTGTCGTAATTGGTTATAAACCTATTGAAGGACACCCTCTCTAATGAAACAAATCTACAAGGGCGTGAGAATCAAAGAATTAAGGCGAGATATTTGCATCTTTCCACTAAGCATTCCTATAGACTCAACCTTCCATTGTACTAATCGCATCTCAAACAATCTACTACACTAACGCTTGATTTTCTCAAACTTGTGTTTTCACACATAAAATGTTTTGGTAGAAATCAAGCCAATCAATTATCAATGCCTTGTCAATGGATCCAGAGACATTTAACTATGAGATTTCCCTTGACACATTCTAGCTGATCATACTCACCAGACTCCTAATATATTAGGAGTAGCGTATAAATCCTAGCATAAGACAAGTTAGAAAAATATGCCTCAACCAAATTTATTTAAGAATAAAACTCCAAACAAGGAAAAGACTTGCTTATCATACTTTCATTCATCCTTTTACGCATTAACATAGGGTCATAGTTCATAAAAATGGTGAATAACAAATACTATGCACACCGAGGCGACAGTGAGGAGGCCTTTACTTGATAATTTGAAGGCTATGGTTTATAATGGCATTGCAGATAACTATAAGAGGTTGACAACAAAGACAACATTGAAGAGACCTCTTCTTCATTATTTGGAGTTCTCTCTCATTGGTGGGGATAAGAAATCCAAGCTTTAAACACCATTTTCTGAAGAGGTGGTAGTGGCTTTTGCAAAGCCTTAATAGAGAAGGCACCTAGGCCTGATGATTTCACTGTGGCATTTTTTCAGAGTGCCGAACGGTAGTGGTTGGGATGCAATGGCGGCATCGGTGATTTCTATGCTTCAGGGCTTTTGAGAAAAAATGAATGCCTCCTTTCTGGTCCCACTTTCAAAGAAAGGAGGAACTAAGGGGGCCTATTAGGCAGGTCAGAAAGGATCTAAAAAGCTATAGCCAAGACCCTTGCTTTGCAGATAAAAAATGTGGTGGAGATGGTTATTTCTGAATCTCTAAATGCCTAGTGGGGGGAGTGAACTATGGACACATCTTCGAAAGCTAATGAATATGTTGATTCACTACATCACACATACTTCTCTTGGCTATGGATTTGAGAAAAAAGGGATTCTGGTGAAGCAACTTAAAATAGAGCAAGTAAACTAAGTGGCATGAGTGCATATGCAGTCACAACAAGCATATGAAACTTGAAAGCAAGCCAAGGAAATTAGAAATCTGAGATGCATGGAGATGAATTTTAAAACTAGCCACTCGCTTTGTTTTTTTCTGAGAATAAAATCAATGGGTTGGTTATTCCAGAATCTATCAATATCCTATGCAAATGTGTGAGCTCAAAAAGCCTCTAATCTCCCAATCCTAATTTCTTAGATTTTTGAATTTTTTTTAACAATAAAACCCCCCCACGTAAGTGACAACAAGAAAAACCGCAAATCATACACGTTTGATGCACACCCCCTTTTGCATAGAACAGGTTGGAAGACATCCTTAACTTCCTATTCCCCCTTTTGCACACCCACGTCCCCACGTTCTTTGATTTTTTTTCTTTTCCCAGCCCCGTGTTCCCGCTATTACCACCAAATCCACGTACAACAGGTCCCCACTTTCTTCACTGCAATTCTAATATTCTTCCTCTGCCGAGCAATCCTAATATTAATCCTAATATTTAGTTTGCGGTTTTTCCTCCATTTCACAATTGAGAATTAATGTATTAGAATTGTTGTGCCCATTCGATGTACGGGATAACACTTTACACGGAAAAAAGTTTTCACTGACATTTTTTGTCCCCGTGCATTGAACGGGTACAAAATGTGTTAACCTTTTTTTATCAAGTAATGTAATTGGGCATAGATATACGATTTAAAACTAGTTTTGTGCCCGTTTGATGCACGGAAATGGAAAAAATCCATCGTGGACTTTTTTTTTTCCCCGTGCATCAAACGGGCACAACGCTAGTTAAATATCTATTATATAGAGATTAGGAAATCAAAGCTCCAGCTATGCTGGTAACACTAACACATGCAAAATTTGCTCTAAAAAGGAAAAAGATCACACAAGTTTTATGCTCAATGCTTGCTGGTACAGAAGGCAGTAGCAAAGATATATAAATCATCCACTTAAACATTTCAGGATGAAAAAAGACATCAAATACTTCTTTTTTCACATCAACTCAAAAGTCCAATTGCAGTTAAGAGATCGATAACCAGAGTAGACCACTTACTTGACACAATTAGCAGGAGACAATGCCGCTTGATGGTTAGTTGTAAAGGCACAGGGACTCCCATATATCATATCATTCTGAGAAGCTTCCTCTGGTGAATTATGAGGAAAATGGCCTTCCATGCCTGGCACAGGTCCAACTAAAGTTTGTGGTAACCAAGGATCAAGGGTAGCACCAGGAACAGAAGCAACAAACGTCCCACCATTCTGGCAATTTCCAAGGAAAATGTTCTGAGGAGAACGAGTGCTAGTAAGGGCTTGACCATCTTTTGCAAACAGTGATGCCATGGTCTTATGCGGCGTAGGATGGACCAAATCTTCTTTATTTGATCTGTTCAGATCTGGAGATAATAGCCAGCTGGCCGAGCCACCCACCAAACCTAGACCATCTTGTCCAAGAGGAGAAGTGCTCCACATCTGCCATGTCCCCTGCTCATTTGCATTACTTAAACCTCCTATTGGTGAAGGATGCATATTCTGGGCCTTCGTTGTACTTGCATATTGATTAGAAAAAGAATTCCTTTCATCAAAAGCTCGTAACCGTGACATTGGAGACTCAATTGGTGATGGCCTGTTGCATTCAGCAGATGCAGATATGTTCTTTAAAGCGGATGGGTTTTGCAATCCCATGTCTGTAGAAAATCCAGTACACAGGTCTAACTGGAAATTATTCAGTGACTCTGAAACAGGCCCAAGCAAAGATAGTGGGTCGGGAACATAACATGGGTCTCCAAAAATTTCGGACTCATCTCGTAAAACATCACGACGTCCTTCTCCAAAGCAAGGAAACATGGCTTTGGGTGTTAATGGGGGAACGAAACCACTACTTGTTGATACACTAGGAAAGGTAGGTAAGGCAAATGGTGATGGCAGTCCAAACTCAATGGGGTTAGCAAATGATTGTGCAGGGAATGAGAGACCAGCCAAAGGAGGACTTTGAACTTGTGCTTGGGACTTCCCATTTGGTCTACTTATTACATTTGAATTAGTTGGTTGAGGAACAGCTGATGAACGACTAAATAATTGGTGCCATGACTTTTTAGGGACTGATGGTGGTTGTGGTTCAATGATCACCTGAAGTAAACAACACAACATAAACACAAAGCACACATAAGTTCATCATCATCATGGTTATAGATAGACACGGCTACCATAAAATGTGGCCCACTAGATCATGGTTAGTCTAATCTCTAACTATGAGAACCTAATCGGTTCTGTCCTATATCCTTTGCTTGTAACTTGAAGAAAAGTAAGGAAAAAACATCTTTGCTTGCAAGGAGGTACTTCTATAATTGATATCATAGTAAATGCCCTGAAGATTACAATACAATTCATTGAATATTTCCACAACTCTTTCTGAAACAGCCTACGAGCATATTAAACAAATAATTAGTCCTAAATACATAACAATCAAGAGGAGAACGATAACTTACAGGACGGCTAGCGGTCTTATCATCACTGCTTATATTTTTCCCGGACTGAAATGACTCTCTCCAATTAGTGGAAGCGTGTACATGATCTACAGAACCATTAGGCTTGTTTTCTCTTGAAATAGCAGCAGCAGTATTTGCACCCTTTCCAAAAAAAGTACCCCTCATTCGGTCCAGGTATCGTGTTCCAGTATTTCCTGGGCTATGATTGTTTGTACTGGCAACCTTACTCCCATGTGCCATTTCCATGCCGCTGGCCTTGGCACGTTCCGAGCCCGTTCGGTGACTTTCCCATCGATCAGTCTCACTCTTCCTATCAAACTCCCATTTCCGTTCACTCTCCTTCCCAGCTCTCTTTTCCAGCTCTTCAGCATCCGAGTTGCTTTTATTAGACCCCTTGTCTTTTTCCTTCCTTTTGTCTTGACGCTTTCTCTCTGCTTCCTTCTTAATGTCTTTTTCCCTGGCAGCAGTTGAGCCTCTGCTACGATCCTTCTCAGCCTCCATCTTCTCTCCCCTCAGTCTCCTACGTTCCTCCACCAACCTTGCAACCTCCTCCCTCTGCTTTCTCTCCTCCTCCTCCAATTGCTCCCTCTCCAACCTAGCCTGTCTCTTCTCTTCAGCCTTTCTGCGCGCCTTCTCTCCTTTACTCTCTTGAAAATTCGCCCCAATTTCATCTTGTTTACTAAGCATACCGTTGTGTTCTGCATCTGACAAAGAATCATCTCTGGCCAAACAAACCCGAGTCATCTTTCTCCAGACCCATCCGATGCTCAAGAAAAACATTTTCAATATCTTGCAAGCAAAAATTACAACCCGTGAATAAGACGATTCCTGCATACAATCATCATCACCGCAGAAAAACCTGACCCCATTCTCCTGCCAGTGACTAGACTTCTCAGAAAAGGACCCACTGACCCAATTACCATTCTCCAACCAATCTTGACCGCATATCCAACCATTATCGGACCATACCTTCCCATTCAACATCTTCCCACTTTTCCCAACCAAATCTTTAAACACACCAGAATTCGAGAACTCAAGTCCAGGAGGAACAGGGAGGTCCAACACCGGTCTCCTTGAAACATGCCCACAATAGGAACACATAAATTTCCCCCCCGATGGATTCTGATCCCTATACGCAGTCAAACAGTTCCTACACCTCCGCATCGCCGTCTTCCGAAGCTTCTGCATCTCAATCGCCTCGAACCTCTTCCTCTCCCTAAGCCGGGCATTCCTCTGCACCCGCCAGGCAGACAACTGTGGCATCAGAACCTCGTACCAGAACAGGGTAACCAACAGCACGAAAACACAGGCCAACCTCGGTGACGTGATTTCGAACCGGAAAGCCGGTGGCAAGAGCTGTGATAGGGCCCACAGGCCAATCATTGGAATCACTAACCACGGAAGCATGGTGGCAATCCGTCGAGACCACTTCTGAATCACACACAGTATACACATTATCCTCTAACCCCCTCTTCTCACCCTCTCTTTCCCTTATTTTTGAAATTGAACCAAAACAATAATATCTCTTCAAACCCTAATGACCAAATCGAACGATGACGCTATGAAATCTTTCCAACGTAATTTAAAACACCTAACCCCAAGAATATTCTTCGAATCGAATTGAAAAATAAATAAATGCAATCCCTTTTCAAACCCTAACAGCGCGTGCCGTGCAATATAACCTAGTTTTCGAGGCGAGAAATCGAGGCTAATCGTAATAGTGAGCTTGGTAAAAGCGATTATTAACGACCAATTGGGGTTTCAGAAACGGTGCCGTTTGAAGAAGCTCCGAACCCATTAGAAGCGTGGGAAGAATGGAATAATGGGATTCGAAGACTTACGGAGTGGACGGCCATTGACGGTGGTATTGGACGGCGGAGACGGTGGTCGCCGCGGCTGTTGGTTTCTATTTTTGTGTTTTGACACCGAAGAAAGTGGGAGGATGAGGATTTGGAGAGAGAGAGAGAGTCAGAGAGAGAGAGAGAAATGAAGAAGAAAATGAGGGGATGTTTTGAATTATGTAAGAAAAGTATGTGATACTCGTCAAAATAAAAAAGTACGGAGTATGTGATAGATGAACCGTAGGAGCGGATAAAAAAACCGTTGGAGCGAAGTGAACCGGGTTCCGAGATCGGGCCGTTTACGGTCGAAGCCCCGACTGTTGGAGCCTGGAGGGGAGCTGCAGCTCGGAAAGCAAATGATGGAAATCAGGTGCTCCTCGTCAAGAGAAATCTATACCACATGGCAGTATCTGTCGGCGATTCCAACCGTCCAAACGTCTATGGAACGGTCCAGATTTATATTCTTTCTCTCCCCTCATCCAACCACTTTGTCTGTCATCTTTTTTCTCTCTAAAATTAGGACCGTCTGAAATACATTTAAACGGCTGGGATCGCCAACAAGGTACCACATGGATGGTATCTGCCCGACTCCCAAAAACTTCTCCCTTGTCAAAGAGTGTGAATTTGTTCATATATTTAACTATGATTAATTCCACTATTATGCACAAAAATAATTAGGAGCATGGAAAAAAAAATTAACAAAGCCCTTGTTTTAAGGCTGGAGGAAGGAGGGTTGATCGATTATCTTTCACGCAAGAAACGAACACCATCAAAAGCAAAAATCATGAACACAATCAAGTTTATATTTTGTATCGATCGATTCAGATTGAAAACATAAGGTCGACGAAAGCACTGAGAGAACTACATATAATTTAATTGCAAGTTCTACAAAAGATTTGAACCTAGGTTCGAAATCTTCAAGTTGTATTGATTTTTTTGCCCATTTGAGTTCTAATCCTCTTTTCCATCTTTTTTTTCTTTTCCGGTAACGTTTTCATCTTCTTTTGTTTTCTTAGTAATATTTTGTGGGTGCATTATCTATCCTCTTAAAGAACACAGGGCATTTCTTCACGGAGTAACCACTAAACAATATCTATCCCTAGCCGACCCTATCTCTCTCTCCCTCTCTCTCAACCCTAGCCACCCTTACCCGTGTCCGGCAGCAGGAGGGGAAGGTCATGGTACTATTCCGACTTCCTTCCTTTCTTTATTTTTTTCTTTTTGTCTTCTATCTCTCCAGATCAACGACTTGTCGTCTGATCTATGAGAGTTTTGTCTCTTGTTTTATGAGAGTTGTTAGTTTTGCCTTTGGACGAATTTTGTCTACAGATCGAGTTCTCTCAATCGAGTTTGTTTCACAACGATATCAGTGTTTCAGTGTTCTATCTCTACACGATGTCTTTGGCGGGACAACTTGTGGTGGCTTAGCAGATTTGTAGTTTTTGGGAGTTCATTAGTGCGTTCATACTTGGTTAGAGTGTATGCATCTAATCGTCTGGCTATTTGGTGTCTTTTGTTCTTAACTTTACATTTTTCTCGTTTGAGACTCCTAATTAAATGTTAGACAGTTTAAAAGTGTCGCTGTTGCGTCAGGTCATGCCTAAGTTAAGATGAAAGATATCGATTGTCTTGTGATTTACTCGTTTTGTATTTGTTAGACGATTAGTTTGGCTTTGTCCAAGTTCTTTGTAATGATCTCCATTTTGCAAGTGTCGTTGGGTGTTTATCAATACAATCTTCTCACTTTTGACAAAAAAGAAAAGAAAGAACACATTGCTTTGTATTGTTTTATTGTTAGTTCGGTATTCTATTGTACTATTGTTTTTATGTGATTGTATTGTTTTATCTTCTTTAAGAACACGTGGCTTTAAAAAAAAATGGCGATTTCGATTTTTTTATTGTGATTGTATTTTTTTTTTTATACAAAAGGCGTTATGAATTGTATTTATTGTTTTAGAATTGATTTTATTTCCCATGATGGAAATAAAAGTTGGAAAATTTGTTGTGTGTTTTCTGAAATGAGTGAAACCCAGTCACTAAATTAGTGATCGTCCCCTATCTAAAGGAAAAGAGAAATCTGACCACTTTTCAGTTGAACTCAGCAAATGAAATGGTAGAAATCCGGTGGAACTTGGCAAATTATAGTGGAGATGAGAAATAAAAAGGTGTATTTGATCTATTAATTAAACTCACTTTGTTTATTCCTATTTTTTAAAGGTTAATTATGGTTGAGGTTAGAGTGGATTATGCGGATCAATGTATTTTCTGCGGATATCAATACATCTTTTTGCAAGCTGTTTGTTTGAAAAAGTCTCTCTCTCTCTCTCTGCAAGCTGTTTGTTTGTCAGGTATGTAGTTTTTTGAAAGTTCATTGATGCGTGCATACTTAGTTGGAGTCTATCTGATCGTTTGGATATTTGTTGTTTTTATCTGTGGCCAGCATTTTATCTCTTTTGAGATTGCTGATTCTATGTATGAATATATAACAGATCGCGAGTGTCGCTCTTTGCGTCAGGCTCAAATATTTGTAATAAACTCTGTTATGTAAGTGCCGCTGGGCAATTATTAATATATCTCTTTTCAATTTTTGACAAAAAATACACATTTTTGCCATTATCCAAACAACTCAATGGACTTTAGTTAGCATTTCTTTTGGGGGTGGCTATTCGCAGTCCCGTATTTTCTCCCTTAGTCCGTTAAAAATTTTCAACTAAACTCGACAGTTAGTTACCGAAATTAAGATACATTTTCAGCATCCAGTTACCAAAATATAATATTTTTTTCAACAGTTATTTACCGAAAATGTATGTTCGGCAGTTGTTTACTATATGTTGAATATATTTTTGACATGTAGTTATCGAAATATAATCTTGTTTTCAACAGCTATTTACCGAAATGTTATGTATGATTTTCAACAACTATTTACCGAAATGTAGTGGCCTAAGGGAGAAAATACGGGACTGCGAATAGTCGCCCTCTTTCTTTTTGTTAAACAGTCTTTAAAAAAAAGTTGTTGAACCGGGTAAATCACACTTTCTATCCAAACACAAAACTCTATTTCATTTTAGGTCTATTACCATTACCCTTTTTCTATACATACATCCAAAAGTTGACGGATTGTCAACACATTAGGCTCACTTGAGCTAACTTAGGGGTTACAATGCAAAAATATATTATGGGAGAATAAGTAAGTCTCATTGCACTGCAATCAGCTTACTTGGCCTTCATTGATTTCTTCAGAATATATAGCTATGTAATTGGAGGGGAAGAGTGATACTTTGGCTCAGAAGTATATATAGGATTCTCAAAGAAGAGGACAAAGGAAAAATATGGTGTAAATCTTGGGGCATGAGATGTAATTAACTCTTGATAATGAAGTGACAAGTGAGTCGAGTAAGCCAATCTTAAATACCTAACAAATTCAAAAAATGTACCCAATTCGATCGACACATATTCTTACACCCCATACCAAATAATCTTTTAACAAATCAAACATGGGTCCGACATAGAATCACATTGTTTTACCTCTAATAAAATATGGAGGACAAAAAATATTTGATTTACTATATCACAAAATATATGAGTATAGACATAGTCAACAACATTGTTGTCTAATATCTTAATGTGAGATGGTGCTATATAAATGTGATTGTTGACTTATCCTAAAATTGTTCAGATAGTGTGAATTAAGGAAACCTATGCATCGTTGAGGTTGTTTTGGATCCCCTTGTGCTATTTTCCCAATAAGTGGTACATCCTTTTGGAGTTTGTCAAGCTTGCTATACATGTAGATATCAAAACCTCTCTTGTAGTTATAACTTTCTTTTGTTTGTTTAATAACTTAGTAGTACACAGGAGCCCTAGTTTCCAACAAGTTTAATGTGATTGGGTGCACGGTAATCAGGATGCACATGAGAATGGTTTTAATTCATGAAAAAAATGATAAACAAAAAAAGAAATAACATTGTATACGAGTCATCATATTTCAATGATAGTGAATTTGAAGGGAAGAATTGGAGCAATATCTATGTCGACCTACTTTATCCATCTTAATTACGCCCACAAGGGGAAAAAGGAACAATTCTAACATGAATTATTTCACCATCCCAATTCAACATAAAGATAAACATATCACTTGTATTGAACTTCATATATTTTTTTTAAATGTCGAGAAAATTGTGGTAAGGAAGAGGGGAGAGACAAAGATGAACCTTGACTCCACACTAAATAAGAGCACAATAACAACATGTGATTCAATCCCGTTAGATTGGTAGTTCAGAAAAATCTCTGAGTAACCCCTATAAATTAAAATGTACCAACGATTGTGAATAAAGTACACACATCAGTGTACTCACAAGGTGGGGAATCAAACCCCAGACCTTGAGGAGTACTCTCAAAACCTGAACATCCACCCGAATCACTGGGGTAACTCCTGGGTGTGTTATACACATCAGTGTTATATATTCAGACCAAAGAAACATTTGTTATGTATGATAATTCAACAAATTCTATAAAGATTACAACAGATAGATCCGATAGATAGTAATCCTTGTCTCCATGTGCTGACTCCGTGTGAAGGATGACATAATCCTAACACAATTTCACTCCAATTGGTGATCAACTACGTACGAAGGATGCTAAATTATGTTGTTGGATTTTAATTTTCTTATTCCACCTTTTTTTAGTTTCAACTATTGATAAAATTTTCTTAGACCGTTGACAAACATATCACCCAACTTGAATATCACCATCTAAAAAGACATAATCTAAAAAGTTCAATTTGTGATGCCTATACGTACGTTATACATTTTTGAAGATGCCGTCCCGTTTTATTTTATAGATTTAGACTTTTTAGAATCCGACAAGCTCCGGCTCACATTGGCTACCGTTGTTGGATGACCTTTTTGGCTTAACGGCGTTGGCAGCTCTGGCGGTCCTCTTCCCTCTCCCTTTCTTGGTTTCCCCTCCTCTTTCTTGCTTCCGCTTCCATTCTGCCGAGTTTCCGCCGGTCTACACTACTTGTGCTACCAGTTCTGGCCTAATGGCGATGTGGCTCTCGTCAGGTGGAGGGGTTTCAAGTTGGGGTTGGTGCTCATGTTTCGTCGGGTTCAGATCTACTACAATGGGCCGAGGCTCCGATTAGTGGTGGCTGCTGGTTTGGTGATGTGGTCCGGTGGCGTGGTGGCTGCAGTTAGTTAAGATTTTGGCGCGATGATGATGTGGTGGCTGCTAGTGGCTGAGGGTGGAGGCCGGTCTTGGAGGGGGTTGGCAATTTTGGTTGCCATTGGTAGGGTTAGGGTTTTTTTCTTTTAAGTTCTGGGCTTAGCCCAATAGGTATTCTAAACTTGTCCCGATAGGTGTTTCCTTGGTTTCTTACCAATCTCAAATTAGGGTTTCGGATTCTTGGGCACAAGATTTTTCTTACTTTGTTTAGTGATGCTGTCAAATTCTTGTTTCTTTAGTCTTTAAAACAATTTGAAAGAATAATACAAACTTTTTTTCTGTTAAAAAAAAGGAAAAAAAAAAAGGGAAGACCAAAAGGTTGGTAATGGATGACAAGATTCTTACCGGCCGTAATGCCTGGATTTAAGACTTCTGGTCCTTGTCAGTAGGGGATGTAGACTACTTTCAGCAACAGATATCTACTGTGGGTGAAGCGGGTTCCTTTGGGCTTGCTTACGTGTAGAAAAATGAGTTGGAAAAGTGCGATTGGCCGATAATTAGTACCGAGGGAAAAGAGGAATGAACTCGTGGGGTGAGGGCTGGAGCAAGAGGTACGGAAAAGATAAAGGCAACGTGTCTCATTTGTTCTCCGCGGGGGGATGACGTCTGCCCTTTTCTGGAATCAAATGAGTGAGGTCACCTTCTCTCCGGGGAAGAATGTTCTCCTTCCTTAGAATCAGTGCTCTCTCTCTCTCTTTCCAGAAAAGTCAGCCTCTGGCAATCATTGGGAATGTCAGGGGTATTTATAGGGCACCTGGGCCTAGGTCAGGCCCAGGACGGCGCTCCTATAAGACCCCAACACGTGTCCCTCCCATACCTCCAGGTCGCGAAAGGCTCGTCCTCCCGCGGAGGATTTTCCGCGGGGGGACTCGCGCTTCCGCGACGCTACCTCCATCCCAAGCCACCAAGCCACAAGAGCTTCCCCAATTCCCGCAAGAGCAAGGTCGCGACCCGCGGCGATCGTTTGCCTCCCGCGGGGTCCCTTCCGGGCCTGCCTTTTAGGCCCGAATAGGATCCCGGGGTCCTCTTGTAGTTTCTGTACCAATTCCGGTACGCTTTCAATTCTCCTTGGCGGGGCCCGCGGGGGGTCCCGCAGGGTCTTCTCTTCCGCGGGCATCGATCTTATGGGCTACACGTGCTTCCTTTCCATTGGTAAGTCAAACGTCTTCTCGGAATAATGTTTTGACTAAGATTGATTTCCCGCGTGGACTTAATTGCCACGTGTCCAAGGCCAATTGGTTGGTCAAAAGGTCTTCTCTGATGACATGTCAATAATCTTGACCGCGCCTACATATGCCCCCCGCGCGCGTACGATAAGTGCACGTCGTCCGCGTGCGTACTGTCCCTTTTGTAAGTTTTCGCGGTCGCCCCGGACTTGTCCGCGGAGCAACGAGTACGATAACTGCTAACGTCTCTTCGTGTGCCGTTATGTCTCTTCGTGTACCGTCATGACCCTTCGTGTGCAGACGTCATAAATGTCCCCACCGTTTGACCACTATATAAACCATTTGTCCATTATTTCCTTTTTCACCAAACTCCAAATTTTCGTCGAAGTGCTGTCATTTTCTCTTCTGACTCTCGAGCGATCATTTTTTTTCTCGTCTTTCATCCTTCGCGGCCACAACTCCCCTTTCTCTTTCACATTACTCATACATGGCTGCGCGTGGCTCGGTCGTCGAAATCCCCGTCCCCTCCGCGGACCAGTGGCAGAGGGCCCCATACTTGCAGACAGTTGGGGATCCATTCTGGGCCCTCGCTGGGGCGTATCCTGTCGCGGGTCCCCCTGTGGCTGACCCTACTTTCTTCACGGCCCCTGCCGCCCTAGAGAATGCAGAACCCCTCATCCCTTCTTCAGTGCTGCGTCTTCGCCTCGAGCGCGGGGACTTCCCCTTTGTGGAATGTCGCTTCGGGGCCCAAGCTTCCCCACCCACCGACTGGGCGGATTGGGTGGACGACGTCTGCAACAACCCCCGCTACAGGCAGCTGCTGCTGGGCAGTGGTACTCTTGAGGCCGTCCAGCTGTCGCGGCACCTGAGCATTCCCCGGCAGGCGGCTGCCAACAGGAATCTGGAGTTCGCGTGCTCTCGCTGGAGCAGTGACACCCACTCCTTTGCATGGGCATGGGGGGAGAGTGGACTCTCACTGGAGGATGTCTCCATTCTCACTCGCTTGTCTCTCCGCGGGGGCAACATCCTGGATACTGTCCAGCTCCCGCAGGCGGATCGAGATGATGTGGAGACTTTGAGGACGCTCCACAGGCATGCCCAGAACGGGCCCATCTTCACCAATCAAGGGGTTCGCAAAGCAAACGCGGCGAATGCCAAGAAGACTTCCCTTGGCAGCTAGTTGCGCTATTTCTTCAAGGACCTTCAGCCCGCGAGGACTGTAGCTGCTGGTGCTGAGTGAGACCATGTCGCGGGCCCCCAATACGGGCAGCGATACTACATGGCGGGCTTCTTTTCTTACTTCCTCTCTTACTTCATCTTGCCCGACTATCCAATCGATGGCCTCTCTCAGGCGGTCTTTCCGCTGGCCGTCCTCCTCGCCCGCGGCCAACCCGTTGCCCTAGCACCGCTGTTTCTGGGGTCACTCTACCGCCAGCTGGACCTGGTTTAGGCAGATTACGCCAGGTCCTTGGAAGGTGTGACCATATTTCGATGGCCCACTCCACCTTCCTGCTCGCGTACTTCTTCGAGCATTTTCGTATCATTGCCCCGGATCCCCTGGTCTTCGAAGCGTCAGGGGTGCGGTCCCGCGTGGAACAGTGGCACGGGACCAGCAGTGAGGCCTCATGGTACGAGGTGTGTGATATTGAGGCCAATTTTATTCCACGTCCCTACAACATTCCCTCTCCGGGCAACATGGGCGTGGGACTATGCCTTCTTCCAGTCGGTTCCTCTGTCAAGGCCGCGAGTGGCAACGATCCCGTGGCGCGGACAGTGATCAATTCCGTGCTCATTGCTCTTCCTGGGTGGCTCCCCACTTTGTGCAATGAGACAGCTGGGGTGACGGTGTATCGCCCGGATCGCTTCGTAAGGCAACTGGGCTTCGACCAAGGGGTGCCCGGACCTGCCCCCGCGATGCCCTCCTTCGCGGGGTCTCAGCTTCGATTCATGGCGGGGGAGCTTCCTCCAATCCTGGCGCAACTTGGGAATTTGCCCATCCCTGGCAGGGATAGGGTTTCAAGTTATACGCCGGAGTTTCGCGCATTCTGGAGGAGGAATCTTGACTCTTTCCTAACGTTTGTCCGCGGTCAGGCCGTGGTCCCTAAGGTGCCTGCAATCCAGACTCGGGATACTTCTCTGCGGGCCATCACTGTAGTTCGGGCAACTGACTGGCGCGGACCCCGCAGCCAATGGGCCGTGATCCATGCCGAGCCCGTGAACAGGGTTTTCCCTGTGGAAGCTGCACCTGCACTTCCTCAAGCCGCCCCGGGGCGAATCCGAGCGCGGGGACCCCGCGTGAGGACACAGCCTCCGCCTCCTCCACCAGCAGAACCATCTCAACCGTCTTCCTCTCAGGCGCCCGCGACGGGAGAGCGCCATCGCCCAAAACGCATCCGAAATGTAAGTGTCTTTCCTTGCGTTCAATCATCTCTTTACAATACTTTGTCTTTTTGTTCTCTGGGACTTATTCCCTTTGTCTTGCTTCTTCCTTTTCTTTAGTAGCGGGAGTGAGATGCTAGCACTTTCGTGGCCTATGAGCCAGAGGCAGCCGCGGCAGCGGAGGTAGCGGAAGAAGCAGCGGGCGGGACAGAAGAGGATGCCCCAGACGCTCAGCCAAAGAGACGCCGCCTCGATGGTAAGCCTTGCTTTACTAGGATGTCATTTCTGTTATCTTGCAGCTTCAGTCCCTAACTTCTATTTTGCCATAATTTCTCAAACAGTTGTGGCGGAGTCCGGCGAAGAAGAGAATGAGGACGCGGAGGCGGGTGATGATGATAACGATGATGATGATGATGAAGACCAACT
Source organism: Rhododendron griersonianum (assembly GCA_018127125.1). Taxonomy (NCBI): domain Eukaryota; kingdom Viridiplantae; phylum Streptophyta; class Magnoliopsida; order Ericales; family Ericaceae; genus Rhododendron; species Rhododendron griersonianum. Next base: position 25,329,648 of record CM030791.1, on the reverse strand, counting down.
CCCCCTCAGAGTCTTGCAGGCCCGAGCGTCCGCGCCCGCGAGGGGCCCCGTCGCGGAGGACGTCAGCATTGTGGAAATCTCTGACTCCCCAGAGGAACAGAGGGCAGCGGAGGTGATTCAACCTCGGGCGGAGCCAGTTCCTTTTCTTCACCCGGAGCCAGAATCCTCCGCGGTTATTGGAGGTACGTTACCCGACGAGCCTTCGATTGTTGACCTCGGGGGAGATCCCAACACAGTTTCCTCCGAGTCGTATTCTTCTCTGGAGGAATCCGAAAATGTGATAGTTCAATCTGCTGACCCAGCCCCATTTCCTTCTCACGCAGCGACTTCTGAGGCCCGCGAGCCCCCGCCATCAACGGACACCCGCGAGTCTGTGGGCCAGGCCGATATTGCTGCGGAACCTCTCAACGCGGCGACTGCACGATTGTTGAGGGAGGGAGATGAAGATGACCTCGAAGAGCTTCCTCATGCTGCCGCTGGGGGTTCTGCCGCGGGCCAACCTGAGGCGTGTTCCATCTCTACTCCTTCTGGCTCTCACCAGCAGTCCACCAGCGCCCGCATCCGGTCCACGGAGAGTTATCTGGGCCGGGTTGCTGACGGTTCTCCAGGGGTCTCCAATGCCTCGTTCCTCCAAGGCCCGGGCTTGAACGCGGAGCGGGATACGGCTATGGATGCCGCCAGTCCTCATTCCCCGGCGTGCTCTACTTCACAAACCCACTCTCTTCACCAGTCTGCGAGACGCACACCAACCCCGCAGGCCGAGCCTACCGCTCAACCTTCAGACCGACAGCTGGAGGTAAACGAAGAGCTTATTGGTGGCCCCACCTCCATTACTGACTCAGATTTCAATTCCTTATTTAAAGATATGGACTTCTTGCCAACTGACGATGTTTTGGGGGGATAGGGAAGCCAAGCCCTTGGGGATTACGAGCTTGATCTGAATTCAGACATGGGCGAACAGAGGGAAGAAGTTGAGTCCAGGGAGCAGTCGCCGCCCAGGCCCAGCCAACCTGCCTTAGATCTGGGGAAGGGGCCTATGGACACTGAGGCCGCGGAGCCAATCCGCCTCTTCTCCGCGGGCTATGTTGTACCCGCGGAATACTACCCGCTGCTGAACGCCATAGGCCGGTCTCATCCGGAGACCTTCAGCTCCTTCAATCTGCGGTCTGCCCGGCTTGGGGCGATTTACCTCAGAAGCCTTCACGAAGTGCTTACTCCTTGGGGCAGCTTCGCTACAGGGACTTCAATCCCGGGACCGAGTCCGATCTGCTGGAGGTTGCCCAGGATATGCAGGTCTTTGGGTTCGACCTGGCCTGGCTGTGCGCGCGAAGCTCTGCTCTGAGGGCCGCGGGGGAGAGGGCCACTCTAAGGCCTGAAATCCAGGGCTTGGCGGCTCAGCTGGAGTCTACGCGACAGCACCTGGTCAATCTGGAGGCCAGTTTTGCTCGAGTGCTGCAGCACGACGCGGAATTGGCTACTGCCTCGCTGAATCTAGCCGACCCTGACCCCAATGGGCTTGTCTTCTTGGACGGGCAGGCTTAGAGAGTTTTTTTTTTTTGAACACATGTACCATTTTCCTTCTTTCTTACCTGAATAAAACTTTGGTCTTATTGAAATTCGTGTCGATGACATCATGATGCACGTTCTTTTGCTTGAGTCCGCGGGCCATGTTCTGACTTCTTTGTGACTTGTTTATCATCTTGGTTCGACAAATACTAAGTTTGCCACTCGGGGGGCCATGTTCTGGCCGCTCAAGACTTAACACTATCTCTTTTTGACAATCACTAAGTATGAATCTCGCGGGTCATGTTCTGACTTCTCGCGACTTAGCATCATCTCTTTTCGATAATGGTTAAGTTTGAAATTGGGGCCATGTTCTGGCCATTAGAGACTTAACATTATCTCTTTTTGACAATCACTAAGCATGAACTTCGCGGGTCATGTTCTGACTCCCCGCGACTTAGCATCATCTCTTTTTGATAATTGTTAAGTTCGGAGAAATGAATCGGGGGCCATGTTCTGGCCACTTAAGACTTAACATTATCTCTTTTTGACAATCACTAAGTATGAATCTCGCGGGTCATGTTCTGACCTCTCGCGACTTAGTATCATCTTTTTTTGATAATCGTTAAGTTCGGATGAAAGAATCATAAAAAAGGGGCTAATAGTTCTGCGGAAATGTTCTCTCCGCGGAGCCGTACCGCTTCACCTCATCGTGAAAAAGTAAAGCAACAGTATGAATTAGGAATAAGTGCCCATTTTTCATTAACAGTAGATCCAATCAACGGTTACAAGAGGGAAGAAAAGAAACAAACAGTATTGAAACAAAAGGGGGGAAACTGGCAGGGCAGGACAGCGGCTTGTGAGCTTCCAACGTCTCTCCTCATGGGTAGAACTTCTTGACGTACTTAGCATTCACTGCCCCTGTCTCGAAACCATCTTCGACGCGGGCTAGGTGGTAGTATCCGCTAGCAGAGGCACTGATTACTTCATAGGGTCCTTCCCATCTGGGGGTGAATTTTGGCGTCTTCATATCCCTCATCACTGCCGTGGTAGCCTTCCAAACTAGCTCCCCGACTTCGAACACCCGCGACACCACGCCTTAGTTGTAGTAGCGTGCCACGGATTCCCAGTATTTATCGTGGGCAAGGGCCGCCGTCGCCCTTCTCTCTTCTAGGGCTTTTAGGTCTGCTTTTCTTCCTTCCGCGGAATTCTCCATCGCGAGTATCATTCGTGCGGAGGGGACGCTAAGTTCTGTGGGTAAGACTGTTTCTGCTCCGTATACTAGGCTGAAAGGGCTGGCGCGGGTAGACTTTCTTTTCGAAGTGCGATAAGCCCAAAGGGCTATTGGTAAGTGATTAGCCCAAGTACCCCCGCGCTCGTCCAACAGCTTGCTCAATATTCTGATCAACGTCTTGTTTGTTGCTTCCGCCTGCCCATTTCCCTGCGGGTAGTAGGCGCTAGAGGTACGGTGATCAACCGTGTATTCATCGAGGAGGCTTCCTACGTGGTGATTGATGAACGGAGTACCGTTATCAGAAAGGATCACCTTGGGTATGCCAAACCTGCAAATGATGTTTTCCTTGATGAATGCTGCCACCGCGTCTCCTATAGCCTTCTTCAGCGGAACAGCCTCAACCCACTTAGTGTAAACCTCCGTGGCGGCCAAAATCCATCTGTTCTTCCGCGACGCTGGTCTAATCGGTCCGACTAGATCCATTGCCCAAGTGTGGAAGGGATAAGGAGTGCGGATGGAATGCAACTCCATAGAAGGAGCGTGGACTAAGTTCCCGAATTTCTCGCAGGCTTGGCATCTTTGCACGTGCCGCTTCGAATCCTTCTCCATGGTGGGCCAGAAATACCCCAGATGAACCATCTGCTCGTAAAGCTTCCTCCACCCTTGGTGCTTAGTCCCTTGAGTCTTGGCTAGAACCTCTTCCGCCTGCCCCTTGTCCACGCATACTTGAGGCATTCCATCAAGGGTTCTTCTGAACAGTAGTCCCTTTTCCAAGAAGAAACGCCGTGCACCGCGGACAACCCTCGCGGACTCAGTTCGCTCGATGGGCAGGGATCCTTCTCGTAAGTAGTCGATGTAGACTTGTCTCCAGTCCACCTCCTGGTTATCAACGCTTGCCATCAGGCATTCTGGTTTGGCTATGTACAGGGAACACCTAGTGCAATTCTTCGTGATCAAATCAGCATCTTTCTTCATAGTAGGCCAGTAATAACCCTGCCTCTGAATTCTCCTGTGTAGGGCTATTTCGTTGTCCGCGTAGTTGTCGATGTGGATCCGGTCCAATACTTCCTCTGCCTCCTTCGCGTCAATACATCGCGCGAGCCACCCCTGCGGGCCGCGATAATACAATTCTCCGCGTAGAACTATGAAACATGACAGCTCCGCGGTGGACAGGTGCCCTATGCTGGTGACTAACTGAATCTTGATAGATCCTCGCCAATCTTCGGTCGGCTCTGCGAAGTCCTCCACCGCGGATGGTTCAAACATCTTCACAATTTCAATGCAGGCTCTCTCTTCTTCGAATTCCATCTTTGCCCCCAGCGTCGCAAGCGCATCCGGGAAACGGTTCTCTGATCTGGGTTTGTGGATGATACTGACACTTTTGAAGAATTTCATCAATTTCTGCACTGTCGTTCGGTATGGTGCCAGAGTTGGCTCTTTCAGCGCGTAAATCCCTTCCGTTTGCAAAACTACCAGTTTTGAGTCTCCCGCTATCCTCAGGTGCTTGACTCCTCTCTCTTTTGCCGCTATTAGACCCAAGATTAACGCCTCGTATTCCTCTTCGTTGTTGGAGCATGGGAAATTTAATTTGTACGCCAGATGCACTCTGTCCCCTTCTTCTGTTTGCAACACTATTCCCGCGCCTCCCGATCCACTACCCGCGGCCCCATCGAAGCTGAGCGTCCAGTGCTGTTCATCTGTGCTGGCCGCGAGAGCTTCGAAACCATCCCCGGGTAGGCAATCTTCAAGCGGCTCGCACTGTCCGCTTGGGAACTGAGCTAGCAGGTCCGCTAGGGCTTGACACTTGATTGCTTTTGGAGTTGCGCATGAGATGTCAAATTCTGCGAGTGTTAGCAACCAGCGGGCGACCCGTCCTATGAGGGCAGGGCGCGACAGAAGGTATCTCACTGGGTCACACTTAGTGATTATCTGGATGGGAAATGACAGGAAATAGTGCCGGAGCTTCTGCGCGGTAAAGACGAGGGCTAAGCAATGTCTTTCAATGGCGGTATACCTTTCCTCGGCTCCGTGTACCTTCCTGCTGATGTAGTAGACTGGGCGCTCTGTCCCATCTACCTCTTGCACCAGCAGGGCCCCAATGGATCTCGGGGTAGAGGTCAGATAAAGAATCAGCGGCTTCCCCGCGACTGGTGCCACCATTGTCTGAGGAGAAGTCAACACCGCTTTAATACGCTGAAACGCCTGCTGATGGTCTTCCTTCCATTCCAATTTTGCATTTCCCTTTAACAGGTCCGCGAACGGCGCCGCGATTTCCGCCATTGCGGGAATAAAATGGCGTAGGTATGATACCTTTCCTAGGAATCGCTTGAGCATCTTCTGGGAGTGGGGCGGTGGCATTTCCGTGATAGACTTGATCTTGGCCTCGTCCGCGTCGATTCCATGGCGATGTACCAGGAAACCCAAGAATTTTCCCGCGGTGACTCCAAATGCGCACTTCAGGGGGTTCATCTTGAGGTTGAACTTTCTGCATCTCGCGAAGACAGTGGCTAAATCTGCAAGATGGTCCTTCCGCTCCTTAGATTTCACCACCAGGTCGTCCAAGTAATCTTCGATTATCTTGTGCATGAGATCATGGAAAATTGCTGTCATGACCCGCTGGTACGTTGCCCCCGCGTTCTTGAGCCCAAAGGGCATTACGATGTAGTAGAAATTCCCCAATGGTGTTCGAAATGCTATTTTCTCCGCGTCCTCCGGAGCCATTTTGATCTGGTTGTACCCGCTGAAACCATCCATGAAAGAGAACATCTGGTGACCCGAGGTGGCATCCACCAATGTATCAATGTGTGGCAGCGGGAACTCATCCTTTGGACACGCTTTGTTGAGGTCGCGGAAGTCGACGCATACTCGAATTTGGCCATTCTTCTTCTTCACAGGGACAATGTTTGCCAGCCACTCCGGGTACTGGATTGGGCGAATGAATCCTGCCTTCCGCAGCTTCTCGACTTCTTCCTTGATCTGTCCTTCCAAATCGGGGTGGTATTTCCGCTGGGATTGTTTCGCGGGCTTAGAATTTGGGAAGGTATCCAAGTGGTGTGTTACCAGCTCGGGATCCAACCCGAGCATCTCCTCATAGTGCCACGCGAACACGTCCAAGTTGGCACGTAGCAGTGTTATCAGCTTCTCGCGGAACTCTCCGCTCAACTCCTTACTTATGAACATCGGTTTTTTGGGGCCTGCCCCGTCGCTTAGATCAACTTCTTCTAAAGCTTCCTGCTGCGACCTGGGCTGGTCTTGCATGCATTCCGGAGCGGGCTCCGACTTTTCTATTACTTCTTCTTTTTCTTCTTCTACCGCGGCACATGTACCGCCGGGGCCAGCGGTTTCATGATCAGCCGCTGCCCCGGTGGACCGTCATAGGTAGTACACTGTTTTGCCCCCCTCCTTTGTCTTGGTAATCTTCTTGGGGGCTGCGACGTCTGTTGCGGATAGGTCTCTCTGTCGTATCTCCGGCTTTTCTTCTTTTATATCTTCCCACCTTGGGATCTTGACGGCGCGAGGCTTGGCGGTGATCGCCTGAGATACCTCGCCCAGCTCCGAGAAGTAGACCGCGTCCGAGAGGTGTGTTTCATGGGTATCGAATGGGTTTTCAGATGCGCGAACTGTGACTTTCTTTCCTGCCCAGATTCCTTTCAAACATTGGTGGTAGCTAGATGGTACAACCGCGTACTTGTGCATCCAACTTCTTCCGAGAATAATCTGATAATTGGGGTCCGCGTTGATGAGATGAAATTTAGTGGCTGAGCGAATTGCCCTCACTTCTAGGTCTACCACCACGTATCCCAAAGACTGCTTCTTGTCTCCTCCAAATCCCGTGATGGTGATTGGAGATTCTACTATTCTGTTGGTCTGTATCCCCACTTTCTGGAACGTCGACATTGGCATCAGGTTTATGGAGGCCCCGCCATCTAAGAAAGTCCTCTTCAGTTCCGTCCCGTTGACGCGGGATGTAACGTACAGCGGGCGGTTATAGGGGTAAGGCACCCGTCGATCTGCGTCCGAGAAGGTGACCGAGTTGGACTCATCGCGGATCGTCCGCGGGACGGATCCCTCCGCGGTCATGCACGACTCCTGATGAACTTCCGCGATGTTGACAATCGCCTTAGTAATTTCCAACCTTGCTGCCCGTGTGAACCCAAAGCCGTCAAAGAATGCGCGAAACTTCGCACTGTTCTGTAATGTCTTGGCCGACGCATTGGGGTCTGGTATCACCGCGGGGGCTGGACCCTCCCCGAATTCTTCTGTTATTTCGTAGCACGAGACCATGTAGGCCCCTGCTTCGTCATCCTCTCCTTCCATGTAGTAGTTGCTTTCAGCATCGTCCTCATCGTTGTACATGAACGGGTAACACTCCGCCATGTTGACTTCTCCATTGTTGTTTCCGTGGACTGGATAAGGCTCGACGTGGATGTCGCGCCATCCTATCCTCAATTCATTCGCGTTCTGCTTCCGTTTAAACAACCTCTTCAATGACCAACAATCACTCGTCGGATGCTTGGTGTGCCTATGGTACATACAGTACCTTGGGTGCTCGCGGTCCTCCCGCGTTGGTTCATACTCCACAGGGGGGAGTTCCAACTCTCCATCCTGCACCCATGCATTCACCAAGGCCCGCACTTCATCCATTGTGCAGGGGAAATCCGGCGCCGGCCCCATCTCGCGCTCTCTCCGCTTTCGTCCTGCCGCGGCCTGTTGAGCCCGCGGCGCCTCCGCGACAGCCACAGTGGCGCTCGCGGCCTTGCCTTTCCATGCATCTTTCCTGGCCGGCTTGACCACATGGTGGATGTTGTACGCCGACTCCAGTAAGGCAGAGAATGTTCCCAACTTCAAATTGATAAGCAACATCTTGAATTCGTCCATCATCCCACCAATGCAAATTTCCACTAGTTGAACCTCCTTCGCGGACTCAGTGCAATCAACTGCACGATCCTGAAACCTCCTGATGTAGTCCACCACGTCTTCCCCACTAGCTTGTGTCTCCTTCGTCAAGCTGATCACCGTTGCCTTTTCACGGACCTGGAAGAATTTAGCGTAGAAGCTGTTCACCATTTCTTCCCAGGTGGTGATCGAGTAAGGCTCCAAGTTGACGTACCAAGTGTATGCGCGGGAGGTGAGGGACTTCGAGAATTCTCGGAGACGCAAGTTATAATCGGACGCGTGGGCCCCAAGAGATTCCATGAAACGGACCACATGTTCCTGGGCACTGCCCTCTTTCCCGTCAAACTTCACTAATTTTGGTGGGGTATACCCTTCCGGGTAGGGTAGCGATAGGATCGTCATAGGATAAGGCGGGCGGATATCTGGGCTAGGGATGGAGGGTAAGACTATCTTTGCTTTCTCCTTAGTGAGGAGGGCTTGCACGTCCGCCATCGTGATGAACTGTCCCGCGGACGGGGCCCCAACTTCAGTAATGGCTGGCTCTTTTCTGCTCGCCTCACTTGCCTTCTGCTGCGCTAGCAGGGCCTAGACTTCCGCCATGGTGATATAGGGTCCCGCGGAGGGCGTGCTGGCACCATCAGCGGCCACCTCCTTCTGGCGGTCTCCAGCGTGATTTCCCGCGATGCCTCCTACAAGCACGGGGCGTAAATGGGGTGGCACCGTCGGGGGAACCTGGGGTTGCACCGTCTGGCTAGTACTGCCCCCTGCCTGGTTTTGTGGTGGTTCGTCGTTTTGACCGACCGCGGCCTTTGGGAGCGCCGCTAAGATGACCTCTGTGAGACCAGTAAAGGCCGCGAGCAGCTGTCGCTGCGTCTCGAGGAACTGCCGCTGGCCGTCCTAGAGGGCTCGCATCGCCTGCGCGGCCGTGCCCGCGCTGTTGGTCTCTTCAACCTCCTCGAGAACTGGCGCGCCGTCGTGTTGTGCCGTCATTGCTTTACGGCGTGATAGTGGCCGCTCGATGTATTCTGTGGAACGGGTACTAACCATAAACCAAAAGACACCTCCCCAGTAGAGTCGCCTAAATGTGGGTGAAGCGGGTTCCTTTGGGGTTGCTTACGTGTAGAAAAGTGAGCTGGAGAGGTGCGATTGGCCGATAATTAGGACCGAGGGAAAAGAGGAATGAACTCGTGGCGTGAGGGCTGGAGCAAGAGGTACGGAAAAGACAAATGCAACGTGTCTCCTTTGTTCTCCGCGGGGGGGATGACGTCTGCCCTTTTCTGGAATCAAATGAGTGAGGTCACCTTCTCTCCGGGGAAGAATGTTCTCCTTCCTCAGAATCAGTGCTCTCTCTCTCTCTCTTTCCAAAAAAGTCAGCCTCTGGCAATCATTGGGAATGTCAGGGGTATTTATAGGGCACCTGGGCCTAGGTCAGGCCCAGGACGGCGCTCCTATAAGACCCCAACACGTGTCCCTCCCGTACCTCCAGGTCGCGAAAGGCTCGTCCTCCCGTGGAGGATTTTCCGCGGGGGGACTCGCGCTTCCGCGACGCTACCTCCATCCCAAGCCACCAAGCCACAAGAGCTTCCCCAATTCCCGCAAGAGCAAGTTCGCGACCCGCAGCGATCGTTTGCCTCCCGCGGGGTCCCTTCCGGGCCTGCCTTTTAGGCCCAAATAGGATCCCGGGGTCCTCTTGTAGTTTCTGTACCAATTCCGATACGCTTTCAATTCTCCCTGGTGGGGCCCGCGGGGGGTCCCGCGGGGTCTTCTCTTCCGCGGGTCAATTCCGCGGGCATCGATCTTATGGGCTACACGTGCTTCCTTTCCATTGGTCAGTCAAACGTCTTCTCGGAATAATGTTTTGACTAAGATTGACTTCCCGCGTGGACCTAATTGCCACGTGTCCAAGGCCAATTGGTTGGTCAAAAGGTCTTCTCTGATGACATGTCAATAATCTTGACCGCGCCTACATCTACGACCTGCGCATGCAAAGGGTTCCGCGGAAGGTGGTTTGCGACCAGCGCAAAGAGTTCCTCGGCAGGTGGCGCACTGTCAAGTAGGCTCGCGCCCAGGGAGGTCTCGCGGCAGGAGGTGTCTCACGGCGGGGGCCTCGCGCCCAGGAGAGGTCTTGTGGCCTAAGTCGGTTGGAGGTGTCCAGCTGTCAGTTAGGGTTACCTATAAATATCAGTTGCTGTATTCATTTGTAAAGTGTTGTCAGACAAAGAGATTTTTAGAGAGTGTGTGCAAGAGAAAACTTTTCTCAGGGAGGAAATAGAAGACTTGTAATCTTTAGTTTTCTTCGTTCATAGTGGACTGGTATGGCTCTCGGGGACGTAGGTAAGTTGCCGAACCTCGTATATCTGTGTGTTTTGTTTTTTCTGTTCCTCTTTCTCTTCTTTTTCTTTTGGTTTGTTTTTCTGTGATGACAGTATCCTAAGATCGTGAGTGTTTTTTGTTCGTTGTGAGGAGAGTGAGCGGCTACGATTTCCCAACATTGTCATCTCCTCGGATCTGTTCTCCTCCTTCACAGTAGAGGTGTGAGTAGCAGTAGTAGCAGGCATACTAGGATTGAATTGCAGTCCAATGTTACGGTACACGTTAGCCTCAATCTGACTTCTAATTGAACGATAGTGTGTTGTTTAGGGGTGAAGTCAGTACAAGTGGTTGTTGCTTCGCCTTGAGGACGAGGACTTCATATATTCCCAAATGAAGAAACAAACTAAAAAAACAATAGTGAAATTGCACTTGAAATCGGAATGAAGAATTCTATCATGGTAGAAATAACAAAGTTCAAGGTGAAACTGACCGTGAAATGGAAATTGCATGACAAGTAAGGAAATGCTATGCTAGACTAGGCTTTGGAAGAAAATGAACGCAAAAGATTGATCAAAGCGACTATCTATGGAAATTAAGCTGGATATGTGTTTACACCCGTTTTTGGCACCCAGTCCAAGGCTAACGTTGGACGGTTATTTGATTAAAGTTTAATCGAATTGGGTCATGGGTTGAAGAGTTATTGGATCGAAATTAATGGGCCAAGGTAAGAGTATGTGGGCCCGATTAATTTCAGTTTGGTTTGGGCCTATTTACAAAGAATATTCGGCTGGCCCATGGTTTGTTCGGGTCTGTTAAGTGATGGGTTAAATGTGAATATGGGCTAGAGTAAATCAACAGGCCATTTAAATTGTTAAATGACCCATTACCCAGGTGGCCCATGGAAAGTGGAAAGAGGGTAGAAAGTTGTTACCTGGTGAGGAATTACTTGACCGAGTCAAAGTAACTGGTTGCTCCAGGTGGCCCACGAAAGAGGGAAGTGGTTTAGTATGGATGATTGCCACATGGCTATTTGACTTGGTCAAATTGGCTTACTACTCTTTGAGACCCACGAAAAGGGGAGTGAGGTGGACCACTATCTACCCATGATTTAAAATCAACGTGGGGTGATTTCCATTTACTCCAGTAACTTCCCACGATGGGGAATTGTCATCGACAGATGTTTTACAACTTCTTTCAACCGCCCATGATCCCATGCGTGATGGAAGATCATGGGACACATGTCACCACAAGGAGCATTGGCGGGAAATCCTTTCATGCAAAGAGCCGAAGATCCTTGCCTATAAATACTAGAAGTCAAGACAAGAAAGGGGTTCCCACACCAATCAAGCTCAACGCTTAAAAACCAAAGCCTTCCCAGCGAAGCAACTATCTCTATTTTCTCACCTTTACTCAATTACTTCACCAAGTAATTCGAGCTTCGTCTCTCTTGTATCCCAACTTTGTTATTACACAACATAATAAAGTTATTCATATCTCTCTCCATCCCCTACTTTATTATTACGACATAGTAAAGTACTTCTACGTTGTTACTTTCTTTCCTACACGGTTAGGAAATTACTAAGTCCTCACACGACGAGGCAAAACCACGGACCTTCACTGCAATCTAGCCCTTAGGTTTGCAGCACTATCGCTCTCTCAGATTTAGAAGTCAGAACAGGGACGCCCAGTCCTTCACGTTTGGACGCGACAAGTCCTGGCACGCCCGCTCAGTCCTTGAGCCATTTCGGAGCTAAACAATATGGTAAAAGGAAGTGGAAATGAAAATGAAAAACAGAAGTGTTGGACTTAAAATGATAATGGAAGTGCTGGACTCTTGGTGTTCGAACCTCTTCTATGACTTCGGCTTTTGGATACTATTTATAGGCCAATGATTCAACTGATCAGAGCATGAAATTCAGCCGTGCGACTGCCCGAGAAAGAATTTGTCATGTGTCCCATGTAGCACCACCCAATTCGCATATTGGCGGTTGCAAACGGTTTCGATATCAAGTATTTGGAGCCAAAGAACAATTACACAGCAATCCACCTCCTTATCTGATGGAGTAATGAATCAGGAGGCCATTGAATTGATTCTCCTGAAGCTAAAAAAGGGTCACCCATATTTGATCCATCTCATGGGCCAACCAACTCCCAGTCGTACGAGCCAAGGCCAACCAATAAATGGTGGCCCGAGCCTCCATGGGCTCGTGCACCAACAACCATCCATGAAATTAGGGCCCAATCCAACCACTTTTCAGGGACCAAATATCCCGAAATGACTGGGCTACTTGGAATTCAAATCAAACTCCTCAGCCCAACATTAGCCAATAATAAGCTGATCAAAAAAAAAAAAACAAAAAAACCAATAATAAACGGAAAGAATGTGAGTTTTATTTAGCAAATTGTGGGTTACAAATTGAAGCCGCCGAAACAGATTAGGAAAAAGGAAAATTACATGAAAGACGTCCTAAACCTATGCACGTGATATTGTGATTGAGAGCTGCTTTGTTGGACCTCAGTACGAGTTCAACCAAGGCCGGCTCAAAATCTTTACGGGGCCGTAAGCAAAACTTTTAAATAGGCGAGCTTTCGGAAATAAAATAAGGTAAAACTCATAATCATGAAAAATTGGAGCCTCATAATCATGAAAAGTTATCTAACCTTTTCTAAAGAAGAATCAGTTTGGCAATTATATCGCTCGCCATTTTGGGGCCAATTTGGACAGATTTATCCCTCAATTGGCTTGGCTGGTTGGGTAGAATTGTCATTTTAGGTTTCCACATTGCAAGGTACGTGGCGTGATGGGGTGAAACCAGTGAAGGGAATTTGCTAGGTAGGTGGCGTGATGGGGTGAAACCAGTGAAGGGAATAACAGAGTTTACTCATGTGTGGTGACCGGTGAGCTTCTGTCCTCTTTGCTCTCCCTTCACCCTTCTCTCTCTCTCTCTCTCTCTCTCTCTCACTACCTCGCATCAGCCAGAGCTATCTCTCTCTCTCACCAGCCATACCCATCTCTTTCTCTCTCACCAGATCTGAGGGCGACGACGGACGAGGACGGGCGACGAGGACGATGGCGGGCGACGACTCTATTCCCGCACAGTCCAAATTTCCGGTCACCAGCCATACCCATCTCTTTCTCTCTCACCAGATCTGAGGGCGACGACGGACGACGGCGGGCAACGACTCTATTCCAGCATAGTCCAAATTTCCGGCCAACACACCTATCGCCATGTCGGTGAGTCACTCGCACTATATCAGTTGCACAGGTTCTGCATGTCTCTCACTGATCTCAAATCATCTCCCTCTCTCTCTCTCTTCGTAATTTTTTTTGCAGAGTTTATCACAGAGCTAATTCCGTTCCAGATCTGCACTTTTCCGTCTACGTTTTTGGTAAGTTTTTTAAACTTGATTTGGGTTGTACGATTATTTCCTTTCTTATTGATTTTGGTTACTGTAAATATGTTGAAATTAGCCTACAAAGGGAATGGATTGTTTGTTAAATTTTAGATTTTTTGCGAAACTGTGGTTTTCGATTTGTGCATGTTAAGGTATTATCTCATGTGCCCTGTTCTCATTATCAATTAGTTAATCTAGCAGATTCGGATAAAATCTACCAGATGTTTTGCACATGTGCGTCGGGTAATGCAAATTCGATTTTGTAATATTAGAGGGTGTTTCCAGTCTATTCGATTTTGTAAAATAGAGTGACTTTTGTTATTTGTGTATCTTGGTGGGTTGGTGCAGTCATTTGTGGTGACTTTTGTTGTTCAATTATATTGTGTTCACTTTGTAGAGATGACTTCATCGACAAATTGTTCGTGCTGAATGAATATACAAGGTTTGTCTCATGCAACTCAAAACGGTGGTATCTTACATTTACTGTCCTTTTTCTCTACATTTACCTTTTATTCTTCGTTGTCTTTCCTAGCTCATCTCCATGTTTACTCTTCGTAATGCTTTAAGGTACAAAGCTGCTGTCAAAGCTGATCCTCTGTGTTATGAGGTATGGGTATCTGCTTGAAAATACTGCACATATTCTTTTGTTTGCTATGTTCATGTATTCAAAGTGAGGTTACTTTCTTATTGAGCTTTGGAGCAGGGAATGCTACTTAATGAAAAAACAAACCCGACTAATATAACGTGGAGATTGAAGTGCTCTGATACTTTTGTCTTAGACCTTCTATGGTCACCTACTCACTATCATATGCAACCACTTCCAGTAAAATGTATTTGAGATTACCCAAGGGGTTAGCCTGATGGTGAAGGCCTGGGACTTAGAGGTTTGCTTCCTCCCTCGTAATGTCTTAGGTTCAACTCCCCTTGCTATCAACTCTTGATGCCATGTCACCCACACGTGTAAGCATTTTAGTGACTGTTGGGAGGAGTTGTAGTGACTTGTGGTGCGCCCAAGGACCAGAGACACCCTGCATTACCCCTAAAATAATGTATTGCAATACTGTTGCAATTGTGTGTAACCTTTTTCACTTTAATCCTGTTGGGAATGACATCACAGTTGCGCGCAACTACTTTTGAGAAGCATTTTCATTTTCTATAGATTTTCTTATGATTGTTTCTTTCATTGCTTAAGTTTTTGCTATCTTGCTCCTTGTGCAGGTACTAGAGTGTCTAATTGAAAATCATATGCTTACATGCGAAGAAGGTGAGTTTTTTGATTACTTGGTCATGGATGTATGGTATTTGAGATTGAAGAAGAACTTACGATACTGAATATCTAATGCACGGCTTGCTTTTCTTGCTACCTTTTGTATTTCATAAAGTGCTTCAGATCATCCGCCAAATTTACTTGATTTTGCCACTTATTATTTCAAATGCATCAGTTTTCCAGTAGGAAAACCTTTATGCATTGTGTACTTCAGTTGATTGTTTTGTAACTTAGTTCTGCCATATAATTCCAGAAACGAGTCTACTTTCTTCATTGCAATTTGCTCCTGAAGACGGATGGATCTCGTCATTCTATTCATGTTTGATAAAGAAGGTAAGCATGTGTAATGGAATTTCATGTAATGAGGTCATATTTGTTTTTCAGGTGGTCCATGTCGAACATGGTATATCTATAAACTTCCCACTTTGATCTTTCGCTTATGTTCCATTCTGTCTATGCGTCACTCCTATGCTGTGTTTGATTTGATGTCCAATTTATTTCTCTTTCTTGTAATATGCAGTATGATAAGGAAAATGTGGTAGAAGCCAAATTCAGAGAACTGGAACAAGAGGATTGTAATATTAAATCCTCAGAGCAGTCCTTAGCAAACAACACTGACCTTTTGGCTTGCAAAGCAGAATACTACCATCAATGTGGTGAATATCAAAAATGCTTTGAGCTAACTTCCGTGAGTGCTTTGGTGAAGTGAATGATAATTTTTTTATTCTTAGTAATATACTTGCTTGACTGGAGCTTGTTTTCTGTCACACTATGTAATCCAGATTGCTTGAAAAGGATCCCTTCCATTTGAAATGTACGCTTGTGCATTTAGCAGCTGCTGTGGAGCTTGGGCATTCAAATGAACTCTATCTTATGGCCTGCAACTTAGTAAAGGATTATCCTCAAAAGTGAGCATGCTTTTTTGTTTATTTTTTCCCAACTTGATGAATATCAGGGTTAAGTTCCATCAAAGCAACAACTTATGTAAACCTGTTTTAGGAGGTAGAATTAGAACTTAGAAAGCTAAATACAGTTACACAAGACTAGGGTAGGTCAAATAATCTGAGTTGGTAGGTCAAGTATAATGATGCAGTAGTTATTCATTAGGACTTTTCTATTATCCTAATTGTGTACGCAATTCCAAGTACTTGGGTTTTCAGTCCCTTTGGCAGCTTAATTTCTATACAAGGGATGATATGTGAGCTAATTCTTATGGTGATCGTCGTTTTACTGGTACATGTCTTCCAGCTGTATAGGTGAAAACTACCGAGGAAGCAACCCTACTTGATGTCAACTTGCTTGTATGCTTATTGAAACAATGTACATAATCTTTGATTCTCAAGATTTTTTAGTTTGTTATTGCAGTGATTTCTCTAATGTGTGTTAACTGTTAAGTTTTCCCCTTACTTGAAATGAACAGTTTCAAAATTTTCTTATTTGCAGGATTGATATTCAGGATACCATTGTGATGGCAACTTCAACATATGACGTTTTTAGGTCCTACGTACCTTAGCTATGGGATACAGAAACCATACAAACATCAAGTTCTGAGTGTACAATATTGACTGTAGTTTGTTCAGATTTTGTTAGTGTTGAAGTGGTTCTCCCTTATTTGTGCTTCATTTTCTTATTTCTGTTGATTTACAACTTTTTTTACGCCCATTCACATTTATAACCTACTGTGGATAGGTCTTTTGCGAGCATAAATATAATCTACTTATATACAGAAAACAACGGGCATGGTACACGTGCCTTGCACGTTGCAAAGTACCTAGTTAGGCATAAAGCAAGCATATCACTTGCCAAGCGGGGCCTAGGATCTACTATTAGCAGCTATAACTAAGCTCGAATCGTGAAAGATGTCTCAGAGCATCTCCAACTCATCTCTAAAACTCCAAAATGGAGAATGGATGTGACATATTAGAGAGAGATTTTGTAATTTATTCCTACTTTTTGCAATTTATGAAAGAACTTAGGAGGGACGCATCGTACTTTTTAGAACCAAAGGCAATTTGGAGATCCAAATATCTAAAAAGTACGATGCGTCCCTCCTAAATTCTCTCATAAAGTGTAAAAAGTGGAAATAATTTACAAAATCTCCCTCTAATATGTCACATTCATTCTTCATTTTGGGGTTTTAGAGATGGATTGGAGTTGCTCATATGATATGTTTTGCTGCTGTTGTAGTTGTTGGGTTATGTCGAAAAATTGTGGATGAAGCAAAAGTTTCGGGAAAACATTTTGGTGCTCGTTTAAGATTGTCTATATATAAAGAAAGAAATACCAAGTGGGTTAACCATAATAGAAAAATTGAATATGCATGGTTTTTGAAAAAGAAAAACATGAACTATTTTTCGCATCTCAAAAAGCAAGAAAAATAAATTTTAGCACATAAATTATAGTACAACGTGAAATGTCCAAATATGCCAAAAAAAAAAAAAGTTCGAATTTTTCTCCTTTGGTTGAACCTGGATGTAATGTAGCTAGCTTGAGTGTAAGTTGTCATCATTCTACACCAAAAGCCAGAAGAATCCAATATACTACCACATGAATTTGAACAAGGGAACCACGAATATTAATTTGGTCCCCATTCATCCTGAACAGAAACTACCAATTCCTTTTGTTTAGTCTTTGTCAAAGGACATTAGGCCTTGTTACGAGTCCAATATACATGAAACACAAAATAGTGATTTGGCCGGCCCCTTTATTAGCAATTCACTAATTTGTTCGGCTTGTCGAGGCTGTCGCGGTCACAAAAAATCACCTTGACATTGGAAACGACATAAATGAAACACATTCGTATTGAGAAAAAATTTAAGGGCAAATATGAATTGGAGACAACTTTTGAGCAACGGCAGATTTAGCAAGGGCGTAGTGGGTGCCCGGCCCCCATTGCAAATTTCGGATTATGTTTAACGTGTCACTTTTAATTCTACATAAGCCAATGGGTGATTGACATTCAAAAAAAAAAAAAAAAACTAATGGGAGATTAATGAACGAGTGATACCATGATTGCATATTGTGGGTATATGACATGCCTCCTCCACGAAGTTCGGAGGAGCATGCCCTCCTCCACAAGACAAACCTCCAGGAGGAGCATGCCCTCCTCCACAAAGTTCACCTCCGGGAGAAGCATGCCTCCTCGACAAAGTTCCACCTCCGGGGAGAGCATGCCTCGTCCACAATGCTCTCCTCCACAAAGTTCCACCTCCGGGGGGAGCATGCCTCCTCCACAAGTTCACCTCCGGGGGGAGCATGCCTCCTCCACAAGTTCCACCTCCGGGAGGAGCATGCCTCCTTCACAAGTCCCACCTCCGGGAGGAGCATGCCTCCTCCACAAGTTCACCTCCAGGAGGAGCATGCCTCCTCCACGAAGTTCACCTTCAGGAGGAACATGCCTCCTCCACAATATCCGCCTCCAGGAGGAGCAAGGCCTCCTCCACAAGACTCACCTCCACGAGTAGCGAGGCCTCTTCCGCAATGCTAACTCCTGCGAAGAGCAAGCCTTCCTCCATGATCCTCACCTCCGGGAGGAGCAATGCTTCCTCCACAAACCTCGCCTTCGCCGAAGCAAGCTTCCTCCACAAACTCCGCCTCTGGAGGAACAAGACCTCCTCCAGGACCTCTCCACCTACGGAGGAGGGAGGTCACCCCCGGGCACCTCACCTCCTACTTAACACTTTGAAGATTCTACAAATACTTAAAGGCGACTCTGTACACCATCCTAGGTCGGGAGCAGGGCCTAGGTACCTCACTCGGGACCTAAGGAGGAATGTGGTTTGGAGGCTAGAGCAAAGGGTTCGTCAAGGAGGACAAGAGGCAAGCTCTAACTTGACCGGTCCTAGAGAGAGAGGGGGCATTAACCACCATCTGACATCTCGGAAGAAGTATCATACCTACCTCCTGGCACCTCGGAGCCCGTATCATGCTTACCACCTGACTTAGCAGATGATGCGGGTCTCCATATATCACCGAAATAGCCTCTGTCGGTTCCTTGATTACGGGCTCCCAAGGCCTGACTTGGGACTAAAAGAGGAAAGGAGGTCAACCTCCACTCTGCCCACCAATGGGGAGGAGCCTCACACCTGGCTCTCTCTCATCCCCAAGGTTCATATATAAGGGAAATTCAACAAAGCATTCAACAAGGCATTCAATACACCGACCTACTCTCCACTGCCATCCCTCTCTCTCTCTAAGTCCGCCCTGAGCTCTCTCCTCCTCCACCTCCGGTGGTCTCGAGCACCATTGTAGCAACCGCCATATACCCGGAGGGCGACCTCAGGTACTCTTCCCATCCCTACCTCCCACATTATACTCTGCTGGGGAAGAGTGGTGCTTGCTACAATGCCTCCAAAGAAAACAACAAGAGCTCCCGGACTTAGTGGTATTGAGGGCTTGGAGGCTACCTCCGACCCCGTCATAGAAGAAATACAACCCATCACACAAACCGCTATCATCGAACAGTTACGTTCGGTGACTGATACCCTCGCCACGATGCAACAGAACCAGAGTCTCTTGATGGAGACAGTACTCGCCTTGCAGAAGAAAAGCACCACCCCTCCTCCGCCTCAAGCGGAGAGGGAGGGAACCCATCCTACTGGCTCCCAAACCGAAACTCGTGACAACCAAACCGGCGAGGGAGCACAAAACCTCCAATCCAAAGAGACACCTACTCCTCCGCCAGAGATTAGCTCCCAGAAGATCCCCTCCATGGGGGTGGGTTCAGCCGCTGTGGTCCAGAACACGGTGAACGCAACCCCCGTAACGCTCGAGCAAGTGCGAGCACTCATTCAATCCGAAAAGCAACCCCTCGCCTTTACTCCCGACACGGACCTCTGCCTTCCATACCCCATAGCGGTCGCAAACATGCCATATCCGGAGGGATACACGGTCCCTAAGTTCATCCGTTTTGACGGAAGGAAAGGAAACGCCAAAGAGCACGTCATTCGTTTTGTGGACAGCCTCGGCGTCCACAGCGGTGACCGTAACTTGAGGTTACGAGAGTTCTCCAAATCCTTGACGGACAAGGCGTACTCATGGTACGCCAATCTTGCTCCTAACTCGGTCCTCTCTTGGGAGGACTTGGTTAAGAAGTTTTACTCCAAGTTCTTTTACGTGGAGGATCGCCTCACAACCCTCCAACTGATGAAGGTGACTCAAAGGCCCTCCGAGGACTTGAATGCTTATGTCCGCCGCTTCCGCGAACTATCGGTGGACGTTCAAGAACCGATAGCGGAAGATCGCCTAGCCAAGATTTGTGTGGACGGAATGCAGCCGGCCTTTAAGCTCCATTTGGTCACTCACCACTTCCCGGACTTCTCCACCTTGTATGAGGCAGCTCGGAACTTGAATGAAACAGTGGAACCCCCACTTCCTCCACCTCGCTACCAACATTCCTCCCGCGGAAGGCATCCGGGTCCCAGACAAACGGCTTACGCAGCCTCAGGCCCCCCACCTACTCGAAGCCGGGGGTACCCGGCAAAATGCCCAAAGTACAATGAGCCTCCGCCTCTACCGGTGACGGCGGCGGAGGCCCAAGCATTCCTGGATGCTTGGGTACAAGACGGGAAGGCAACACTTCCAGAAGCCAGGAAGGAGCCTACCCGGAGAGATATGGAACATCCGGACTATTGTATCTACCATAGGATGGTTCGCCACCCTACCAAAGACTGTTGGGGCCTCCGAACTTTGTTTGAAAAATTTATGGTCGAAGAGGCCGTGGAGCTCACGGCGACCAAAGATGTCCTCCGGAACCCCCTACCAAATCACAAAGATAATGGGAAAGCTGTTATGATGGTGACTATCTCCCACCATGAAGAAAATGAAGAACTAACCGTGTGCGAAATAGCCAACACAGAAGGGCCGGAGTGCCCAAATTTCGAGGAGAGGCGGGCCTCTTCCCTCCAAAACTCCACGAAGTTCAAATGGTTATTTGATCAGTTTGGCTTCTCCCAAGCAACAAGATTCGAGGCAACCAAGGCCATACTCCGCGTGGCGGAAGACCACGGAGAGCAATGCATGGGCCTATCCGGCTCTGTAAGAAAGATCCTCCGCGACAACCATCTTCCCATCACATTCACGGAGGCCGACCGACAACTCCCCTTCCCCCACAACAGGCCCTTGTACGTCCCAGTCATCATAAATGGGATGGAGTTTCAAAGAGGTTTTCTAGATGGTGGAGATTTGCTCAACATCCTACCTTACTCCATTTTTAAGGCGGCAGGTATCCCATCCAGCCATTTAGTCCACCAACCCATCACAATCTCCGGATTTGGAAACCATAGCCAACAATCCATGGGATTCGTACAAGTGGACCTAATCGTGGGGCCGATACGATCTGCCACTAAGTTCCATGTGATCGACTCCGAGACGAGTTACCAAGCCCTCCTCGGCCGGACTTGGATGCATCGATATGCCGCGGTCCCCTCCACGTACCACCAGTGCATGAAGGGAATATACAAGAACGGTCTGGTCACCATCGTCGGCTCTCAAAAGCCTTTCAAACCAGAAGAGTCTCACATGGCGGACGTCATATTTTACAACGATGCAAATGAGGAGGAGACCCCGGTTCCTCCCAGAGGCATCCCAATCCCCAAATGGGATAAGATCTCCAAGGAAGGCTCTCCATCCACCAGTAACCCCAAAGAGAAGAAGCGGGCTAGAGATACCATCCTGGCCAAGGCCCGAGCACCCGCGGAGGACAACGTTGGCCCCAAAGTGGTGAGATACACGAGGCCAGATGGTAAGGAAGTTTACCGCTTGTGAAGGTGCGGGGAGCTAGCTTCCTTGCCTGGGGAAGCTGGCTCCCTAGCAGAATGTCACGAAGCCCACAAGGATGAAGGGGACCTCGTGGAACACCTCACTCAATGCTGCTCCTTGTCCAGTCTCACCCAAAAATGACCAAACAAGCCGAGGAAGAAGAAGAACAAGAAGAAAGAACCTCCCATAATCCAAAAGTTGACAACACCGGACGAAGGCCAGGAAGAGCAACCCCCAGCCCTCCAAGAAGTCCAGGTGGCTCCAGAGTGCTTGCAAGATGGGCCCCGGCCTCAAAAGCAAGAATTAGAGGAAGTGAACTTGGCTCCACCAGGCATGCCTCCAAAGCCAATCTTCCTAGCCAAAGATCTTGCTGAAGAGAAAAAGAAGACTTTCATTGCGCTCCTCCGTGAGTACATTGACGTTTTTGCATGGAACTATGACGAAATGCCAGGATTGGATCCCGGAGTCACCACGCATAAACTCAATGTGATGCCTTCGGCTCGTCCGGTGAAGCAAGGTGTTAGGTTTTACAAACCTGACGTGGAGTTAAAGATCAAGGATGAAGTAGTTAAACTCCTCAACGCCGGATTCATCAAGCCCATCCAACACCCCTTCTGGCTCTCTAGCATCGTCCCAGTGTTAAAGAAGAATGGGCAAATCCGCGTTTGCGTGGATTTTAGAGACTTGAACAAATCTTGCCCGAAGGATGATTTCCCTCTTCCTAGCATTGACACACTCGTGGATTCGGCCTCCGGGCACCACATGTTCTCATTCATGGACGGATTTAGCGGATACAACCAAATCAAGATGGCTCTTGACGATGCGACTAAGACCTCCTTTCGGACTCCCAATGGCAACTTTTTCTACACCGTTATGCCATTCGGCTTGAAGAACACAGGAGCCACATACCAGCGAGTGATGACCGCCATCTTCCACGATATGTTCCACGACATACTTGAGTTCTACATAGATGATCTGGTGGTTAAGTACAAAGAACATGAGACCCATCTGGAGGACCTCCGAAGAGTATTTGAGAGATGCAAAAGGTATCGGCTACGGATGAACCCGCTGAAATGCGCATTTGGAGTCACAGCCGGCAAGTTCCTTGCCTGCATTGTCCACCGCCATGGGGTTGATCCCGACCCTGCCAAAGTCGTTGCAATCCGGGAAATGCCTCGGCCTGCCGATGTGGATGAACTCCGAACATTCTTGGGGCGCACATCTTACTTACGGAGGTTCATCCCCGCTATGGCGGAAATCACCCAACCGTTCAGCAATTTGATTAAGAAGGACGGCAAATTTATTTGGACAGAGGAACACAACAAGGCATTTAAGGCTATTAAGGCGGCGTTGGTCTCACCACTCACCATGATTCCTCCTCAGCAAGGAAAACCCCTCCTCCTGTACATCACCTCCACTCCCCGCTCCATTGGGGCCCTCCTGGCTCAAGAGGTAGATGGATCCAAAAGACCAATTTACTACATAAGCAGGGTTATACAAGGAGCGGAATCGCGATACTCACCAATAGAGCGCCATTGCCTCGCCCTTGTGTTCGCCGCGCAGAAGCTTCGCCATTATCTCCTTTCATATCCTCTCCACCTCATCACGAAATGTGATCCAATCCGGTACCTCCTCAACCGCCCAGCTCTGGCCGGTAGGCCAGCCCGATGGCTGCTTTCTTTGGCGGAGTATGAGATCATTTGTAAAGCCCTTCGGGCGGTAAAAAGCCAAGCTCTGGCCGACCTC
Source organism: Rhododendron griersonianum (assembly GCA_018127125.1). Lineage (NCBI taxonomy): Eukaryota > Viridiplantae > Streptophyta > Magnoliopsida > Ericales > Ericaceae > Rhododendron > Rhododendron griersonianum. The sequence goes on along the minus strand of CM030791.1, from coordinate 25,306,534 downwards.
CTGGCTCATTTTCCAAGTGGCCGATACGAACCCCCGTCCGAAGATTTACCAGGAGATGATTTCCAAGCAGCACAAGCAGAGGTGGGAGAGTGGAGCCTAAGTTTTGATGGATCATCCACGGCTAAAGGTGGAGGCGCTGGAGTGGTTCTGACGGCCCCCAGTGGAGGAAAGATACCCCTCTCCTACAAACTCGACTTTCATTGCTCCAACAATGAAGCCGAGTACGAAGCGCTCATCCTCGGCCTCATGGCTGCCTTGAATTGCGGCATAACCCTCCTATGCGTTAAAGGGGACTCCAAACTAGTCGTCCGGCAAACAAACGGCGAATATGCAATTAGAAAACCTCCACTTGCTTCTTACAGGACCATTGTGCAAAGATTAACAAGCAAATTCGACGCCCTCTGCCTGGAACATGCACCCCGCTCGGAGAACCGTCATCCTGACGCTCTCGCAACCCTTGCCTCCAAAGTGGAAGTCTCAGGGGTGCCCACCAAAATCGAAATTCTCAAGAGAAGCGTGCCTTGCTTTGTAGCCGAGATCTTCCCCGAAGAAGAAATTGAAGATTGGAGAACCTCCATCTCCAACGAACTAAAGAGTGCCTCCGCCGCCATAACCCTTAGCAATTTAAAACACTTCACCATTTATCAAGGAGTCCTATACTATAGGGGCTCTGGAGGGTTGTTAGCGCGTTGCATTGGGGAGGAAGAGGCCAAGGTCAAAGTCCAGGAAGTTCATGAGCGATCATGCGGAACCGGAGACGCAAGTCTTTATAGGCGACTCCAACGCCAAGGGTATTATTGGCCCACCATGGTGACGGACGCAGCGGAGTTACAGAGTAAATGCTCCAAATGTAGAGAAATCCCCTCCAAGGCGGAATGCAATTTCATTGGAGTTTACAGCGATTGGAGGAAACCCTACATTGATTTTCTGACCGATGGTACCTTACCTTCTGACCGAGTTGACATGGCATTAGTCAAGAAATGAGCCCCAAAGTTCTTCATTCACAACGACGAACTCTTTCGAAGAAGTTTTGAAGGAAAACCTCTGAAGTGCTTGGCCGGTCTTGAAACTTCCAAAGCATTAGAAATCGCGCACGAGGCCGAGCACCAGGGAGGAGCCAAGCTATTCCAACACTTACTCCACGTCGGTTATTATTGGCCCACCATGGAAGAGGATGCTAAAAACCATGTCAAAAGGTGTAAGGCGTGCCAGGTTCACGGCAATATGATTCACGCCCCCGCCGTTGACCTCCGAGCTATTGGAACCCCATGGCCATTCCATACTTGGGGCATGGATTTGATTGGTCCAATCAATCCTCCCTCCAGAGGGAACATTTGGATACTCACCGCCACAGAGCTCTATACAAAATGGGTGGAAGCTGTCCCTCTCAAAAGGGCGACCGGAGCTGCTGTCTCCAACTTCATTCAAGAGCACATCATATGCCGATTTGGAATTCCCAAAGTCATCCTCTCCGACAATGGCACACCCTTTATCAACCGTCAAGTCGGGCAACTCTTATTCTCCTATGACGTCACTCACCACAAGTCCACAGCCTATTATCCTAAAGGAAATGGGCAAGCGGAGGCGACCAACAAGACTCTCCTCAAGATATTGAGCCGAACGTTAGAGGATCACCAGAAGAATTGGGCACATGCCTTGCCCATGGCTCTCTGGGCTTATCGAACCTCCAAGAGAAGACCCACCCAGATGACCCCCTTCTCCTTGGTCTACGGGGCCGAGGCAGTCCTCCCCCTAGAAATTGCAATACCGTCGGCACGGGTGGCGTTACGAAGCGAGGTCCTCCATGACGCAAGACCAAGTGAGCTGGAAGCACTGGATGAACGAAGGGATCGGGCACAAGCTAACCTCCGCGTCTATCAGCGGAGGATAGCTCGAGCCTACGATGCCTTGGTTCGGCCACGACAATTCGCGGAGGGAGACTTGGTTTTGAAGGCCGCACCTCATGTCATGAGAGGGAAGTCGGCCTCCAAATTCGCCGCGAAGTGGGAAGGACCGTTCGTGGTGAAAGAAGCAAATGAGAATGGATACTACCGACTCTCGGAGTCGGACTCTGACATCCTCCTCGCTCCCGTCAACGCAAAGTGGTTGAAAGCATACCACCCCTAGTATATTTTCCTCCTTTATTATGCAAGCTTTTATTTGGTGTAATCAAAGAAGTTCTAATTCTTAAGAAGCTCCATTTTATGATTGCCCTATGAGTTATTCATGTGATGGAACTCCATGAGAAGGCGAACACTACGTATTGTACCTCCTTGTTGGGAGCCTTATCAAATTATGAGTTCAATCCTCCATGTTTTAAGTTTTTCTCCACGCCTATGTATCCTACCTCCTCACTAGGAGCCTTATCAATATGGATCCAGTCCTCCATGTTTTAAGGCTTCCTCCATGTTTGTTTGTTGCTATGGAAAGACAAGAAGAATGGGAATCCTCCCAACTCAAATTTCGGCCAGCTTGACTAAAAAAAAAACAACGCTGAGTCATGCCTACGAAGTGACAACTCTCTAATAAATGTTAAGATTCATCCTTCGGACCGACAAACACAAGGGAGCCCTACGCCGGATTCCCCCCATTTCCCGAATTAGGCCTATGCTCCTAGGCCTGGTCAGATTCCTCCTACTTCCCAGATTCACTCGCCCCTTCTTCATGAAAATGATACATCTGACCCTGACCTCCCTTTAATTCAGGATGACCCATCTAAATCAATATTTCACCTCAAGCCATGAGATGTCAAGTCTCAAAGATTCTCCAAGTCCCTTTAAAAAGGGACCGGACCCTTCACACCATAGATAATACAAGAAACACCAACATCAAACATCCAAGTCTGCAAATCCTCCTCCCCTCCTCACTCTTTTTGTTTGCCCCCATTCACCTCGACCATGGCTCCTCAATCACCGATCACAAGGTACCTCCACTGTCCGACACCATCCCGAGCGGGACCCAACTCCCCGGTGTGGAATTACATCCCGCGGATAAGGCGCCTTCCAGGCACAGAGGATACGCAATTTCTCCTATTGAGGGAGGGGGTCGAATCCCCACCAGATTGGTTTATAAAAGAAGGTGTACCGCAAAATCTGGTGGAGGAATACAACCATATGGCATCGTCTGGTCAAGCCTCTTTCACCAAGGAACTCATTCAAGCATGGGATTCGCTCCCACTACGCCACCTCCAATTTCATCGGCCGCCGAATGACCTCCCGACGCACACTCACCAGCTCCGAAAAGATATAGAACTGATCCTCCCGTCCAGCGTGCACCACGCCGAGGTTATTTCGGCCCGCGGCTTCGGTCAATTGAGAATCACAGTCGAACAACTGATAATGTACGGCCAACTGTCGTACCGCCTCTCCGTCACAACTTTCGACGCCCTCGATCAATCCCAAGGCCAAGGCCTAGGACCAGCCTTCCTACCCACTGCAGAAGAGGAAGACCCAATATTCGACAATGCCGCAACAGGGCCCCCCACCCGCCGCCCCATAAAGATTCTATGGTGGAATTGCAAGGGGGCCACCCGTATGAGCTTTTACAAGTACTTCCTCGACACCGTTACACTGCACCAACCAAATTTCGTGGTGGCCTCCAATACATGGATCGGTGGGACTCTCGCCAAGGAAATGAGCCTAACTATTGGATTTGCCAACTCCACCGTCATGGATCCCCTTGTCCCTTGCTTGTTGGGAGGGACATGGATATTATGGAATAACGAACTTTCCTGCACCATCTTGGGCACCTATCGCAACGAGATTACCGCGCTGGTAAACGTGCCGTCTACGTAGGAGCGTCGCTGAATGCTTGAATCCTCCCAACAACTTACCGGCGAACTACTCTCTCCTCCCCACATAAAAAGCTTGGAGACTTAGCCCTTCTGATTAGGCTCTCTCCATTGTAACCGCTGCCAAACATAACTTCATTCCATGTTTGATTATCGTATTAAGAAAATTTTCACTGATATTACACCAAGTGTCGCCTCCCTCCTAATCGCCCATTGAGATATTGTCTACCAATACTCTCCGCCACCGCGCTGCGGGATTCACAAGCCTAGCCTAATCGGGGGCTTGCTGATCACCCCCCTTCCGGCGCCTGGCCAACCTGCTTAGCATGGGTTGACTGCCAAAGCACCGCCGGACTCCATACATGAATCACCATCGAAAATACAACAACGCCACGTATCACCTCACTCGATCGCCTATTGAGATATTGTCTACCAATATCCTCAATCACCACGCCATGGGAGTCGCAAGCCTAGCCTAACCGGGGGCTTGTCGACCATCCCACCCTCCATCCGCGAATCGCCATTGAGATCATAACGACACCGAGCGGCGCCTTATTTTTAATCCCCAATAGAGGCATTCTCCGCGGCTGTATAACGCCATTTTCTTTTTAAAAAAAAAAACGAATCTGGACGATACACCCCTCGTCGAAGGGCAATGCTTCTTTCAAGCTCCAAAAATCACGTAATTCCGCCAAGAAGAATGCCAAAAAAATCTCCTACACAGTTTGAAAAAGAAATTCAAAGGCAAAACGAAATACACAAACAAGAGATTGCAAGACGGGGATGTTCCATGCATTCATTACCAATAGTCTCTTACAAGAAGGAAAGCGGAAGCACAACAAAAGAGAGGCAAACTACCAACGGATTCTTCCTACAAATTGTTATACATTTTGCTACCAAAAGATCACCACATGTGAAGATCATTACTGCTATTGCTAATGCTCATTACACACGATAGCTCAAAACATCAAAAGGAAACAAGCATCAACAAAACAAAAGAGAACCACCCGGCACCTAGTCTTTCTTCATCGCCACAGCCCTTGACCGGCGTGACTAGACATATCAAAGTCTCCAGAGCAGCTGTTCTCGCGCCCAGCTACTTCACCCTCAAGTTTCTCCTTCCTTTTCCTCAACCGTGCCGCCGTCGCTTCCACCTCCTCTAATTATTTATTTACCTTCTCCAACCGATCTCGCCAAGCCGGAAGCTCAAGAAGGACAGCCATCTGATCTATCCTCTTACGGAGCCAATCAACCTCTAATTGATAACTCCCCAACGCAGCCAGGCCTCCATATACAGATGCAAAGTCTTCCGGAGTAGCTTCGGGCAAACTTACATCTTCCAACAATTCCACAAACGATACCAAGGAAACCAATGCTAACCTCCTGGAAAAAGTACTCATGTTTCCAAGCCGAACAAAAGTACTGGGCCACTGGAAGAAGATGTCGGACAATAAAGGTTGATGCTCCTCCCGAGCCTCGGCAAACAGCACACTAGGCGTTAGCTTCACCGTCTCCTTTGTCTCCAAAGTCATGACGACACTCCCATCGGGATAGCGCATTATCATAAAATTACCCTCTTTCCACCAACGCCGACTACTGTGCATCCTTTTCCCATTTGCATCCTCTTGCAAGCTTGACTCGCCACCACCGCCCTCCTCCACCCGGTCGGATTCCCCCCCCCCCCCGACCCTCCACCAAACCGGCCTCTTCCTCACCCTCCTCTTCTTCCCCTTCCTCATCGCCCCGGTCATCCTCCTCACTCCCCTCTTCTTCTTTTTCCCCTTCCGTTTCTTCCTCTTCCTCCTCCTCATTTAGCACCCCGGCTGATGGACGCATGTGACGGAGTGATTTACCTTTCACGGATGAGACACCCCCCCGAAAGACACCCCCTCATCCTCCCAGATATCGTTCACAACTCCTTGCACCGCTGCATTTTGCTCGAAAGTACCTATCGTCTCCAAAGAATCCAACGGCACCGCCAAACATCCTCCAGCCGCCATTGCCGAGGCCTCCGCCCGTGGTGTTTTTACCGTTTCTTCCACATCATCGGTTCGCATCGCTTCCGAGCTCTCCTCACCACCTTTCCGTGGAGGGGCCACTCCCCCGGAAGACACCCCCTCATCCCCCCAAATATCGTCCATACCTCCGCGCGCCACTGCATGTTCATTTAAAGTACCTATCGCCTCCACAGAATTGGAAGGCACCCCCGAACCTCCTCCTGTCTCCGCCTCCACTCTTGATATTCTCACCACCTCCTCCACAGCTTTGGGATGAACCGCTTTAGAGCTTTCCTCGTTTCCCTTGGAAGTCTACAAAAAAAAAAGAAAAAAAAAAGAGGACAACAACCACATTACCATACCAGAAATTTAGCAAGAACAAGGAAGAATTAAAGCCATGAGAAGGCAACGATTCCTAACCTTTCTCCGTTTGCCGGACTTGATCACCCCCTCAGCATCTTTCGCAGGCCTCTTTGAAGTATGCTTGCTCTTCAATCGTACTCCCTCTGCCTGGCCCTCTCCATCCCGGTCACTCAAAGATACACTACTTCTCACATCCTTCGCCAAAATGCCATATGTATTTTTGAGATACTTTTCCACCCTCCCCAATACCCCCTCCTTAACATGTGGCGAACGGACACCAAACGATGCAAGGGCTGGATCCTTCACCTTTGGAAGGCATAACTCGCCATCCTGACTCAGCACATCTTCCACTTCCAAAGACACGGGAACTCCTTTCACATACTCCAGGAAGCGTACCAAGTTATCCCTCCAATATTGCTTATAGAGTTTCGTACATCCTCCCATCCTTTTAGCCCCAGGCAACGTGATCGTATGCATAGACCTAAGTTCCACCGGGAAGGCCGATTTCAGGAACCTTTTCCACACATCTCCCACGGCCCCCGATGGCAGCAATGATTTTGGCACCCCTTGATCATACCCGAATTGGCGTGCAACCCTCATCGGATCGTAAGTCACAGAACCATACTTCCCGTTCACAAAATATGGTAACTCCCCCCTCATCATACAACTCATCCTAAAAAGCTCCGCCGTGGAGGCATCATCTTTATTCGCAAAGGTCACCACATCCTCCTCCGAGTACACATTAAAAGAAAACACCCCCTTCGGCGTGTTTACATACGGCCGAGCAATAAATTCTCCCTCAATATCAATCACATCGGCAATACCACCCCGCACATCCCGGACGCCACTCCCCGACCATCGAGCTGACCGACAAACACTCCGGCTCGGTTCCCCCTCCCCTCCACCATCATCCCCCCCAAAATCATTCGGTTCCGGTGCAACTTTAGGAAATCGCTCAAAAAAGAACATATGGAGAAAGTTGGTGGCCACATAAATCGGCAAGTCATACCTCCCACAAGAACGTCGCGCTGCATCATGAAGCATGTCTAACCTTTTGAACAAAGTACCTAAAAACAACGGAGCCAACGGTACGGACTCCCCGGAAGCAATGATTGCCGCAAGTTCAAACAATGCCGTATCAACACCATCCTTGGGAGGACCAGGAAAAATATACCAAGTTAGCCAATAGGCTAGGAAAGCTGCCAAATGCGCCGGTTCTTTCAATCCCGGTCCATCAATCACTACTGGAGCTTCTTTCCCGGCCCTCGATGCACCCAAATCTTTGTACCAATATCGGACCCATTCAGTAAAGGTATTCTTCACTCCACCATGACCCTTCTTCCCTCCACCTTGATCCTTCTCCCGGCGAACGGATTTCCGCAGCGCATCGACCACACCTTGTTGCGAAGGGGACAGCCTCCCGGAGGACGGGTCAACTTTTCCTAACATAGGCAGCCTAAGCAGACAGCCCACATCCTCCAAAGTGGGTCCTATCTCACCCCAGGCTACAGGAAGAGTATGAGAATCGGTACTCCACCGGGACACTACCACATCCATCCACTTCTGCTCCCGCAGAATCACCAATCGTAAACTGTTCACCACGGCACAATGAATGTCTGCCCTGCGTAACAATTCCATGAAATCGGCATTCCCCAAAATCTCATCCGCCCAAGTTGCGAACGCGGTCGGAGGAACAACATAATTCCTGAAAGCAGACAAGCAATGTGGAAACTCACCACGTTCAACCTGGAACCTCAGCACTGACTTGGGAGAAATAAAACAGTCCTCCTCCATCGAAACCTCCTTATACCCTAACAACGGCTTGTCAACCACTTTCCCAACCTCTGCATCCGCCTCTACTAAGTGCCACAATTCATCACCGCCACCAAGATAGGGTGCTCGAAACCAGAACTCCGGACCAGGCAAAGGAGGAGGTGGTTTGTCTTTCTCCACCTTAAGGGATATGCTGGATTTGAGAGCCGCGGAAGAAGCACGTTCCTGCCGTGGTTCTACCACGGCACCGGCACGCTTAGTGACAAGAAGCTTGGGTCGCGCCGTCATACTTTTTCACAATGATATATCCGAACCCCGGTACCTGTCAGACGATTACCAAACAAGACAATCAAGATTCAATTTTGCGAGGGAAGGGCGCCGCATGCATCCCTTTTGCACCCTTGGCAGGAACAAGAAGATTTCATTTTTTTTAGCAAGGGGAGGGAGCCGAGTGCATCCCCCTTACACCCTTGGCCAACAACAAATATGTATCGTCAAGGAGGAAGCGCCGTAGCACTCCGCTTGCTCCCTTGGAAAATAATACAACTTGCAAACGAAATGAAGATTACCTCCAACAATCGTCCGGCAAAGTCACAATGTCCGAGCTCGAGTCGCCTCCGCGAAATCCACCGTACGAATGGACTTCGGTAGCTCTGCCAAAATTCCTCCCCCGGCACACACCCTCGGCGCCGACACCCACCTGCCCGACAGCCCCTCCCGCTCGATAGCTTCCTTCGCCCACCGAAATACCCAGCCGAAACCTACCACCGACACCCACCTGCCCGAAACCCCCCCTCGGCGCCACACCCCCCTTGCCGACACCCCTCCCACCGAAACCCCGCCCTTCGCCGACCCCTCTCGCTGAGATCCCCTCCAGCCAAGACTCCCCTCCAGCCGAGACTCCCCTTCCGCCGAGATCCCCTCCCACCAAAACCCCTCCCGCCGAGACCCCTCCCTCCGAGAACCCCTCCCGCCGAGACCTCCCTTCCGCCGAGACCCCCACCCGCCGCAACCTACCCAGCCGAAACCCTCTTCCCTCCTTTCGGCCTGGGTCTCTCTCCCTCCCTCTCGGTTCCTTTTTTTTTTCTCTCTCACCAAAAGAAAAGACAAGGGGAAGAGATATAAAAAAAGGGGGAGGAGGAGGGAGTTTGGGACTTAAGTTTTGTGAGATCTTCCGAAGTCACTTATGCCTCCCTCCTAAATCACTATTTCGGAAGCGTGAAACGTGGGATTAACCTCGGATTGTTACCCCCTCCCTCGTCCAAGAGTTTCGGATGTCACCTCCTCCCTATATAAAAAACCCACTTACTTCCTCCGAGAATATCAAAAAATTCTAGGAAGCCCACTTTCTCTCTCTAAAAAAAATCACAAGGCTCTCAAACCCTTTCACTCATTTGGGTAGAAAGTAAAAATGAGAAGGTGAAATGAAATTTATACTACTACTCCTCCTCGCAAAATGCAGAGTCACACCATTTTTGGAACGCGAAGACGTCCTTTCATATCCCCAACCCTATGACAAGATATGAATCCTTCCATAAAAAGATGATGTGACGACCCAGTGGATATACAACACAAGGGGACATTACTGCCCGCACACGCCCACCTCGCGACATGAGTATGTGCGCGCAAGGGGACATTAATGTGGGTATACGGAACACCTCGCATCCAGACGCGCATCCTCCATAAACTCTTCCGGCAATCCATCCTGGGAGGAACAAGCTTCCCTCCATGGTCTGATTATGCCCGCACACACTCGCCTCGCGGCATGAGTATATGCGCGCAAGGGGACATTAATGTGGGTATATGACATGCCTCCTCCACGAAGTTCGGAGGAGCATGCCCTCCTCCAGAAGACAAACCTCCAGGAGGAGCATGCCCTCCTCCACAAAGTTCACCTCCGGGAGAAGCATGCCTCCTAACCTCCACAAAGTTCCACCTCCGGGGGGAGCATGCCTCCTCCACAAAGTTCCACCTCCGGGGGGAGCATGCCTCCTCCACAAGTTCCACCTCCGGGGGGAGCATTCCTCCTCCACAAGTTCACCTCCGGGGGGAGCATGCCTCCTCCACAAGTTCCACCTCCGGGAGGAGCATGCCTCCTCCACAAGTTCCACCTCCAGGAGGAGCATGCCTCCTCCACGAAGTTCACCTTCAGGAGGAACATGCCTCCTCCACAATATCCGCCTCCAGGAGGAGCAAGGCCTCCTCCACAAGACTCACCTCCACGAGTAGCAAGGCCTCTTCCGCAATGCTAACTCCTGCGAAGAGCAAGCCTTCCTCCATGATCCTCACCTCCGGGAGGAGCAATGCTTCCTCCACAAACCTCGCCTCCGCCGAAGCAAGCTTCCTCCACAAACTCCGCCTATGGAGGAACAAGACCTCCTCCAGGAACTCTCCACCTACGGAGGAGGGAGGTCACCCCCGGGCACCTCACCTCTTACTTAACACTTTGAAGATTCTACAAATACTTAAAGGCGACTCTGTACACCATCCTAGGTCGGGAGCAGGGCCTAGGTACCTCGCTCGGGACCTAAGGAGGAATGTGGTTTGGAGGCTAGAGCAAAGGGTTCGTCAAGGAGGACAAGAGGCAAGCTCTAACTTGACCGGTCCTAGAGAGAGAGGGGGCATTAACCACCATCTGACATCTCGGAAGAAGTATCATACCTACCTCCTGGCACCTCGGAGCCCGTATCATGCTTACCACCTGACTTAGCAGATGATGCGGGTCTCCAAATATCACCGAAATAGCCTCTGTCGGTTCCTTGATTACGGGCTCCCAAGGCCTGACTTGGGACTAAAAGAGGAAAGGAGGTCAACCTCCACTCTGCCCACCAATGGGGAGGAGCCTCACACCTGGCTCTCTCTCATCCCCAAGGTTCATATATAAGGGAAATTCAACAAAGCATTCAACAAGGCATTCAATACACCGACCTACTCTCCACTGCCATCCCTCTCTCTCTCTAAGTCCGCCCTGAGCTCTCTCCTCCTCCACCTCCGGTGGTCTCGAGCACCATTGTAGCAACCGCCATATACCCGGAGGGCGACCTCAGGTACTCTTCCCACCCCTACCTCCCACACATATATAGAAAGAGACATATTTGAAAACATTGATAACGAAACTGCCATGGTTAACTTTCAAATCCGGAAAAATACTCGTTGTAGTCGATCTATTGTGAAACCTTATTTTAGTAACTTTTGCTCATAACGATGATATGTAATTTAGCCGAGAAAAAAAAAAAAAGCCGAGCAAAAAACCGATAATAGGTAATTTTGTTGGTGTTGTTGATGGAAAGGTTATTAACTTTAATGCAGGTTGATGAATATTTACTTTTTGCTAGTGTTTTCAATGCAAAAGGTTCATATTGTACAATTAATTTTGTTTGGGAATTTTTTCTTGAGTTTGTTTTCTCATTCTGCCCCACTACTCATTATTCTTGACAAAAATAAAGTTAGGAGTAATCAACTCTTCTTCTAATTAGATACTAAAATACCATCAGGGTGATAGCCTAGTTGGTTAAGGCTTACTCCCTTTGGGTTTGGGTGAGGTAGGAGGTACCAAGTTCGAGTTGTGCCAGCGGCGCTCCTCTCAAATTTGGTACTTCTCTTCTGTCCGGCTTTGGTTCGCTAGCTCTTGGAGGGGCGGTAGTTGCTATGGCTCTTTGGTTCCTCTCAGGATCCGCCGTGGATATGGAGTCCCTATGGTCATGCCCAAGGGAGGGTTGCTATGCCCGGTCGCCCCCTCCTCCCTCCTTTTAGCCAGGACCGGCTCTGAGCCGAGACGAGTAAGGTAGAGGACTTAAGCCCCCGAATTTTGGTTCAAAATTAGGGCCCCAAATAGGTATAGCCAGATATGTAATATATATTTAATCTAGCACTTACATAACAAGAAGGCTAACTAGACTAGCGGAAAAGCTTAGTTCCTCTATCCGACAGGTACATAGTTCAAGTCTTATGGGCCTTTTGTTTTTTCTTCCCCATATGAATTATTTTTTCCCCTCATAAGTTCGTTTTAGGCGCTGAGAATCTCAAAGCCAGCCCTGCTTTTAGCTTAGCAAAAAAATTACTCCCTTCGTCCCTTTTTAAATGTCTTGCTTCGTAACTCCAACTTATTAAAAAGACATCATCATTATATCTTTCACATCAACTTTTTCCTCCACTTTCCCTACTTACCCATCATCATTACACTTTTACTCACTAACTTTTCAAAATGGAATCTACTTTTAGGGACAAAATAGACAATTCACCAACTTTTACCCACTAACTTTACAAAATGGATACTTATTAAGGGACAGCCCAAAATGGAATACTGGACTGTAATAAAGGGACAGAGGGAGTATGTGCTAAAATGACTATTCTTAATTTCCAACCATACTCACTTTGGCAGATAAAACATGCAGTTGTTTATTCGGGACCCACATTATTATTGGAATTAACATTCAATGGTCAAGCTAGGCATGGACACATATCCACATGCATGCATCGTTCAAACAAAGTGGCTGTAGGACTTCCCTTCCACAGTTCCACATGGGCTGAAAATATGAAACATGCACTTTCCTGATCATGTGAACGCATGACTATATACTTCAGTACTCAGTCATTCCAACCAACAATCCAAACTGAAACACCCATTTCCATTTCTCCCTCAATAAATAGACAAGTAGATGAACAGTATTTGGACTAGCTAGCTAGGCTGATGAAAATAACCAGAGATATATACAGAGCCCTTTTCCGTTGATATAATAAGTAGAATATATATACAATAATAATAAAAAAAAGAATTAATGCCACGGCCAAGAGAGTACATAGTAAATGAAGAGCTAGCTCAACTACTACTGTGTGTTGAATCGGAAAGCACATCTGGTTAGCTTCATTGGTCCCTGGCCTATTCAACCAATTGGTTGGTGTTTGGTGGGACCTAGGGCTGCAAACGATCCGAGCTACTCGCGAGCAGCTCGAAGCTCGGCTCGACAACGGCTCGGCTCGGCTCGGTTCGAGACACTAATGAACGAGCTCGAGCTAAAATATTGGGCTCGTTTCATAAACGAGCCGAGCTCGAGCTAGTCGAAACTCGGCTCGATTGGCTCGCGAGCCCAATTATATTAAATATTATATGTAATATATATAATATATATTATATATAAACGAGTCGAGCTGATCTCGAACACATTTTCGAGCCTAAGCGAGCCGAGCTCGAGCTTTGTAAATATATTCGAGCCGAGCTCGAGCTCGATTCTTGCAGCTCGTCACGAGCTCGAGCCGAGCTCGAGCCAACCTAATTTTTGGCGAGCCGAGCTCGAGCACCCTAAAACTCGGCTCGGCTCGGCTCGTTTGCAGCCCTAGTGGGACCACATGCACTGTACGTAAAAGACCAAATTCCACTTCCATGGATTATAATAATATTCCACCATAAACCAAGTTTGAATCTACGCACGCATTGTTGGATATTGTAAAGGACGGAGAGTATGGAACCGTTTACCTCAAAATCTGTTAATGGAAGTACAAAATACCATAAATTGTGTTAGTTGCTGTTTGGGTTGAGTCGTGGATTAGGTTGCTATTTTTAAGACGTTTCGCGGCTCCGCCCTCTCTGTGCAAGCAGTAACAGCCACGGCGCCTTCAGGATAAAACAGCTCAGAATACAGAATACAGCCTCTGTCTCGATCTTCCTAGCACGGAAGAAGGCCGGAAAATACAGAACACAATCAACCTTTCTTGCTCTCTAGAACTCAGTATATGAAAATGGTTTTTTTCCGGTGTGTTTGAAAGATTAGAGAAGAGCCCGTTTTATAGGTGAGTGCTTAAACCGAAAAAGACCTTTGCCTTCGATACAATGTTGTAAACCCCAAGCGTAGGGCTAGATCGTCGATAACATAATTTCCAGAAGTTCGGGATTGTACCCATAGAGATTCGAATATAGCTTAATCGGATTGTAAGTTTTATATGGTGGATTTCGGCGTTTAAGACGGCTAACTTGGTTTTGCTTTAAACGGTGGAAATGATAATGAAAAAGATTAGAAATGAACTTTATGAACTAAAAGAGGCAAGTCTAGGGATCGTCTACCCCATTGACAAAGGCCGCTACCGATTCTCAATTATAACTCGAGCGAGAGTCACGACCGCGTACTCACACTCGGAAGATTTATCTTTAATGACTACGTTTATCAAAAGATGTGATTATGCGGAACTAAGCCAACCTATTTTTCACTAATGTATCTAACACGTAGGAGGCCACGAGCCCTTGGTATGTCGCATGCCAAGACTGCTTGACTAAACGACATAGCAAGGAGTTAACACCTCTCGTTTAGACCAAAATGGCTACGTTAGTTCAATTCCGAAAACCATGGTTTTAAGCCCGAAGGTTTGAGAACCAAATAACCACCTAAGTCATTGGAAAAGAGTAGCCCGAGACTTAGCCGAACAACTACTCACACATAGTAGAAAGACGAGAAAGCATGCTTAAGAGAGAAAACATGATTAACCGATGAAAATGAAAAAACACTTGATATTAGTAAGGATCTCAACCGTAGCTACAATATTTATAAACGACAAATTAACATAAGACAAAATACCTTAAGGAGTTCTTGAAGAAAATACACTAGAAAAGCTTGAACAACAATGGAGATCTCTCCTAGAGAAAGCTAAAACTAGAACATAAAGTAGATAGCTAGATATTTGTGAAGGAGAGAGAGCTTTATATACACATTTGCTTCTCTCTCTACAAAATATCCCAAAAACATACCAAAAGTAGAAAGTTTCCACTAATGAAAGGTTGAAAACTGTGGCAAAAATTTGCCTGAAAGCCATTGGTATCAATACCTATGCAAAAGGTATCGATACCCTTGCTCCTGGACAGCTATGGGGTGATTTAAGGTGAATGGTATCGATACCTTTGCACTGGTATCGATACCAATTTGCTAAAGACAGATTTTGCTTGGCTGAACTTTGCGGGCTCACTCTAGACACTCCCGAACTCGAATTTTGGTGTTCTTTGGACCGTTGGAAAGCTTGTTGAGTCTACTTTCTAACCCAAGTGGTTTGGATCCAAGATCATTTGTACATCAAAAGATATGACAATTCTACCCTTAGCTGGTCGGAGAATGAATAGCTTTGGTAAAATCCTCACATCTCCTTCAATTCCCTTGACCCTTGGGTGACCCGAGCAACCTCCAAACCATCTCTTCATGACTCTTTGGGCACCACAACGTGGTGGCACGTGGCCTTGAGTACTTAGTTGCACCCGGAGCATTCCTTAGCGTTCAAACGCGCCTTATTCACACAAATTACCTGAAACTACTAAAAACACACCTTACGTGCAATATCACTATAAATGCTAAATAAACACAAGTTAAAACAACATAAAACGGGACTAGTCGCACCAAATATCTACAATATTGGGTGCTCATCCCACCCCCATCTTGAACTTTGCTAGTCCCTAGCAAACTAAAACAAAACATATTTAACTAAGCTACGCAATCTTTCCAAAATTCAAGATACAAAAACTATGCTCAACTACTAGAAATAGGCAAGAGTCCAAAACACCCCATGAACTAGGATGAACAAACTACGCCATATTAGAGTAGTCAAGCACACGTGCCTCACATCGAATTTCAATTCCAAAACTCACAAGGATACGCTCTTATTCGACTTTTCACACATTGAGATACAAGATACATCCCATGACAAGCGCTAGTGAGTAATTGCAATAGCCAAAATGTCGAACTTTCTGGTTATGGCTCTCAAGTCCCCAGCAGAGTCGCCAAAAACTGTAGACACCTCCCTGGAGCGGGGCATCGCCATACAGATTGATCATTGTTGCTCGTTTGGTTGCTTGCTTCATAAACCAAGATCGTGGACATTCCCATGGCTAGGAACATCGCCACACGATAGCGGTTATCATAAAAATAGAGTCGCCACCCAGTTTATTAAAACTAGGAAAATAGATAGAGATTCTGGGTACGGGAGCCGAAAGTACAATAAGGGGAAGGTGTTAGGCACCCCTCTTTGCCCAGTCGTGAGACTGGCCCATAGTTGTTCAACATAAGACATATACATGCTTTATTTAATTCTTAACACGTAGTATGTTTTTAGCCTTTAAGCAATTAAGGGTGAGCCGAGACTATAATTGAAAGCATGCATCGGAAAGGTGAATAAAACAATCATGTTCCAGGGAGATAGATCTCGCGGCCGGTGAATGGACGTCACGGCCAAGAGATCTTCCTGGTTTTACGTACCAGCCGAGTGATCGAAGCCCCGGTCGATGTTCTTCTTCACACCAGACAGAGAAGTTAGCAGATAACTAAAACACTATGATTAAAGTATATGGACAGAAAATAAATCAAACCAGAGGCCGTTGGGCCTCACCACCTTGATCCCTCAGTTGCTTGATTGTTTTGGATTGAATGGGATTGACTGATTGCTTCTTGAGAACCTTAGGGTTAGGGTTTGAACTTCAAGCTTTGATCGTCGGATTGGTGACTGCCTTCGAGAGGTTAGGGCTTTTGTAGAGGAGGTTTGAGAGTGTATATTGACAGAGTTTCATGGCTTGAGAGGGTGTGAAAGTATATCAATTTTGGAGCCAAAGGCTCCTTTATATAGGCATGGGGATGACACAACTCGTCCAATCAAAGCACACGATTGGAATTAGAGAGTGATACAAATTCTTCATGGTGATCTCCTGACGTAGCCCGAACGCACCGGAATTTGGCTGCTAGGGTTTTGTGATAGGATCAAACGTTGTAGAAACCCCAATTTGTCCTAACAATTATTTCAAGTCCCACCTTGGGGACCATCCCGATGATGAAATGGATACAGTGATTGCTGATTGACTTCTCGAGAACCTTAGGACTTTCGGTAAGAACTTTGAGCCACTTAGAGGACCCAACCCAGAGCCATACAGCCTTTCAGACAGAAATACAGAATCCTAGGAGAATCCATCTGTCGGCCGTGACATTGATCTCACGGCCTTAAAATCATTTCTTCACCCGAGCAACCTGTTGCTTGAAAATCTCCCTGAGAGATCAATCCTTCGGCCGCAAGATCTATCCTTCGGCCGCAACATCCATTCCTCGGCCGCCAGATCCTTTGCTCGGCCGCCAGATCGTCTATTTTCCAGACTCTGGAATGTTCTGTCAGACGTTTGATCCAACTACACTACCTTCCCGATGCGTTCGAGCTACGCTCAGAGATTACCACGAAGAGTTTGCATTGCATTGAAATTGCAATTGCAATCGTGCGTTTTGATTGGACGGAGTGAGTCACCAATTGCCTATATAAAGGGCCTTTGGGTTCCGAAAATACTACAACAAAAGTCACAAAATTCGTATGCTTTCACATCCTCTCAAGCCACGAAACTCTGCAAAAATACTCTCCCAAACCCTCTCTTCAAAAGCCCTAACCTCCCGAAGGTAGCCATCAATTCGACGATCAAACCCCGAAGTTCAAACCCTAACCCTAGGGTTCTTGAGAAGCAATCAGTCAATCACAAATCAATCCGAAGCAATCAAGCAACTGAGGGATCAAGGTGGTGAGGCCCAACGGCCTCTGGTTTGGTTTACTTATCATTTTTATGCTTAATCGTAGTAATTTGATTATCTGCTAACCCTTCTGTCTGGTGTGAGGAAGAACACCGACCGGGGCTTTGATCCCTCGGCCGGTACATCAAACCAGGAGGATCCCTCGACCGTGACATCCATTCACCGGCCGCGGGATCCATCTCCCTGGGACAGTCTGTTTATGTTCTGCTTTCTGATGCATGCTTTAATTATCGCATTGGCTCACCATTAACTGTTTAAGGGCTTAATTAAACAGATTACGTGTTAGAATTGAATAAAGCAAGTACATGTCTTATGTTGAACAACTATGAGCCAGCTTCACGGCTGGGCAGAGAGGGGTGCCTAACACCTTCCCCTTATTGTACTCTTGGCTCCCGTACCCAGAATCTCTATCTATTTTCCTAGTTTTAATAAACTGGGTGCCTACTCTGTTTTGATGATAACCGTTATCGTGTGGCGATGTTCCTAGCCATGGGAATGTCCACGATCTTGGTTTATGAAGCAAGCAACCAAACGATCAATCTGTATGGAGATGCCCCGTCTGGGAGGTGTCTACAGTTTTTGGCGACTCCGCTGGGGAATTGAGAGCCATAACCAGAAAGTTCAACATAAGACTAATACATGCTTTGTTTAATTCATTTATCATATGCATTGAGCGGGCAACCTCGTTGAGTTCACCTGATACCCCGGCATGACACGGGCTATGTTAGGGGTTCCAGCAAACTCCACAGTCACTCGTACCTAGTGGTATATCAAAAAGGAAATCACCCAATCACCACCTATGATGGGCTGTGTAGACACCTCCCAAATGGGGCATCGCCATACAGATTGGGTCACGTTTGTTTGCTCGATTGGTTGCTTGCTTCATAAACCAAAATCATGGACATCCCCATGGCTAGGAACATCGCCACATGATAGCGGTTACCATCAAAACAGAGTCGCCACCCAGTTTATTAAAACTGGGAAAACAGATAGAGATTCTGGATACGGGAGCCAAAAGTACAATAAGGGGAAGGTGTTAGGCACCCCTCTTTGCCCAGTCGTGAGACTGGCCCATAATCATTCAATATAAGACGTGTAGATGCTTTGTTTAATTCCAACACATAGTCTGTTTATTTATTCCTTTAAACAGTAAGCAAAGTGAGCCAGTACGATAAATAAGCAGGCATCAGAAAGCAGAAAAAACAAACAAACTGTCCCAGGGAGATGGATCCCGCGGCCGGTGAATTGATGTCACGGCCGAGGGATCCTCCTGGTTTGATGTACCGGCCGAGGGATCGAAGCCCCGGTCGGTGTTCTTCCTCACACCAGACAGAAAGATTGACAGGTAATCAAAACGCTACGGTTAGTCCAAAAATACAGTAAATAAGACAAATCAGAGGCCGTTGGGCCTCACCACCTTGATCCCTCAGTTGCTTGATTGCTTTGGATTGGGCGTGATTGACTGATTGCTTGATTGAAAACCCTAGAGTTAGGGTTTGAACTTCGGTGTTTGATTGCTGGATTAACGGCTGCCTTCGAAAGGTTAGGGCTTTTGAAGAGTGAGTATGAGGGAGTGTTTGTGCAGAGTTTCGAGGCTTGAGAGAGTGTGAAGGTATATCAATTTCGGAACCCAAAGGCTCCTTTATATAGGCATATGGATGATTCACTCCGGCCAATCGCAATGCATGATAAAAATTGGAGTTAGAGTGTGATTCTAACTCTCCATGGCAATCCTCTAACGTAGCCTGAACGCATCGGGAAGGTAGTGTAATCGGATCAAACGTCTGACAGAACACGTTCCAGAGTCTGGGAAAAGGTCGATCTGACGGCCGAGGAAAGGATATCATGGCCGAGGAATGGATGTCTCGGCCGAAGGATTGATCTTGCGGCCGAGGGATTGATCTCTCAGGGAGATTTGGCTAGCAACAGGTTGCTCGGGTGAGGAAATGATGTAAGGGCCGTGGGATCGATGTCACGGCCGACAGATGGATTCTCCTAGGCTTCTGTATTTCTGTCTGAAAGGCTGTATGGCTTTGAATTGGGTCCTCTAAGTGGCTCAAAGTTCTTACCGAAAGTCCTAAGGTCCTCAAGGAAGCAATCAGCAATCATTGTATCCATTTCATCATCGGGATTGTCCCAAGGTGGGACTTGAAATAATCGTTAGGCCAAATTGGGGTGTCTACAGATACCCCTCTTTGACTGAACTCAGACGGATTGCGAGACATGTTTGAGTAAGAGTCAAAGCTGTAAAAAGCAACTCAATTTGGTCCAACCACTATTCCAAGGGGTTTTCGAAAAAGGTTTTGTTATGGTCGGGCCGGGAGGCTGCCTACGTATTCCACAAGGGAAATTCAGACCAATCGTAGTTCGGGCAAAAGAAGAAAAATAAAAGTTTGGAGGGTTAGAGACAGAAGACGTACCTTAGGGCTTAAATAGCCATAGTGTGACGTACCTAGACTGAGCCAGGGTTTTGGCGAAGAGTAGTTGAAGGAGCGCGGGGCTACCTGGGGAGTTTTTGCGGAGAGCTTCCTTAGTATTTTGGGGTAGATCAGTACACTGCAGATGCGTTTGCTTTTCTTGATCATCCTTACTTTGACTGAAAGGAGCTCGGTAGAGTAGCCTATTCTTGGGAATGAGCTGGAAGGAATTTGATGTAGTGGGGTGGAATCCAAACCATCTGCTGGGGATGAGTTGGATGCCGGTTTGTTTTTGAGATAGGGGGCGCAGGGCCAGTAAATGGAGCGCGGAGCTTTGGTGATGAGGGAACCGAGGCACGGAGCCGGTTGTAGTCTTGAGGCGAAGGCCTGAGGAGATTGGATAGGACCGAAGCACGGAGCTGGTGTTGATCATAAGGCGAGAGCCTGAGGTGATTGATAGGACCGAAGCGCGGAGCTGGTGTTGATCATAAGGCGAGAGCCCGAGGTGACTGGATTGAGGCGTGGAGCCTGCTGTGGTTTATGAGGCGGAGGCCTGAGGTGAGCTTAGAGCTTGACGTGTTTGAACCGAAGCGCGAAGCTGGTATAAGGCAAGGGCCTGAGGTGAAGGAATTGAGGCGTGGAGCCTGAGGTGATTAGATTGAGGTGTGGAGCCTGCTGCAGTCTTGAGGCGAGGGTTTGAGTTGTTGGAGCTTAGAGCTTGACGTGATTTGAACCGAAGCGTAGAGCTGGTTGTATTCTGATGGTCTGTGCACGGAGCTTTTCCATCATAAGTGTTGGCATGGAGCCAAAGGATCGAGGCGCTGAACCGATCAATAAAAACCGAGGCGTAGAGCCGGTTGATTGCAGGATTGACCTGTTTGATGAGAGATATGCAGAGTGTACATGTGCGATGATGTTTGTTAGATGTAAACAGATATGATTGTGCAGACTCGATGTGATAATGCAATATGTGCACGGGCCCGTGCGTGTGTGTTTGTTTTAAGCTTAGAGCTTCTATCAAGTTCCGGACTTGAGCATTCAGAGCGTAGAGCTCGAGCATTCGGACGGCAGAATCCGAGCATTCAAAGTACAGGCTTTGAGCGTCCAGTACGCAGTGGTTGGGCATCCAAGCGTAGAGCTTGAGCATTCAAAAATGTTAGATTTTTGAGCATTCAGGCGTAGAGCCTGAGAATAGATGTCTTGATTGTAGGGGCGGCTTAGAGCCTGTTGCTTGTTTACGGCTTCGAGCCAGTTTGAGATGATGAACACAGGCTTCGAGCCTGTTAAGAACTTGATTGTGTACGGCTTCGAGCCATTTGAGACAATGGGCTTAGAGCCGCTGGGTTGGTTGTTACGGCTTCGAGCCACTAAGATTGGTTGTTTACGGCTTTGAGCCAGCTGAGACGATAGATACAGGCTTCGAGCCTGTTGGAGTAATGGGCTTCGAGCCACTGAGATTGTGATAACAGGCGTAGAGTCTGTTGCTGTGATGGTGAGCATAGAGCTGCTGAGATAGTAAACATAGGCTTCGAGCCTGTTGAGGTGATGGCTTGGAGCCATTTGAGATAATGGGCGTAGAGTCGCTGAGATTGCTTGTTTACGGCTTTGAGCCAGTTGAGATAGCGGGCTTGGAGCCGTTGAGTTGTGTAGAGACGATGGGCACAGGGCCGCTGAATTGATACGGGCGTAGAGCCGCTATGATAAAGGGCTTCGAGCCGCTGGGTGATAGTAGACAAAGGCTTCGAGCCTGTTGAGGTAATGGGCTTCGAGCCACTGAGTTGATTGTTATGGATCCTAGCCAGTTGAGATGGTAGATACAGGCTTTGAGCCTGTTGAAGTAATGGGCTTCGAGCCGCTGAATTGGTAGATGAAGGCGTAGAGCCGCTGAGTCATGTAGAGATGATGGGCACAGGGCCGCTGAATTGCTATGGGCTTCGAGCCGCTGAGTGAGTTGATATGGGCGTAGAGCCTGTCAATAATGGGCTTGGAGCCGCTGAAGTTTTGAGCTCAGGGCTGCTGAATGTCTTGTTTTGCCGGCCAGCAGTTTGTGGAGAGAGATTTTCCTCATGCTTGGGTATGCCCCCAAGGCTGGTTTTGATCATGTTGCATTGGCTTGGGGATGCCCCCAAGGCTAATTTGATTTTTACTTCTGTTGGTCATGGACCCAGAATTCCATAATGGCTTGAGTTAGTGCACTGAGCAAAATCTGCTGTTGCTGAGGGAATTTGATTAAGGGGCCAGGAGATCGATCTCTCGGCCGAAGGATTGATGTCTCGGCCGAGGTATCGATGTATCGGCCGTGAGATAGCCAAAAGTCAGGAAATCGATTTAAGTTCAGTTAAATCGATCTCACGGCCCATTTAATCTTTTCTTCTCCTCCTCTCTCATTCTCCTCCGTTCCTCTCGCCCGACGACCACCGTACACCGCCGCCCTCCTCCACTACCGTCGATCACCATCATCTCCGGCGATCATCCCCACCGCCGCCGTTACCATTGCTGCTGGCTTCGGTTGTTTGAAACCGTTGGTTTTCCTCCCATCTTGGTTCAAACGTGTTGGCCACGCCATCTTCGGATGTGGCGGATTCGTCCTCGCATCCTTCGTGTAGGTGTGAGTATCCGTCTTCCGACGAGGAGGCGATTGAGGAGCCCGGCTTGTTCGATGCCGCTACCTACATTCTTCCTTCACGTAGGTTGGGTTTTGGCGGTTTCTTGCAGTACCGCCCTTCTGTCGGTGGCCCTGAGGCCGAGGTGGTTCGTCGAGAACCTGAGTTTCACCTGAGTGTTCTGAATGTACCGGTGAGTTTCCTGAAAAGTAAAAAGTTTACTTTAGTTCGGAGTTTGAAAATCTGTGCATGATTTTAAGAGCGACTTTCTTATTTGTGGGATGAAATCCCTTTTTGCTAGGGGCATGAATGAGAGGAACCCGTGTTTGGGTTGAACTTGTTTTTGTTTAAAGAGACTAAAATAACCGTGCCCCCTGTCTAGGCAATGCATGCTTTTATGTTAATTTGATGCCCCTTAGCATTCCTTTTGTTTATGCAATCATGAGATTAACTCCCTTTTGTCTTTGGCAGAGAAATAGGAGGCTGGAGGCTCGCGGAGGAGGCAAGGAGGTACACAGATGGTTCTTGAAGTTGCCAGAACAAGCTCGGGAACTGGTACGCGCTGCAGGTTTCGAGGCATTTGTTCTGGGCCTCGACCTTCCGAAGATGGATTGGTCATTGATGACCTCGCTAGTTGAGAGATGGTGGGACACCACCAAAACATTCCACCTTCCCTCGGCTGGCGAGATGACTATTACTCCAGGTGACTTTTCTTTGTTGAGTGGCCTGCGAGTAGGCGGCGTTCCTCTTCGAGTTGACCCCAGACTTTGGGAGCGAGCAGGCGCTTTGGAGTGGTTTTTGGGCAAGGTGCCCCCTGTTCGTTCGCGAGGTCACATCGACCTTGTTTGGCTGAGCAAGCCCTTCACGCAGGCTGATATCTTGACCCAGGTGAGCGTCGAGCAGTTGGCACGGGCCTTCCTTCTTTACCTCCTTGGGCAAACGTTGTTTGCTAACAAGGACGGTTCGGTACACACGCAGTTTTTGGCTCCTTTGCAGCACTTAGGAGCTATTCGGGAGTTTGACTGGGGCTCGTCTGCTTTGGCCTCTTTATATGGCAATCTTAGGGTTTGCTCGCGGGACAAGAGCCCCATTCTTGGTGGTCACTTTCGAGTGCTTGAGGTATACATTATTTCTTTGTTCCTCTGGTCTTATTTTAGGTTTTGCTGGTTCTGAATTTGTTTTGTTAATCCATATTTCAGCTCTGGGCTTTCGAGCACCTTCTTCAGTTCCCCACGGGTACTAGGCACGGGAATGCGAACTGTATTCCCCGCTATGAGCGATGGCTGACGGAGCATCGGAAGCCACGGTCGCCTATTTTGAGTCTTCCTGAGTGGCGGCGAGTCTTAGACCGTTTGACAGTCGATCAGGTACTCCTTTTCTTTCGCACTCTTTACCCTTAAATTTCCACATTTCCATGCTGTAGCTAATTTGTCTTTGCTTGTAGGTGCGATTTGATCCTTGGGAGGGTATTCCTGAGGAAACTTCCCTTACCCGTTCCAGAGTTCTAGACCAGACTCGTAGCTTGCTCGAGGGTCCTTTTTGTCGAGCTTGGTACTTAGGTGACCGGGTGGCTAGTCAGTGGCGACCACGTGTTGAGGCTCTTCAGCTTGTCCCCCCTCCTCCTCCAGTGTCTATGAGGTCTACTTCCTTGATGTCGAAGGAAGAGCTGAGGAATGCTCGGATCAGAGATTGGGCAGGTCTACTTCTCTAGACAGGTGATTATACAAAGTATTGCCGTCTTTTCTTGGCCTCCCCTGTTGCAGCTCCTCCTGTTGTTCCTGTTTGGCCACAGGCTCCTTCGTTTGTCTCTTTCCACTCAGATGATGGGGAGGAGGAGCGTTTGGTGCTGACTCCTTGTACGACCCAGCTTTACACCTTGCCAGCCGGGGCTTCACAGGTATCTTTAGCTTTTCATTCTAGCTTTCATTGCTTCGTATTGTATCCCTTGCTTAGATATTTGCAATGTTTGATTGCTCTATAGGTACCTGTTGAGATAGTGCAGGAATGGCTTCACGCCTATCAGAGTGCAGAGGCTTTGGTTCGGAGGCAGTGCCGTCAGATTCTCGAGGTATGATTTTTCCTTTTCTATGTATTCTGTTCACTTTGTATTTATTCCTTGAATCTAAGTGTTTGTATCTTCTTTTGGTTGCAGCTTGAAGTTGAGCGAGTATCAGCTGGTGGTGGGGAGGATGTGAGGACCAGTGAGCAGCCTTTGCCTTCTTCTCAGAGATCGCCTAGCTTTTAGGGCTTTTTCTTTTTCCTGTTCATAGTTAGTAAGGAAATAGACAAAAACTACATTTGTATAGTGAAAGCAACCACAACAGTGATTTTGTAAACAAGTTCTATGAAATAAGGAGTGCTTTTTGTGCCCCTAGATGGTTTGAGTTTGCATGCGATAATCAGAACATGGCCTTTTGAACAAGTTTTTGCTGATAGACAGTAACTTGTATGAAAACACTTGGCCGAAGAATCGATCACTCGGCCGACGGATCATTATTGCGGCCGAGGTATTGATTCCTCAGCCGTTACGTCTATTTGCCCAAGGGAGCTAGGTTTTGCTTTAGCCAAGTGACATCCTGTTTCATATTCCTTCCTATGCTTAGTTTTTGATTTTCTGTCTTTTGCTTTTGCCATGCTTCATAGCCCAATTGCCAAACTTAAGAGTCTTTTGAAGTATCATACCCATTGCGTTGACGACTTTTGGGTTAGAGGAGATGAACTATAATTCTTAAGTGTCTTTGTTTTTGCCAATTCTTTGGAAAATGACTAACTCATCTTTTGTGAGCTCAATACGCAGGGTTAGCTATGCCTATCATTGAGTACAAACCTGTTGATGTTTTCCCTTCTCCAAATATTTGGGCCGTATCTCGATGTGAGATTGCCTACGTATCCCAATCAGGGAATCAGGCCTTTTACGTAGTTCCAAGATTACCACCTTTGGGGGTTGGGTTTGGTTTTTCTTTCTCTCGTGCTCTATGTTTTGCCTAGGTTACCTGATAGAGGTTGAGTCCCTAGCGAGCTTTCCTTCAAATGCCTTGACTTTTGCCTAGGCTACGTTTTTCACTTTTTCTTGTCCTAGCAGGCTTTGCTCTTACTTTTGCTTGGGTGTGTAGATTGCCCAACGAGCATTTTTCTCTCAAGAGGGTTTTAGTGTTTTGGAGAGGAATCTAATGGAGATGTTTTTATGAATCTCCTGTTGCGTTTGTACTTTCACAATGGGCAAGCTAGCCCTAAGTGTTCTCATGGAGATAGCGTCTTCTTCCTGAGTTTTGATAAAAACCTAGTTTTAAGTAATTAGAGTTTATTCTTTCCTTCCTTTTTGTCGGAAACACGAAGATTTTGATCCCTTCGAATTCTTCCCTTGTTTTGGCAATGAGAGCATAGTGCATGGCAATTGCAATTTAGAAATTTGGATTTAGATAAGCATAATCTGAAAGATGAAAAAGGAATTCTCTTAGCAGAAATAAAATGCCCAAACAGGGGCCCAAAACTCGTTCTAGTTTGTTTAAAGCAAAAACAATGTTTTAACGCTTTTTGTTTGCCATGTTGTGACTTCTCAGCTACTGCAGCATGTCGGGGTCATTTCCCTTGTCTTTTGCAACTTTGTACTCTTTCCCACCCTCTTCCTTGCCAAACAGAGCCTTTGGATTGGGTTCATCTTTGACGTTCGTACAATGGCTACTTCCCTGAGCCATGAGCAATCCCCAAATGGATGTATCAGTTTGAATCTCCCTTTCCTCATTGATTGTGTGGTCATCAGCCATTTCTTCCTGATTGAATAGTGATGCTAAGGAGGTTTCATCGAGCGGATCATCGCACTCTTCTTCCATTTCATCAAAGTCGCTTTCCCCTGTTTTATAGGGTTCTGTGTATATGAAATCTAGATCTTCTCTTTCCTCTATCCATTGAATATAGTCGCACTCGTCGTAAGGGTTGACCCATGGTTGCATTTGAAACTCCTCTACCTTTTCCATGAGATTGATTGTCTCCCAAACAATGGGTGGTGTTGGAATTTTGGGACGGTTGATGCGTACCACTATTTGGGCAGGCTCGAAGCGGGCGTGCCTTTTCATCATGATGACCCTTTCTTTTTCCTTCTTCCTATTCTCAAACCAGATACGAAGCCATTCGTCATCTTCTAGAAATGGAATGTCTGGATCCTCCAAATTGTGTCTTGCCCAGTAGTGTTCCTTCCACTTCCTTAGCTTTTCCTCCTCTGCCTGATCTTTGTTGCTTATGTCGGACATATCAACGTCGATTACCTCTGATTGATTAGAATCATTATCCTCCTCCTCCTCCATCATGAAACACTCGTCCTCCTCGGGGAAGGTTAAGGTAGGTTTAGTTTGGTTGTCTTGGACAATGTATTGGCTGGGATTGTATGTGGGGTTGTGAGATAGATTTATGAGATTGATATTTCGAGGTGGCGGTTCAGCATTATGAGTAGGGAGTGGGTTGGCTTGCCCATCAGGTTTTGGTGGTTTTATGGTTCGACTATCAATAAGGTCTTGAATGTCGTGACGAAGATGCATGCAATTGTCTGTTTCGTGCCCAGGGTGTTGGTGGTAGGCGCATTGTTTGTTTGGATCATGGTTTGGACCGTAGGGCGGCGGAGGAAGTGGCTTGTTTAGAGGTTTAAGATGCCCTTGACGGCTGAGAATGGTCAGGGCTTGGGACAAGGTCATGTAAAGAGGATCAAAGTTGCGGCGGGGTCGATTTGAGCTTCGGGATGGGCTAGTTTGGAAAGGGTCTTGAGACAAGGATGTGCCAAGGGCATTTACGGAGGCGTGAGATGTACGGCTAGAGAAGGTTTTCTTAGGTGGAGGAGTGGCCTCTTCTTTCCCAATGAGTCCTAACTTGATTCCATCTTCGATTTGCAACCCAGTGGCATGTAAGCGCTTGAAGTCGGTGATAGCCTGCGTGTAAATATGCCTGAGATATTTGGGTTGCAAATTTTTGACAACTATCCTCACTTGGTCTTCCTCGGAGGGGCGGTTCTTCATCTTGGCAGCCTTTTCCCTCCATCTTGCCACAAAGGTAGCAAAGTCCTCATTGGAATCTTGTTTGGTCATTTCCAAGTCTCGAGTTGTTAGTTCAATTTGGACGTTGTACGCATATTGCTTGACGAAAGCATTGGCAATTTCCGGCCAAGTTTGATAATGTACAAACTCCAAAGTGAGGAACCAGTCGAGGGCACTTCCGGTGAGGGTTCGCTGGAACAACTGGGCGATGAGCTCGTCGTTCAAGCCCATCGGCTTCAGGGTGTTGATAACATGGCGAACATGACTGGTAGGGTTGCCAGTTCCATTGAACTTCTCAATGTTGGGCATCTTGAAATTCTCAGGCAGCTTGGATGCAGAGAAGAGGCAGAGTCCCTCGAAATCCAGAATTTGGTCCCCTTGTGAACGAGCCAAGGCTTGTTTGATTTCCTTGACTTGCTTGGTCAACTCAGGACTTTCTGCCAATACTACTTTATGGGGGTTCTCGTCTTCCATTGATTTTTCCTCATCCTCAGCATATCTAGCTGCCTTTTCTGCTAGTAGTGCAGTGATTTGAGCTTGGAGGTCGGCAATAGTGGCGTCATTGTCTGCCATGAAGGTAGAAGGGTTGCTTGACGAAGCTTGAGATTTAGTGAATGACGGGGTCCGTTGAAGGGATGACCGGGAAGTTTCTGAAAGCGGTTGGAATTGTTGTGGTGAGGGTGTTTTGTCAGATGAGGACGATAGACGGGAGGGTTGCAGAGACCTTTGTTTGGCGTAGCTTCGGGTGTTATAAGAGTACAAAGTTGGCTGTGGTTGCTTCTTTGATTTACCTATTGTGCCTGCTTGAAAAGTAGAATACATGGAAGTCAGTATTTAGCCTGTGTAGGGTTAGGATTTGGGCTGAAAATCCCAACCCTTCTGCACAGAAAGAGTTAATTACAACAACAAATGATACAAGGTGTGAGGAAGAACTTTTGCAAGTAAAAATGCAAATAGGTTCCTAGCCTGTAGGTTCCTGTCTTAGTTTGATAAGCTCTATAGCTTTCTAAAACATGCAAGGTTTCGGTAGTCTCAGGGTGCTCCGTTGTCAAAGGGCACCAATCCTCTCACCAGCCCATCATAGGCGGCGATTGGGTGATTTCCTTTTTGATATACCACTAGGTACGAGTGACTGTGGAGTTTGCTGGAACCCCCAACATAGCCCGTGTCATGCCGGGATATCAGGTGAACTCAACGGGTTGCCCGCTCGATGCATATGATAGATGAATTAAACAAGGCATGTATTAGTCTTATGTTGAACTTTTTGGTTTTGGCTCTCATATCCCCAGCAAAGTCGCCAAAAACTGTAGACACCTCCCAAACGGGGCATCGCCATACAGATTGGGTCACGTTTGTTTGCTCGATTGGTTACTTGCTTCATAAACCAAAATCATGGACATCCCCATGGCTAGTAACATCGCCACATGATAACGGTTATCATCAAAACAGAGTCGCCACCCAGTTTATTAAAACTGGGAAAACAGATAGAGATTCTGGATACGGGAGCCAAAAGTACAATAAGGGGAAGGTATTAGGCACCCCTCTTTGCCCAGTCGTGAGACTGGCCCATAATCATTCAATATAAGACGTGTAGATGCTTTGTTTAATTCCAACACATAGTCTGTTTATTTATTCCTTTAAACAGTAAGCAAAGTGAGCCAGTACGATAAGTAAGCATGCATCAGAAAGCAGAAAAAACAAACAAACTGTCCCAGGGAGATGGATCCCGCGGCCGGTGAATTGATGTCATGGCCGAGGGATCCTCCTGGTTTGATGTACCGGCCGAGGGATCGAAGCCCCGGTCGGTGTTCTTCCTCACACCGCACAAAATTAACAGGTAATCAAAACGCTACGGTTAGTCCAAAAATACAGTAAATAAGACAAATCAGAGGCCGTTGGGCCTCACCACCTTGATCCCTCAGTTGCTTGATTGCTTTGGATTGGGCGTGATTGACTGATTGCATGATTGAAAACCCTAGGGTTAGGGTTTGAACTTCGGGGTTTGATTGCTGGATTAGCGGCTGCCTTCGGAAGGTTAGGGCTTTTGAAGAGTGAGTATGAGGGAGTGTTTGTGCAGAGTTTCGAGGCTTGAGAGAGTGTGAAGGTATATCAATTTCGGAACCCAAAGGCTCCTTTATATAGGCATAGG
Organism: Rhododendron griersonianum; assembly: GCA_018127125.1. Lineage (NCBI taxonomy): Eukaryota > Viridiplantae > Streptophyta > Magnoliopsida > Ericales > Ericaceae > Rhododendron > Rhododendron griersonianum. Next base: position 25,276,891 of record CM030791.1, on the reverse strand, counting down.
GATGACTCACTCCGGCCAATCGCAATGCACGATAAAAATTGGAGTTAGAGTGTGATTCTAACTCTCCATGGCAATCCTCTAACGTAGCCCGAACGCATCGGGAAGGTAGTGTAATCGGATCAAACGTCTGACAGAACACGTTCCAGAGTCTGGGAAAAGGTCGATCTGACGGCCGAGGAAAGGATATCACGGCCGAGGAATGGATGTCTCGGCCGAAGGATTGATCTTGCGGCCGAGGGATTGATCTCTCAGGGAGATTTGGCTAGCAACAGGTTGCTCGGGTGAGGAAATGATGTAAGGGCCGTGGGATCGATGTCACGGGCGACAGATGGATTCTCCTAGGCTTCTGTATTTCTGTCTGAAAGGCTGTATGGCTTTGAATTGGGTCCTCTAAGTGGCTCAAAGTTCTTACCGAAAGTCCTAAGGTCCTCAAGGAAGCAATCAGCAATCATTGTATCCATTTCATCATCGGGATTGTCCCAAGGTGGGACTTGAAATAATCGTTAGGCCAAATTAGGGTGTCTACAGGCTGGTGAAAGGACTGGTGCCCTTTGACAATGGAGGACCCTGAGACTACCTAAACCTTGCATGTATTAGAAAGCCATAGAACTCATCAAACTAAGACAGGAACCTACAGGCTAGGAACCTACTTGCATCTGTTTGCGAAAGTTCTTCCTCACACCTTGTATCATCTGTTGTTGTAATAACTCTTTTTGTGCAGAAGGGTTGAGATTTTCAGCCCAAATCCTAACCCTATGCAAGCCAAGTACTGACTTTCAGGTACTTTACTTTTCAAGCAGGCACAATAGGTAAAACAAAGAAGCAACCACAACCAATTTTATACTCTTAGGACACCCGAAGTCACGCCAAACAGAGGTCTTTGCAGCTGTCCTGTCTGTCACCCTTGCCTGCCAAAACACCTTCACCGTAGCGGTCCCAATCACTTCCAGGGACTTCGTGGTCATCTTCTCAAACAAACTCAATTATCTACCAAATCCCAAGCTTCATCGAGCAATCCTCCCATGGCAAATAACGGCGCCATCATTGCTGATCACCAAGCTCAAAGTCGCTACCTTACTAGCAGAGAAAGCAGCAAGAGATGCTGAGGACGAAGAGAAATCGGTGGAAGATGAGAATCCTCATAAAATGGTGTTGGCCGAAAGTCCCAAATTGACCAGGCAAGTCAAAGATGCCAAACATCGAGAAGTTCAACGGGGTTGGTAACCCCACCGGTCATGTTCGCCATGTTATCAACACCCTGAAGCCAATGGGTCTGAGTGATGAGCTCATCGCTCAATTAATCGCCCCTCTGAGGAAGATCAAGTGAGGACAGTTGTCAAGAATCTGTAGCCCAAGTACCTCAGGCATATCTACACTCAGACTATCACTGATTTCAAATGCCTGCATGCTACTGAGCTACAGATTGAAGAAGGGATCAAGCTAGGCCTCATTGGGAAAGAAGAAACTCCTCCACCCAAGAAAACCTTCCCGACCCGTACATCTCATGCCTCTGTCAACACCCTTAACTCAACCTTACCACAAGACCCTTTTCAAGTCAGTTCATCCCGAAACTCAAACCGCCCTCGCCGCAACTTTGACCCTCTCTATATGACCTCGTCTCAAGCCTTAACCATTCTTAGCCGTCAAGGGCATCTCAAACCCTTAAACAAACCACTTCCCCAGCCACCTTATGGCCCAAACCATGATCCCAACAAACAGTGCGCCTACCACCAACACCCTGGGCATGAAACAAATAACTGCGTGCAAGCCAATCCACTTCCTACTCACAATGCTAAACCACCACCCCAAAATATCAATCTTATAAGCCTATCTCATAACCTCACATATAATCCTAGCCAATACATTGTTCAAATCACCCAAGCCAAACCAACATTGACCTTCCCAGAGGAGGATGGATGTTTCATGATAGAGGAAGAAGAAAACAATGAGTCCGATCAATAGGAAGCGATCAATCCCAACATGTCTGACAAAAGTGACGAAGAAGAACAAGCAAAAGAGGAAAGGTTAAGGAAATGGAAAGAGCATTCCTGGGCGAAACACAGTTTGGAGGATTCCGACATTCCGCTCGTGGAGGATGATGAATGGCTGCACATCTAATTTGAGAATAGGAAGAAGGAAAAGGAAAGGGTCATCATGATGAGAGGGCACGCCTGTTTCAAGCTTGCCCAAATAGTGGTACCCATCAACCATCCCAAAATTTTGACACTGCCAATCGTCTGGGAAACAATCAATAGAAAAGGTGGAGGAATTTCAAATGCAGCCATGGGTAAATCCCTACGAAGAATGCGACTACAGCCAGTGGATAGAGGAAAATTCCACATGCATGGACCCGTATCAAACAGGGGAAAGTGACTTTAACGAAATGAAGGGAGAATGCAATGATCCACTCTCCTTAACATCACTATTCAGCCAAGTGGAAGTAATTAATCTCTCTTATGACTGCACAATCAACGAGGAGTAAGAAGAGGTGATGAAAACCCAGACTGACATTTCCATTTGGGGACTACTCATGTCTCAAAGAGGTAGCCACCGTGCAAGTTGTGAAGATGGATCAAGTTCAAAGGCTCTGTTTGGCAAAAAAGAGGGTGGAAAAGAGTATAAGGTTGCGAAAGGCAAAGGTTTTGAAAACGCCCGGAATGCTACAGTAGCTAAGAAGTCACAACATGGCCAAAAAAAAAACATTAAACATTACTTTTATTTTCTAAATCAAACTAAAACATGTTTTGGGCCCCTACTCGGGCATTTTATTTCTGCTAAGTGAATTCCTGTTTCATCCTCTAGACTATGCTTATTCAATGATTTATTTCCTAAGTTGCAATTACCAAAACACTATAGTCTCTTTGCCAAACAAAAGGAAATTTCAAGGAATCAAGTTCTTTACATCCCTGAAAAAAAGGAAGGAGAGGATGAACTTTAGTTGCTTAAGAAACTAGGTTTTTGTCAAAACTTAGAAAGAAGACGCTATCTCCGTGAGAACACTTAGGGTTAGCTTACCCATTGTGAAGGTACAAACGCAACAGGAGATTTAGAAAAATACCTCCATCAAATTCCTCTCCAAAACACAGAAAACCTCTTGAGAGAAGTGCTCGTTGGGTAACCTGAAAACCCAAGCAAAAGTAAGAGCAAAGCTTGCTAGGGCAAGAAAATGCAAAAACGCAGCCTAGGCAAAAGTTAAGGCATTCAAAGAAAAGCTCGCTAGGGACTCAACCTCCATTAGGTAACTTAGGCAAAATCAAAAGCATGTGAGAAGAAAAATCAAGAGTGAAAACCCAACCTCAAAGGTGATGATTTTGGAACTACGTAAAAGGCCCGATTCCCTGATTGGGATACGTAGGCAATCTCATATCGAGATGCGACCCAAACATTTGGAGAGAAGGAAAAACATCAACAAATTTGTACTCAATGACAGGCATAGCTAACCCTGCGTATTGAGCTCGCAAAAGATGAGTATGCTTTTCTCGAAGAGTTGGCAACAGCAATAGACACAAGAATTATTGCTCATCCCCTCTAACCTGAAGGTCATTAATACAATGAGCAGGGTACCTCAAAAACTCTCGAGTTTGGCAATCGGACTATGGAACATGGCAAAAGCAAAAGGCAAGAAAATCAAAACCAAGCATAAGAAGGAAGAGAAAAGAGGATGCCATTTGGCCAAAACAAAATCTACCTTTGGAAAATCAAAGTAACAGCCGAAGAATTGATACATTGGCCGCAACATCGATTCTTTAGCTGAGTAATCGATTCTTCAGCCAGTATTTCATTTTCAAACAAATTACTGTCTATCAGCAAATACTTGTTCAAAAAGCCATGTTCTGACTATCGCATGCAAACTCAAGACATCTAGGGGCATAAAAAGCATTTCTCATTTCATGAACAAAAGCTTGCCTACAAAATCATCACTATGGTTGCTTTCACTATACAAATACAGTTTCTGCTTCTCTCTTTGCTAACCATGAACAGGAAGGAAAAAGAAAATCCTAAAGCTGGTCGTGACGGTGTCTTCGAGTCGATCTCTGAGATGAAGAAGGGGATTGCTGGCTATCCTCCCCACTGACAGCTGGTGCTCACTCAACCTCAAGCTACAGGGAAAAGAATTAAAAACAAAGGGCAAGCACCAAGCCCTCCTCTTCTCCGTCATCAGAGTGGAAGAAGACAAAGGAAAGGGCCCGTGGCCAAACAGGAACAACTGAAGGAACAGCAGGCAAAACCAAGGAAAAATGGCAGTACTCCATACAGTCACCTGCCTAAAGAAGTAAACCCGCCCAGTCTCTAATCTGAGCATTCTCCAAGTCTACTTTAGACATCGAAGAAGTAGATCTCATCAACGCCGGAGGAGGAGGAGGAGGAGGAACAAACTGAAGATCCTCAGCACGCGGGCGCAACTGGCTGGCCACCCGATCACATAAGTACCAGGCTTAACAAAAGGGACCCTTGAACAGGCTATGAGTACAATCTAGAACCCTGGAACGCGCAAGAGGGGTGTCCTCTGATATACCACTCCAAGGGTCGAACGTCGCCTGCAAACAAAGTCTAAATCAGCCACAACACAGAGGAATGGAGATCTAAAAACAAGGAATGCAAGGGATACCTGGTCAACCGTCAATCGGTCCAAAACTCGTCGCCAAGGCTCAAAACTGGCAACCGTGGCTTCCGTTGGTCCACCAGCCATCGCTCACAGTGAGAAACACAGTTCACATCCTCATGCTTGGTATCAGTTGGAAACTGAAGAGAAAGGAAGTAAAGAAGAAGGATATACCTTACGCACTCGGTAGTGACTGCCAAGGATAAAACTCTTGTTCCTTGGGCAAGCTCCAAGATTGCCATACAGGGTAGCCAAAGCGGATGATCCCCAATCAAACTCCCTAACGGCCCCCAAATGCTGCAAAGGGGCCAAGAGCTGTGTATGCACTGAACTATCCTTGTTGGCAAACAATGTCTGCCGAGGAGATAGAGAAGGAAAGCCCGTGTTAACTGCTCAATACTCACATGAGTCAAAATATCAGTCTTCATGAAAGTCTTGCTCAGCCAAGAGACATCAACTTGACCTCGGGAGTGAAGAGGAGGCATCTTGCCCAAGAACCACTCCAAAGCCCCTACCCGCTCCCAAAGCCTGGGGTCAACCCGAAGAGGAGCTCCACCTACTCGTAGGCTGGTCAACAAAGAGAGGTCACCTAATGTGATCGTCATCTCACCAGCAGAAGGAAAATGGAATGTGTTGGTAGTATCCCACTGCCTTTCAATCAACGAGGTCATCAACGACCAATCCATCTTCGGAAGGTTGAGGCCCAAAATGAACGCCTCAAAACTAGCAGCACGTACTAGCTCCCGAGCTCGCTCCGCCAACATTACAAACCACTTGTGCACCTCTGCAAAGTCCGACAAAGGGAGTTAATCTCATTGCATGAACAAATAAAAAGCTAGGGGCATCAAATCGACGTTTAAAAAGCATGCATTGCCTAAATAGGGGGCACGGTTATTTTAGCTTCTTTAAACAGAACAACTTCGACCCAACCACGGGTCCTTCTCATTCACGCCCCTGGCTAAAAGGGATCTCATCCCGTAAATAAAAAACTCATTTTTGATCATGCAAATTAAAACTCCGAACTAAAGTAAACCTTTTACTTTTCAGGAAGCTTACCGAAACATTGAGGACGCTCGAGTGCTACTCAGGGGCTCTACGCCCACACCTCAGCAGCTCTATGCCACGCCATGTGCACAGCCTCGCGCTCAACAGGCCAGCAAAACAATCCTGCGGCTTCCACTCAATGCACCCTCTAGAAGGCGTTTATGTTGCTAGCTTGCAGAAAGTATTTAGCCACCAGAATACATTTAAGTCGCTAGAAGGTGTTCGGCCTCCGAAAGGCACTCCCAACAGTGGAGATGATGGAAATCTCCCTAACAAAATGGAATATTATCAAGAACTAGCCTTGGGGACAATCCCGAGCATGTGGAATCTAGCCTTGGGGGCAATCCTGAGCATACTCCGAACTAGCCTTGGGGACAATCCCGAGCATGTGGAATCTAGCCTTGGGGGCAATCCCGAGCATACTCAGAACTAGCATTGGGGACAATCCTGAGCATGTGGAATCTAGCCTTGGGGACAATCCCGAGCATACTCAAAACTAGCCTTGGAAGCATCCCAAGCATGAGGAACAAATCAAACCCCGTGGAAGATGGAAGATGGAATACTCAACAGCCTTAATCCCAGCAGCTCTACACTATCTTAACCAACTCAATGCCATAATGTACAGCAAGATATCATCTATTCTCAAGCTCCATGCTTGAATGCTCAAAGTTCTACATTTTGAATGCTCGAAGCCCTTCGAATGCCCAACCACTGTGTACTGGATGCTCAAGTTCTACACTTGAATGCTCAAGCTCTACGTTTGAATGCCCAACCACTATGTACTGGATGCTCCAGTTCTACACTTGAATGCTCAAGCTCTATGTTTGAATGCCCAACCACTGCGTACTGGATGCTCAAAGTCTGTACTTTGAATGCTCAAAATCAAACATTTTGAATGCTCGAAGCCCTTCGAATACCCAACCACTGTGTACTGGATGCTCAAGTTCTACACTAACAGCCTTAATCCTAGCAGCTCTACACTATCTCAACCAGCTCAATGCCGTAATGTACAGCAAGATATCGTCTATTCTCAAGCTCCATGCTTGAATGCTCAAAGTTCTACATTTTGAATGCTCGAAGCCCTTCGAATGCCCAACCACTGTGTACTGGATGCTCAAGTTCTACACTTGAATGCTCAAGCTCTACGTTTGAATGCCCAACCACTGTGTACTGGATGCTCAAGTTTTACACTTGAATGCTCAAGCTCTATGTTTGAATGCCCAACCACTGCGTACTGGATGCTCAAAGTCTGTACTTTGAATGCTCAAAATCAAACATTTAGAATGCTCGAAGCCCTTCGAATACCCAACCACTGTGTACTGGATGCTCAAGTTCTACACTAACAGCCTTAATCCTAGCAGCTCTACACTATCTCAACCAGCTCAATGCCGTAATGTACAGCAAGATATCGTCTATTCTCAAGCTCCATGCTTGAATGCTCAAAGTTCTACATTTTGAATGCTCGAAGCCCTTCGAATGCCCAACCACTGTGTATTGGATGCTCAAGCTCTACGTTTGAATGCCCAACCACTGTGTACTGGATGCTCAAGTTCTACACTTGAATGCTCAAGCTCTACGTTTGAATGCCCAACCACTGCGTACTGGATGCTCGAGCTCTATGTTCGAATGCTTAAGGTTTATACCTTAAATGCTCAGGCTCTACGCTCTAAATGCCCAACCACTGTGTACTGGATGCTCGGATTCTGCTGTCCAAATGCTAGAGCTCTACGATCTGAATGCTCAAGTCCGGAACTTGAAAGAAGCTCTAAGCTTAAATCAAACACACACGCACGGGCCTGTGCACATATTGCATCAATCACATCGAGTCTGCATAACTATCATAACCATCACCATTATCACATCTAACAATCATCTCCATCATCGTATACACACCTTTGCATATCTATCTCTCATTTAACAGGTCAATCCTGCAAATCAACCGGCTCTACGCCTCGATTTTATTGATCGGTCTAGCGCCTCGATCCTTTGGCTCTATGTCAAAACTTATGATGAGAAAGCTTTTGTGCACAGACCATCAGAATGCAACCGGCTCTATGCCTCGGTTCAAATCACGTCAAGCTCTAAGCTCTGACTCCTCAGGCTCTCGCCTCATGACTACAACCGGCTCCGCGCCTCGGTTCCCTCATATCAAATGCTCTGTGCTCCAGTTACTGGCCTCGCGCCCCCCACATCTCAAAAACGACGTTTGATTCTTCCCCAGTAGATGGCTTGGATTCCACCCCATTACATAAATTCCATCCAGCTCATTCGTAAGGATAGGCTACCCTACCGAGCTCCCTTCAGTCAAAATAAGGATGATCAAGAAAAGCAAACGCACCTGCCGTGTACTGGTCTACCCCAAAATACTAAGGAAGCTCTCCATAAAAACTCCCCCGGCAGCCCCGCGCTCCTTCAACTACTCTCCGCCAAAACCCTGGCTCAGTCTAGGTACGTCGCACTACGGCTTTTTAAGCCCAAAGGTACGTCTTCTGTCTCTAACCCTCCAAACTTTTTCTTTTCTTTATTGCCCGCCCGAACTATGGTTGGTTTGAATTTCCCTTGTGGAATCCGTAGGCAGCCTCCCGGCTCGACCATAACAAAAAACCTTTTTTGAAAACCCCTTGGAATAGTGGTTGGACCAAATTGAGTTGCTTTTTACAGCTTTGACTCTTACTCAAAAATGTCTCGCGATCCGTCTGAGCTCAGTCAAAGAGGGGCATCTGTAGACACCCCAATTTGGCCTAACAATTATTTCAAGTCCCACCTTGGGGACCATCCCGATGATGAAATGGATACAGTGATTGCTGATTGACTTCTCGAGAACCTTAGGACTTTCGGTAAGAACTTTGAGCCACTTAGAGGACCCAACCCAGAGCCATATAGCCTTTCAGACAGAAATACAGAATCCTAGGAGAATCCATCTATCGGCCGTAACATTGATCTCACGGCCTTAAAATCATTTCTTCACCCGAGCAACCTGTTGCTTGAAAATCTCCCTGAGAGATCAATCCCTCGGCCGCAAGATCTATCCTTTGGCCGCAACATCCATTCCTCGGCTGCCAGATCCTTTGCTCGACTGCCAGATCGTCTATTTTCCAGACTCTGGAACGTTCTGTCAGACGTTTGATCCAACTACACTACCTTCCCGATGGGTTCGAGCTACGCTCAGAGATTACCACGAAGAGTTTGCATTGCATTGCAATTGCAAACGTGCGTTTTGATTGGACGGAGTGAGTCACGAATTGCCTATATAAAAGGCCTTTGGGTTCTGAAAATACAACAACGAAAGTCACAAAATTCGTATGCTTTCACATCTTCTCAAGCCACGAAACTCTGCAAAAATACTCTCCCAAACCCTCTCTTCAAAAGCCCTAACCTCCCGAAGGTAGCCATCAATCCGACGATCAAACTCTGAAGTTCAAACCCTAACCCTAGGGTTCTCGAGAAGCAATCAGTCAATCACAAATCAATCCGAAGCAATCAAGCAACTGAGGGATCAAGGTGGTGAGGCCTAACGGCCTCTGGTTTGGTTTACTTATCATTTTTATGCTTAATTGTAGTAATTTGATTATCTGCTAACCTTTCTGTCTGGTGTGAGGAAGAACACCGACCGGGGCTTTGATCCCTCGGCCGGTACATCAAACCAGGAGGATCCTTCGATCGTGACATCCATTCACCGGCCGCGGGATCCATCTCCCTGGGACAGTCTGTTTATGTTCTGCTTTCTGATGCATGCTTTAATTATCGCACTGGCTCACCATTAACTGTTTAAAGGCTTAATTAAACAGATTACGTGTTAGAATTGAATAAAGCAAGTACATGTCTTATGTTGAACAACTATGGACCAGCTTCACGGCAGGGCAGAGAGGGGTGCCTAACACCTTCCCCTTATTGTACTCTTGGCTCCCATACCCAGAATCTCTATCTATTTTCCTAGTTTTAATAACTGGGTGGCAACTCTATTTTGATGATAACCGCTATCGTGTGGCGATGTTCCTAGCCCTGGGAATGTTCACGATCTTAGTTTATGAAGCAAGCAACCAAATGAGCAATAAACGATCAATCTGTATGGAGATGCCCCGTCTGGGAGGTGTCTACAAACGTATGACAGAACGTTCCAGAATCTGGAAAACAAACAATCTGGCGGCCAAGCAGTGGATCTGGCGGCCGAGGAAACGGATGTTACGGTCGAAGGATAGATCTTGCGGCCAAGGGATTGATCTCTCAGGGAGATTTTCATGCAACAGGTTGCTCGGGTGAAGAAATGATGTTGAGGCCGTGAGATCAATGTCACGGCCAACAGATGGATTCTCCTGGGATACTGTATTTCTGTCTGAAAGGCTATTTGGCTCTGGATTGGGTCCTCTAAGTGGCTCAAAGTTCTTACCATAAGTCCTAAGGTCCACAAGAAGGCAATCAGCAATCACTGTATCCATCTCATCATAGGGATGGTCCCCAAGGTGGGACTTGAAATAATCGTTAGGCCAAATTGGGGTGTCTACATATGGCCGTAGCCGTCTAGCTGCTATCACCATTGCAAAGGCTATCTTTTCGGCTCCGGGATATCTCAGCTTAGCTCCTCGCAATGCCATGTTGGTGTAGTATACTGGAAGCTGTGTCCCTTGCTCCTCCCTAATTAGAACCGTGCTGACTGCATGGGGGGAGATAGCAAGGTATAGAAATAGGTCCTTCCCTTCTTGGGTTCTACTAAGCAATGGCGGGGATGTCAAATACCCCTTCAGCTAGTTGAAAGCTTCCTCCTCTGTGGAAGTCCATTCAAAAGTCTTTTTCAGAACTTTGAAGAATGTTTGACATTTATCAGTTACACGTGAGATAAACCTGCTCAATGCTGCTACACGTCCTGTTAGCTTCTGGACCTCCTTGATATTCTGGGGTGAACGCATGGTGAGTATGGCCTGAATTTTCTCAGGATTCGCTTCAATGCCCCTTTGGGATACCATGAAGCCTAAAAACTTTCCTGAGAAAATCCCAAAACCACATTTTGTTGAATTGAGCTTCATTTGGTATTTCCTGAGGACCTCAAAGGTTTCTTCCAAATCTGCAACATGGTTTCATGCCTTGGCACTTTTAACCAGCATATCATCCACGTATACTTCTACGTTGCACCCAATTTGTTGCTTGAACATCTTGTTGACCAACCTTTGGTACGTCGCTCTTGCATTCTTTAGACCAAAGGGCATTACCCTGTAGCAATATAGTTCCCTGTCGGTAATGAACGAGATTTTCTCTTGATCTCTGTAGACACCTCTCAAACGGGGCATCGCCATACAGATTGATCGTTTATTGCTCGATTGGTTGCTTGCTTCATAAACCAAGATCGTGGACATTCCCATGGCTAGGAACATCGCCACACGATAGCGGTTATCATCAAAACAGAGTCGCCACCCAGTTTATTAAAATTGGGAAAATAAATAGAGATTCTGGGTACGGGAGCCAAGAGTACAGTAAGGGGAAGGTGTTAGGCACCCCTCTCTGCCCAGCCGTGAGACTGGCCCATAGTTATTTAACATAAGATGTATAGATGCTTTGTTTAATTCTAACACATAGTCTGTTTAATTATGCCTTTAAACAGTAAGTAAAGTGAGCCAGTGCGATAATCAAAGCATGCAACAGAAAGCAGAGAAGCAAAACAAACTGTCCCAGGGAGATGGATCCCGCAGTCGGTGAATGGATGTCACAGCCGAGGGATCCCCCTGGTTTTATGTACCGGCCGAGGGATCGAACCCCCGGTCGGTGTTCTTCCTCACACCAGACAGAAAAGTTAGCAGATGATTAAATGCTACGATTAATCATGAATATGATAAATAAAACAAACCAGAGGCCGTTGGGCCTCACCACCTTGATCCCTCAGTTGCTTGATTGCTTTGGATTTGATTACGATTGATTGATTGCTTCTTTGAAAACCCTAGGGTTAGGGTTTGAACTTCGGGGTTTGATCGTCAGATTGATGGCTGCCTTCGGGAGGTTAGGGCTTTTGAAGTGGGGATTTGAGAGAGTATTTTTGCAGAGTTTCGTGGCTTGAGAGAGTATGGAAGTATACGAATTTGATGATTTCGTTGTTGTATTTTCGGAACCCCAAAGGCCCTTTATATAGGCAATTGGTGACTCACTCCGGCCAATCAAAAATGCACGATTGCAATTGCAATGCAATGCAAACTCTTCGTGATGATCTCTTAGTGTAGCCCGAACGCATTGGGAAGGAAGTGTAGTTGGATCAAACGTCTGACAAAACGTTCCAGAGTCTGGAAAATAGACGATCTGGCAGCCGAGCAAAGGATCTAGCGGCCGAGGAATGGATGTTGCGGCCGAAGGATAGATCTTGCGGCCGAGGGATTGATCTCTCAGGGAGATTTTCAAGCAACAGGTTGCTCGGGTGAAGAAAGGATGTTAAGGCCGTGAGATCGATGTTACGGCCGACAGATGGATTCTCCTAGGATTCTGTATTTCTGTCTGAAAGGCTATATGGCTCTGGATTGGGTCCTCTAAGTGGTTCAAAGTTCTTACCGAAAGTCCTAAGGTTCTCGAGAAGTCAATCAGCAATCACTGTATCCATTTCATCATCGGGATGGTCCCCAAGGTGGGACTTGAAATAATCGTTAGGCCAAATTGGGGTGTCTACAGATGCCCCTCTTTGACTGAGCTCAGACAGATCGCGAGACATGTTTGAGTAAGAGTCAAAGCTGTAAACGCAACTCAATTTGGTCCAACCACTATTCCAAGGGGTATTTGAAAAAGGTTTTTGTTATGGTCGGGCCGGGAGGCTGCCTACGTATTCCACAAGGGAAATTCAGACCAACCGTAGTTCGGGAGGGCAATAAAGAAAATAGAAAAAGTTTGGAGGGTTAGAGACAGAAGACGTACCTTCGGGCTTAAAAAGCCGTTGATGAAGCAGTTTTGAATTCGGCACGGACCCGATCCTGCAAAACAAAGCTGAAGCTAGAGTCACCGGTGTGGTGGCTTGCCAACCACCCTCCGATGCCTAAGTCAGTACAGAACTTGCTATATGGTAGGAGAATTCCAGTTCTCAGTTGATAGGGGTGCGTACCTTTATTGGAGTTCCATCGTTACTTTTATAGGCATTTGATAGGAGGTTGAGTCCTAGTAAGACTGCATTTCAGGGATTTTGGATTGCTTAAATGAGGTGGGTGGAGTCCTGCCTTAGCTGGAACTCCACGAGCATCCTGTTTTTATATGGAATCCTTATCCGATGATAATGATGATTATGATTGGCAATTTGTGCTTATCTTTCTGGCTCCTCTACCTTTATCCCGTAGGATTTAGGTTTATCAGAGCGATATCTTGATGGGAATGAGTATATTTCGTGAATATGACTTATCCCGTCTTAGCTTAGTGTCAAAGCTGGTCCTTAGACCTTATCCCAGCTCCGTCTCATGGGCGTAGCTGGTATCCTCTTACTCTGCTGCAAGTGGTGCTCTCCTGGGCAGCTTAGGCGAAAGCTGACTTCTACTCCCCAGGTCCGCACTTCTTATTGAGCTGGCTTTACCAGATTTTATCCTACTTATCAGGTACTCCCTTGTTTCCAAGCTCCAGCCCTTAGGTTGGAGGTTAGAAACATAGTCCAGACCTAAGAGGCGGTTGCCGCTCTTTCTCTTCTTTCGGGGGTTTTAAATGCGTATTGCATCGTGGGACAGGTCAAAATCTTTGCAATTTCGGTGCTCAGAGGTGGACGACGAAGATTCAGGAGCTTTCATCGGGATCGATGCCTTGGCGCTTACGCTTACCCCTGTTCTGATCAAACTCTTTTAGAAAGGCATTTGAATCATCCCAGGCGACTTCTCGTGTGAAACCTCTCTTCTTCGTTTCTCCTTCGTCATCGTGTTAGAGCCCGTCTCTCCTAGGTACGTTCCCTCTTCTTGCTGTTCTTTTCTTTCTTTTCATGTTAGGTTCCTCCTTTTCTGGTGCAGAGATTTTGAGCCTAGAGTGGGCTACTTTAGGGGAGTTTATCTTTGCTAGATTAGCTGGTTTCGCCTCTGCCAACCCTTTTTCTCCTGTTATAGAAGACTTCGCCCCTTATTCCATCATGCTTCAAGAGAGGGTCTTTCGAGATCTCTTCGGTTTATTAGCTTCCTCACACCCACGATCATCCGTTGTAACCCTAATGTCGGGGAATATTATCGATTTTTCCTCGATTCTCCAAGTTGAAGAGTCGACAGTGGACGAAGAGGTCCCGTTGCGCCGTAGTAGTGTGGCCAGGGCCCTGTCGCATGTGGGTCATTCTAGCGGTGTTAAGCCCTCATCTTCCCCGTCTTCTTCGAAGGGTCCCTGTAGGGTTCCAAACTTTTCTGCTTCCACCATTTCTTCGACGATCACGAACGGGGAGTTGGCCGTTCTTAGGGTTAGGTTTTCGATTCCATCTTCTGTAACCCTTAGGAAGCCCTTAGAGTCTGAGCGAGCCTATTCTTCCGTGGAAAACGAAATATGCATTTATGTTGGGGCTTTAGAAGGAGGTCTTCGTTTGCCCTTTCCTGCCGTGGCTAGGGAGGTACTGAGCTTCTTGGGTTTGGCTCCTGGCCAAATTGTTCCCAACTCTTGGCGTTTACTATTTGGTTGTGCTGCTCTCTGGGGGCCATGTCAGATGGTCTCACGCCGTTGATAAAAGGGCCCTTTCTTAACCAGTTCCAAATAAAAGAGGCTCCTGGGGGTGTAGGATGGTATTACTTTACAAAAAGACCTGGCGGAGGAGAGTTGGTCACCGATCTCCCCAATGTTCATAAGAATTGGAAGGATAAATTTTTCTTCGTTGGGGGAGATGGATGGGAACTCTCGAATTGGGAGGTTGGGTCCTATACATAGCATGTCCCCAATAGATGGGGGGAACCTATTGCCAGTTGTAAGCCTTGGCTTTCTTTTACCTTCTTGAATATTACCATAATTTCTTTATTCTCAAGGGTTTCTGTCTTATGTTTTTGTGCAGCTCGTGCTTTATATCCTTTGACCCGTGTCACAGAGGCAGAACTGACGTTGGCCCGGAGCTACGAAATCCATAGCTGGGGGTTGCTTGTGACTCCGGAGTCTTTGGCTACTTATCTGTTGGGTCCAGAAACATCTCGTGAGGCCTTAGCTCTTTCGAGAGGTATTCCTAGTTTTTGTTTAGGTATCGAATTGCCCGCTGACTTTTTTTATTGCTCTCCTTTCATTTCTTTTCAGAAGAAGAAGGAGAAGACAAGGAAATGGCACCAAAGATGGATAAAAAATTGCTGGCCCAATTGAAGGCTGAGAGGGTGAAGCAATCATCTGGAGGCGTATCTCCAAAAAGGAAGAGCTCTCGTCTCCAGAAGGAGCTGAATGTTGATAGTTTCTTGGATGCTAACCTTTCAAAGGACCATGCTCTTGACTTAGTGGTTGAGCCGCTTGAAGAAGATGGTGCTGAGAAACTGAAGAGGAAGGCGAAGGGTACGGCCGTGGAGGGTACCCCTTCCTCTAAGAAAACAAAAGTTGCTGTTGGTCCTTCCACACTGGCTAATTTCCAGGAGGCTCTGAAGCGTGCTTCTGGATTGCTCTGTGCAGCTGATAATGACTCAATGGCGGAGATGTCCCTCCAGGCGGTGGGGGAACTTATGTTGGTTGAGTTGGCCATGGTGGGCTTTCCCTTCTATATCTTTTGACAACTCGTTTTTATAGTTGTTTCTTCATTAATCCTTTCTCTCTTATTGCAGGCCACGGCTCGTGGCCGGTATCTTGTTTCCCAAAGCCTTGGTTTGGGGAAACAAGTGGTTACACTCTCAGAGACCAACGTGAGGCTCTCTAGGCAAAGTGCTTCCATGGCTGCGGAGCTTCGGAAGGTGACAACAGAGTGGGACACTGCCTTGAAGTCAAAGAGAGGTTTAGAGGATGAGAGAAATACCGCCATGGCGACTGCTCGAAGTTTGGAGCTGAAGATTCTTGACTGGGATAAGGAGATGGAAAAGTGTAAAACCACAAGCTTGGGGATGCTGGAGAAGGTGAAGAATGCTCGTAGAGATGCCATTGAACTCTTCCTACAGTCTCCTGAGTATCATCAAGATATTACTCAGCAATATTTTGACGGGTTCGAGGCCATGAGGAGTCGCGCAGCCTTAGCTTTCCCAAACTTGGATTTTTCCAAGTTTGAAGTTGATGATGAGGAAGGCCCCTCATGCCTCGATGGGGGACAGAAGGAGGAAGATGAAGGTGATGAT
Source organism: Rhododendron griersonianum (assembly GCA_018127125.1). Lineage (NCBI taxonomy): Eukaryota > Viridiplantae > Streptophyta > Magnoliopsida > Ericales > Ericaceae > Rhododendron > Rhododendron griersonianum. The sequence goes on along the minus strand of CM030791.1, from coordinate 25,261,045 downwards.
GCGGCATCCAAAGATACATCTATTCCGAGCTCTTCCCTTGCATCCCTTCTCCAAACTCCTGAAAAAGTCTCTCTTCCTCTCGAAGCTTCAACCCCAGCTGCAACACCTCTTGGCCGTCATCTGGTGATGGGCAAGCCGTTTGATAATTCCTTCCTGGGCCTTTGGATGGCCTTTCAGATACTCGTAATTGATTTGGGTCTGTAACTAACACTTTTTTAAATACTGTCGTACTTTTAACTGTGCTGGTTCGGGGGTGGCCTGTCGGTTTGGCCTTTAATCCCTTTTTAGTTGGAAGAAAACTTGTGTTGATGACCGTTGGGGGTGATCTAAGTGAGATCACATTTTTGGGCCTTCATAAAGGCTATCTGCTTGAAATCATGACAGGTGCAGGTTTAGACGAAAAATGTTTCTTGTTATAGTAGTTTCCGATGGCCCTTGTGCACATTATGCATACTGGCTTTTATTGGTCTTGCCAATTCTTGCTGTTAGAAATTTTATTCTAAGCTTGTTTGATTTGGGTAGACATGCTACGTCTAATCTGGGAATTTTATTTTTCCCTTTTTCCCTTGTTGTGTCTTCTTTGCATAGTTATACTACGTCTCTTACTCCCCTAAGTGTGTAAAATGCTTGCGTCCAAGCAATTAAGACACTTATTTAAGTTTACCCTTAGGTTTTACTGGGTGAGTTACATTCCTGTAGATTGCATAGCTGTGCTATGTCTGTTTAGCTTGGAAATTTTTCTTAAGCTGTTTAATTGATGCTTCTGTTTAGCTTGGAAATTTTTCCTAAGCTGTTTAATTGATGCATAGCTTGTGCTACGTCTGTTTAGCTTGGAAATTTTTCCTAAGCTGTTTAATTGATGCATAGCTGTGCTACATCTGTTTGTTGTTCGTGTCCGAATAATTAATGTGCTTACTTTGATTACCCCGTAGGATATCTCTCAAGTCTGATAATTATTTCATGACGTGAGAGGTTGGATTGCAGGGTTCAAATCGTCTGCATTTAATTGTAAGCTATCGTTTCAACTGCTCGAGGTAGTGGGGTTTGTAACTTCCCATTATCCCAAGCGGTTGGGGTGGCGGTTTTAATTGCAAGTTTGATTGTGATCGTGCTGATTGGCTTAGCAAGCGGTTAGTGAACCGCCCAATTTGGCTATAAATATCAGTAGATGTTTAGGGATTACTCCCCATTCCACAATCAAATTCAAATTGCTAATGGCAAGCAGTGATCGTATCACCGAGTTATGCCAGGAGCTACAGAGCCTGAAGGCAGCCATTACTGGGCTGACCTTGAAGATGGAGACCATGGCGGATTCCATTTCCGTTATGGAGAAGACGGTCCGCATGGTGCTGATAGCCAACTGGGAACAGTTGGAGGCTTTTCGAGGGCAACCGGCGCCACCAGTTCCTTCCCCTCCGAGGGAGGGGGGTAGTGACTAGGTTGCTACTTTGTGGGTTTACCCGCAGAGTTTTTATGTAAAAATTGTCCACATCCCTTGGGGTGTGGATTTATTAATAAAATAATTTTATCTTTCTGTTGTCTCTCCATTTTATGCTTACAGGAAAATCAAACCATATCGTGCATATTGGAAATTTGAACAAACATCCCTCGTGAGGAATTTTATTGGCCACTAGGGCTGGCAAACGGAAAGAACACATGGTCCTAACTAGAACAACTTGATTGCTAAAGTTTTATTGAAAACAGAGAGTTTCTAAAAACAGAAATAAACTTTCTAGAAATGGAAATAAATTTGCAAACACCTACTTGTAGTATTTCTTTAGATGCTTTGCGTTCCACGAGTTTGGTAGCTCTTTTCCCCTTATGGTTGCGAGTCTATATGCACCAGCTTTGATATGGTGCAAAACCTGGTAGGGTCCCTCCCAATTTGGGCCGAGCTTGCCTACCTTCTTTCCCGTAGGATCAACTTTCCTTAGGACCAGATCACTAGCTCGAAAATCCCTTGGCCTAACCTGTGCCTCGTGGTACTTGACCATTCTTTGTTGGTAAAGGGCCAACTTGGCCATGGATGTTTCCCTCGTCTCTTCCAAAAGGTCCAGCTCGGCCCTGAGATCTTCTTGGTTCTCCTGGGGGTCCGTGCTTACGGTCCTATAGTTGAGAAGTTCAACTTCAATTGGGACTACTGCTTCGGCCCCAAATGCAAGAGAGTATGGAGTTTCTCCTGTTGCTGTTCGGGGTGTTGTATGATATGCCCATAGCACGTTATAAAGCTCGTCTGGCCAATCTCCTTTGGCTTCTCAAAGCCTTTTCTTGATTCCCTTCTTGATTGTTCGATTTGTAACTTCCACTTGGCCATTTGCCTTTGGGTGAGCCTTGGAGGCATAGTGTACATGTATTCCCTTGGAAGTACAGTACTCCTTGAGCTGGGCATTGTCGAATTGCTTTCCTCGATCAGTGACTATCACTCGTGGTAATCCAAATCGGCTTATAAAGAATTTCCACAAGAAGTCGATTGTAACCTCTGCTGTGATTGTGGCCAGAGCCTTAGCTTCGACCCATTTTGTAAAGTAATCCACAGCTACAATGGCATGCTGGACCTGGCCTGCCGCCATTAGAAGTGGACCAATTAGGTCTATTCCCCACTGGACGAATGGCCAGGGTCCTTTCATAGGAGTTAAGACTGTTGGCGATGCATGGATGATGTTAGCAAAGCGCTGGCACTTCTCACATTTTTGGACCATAGAGTTGCAATCTTTCTGCATGCTTGGCCAATAATACCCCAACCTAAGGAGTTTGTAGGATAACATGCGGCCACCTTGGTGATCCCCACATACTCCTTGGTGAACTTCTTCCATAGCCCTTGTGGACTCCGGCGTAGTCAGGCACCTAAGGTACGGTAATGAGAAGCTTCTTCTATAGAGCACATCTCCCATTATCAGGTACTTTGCAGCTCTAATTTTGAGTTGCCTAGCTTTGACATTATCATCTGGTAGTGTTCCATTCGTTATGTAGTCGACTATGGGACCTATCCATGAGTTGCTGTAGTCGATAGCTTGTACCTGTACATCCCTGGCAAAGATACTAGGCAGCTCTAGGTATCGTATCGGTGCATTTGGTGGGATAGCACCCTCTTTGGCCGTGGCCAGCTTTGACAAGTAATCAGCTTCAATGTTCTCCTCCCTTGGGATTCGGACAATGCTAAAGCTTTGTAGCTTTGCAATTTGGGCTTTTACGTTATCCAAGTACTTCTGCATTACTTCTTCCTTCACAGTATACTCCCCTAGGACTTGTCCTACTACCAGTTGTGAATCACTTTTGGCCAACACATGGTTAGCGCCGACGGCCTTAACCAGGTCCAAACCAACCACGAGAGCTTCATATTCGACCTTGTTGTTGGTTGCTTTGAACTCAAACCTGAGCGCGTAGCTTAGGCGTTGCCCCTTTGGGGAAGTTAGAACTAAACCAGCTCCGCTTGCTTCTCTGGTTGTTGATCCATCCACCTGTAGGATCCAAGGTTTAGGTTCTTCCTTGGGGAGCTCTTCTAGTTCTGGATACGTGTATTCCGCAAGGAAATCTGCAAGTACTTGAGCCTTAATGGCGATCCGGGGCTTGTATTCTATATCAAATTCGCCCAGCTCTATCGACCATTGAATTAGCCGGCCTGAAGTCTCTGGGCAGTGGAGAATTCTTCAAAGTGGCTGATCCGTTAGTACCTTGATTGAATGAGCTTGGAAGTATGGCCGTAGCCTTCTAGCAGCTATTACCATAGCAAAGGCTATCTTTTCAGCTCTGGGGTATCTCAGCTCAGCTCCTCGCAACGCCCTGCTGATGTAGTATACTGGGAGCTGCGTTCCCTGCTCCTCCCTTACCAAGACCGCGCTGACAGCGTGGGGGGAGACAGCAAGGTATAAGAATAGAACCTCTCCTTCTTGAGTCCTACTAAGCAGTGGTGGGGGCGTCAAGTATTCCTTCAGTTGGTTGAAAGCTGCTTCTTCTGTAGTAGTCCATTCAAAGGCTTTTTTCAAAACCTTAAAGAATATTTGACACTTATCAGTTGCCCGTGAGATGAATCTGCTTAAAGCTGCAACCCGTCCCGTTAGCTTCTGGACCTCCTTAATGTTCTGGGGTGACTTCATAGTGAGTATGGCCTGAATCTTCTCAGGGTTTGCTTCGATTCCTCTTTGGGATACCATGAAGCCTAGGAATTTTCCTGAGGAGATTCCAAAAGCGCATTTTGTTGAGTTGAGCTTCATCTTGTATTTTCTGAGGACATGAAAACTTTCTTCCAAATCCGCTATATGATCTCGTGCCTTGGCACTTTTGACCAGCATGTCATCCACGTATACTTCTACGTTGCGCCCAATCTGTTGCTTGAACATTTTGTTGACCAGCCCTTGGTATGTTACCCCTGCAATCTTAAAACAGGGCATCACTTTATAGCAATATAGTCCCCGATCGGTGATAAACGAAGTTTTCTCTTGGTCTTCTTCATGCATTTGGATTTGATTATATCCTGAAAATGCATCCATGAAGGTGAGGAGCTCGTGCCCAGCTGTAGAATCCACCAAGGAATCAATCCTTGGCAGAGGAAAGCTATCATTTGGAAATGCTTTATTGAGGTCTGTGAAGTCTACACACATTCTCCATTTGCCATTGGCCTTCTTCACCATAACCACGTTGGCTAGCCAATCGGGATAGAGAACTTCGCGGACGGATTTTGCTTGTATGAGCTTTTCTACTTCTTTGGCCGTGGCCTCGTTTCGTTCTGGAGCGAAAGTTCTCTTCTTCTGCTTGACAGGGCGAATGGTGGGATCCACGTTGAGCTTGTGAGATATGACCCTTGGGTCAATCCCGGGTATGTCCTCGTGGGACCATGCAAAGACATCTCTGTTCTTCCTCAGGAACTGCAACAGCTCCGTTCTTGCTTCTGAGCTCAACCTCGTTCCAATCCTTACTGTTTTTCCAGGTTGCCCTGGTTCCAGGAGCTCCTCCACAAGTTCTTCCACTGGTTCTCCGTGTTGGAGCTTCTCTTCATCTCGAGTTTCTAGACTTTCTACATTCATGGTAATGTTAGCCCCCCTGAGTGAGGTGACATAACATTCCCGTGCTGCCTTCTGATCTCCTCTGACGCTAGCAACTCCTTCCGGTGTTGGAAACTTTTTCATCAAATGATGTGTGGAGATTATCGCTGCGATTTTGTTCAGAGTTGTTCTCCCCAGTATCGCATTGTATGCTGAAGGACAGTCAACTACTATGAAATCCACCATGCGTGTAATTTGACTTCCCTCTTCCCCCATGGTAATTGGCAGGGCTATTTGACCAGCTGGATAAACGGGCGTACCTGCAAATCCAACTAGTGGGGATGTCATGGGCCTTAGCCTTTCTCGTCCCACTTTTAGTTGGTCATACGCATGGAGATAGAGGATGTCAGCTGAGCTTCCACTGTCGATCAGTACCCTACGTGTGAGGTAGTTTGCTATGACAATGGTTATAACCAGTGGGTCATCATGAGGGATCTGGACCCCCTTGATATCTTCCTCTGAGAAAATGATGGGTATTTCCTCCTTTTTCTAGAATTTGTTTGGACGGCCAACCGTATTGACCTCCAGGTATTCCTCTGTTCTCAGTTTTTTGAGGTGCATTTTTCTAGCGTTGCTAGATTCCCCTCCTCCGGCAAATCCTCCATGGATGACCTTGATCTCTCCAATGGGACCTGACCGATGTGTGGTGCCATCTCTACCCTCTTTGCTGGTATCTTCTCTTCTGGATGGTTTTTGGTGCTTCTTCGTCACAAAACGTTGAAGCCTCCCTCTTTGAATCAGGTCTTCGATTTGCTATTTTAGGTCGATACAATCGTCGGTGTTGTGACCGTGGTCTTTATGGAATCTGCAGTATTTGTCTTTAGCCCTCCTATTGGGATCAGTCCTCAACTTTCTAGGCCACTTGAGGTCCGGATCATCCTGTAGGTTGCTAAGGATTTGCTCTGCCGTAGCTATGAGCGGTGTGAACTGCTTGTACCGGCCTTGGGGTGGTCCTCCCGCTTCTCCTCATTTCGGGGAGGATCTTGAGTTCACTTTCTTGTTCTTTGGTTCTCCTCCTGTCTTGCGAGTGGATTCTCTCCTCTTCCTGTCGGGGGGAGGAAACTCATTAACCTGTGATGGCCTTGCTTGGGGATCAAAGTCATCACGTGTGCGCCTTGCGTAGGCGGCTTCCTCTGCATTCATATGTTTCTGTGCTCCGAGCATAAGTTCTGCTAAAGTTTTGGGTAGCTCTTGCGATAAGAGGTATAAAAACTGTCCTGAATACAGTCCAGCTATATACGCAGTTATGCTTATGCTGTCGTCGGCTTCGTCAATCTGAACCACTTCTTTGTTGAATTTGGTGGTGTACTCTCTTAACGATTCCCATCTTCCTTGTTTCACCGTCAAGAGGTGTGTTGCTGGTTTGCCATAGCGTTGACCAGCAATGAAGTAGCTTACGAAGCTCGTGCTGAGTTCTTTGAAACTACGTATGCTTCCTGGTGGGAGTTTATTAAACCATGCTCGAGCACTTCCTTTGAGAGTGACAGGGAATGCCCGACACATTACCTCGTCTGGTACTGCTTGTAAATGCATTAGGGATTTATACGTCTCTAGATGATCCAATGGGTCCGTGGAACCATTGAATGTCTCCAGATGGGGCATCTTGAATTTCCTGGGGAGCGGTAACCCCATGACTTCAGAAGTAAAAGGTGAATCCGTGTTCTTTACCAACTCTTCCACCGTAGCGGGAGTTTGTGCTTTGATGTGTTTCATTAATCCGTCAATCTGGTCTTGCATCTTGTGCAAAGCCTCTTGGTCATGGGGGAACCTCTCTGTGGGCGGCTTACCGCCTTTCCTTCGATTTTGGCTTTCTTTCTCGCTGGAATCACCTTTGTCTCTATCATCCTCTTCGTCTAATCGAGTGTGTCGTGAATTTAGGATGCTTGGTTCGGATATTTGTTTTCGCAAATCTGCGTTCTCTTGCATCGCAGTCTGTAACCCTTGGGTTAACGTCTTTATCTGCTCCTGCATTTGGGCAAACGCCTCGGGGGTCATTTGATCAACCCCGATTCTGAGTGCTGCGGCGGCCTTGGCTTCTTCCGCCGCCTTGGCGGCTTTGTCGGCGGCTAGGGCGGCCTTGACAGCCTTGGCCGCAGCGGCGGCTTTGGTGGCGTTGTCGACGCCCAGTTGTGGGGGGTCTGAAGCCATCGTCGTTCTGTTCGATCGAGTCTCTACCATACCAAATTGTTCACCGTAAGGAAAAAGTCCTTCCCACAGACGGCGCCAGCTGATGAAGCAGTTTTGAATCCGGCACGGACCCGATCCTGCAAAACAAAGCTGAAGCTAGAGTCACCGGTGTGATGGCGTGCCAACCACCCTTCGATGCCTAAGTCAGTACAGAACTTGTTATATGGTAGGAGAATTCCAGTTCTCAGTTGATAGGGGTGCGTACCTTTATTGGAGTTCCATCGTTACTTTTATAGGCATTTGATAGGAGGTTGAGTCCTAGTAGGACTGCATTCTGGGGATTTTGGATTGCTTTAACGAGGTGGGTGGAGTCCTGCCTTAACTGGAACTCCACGAGCATCCTGTTTTTATATGGAATCCTTATCCGATGATAATGATGATTATGATTGGCAATTTGTGCTTATCTTTCCGGCTCCTCTACCTTTATCCCATAGGATTTAGGTTTATTAGAGCGGTATCTTGATGGGAATGAGTATATTCCGTGAATCTGACTTATCCCGTCTTAGCTTAGTGTCAAAGCTGGTCCTTAGACCTTATCCCAACTCCGTCTCATGGGCGTAGCTGGCATCCTCTTACTCTGCTGCAAGTGGTGCTCTCCTGGGGAGCTTGGGCGAAAGCTGACTTCTACTCCCCAGGTCCGCACTTCTTATTGAGCTGGCTTTACCAGATTTTATCATACTTATCAGCCGTAATGCGACGTACCTAGACTGAGCCAGGGTTTTTGCGGAAGATAGTTAGAGGAGTGCGGGGCTGCGGGGGGAATTTTTTGGCTGAGAGCTTCCTCAGTGTTTTGGGGTAGATCAATACACGGTAGGTGCATTTGCTTTTCTAGACCATCCTTACTTTGACTGAGAGGAGCTCGGTAGAGTAGCCTATCCTTGCGAATGAGTTGGAAGGAATTGATGTAATTGGGATGGAATCCAAGCCATCTGCTGGGGACAAGTTGGATGCCGGTTTGAGATATGGGGGGCGCAAGGCCGGTAACTAGAGCTCGGAGCTTTGGGATGAGGGAACCGAGGCACGAAGCCGGTTGTAGTCACAAGGCTAGAGCCTAAGGTGATAGAATTGAGGCGTGGAGCCTGCTGTGGTCATGAGGCGAGGGCCTGAGGAGATCGGAGCTTTGAGCTTGATAGAACCGAAGCGCGGAGCTGGTATTGATCATAAGGCGGAAGCCTGAGGTGACGGAGCTTAGAGCTTGACGTGATTTGAACCGAAGCGTAGAGCTGGTTGCATTCTGATGGTCTGTGCACGGAGCTTTCTCATCATATGTTTTGGCGTAGAGCCAAAAGATCGAGGCGCTGGACCGATCAATAAAATCGAGGCGTAGAGCCGGTTGATTGCAGGGTTGACCTGTTTCATGAGAGATATGCAGAGTGTATATATGTGATGATGTTGGTTGTTAGATGTGAACAGCTATGATGATGCAGACTCGATGTGATAATGATGATGCAACTGATGCAAATGTGCACGGGCCCGTGCGTGTGTATTTGATATAAGCGTAGAGCTTCCTTCAAGTTCTGGACTTGAGCATTCAAAGCATAGAGCTCGAGCATTCGGATGGCAGAATCCGAGCATTCAAAGTACAGGCTTTGAGCATCCAGTACGCGGTGGTTGGGCATCCAAGCGTAGAGCTTGAGCATTCGAGTGTAAAACTTGAGCATCCAGTACACAGTGGTTGGGCATTCGAAGAGCTTCGAGCATTCAAAATGTTAGATTTTGAGCATTCAAGCATAGAGCTTGAGAGTTGATGATGTCTTGATTGTTGGGGCGGCGTAGAGCCTGTTGAGATAGTTGTTACGGCTTCGAGCCAGTTGAGATTGCTTGAGTAGGCGTAGAGTCTGTCGCTGGGATCGCGAGCGTAGAGCTGCATGAGTCGAGGGCTTGGAGCCGCTGAGTGAGTGAATACGGGCGTAGAGCCGATGAGATGGTTGTTACGGTTTAGAGCCAGTTGAGATAGTGGGCTTGGAGCCGCTGAGTTGATAGAGATGGTAGGCATAGGGCCGCTGAGCTGTTTGATAGTGACGAGCTTGGAGCTAGTTGGGATAATGGGCGTAGAGCCACTGTGATAATGGGCTTCGAGCCGCTGAATAATGGGCTTCGAGCCGCTGAGATGGTAGGCGTGGAGCCTGTTAAGTTGTGGTGAAGCTGTTGAGAAGGTGGAAATAGGCATATAGCCGCTAAATGGCTTGATAGTGATAAGTTCGAAGCTGCTGGTGATGCAAGGAGCATGGTGTTGTCGAGTGACTTGTGCACAAGGCTATCGAGCGTAGAGCTGCTGAGTGATTTGCCAATAGTGATGAATAGCAGAGCTGCTGAGTGTCTTGATTTGCTTCGGCCAACAGTTTGTGGAGAGAGAACTTTCTTATGCTCGGATATGCCCCTAAGGCTAGTTCTGATCGCGTTGTATTGGCACGGGGGTGCCCCCAAGGCTACTTTGTTGGTTGAGGACCCAGAAGTCCATAATTGCTTGATCTGGTGCACTGAGCAAGATATGATGCTGCTGAGGGAAATTGATTGGAGGGCCAGGAGATCGATCTCTCGGCCGAGTAAAATATGTTTCGGCCGAGGAATCGATGTCTCGGCCGTGAAAAAGTCGATAGTCAGAAAATCGATTTAAGTTAAGTTCAATCGATCTCACGGCTCATTCGATCTCTTTCTTCCTTCTCTCTTTCTCTTGTTCGAGCGATCTCCTTTGTTTTCTTCTCTCTCCACATCGGCCGCCGCCGTTTCCCACCTTTCCATCGTCATTCGTCCGACCACCACGGTTCCGGCCGTCATTTCCTTTGGCTGCCATGGCCTCATCGCCACCTCCTCCTCCATCGTCTGGCGTTACCTCATCTTCCACTGCAATGCCGAGAAATACGGGCAAGGCTCCGGCCATTGAGGCCTCGATTCTTGGCGGGGTTTCAAATACCCGCGTCCTACGTTCAAGTCGGCGTAGGCCGATTGTTGAGGGGGATTCTTTGCAACCGAATCCCCCTAATGCCGATTTTAAAACTCCTTCTGATGCAGGCAACGATTCCTTGCTGCCGTTTGATGCTGCCACGTATGCCCCTTTGGTTCATATAGTCGGGGGTGGTGATTCGCTGCGATATCGTCCTCCTCTCAGTGATGTTTCATCGGAGGTTTTGCATAGGGAGCCGGAGCAACACTTCGGCTTTACGAATGCGAAGGTAAATTTTGTCCTGCCAATAATATTGTTTGTATGAGAGTTCATGAAAGTAATGATCGATATTTGTGAATGAAATTGAACATTTTAGAAATTGCCCCCTGTGTAGGCGATATTTTTGTATGTTTGTTTTGATCTTTTGCCACTTTGCCAGGTGAATGAGAAGCTGTGTGTGTGGGGAAGCGGTCCTCAGGTGTTCGAGTGGTATGAGAGGCTTCCCGAGGGTGCCAAGGGTGCAGTTGCTTTGGCCGGCTTTGAGCCTTTGATACTTGGTTTCCATCTTCCGAAAGCGGAGTTGGGATTGACCACGACATTGGTGGAGCGGTGGTGGGACACCACCAACACGTTCCATCTTCCGGAGGCTGGGGAGATGACAATCACTCCAGGTGATTTTGCTTTACTTACTGGTCTGAGAGTTGGCGGTGATCCTCTTGCGATCGACCCACGTGTAGACACCCCAATTTGGCTCAACGATTATTTCAAGTCCCACCTTGGGGACCATCCCGATGATGAATATGATATGTGGTTGTTGTGGTTGACTTCATAAAAGCCTTAGGAACTTTGTGGAACTCTTAAGGGATTAAGGAACACTTTGAAATAGGTGATAGGAGTGCCAAGTGACACTTAGAGTGGATAGAAATGTGTTAACGCGTGTTTTAGCCTTAGTAGCATCGTCGATTTTCAGTTAAGTCTGCTTTCAGCCCATTTTTCATAAATTAAAGTTCCTTATTTTGGTGGTTGGATTCCACCATCTTGTAGTACTTTCAAAACCCTCTTTATTGATATATAATAAGCTTTAAACCAATTTGAAACGAGGGAGATACAAGAATTTTACCAAAACAATCCATTTTCTGACCCACTAAGGGTAAAATTGTCATATCTTTTGATGTACTAAATATATTTGATCCAAACCACTTGGGTTAGAAAGTAGACTCAACAAGCTTTCCAACGGTCCAAAGAACGCGCAAAACCGAGTTCGGGATTGTCCGGAGCGAGCCCGCAAAGTTTGGCCTTTTGCTGGAAAATCCTTTCCGCGGCCGCGAAATCCTTTCTTCGGCCGTGAAATCCTTTGGGCGGCCGGCAGACCGATGTTTTCCAGATTCTGGAATGTTCAGCAGCTTTTCAATCCGTTCGCCCAAACCCTAGCAGCCACGAACCATTACTTCTGGGCTACGAATACACTTACCATAGAGGTCTTATTGCCCTAGAACTCCACTTTGATTCACGCCATTTGATTGGCCAAAGTGAGTCACCAATTGCCTATATAAAGGGCCTTAGGGTTCCGAAATAACGACCACAAAATACACATCTCTCCACTCCATGATCCGTCCCCAAACTCTACAGAAATCATCTCCTATCAATCCTCTACAAAAGCCCTAACCTCCCGTGAGTAGCCGCATCCGAGAGTAAACACCCCCAAATAACTCACTTTGTTCTAGGGTTTTGTGAAGTTGACTACCACAATCAACCACTATTATCTACAATCAATCGCAATCCAAGCAATCAATTACTGAGGGATCAAGGTGGTGAGGCCCAACGGCCTACGGTTTGATTTAATTTTCGTCTCTCGCTTTTAATTAGTTATTTCTATTAACTGTTCTTTCGTGTGAGGAAGAACATCGGGGAATCAATCCTTCAGCCGATATATAGATCAATGGGATTCCTCGGCCGTGACATCAATTCACCGGCCGAGGGATCTATTTCTTTGGGACATATTTGTTTTCTGTTTATTCGATGCATGTTTTCATTTATCGTCTTGGCTCACCTTATCAACTGTTAAATTAATTAAACCGATTATGTGTTAGAATTAAATAAAGCAAATATACATTGTATGTCGAACGATTATGGGCCAGTCTCACGATTGGGCAAAGAGGGGTGCCTAACACCCCACTTATTGTACTCTTGGCTCCCGTACCCGGAATCTCTGTCCATTTTTCCTAGTTTTAATAAACTAGGTGGCGACTCTATTTTGATGATAACCGTTATCGTGTAGCGATGTTCCTAGCCATGGGAATGTCCACGATCTTGGTTTATGAAGTGGAACCAAACAAGCGTGATCAATCTGTATGGCGATGTCCCGTTTGGGTGGTGTCTACAGTTTTTGGCGACTCTGCTGGGGATTTGAGAGCCATAACCAGAAAGTTCAACATGGAATTAATATTTGCTTTATTTAATTCTTTTTCATGTGCATCGAGCGGGCAACCCACGTTGAGTTCACCTGATATCCCGGCATGACACGCTCTAGGGAGGTGTCTACACAAACTCCTAACGGAGCACCCTTTGAGACTACCCGAAACCTTGCATATTGTAGAAAGCCATAGAACTCTTTCCAAACTAGGACAGAAAATCCCAAGCAGGTTAGGACTATGTGTTGCATTATATCTGAAACTCTTGTTTGATTCAATGATTAGTACTCTTTAGAGTTTTAATTGCTGTAGAAGATGAATTCATGCTCATTTTATCAAGAGTTTGTGATGAAGTCTATCTCTCTTGAGATAAAGAATAGTCCTTGCATAACTCCGTCTCTCTTTGAGATAAGTTTTGACTTGTGAAAGGTTGTCATAGTCTTATACTGTTAAGAGTTTCGAAAAAAAAAAAAAAAAGTCTTCTTTTATCTCTAGATTTTATTTATTTATTTATTTATTGATAGGATTCTTTCAAAAAAACAAAAAACAAAAAGAAACGAATCTTTCTTTTTATTTCTTTCTCTTTCAATCTTTGCTAGGATCTTTTCAAAAGAACAAAAAATATATATATTTCCTTATTCTTTAGTTTTCATAAATTTCTCTCTTTCTTTGTTTTTTCCTAGGATCTTAAAAAGAAAAAAGAAAATGTAGGGATTTCATCAATCTTTTATCTTGCATGGTACATTGCATATATGATCACTTGATTATATAATTGTCGCATGATTGCTTGCTGTATTGCATTACTACCTGATCACATCACTTCATAGTACTAATATGTTGTTCAATCACTTGGTTGCATGCATGGTAAATGGGTCATCATATTAGGGGCAGCTTACATTCTAGGGGGCAATAGGCATAGGTGCACTGCACGATCACTTGATTCTGGACATCTCAACCTGAGCGTAACTAAGTTCTTGTTTTTCCTAAATTTTGGGTTTGGTCTTAGACGTGACAACGATGGCTGACGAGAAGATTGAAGCTCTGGCCACTAAAGTTAATGTATTGACTGAATCAGTGGCTGCCCTAGCCACCATTGTTCATGGTTTGCAAAGAAGTTCTCCACAAGCTCCACCTCCACCTCCACCTGCTAGGTGGATGGAGAAAGCAGTTCAAGCGGAAATTCACTTTGCCAAGGAAAGACAAGAAAGAACAATGATGAACCCGTAGCCCCAACATATGGAACAAGTCGAGGGAGAAATCACCCAACCAAAAAGAAGCATTCCCAACCATACCATTGTCACCAATGCCAGCAGTGCCATATTTCCACTAAATCCATCCCAACACACCCCTGTTCACCAGAACCCCACTTCCAGAAATCCCAAACGTCGTACACTCCGCCACCGCCGAAATCTTAACTCATCCCCATCTCAAGCCCTGGCTACTCTAGTCGAACAAGGACTGCTCAAACCTTTAGAAACTCAGTCACCCTGCCCACCATTTGGCCCAAACTATGATCCTACCAAGCACTGTGCCTACCATCAGATTTCTGGGCATGAAACTGATCATTGCATCCGATTGCAACGTGATATCCAAAAACTCATTGATCAAGGGGTGTTTTGATCCGGCCAAGTTGAATGTTTGAGTGGCAACAGCCAAGTCTGTCACATCTTAGTCTGAGTGCTGAGTCAATGTTTTTTTTAGCTTCTTCTTACAATCTGAGTCTTGAGTTTATTTTCTTTTAGGAGTTGGAGTCTTGAGTTTATTTTCTCTTGAAATTAAAGTCATTTTGTTCATCATGGTTTTCGACCAATTCTTTGCACTCAATACGAAATGTGAATCTCTTCTGGAATGTGAATCTCCTTAAACCTGAACTACGAATGGCCTGATTCTCTTTAGAGATACGTAGGCACCTTAGGGTCGGCCACATTTTTTAAATGTTTTCTCTTGTGCTAATTTGCTGCCAAAGAAATACTCATGATAACATTAAGTGTTGAAAACAATCCTTAAGGGTTTCAAAGTAATCTCATGATATCGCTTGAAATACATCATAAATCACTCGAGTTGTCAAATGCAAAGAATGAGTTTTGACCCATGTCATTCATGTTGAGTTGAGGGGGAGTTGAAAATATTTGTGTGCTCTCATGAAGCTGCTAATAGGAGAAACATGTTGTTGATAGAAGGAAAAAAAAATGAGCTCGCTAGGTTGAAATTCCTCAAGGGCAGTCTAGGCAAAAGTTAGAGCATAAAAATAAAATGAAAATTTAGCCATGTTTCCATGCACCCACTTTGAGTCTCAAGACTTGTCCTCAATTTTGAAGAACCACTTGGTAAAACATCAAAGCCTCTTAATCTCTTAGTTAGGATTCTAGTTGCTCTGTCATGTGATTCAAAATGAAGAAAGGCCATCATTTCTCTATCCAAACACTCATCCCTTGCTAGCCACATTGAGCCTCTGAATAGTTTCTTTCAAATAAAGCCTGCTAGACAGCCATCCCCCACACTGGGGTAGATAAAAATGTAATGAGAGATGACTACAAAACGGAAAGTAAGCATCCCGTTACACAAGGGGGTTTTGAAAGAAGAAAAGCATCATCCCTTCCAATCCAAAAACAGGGGGGCATTTTGAAGAAATATCTTCCTCTCGTACAAAATAGAGCGATTAGATGGCTGCTAGCTTTTGAAACCCAAGCATGAGTAGAAAGTAGGTTTGAGCCGTTATATCCCTTTCTTTCTTAAGCCAACACCCTAACCTACAATATGGTCCATAATAAAGTCCTCTCGGATTGAAGAACATGACTTAGCAACAAGGTCCTAGATACTAGGGGCATAACCAATGTGGAAGGTATGGACAAGGAAAAGTGGTATGAAGCAAAGGGGTACAACTGCATCCCCCTTTTTAGAAGCACACAATCTCCCAAGAGGCGTGCAATGGTCACTTATCGATCCAACTTAAAGTAGTCAATTCACCCTGAAGTAGTAAAACTCGCTAGGGTCATGGGTTCGTGGAACAATTTTGCGTCTCTTGATGACTGAGTGGTTTGAATGTGAATCATGTAGGTAAAATGATGTGGTTTTGAAATCCTCAAGGAGAAACTTTCAAAATTGATTTTATCCTAAGCATTTTTGACACAGCAATACAAGCACAATTACTTATTTGCAAATTTTCACGGAGATAACATGGGTTTCCCATTTCATGAATAGTGTAGCTAGAAGGTCCCTGGGCCATACAGTGTGTTAGCAACATTGCTAAAGTGTTGTAATCTTTCAAGTCTCTTGAATCTCATTGTCTTCTTTGTCATAGCCATTTGGCTAGTATAGAGTTTGTTGCCATCTTATGGTGTAGGAGAAGCACTAGCTTGAGTACGTGAAAGTTGAGATGTCCCAAAACACTTGCTTGCATATCACCACAATCACATGGTTGCTTGATGTGTAGTTTAGGCGGTTGCATTGGCCTCTTGGCCTGTACAGTTGATTTGTCTACATGAGCACCTCACTGTTTAGTATTATCTAGACATTTTCCTAGGCCTCTTTGGCCCGCGCATTTGATTCGCTTTCATGTCTTTGTGGCTGTTGTGGTTATTTGGTCTTGCATTGGTCTCTTGATCTAATACTCAATTTTTGTCTTCACTACTACATGTTGCTTGCATTATGAATATGTTTAATTATCTGTTGGTATGACGCCTCTTGGCTAGAGGAAAAAATAGGCGCTATCTCTTGATATATTAGGTCTCTCGACCACTATGCCTCTTGGCATTGCATCTCTCGATGTATTAGGTCTCTCGACCACTATGCCTCTTGGCATTGCATCTCTCGATGTATTAGGTCTCTCGACCACTATTCCTCTTGGCATTACATCTCTCGATGTATTAGGTCTCTTGACTTATACATCTCTCGGTGTTATGTCCCTTGAGGCCTGAGTCTCTTGACCTACATGCCTCATGGCCTTGCATCTCTTGATATGTTATGTCTCTCGACATGTTGCGTCTCTTGGCCTCTAAATGATGTGGTATTGTGGTATACTATGCCCCTTGGCATCCTTTAATGTGGTATGAACTATTTTACTCTAAGCATTCTATTAACAAAGTAATGAGCACATACCTCTTACACCATTGTCTTGAATAATGTGGCTTGCAGTGATTGATGTTTTTGTTGCATGTCATTTGACGTAGGCTAATCACATGTCCAACGATTCGAAGCATAATGAGTGTTACATTCTAAATTCCAAATAGAGTGCACAGATATCAAAATTACGTCTCTCGTCTTGTTCGCCTCATGGCGTTGTATCTCTTGATGCATTATGATGATGTTTGTGAGTCACTAGATTACCCTGTGTTTGCATTTGAAACAGGTTACAACCGGCTCTACGCCTCGGTTCTATCACTTCAAGCTCCAACCTACGACTCCATAGGCTCTCGCCTTACAACTACAACCGCCTCTACGCCTCGGTTCCATCACTTCAAGCTCTAAGTTCCAACTCCTCAAGCTCTTGCCTCATGACTGCAACCGGCTCCACGCCTTGGTACCTTCATCTCAAAGCTCAGCGCTCCAGTTACTGGCCTTGTGTCCCCATATCTCAAAACTAGCGTCCGATTCATCCCCAGAAGATGGTTTGGATTCCGCGCCAAATTATATCAATTCCATCAAGCTCATTCGTAAGGATAGGCTACTCTACCGAGCTCCCCTCAGTCAAAGTAAGGATGATCATGAAAAGCAAACGACTCACCTGCTGTGTATTGATCTACCCCAAAATACTGAAGATGCTCTCCGCAATAATTTCCCCGGCAGCTCGGCGCTCCTTCAACTACTCTCCGCCAAAATCCTGGCATAGCTCAGGTACATCACTCGAAGGCTTGGTATGGCCCGATGGCAAATTCATCCTCTAAAGCTTTGCGCTTTTGTTTTTGGTTGTCCCGAACTACGATTGGTCTGAATTTCCCCTGTGGAATACGTACGCAACCTCCCGGCCCGACCATAACTAAAACCTTTTTCAAAAACCCTTGGAATAGTGGTTGGACCAAATTGAGTTGTTTTTTTTTTACAGCTTTTACTTTTACTTGAATACGCCTCGCGGTCTATCCAAGTTCAGTCAAAGAGGGGCATCTGTAGACACCCCAATTTGGCTCAACGATTATTTCAAGTCCCACCTTAGGGACCATCCCGATGATGAATATGATATGTGGTTGTTGTGGTTGACTTCATAAAAGCCTTAGGAACTTTGTGGAACTCTTAAGGGATTAAGGAACACTTTGAAATAGGTGATAGGAGTGCCAAGCGACACTTAGAGTGGATAGAAATGTGTTAACGCGTGTTTTAGCCTTAGTAGCATCGTCGATTTTCAGTTAAGTCTGCTTTCAGCCCATTTTTCATAAATTAAAGTTCCTTATTTTGGTGGTTGGATTCCACCATCTTGTAGTACTTTCAAAACCCTCTTTATTGATATATAATAAGCTTTAAACCAATTTGAAACGAGGGAGATACAAGAATTTTACCAAAACAATCCATTTTCTGACCCACTAAGGGTAAAATTGTCATATCTTTTGATGTACTAAATATATTTGATCCAAACCACTTGGGTTAGAAAGTAGACTCAACAAGCTTTCCAACGGTCCAAAGAACGCGCAAAACCGAGTTCGGGATTGTCCGGAGCGAGCCCGCAAAGTTTGGCCTTTTGCTGGAAAATCCTTTCCGCGGCCGCGAAATCCTTTCTTCGGCCGTGAAATCCTTTGGGCGGCCGGCAGACCGATGTTTTCCAGATTCTGGAATGTTCAGCAGCTTTTCAATCCGCTCGCCCAAACCCTAGCAGCCACGAGCCATTACTTCGGGGCTACGAATACACTTACCATAGAGGTCTTATTGCCTTAGAACTCCACTTTGATTCACGCCATTTGATTGGCCGGAGTGAGTCACCAATTACATATATAAAGGGCCTTAGGGTTCCAAAATAACGACCACGAAAAATACACATCTCTCCACTCCATGATCCGTCCCCAAACTCTACAGAAATCATCTCCTATCAATCCTCTACAAAAGCCCTAACCTCCCGTGAGTAGCCGCATCCGAGAGTAAAAACCCCCAAAGAACTCACTTTGTTCTAGGGTTTTGTGAAGTTGACTACCACAATCAACCACTATTATCTACAATCAATCGCAATCCAAGCAATCAATTACTGAGGGATCAAGGTGGTGAGGCCCAACGTCCTACGGTTTGATTTAATTTCCGTCTCTCGCTTTTAATTAGTTATTTCTATTAACTGTTCGTATTCTGGTGTGAGGAAGAACATCGGCTGGGGAATCAATCCTTCGGCTGATATATAGATCCAGTGGGATTCCTCGGCCGTGACATCAATTCACCGGCCGAGGGATCTATTTGCTGGGACATATTTGTTTTCTGTTTATTCTGATGCATGCTTTCATTTATCGTACTGGCTCACCTTATCAACTGTTAAAGGCTAAAAACCAGATTATGTGTTAGAATTAAATAAAGCAAATATACATTGTATGTCAAACGATTATGGGCCAGTCTCACGACTGGGCAAAGAGGGATGCCTAACACCTTCCCCTTATTGTACTCTTGGCTCCTGTACCCGGAATCTCTGTCCATTTTTCCTAGTTTTAATAAACTAGGTGGTGACTCTATTTTGATGATAACCGTTATTGTGTGGCGATGTTCCTAGCCATGGGAATGTCCACGATCTTGGTTTATGAAGTGGAACCAAACAAGCGTGATCAATCTGTATGGCGATGCCCCGTTTGGGAGGTGTCTACACCACGGATTCATGAGCGAGAGGGTGCCTTTGAATTTCTGTTGGGGAAGACCCCCGTTGTATCGGAGAGTGGCCATATTACCTATTCTTGGCTTCAGGAACAATTTGATCATATAGGCATCGAGTCTGAGGTATCGATACAGCAATTGGTGGGGGCTTTTCTTCTATACCTTCTCGGCCAAACCTTGTTCTGCAACAAGGAAAACTCAGTGCATGTACAGTTTCTGGCTGCTTTGGTGGATCTGGATGCTATAGCAGAGTTTGACTGGGGGACTCCTGCTTTGGCCACGCTGTGCGGGCATTTGAGTGCTTGTTCTCGAGGCGTTAGCCTCTCGTTAGGTGGGCACCATCGCGTCCTCGAGGTATATGTTTCAACTTTCTTTGTCGTTTCTTTGTTGCTTTGATTTTTGTTTCTCATGCTCGTCTTTTATCTTGTAGCTCTGGGCTTTTGAACACTTGCTGCAGTTTCCTCCTCCGACTAGGCATATTGAGCCTAGGTTTGTCCCACGGGCAGCCCGCTGGCTGAAAGGAGTTCGGAAGACGCGGTCGCCTGCCATGGATTTGTTAGCTTGGAGGCGAGTTTTGGACCGTCTGACAGCAGACCAGGTGTGACACGTTTTGCTCATTCTCTATGTCATTTCCCTTTTTTTGTTGACGTTATTTCCCTTACTGCAGGTGCGTTTTGGCCCATGGGACACGCTGCTTGATGATGCCCCTTTGGAGTTGACCTCTGCTTGGGCTTTGGACAACCAACACTTCCTTTTGGAGGGGCCATTTTCGAGAGCTTGGTACCTCGGAGAGAGGGTAGCGAGCCAGTACTTTCCACGTTCTGAGGCGTTGCAGCTTGTTCCTCTCCCTCCTCCTACTGGTATGAGATCGACCCATCTTTTGACCGGAGTGGGCTTGCTGCTTGCTCTTGAGAGACAGCCAGCCATGAGTTTTCTCATAGCGGGAGATTACTCGGCCTTTCGTTTGGCCTCGCTGACCCTTCCTACTGCTACCACTGTTGCTGCTCCTCCTGTTTGGCCACGGGCCCCCAGTTTCATCTCTTTCCATAACGTTAATGGAGAAGAGGAGCGTTTGACGCTGACACCATGTGCTTCTCAGTTGTACGTGCTTCCTACCGGAGTCCAACAGGTAATTATTGTGGACTTTTGTTTTGGCTTCTTCCAATATGACTACCATATTTTGTTATTTTTATGATTATGTCTTTTGCATGTGCCTGCTGATGTTGTTCAGGAGTGGTTGCGTGCATTTCAGAGTGCAGAGGCCTTGGCTCGACGGCAGCGAAGCCGGATAGTTGCCGTACGTATCCTCTGATTTCTTTCCTTCCCATCTCATATTTTATGTGAAGCATGAATGTCCATATTCTGTGCTTTGCAGCTTGAAGCAGAGTGGGTGCCGACGGTGTCAGTTACTCGGAGTGCTGGAGTTAGCGAGGGTGGGAGTACCAGGGCTGGTGATGGAGATGCTGGAGCTGATGATGGAGGCGAAGGACAGAGGATTAGCGTCCCAGTTCCTGAGCGCTTTCGTCCTGCGCCTAAGAGGGGTCGTGGGCAGTAGCTTGCCTTTTTCCTTGTACCTATATTCGTTAGTTCTAAAAACAGATAATGATATTGTATTTTTATGAAGCAACTTCAGCATGTTTGGCAAAATGTTATGATTTGTGCTTTGTCTCGAGATACTTCAGATTTGTATGCAATGTTTTAAAGCTTTATGAGTGTTAAAACAATTTTGTAACAGATTAAAACATAGGCCGAAGAATGGATTACTCGGCCGAGAATTCCATTCTTCGGCCGCTACTTCTATTTCCTAAAGAAGCTAGACTTTTGTTTTAGCCAAGTGGCATTCCTTCCTTTTTACGCTTGAATTCGATTCATGCCTTGTATTTACTTTTGCTGTTTCCACAGTCTCTTTGCCATGTTTTGGGGTTTTTAGGACACCTTGTTCTTTACGTTGATGAGCTTTGAGTCAGAAAGGACGAGCGATGGTTCTCACGCGCTTTTGTCCTTGTCAATTCTCTGAAAAATGACTAACTTATCTTTCGCGAGCTCAATACGCAAGGTTAGCTATACCCATCGTTGAGTACAAATCTGTTGATGTTTTCCTCTCTCCAAATGTTTGGGCGGCATCTCGATGTGAGATTGCCTACGTATCTCAATCAGGGAATCAGGCCTTTTACGTAGTTCCTAAATCATCACCTTTGGGGTTGGGTTTTCACTTTTGGTTTTTCTTTTCACATGCTCTAAGTTTTGCCTAGGTTACCTGATGGAGGTTGAGTCCCTAGCGAGCTTTTGAATGCCTTATCTTTTGCCTAGGCTACGTTTTTGCATTTTCTTGTCCTAGTAGGCTTTGCTCTTACTTTTGCTTGGGTGCCTTAGGTTACCCAACGAGCACCTCTCTCAAGAGGCTTTCTGTATTTTGGAGAGAAATTTGATGAAGATATCTTTTTCTGAATCTCCTACTGCGTTTGTACTTTCACAATGGGCAAGCTAACCCTAAGTGTTCTCACGGAGATAGCGTCTTCTTCCTAAGTTTTGACAAAAACCTAGTTCTTAAGTAATCAGGGTTTGTCCCTCCCTTCCTTTTTGTTAGCAACATAAAGAATTAGATTCTTAAGACCCTTTCGTCTTTGGCAGAGAGACTGTAGCGCGTAGCAATTGCATTTAAAGATTGAATCATTTAACAAGCATAAGATGATAAAAATGAGAATTTATTTAGCTATAGAAACTGCCCAAACAGGGGCCCAAAACGTGTCCCAGCTTGTCTTTAGGAAATGAAAGTAATGTTTTCGTCATGTGATTTACTGCAGTATCTCGGGAGTGGCTCCTTTTTCCTTGCCTCTCGCAGTTTTATACTCTTTTTCACCATCTTCTTTGCCAAACAATATTCTTAGGTCAAACTCAGCTAGCACCTCGATCCAGTCTTTAGGAGTGGGAGATGAATTTGTTGGTTCTTCTCCCATATCACTGTCGGTCCATTCTTGATCAAAGAAGATTTGCATTCCAGGATATCTTTGTTTGGTGGTTTCATCTTCCCATGTTTCTGCGAAACCGCAGAATGGGAAGTCTTCTCCTTCTCTTACAAACCAACCGTTGAGTGTTTTTGGGACCATGAGTCTTTCTTCTTTGATCCTGCTTCCTCTTGCTTTAGCTTTTTCCATGCTCCTCTTCTCTTCTATCTCGACTTTTGTCGGGGTGTAGCCAAGACCAAAGGTGTATTGATTATGCGGGGGATCAATCATTTGTGGGATGCCTTGTGATCTTTTGCCAAAACCCAATCCAGGGAAGTAGTTTTGTTTCTTCATCATCCATATGGCAGGGGTGCTTATGTAGAAGCTTCTTTCAGCCATCAAGGCTTGCACAGCAGTTGCTTCTTCAAGACTGAATCCAGTAAGGAAGGTTTCCTCGGTCCCTACCTCTTGGACAGGTGTATCGGAATGAGCTCGGATCGATGAATACCCTAGAATGGTTATGACCCTTCCATCTACTGCAAATTTGACTTTCTGATGCAAAGTGGAAGGCACTGCTCCAGCGTCATGTAACCAAGGTCTTCCTAGTAAAAGATTGAAGGTGGCTGGTATATCCATCACATGGAACTCTACGTCTCTTTTGATCTTTTCCACTTCTACTGGCAGTGTGACGCACCCAACCACTCTTCTCTTTGAGTTGTCATAGCCCCTTACACCTTGGCTTGAAGGGCGTATGTCGGTGGCGCCTACCCCTAGCTTGTCGAGGGTCCTTTGAGGACATACGTTTAAAGCAGACCCATTATCCACCAAGACCAGTGGGATTCATTTAGTGAGACATTTAAGTGAAATGTAGAGAGGTTTGTTGTGTGCAGGTCCTTCAGGAGGTAGATCCTTATCAATGAAAGCTATTGTCGGTCTTGGAGCTTTTGACGTCATTATGAAGCCTACCAGATCTTCGGGGGTGATGTCGATGGAAACTTTAGCTTTTCCCAAAGTTTTGAAGAAGGAGTTGCGATGCACGTAGGAGGACATAAGCAATCCCCAGATAAAGATATCAGCTTGGATTTTCTTCAGTTGTCTTAGTACTCTGTCTTCCTCAGGTTCGGTCCTTTGGCTCTCCTCTTCTTCTTCTTCCATTACTCGTGTTGAGGTTGAACTTTCCCCACTTAGTTTAGGAGGTTTGTACACTCTTCCGCTTCGGGTGAGGTGCCCTATTTCTTCTTCTTGGGTGCCCCAAGGATCAGCAGGCTCAATTCTTCCAACTTCCCAATCGCTTGGCAGGGCTTTGCGTATGTCCAACCACCAATCCCCATCATCAATGGCATAGATGTGGGAATCTCCTCCAGTTGTAAAGCACTCGTCATTCTTAGAGAAGGTCAGGGATGGTTTGGCTTGGGTGTTTGGGATAATGTGTCGGGTAGGATTATATGTGGGGCTATTGGATAGGCTTATGAGATTGATGTTTTGAGGCGGTGGTTCGTTGTTGTGAACGGTAAGTGGATTGGTTTGCACATTGGGCTTGGGAGGTTTTATAGCTCGACTATCAATGAGATCTTGGATGTCATGACGAAGACGCATGCAGCGGTCTGTCTCATGTCCAGGGTGTTGGTGGTAAGCGTATTGTTTATTGGTGTCATAGCTTGGGCCATAAGGTGGCTGAGGAGGCAGATTATTCAAGAGCCTGAGATGCTCTTGACGGCTTAGGATGGCTAGGGCTTGGGATGGAGTCATATAGAGAGGGTCAAAATTGCGGCGGGGGCGATTTGTGTTTCTAGATGAGCTAGTCTGAAAAGGGTCTTGTGGTAAGGCTGAGTTACGGGTTGGAAAGGTTTTTCTGGGCGGAGGGGTTTCTTCTTTCCCAATGAGGCCCAGCTTGATTCCATCTTCAATTTGTAGCCCAGTGGCATGCAGGCGTTTGAAATCAGTGATAGCCTGAGTGTAAATGTGGGTGAGGTATTTAGGTTGCAGATTCTTGACAACTATCCTCACTTGATCTTCCTCGGAAGGGCAGTTCTTCATCTTGGCAGCCTTTTCCCTCCATCTTGCCACAAAGGTAGCAAAGTCCTCATTGGATTCTTGTTTAGTCATCTCCAAGTCTCGAGTAGTTAAATCAATTTGGACATTGTATGCATACTGCTTGACAAAAGCGTTGGCAATTTCTAGCCAAGTTTGATAGTGGATAAATTCCAAAGTGAGAAACCAATCAAGGGTGTTTCCAGTGAGAGTTCTTTGAAACAGTTGAGCGATGAGCTCATCGGTTAAGCCCATAGGCTTCAGAGTGTTGATGACATGGCGAACATGGCTGGTAGGGTTACCAGTCCAGTTGAACTTCTCGATGTTTGGCATTTTGAACCGTTCAGGCAGCTGGGATTCTGGAAAGAGGCAGAGTCCTTCGAAGTCTAGAATTTGGTCTCCTTGTGAATGAGCCAAAGCATGCTTGATCTCCTTGACTTGTTTGACCAATTCAGGGTTTTCCGTAACTTCATGAGGATTTTCTGCTTCTTCCTCATCTTTCTTGTCTTCAGCATCTCTTGCTGCTTTTTCGGCTTGTAAATAGGCAATTTGGGCTCGGAGCTCGGTGATAGTAGCATCATTGTCTGCCATTTTTGGGATGAGGGTAGAGAGATTACTTGGCGAAGCTCGGGATCGGGTAGTTAGTCGGATTTGTTGAGAGGATGACCGCGAAGTCCCCAGAAGTGATTGGGACTGTTGCGGTGAGGGTGTCTTGACAGGCGAAGGTGACAGATGAGTTTACTGTAAAGACCTCTGTTTGGTGTGACTTCGAGTATTGTAAGAGTATAAAACTGGCTGAGGTTGCTTCTTTAATCTACCTATTGTGCCTGCTTGAGAAAGTAGAGTACCTAAAGGTTAGTACTTGGCTCGTACAGGGTTAGGATTTGGGCTGAAAATCCCAACCCTTCTGCACAGAAAGAAATGTTACAACAACAAATGATACAAGGTGTGAGGAAGAACTTTTGCAAGCAAATGCAAAGAGGTTCCTAGCCTGTAGGTTCCTGTCTTAGTTTGATAAGTTCTATGACTTTCTAATACATGAAAGGTTTAGGTAGTCTCAGGGTGTTTCGTCGTCAAAGGGCACCAGTCCTTTCACCAGCCCATCATAGGCGGTGATTGGGTGATTCCCTTTTTTATATACCACTAGGTACAAGTGACTGTGGAGT
The DNA here is from genome assembly GCA_018127125.1 of Rhododendron griersonianum. NCBI lineage: Eukaryota > Viridiplantae > Streptophyta > Magnoliopsida > Ericales > Ericaceae > Rhododendron > Rhododendron griersonianum. Next base: position 25,235,611 of record CM030791.1, on the reverse strand, counting down.
TTGCTGGAACCCCTAACATAGCCCGTGTCATGCCGGGGTATCAAGTGAACTCAACGAGGTTGCCCGCTCGATGCATATGATAAATGAATTAAACTAGGCATGTATTAGTCTTCTGTTGAACTTTCTGGTTATGGCTCTCATATTCCCCAACAGAGTCGCCAAAAACTGTAGACACCTCCCAAACGGGGCATCGCCATACAGATTGATCGTTTATTGCTCGATTGGTTGGTTGCTTGCTTCATAAACCAAGATCGTGGACATTCTCATGGCTAGGAACATCGCCACACGATAGCGGTTATCATTAAAACAGAGTCGCCACCCAGTTTATTAAAACTGGGAAAATAGATAGAGATTCTGGGTACGGGAGTCAAGAGTACAGTAAGGGGAAGGTGTTAGGCACCCCTCTCTGCCCAGCCATGAGACTGGCCCATAGTTATTTAACATAAGACGTATAGATGCTTTGTTTAATTCTAACACATAGTCTGTTTAATTATGCCTTTAAACAGTAAGTAAAGTGAGCCAGTGAGATAATCAAAGCATGCATCAGAAAGTAGAGAAGCAAAACAAACTGTCCCAAGGAGATGGATCCCGCGGCCGGTGAATGGATGTCACGGCCGAGGGATCCCCCTGGTTTTATGTACCGGCCGAGGGATCGAAGTCCCGGTCAGTGTTCTTCCTCACACCAGACTAAAAAGTTAGCAGATGATTAAATGCTACGATTAATCATGAATATGATAAATAAAACAAACCAGAGGCCGTTGGGCCTCACCACCTTGATCCCTCAATTGCTTGATTGCTTCGGATTTGATTGTGATTGACTGATTGCTTCTTTGAAAACCCTAGGGTTAGGGTTTGAATTTTGGGGTTTGATTGTCGGATTGATGGCTGCCTTCAGGAGGTTAGGGCTTTTGAAGAGGGGATTTGAGAGAGTATTTTTGCAGAGTTTCGTGGCTTGAGAGAGTATGGAAGTATACGAATTTGATGATTTCGTTGTTGTATTTTTGAAACCCCAAAGGCCCTTTATATAGGCAATTGGTGACTCACTCCGGCCAATCAAAATGCACGATTGCAATTGCAATGCAATGCAAACTCTTCGTGATGATCTCTGAGCGTAGCCCGAACGCATCGGGAAGGTAGTGTAGTTGGATCAAACGTCTAACAGAACGTTCCAGAGTCTGGAAAATAGACAACTGGCGGCCGAGCAAAGGATCTGGCGGCCGAGGAATGGATGTTGCGGCCGAAGGATAGATCTTGCAGCCGAGGGATTGATTTCTTAGGAAGATTTTCAAGCAACAGGTTGCTCGGGTGAAGAAAGGATGTTAAGGCCGTGAGATCGATGTTACGGCTGATAGATGGATTCTCCTAGGATTCTGTATTTCTGTCTGAAAGGCTATATGGCTCTGAATTGGGTCCTCTAAGTGGTTCAAAGTTTTTACCGAAAGTCCTAAGGTTCTCGAAAAGTCAATCAGCAATCACTGTATCCATTTCATTATCGGGATGGTCCCCAAGGTGGGACTTGAAATAATCGTTAGGCCAAATTGGGGTGTCTACAATCTCCTTCATGCATTTGGATTTGGTTATATCCTGAAAATGCATCCATAAAGCTGAGGAGCTCATGCCCAGCAGTAGAATCTACCAAGGAATCAATCATTGGTAGAGGAAAGCTATCTTTTGGACACGCTTTATTAAGGTTGGTGACATCTACACACATTCTCCATTTGCCATTGGCTTTCTTCACCATAACCATGTTGGCTAACCAATCGGGGTAGAGGACTTCACAGATGGATTCCGCTTGTATGAGTTTGTCTACCTCCTTGGCTGCAACTTCGTTTCGCTTTGGAGCAAATGTCCTTTTCTTCTATTTAACAGGGCGCACTGTGGGATCCACGTTCAATTTAAGGGATATGACCCTTGGGTCAATTCTTAAAATGTCCTCGTGGGACCATGCAAAAACATCTTTGTTCTTTCTTAGGAATTGTAGCAGCTCAACTCGTGCCACTGTGCTCAATCCTGTGCCAATCCTTACTGTCTTTCCCTATTGCCCTGGCTCTGGGGGTTCTTCTATGAGCTTTTCCACGAGTTCTCCATGCTGGAGCTTTTCTTCATCTCATGTATCGAGACTTTCTATGCTCATTGTGGTGCTAGCTCCTCTAAGTGAGGTGACATAACATTCCCGCACTACTTTCTGGTCTCCCCTTATGCAACCAATTCTTTTTTGGCGTTGGGAACTTTATCATCAAGTAATACGTGGAGATTATTGCCCCTATTTTATTCAGGGTTGTTCTCCCCAGTATTGCGTTGTACGCTGAAGGACAATCGACTACTATTAAATCTATCATGCGTGTAATCTGACTTCCTTCTTGGCCCATGGTAACTAGCAGAGCTATTTGCCCTGCTGGATAAACGGGTGTGCCTGCAAATCCAACCAGCGGTGATGTCATGGGCCTTAGCCTTCTCGTCCAACCTTCAGCTGGTCATACGCGTGAAGGTAGAGGATATTGGCTGAACTTCCGCTGTCTATCAATACCCTTCTCGTGAGGTAGTTTGCCACAACAATGGTTATAACCAGGGGGTCATCATGAGGGATCTGGATTCCCTTGATGTCTTCTTCTGAGAAAATAATGGGTATTTCTTCCTTCTTCTGAAATTTGCTTGGACAGCCAACTGTGTTGACTTCCAATTGTTCCTCAGTTCTCAGCTTTCTTATATGAGTTTTCCTAGCATTGCTAGACTTTCCTCCTCTAGCAAATCCTCCATGGATTACTTTAATCTCTCCAATGGGACCTGACCGGGATGTCGTGCCATCTCTACTCTCTTTGTTTGTGTCTTCCCTTCTGGATTGTTTCTGATACTTCTTCGTTACAAAACGTTGAAGTCTCCCTCTTTGGATTAGGTCCTCAATCTGCTGTTTGAGGTCGATGCAATCATCCATGTTATGACCATGGTCTTTGTGGAACCTACAGTACTTGTCCTTAACTCTCCTATTAGGATAGGTTCTCAGCTTTCCAGGCCACTTGAGGTCCAAGTCATCTTTCGGGGAAGATCTTGAGTCCACCTTTTTGTTCTTTGGTTCGCCTCCCGTCTTGCGGGTGGCTTCTCTTCTTCTTTTGTCTGGTGGAGGAAATTCGCTAACCTGTGATGGCCCTGCTTGGGGATCAAAACCATCACGTGAATGTCTTGCACAGACAGCTTCCTCTGTATTCATGTGCTTCTGAGCTCTGAGCATAAGCTCTGCTAGAGTTTTGGGTGGTTCTTGAGACAAGAGATATAGGAACTGTCCTGATTACAGTCCCGCTATGTATGCGGTTATGCACACATTGTCATCAACTTCATCTATCTGAACCACCTCCTTGTTGAACCTTGTGGTATAATCCCTTAATGACTCCCATCTTCCTTGTTTCATCGTCAGGAGATGTGTTGCTGGTTTGCCGTAGCGTTGCCCAGCAATAAAGTAGCTTACAAAGCTTGTGCTAAGCTCTTTAAAACTACGTATGCTTCCTGGCGAGAGCTTATTGAACCATGCTTGGGCACTTCCCTTGAGGGTAACTGGGAATGCCCTGCGCATCACCTCGTCTGGGATTGCTTGCAGATGCATCAGAGACCTGTATGTTTCCAAGTGATCTAATGGGTCCGTGGAGCCATTGAACGTCTCTAATTATGGCATCTTAAATTTCCTTGGAAGGGGCAGCCCCATGACCTCGGGTGTGAAAGGTGAATCCGTGTTCTGCACTAACTCTTCTACCGTGGCAGGAGTTTGTGCTTTAATATGTTTTAACAGCCCTTCAATCTGGTCCTGCATTTTAAATAGTACCTCTTGTTCGTGGGGCGGTCTCTCTGGAAGGGGTTTGCTATGCTTCCTCCGATTTTGGCTTTCCTTCTCACTGGATTCGCCTTCTTGCTTGTCATCCTCTTCTTCATGTCGACTGTGGCGTAAATTTAGGATGCTTGGCTCCGAGATCTGCTTTCGAAGATCTACATTCTCCTGCATCGCAGTCTGTAACCCTTGGGTTAACGTTTTTATTTGCTCTTGCATGAGAGCAAACGCTTCTGGGGTTATCTGATTGCCTCCTTTTTTGTTTGTTGCGGCGGCTTTAGCCACTTTTGCTGCCTTAGCAGCTTTTTCGGCAGTGGCGGTGGCCTTGGCAGCTTTTGCAGCCTTGGCAGTTTCGGCGGCCTTGGCAGCCTTGGTCGCTGCGGCGGCCTTCGTGGCGTCGTCGACGCCCATTTGTGGGGGGTCTGAAGCCATTGTTGTTTTGCTTGATCAGGTTTCTACCATACAAAACTATTCACCGTAAGGAAAGAGTCGTTTCCCACAGACGGCACCTGCTGATGAATCAGCTTTGTCGTCAGCTTCGACTTGATCCTACAAAACAAAGCAAGAGTTTGAGTCACTGGTGTGGTGGCTTGCCAACCACCCTCCGATGCCTAAGTCAGTAGAGTACTTGCTATATGATGAGAGAATTGAGATTCTCGATTATGAGTTATGTACCTTTTATTGGCGTTCTACTGTTGTATTTATAGGCATTTCGATAGGAGGTTGAGTCCTTGTAGGACTGTATCCCGAGGGTTCCGGATCACCTCTTTAAGGAATGTGGAGTCCTGCCTTAGCTAGGAATCCTTATCCGTCTTTGATTATGTATATCATTGGCACTATATGCTTATCTTATCGACGGCATTCCTTTATCCCTTAGGATTTAGATTTCTTAATGTGGTCTCTTTATTGGAATAAGTATATTCCATGGATAATATTACGAACATTATCCTCCCTGCTATAGCTAGGGGCCAGAGCTGGTGCTTGGACTTTATGACAGCTTCGTCCGAAGAGCGGAGCTGGCATACCCTGACTTCGTTCCAGATAGATTTTCCAGAGAGGTCCAGGTGAAGCTGGTTTATACTCCCCAAGTCTGTGGTTCTTGTAGTGCTGACCTCCTTAGGTCTACCATACTTATCAGCTATAAATATCAACTTTTGTTTTGTTTGTTTGACCTCTCTTTAAAAGCTACTCCCTCCGTCCCTTTTTTACAGTCCAGTATTCTATTTTGGGCTGTCCCTTAATAAGTGTTCATTTTGTAAAGTTAGTGGGTAAAAGTTGGTGCATTGTCTATTTTGTCCCTAAAAGTAGATTCCATTTTGAAAAGTTAGTGTGTAAAAATGTAATGATGATGGGTAAGTATGGAAAGTGGAAGAAAAAGTTGATGTGAATGGTATAATGATGATGTCTTTTTAATAAGTTGGAGTTACAAAGTAGGACAGTTAAAAAGGGACGGAGGGAGTAAAAGATAGCCAACCTCGTACAAGAGAAAAGGTACATCATTTAGCTCTCACCCTTTAAACATTTCGAATATGAACGAGGGTTTATTTGATAATACAATTCAGCACTTAAAACTGAATGTATTAAGTGATAAATAATAAAGTTGGTTTGCTAATCATATTTCAATCGTACTTAATATTTTACGTCTCTTATAATGTAAGCTTAAAAAGTTTTAAAAAATAAAGTAGTCTACTAGTACCTATGTAGTAATATTTGCTAAATTTGTTGGTACTTGTGTACTTCTTTCACTACCACAACCCTCCACGCCCCAACCAATCGCCCCCATATTCCACCACCGCCACCACTATAGCTACCACTACCACCAGTCCACCACCATCACGCTATCGCCGTCTCCACTTCTACCACTACCAGAACTTCATCATCCCCACCACCACCAATGTTGCCAACCACCGCCACCGCCACCGCCACTAGCACTCCACCGCCACCGTTACTCCCACCAGGACTCCACTCCCATGATTATCACTACCACCACCACTTTACGACTGTTGTAATTACTACCCCCACCATTCTAATAGTGTCACAACTAACACAACCACCAGTGCGCCAACCATCACTATTTCTCTATATCTCCATCATGTTTAACTGTTACATCCACCCCACTTCTTCACCACCATGACCACACCACCATTCATTATTATCATCATTTGCACTGTTATACACTATTGTTGTCTCTCCACCTCCACCACCGACATCCTTCCACCACACCACCTCTGTTTCAACTACCACTACACCAGCTCTGGTGCAACTACGCCAATGCCACACTACATCCAACATTAATGCCATCTCTCAACAACCACATGACATGCAGTCACCACCTCTCCACCACCACCACAATCACAGACTTCCGTTAATAAAACTATTGTAAAAGAAAACAATCACAAATATTTATGCCTTGTTCGGTTTGGATTTCGGAAAAAATTTCCCAACTTAAAATATACTCATTACCCCTACTTTCAATCATTACTCTTCACTCATTAGCCATATCTCTAATCACTATTCTCATTTCTCTCTCTATCTCTCTCCACTCATTATCTCTACTTTCAATCATTGCTCTATTTCTCTCTCCACTCATAACCCCAAAAAATTCTCAAAAACTCATCCAAACACAGCATTAAGCTTTGTATCAGTTATTTTAATTTCGCTCAAGACATTTTTATCAAACAGGTTTCAACTTTAAAAAAGGACTAGTCTATCCGGTTAAAACTTTTTTATGGGTTTTTTTAGATTGATTTTGATGATCGGAATCATTCATATTCTAAAGGTTCTAGATAACATCTAACTGTGTTGAAAATTATTTCGATAGAAATGATTGAAAAACGTATTTATCTTGAAATAAAGTAAGTTGTCACACTTTATCGAAATCCATTTATGTTAGGATAAAAAAAAAATTGCATGCAATCATGTATTAATCGACATTCGACCGTGATTTCCAGTAAGATTGATATTCTCTTAACTAGCACTAAGAGCATCTCCAACTCATGCTCTATTCCTCCATTTGAGAGTATAAAACTCCTCCAACCCATCCTCTCAAGCCTCCTCTATTTGAGAGGATGGGATTTTGATCCTCCATATTTAGAGGATGGGAAAAAATATGGAGGATCCCCTCTATAACACTATTTACCTTTTAAAATGACATTTGTATCCTTAGAGCATCTCCAATCCATGCTCTATTCTTTCATTTGAGAGTATGGAACTCCTCCAATCCATCCTCTCAAGCCTCCTCTATTTTAAAGGGAAAAATAGAAGATTTGTGGTTGGAATAAATAGGAATAGTGATTTCCTCTAAAATCACTTTATGAATAAAATAGAATATTTTGATACTCTCAAATAGAATATTAGATTGGAGATGCTCTAAATCGACTCAATCCAGCGCCTTGTAGGGATTGAATGGGATCCCAACCCGATGGAGAGCATCTTAATCAATCCAAGGAGGGATTAAATGGATAGAAATAGAATCATCAATCATACTGTAGTACGAAATGATTTCAAAATAAACTAAACACAAAAGTGATGTGATAATAGTAATAAGAAAAAAAGTTTTTCTGTTTGAGCCGGAAATTAAGGGCCATTTATCATTAGGTACCATTAAAAAGAAAAGCCACCCACCGCTGGGTCCTATCTTTTTCGCTTTTGTGCCCCATTTTTTCTTTGATTCTGGCCCCATTTTCTCCCCCACAAAAGTCTCTGTCTATTTATCTTCCACCATCACTCCTTTTAGAAAACAGACACTCGCCACAGAGAGAGAGAGAGAGAGAGAGGGGGGGAGATGGGTAACAAGAAGTTCAGGTTATCAGAAATGATACCAAATGCCTGGTTCTACAAGCTGAAAGACATGGGCACGAGAACTAGGAACCCAAAAAACACCATCAATCCCCCAACCAAAAAGGAAAAACAGCCACCCACCACTTCATCATCATCATCAACATCATCTCTCACTTGTTCATCATTATCATCATCATCAACATCATCAACCACAACTACTACTTCAATTCCACCACAGAATTCAAAAACACAAAGCCAACCCCAAAGCATCCTCTCTCACCAGCGCAAGTCTTATTACTTCACAAGAAACCTCAATCCACCCCCTATGCAAGACCCAAAATCCCAACAAACCCATTTCCCAGAATCCCCCAAAAAATCACCCAAACAGTACCCAGGAACCCATTTCCAAGAATCCCCAAGAAAATCACCCAAACAGAAACGCTGCAACAACTCAAAGAGAAGACCCATAGCCTCCATTAATAAGCCATTTTCTCAAAAGCTCATCACCACCTCTGTCTCCGCCGGTTGCGGCTGCCGCGCCTCCCTCGATTTAAAATCCGACGACTACCCAATTTCCCCCCTCGATAGTTCATCCGATCATGAATCTCTCTTACCGGAATTGGGTTCGGACCATGACCGAAATCCCGAAAACGACATCGTTTTTGACATAAACGACAACTCACCGAACGCAAAATCCGACGGATTCAGAGTCGTTACCGCTGTTGAACTACATCCAATCCTAACCAGAATGGATCAGAAACCAAGTAAATCAGTTGAACTTGAGGGAAAAAATGCTCAGTCTCATGGGTATATTAGTAATGTCACAGAACAGAGAACCAGCTCTGTTTCTGTGTCCTCTGTTCGGAGACTTTCAGTGAGTTCACCAGGAGTGAGAATTCGCACTAATTCTCCTAGAATTGGTAGTAGGAGGGTTCAGGGGAAAGGCGTCCGGGGCCGGAGGAGCGTGTCGGAGAGCTTTGCGGTGGTGAAGTCGTCGGCGGACCCGAGGAGGGATTTCAGGGAGTCAATGGTGGAGATGATCGTAGAGAATAATTTAAGGGCGTCTAAGGATTTGGAAGATCTCCTTGCTTGTTATCTTCAGTTGAATTCGGATGAGTACCATGAGGTGATTATCAAGGTGTTCAAGCAAATCTGGTTTGATCTTGCAAATGTCAGGTTGAAATAATCAAGAAGCTCAATAACTGAAGTAGTAATGTATTTGTGTATTGGTATACCATCCGGTTCCGAATGAAAGCTTTTGGCTTTCTGTAGTGGAGCAAATGGTGGTTAGGCTCGTTGTATATTATTCAAGATATATAAAATGCAGTATTTACCTATTATTGTTTGCGTATCCACGAAAAACTGCAGGTTCAATACGTACTGTATAACGAAGTGTAACATTTGTTTTTTATGATAACGGGACTTGAGCACACCTCGAACTAATTTTGAGGCCTGAAATTATCAACGAGAAAACCATCTAGTAGACCACGGTTTCAAACATTCGACCTCATACCACCGGAGGTGGTAGCCTGGCTGGTAGGCTAGTTGCCTCCCCCAGAGGAGACTCAAGTTCGAGTCCTGGGGCGTCCTTGTCCTGCAGGGGGTTGACGACTACTTCCAGCTTGTACTTTGGTGGTGCTGTGGTGACGGTCTGTCTTCCCAGACAGTAGCTATGGCTCAACCGGACATTCCACAGCGGGTAGGGAGCCCCTATGGTCACGCCCAGGGGGAGTTGCTACACTGGTTGTCCCCTCCTACCCTTTTTAATGATCAAAAAAAAAAACACATTCAACCTCATGAAAGACTAACACTTATTCACTTTTTTATGTTCACTAGCCAAACTTTTTGTCGTTCATAACTGACTGCTGTTAGAAATTAAGCGTCATTCAAAATTGGTTATAGCCTTAGTAGAGAAAACAGTGGAGTAGACCCTATTTATATTAGGTCACCTAGATTAAGAGACCTTCAATTTGTTGTACATTCTTTCATGGAGAATGTCCTATTTATTTCGAACATCTTAACATGTGTCGTTAGAGTAGCATAAACAAAATATATAGGATTAACGAATCTTTTCTAGTTTGGAGAATTAACGTGGGACAAGGCTATACTAACGTTTTCTGCACATGCTGCCGGTCAAACAAGGAGAGACTCGTAGGATACAAAAGAGAAGAAGATTAGGCAAATGGCCGCGAGACTACCTAAGAGGCCAAGACCCAACTCTAATGCTATACTTGTAGTATACGAGCACGTCAGGTATCTGGACTAGTTTACGCGCACGTCAACTTATTCTGAGGGTTCAATTATACCGGTCACTAACAGAAGCCCAATTGAAGCCAGAGTCCATATGGATTGGTACCAAACTAGACTCTCGTAAATTATGAGGTATACGACCTTGAAAAATCAGGGTTCCCTAGCAATCCTTAAAAAACCCTAACAGTATGAGTGTGAATCACAAAATAATACTACCAACAGAAACTATGCGAACAATCAAACCCACAACGCAGAGATATACGTGGAAAACCCCAGAATGGGTAAAAAACCACGGGAAGGAATCAAATCACTATAAACATTGTGCAGTTACAGATATACCTATTCAAACGAAGTAAATCCTCACTACGTTCTAAGTATCACCTGCCGAGTCACACGTACACCGTACCTAGTGATCTTGATTGCCAACGGCCTTGAATCCACAAGCCCTCCAATAAACTAAAAGAAATCCCTTCACAAACAAAATAGCTCTCGAATGCTTTAATTTTCACTGCTGCCGCACTGCTTGCTTTACTTTTTCATTATCACCATGTATATATATATGTAGTCAGTAGAATAGGGCAATATTGTTTCCTTGCCAACCCTTTTCTTTTATAAGGTTGTGGTCCCCACCATAGGAAGAAAAGATCAATCTTGTGATTTGGCCTCATTCACGTTGCTTTTTATTTAAACCAACAGGGGGTGCCGATTGATATTCGGGTTGATCCATCCATCGATCCGTCTTCGCAATAGTCGACCTCTTATTTTATTCAATACGCTCACTCTCAATTACAAATAAAGAGATTCATTCCACTCTAATCCTATACAGACTCACTAGCTTATAAGAAATAATAAAATTACAACTCGATATAAAATATGTGTTTTGTCGAACGGAATTGCCAATACAATTAAGACCCCGGAATTTGATCCTTACAGACCTAAAATTAATTAGTAATTGGCAATGACCTCATGGATGAGGTTGCTCGTTTACAATTCATGGAAGGTATTGAGAGTGCCAAGTCTAGAAGCTGTTTTTGCTTTAAACGAACATCACCACAACTGCACTACAGCCAGGATCAAATGTTATTCAAATGGGCAAAGTCCACTTTGACCATTTGTAGTTTGGATTATGTACGGATATATCCCTATGGTTTAAAAGTGTGCAATAACACCCCCTGTAATTTGTGAAGTGTGCACATAATATCCAATTTCGTCTATTTTAATGGAGGTGTATCCCACACGTCTCTTTAATCTAACCAAAATCTAATCCGAGCCGTTCATTATGTATTAATCATATAAATATAGTACTTATCTTTCTAATAACTCATTTATTTAACAATCTAAATATGTTGATAAGAGTAATGTACCATGGGATTTCAGTGCGTTCAATTCTTCTTCTTTTTTTTTTGGTAACATAGGGTGTTCAAACCAACTTATGCGTCCCTCCACTTCTTTCGGTGAGACCAAAAAAATTTCAAAGCATTCAAATTCATTTAGTTGAGATATGTATGAATTGGTCCAAACACCCTAAGTCCTACGAAAAATTTGTATCTAAGTCTGGCTGTTCATCCCCTTTCTTCCTCCACTTAGAGCATCGCTAGCTCTCCAGAACTTTAAAACCCTAGTCGTCACCTGCTCTTCTCTTCCTTCCACTCCTAGTCTCCCCCTAGGGTTTCCACCACCCTTATGCAACGGATGGAGGGAGGACCTTCCTCTTGATGACTATTCTCTCGATCTCATATTTGAGAGTTTTCTTCTCCTTCTATACCTTCTCATCCTTCACCCTACCTATCTACCTCCAGCAACTCCTCCTCTAACACAAGGTCGCCAGTGTTGCGACGATAGTGGGTCGTCATGTGCGGTCATGGTTCTAGGTAGTAGCTTGAGGTCGTTAGAGATCTGTGATTCGTGATTGTGGTGGTTCTGCCGGTGACAGATTGTGATGGTCCGTGATGTTATGGATTTTCTTTTACTTTTTGTTTTTCGATTGGATTTCCATCGGAACTTAAGGTGATCTTTCTTTGAATCAATACCTCTCATAAGGGGTTTAGTGTCTTTATCTCTGACTCCACTATTGCCGAACTTGTTTCGGTCTACTTCTTTGCATTATGTGCAGAGAATTTAAAACTCGTGTTTGCATATATTAGACATAAAGTTTTCCTTTTTGTTGTAACGTATTAATTTTTTGCTTGGTGAATGTGTCATAATTTCTTAATTTTTGTTCTTTCGAAAGTAAAATCTTTGTAAGTTTCGAAAGAAAGACGTTTCATGAATGCAACCATTTTCTTTTTCTTTTTTTTTTTTGATCCGCTCAACCATTTTCTTTTGCTAAAAGAAAAAAAGTGAAAAATCTGTATCTAAAGATATGTGATCTGAAATTAGATATGGCAATAAACAGAAACATGATAGTGGGACATAGGGAAATGGGGTGTTTTGTCCATACTCTGTTCTCTGTTGCCTACAAAAATGAAGAATCCAAGCTATACCCCTTGACAAAGGGCGCTTCGGTGTCTTCATCTACGTACTCAAATAGGTAGACCGAAAGGAGACGCAAAGTTTTGTTTCTCTGAATGTGTACTCACAAACCACAAATGGGAATTGCTTAAAACTTCTACCGTCACATATACTGTAGTATATACATAGGGGCACCTCTATGTAAGTGACACACACTTTGTTGCATCAAAACTTTGAGTCTCTACCACCAAAAGAAGATGCCCTTTTAAGGACAAGTCTCAGTTTTTTACTTTTTTATAATGTCTTGCCTCACAGGGAAAATATCAGAATCAAGAAAGACTAGTCGGCGACTCAGCACCCTACGTGGTGTCCCCGCCCCTTTTCCTATCGTACTGGGGGATGTCACAAATCGAAAACATCGGACACCTCAGTGTGTAGGTCCCGCCTCAATGTTTTTGTAGAAAAGAAGCTTGATTGCCCTAGGGCATTAAACAATCGTAAGAAATGCTTGTTACTCTGAATTTCTAAAATACAGAGAATTTATCACTGAGATTTGTAGCTATTGTTGTTAGGTGTAGACATTTATAAGTGTGGTATACATATATGACATTATTTAATAACATTTGTGGGTACTCTTCTTGGATGTAACATGAGACACATAAACCTGAATCCTTGATCTATATTTCGGCTCCTAATCCTCACTCTCTCGTACATCAATAATTTAAGAAGACGTTTTCACATTCACGCATAGTATAGGTTATTACTAAAATTTTACTAGGAAAAAGCCCAATAAGTGAGGCATACACATTTACAAAAAGTGATGTACGTGGGTCATACTAAAGGCTAATTATTTTTCGTAAGTTCTTTTTTTTAGTAAAAATATTGAGCTTTTAATCAATAAGTTTCAGGATTCGATTCTTTTGACAAGAAGAAGAACAACAACAACAAAACCCATGTAGTCCCCAATCATCATTGGGAGTTTGGGCGGGGGAAGATTGGAGACACAAAGTGGCCGCTCTCAGAATACCACTGAAACAGTGGCCTTCCTATATTTGTTTTGTTGCAGAACCATGTTCCCAAATCAAAGCCAAATGGCATTAGAGAGGGCAGGCTGAGAGACCCAAAAAGTTTATTTAAGAAATTTTAAAAAGATATATAATTTTATTTAGGAAATTTTTTAGAAAAGACAAAAAAAAAAAGTTTAGTTTTTATTTGTAAAATTTTGTTCTTTAGTAAAAATTTTAAACTGACATATTAGAAAAGAACTTTTCAAAGTGTTCTTGTTAAGACGAATTGAATATGACATGTTATTTTCATGAAATTGAAAAGAAGTTCTTGAAACAAAGATAAGAAGAAAACAAAGGAAAAAGGAAAAATTAGGCTAAACGGAGCAGCTAATAATTAAGGAGGAGCCTTATTTAAAAAAACATAATCATTCCACTTTAAAAACTTAAAACTTTTGCTTCAATTCAAATGGTATTTGTCACTTCAATTCAAGATAGAAGAGGCCAGAAAAGGAGAATCTTGTAAGTGCGACTTTGTTCTTTGACAATTTTAGATGGAAAAACAATGTAGAATATCAAGACATCCAAAAATAAAGACACAACAGGGACCATGAAATTTCTATTTGAGGGGTTTCGTTAACTTCAGAGTCTCGAAATTAGTAAGGTTGCTCGCAAGCAAGTACAGACATCCGGTTATCAAAAAGAAAAAAAAAACAGGAACCATGAATAACGTTTGGATACATAATTAATAATATCATCGCTAATTATAGTTCTCTCGGCATTATGTGCAACTTCGATCGAGTAACACTCACAAGTCACGCAAGTAGAGTGGAGTGCAGTTGTGTTTCCCTTATACTCCCATGTACATGGGCAAAGTTCGATTCTTGTAAACATTCATCCCTCTCTTTAAGTCCTCTAGGATAGAGTAGATTAGGTTTAAGGAATGAAAAAAAAAACTGCTATTACTCACAAGTCACAACCCCAGAACCAGAAGGAACAAAAAGGGTGAATTAAGTAGAAGAAAATGTAGACGTTAAAAATGCAATAGGTGTAAAAAAGAGGTGAAAAACAGACAAAAGGTGACTACATACGAAATAAGAAACTATATATTTCAAAATTAGTAATGTGGTGTGATGGGCCTAAAAGAAGCTTTCAAAATTTCCATATCTTGTCTAAAGCAAGTTGTCCTTTGATTCTAAAAAGGACAAAAAGTAGTAGTAAAACTTCGAAGATTGCAAAAGTTGCATGCATTTTTCGAATTTATTACTCCACTGTGTACGTATGCATGTACTGTACTGTGTTCTGTATGTATACTACTAGTATTAGCTTCGAGGTCATGCGTGGTGGTGAGACTGGTGACTAGTAAAATGCAAATCATGATCTCTTCCCGAGAGTAAATTCCTGCCTGCCTGAAAGGATGTATTGTTAATTTCACTTTGATTTGTTTTGAAAATACACTATGTTCAAATACTCCTACGTTCATTTGGAAACAGAATCCCACTAAATTTTGAGTCAGCCATGCCAACTGAACATATAAGTTGATAAAGTTAGGTGGTCTTGTACTTGCGCTTCATTTTCCGGCAGCTACTGAATGGTGCCTTATTATGTCGTTCAAATTCTCATATAAGTCTTATTTTTATGATTAGAATCGTTCATCTATAAGTATCACTGTATAAGTTATACTATATATATATATATATATGAAAAATCAGGTTGATTCGGTAATTGCAGGTAAAAATTTTTTAGCACATTTATTTTTAAAAATATTGTTTTTGAGAAAAATATGATTTTAACTTTGAGCCAAGCTTGTTTTTAGTCCACTTTATTTTGTTGGTCGGACCATCACGATTCACGAGTATGTGATCCGTTTATTATTGGACCTCGTTGTCGAAAACTTCTACAATGTTTTTTTTATAAAAGATATCTGAAAACATAGAGGACTTGTTTTTTCCAAAAGCATTACGAACCACATGGTGAAAATTTGCTAACCGAATATCCGTTGCACCCAAAAAAAACAAAATTGCAAACCAAGTAAAAAAAAAAAATTCGTGATTGATCAGCAAATCTAAAACTAAAGGGGAAAATTCTAGCTTCATTATCAACTATTATGTGGGCCAGTTCATACGGAGTTTTGCTCCAGTTTTAATTGAACTCTCCGCAAATGGATGATGAGATTGGTCCATTGAATAATCGAGGTGCGCATAAATTGGCGCGAATTTCACGCCTTGTTCTCTTCCCTTCTCAAAAAGAATTATTCAAAAAATTCCCCCTAGATTCCCCTTACTTCCAACATTTTTCTATCTCTCTCTACTTATTATCACTACTACAAAAACCTTAAAAGATGACACTCAAAAAATTGAAACAATGACAGTTTTTGTAAAACTGTCATCGAAAATATGATGGTAGACTTTTGATGACAGTCCATCTTACAAACTGTCATCTTTGCGATATATGATGATGGTTTAGAATAGAAGTGACATTATTATCTTTTTCTTTAATATCAATTTTTGCTTAAAATTGACATTAAAACATGGCGCTTCCGGAAGCCCATATGGGAAACCTTTTAATGACAGTTTTCCTTAAAAGCGACATTGAAATTAAGCCCTTTTAATGACAGTTTTAATTAGAACTGACATTGCAGTTGATCATAAAAGATGACAGTCAAAAAGCGTCATAAAAACATATAAGATGATAGTTTAAAACTGTCATCTTATACTTTCAATGTCTACGATGACAGTTTCATCCAAAAACTGACATTAAAAGTGCTCATCTTAAAATTTTCGAAAATATAGTATACATATTTGGGAAAATTACCGGCAGGCTGTGTGGACCGGAATTAATCACCAATACATGGTATCCACTCTTGAAATTACCACTCTCATGACACAAGCAAGATTATTCACCAAAACATGGTAAGGCTATGTTAGTTTACAATTCTACCCCTAGATATATATGCAACATTGAAGCCCTAACACTCCATTGCAACGTTTTCCTTCTCTCCGCAAGAGTTATCCAGGTATTCCCCCCTTCTCTCTCTGAACCCCTCTCTCGTTCTCTCTGAACCTCTCTCTCGTTCTCTCTCTCTGGCTTTCTCTTCTCTCTCCTCTTTCTCTATCGTTCTGTCTCTTTCCTTCTCTAATATTCGGGCATTTGAGACAATTTTGTGGTTGTTTTACACCTATTTTGACCCAATCGTATGTGTGTGTAAGCATTACTTTTGCGCGTGCCGATCGTCTTCTTTACGGGCTAGATTTCGACACCAATAGACGGTTCTGTAACGGGAGAATCCCCGTTGATTATCTTGGTAAATATTTTCTGCTTTCTTGATTTTCTTGTTTGGTTTGTTAGAAAATGGAAGAAAATGAACCAAGAATTGCATCTTGGGTCTTGTTTCTTTTTTGGGTTAAGTGATACTTGGGTCTTGGTCTTGTTCTTGTTCGGACCAACATCCTTCTGATCCTAATTACAACCTAATTATGTTGATCAATGAGCTACGTAATATGGAGAGTTAATATTTGATTTGAGAGAGGTTAATGGTTGCGCTCATAATCTAGCAAGATTGGTCTTCAATTAGATCAAGGAGAGCAAGTGTTTGATCAAGCCCCATCAACAGTGACGGAGGCTTTGTGCAATGACCGCAATGGGCTTGGAATTCATCGAGCTACTGCATCAAGTATTTTTGTTTCTTAGTGCCTAGGCCCTCTTATGTACCAAAAAAAAAAAAAGAGGAAGACAACGACCAAAAGATGCCTAAGTCACCGGAATACATGTCAAGGTCTTTAACTTAACAAAAGCTCTTGCCATCGAACAAAACAGAGTTCAAAATTGAAAGAGTTTCCTTGCACCGTTTTTTTTCCTAAGCAGTTTCCTTGCTCCGTTAGTAACAAGTGACGACGAAAAGACTTCAAAAGATTTAGCTTCTGTTCTCATAGGCTTGGTCCCAAAGATTTAAGTCATTGTCCTAGGTTGAATGTAGTGGATTTCAAGTTTTAGCGCGATTAGTTTTAGGACGTTCTTAACCTGGACATTTTTTTAGTTCAATTCTATCCTCTATGTCCTCCTTTCCTTTCATTTTTCTCTTTGTATGAGTTTTGTGATTATGATTAGTCTGAGGTATGTTTTTAATATGTTTCTGCTGTGTTTTTTATGTTTTAGCTCATCTTCGTCGCCCTTCCTTTTCACCCTTTACATGTGTAATACCCCTGACCTTTAATTGCCATTTAAGTTAATTCTGTGTTATGCTTGGGCTAATTGGGGGAGTTAAATACTTGTCTTACATGCTTAATAGAGTTGGAACATAAAATAAGCTATAGACTAGGCCACACCCAATAATTTACCTAGAGGCCTGGTAAAACAAAAACAGAGTTATACGTGTAATTCTCTCCTTGTTCTAATCACTTCCTTGTTCTTCTACTTGAATATCATGTTTCTTGACTTAAATACCATGCTTTGATTGTAGAATTCATGCTCTAGATGTTGATTGCAAGTTGAACTTGGGTTTTGGGTTGAAATCTTAAAGAAGCTCAAGAACCCTAATTTAACCTCTTGAATTTTATGTTTAGAACTTGTTTTGATGCTTGAATTTGATGTTTCTAGAGTAGCTCTTTAATATATCTGAGTTTTAGCATGATTAGTGAGGTTTTGGTGTGAGTTTGAAGTGTATTGAAAGGTTTTGGAGTCGGAAATCGGAAGAGGAACAAGCTGCGTTTTTCTGGAAATCTGCAGAATTGAAAACTCTAAGTCTGACCTGATTTTGAGGATTTTTGTTGAGGCAGTTCCTAAACTCCAAAAATTATGAGATTTTTATTGAAGGTTCCCCTATGAGTCCTGTGTCTATGGTAAAAATTTTGCGATCAGATTCGAAGTATTGAATTCTGTGAAAATTCGTAACCTTACAGCGCGCAGTTTCTGACTGTGCTGACTGCACAGACACGTGTTAGGGAAACGGCTATAATTTTGAGCTCGAGCGATGAAATAGCGAACCGTTTTCTGATTTTGAAACTAGACTCATAGACCTAAAAATGCATAAAGATTGTGTCTTAGTTATTCTTGTGCAAAGTCAGTTTTTGTGTTAAAGTTGATGAAATTGCAGATTCTGAAATTATTTCTTGAGATTGGTTGTTTAACTTCATATCTTTCACCCTAGGACCTTATGTTCATAAAAATAGGTTTATTAACATCTTCTAATCATGTTTTTATTGCCTACTTGTCATAGGGGGTTTGAGTGACACGTGAATCGAGGTGGGTGACCTAATACCTAAATTACATGGTTTTATACAAGTTTTCTATTGCAAAGCTTTATCAGACATGTTTTGTATTGTGATATGAACTCCATGGAATATCAATGAAAGGTGGATACGTTTTCCTATCTAGTAAAGACATTCCTACAATGTGACACTTAAAACACTAGGGATAATGCCAAGACGTCGAAGCTTATCCACTACTGGGGACGCCTGGTAGCCACACAAGACTAGTGGAATGTGCTTTATATCAAGGCTATTTTTCTATGATTGAATTTCTATAAAATGTTTTTATCATTATCTATGGAAAGCATGTAACTTATGTATTGGTCATTCATACGAGCTTCGGCTTATGTTATTTTTCCACCTTTCAGGCAGCGGAAAGTAGAGTGGAGACGTGGAACCTTTCTTTTGGACGTGCTATGTAAATGTGAACTTGTAGATAGGGAGTTGCATTTTGTGAACACTTTTGACTTGTAATTATGCACAGCTCTGAGTGGTTTGCCATGTAAGGATCCTTTTGTTAGAACAACTAGTTTTGTAGATATGTAATGAAATGGATTTTGCTTTCGCTTGTCATTATTTGAGTCCCTTTAGTCCTTGCTAGCGAGATGATTATTATTGAAATGGCCTTAGTGATTATAACACTGGCACTTTGTTATGACTAACACCTTTAGGGGCGGGCTAGGGTCGTGACAAAATGTCCTCTATTTTCAAGGTGGTTATGTTGCAAACTTTACATTGTTTTGTGGTGCGAGTACAATATGAGGGCACTTCACCCAGCTACTTTGATGGTGGTATTTCTTGCTCATTTATGTTGCTATAGTTTGGTGGAATTGGAGCACCTATTATCATATACCAGCTTTTCCTCTCTCCCTCTTTTTTCCCCATGAACTAGTCAACCAAATAGCAAGTTTTTGGCTTCCTTAATTGGAGTGGAGGATATTGCTAAGAGAACGCTAAGTTTGCTAATAATTTCAAGGGAAAATTACCGGCAGGTGGAGTTGACCTGGTTAATTCACCAATACATGGACAACTAAGTTCACAAATCACCACTATCATGGCATCCCAAAAAGTATTCACCTATACATGGTAAGGAAAATTTAGTTTACAATTTTACCCTCATATATATTTAACACTTCAAAGCCCTAGCCACAAATTTTCAGCCCTAAAACTGTGAGTAATGGTTGCTGGAATTTTATATTAGTTGCTGGAAATTCGAATCCTGTGCTGGAAAAATGGATTTTAGGTTGCTGAAACTGTATTAGAATGCTGAAACCGGTTATTTAGGTGCAGGAATTTTGTGCTTGATGCTGGAAATTACCTCTGTAACTGCTGTAAATGATTGTTACGTGCTGAATTTTCTTGTAATCTGGCAGGCTTTGAACCGGAATGCTAAAAATAAATGCCCAAGTGCTGAAATAGCTTATAAGAGTTGGAATACGATGCTAACTGATGGATATTTGTATCTGCAACTTACAATAGTTTTAATTTTTCTTAATATTTGGAGTTGGGAACTGAAAGTATACCTTATTGGGAGTCTCCTAATTGTGACTGAGGAAAGGAGTGTTCCACTTGAGTAATTGATTGTGTTTTCCTTATGGTTTCAACTCCATATTCACATGTGTGGATTTATGCGTTACACGCCAGGTTCGGAAGCGGCGACGAGCACCGCGACTCCACGTAGGGAGTGAACTCGTGTTGGTACTTTTTTTTGGCTGGGCCTCGAGGTGGGTGTACTTATCTGTTTTTATAGAAGATTATGGTAATGTGAATAGCTTGTGAAAAATGGTAAACGGTGATAATCATGCTTGGCTTGAAGTTAATTGCTATATAGCCTTAGTGGCGTTATGAATATGGCCTTAGTGGCGTTGCGAGTATTATAGCCTTAGTGGCATTGCGAGTATTATAGCCTTAGTGGCGCGAATGATATTGCCTTAGTGGCGTAACAAGTATTGCCTTAGTGGCGGAAAGTATATTGCCTTAGTGGCGTGATTATGAATATTGCCTTAGAGGCGTTATGAGTACTATGTTGGTGCTGAGATAGTCATGGCCAAGAGCCTATATATTTATATGTATTGTTAAAAGAAGTGGAAAGTTATTTGCTGTGCTGAATATTGTCGCTTAATTCATTCTTAAGCACTTATCATATTGCTTCTCTTATTATGGATAAGAGCATTCACTGAGAATGTTGATAGCTCACACCCCCACAATGTTTTCTTTTCAGGTGCGTGACGGCACGTGGGTCCACTGCAGAGTCTAGACAGGAGTTGTTGATATAGTAGTCTAGGTTTTTTTTTTTGACTCTTTTGGTTATGTGCCTATTTTTGGAGCTTGTATATGTTGTAAATACCTGTGGGCACGTCTTGTACAACAGTTATTTCCGTATATATGCAAGTTTTTTTTTTATGTGTTGGACACCTGGCTGGTGTTTTTATTTACCATTTGATCAGGGCCAGGCGTGTGTCCATCCCATTTGGAAAATAATTTAGCGTGGTGTTTTCCGGGATGGGGTGTGACACAACCGATCACATTCCAGCATCCAACTGGGCGGATTTAGCCAACCTATAGCTGTTTTCTATAACTTTTCAGATTTTGAAGAGCCAACTTTGGTTCTAAGCTTTATATAAGCCCTTGGGGGCTTACCTAGGGCAGGACTTTGGCCTTTGAACTCACTTGGACTTGCTTCAAGGCTAAGGAAAGAAGAAGAAAGGAGAAAAGAAGAGGAAAAGGAGGAGATTCAAGAGGGCATGACTTCAAATAAAAAGAACTTGAAGTCTCTTCCATCCATGGTTGGCTAGACTCCATTTCTTGGGTTAGATGAAGGTTTCCTTTCAAGTAATTTGAGTTTTGTATGTGTTCTAAGACTATTCCTCTGAAATCTTGGATGTATGACTCAAGGATAATTTCATTTTTAGAATGAATGGTTTGAATATGCTTCCTATTTTATCAATTTCTTGTGTTTGTATTCTAGATTTCAAACACTTGCATACATGGTTTGTATTGATTCATGGAGTTGGTTGAGTAGGCTATACTTGGCAAAACAAGGTGTGCTATTAGATGAGTCGTACTTAGATACGGCTCGTACTAGTAAGACAACATGTATTACACAAGGATATCCTATGCCAATCGGTTATCCATGAATATTTTGTGATAATTTCGACGGATAGTCTTTGACCTAGCAAAAAAATTGTTGCGAGGGAAAAATTGGATTCAATATCCTAGAACTCTTCTCATTTGTTTCGCATGCAAAACCAAAATTCTTTTGTTTTTTTTAGTTTAGAATTTAGAACCAAACTTGAATCCCATTCTTGAATTGGAGTAGGAATTGAATGAAACCGATAAGATGCATATTCTTGTCCCTGAGGAACGATACTCGGACTTTTGCCGCTATTCTACGGAGTAGTTGTAATAGTTTTGTTTTGATTAATAATTTTGATACGGCAACGACACGGTTAGATAGTTATGGTACTTTTAATGTTTTTTTTTTTGATCAACAAGGTACTTTTAATGTTGAGATTGGTTTGTAGGATGCATAGCAAGATGGAGAAGTTTTTGAAAGCAGTTTGTATGTTTAGATTACTTACATATAGGATCATCTCAGCAATGGAAATCTTTCATGTTGAGCTCTTTGGGGAGCTGTCCAGTGTTGTGTCACAATTGGAATCCACCAGTGCCATCTCTCCTTGATGAAGGCGACTCTAACAACATATGGACACAGATGATATAAACAAGATATTGGTGAACTGGAGGGGAAGTCGATGTAACTATCCATGATACCACTTTCGCTCCCCACTTATATAAACAAGATGTTGGCACTTTTGTTTCCCACTTATATAAATAAGATGTTGGCGAACTTTAGGGGAAGTCGATGTAACTATCCATGACACCATTTTCATGATTTTTCTTCAGACCTCCCATACTAAAGATGGATTACCCAACAAATGTATATAAAAGACCAAGTTATTAATTATAACTTTTCACACTTACCACTTGTCAAAAAAATATGACTTGGTCTTTATACAATAAAGATATGGTCCACAAAGACATACAGTGTAGTCTTTTAGCAATATGGACTTGGTCTTGGTCTTGAAAGAATCTCCACCTAACTTTCAACGCTTACCACTTGCCAAAAAATATGATGTGCTCTTTATACAAGAAATATATGATCCACAAAGACATAGAGTGTAGTCTTTTAGCAATATGGACTTGGTCTTTGTCTTGAAAGAACCACCACCTAAATTTTCACACTTGTCACTTGCCAAAAAATATGACTTGCTCTTTATACAATAAACATGTTGTCCACACAGACATAGAGTGTAATCTTTGGGCAATATGGACTTGGTCTTGGTCTTGAAAGAACCACCACCTAACTTTTCACTTATCACTTGCCAAAAAATATGATTTGCTCTTTATACAATAAACATGTGGTCCACACAAACAAAGAGTGTAGTCTTTTGGCAATATGGACTTGGTCTTGAAAGAACCGTCACCTAACTTTTCACACTTATCACTTCCCAAAAAATATGACTTGCTCTTTATACAATAAACATGTGGTCCACACAGACATAGAGTGTAGCCTTTTAGCAATATGGACTTGGTCTTGGTCTTGAAAGAACCACCAACTTTTCACGCTTACAACTTGCCCAAAAATATGACGTGCTCTTTATACAATAAACATGTAGTCCATACAGATATAGGGTGTAGTCTTTTAACAATATAGACTTGGTCTTGGTCTTGAAAGAACCACCAACTTTTCACGCTTACCACTTGCCCAAAAATATGACGTGCTCTTTATAGAATAAACATGTGGTCCATACAGACATAGGGTGTAGTCTTTTAGCAATATAGACTTGGTCTTGGTTTTGAAAGAACCACCAACTTTTCACGCTTACCACTCGCCAAAAATATGAATTGAACACTAGAACAGTAGAACTTCGATTTTGGCAAGTATGCACTGAAATCTCAAATACACCAGTAGTTAATTAACAAGGATATAGCTGCATAAATGGACAACTAAGATCAACATTCACCCATTTAGCAATAATGTAAGTTTTAGGATGCAGTAAAACACGACGGTTAAGGATAATCTCACTTAATAGCCCTACATGTAAGGCTAATTTAAGTATAAAAATACAGTAGCTAATTTAAGTATAAAAATAGCCCCACATGTAAGGCTAATTTAAGTATAAAAATACAGGAGACTTGTATCATTCAATATCAGTAATTTAAGTATAAAATACAGTAGCTAACTATCCTCCACTTGCTAACACATTTGCAAAGAGATCATATTTCAAATCTCTCAAAACTAAGTTGCCTAGCTATACATGTCTTGATACAAAAAAGGAGTTATCTAGTACGTAGAGAAAAAACTTCAATTGAAGTCCAACCAATACACTAGAATATATCTCTATCAGCTTGCATCTTGTTAGAACCACATGCACATATGGAAGAAATGAGAGAAGGCAAACTGGATTCTCCAAGTTCAATCTCCCAGAGATGAAATTTTTGATGTCGAGGAACATCAATGAATCTGCACGAAACAGTACCATTAAAAGGGACCAAACTGCACATGAAGAACTTCTCATCTTCCTAATCTTAAGCTCATTATGTATCAGCTAAGAATGGAAATCTGACTCTAAAATAAGTGCATACATGAGTGAACCATTTCGTGTGCCAACTACAATGTCACGACCCTAGCCCGCCCCTAAAGGCTCTAGCCACAACAAAGCGCCAGTGATTCAATCACTAAGGCCATATTAAAGTTAAACATCTAATTAGCAAATGACTAAAAGGGACACTAATACCAATAGCGGAAGCAAAACCCCATTTTATTACGTAGTCAAAACTAGAAGTCTTTACAAGGGTCTTTACATGGCAAACCACCCAGAGCTGTGCATATTTACATGACAAAAGTGTTCACAAAGATTAACTCCTAACTACAAGTCCACATCTACAAAGCAAGTCCAAAAGAAGGGCTGCACGCCACCACTCTACTCCCCATTGCCTGAAAGGTGGGAAATTCCATAAGCCAAAGCTCGTATGAATGATTAATATGCAATTCCCATGCTTTTCATGGACAATGATAAAACCATTTGAAAACGAATCACATTTCATAGCAACATAACATAGTAATGCACATCCTCTATCCATTTCATGTCTACCAGGCGTCCCCGGTAGTAGATAAGTTAAGACGTCTTTCATTATCCGATATAATAGCCATATCTTGCTAGCCTTTTAGCATGTGTCCCCTAGCAAGCTGGGACGTGGGAGGATGCCATTAATAGATATAAAACATGTCCACCTTTCATTGATATTCCATGGAGTTCATATCATAGCACAAAAAGTCATATAAGTGAAAAGCTTGCAATAAACCATGTGTTTTGGATATTAAGTCACTCACCTTGTATCCACGTGTCACCCGAACCTCCTAAGACAATTAGGCAACAAAACATTATTAGAAGATGCCAAACAAGCCTATTTTAATGAACTTAAGGTCCTAGAGTGGAAGATATGAAGTTAGACAACCAATCTCAAGAAATAATTTCAGAATCTGCAATTTCATCAACTTCAACTTAAAATCTGACTTTGCACAGAAATAACTAAGGTACAAACTTCACATACTTTTTAAGGTCTATGAATGTAGTTTCAAAATCAGAAAACGGTTCGCGATTTCATCGCTCGAGCTAAAAAATATGACCGTTTCCGTAAAGTGTGACGATGCTGTCAGCACTGCAGATACCATAACAGCAGGTCAGTTAACGAATTTTAACTCCTTCCACATTTTGAGTTATGTTCTGAAAATTTTACACAGTAAAATAGACACATACAGGCATCTTCAGTAAAAATATCAAAAAATATTAAGGTCGGGAAGTTGGTGAGAAAAATTCCTCAAGAACATGGCAGATTCAATTCTGTTGAAGCTCTAAATTGACTTCCCACAAGCTGTATGAATTTTCTGAAGTAAAACCCTAAAATTCACATCAAAACTCATTCAGAACTTCACAAAACATAAGCACACTTGAACATACTCATGGGCTACTTCAAATATACCAAATTCATGAATCACACAAACTTTAAACATGTCAATCTCTAGGAATTTAAATAAGGTTCATTGGTTTTCAATACAAACTTCAATCTCTACCCTAAACCCACTTGGATTCAGCACTTCTGGCAAAAATTGAACATCAAGAACAAGAAATCTAGGCATGTACTTACCAAATAAGGCTTCAATCCCAACCTAAGAAGAAATCTCCCAGATTTTCCTCTTCCTTTCTTCCTCTTCTCACCGAACAGTTCTCTCTCTCTCTCTACGTGTAATGAGGATGAGGAGTTGATACACGTTTCCTTCATTTTAACAGATTATAAGAAAAACTATCATGTGTAGGTGTGTCCTATAACCACCTATGCTCCATTTTCTAATAAACTAGCAAAACAAGGCCAAAATCACATAATTAACATCAAGCTCAACACATAATTAAATTCTGAACATAATTAAAAGTCGGGATATTACATACAAGCTTTTCATTGAACTGCAAGTGATGCATACAAGTGTACAAGCTCCCATCAAATGCAGCGGACAATAGCCCACTTGATGGTGGATTGGAATTCAGCATATTGGAATGATCAACATTTATCTTTGATGGAGAAGTTAAAGGGCTCGAAGCATGCACATAGCTCATAGATGATTCAGCAAATATAGATATTAGCTTTCCCTGTTTGGCTGTTCCAAACATGTACAGTTCCCTCGCAGGAAGCCACCCTATAGTAGGATGAAAAGATAGAAATATTTCATTTACAACCTGAAAGTTGCGGAGTAATTAGAGACCTATCGACCATTGCTAATACCATAGAGGGGGAAAAAGGGCCCAACTCTGACATGCAGCAGGACTGCACTAAAAGTAATAGTCAAATCGTACAAGAATATGAAGAGCAGAAATAAGAGTTATCACCAATTATCATTACACAAACCACTAGAGCAAACTAGTAGTATTAAGCGAGAGGAGTGAAACACATATAATGACCACCAATCAGCATAGTACCCCCGTCATTTGTACATAAATAGCAGCATAATTGTCTTGCTACTTCCGGACCAGATTTGACAACCATAACAGGCCAACAAAGTAGAGCTAAAGCTTTATACTTGTCAAAAAGAAAAACAAACATAGGAGATACCTTTATTTCACAACTCAAAATCAACTAACTTCATTTCTCTACACCAAGTGGGATGCAACCAGCAGATATTACATCGGGAGGACTCCCCTGTATATTCCCACTGAATGAACCATTGTGGGAGTGTACTAATTCGATCATCTTCCCTTGAAACCATCTTAGTATCCCCATATGAACTACACTCATTTTATGACATTGTTGTTTGTCACTTGCCCAAAATTCTTACCTCATAGATTTTCTGCAAAGCTTTCAACTTTGCTGGCATCCACAGATTGCATAACTTGCACGAAGCACTTGTTCCCGATTGAGCCTACCTACTAGGTGTCAATGTGTCATTTATCTAAAGTTCAAAGTTACGATTTTACAAGTGCACAATTTCTAGCTGATTATTTCCCCCTCTCACTAGTAAACTTCTTGTTTGCTGGACATCAAAGTCCTACAGAATCCAGTAGACTTTGTCAGATATGAGAGCCAAAACAATATCTGAAAGAATCACAAGTTTTTACACTTGTCAAACCTGGAGGGTATTAAGAACATTGATTGAATTCGAAAAAAATAAAGAAAGAACATTGATTGAAAACAACCGCATAATTGGAAATCCATACGTGTACTAAAATTCCCCCATTATGTTAACCACATTGTTTTCAGAAATCTCCCCCCGAGAGACACTAAGACCACTTAGACAGATGAGATTGATTGAGATTTGATACGCAAAAACAAGACACTATACTAATGCATGTCATATACAGTGGACCACTAAGTGCAGACCCTGTATATAGTTATTTTCGTTGAGGCGGCTGAACAAGAAAGCGCTACAAATATAGTCCCACGAAGTGCAGACCCATGATTCATTCTGTAGATATCCAAACAAGTCCTCTTGCAGAAAAGGATTTAATGGAGTGTTATGAATCTGACACAAGGAAAAAAAATTGTTCCTGCACCAAGAACTAATGTCAAGCATGCTTCAAATATATTATCGGAACTGTACTCTCCATGACCAAAATATGCCTACCTTTATTCTTGAACAAGGTGACTCTATGAGACTAAGCTATTGCCCTTCACCTACCATATGCATACTGAGAAGTTCACAAGTCACTGCTAGGAATTATTCTGAGAAAGAAATTTTTTGAGGTGGAAACCAGAGGTGTAGCCAAATATAGTAAATGGTCATTGGTAGCTAAACCAGGTACTTAAATTACCTTTCAAAGATGGAAAGATTTCTGGTTAATGGAGGATCCGATAATTGTCCGGATAACTTCAAACAACACGATTGAGGTCTGTTCTTCAAATGAGATGTGTTCTTCAGACTATATATGTGTGTGTGATTCAATCGCACCAATGAAAAATGCCCAAAATTCATCAAGTAACGAACCCCGACAGTCGATTAAACAACTAAATTACACATGGCAAGAACATCAACACAAAGAGGTAAATTCCAATAACTACATATAAAAACAAAAACGCCAAAAATGTGCTTGAATTGTCGATACATGTGATATACAGTACTTGATTGAGTACAGGACATAGGGTTTTCGTTCCTTTTCGTTGCAGTTCCGTACGAGTTCGAGAGAGCTCCAACTGACTTGGTCTGATGTGAGAGAGAGAGAGAGAGAGAGAGAGAGAGAGAGAGAGAGAGAGAGTGTGTGTGCTATGCATACCAGGAAGGGGAATCGATTCAACTAACCTGATGAACTGGGGATGGCAATGTTGGAAGCGTGGACGATTGAAGGCAGCGTCTCCGAGGTAGAGGATTCAAACAGATGCGAAGGAGGGAGTTGGGGAACAAGGTTGGCTCTCGAAGGAGGGAGTAGTCAGCAGTCTTCAGAGTGTGGGGAGTACAGAGGAGAGAACGGCAGGAGCGAAACCCTAGAGAGGGGAGGATGTGGTTCGTCTGTGGGGAATGAGAAGAAGAAGAGAGAAGGAAAAAGGAAAGGGATTGTTATATTGAACGGTGTCGTCTTAACAAAGGGCAAATTTGTCCAACCTCATCATGTTTATTAACCCATACCATGTATTGGTGATATTGTTTGCAGGTGACATGTCTTGGTAATTTTGAGACTTCACACCATGAAAGTGGTAATTAAGTCCGGTCCACACACAGCCTGCCGGTAATTTTCCCTACATATTTTTGTTTGTCTTTTGTTAACAATAAGCGTGCCAGCTTAGTTGGTAACATGCGCGTGAGGAACTTAAGTTCTTGAGTTTGAGTCTTGGGGCAAGCAAATATTTGCTGGCCACACAAGTGCCACTGGGCGGCCATGCGAGAGGCACGTGGGTGCAACGTGGGTGGCCACACATTTGAAATAGAATTGGTTTTTTTTTTCTTGAATGGAGAACAAATAAGATGACAGTTTAAATCCGTCATCTTTGCGATTAAAGATGACGGATTAAAACTATCATCTTTTATCACAAAGATGACAGGTTTAAACTGTCATCTTATATGTTTAATGACAGTTTTTATTGTCAAAACAAATCTAGACTTTTAATGACAGCTCCATAGATGACAGTTATCTTTCACATTTAATGACACTTTTAAACTGTCATTTTTTACGATTATTGTAATAGTGTATCCCTACTGTTTTTCAAAAAAAATTTCAAAACACAATTCAAACACAGCATGAAATATTAATATAAAAAAAGGGGGGGGGGATCGATCATTTAACTAAAACGAGTCCATAGATAAACCTGGCCTGGTGCTCCTTTAAAATTTTGGGCAGAAAACAAGAACTTTACTGTGGCAAAATAGTAGTAGACCTCTCCTGGCCTGA
Source organism: Rhododendron griersonianum (assembly GCA_018127125.1). Classification (NCBI taxonomy): domain Eukaryota; kingdom Viridiplantae; phylum Streptophyta; class Magnoliopsida; order Ericales; family Ericaceae; genus Rhododendron; species Rhododendron griersonianum. The sequence continues at coordinate 25,206,132 of CM030791.1, read as the reverse complement.
TAGACCAGACCACCGCCATATTCCGCAAATTAAATTCGAAAAAACAAACACTGATGTAAGGTGTCCTCACTTTCTTAGACAAAGACACAAAGTTAGATTCAGGCAATATATACTTTTGTGACTACCTGCCAACTCAACTATGGAAAGTGGGATTTTACTGGTTTATTATAATGCACATAATACAAATATATGCATATGTAACAGTAGACACCGAGGGACTGTGCTACGTAGTCCCGTGTTGCACAGCGTGCTGTGCGGGGCAAATCGCCGCCACTCTGGTCTCGCTCTGATGATCGAAAACGTTCACTTCGTAGAGCTCGTCGAGTAGAACAATTCTACCCAAAATTAGCTTGATCAGATATCATTAAGTGCCTAATCCGAACATTATTATCTTGAAACGAATGGATCCAAAACATTAGATTAAAATCCACTATTTTTTGGTACACTTAATAATTTCAAGATAATAATGTTCGGATTAGGCACTTAATGATATCCGATCGAGCTGATTTTTCATTCATTTGTTCTACTCGACGAGCTCTACGAAGTGAACGTTTCCGATCATCGAAGCAAGACCGGAACGGAGACAATTTACCCCGCACAGCACACTAGGCAGGACGGGGCTGTGCAGCAAAGTCCCTCAGTCCCGTAACAGTACTATATTGCTGCTCAAGTTCAACCACTCTCAATTAATTACCATCTCATTGAACCTTCCCCATATATAGGGCTCATTTGTGAGCCTAATTATTTTTGTATTTTTTATTTTAGATTGTGAGTTGTTAATTTTGGATTGTGGTCATAATAAATTATGAATCTAGTAAAGTGTTTGAGAGATATGTGAATAGATTTTGCAACGGTGTTTGGGGGATAATGCCTAAAATAAATTATGAATAATTATTTTGAGAATAATGCTCAAAATAGATTATTAATTTGGAAAGATAAGCTAGCCCATGCCCAATACGAAACTGTAACGACCCTGATTTTTGGTAAATAAAAATTTCGTTAAATATTTAAAATTTTATTTTAATTACTCGGTATTACTTTTAAAATTTCTTTTTAATTTCTAATAATCCGTCATAATTAGATTTTAGTCTCTTAAAATTATATTTCTTGGCTTGAAATCCTACGTGGCATGTAGAATTAGTTTCCAACCAATTAGTTGAGGGAACCAAACTACCGATTCACCTAGTTACATTTCCCTAACCTTAGATGGACCTTTTTAACCATCTTTGAGCCTTATGAACCTTTCCAACCCTACTTGAACCTTTTAGACCATTAGAGGTAATCATCTTACTCCTTGATTAGTCATTTTCAAGACCACACTCATGACTTACCTCATTACCCATTGGTTAATAAATGTTAGGGAAAATTTTACCCCTTGGGTAATAAAAAATTAGTCATGGCCTAATCTCATCATTTTGCTTCCAAGAGAAGCAACCATAGCCTTGCCATGCATGCCACCCTAGACTAAATAGCCCTAACCCTATTTAAGTTACTTTCCTAGATTTTCTTTAAGCTTATATATAAGTATATATACCTATATACTTGGATAAAAATTTCCTAGGAAACTTTTCACCTTTGGTCATTGTCTACACTTGAAAGCCTTAGCTTTTGTCATTACTTTTCTTAGGCCATACCATCTTCATTATTTTTTTCTTATCCTTTGGTCAATAATTGCTAGGGAAAATATTATCCCTTGAGTAATAGTTATTAGGCATGCCAAAGAACACTTATGGACAAGACGTACAAGCCATAAAACCCTTCATGATTTCCTAAGTAATGGCCTAAAATGGTTTGACATGGCCTTGGCTTGATTAAATGAGTGATTGGACAATGCAATGGAGCAAAAAGATAAGAGAGAAAGGGAGAGAGAGAGGCCGAATGGGGGAGAGAGAGAGAGAGAGAGAGAGAGAGAGTGAAGTGTGGGCTTGTGTTTGGTCACTCAAGCAAGCAACCTAATAGCCTTAAGCCTAAACCCCATTTGCCAACCCATTTTCTAGCCAACTTTAAACATAACCTAGCCAATGATTTTGATCTTTCTTACAAGCAAGCTCTTTCTAAGCCATGCCTTTCAAAATTACCCCTTGGTCAATAATTGTTAGGGAAAAATTTATCCATTGGATAATAAGCCAAGTTTTGCTATAAATAGCACCTCATTCTCACCATTTCAACTCACACCTTCAATCTCCAACTTCTCTCTCTAGAATTCTTGTGTTCTTACTTTGTTCTTGAAATTCTTCCTTTGTTCTTGAGTTTTTCCTAAAGTTGTTCCAGAAACTCATCCTAAACCACCTTTTCAATCCATAAAGTCTAGTAGTTTTAGTCAAAAACTAGTTTCGAGAGAAACCTTTCCCTTTCGAAGCTACTTGAAGCTCACTGTAGGAAGTTACTTCATCCGACGTACTTACTTTTTTTCATAGCCGTACCTACCGCCAAGAAGAACGGTAGATTAATCTAAACCTCTATCTCTAAGTATACGTAGTATTTTCCTTATCCATTAAACTCAAAGAAAAATGGTATTTTACTTGTATGTTCAAATGCATGCTAACAGAAGTATTCATATTTTGATCTTTAGATGGTTATGAGTATGTATACGTGATTATTAGAATTAATTGATTTGGTGTGTGATAAAGCATAAGTGGCTTTCCACTCCAAAGGCGTCCGTACATGTGGCGTTATGCTTTAAGTCGTAATCATTCCCATATTTGCAAATTAAGATTTCAAAGTTTCTAGTCAAGCTTGATGATCCAAATAACATAATAGAAAAGAAGTTTTAGGGTTTACAATCCTCCATGTTCAAATGATAGCCATGCTAGAAACTAATATTACATTCCCAAGAGTTTTACAAAATGATGCCCAAGCAATTTCCCGCAATAGCTTTAGATAGGGTTGAGCAAAACACGTGCCCAGTAGAGAGTTCTATGCTCAAACTATATGGAAATGAAGTGAATCATGCATCGAGAATGAGTAAACATAGACAGAGATGCCCAAAGTACGAATGATTACCAACGAGCTATACGCTTTGAACAAAGGGTTCTAGACTCACCGGAATGCCACTAATCGTTACTCCTCAGACTAGATACATCAATAAACTTACGTCAGTCCACACTAGTTCATGTGTCATTCCAATTCATCTTATTATTCTTTATACGATACCACAATCGTCCTCGTGTCTACAGTCATCATTGTCCAATCCCTTCATCACAGAGTGTTTCTTTCCTTTTAGTCAGACATTCCCATCAATAGTCACTAGGGTCACCTCGGGTCTCGAGCGCAGGATCACCCCGAGTCTATTCCCTTGATAATAATAATAATAACTTGGGTCACCTCGGGTCTATCTCCTCGAGCATAGGATCACCCCGAGTCTATTCCCTAAATAACAATCGTTTGGGTCACCTCGGGTCTATCCCCTCGAGCGTAGGGTCACCCCGAGTCTATTCCCTAATTAACATCATCATCATTTCGTAATTCGCTGGTTAGCGGAAACGCACATCGCTTAACCGACCATCTATCATTTCATAATCAGCTTCGTCATCAATCTAACGGTTGTACCACAAAACTTTAATCTACCTTTATATAGCCTCACAATTATACATGTTCATGCCTTTTTATTAGTTAACATATCTGCATCGCACACAACGTACTAAGCCCATTTATATATATAATCCTACAACACTCTATCCATTTGTTATCCACATTCACTCCACTTCCATTTCACGAACATCAAATCACTCAATCGAATCCAAGTATCATTCCATCAATCACATGACGTTACAAGGTCAACTATTAACCGTATCGCTTATAGGCAAGTACACATGTCCTCACAATACCTCTAATTATATCCCCGCACCTACGCAACATGCCACTTAAAGCTTAGGGAAGGTTTAAAAGTATTTTAGAGGTGTTAGAAGTGATTGGAAACCAAAACGGTGAAGTATGAAGTAAAACAGCAAAAGCTGGAGATAAGCAACAGGTATGATACCTAAGGCAAAGGTATCGATACCTTTTGGTTAAGAATGATTCCAGACGTAAGGGTATCGATAACAATGTCAAAAGGTATCGATAACTAGTGATTTTCTGAGCTCCGGAACAAGATGTTATCGATAACAATGGAAATGTTATCGATAACAATGGGTTTCGAGCAGATTTTCTGCAGATCATATATTAAGAGTTAGAACTCCCTACCTCAAGATTGAAGAACGAATTTGAAAGGATTCTCCAAGCCCTAACTCCAACTCTTGCAACCGAATGGTGTACGCCTCCTCCGAGCTCAAACCAACGCAATACGGGCTACAATACGCGAAGGAGTGAAGGATTGATGGAGGTTTTGTGGAGGTTTAAGGTGTCTTGGTGAGAAAATGGGTGAGAGTGAGAGACTGAGCCGAGAGAGAGGGAGTCGGGAGAGAGGAAAAGGGAAAAGTAATTCCCTACCTCTCACACTAACACACATATATGCACACATCACACACTCATAAACCATTTAAATAAATTTTAAGAAATTACGGGTCTTTACAAAAGGCGTCCGTACATGTGGCGTTATGCTTTAAGTTGTGATTTAGTACGATCAAGTAATATAGAGTTGGATGATCTTGCTAGTTTAGTTTCAAGATTACAATGAATGATTTATGCGGAGTCATTGCATGAGAACGAGACACAGAAATTGGAAAATTAGAAACATGATACTTAGGGTGTGTTAATGACAAGGTGTGTTTGAAATCACAATGTGGCCGGACTTGGTAGCCCATTGTGTGGTGTGCGTTGCCAATGGGACCGAACGTGGTAGTCTCATTGGAGGTAATTTAAATGTTGTGAAAACCGCGATGAATGTGGCAGCTCATTGTGTATATAGATTTTGAAAGCAACAATGTGGCCGGACTTGGTAGCCCATTGTGTGTGTGTCACCGATGGAGCCGGACGTTGTAGTTTCATTGGTAACATGATTTATCTATACACTCAATATGGACCTGGCGTGGAAGCCCTTGGGTGGATTGTGAAAACCAGGATGTGGCCGGACGTGGTAGCCCATCGTGTGTGATGTTTGAATAACCGCAATGTGGCCGGACATGGTAGCCCATTATGTGTGTGTTGCCAATGTAGCCGGACATGGTAGCTTCATTGGTAACATGTTTGCGAAAAGAAGCTTGTGAAAATGTTGACAAAAAAAATGATTATGGAAATGATGATTTGGTATAAGAAAGGTAAAATGGTGACACGGTCTACGAAATGCTGCATAGGAGAAACACAAAGAGTCATGGACACCAACGATAGTTAATAATGAATGTGGATGTGTCATTGTTAACTGTTTTATTAGATAAGCATGCACTGTGCAGATAACGTTATCTGTATGATTCATTGTTTGTAAGTTATGGGTTAGCGGATATGGGATTATCTGCTGAGCTCTTGTAGCTCATGGTGTTACCTTTGGTGATCCTGACATATTATATCAGTGGCGACGCTGGTATAATATGTCAGATTTTGTAGATGATCAGGATGACCTGTAAACCTTGAAGGCTTTTGGAGTTGAAGAGCTGGCTAGGATAGAGGAGCAGGCGAAGCTGTAGATAGGAACCCTAGATTTTCCTTTCCTTTCCTTTATGTAATGAAGGCACTCTGATGGGAATTATGATGTAACAACGAGCCATACTCTATTTAGAAATTCAATAAAATTGTCCTTTTAACGTTCCCAAAATTAGGAGCGTTACAGAAACTCGGTCTCATAAACCCACCAAATTTAATTGCATTTACATCATCCACCAAGGTGGGATGGAGGTGACTAATCACTCTCTCAACAATGCCCGCTACATGATACAATTTTTGGAAAATGATGGTCAAGGACGTGTTTTGATAATTAATATCCGTCAAGGACATTTTCAACATTAACAAATGTTCTCAACATGTCCTTTGTATGTATTAATTATCAAAACACGTCATAAGCCGTCATTTTCCCTACAATTTTGCTCACAGAGAGAGAGAGAGAGAGAGAGAGAGAGATTTGCATTCATCATATCTTAATGATGTTTTCTTAATCTTTTACATAGATACGGATCCTTCAACGTATATTGAGTCCAGATGATGTATTGTGACTCCGTAAATACACCTTATTGAATTGGGCCGCAGCACACGAAAAAACCTCAGGCTGATCAGACTCCCAACAGTACCTACTCCTACTAAGTACTAATAATGATCAACAATCTTAAAATTGTATAAATCCAACATAGGAAAAAAACCAATAACTAGTGACCTAATAGATTCTTGTCCCGGAAACTTTTTGTCTCCAATCCATAACGTACTCCCTCCGTCCCTTTATTACAGTCCAGTATTCCATTTTGGGCTGTCCCTTAATAATTGTCCATTTTGTAAAGTTAGTGGGTAAAAGTAGGTGAATTGTCTATTTTGTCCCTAAAAGTAGATTCCATTTTGAAAAGTTAGTGAGTAAAAGTGTAATGATGATGGGTAAGTAGAGAAAGTGGAGGAAAAAGTTGATGTGAAAGGTATAATGATGATGTCTTTTTAATAAGTTGGAATTACGAAGCAGGACATTTAAAAAGGGACGGAGGGAGTAGTATTTACTTCTCCCTGTCTTTTTATTGGTGATGACTCAGATCCTCGTATGTTTGTGGTCTTCAATAGTATCTTTAAATTTGTTTTCTTCGGCTTATCGAGTTTCTTGATTATGCTAAATATGAGATGAGCTTTTAAATTGAAATTTGATCAAAATGTGTAATCTTTCACGTGGGTGCCCCATTCAATCTTAATTTTGGAATGAGTGAGAAACTCAACGAGCAAATAGAATAAACAATTTGAATCCTAATACTAGTAGGCCCTGAAATGGGTTGAACAGAAGAGCATCACACTGCAATGTCTCAAACCACAACAGAGATCTCAACTCCGATTTAATTGTTTTGTTGGATGATCTCTTTAGCGAACTCAAAAAAATAAACTATTAGAATCACAACGATGATAACTTTAATAAAGTTTACAAAAGAGCTTTACACTTTTTGTACATTAGCACACTGAGGGATCCTGTTTATTGGACTTTTTTTTTGTGCAATTTTTACTTTCCTCATATTTGTGGTGTACAATGTATGTTAGTATATGGTTCCAATCACGATGACGAGTTGACCAAATAAGCATAGATATTTGATTAAGCTGATTATTATTGTTTATTTATTAGCTAAAATTAGTATTCTATAGGAAGCAAATTGTGAGTGGGTAGTGAATATGGAATCAACGCAATCAAAGGGACTGTTGGGTAATAATTTTCGGGGGTCAGTGTCGGCGGGCGAGCTATAGGGGAAATGAAATTCCAATTCCAACTCCAATTCCAATTATAGTAGGAGTATGAAGAAAATGACCCTCGATCCGACCACCAACATGACCCGCAGAATCTGGGCGTGGGGGATTTTCTCTTGAAATTTTAAGATTTCTCTGTTACTCATCAGTCTATGCCATATACCCCACACCACCGCCCGCACGAGGGCTTCTATCCTTTCACATCAATGCATCCATTTGTTTTTTGTAGGGCTCCTACCCCACAATGATATGTCTCATTTATGTTGGAGAGAGATACATTTCTTTGATTAAATAAGTGTATTTTCTTTTCTTATTTCATCTCCTTTTATTTTTAATGATAATAACACAATTTGTGCAATTTACCATATTTGTGGGGTTACATTTTTAAAAACAGCGGTGCTAACCCCATTGCTAAATAGTCTTGTAATAAGGTAGCTCATTCGTTGGCTAAACAATCCCTATTAAGCTCTAGGTTGGAAAGTTGGGGGTCCTGTCCCTTAGTGGTTTACTGATCTGGCCCGTGGTGATGTCCGGTCCTCGGACCAGCATTTCTCTTAATAAATACAATCTCTTTTTCCATTAAACAAAAAATCCATCGCTCTGTTTCACCACTCCCCCCACCGCAGCGCTCAATATTGTAAGAAATAGGAATGTACTATTTTATTACGATGTTTTTCCCTAATCAATGATGAGTGTTTTGATTACAATTCCTTTGGACATGCATAATCGATTGTTCACCTGAGTACACTTAATTGTGGGTTTTTTTCCTTTCGCTGAGTCGTACTCCACCTATGGTGGTTGATGCTCTAATTATAGGCTTAGCTCTACGTTTGTGATGTTGAATTTTGTGATATTAAGTTCTATAGTAATAATAAATGTTCGGTGGTGGCTGTAGTCACATGTTCTTTGTTTAACTGTGTCTCTATATTTTGGTCAAGGATTAGGATGTAAACACAATTAGGCTTCCCACCCATTGTGATGCCGTTTGTTCGTGTGCCCTTTAATCTTTACAATCCCTTATTTTAACGTTAATGAAATTCTTCTTTTGTTGTTCAATCAAAAAGAAAACTATGGATAAATGATGGGGACGGAATCACATATACACACAAAGACACAGGGATTGAACGTGATTTGACAAGAATATATGCTCCGGAGAAAGTACACTATTTCGTATCACCGGAAGATAATGTAGGAGTTACAAACTTGCATTCTTGAATTAGACACCCTATTACAACTACACAGAACAAAGGACAACAAACATGAACACAACCGGCTAGCTGACGAAGTAGAATCTTCAATGATTACATCAAAATTGGAAAACCAAAAGGTTAATTTAGCTAAGTCTAAATTATTTGCTAGTCCTAATACGAATGTTTCCCGAGGGGAGTTCCTTGTTCAAGTGTTGGGCATTAATATTGTGGAGGAGCCAGAGAGAGATCTACCCAGGTTCGAATATGTAGAACTCGATCTGGATTAGATTCCATAATAAGTGATTGTCGAATTGGAAGTTTCATGCCCTTTCATTTTCGGGAAGATTGGTGTTGGTGGTAGTTCGGCTAAATAAGCCAAATGGCTTTTTTTTTTGTCCTTATTCAAATTTTTTTTGCATTTGTTAGTTTTTCGTCAACTTTTTGTGGATTATTGATTCTACTTGACGAGAAGAATCTAAAAAGTAAAAAATTATGATCGAAACCTAAATTTTTGAATAAAGACAAAAATAAGCCAATAAGCCAATTTTTTCATCTTTATTCAAAATCATTTGGGTTTTGATCATAATATTTTACTTTTTAGATTCTTGTCATGACGAAGCAAAAATCCACAAAAAGTTGACAAAAAACTAATAAATGCGAAAAAAATTTGAAGAAGGAAAAAAAAAGCCATTTGACTTATTTAGCCGAACAACCAAGCAAACATTGTCAGCCAAACGCATCTATATGTGTCCCACTTTATAATATCCTCCTATGTACTCTAATTTGTTTAAACAGTAAGGAAGTAGATCTCGCAAATATTTTCACCAGAACGAAATCGGCCTCACCTACATGTCCATACCTATCAAGACAAACAAAATTACAAATCCATTTTCTTCAAGCATACTCACTCTTGTCCCAAATTGCTGGTCCCTTTTGGACAGTCGTGCCACTCAAAAAATTGTCTATATCTCACAATCTATAATGTTTTACTATATAATTTCGAAAACATCATATTATAGAACTAATTGAAATCTATAAGATATACTAAGTACTGTAGATAATTTTTTGAGAGGTTCCAAACAATGAAAAGGGACAAGCAATTTGAGACGGTAGCACATCAATATTACACTAGAACATCCTTATTGTGGCACATCAATACAAGCAATTTGGAAGGTTAAGGGTGGTGAGTACAAATTTCAGATTTATAATGGGCAGTAATGCTTTCTCACTCAAAACAGGAAGCCAAAAGATTAAAACATCATTCCAGTTACAAAACAACATAAAAATTGGACATATATTCCAGCTATTCAACTATGCGACGACAAATAATTGGCCACTATAAATAAGGTACAGGGGGAAACAATTTCGAAAACAAAATCAGCTTGAAAACCCTAGTTTTCAGTATGCTATACATATACAAGAACTCAATGTTAAACAAAGATGTGAAGATTTATCTGGGGAGAATATGATTACTACAATATACAAAAGGCATTTGCACTACACTGGGAAAAAGGCCTCCCCCTTTCTAAAATCACAAGCGATGGAGAACTGAACAACAAAGGCAGGAAGCTGTGACTTATGCTGGTTTGTTAGCACATTGTGTTCTATGCATACTTACCATGCCGATATAATGTAAACAAACCCTTCGAACAACAATCAGCTAGACAATGGTGGGAAGTCCTCTTCATCCTTCAGACGGTATGATGATTTATCCATTACCCTGCAAGTCCAAAACAGAACAAGGGATGAAATAGAATCCCGGAAATGTCTACTAGCACAAAAATGAATTTAGGGTTCTGTTTGGAACTTGAGAAAAGAAAGGAAAAGAAAAACATTGCTTCCTCCCTTTGTTTGGTTCTTAAAATGAAAGTCCAGAGGAGAAGTCCTCTTCTCCTTTCTTCTTTTGCTTTCACATTCAATTATTTGGTATTTCCCTTCCTGTTTCTCTCTAAAACTAAACATGAAGTATTCGAAAATGAATTCTCGGTTATATTTTCTTCATGAAACCAAACAAAGGAAAATCACTAGATTCCCTATATATTCTCTCTTCTGTTTATTTCTTCCTCTCCCTTTCCATTCAGAAGTTCCAAATGAGCCTTAAATTTTCCACAGCTTAACAATTTCTCTTACCTATCCTGATTCATACCCGGCGTCGGAACACTTTGAGAAGAATCTTGAGTTAACGAAGAGGCAGGAGGAGTAACTGGTCTACTGCTTTCTGACAAGGGCACTACTAATGGAACTTGCCCAACTAACCCAAATTCAACAAATCCCTCAGGCTGGAGATGAAAACCATTACCATTGTTTTGCACCTGTCTACGAGGGGAACCAGATTCATAGAAACCAAAAGACCCAAACTTCCCATAACCTTGATCAAGAAGTTGTGCTTGTTCACTAGTGCTGTCGATGTGTGGTCCCACTCGCCCATTGCTGCGCGGAGAGGATAGTGGTCCCTGATTCCTTCCCCTTGCAGCATATGGCTTCCAGTATGGTGGCCGGTTCTGCAAAAAATAATATATGAAACCAATACAATGATACAACAATTACCACCCCTGCACGAGTATTAATATAATACTCCCATCCCTCCCCATTTGTTTGTCTATTTTTGGCGGCCTTGTCTCTGTATCGGGATCAACAAATAAGGTGCATTCGTGAATCAAATTCAAAAATATTTCCAACCCATTAAAAGATCTCAACCAGTTTTTTTGTAGACAATGTGTTTCAAACTCATATAAAATAAACTAATCAGAGAACATAGAAAATTAACCAATATATAATTTTTTGTGAAAAAAAAGTTCTACCAATTAAAAGATCTCACTTAGTTTTTGTAGATCAAAATAAACCAAGCCTTAAATCCCCAATCAATTAGGGTCGGCTACATTAATTCATTTTCTCTATTGATCTCAACTAGTTTTGAAAAGGGCTTTCAAAATTATCCAATACTAAATGAAGTACAAAATACAGAAAGTTATATGAGATGTTCAGAACAGTGAAAAATGGACGAACAGATTAGGATGGGGGGAGTAATGATGGAAGCTGCAGACAACTATAATATCAAGTGATGCCATGTTTTCAAATGAATCTTAAAATGCACAGAACACAGAAAATGAAAAAAGAGTTTACCGCATTTGGTATATATGTCCCAGTTCCTCGCGGCTTTGGCATCTCTTCAACACCAAAACTTGCACCGGGTATTAGCATAGTGTTCGGGTGGTAGAAAACAGGTCTGGGGATTGCACCATTGGCATTTGCATTGTGGAACCCATTACGCTTGAACTGATACGAATGCCGAATCGCATCCCATGGAATCTTTGGTTGAAACTGGGAATGCGATCCTGGAGGCACAAGGAAAGCAGGCCCACTTGAGGAGTTCTCGTAGCAAAACCGACCATATTGCAAGCTGTTAAGGTGACTGTCATAATCCCCACACAGAGCAGACAAGGACTTCAAATGTTGACGACTTCCTGTAGCTCCCACTGAGGTCTTTTCCCGATAGCCAGGATGGAAACCTACTGCGGAGCAAGCAACGGGGCTAGAGACATATGCAACATCATTTGATCCAACCGTGGTAAGGACCTCATGATTACCAGAAGAAACTGCGTCTACAATTAAACTAGAATCTTCTAATTCTGTCGTATAGGAGTTTTCATGTCCAAGCTTCCCATTCCCTGATACGGCACCAGAGAAATAGAGATGTGGTGCATGAGGCGCAATTGTCCTTTGAGAGACACTCTCCTCAACACTTGGACGAAGAGCCTTAGGTGCATCATCAGAAATTTGAAGACCTTGCAATTTTGAGGTCGAAAGATCTTCTGCATCCCCACAAAAACGGTGTCCCATAATAGCAGTCTTATTCAAAGTATTAGTTTCAGACGACAATCGGGGGCTAACCACTGAGCTTTTCTGGTGTCCACTCAATGTTCTACCTATCTCCATCAGTGATACCTTAATATCATTACCTCCATTGAGGGATAGTCCATCATGATCCAATGTACATTCTCCGCGTAGGTGAATTGAATTGGGATACTTGGATTCAGAAATTGGCTTCTCTTCAAGGGACAACTCATTTTCTGAAAATGACAATGTGGGGACGAAACCATTGTCACCAGACATGGGAACTGGATCTTGAACATCAGGCCTCTGTCCACCTCCATGCCTATCCAACATGTTAGAGAAAAATTTATGGAGTTCACCACATATGTTATCTTCTGGCAGCAAAAGTATTAGCCCAAGTTTCCTGGCCCCATATGTGAAAGCACTCTTTATTCGATAGAAGTTCCCTGCACAGAACAGAACAGAACAGTTCACTTCTCGCATCATTGTTGTTGTATTTGTTTATTGTCTTGCTTTGAACATATAGGGGGGCCACTGTTTCAGTGGCATTCTGAGAGCAGCCACTTTGTGCATATATTGCCAAAGGTTAGGACTGTCTCCAATCATCCCCCGCCCATACCCCCAATGATTGGGGACTAGATGGGTTATGTTATGTTGTTGTTGTTGTTTGAACATATAGACAGACCGGTCGTCATTATCTACCACTCAGAATAACCACATTAATAAACAGAGAGACACTGAGAACATCTGAGAGTTTGGGGATGAAAGACTCCATGACAAACCAGGCAATGTATCTCTGATGTTGGAAACCAAGAAATAACACATGCACACAATGTAGAAGGTGTGTTCTACTCCCTCCGTTCCTAATTGAGAGTCCCTTATTCCAGTTTGGGATGTTCAAAAATGATTGTCCCTTTCCAAAAATAGAAGTAGGAATTTGATAAAATTCCAAAAGTGTCCCTCATATGTGAATACAAATGGTGCAAAATAGGTAGAATATAGGGGTAATGGTGGAAAGTAGGTGTAATGATTACATGTTCCCTTAACAAGTTGGAATTCCTAAGAGGGACTCTCATCTAGGAACGGTGGGAGTAATATTTTCTCCGAAATGCTCAAACTGAAAACCACACGATTCACATTCTCAATGAGTAAAAGTATCATATTTAACAAGCTAACTTCTCAAACACAAGCTAATTTTTTCCACATCAGCCAATAACACAAAAGTTGTTTTTTAATAGACTCGCATCCCACAGTGGTGCTCCATGTACAAATTTCAACTAAATTTCATGCATGAAACAGTTCATGAATGGAACATATCTAATCACACCTCATATGTAAACCAATTATGAACCCTTAATTGCCTCATCCGTAATGAGGTTGAGAAAAAGAGGAATATGCATTTGTACCTTTGCTGACACTGCGGCCAAGGTTGTTATTTTGCTTTAGTGGATCAACTATGTTGAGGTGCTTTTGAGGAAATAACCGTGAATTTGTATCAACCGTCCTTGAAGGAACTGAGAACATGTCAGCACAGTCCCTAAGAAAATCATCACTAAACAGTAGATCACTCCCACCATTCTCAGGCTTCTCAACTGCATAATTGACAGAAAACTCTCAATCAAATGACAAGAAGACCTATATGATGTGGGACCAATTTTAGATGTTGCTCACCCACGATTTCCGGCGATATAGGGATTGGACCAGTTAACCGAACGCAGTTATTGTCCCAATCGAATTTGCTAAAATGGTCCAAAAATCTATAAAGAACCTAAAATTCAACAGCGCAGTCATAAGTCAATTGCATGTCAAATATACTTGTTCAACACTGGTACAGATTGCCATGAGAACTCACAGCTAAAGGACCATTCAAAGTTGAACGGAAACGATGGAAAATGTATAGAACCAGTGTCTCCAAAGCGTACGTAGAAATCAAGCCATGATGAGCTCCAAGGATTCGACTTTCATAATAGCACCACGCCTTAATCAGTATGATACTGCGTTTAAAGAGATGGTCATTGCCAATTAGACGATCAACCTGTATAAGAAGAGGCAACATATATGTGAAATCCAAAGCCAATAGGTTCCACCTTTACATTCAAACTAACAACAAGATAATATAAGCATGTTAATAGCCCGCCAGCCTGCATCAAGACTTTTTATATCATTAATAGAATCAAACTTATTATCAGCAATCAGCACAAAATGTTACCAAAGAGTACAGTCCACATCTGAATTTACTATACAACAGAGTGAAATAAAACTAAGCCATTCAAAATAGTTTTTTTTTTTTTTTAAATATATAACTCAAGGTGTCCGGGCTAGCATACGAGCACCACGACTAATCCCTCCCGGCCCAATCCCACCATCTCCACCAGTGGGAAGGCCAATTAAATGTGGGGAAAATCCCGCATGGCCTTAATTATGTGTAATCGAACTAGTTTCAATTGCATCGTGCTAGATCAGAAGTGTTAAAGTGTACCGTGTACCATTTATCAAACCATTTGACCCAGATGGGAAATTACAAGGGTAACAGTATCTTGTCATCCAGACCCACAAAAGCTTCTAATGCCATTTTGGATGAATATGTCTTAATGGGCTAATGGATTTCTTTCCTTATTAAGTAGAATCAGATTACGATCACTGATATTTACCTTGAAAATCAGCAAAACTGTAAAACGCCATGGATGTTAAAAGTATTGACAGTTTCAAAACATGAGCAGTAGAGGGTAAACTACAGCTCTGTTGTGCATATTTATGAATATATGAAAATAAAAACTCAAAACTAACACTCTCGGGAAAAAAAACCAACCAATCTAAATCCTCAAAGGTTCAGAGGTCACACCCTGAAGCGATAGCAAGTGCTGCCACCCCAGCCTGTTATAAATGGTAGCCTTTTGCACTAGCACGATCTTACAACCGATGCCCAAAAGATAAAAACGAGCTCATCAATCTAGCTATTATAGAAATGTGCGTCCATCTCTCTAAAATGGTAAAGACACCCAAATGAGTAACGACTATCAATTTCAGGTTTACAAAGAATTGGTTCCCCAAAATGTATTCATGGACAGATAGCTTTAGTAATGATTCTAATGAATGAGTCAGTTTTCTTTCATTGACAAGTATTATCAGTTACTTCTTAATAAGGGGCATCTTTAGAGTTGAGCATTTAAGAGGGTAGCCTACCTTCTCAAGAAAGCATAGCGTACAGAGCCCTCCTAATTGATTGAAGGAGATATCCACCACAATATTCTGTACCATGCATTTCACCAGTTTAACCTGCAAGTATCCATAACAATTATTATCGACTCACAAGCAGCTACAATGTGGTATAAAAGATAGAAAAAAACACAAAATGACGAGGAACAAGAGCACTGCCTCAAATTAGAAGAAAAAACGGTATTACCCAATTAGATCATATATTAGAACTCAAGAAATCGAAACCAAGATAATCACAACTTGAACAGGTCCACAAGCTTTAGGCATTGATGATTGGAGAGAGGGTTTAAAGTCTTGGGCATAGGTTTCGGGGCTTGTAAAGAACGAATTCAACACATGAGATTAGGTGGTGACGATTGATGTAATGCAAACAGAGGAGAAATAACAGAAATTCAGTAAAGAAAACAAACAAAGAGAAAAGTACCAGACTCCACAAGGGCTTCCGTGATATGCACACCCAAACCCTCACTATAATAAATGAACTTCAGTCGACTCCAAATATCCATGTAAATCACAAGGTGTAGTTTAATAGACACTAAAGTCGTTCATCATGCTAAAGCAGAAAAAGAGGTACTCCTAGAGATACACAAACACCAACTACAAGTCACCACTCTACATAGTTGCCAAACCAAAAAATACGATTCAAGAAGAGCTTCCAATCTATAAGGTCTAGCATGCCATACACACTTCTTCTGATTACTTTGTAGACCTACACGAAGACCGGACTATTGATAAGATTGTTTTCGTTCTCTTGGATTCTCTCATGCACAGTTGGTCTGCAATAGGTTGGTACACAATGGCAAGCTTTCATCAAATTTTCTTTCAGGGTGTGTTCCACTAAGCCTTCTTAAAAAATAAGTACTTATTTTTAATTTTCAAACTTAAAAATAATGTATTTACAAAAATAATTTTTCAAATTTTTTTGCACAGTTCAAAAGATCTCATCAAGATCTATCAAACAAGATCCATATTGCACAAAAAATTATTTCAGTAAGTCCATTATTTTTAAGCTTGAAAATTGCATTGGACAACGGCCTAGTTTTTATGAGAATAAGAGTTCCAATGTCCCCTCAAATGCCTTTCAGGTGAGCTTCAAGCCGGACCTACTGGAACAAGTGATGGACCATCGGTGAAGTGGGGTGCTTAGGTGCCCTTCTTTGGCGAAGATCAGTAGTTTGTCTTTCGAAATACAAAGGACGCCGTGGCTTGAGCTAGAATTGAGTCCACTCGAGCACTCTTTGAGAGGGCCTCATGATATGCGCAACAAATCTCGTTTCGGAAACTAGATCAATGTGGAAGTGAAATAGGATTCAAGTAGGGCAAGAAGACTAAGTCTAATAGATCAAGGAAGCCGAGCACCCTAATTAGATGCTACATGCAATGCAAGTATACCTTGGAGTCATGGTTTTAAATTGTCAGGAAAAGTAACGGTATTGGTGATACGGCCATATATCAGCCCATATGGCATAGTATTAGTAGATACAATGGTAAATAACGGTATCGGAGGTCTAAAATCCCGTTACATAATGACCGATGCGATACGTAACGGCCTTCATTTAAAACCCTACTTGGAGTGTAACATATTGATAACTTCATCTTTTGGTCTACTTCCTAAGCTCTAACAATCTCACACTCAGTCTAATCTAACAAGCGCATTCCAACACATCCAAAGTTCCAAACTACAAGGCCCAAGTTTTGTCATGTAATTGTCACCAAACTCACCACTTAACTAAATTACAACCAAACAGATATTTCCTTCGTCCCCAAATAAGAGTCTAGCATTTCATTTTGGATTGTCCCTTAATAAGTGTCCATTTTGAAAAGCTAATGGGTAAAAGCTTGTACAATTGTCATTCTTTCCTTCTGAAAACTTAATGGGTAAAAGTGGAGGATAATTTTGGAAAGTGGAGGTAAAAGTTGATGTGAAAGGTGTAATGATATTGTCTCTTTAATAAGTTGAAATTATGAAGTTGGACACTTAAAAAGAGACAGATGGAGTATGTGGTATAGCGTAATTTTGTTTTAACAAATTCAACATGATAAGCACATTAACTCCTGAGGGAAGAAACTATTGTGTTCCCCGTTCTAGGGTTAGACTCTCTCAGCTACCATTCACTAATTTATTTTCTTTCATTGAATAACACAGTCCCTTTCCTATAAAAACACGCTACCATTTTGGGAATTTTAGAAGTGTGACGAGAGTAAACCGCAAAAAAAGTGTAACTTGATTGTTGTGACTATCGATTCTTAATACCTTTGAAAAAGTCATGAGACACAAGTTCTTTATCAAACCACAAATCTGGTTTAGTCTTCACTGCAACATGGAAAGAAAAACTCCCACTCGAATATTATCTAGTTTCTACTATCTAGTACTTTATCTTAAGCAAAATTCTAAATGTTCCTTAAATTACTGACAGATTCTTTCTACCAACTAATTGAAACGTCAAGCATGCTGAATTGCTAACTACGAATGGCCATGGCAATACAACAAGGAGATTAAGCGAAGATGTCCTCCGTTTCTAATTTGGCAAATATCTTCAAAATATATCCAGGGTAAAAGCTAAAGAAAACCTCAGCCCGAATGAGCTGGACATCCTTCACTATGAATTCAGCAGCCGAATTTTGATCTTCTGCTTCAAGGACAGATACCACGTCATTCACCAAAGCTTCTTCAACACTTGCACCACCAAAGGCTGTCAAATCAATGTCTCCGTCTGGAAGATATGTTTTCAGTGGTACAGATCCAAATGGGAAAACCTGAAAATTCGTCTAAGTTAGAACTTTAAGAGATTAGGTCTTGCAAGAGAGCAGGTCTTGTACAAATTAAAATCAACTATAAGACAAATGGAAAGTCAAAATAACTAAAGGCTACAGATATAGAGGAAATATACAAATGATTTACAAACTAGGAGTATCACCAATAGTTGGAAATTTCATCACCAACACGCAGTTAATATAAGCAATTTCAACTGAAATTTTCACTTCAATCAATTTGATTTCAATTAACATTTTAAACATGGCAATAAGAAATTTATTTTGGCATTTACATCTTAATTCTCATTGAATGGTCCTCTGTTTTATTCACCGATTTCACTGAACTCCAGAGAAATGGATATGTCCTTGTGATTAAGAATACTTCCAAATCTTTTACCAATTAACCCAAAGACTCAATGAAATCGGCAAATGATACCACTTCTAAATCAGTTTGTCCCTTTATTTTTGGAGTGGAACCCTATTCTAAACTAGACCTATTAATCTCAATACGTTTTCAATATCCATTAACATACATTATGAAAGCATATGAAGAACTGATACCTGTTGGGATTTTCCCACGTTAACTGATTTTAGAAAAGGAAAATTGATGGTTTGTGGTGCATTTAATTGGCTCAAATAAATGTGCTCATTGGAAGTCCTCTGGATGGGTGAATCGCCGGCTATTTTCAAAGGCCCGTTTGTGGCGCTTGGCTCTAGAGCCTTCTAGGAATTTCAAGAGTTTGTTTTGCTTGTAGAGGAGTATTGTCCATGTCATGAATTTAAAGGGGTGCATGTGTACTATGAGTGTGTGTGCCATGTGAGTTAAAAAAAAATATAAGTGAGAGAACTGTCCCTTCGGGGGCTACCGGGTACACCGACTGTGAGGTGAGAGGGGAGTAGATGTGAGGGAAAAATAGATATGTGAGCCATGGTATTAGGAGCTCGAGGAGGGTTTTTCATCTCACATTGTAATCTCATATTTTTCATATAGTGGAACTCTCTCTCTCTCTCTCTCCGTGGAATAGGCATTGGGGCCAAACCACATAAACTATTGTGTGTCTTCTTTGCGTGTGCTTATTTTCTTTTGTTACACTTCCGTTGTGGTTGAGATTGGGTATAATCCCAACAATACCCACCCACAATTTCAAACAAGCAAAATAAATTCAATGTAATCCGCAAGTTATAAAACTTCTAAATCAGTTTTTCCTTATGGGACAATATTCCAACGTTTACCATATTGTTTCGAGTTCAAATAAAACTCAACAAGCAAGCGAAAAAGTTACAAGAGTCACACGAATGGCTCCATGTATTCGGAAAAAAATATGCAAGCTGAACCCTTCACAAGTTATGATAACTGATCAGTTGTTTATGTTTTAATTACGTAATTAGAGGTGCATGGTAAAGAACTTTTCTAATTCTCCACCAGTGTTCTAAAACAAGGAATTAATCGGCGATTAATCGTTGGCGGGGGGCCTATTCGATTAGGTCCGACTAACGATTAATCGCCGATTACTAATTAATATGCAATAATTAATCACTCGAAAGTGGCCAACTGCCCAACTAGCGCCTAGCAACTTTTAGAACATTGTTCCCCACCCCCCCTTCTTTCTCCCACAGTGATGCTTTTTACAATGCACACGCTTTGTTCCTTTTCCAGTAGCCCATCTTTCCCATTTGAGATGTGAGTGACACTTGATTGCATGGGTGTGGACTATATCAACAGCCTCTCTAAAGAAGTTAGTATATACGCACTTCATACAAAAAGCTGAATGATTTTACCAAGTTAGCAAAGCAATAGCTTTACATAGTTTAGGCAGCAATTAATCACCCAACAGTCCTGACTGGAGGCATGAAAAGTGACACTTGACTCTCATTTTGCAACTCCAGCAAAGAATTTATTTCCTTGCACACTCTTCTGCTATGCTCTTGTTCCACAATGGCTAAACGAGGATGCAAGTGGCTTTCTAGTTTAATCTCTTTATAAAAGCTAATGCTTTGTTCTTGGTTCCACAGCAGCTAAACAAAAATCAGAAAGGCAAAGTTGTCTTGGTTATAGAGAACCACCAAATTTTCATGATCCACTGTCGAACTTGTACCGATCCCAATCCTAATTCAAACGGCTTTGATCAAATCGGTACGTCGATTCTGGTTCGATCCAAGCTCTCTCATTTAATTGCTCGTTCAATGAGCACGGTGCACAAGTTAATGTGTCTAGTACTTGGGTTGGGGAGAGCAAGGATCAAGGGAGATAAGCCAACTATTGGGACTGTGTGTCACAACATATGGTGAATATTGTCAAGGAGTGAATGGCTAGGAAGGGGGAAGAAGCAGGGAATATGAATCTTTCAACGATCATGACAAGGACAGTAAAAGTAACCAAGGCAATCGAGGACTAAGGCAACTATATCAGTTTCGCATTGTGAACCAACCCCCTAAAGCGAAATAGGCACAAGGAAAGAGCAATAAACAAACCAGCCTGCAAAAACAAAACGGCCCCTCTGTAACGAACCAGAGCTACTAGAGCTAAAAGCTGAGGTTGGTCATAGATCTCGTCTGACGGAGGCAAGGTTTTGCTTGAAGAGAACCATGAAGGCATGAACGGATCTGATACTAAGGTGTCACTATCAAACCAATTAATATTAGAATGAGAGAAAGAGAACCCTCGTCCTGTAGTAGATAAAATAAGTGAGGCCAAAACACCAAATCAATCTTCATCACGACTCACAAACCTATAGGCAAAGCAAAATGTCAACATCTCTGGCCACAACTTAGCATGTAGGCCGTCTCATATGAACACTAGATTCCCTGACATTTCTAGCCACAAAGTTTAATTTTTTTCCTCCAAAATACTAGCAATAAGTTTCATACCAATATCGATGCATCAACACATGTTATAAAATAGTCATACTCATACCAAAGGCATATACGGTGATGATCTCAATTTACTCCCTGTTAACCTCTACCTCTTAATCTAGGATTCATAGTAACCTGAGCAACAAAGAGTGTCCTTTGAGACTTCTGAAGCAATCTACCGACTTTAACATGTCCAGAACAAGCCAATTGTTTTCAAGATGCTCCAACTGTGCTCCATAACTAATGAAGTAGCAAGTTATGTTACATGGTTTCGAAATACAAGTATGCGTCCAACTGTCGGATTCTCCTAATTCTCATGAAAGGACATGCCCGATAAGGTGACACTTGCAGAATATCAAATTTCGAGTGATGAGATTTCTTACCTTTGTTAAGGTAATGTGTGTAAACAAGGTGATATAGTCCATTTCTTATTGTTTCAAATACTAAATAAGTTTCCAACTGTGCAGCTAAAATGTCAGATACGTATTCCACACCCTTACTCCAGTAACTGTCAATTGTCATTAGAAGAGCCAGTAAAGTATATATTCGTCTAACATCAAACAAAACATAAACTTTCCAAAATCATTCCAAAAGACATCACCACTGACATCAGAAAACACAAAATACATATAAAGACATTGCATTTAGAAGGATGCTACGAACAAAAATCTCTAACACAACCCCGGACAAAATTGCAATCAAGGGGCAGCTTCAGGATTTCCATTCAGCAGTGACAATGTAAAGAAATTTTTTGCACAAAGTTCTGTATAACACATACATATTTATTTTGCTTTAAAATTCATTGAGCCTGTTTCTCTTGTTTTGCTGAGCTATATTTATCACTTATTCACAAATTTAAGTGCATTTTTATTTCCGTTGGGTACGTATAAGTAATTTAGTGCCAACAATATTAAAAGAAATCAAAGCATATGTAAAAAAAATTCAAAATTTTACTGCATTTTTTGAACCAGGGGTTCGCTTGAAACCCGTGCACCGCTGGATGCACATGGACCCACATACATTGAAGGGCCTAGACTTTTTGTTGCATATATGAAATGCTCACCTCGCAACCAACACAGCCTCTAATTAACCTCTGAACATAATCTATAACCTTCCTCCTCCTCTTCTCCGACTCAACAGTGGGCTGAACCCGGCACAAAATCTCCTGAGTCGCTTCCTCTGCTATGGCCCACCGCTCGGACCCAATCGACGACGGACTCGGGTTCGACGGCGGTGGCGACGGTGCTCTCCTCTCTTCCGCTGCTGTGCCGATGCTTGATCGGAGATCGCCCATTAAAGTGCACCAGAAAAAACCCCTAAAGAATTAACAGCACCACCACATCTCTCTGGTCCCTGATCAAGATCGTTAGGTTTAGGGTTTGGTATGAATACAACAATTTGTAGAGAGAGCGAGAGAGATAGAGACGGAATATGGAGCAGAAATGGAGAATGTGGTGTTTGAATGGGTTCTGGGGTTTGAAGGAGAAAGGTTCAACCCTGCAAAACAAAAAAAATTAATCTTTTTTCCAATTCCTCTGCAATTAAAACCTTTGTGAATTCCCGGAATTTTTCATATCCCGTCGTCTGTTCAAATCTTTTACAATAATTTTTTCATATTGGATTTTATTTTAATTTTTAGAGTGATTTTCGCACCCCATTTTGCCAACCACTATCTTTTTTACTACCTGCACTCCTGTTTTGGGCAGCATTAGGAAGTAAATTACCAGAAAGCCCATCATTTTTACCGTGAGCACTTTGTATTCTACTGTCAATAAAACAATGGGTATATGATTTGGTGTAAACTAAATGCACACCGCATTGTTTGAACCCATCTTGTGGTCCTACATAAATGATTGGAGCCGTTCAATTTATGTAAAATCACTGTAAAAAAATCAGCTCAGTCGAATATCAATAAGAGGTTAGTCAGTTCGTTGCTCGATTTTCTGATAACAAAATTGAGCACAGAATCAATCAATTTCTTAAAGATATTTGACCAAGCTGATTTTTTATAGGACTTCTAAGAAAAGTATGTTGAACAAAATGAGGGGTTCTGATTATTTGTGTGGGACTCCGAGATGAATCTCACATAACGCGATGTACAAATGGTGTACCATATTATTTTTTGCACTCCAATAGAGTGCGGATGATAAAAATAGGGTAGTGATAATGCCAAAACTGTTTTTGTTGGTGCCAAAACTCCAATGCATAAAAGTTTTGTACATTGCATATGGTACAAGCTTTTTGTGCACTAGAGTTTTAGTACTAACAAAAACAGTTTTGGCATTATCATTTCCCAAAGTATAAAAATCACTCCTCTTTTTATTTTCTCTTCCACCTTTGTTTCTTTTTTTCTTTTTTTTGGTAAAATCTCGTTTACCCTTTTTACATCAATTGTGTGTGTACTCTTGTAAAACGGGCCGTGCCATACCGACCTGGCCCGTTTAGCTTCGCCCAACTGTTCTTTGTGTTATGTCGTACTGGCCCATTTACTTAAATCATGTCGTGCTGTGCCGGGTCATTTACTTAAATCGTGTTGTGTCGTGTCGTGCCGTTTTTTAATCGTGTTATGCCATGCCGGTCCGTTTACTTGATCGTGTCGTGTCGTGCCGTGCCGTGCCGGCCCGTTTACGGTTTACTTGGTCGTGTCGTGCCATTTTTAATCGAATAAAAATTGATAATTTTTTTTAAAAATCTTCGTTACATAAAACGCAATGTTTGTGGCACATACTATGTGTGGTATTTTGGAATTGGGGATGGTGTGCGCAGTACCGTGCTGCACACCTCTGATCCGTCAGATGTGATCTCATCTCGGCAATGAACGACTCTTGATTGTTGATTGCCGAGATGAGATCCGAGCTGTCAGATGCACGATCCGACGGCTCGGAGGTGCGCTACACGGTGCTACGCACACCACTGCACAACACCAACCCGGAATTTGGTATTTTGTCATGTTTGATTCAAAGTTTTTTAATCGTATACAAAATTTAAAAGCTTATTTTAGTTAAATTACGAAGCTAAAATGCCTTGTTTACTAATTTTACCAAATATTAGCCATTTGGCCCATTTAGCCACATAGCGAGTCAATTTTTTTTACCTTAATTAATGACATTATGAGTCATGAGTCACATCACTCATGACATAGAAAGTCAATTTATTTAATAAAATTAGTACGGAGTATTATTTTTTTTTACCTTAATTAATGACATTATGAGTCATAACATAGTGAGTCAACATATTTATTTATTTATTGTTTTTTCGTGCTTCGTGGAGTGCCCTTTTGTGCCCGTGTCGTGCCCAATTAGAACTGTGTCGTGTCGTGCCCGTACAACTTCCGTGCTATGTCTGTGTCGTCCTCGTCCACTTATGTGCTCGTGCCCGTCCACGTGCCGACTTCGATGGTGCAGTGTCGTGCCGTGCCAGGACCAGCCCACTTGACACCCCTACATCATCACTGGGCATTTTTCCCCCTTTCCTATACAAGAGTCAAGAGACTAGGACATGTTTCACTTTCAGCCCCCATACTTCGGTGATTATATTTTGTCAAGTACAATTTTATTCCCCCCCGCACCAAATGAGGGTCAACATTACCTCATTTTTATTGCTTCATTCTAACTTGCACGTCCTACCAAATTTAACTTTACTTAGCATTAAAAACCACAAAATATGGTAATGATACAAAATCTACTCATTCGAAAACTATTCCCGTGAAAACGCATGGGCACTACTACTTAGGAAAATATGAACTGCTTTTGCTCATTGAATTCACATGCCGAAGCTCGATAAAAAAAAATGGATAATGCTAATGTGTCCCCTCTCTTGTCTGGGGGACATGGTACCACCCCTCCCAAGAACCGTTTGATGTTCAATTTTATAATTGAGAATACTTACTACCTCCCCAACCAATCTGTGAGACCTGTATTTCATTTTTCTTCTGGTTAACATTAAAAATGGAAATTGGAAGGATTGTGGGGATTTGAGTAAACAATAGAGTTATAGACACTGAGGTGGAATTGAGGTGTTGCGCATGGGTGTGAGTGGGTGTTACACGTGACAAAGGAATCAAAGTTAAATGACAAAGGAGTCATGCATGGATATACTTGTTCAAAACAATAGCAGACAAAATAAAATAAAATAAAACAAAACAAAACAAAACAAATGAGATATAAAACAAAATAGGTGGACTAGACTATCTAAATGAGTTGCATGAATTTGCAAGGGATAACAGTAAAGGAAGGGCCACGTGTGGCGTGGCCGAGACACATTTCGAGTATCAATATTCAATAGACACATGATCGGATGTAAACTAACATTTTTACGTGAATTTGCGTCTTGATAAATTAAAGGGGCTTAATAAATCCAATAGACCAAAAAAAATTAAGAGAATGATTAAAAACATCAAGCACAACAACGTGAATGATCTCGATCGTTGTGATTGTTTTGCGGTTGTATGAGTGTCGTATATTATACTAAAGCACAAGGCCTAAGTTTAGAAATAATGAGGTTAAACGTATAGATTTTGAAAGAAGTTGCCTAATAATTTCTTTTGATGACCGATCTAAACCGTTAAGATTGCAGATCTTATCGATTCTATAATTGTCGTCAAAATTGGTGATAATTGGATGTTGGCGACCACATGATCGGAACTCATTCGGTGCTTCCAAAGGCAATAAAGTCCTATAGTGCAACACTCGAGGGCCTCTTTAGCTATTTTTTTAAAATCATAACTGTCTATCTTTTAGTACGTAAGAGGGATTAGATCATTCCTGCCAATAATGAAGTAAATCGCTTATCGTTATATATTTGATCGGACATAAGTTATCATTTTTTTTTATAGGCAAAAGTAACATTTTATTACGGGAAAGGGGGATAAGTTATCATTCTTATAATAAATTTTGGTGCCGATGAAAAAGCTTCATAAATCCGATGATGCCCAAAATTTACAAGAATAATTAAATTAACAATAACAACCAAATCAACAGCCTTGATTATTAAAATAAACGATTTACTGAGGTGGGTAGCATTTTATTGTCGAAGATAATTGCAAAACATATGTACATTTTAAATTTTTGGCACATTAAAATGTTTAACCGCAGTTAAACAAAAAAAAAAATTCCTTAGTCATTGACAAGTTGTGGTCTTGTTATGCCTATTAATGGTTTAATGTTATGCTTCTCAAAGGTTTTCATTGTGCCCATTATATTACGCCTCAAACGTTATGCCGTTTAGTGGTTTTGTTTTCCATGTTATGCCTATTTTGTCTAAATGTTATATCTGTTAATGGTAAATGTTATACTCTTGTTATGCCCATTAAATTGATGTTATGCCCTTTTTGGCTTTTTGGTATAACATATTATGCTCTTTATTAGTTTTGTTACACTCAAGTGGATGACCTGTTGGGTTGACTGGTCATATTTGGTCAAACTTTGCATCTGTAGCATCATCTCAACCGTTCGATCAAAGGATACGGTATCCCCTTTTGCTTGGGGAATATCTTAGGTGTTCCCTCAAAAAATTCCCCTAAATGTTGAAACTTAACGTAAAAAAGAAAGATTAATGGGATTGAGTCAATTGCTAATCGTAAACAACTCTTCTCTACTACCACAAAAAAGCAAACAAGATATTTTCAAAAAACTTATCTATATAATATGACATAGAAGTTTTCAAATCCCCTAAATTTTCTCCTATATTTTGGACCATAGGATTAGTACACATTTTTTCTACGGCTGGGATTACAGCGTAAGAAACCTAGCGATAAATTGGGAAATAATGATTCGTCGAGGGACTCAAGCGACCATCACGGTGGGGAACTGCCGAACTGCTCTCACCATCTCAACTGCTCTCACCATCTCACGCTACGGACTGCTCTCACCATCTCATGCTAGGGTACTGCTCCCACCATCTCCGTATCTTACTGGTAAGATATCCTCTCCCGACTTCTGACAATATTTGGACGAAACCTATAAGATACGAACTCAAATCGCCACATGAAGTTGTAAAACTGTTAAATGGCGTGGAGTTGTGGATTTGTCTTAACCAGTATTATAAACAACTTTTAAATTAGGGTAAGCATCCCAAGTGTTTGATTAAATGTCCCAACCAAATCTTACTGTCTTTTAATTAGTTATACGCACTGCACGATCATCCTAAGAAGTAATTGAGCCGTTGGCTTTGATTACCCTTCAATCAATTACTTGGTTGTCTTTTGTTAGTAAGTTTAATGAAACTGGGTGCTTTGCTATTTGAGTTCTATTCTTGCAAGTGTAGTATTAGTTCTTGACTGATTCTGAGGGAATAATGCCACCCCCACTCAATGCGTCGTGCCTTTAAGTTTATTAAGGCTTCCGTCCAATTGAAATTAATATTGAAATGTTGGAATGAGATTTTTGAGTATCATTTTTCATTATCCGTAACCCTTTTACTGCTTATATCAAATTAGCTTATCCCAATCTTTTGGGTTCTTTCCCTCGCGTTAGGCATCTTTCAATCTTGGGATTAGAGGAATTTAAAGGCAATGGCTAGGAAAGGGAAGGCAACACATGTGGGCAATGGAGAGGAAGATTCACAGGTATCACCTTTAGGCATATCTTCTATCTTTCTTTTGAAAAAAATATCGAGAGTCAACTAACTAAACTACAGTTTGATAGTGTTTTAATTTTGTTTGGAGTATTGGGATTTTTGCTTCTACACATACTTTAGGCACAAAATGGTAAAGAGCTATCAAAAGCATAACTTGCACAACGTGCACGACGAGACCGAGAACGAATTTGAAAGCAAAGCATTGCTCGGAGATCGGAACAACACTTGCCAGGAGATACAAGTGTAAGACTCTTATGAATCATGGGGAAAAAAAAGGACTATCTACCTCTTATAACCATGCTTTTTAATAATTGTTATTTCTCAATTGGCTTGATACGTAAAGGTTCAACCTCTCCGAGACAACAATATTGCTGTCCATGTTCACGAGGTAAGTAGCCATACAAATACGGATTTTTCTGCAAATCCTATTTAGTGACCCTAATACATTATACGTATCTATAAACAAGAAATACAAAGACTAGAAGAAATGGCTAGAAAAGGGAAGGCAACGTATGTATGCAATGGAAACGAAAACTCACAGGTATCACATGTTGACCCACATTATATAGATTTTTCATTAGACAAAAAAAAACTTTGATACCCCTTTCCAATCAACTTGCTAATGTGGTACTGCTACTTTTTTAAGGAGTACAGTTTGATAGATAGTGTGGTACTGATACTTTTTAAGACTCATATGAATCAAAAACATTGTCGACTATCTACATCTTCTAACCATGCTTTTAATAACTATTATTTCTCAATTGACTTGCTTGCTTTATCATACTAGGTACAACGAGTTGTAAAGTATTATAATTTAATTTTCATCTGTTATTATATATCATTCCTTAAACAAATGACTTGGCGTATTAACTGGGCTTCTGTTGACACATCATTCTTTTTTAGGATTGTGATTGAGAAGCCTCGAAGTTCAAAAGGATCAATATGCTTAAAGATTTTTAGTCTTGACATATTTCATGTTCTCTTTTTAGATGTCTCCTCGAGGCACGCATTTTCACTAATGTATATCATTTTATATTTTCATCGGTGTTTTAGATGGTGTTTTTGATTTGATCAAGATTTATGCGTTTGAGTTTGTTCTATGCATCTTAGTTGGTTAAATTTGTTGCTCAATTTTAATTTGCGTGTGCTGAATGTTCGAGCCGTGCCTTCAGGCACGAGCATTCGCTAGTGCAATCATATTCCAAAGCTATACCCCATTTTTTGGTAACAAGTAATCAAAACAAAAAGACCCAAACCAATGCATTCCATAAATTAAATCACCTGAAAAAACGTGTCCATCGACATTAATTTTGATTAAATAGTCGTCCTACTTATCTTCAATGAGGTTATGGTAAGAAGATCTTGTATCATTAGTCATTACCCTATTTTATGGCTTTTAATGATTAAATCTGGCGAGACCACCATTATCTTCAATTTTTTGTGTTTTATAGGGAAATCTTGAAGGGACCCATCGTCTTTTATAGAAATTTTGCGTAGGCCTCACCTCATTTTTTAGACCAGAACCTCTAAAAAGGACGATGCATAATCAAAATTGAATAACCAAAAGTTATCATATCAAATTTTGATTATCCACTTAAAGAGATTGTTAAGCTTAACAATGTTGAGGTCTACAATGATTCATAATCAAAAATTCAATTTTTTTTTTTGTAGAAAGAGATAGAGATGGTCGGAAATAAATGTAAGTGTATAGGCCTATTGGTAATGATGGGAGGAGAGAGAAATGAAAAAGAGAGTGTGTGGTCCCCATTAAATTTAGTTATCCAAAAAAAAGTTGTTAGTTTTGATTTATTCAAATGCCAAAATTTGGTTATTGGGTGAGGGTTGTTAAGTTTGATTATACTATTGTGAGAGATATTTCGGACCAACATTGCTAGTTTTAAAAATCTTTTAGTTTTAATTATACCATTGCGATATCTATTTTGCCCCTCTATTAAGGTACTGGTTATCCGTGCGTCTTTGATAGTATGTCTATTGTACTTTTTACCGGACCTAGGGACCCTGCCGAGCGGCACCCCTGTCGAGTGGGTGCCGAGCGACCAAGTTCAATACCTTTGCATCCGGGTCGAAACATCTTTTCCCTTTTTCTTTTCTTTTTTTTTAAAAATCCGTTCGGTACCTTTGCATCCGGACCGTTCAAAACAATTTTGGACTTTGGACGGCCGAGATGCGCTCGGCACCCCTGTTTGGCAGGGTCTCCCGGTCCCTTTTTACCCTAGCAAATTCAAAGAGGGAGGAATCTGTGATAGTATCTGAGTATCATACCGGAAGATATACCTACTTTTTTGTATGAGCCCTAGGGGTGTTGAAAAAAACCGCCTGAACCGTAAAATCGATCCGATCCGGACCGAACCGTTCTATTTGGTTCGGTTCTGCGGTTTTACGGTCAGGTTATGGTTCCAAAAAAATAAGAACCGTTAATTTTGGTTCGGTTACTGGTTCTCAATTAATGAACCGTGGTTAGAACCGAACCGAACCGTTTAAAACTAAAATAAATATAGAAATACATATGCGTGTGTAATTAAATATGTATTTAAATTTGGTAGGTTAATTTCTTCCTTGCTAAACTTAATTTATTTGGAGATGAAATCTCATTTGTTAGAAAAGCTTTTATTTTCTTCCTTCCTTTCCTATTCTAGCAGATTATTTTCCTATTTCTTTAATTTTCTGAGTTCATATTTTGTGAATAAGTGTTTGGATACTTATTGGATAGAACCGGAACCGAACTAAAACCGGACCGGTCTTGCGGTTTGGTTCTGGTTAGGTTCCATGCATGTATTGGTTAGGTTCTGGTTCCCAATTTGTTAGAACCGTTTGAAATGGTCCAGTTACTGATTTTCTAGAGAACCGGACCAATCCGGACCATGTACACCCATAATGAGCCCGGTTAGGGGTACACCACTCGTGTACACAAAATGTGCACCCCATTTTATGGGACCGCTACCTTTAGGGGTTTCATACAAAACATTAAAGCCGCTCAATTTAAAAAAAAAATATTTTTCAGCATCCCTGTAAAAAATCAACTCCATCGGATATCGGTAAAAAGTTTATATGTAAAAATCCGATGGAGCTGATTTTTTACAGGGATGCTTACAAATATGTTTTAAACAAATATAACGGGGTTGATCATTTGTGCGAGACCTAAAAATGAGTTCCACGGAATGCGGTGTGCATTTGGTGTACACCAACTGGTGTACCCATAGTTTTATTGTTTTTGTATTGTTCATTTGACGATCTTCAGTAAGTGTCTAATGGCATAATCAAACCGAAAAGATTTCTAAAGTTAACAATATTTGTCCAAAATATGACTCAAAGTGGTATAATTAAACTTAGTAAACGCTTAAACCAATAACAAAATTTTGGCCTTCAAATAAATATTGGGATAGCAAGCAGTGCACCCAAGAAAACATAAAGTGCGATCGAATGACTATTACTCGAGCCACAAAACTTGAGTGTCCTAATTAATTGATCACTAGCTAGGCAAGTAAAAAATGAAAATAGAGTGGGAAAGAGAGAATTCGGACGCAGATCTCACAGACAAAGCTGCCGCAAACCAAAATTCTACAAAGCCCATGTCAAAATCATACACTCCAACAAAGATAAATAATGGGAACACCAAATTTTTTTGCCTATTGCTAACTTGATAGCGTAGGCCGGCGCCAAAACCGTGCACTCCGACGAAGGTGAATAAGGGGAATAACAGTTTCTTTTACTGTTGCTAATGAATGGTTGACATACCAAAATGCATCTTTAGGGATTAGCATAGAACGGTCAATTAATTTTGATTCTCACGTTTGGTCTTTAATGGTAATGAATGAGAAATCAAAAAGGTAATGGTTTTAAATTAATCACCTCTTTGAATGAAAAATTAAAAAGCAATCAATTGAAAAGGAAATATATAAAACGAAATATTACTGTAGAAATGTTAACTCCAAAATTTGGAAAAAGTAAATAAAAATGAACTTCACTCTTACTTGTTAACGTAGAAATGATCGACAACACTAACATTAACATAAAATATGATCGGACATCTAGAAAGATAACTATAGAGTAGATTTGAATTCAAAAAGATAATCAGCAGTCCGCGGGGCCTTCTCATAACCCTCTGCTGCTGAGGCCAACTCGGGATATGTTTGATTTTCCCGCGGGGTCAGCGGAGGTCCCGCGGTAGCTTTTCTTCCGCGGATACTTCCGCGGGGACTACCTTTCTATGTTTTTGCACGCGTCCTTTCCCCATTGGGTAGTCAACTATTTCTCTTTGAATGAAGCTATGACCGGGGCTTCTTTTCCGCGCGGGTCCCATTGCCATGTGTCCACAAGCAATTGCAGGGTTAAAAAGTCTTCCTTGGTTATGTATTAATAATTTCAACCGCACCTACATATGCCCCCTGCGCGCGTACGGCGGGTGTATGTCGTTCGCGTGCGCATTGCCTCGTTTGCAAGTTTCTGCGGTTGCCCTCGAGTTACCCCGCGGAACAATGGGTATGTTAACCGTTGACAACGTCTCTTCATGTACCGTCGTGCCTCTTCATATACGGTTGTCATAAATGCTCCACCGTTTGACCACTATATAAACCATTTTTTCATTATTTCCTTTTTTACCTACCGTTCAAATCTCTGTCGAAGTGCTGCCATTTTTCCTTCTCCTTCTCAGCGAGCAATCACTTTCTACATGTTGTTTTCTGTTCTTCGCGGTCACATCTTCTTTTTCTTCCACATAAATTGCAAATGGCTGCGCGTAATCCCAACGTCGAAATCCCTATTCCTCCCGCGGACCAATGGAAGAGGGCCCCGTACTTGTAAACGGTTGGGGACCCATTTTGGGCCCTCGCGGGGGCCTACCCCATTGAGGGCGTGCCCGTGGCTGATCCTAACTTCTTTACAACCCCTGCTGACCTGGAACAAGCGGAGTTGATCAATCCCTCCTCCGTCCTTCGTTTCCGCATTGAGCGCGGAGATTTTCCCTTTGTGGAGTGCCGCTTCGAGGCCCAAGCTTCTCCACCCACTGACTGGGCAGAGTGGGTGGATGAGATCGTCAGTGACCCCCCCTTAACCAGGTATTGATGGCTAGCAACGCCTACGATGCCATCCTGCTGTCGCAGTATCTGAGTATCCCCCGGCAAGGGGCGCTATCAAGAACTTGGAATATGCGTGCTCACGCTGGAGCATCGATACTCATTCTTTTGCGTGGGCTTGGGGGGAGAGTGGGCTTTTGCTGGAGGATGTCTTCATTCTTACTCGTCTACCCCTCCGTGGAGCTAACATCTTGGATTTGGCCAAACTTTCTCGCGAAGACCGAGAGAACGTCGAGGGGTTGAGGAGACTGCACAGGTTGGCCCAGAATGGCCCCATTTTCATTGCTCAACGTACCCGCAAGGCCGCGGCGGCGAACGCCAAGAAGACCTCTTTCGGGAGTTGGATTCGCTATTTCTACAAGGACCTCCAACCTGCGAGGACAGTCGTCCAAGGTATCGCGCGAGACTTCGTCACGGGTCCTCATTACGGGCAGCGGCTCTATATGGCGAGATTTTTTGCCTTTTTCCTCTCTTATTATGTCCTGCCTGATTATCCCGTCGACGGTCTCTCCCCGGCGGTCTTTCCATTGGCCGTGCTCTTAGCCCGCGGCCAGCTTGTCCCGTTGGCGCCTTTGTTTTTGGGGTCGCTCTACCGACAGCTGGACTTGGTACAAGCTGACTTTGCTAGGTCTCTTGGGAGGTGTGACCACCTTTCGATGGTTCACACCAACTTTCTGCTCGCGTACTTCTTCAAGCATTTCCATGTTGTCGCCCCCATTCCGCGGGCCTTTCAAGCGTCGGGACAGCGGTCTCGTGTGGAGCGGTGGTATGGCACCAGCAGCAACGTCTCGTTGTTCGAGGCGTGCGACATTGAAGCCAACTTTACTCCGCGGCCTTACAACGTTACTTCTCCAGGTGTCATGGGCGTGGGTTTGTGCCTCCTTCCCACTTCCTCTTCTCTCAATGCCGCAAGCGGGGATGATTCTGTGGTGCGGGCGGTTGTCAACTCTATGCTCATAGCTCTCCCTGGGTGGCTCCCGTTTCTGAACAATGAGGCCACCGGAGTAGTTGTCTACCGCCCAGACCGCTTCGCGAGGCAATTGAGCTTTGATCAGGGGGTGCTCGGGCCTGCTCCTCTGATGCCTACCTTCGCAGAGTCCCAACTCCGCTTTATGGCGACTCAACTCACTCCGATTCTGATGCAGCTTGGGGACTTGCCCATTCCTGCCAGGGATAGGGTCGTATGTTACACTTCGGAGTTCCGCTTGTTTTGGAGAAGGAACCTAGACTCTTTCCTGACATTCTTTTGCGGGCAGGCTGTCATTCCCGCGGTGTCCACAGTTCGTGTGCGGGATACTTCACCACGGGCCATTACCGAGATACGGGGAGCTGATTGGCGCGGGCCCCACAGCCAATGGGCTGTAATTAACGTCGCGCCCTTGAATAGGGAATTTCCCACGATGCCTCCTCCGCCTCCTCAAGCTGCCCCGAGGCGCACAAGTGCGCAAGTAACCCGTGGAAGGACACAACCTCTGACCCCCGCGGAGCCATCCCAACCATCTTCTTCCCAGGCGCCCGCGGCGGGGGAAGCCCGACGCCATAAACGCGTTCGCACCGTATGTGGCCCCTTATTCCCCACATTCAATCATCTTTACTTTATCACTCCATTTTCTCTGGCACTTGTTCTCATTATTTTGCTTCTTTCTTTCAGCAACGGGAGCGGGATGCCAGCACTTTCGTGGCCTTCGAGCCAGAGGCGGCCGCCGTGGCAGGGGCGACAGAACAGGCCGCGGGCGAAGAAGCGGAAGCAGGTATTCCGGTCGTTCAAACCAAGCAACGCCGCTTTGAGAGTAAGTTTTCTCTCTTCTTTTTTTTGTGATGTCATTTCCTTCTCTGACTTATAATCTCATTTTGTGAAAATCCGTTGAACAGCCGTAGTGGAATCCGATGATGAGGAGGAGGAGAACATGGACGTAGGCAACGGCGATGACAATGCATGATGATGACAACGACGACGATGATGATAACCTCCCTCTCAGCATCCACTTGGAAACCCTACGCGCCCAGTCATCCATGCTCGCGGGGAACCTTGCCGCGGAGAGCATCACCGTAGTGGCCATCTCTGACTCTCCGGAAGAGCAGGGGGAAGTGGGGATTATTCAACCCAGGACGAGGCCAGTCCCTTTTTCTCACCCAAAGCCGGAGCATTCCGCGGTGATCGGAGGTATGTTACCTGACGAGCCTTCCGTTGTTGACCTTGGAGGAGATCCCAACACGGTCTCCACCGAGTCATCTTCTTCCTCCGAGGACTCTGAAAATATCATAGTTTATTCTACTGATCGAGACCCCTCCCCATCTAATGTAGCATCTTTTGAGGCTCGCGAGCCCCCTCCGCCAATGGACACCCGTGAGTCTATGGGCCTGGCCAATATTGCCGTGGAGCCAATCAATGCGGCGGCCGCGCAACTCCTGAGGGAAGAGGAGGAAGACAATGTTGAAGAGCTTTCTCACGCTACCACGGGGGGTCTTGCCGCGGATCAGCTCGGGTAGGCTCAACTTCCACCCCTTCTGGCTCCCAACAGCAATCTACCAGCGCCCGAATCCGCTCTATTGAAAGCTTCTTGGGTCGGGTTGCTGGCGGCTCCCCAGGTGTCTCCAATGCCTCTTTCTTACAAGGCCCTGGGTCAGATGTGGGGAGGGACGTAGCCGCAAACGCAACCAGTCCTCATTCCCCAGCGTGCTCCACCTCCCAGACTCACTCTCCCCATCCGTCCGCGAGACGCACGGCCACCCCGCCCGCTGAGCCTTCAGCTCTCCCTGCGGACCGACAGCTGGAGGTAAATGAAGAACTCTGTGGGGGGTCCACCTCCATTACTGATTCAGATCTGAATTCTCTATTTAAATATATGACTTTCTTGCCAACTGACGAAATTTTGGGAGGACAGGGAAGTCAAGCTCTTGGGGATTTTGGGCTTGATATGAACTTAGAAATGGGCGAGCAACAAAGGGAAGAGGTGGAGTCCAGGGAGCAGCCCTCTCCTAGGCGGAGCCCAGTCGCAGATCTGGGGAAGGAGCTCATGGTTACTGAAACGGAGATGCCAATTCGCCTCTTCCCCGCGGGCTATCTTGTGGACGAGGCCTATCATTCGCTCCTCAATGCTATAGCCCAGGCTCATCCGGAGACGTTTGCCCCCTTCAATCCCTGGTCAGTCTGGCTCGGGGCACTCTTCCTCAGATACCTCCACGAAGTGCTTGCCCCTTGGGCGCAGTTACGCTTTGGCGATTTTACCCCTGACACGGAAGCTGCCCCTCCAGGAGGTCGCGCAGGACATGGAAGTCTTGGGGTTCGACCTTGGCTGGCTGTGCGCAAGGAGCTCTACGCTGAGAGCCGCGGGGGAAAGGGCAGCTCTGAGGCCTGAGATCCATGGGCTCGCTGCCCAGTTGGAGTCCGCCTGTCAGCATGTGGCAAACTTGGAGGCCAGATTTGCCCAAGTCATGCAGCATGACACGGAGCTGGCTGCCGCGGCTTTGAATCTCGAGGACCCTGACCCGGAGGAGCTCGTCTTTGCGGAATTGCTGGCTTAGGCCCTCTATTCCTCTTCTTCTTTTTTTTGTAACACATGTACCATTGTTCCATTTGGTTTTTTTTTGGGAATAAAATTGCCATTGTACTAATAATGCTGTCCGTGTATTAATTTTGTCTTCCTTAGAAATAATACATGTGTTTAAGACACGCGGGTCATGTTCTGACCCCTCGTGACTTAACATTATCTCTATTTGATAACCGTTAAGTTTAGAACTTCGTGGGTCATGTTCTGACCCCCTCGCGACTTAACATTATCTCTATTTGATAACCGTTAAGTTCAGAACTTCGCGGGTCATGTTCTGACCCCTCGTGACTCAACATTATCTCTATTTGATAACTGTTAAGTTTAGAATTCGTGGGTCATGTTCTGACCCCTCACGACTCAACATTATCTCTATTTGATAACTGTTAAGTTTAGAACTCCGCAGGTCATGTTCTGACCTCTCGTGACTTAACATTATCTCTGTTTGATAACCGTTAAGTTTGGAACTTTGCAGGTCATGTTCTGACCTCTCGCGACTTAACATTATCTCTGTTTGATAACCGTTAAGTTTAGATCGATAATCATAAGATGGGAGGGGGAAATGTTCTCTCCGCGTGACCACACCCTTTTGGCACAACACATAAAATTAAGGAGACAGAATAAGAGAGGGATAATCATGGCGCTTCATTAAAAGTCCCCAACAACAATCAGTCTGACGATTCATTCTTACAAAATTTCAACGTGGTTCATATAATGACACCGCCTTTCATTGAATTTTGAAACATCATTAAAAGGACAGAACAGGAGAAACTTGGAAAGTAAAACCGAAAATCAGGAATTCCATTGCTTTTCTCACGGGTAGAACTTCTTGATATACTTGGAATTTACCGCCCCTGTCTTGAAACCGTCTTCTACGCGGGCCAAGTGGTAGTATCCGCTTGCGGAAGCATTAATTACCTCATAGGGCCCTTCCCACTTGGGCGTGAACTTTGGAGTCTTTAAATCTCTCATCACCGTCGCGGTGGCCTTCCAGACAAGTCCCCAACCTTGAACACCCGCGGTACCACGCCCTTGTTGTAGTAGCGTGCCACGGACTCCCAGTTCTAGATCTGCTCTTCTTCCTTCCGCAGAGTTTTCCATTGTGAGGATCACTCGCGCGGAAGGGACACTCAGTTCTACGGGCAAAACCGTTTCCGCTCCATACATCAGGCTGAAGGGGCTGGCGCGGGTAGATTTCCTTTTTGAAGTTCGATAAACCCAAAGGGCTATTGGTAGATGATCCACCCAAGTACCCCCGCGTTCGTCTAGCAGCTTGCTCAGGATCCTTATCAAGGTCTTGTTTGTTGCTTCCGCTTGCCCGTTTCCTTGCGGATAGTAGGCACTAGAGGTACGATGATCGACCACGTATTCGTCAAGGAGGCTTCCCACATGGTGATTAATGAACGAAGTCCCATTATCGGAAAGAATCATCTTGGGTATGCTGAACCTACAAATGATGTTTTCTTTGATAAATGCTGCTATCGCGTCTCTAGTGACCTTTTTCAGCGGAGCAACCTCAACCCATTTGGTGCAAACTTCCGTGGCTGCTAGGATCCATCTGTTTTTCCGTGATGCTGGCCAGATTGGCCCAACCAGATCCATGGCCCAAGTGTGGAAGGGGTATGGGGCGCGGATTGAATGCAATTCCACGGAAGGAGCGTGAACCAGGTTCCCAAACTTCTGACAAGCTTGGCATCTCTGCACATGCTGCTTGGAATCCTTCTCCATGGTAGGCCAGAAATACCCCAGATGAACCAACTGTTTATAGAGCTTTCTCCATCCTTGATGCTCAGTTCTGTGGGTCTTTGTTAAAACCTCTTCTGCCTCCTCTTTATCTACACATTTCTGGGGCATTCCATCGAGGGTCCTTCTAAACAGGCACCTGTGGGCAGCATGCCCTTAGAAAAGGATTCCGTTCCTTTTCCAAAGTAATGGGCTCGGGTCGAAGGAGCGCAAGCGGAGAAGCAAGCGCTCGGAATACAGAGTCGCCATTCGAGTTTGAAGGTCCGACACACAAGGAATCGTATTTCGAAGCACCTGCCGCGCTGTTTGATTTGAAAAAGTGAAGGAACCAGTCCGTCATAACCATATCTGGGTTCGGGAGCCAGGTTACGAGAGGGGAAGGGTTTTAAGGCACCCCTCTCGCCCAATCCGGAGATCGGTCTCTACTTAGGCATTTTGA
This sequence comes from Rhododendron griersonianum, assembly GCA_018127125.1. Lineage (NCBI taxonomy): Eukaryota > Viridiplantae > Streptophyta > Magnoliopsida > Ericales > Ericaceae > Rhododendron > Rhododendron griersonianum. Next base: position 25,167,596 of record CM030791.1, on the reverse strand, counting down.
AAACATTGCGATTCTTCTTTTGTTAATCGATTTTTAGCCAGTTAGGGCGGGAGAACAGTTAATTGGGGATTAAAACTGTAACAATTTGCAGGATGTGATTAAAAATAGCATGGATGGATGGAATGTTAAATAAAAAAGTGGGATAAAACCCAACACTGTGATTAAAACATCAAAACAGTGCCTTGTATGAATTTGGCACGAACAAATAGCCAACTTGCATGCATGGAACTACGTACATGCAAGCTGACTATCGCGCGACAAACCCACACAATCGCGCAAGTGTTGATGCCTCACTCACAGTTTGAATTTTATCCCCTTCTGGGCTCTGGAAGGACCAGCACTCACCCAGGGGGTAAACCAAGCAGTTTTTATGTACTGAAAGTAAATAAATATTACAAACAGAATGAATAAAATTGAAGAACAACCCCTAAACAGGTGGGGTATTAAAACAGAGGCCAGGGGCCAAGCTGTCCATGCAAGGGCAGTCACTGGAAACAGACTGACCAGCGCGCGTGACACTGGGATAAGCGCGCATGGTCATGACTGAACTTCCAGGAATTGCTTTGCATGTCTGGGCTCTGAAACATGCTCAGAAGCAACCCAAGGGCATTCCAAGGCAAACAGAAAAGCATGCTAAGCTAGGCTATGAACTTTAACATGTAAAACAGTAGGATTAATTTTATCATGCACTACAGTGATATATAGGACTATAAAAACAAGAAAATAACCAGCATCCCATCTCCACGTGGACCATCGCACAATACCTGTGACAGTCGCGCGCGTAAGTGGGTCCATCGCGCGTGGGTATGCCAGTTGCACGGTTCTTGAAACCTTGCTCGCTTTAGGGCCAGGACTGGTATTGATTACCAGCCTTGACCCTGCCAGCCCCCTCAGGGATCAGAACAGAGAGCTGAACAAAGGTGTTATACCTTTGGTTTTTGAGTTTGAATGGTGTTTGAGCTTTGATGTTTAAGGTTGAATGTGGTGTGGAAATGAGGTGTGAGATTTTGTAACCTTTTTTTCCTAACCTTTCTAACCCAAGTGTATGGTTTTTTTTGAACCCTTTAAAAGATGAACATAGGGGGGTATTTATAGGGCAAGACCCTTCCATTAATGGAAACCCTCCATTAATGGAAACTAGTCCATTAATAGAAACTGTAGACACCCCAATTTGGCCTAACGATTATTTCAAGTCCCACCTTGGGGACCATCCCGATGATGAAATGGATACAATGATTGTTGATTGTCTTCTTGAGAACCTTAGGACTTTCGGTAAGAACTTTGAGCCACTTAGAGGACCCAATCCAGAGCCATATAGCCTTTCAGACAGAAAATACAGAATCCTAGGAGAATCCATCTGTCGGCCGTAACATTGATCTCACGGCCTTTACATCCTTTCTTCACCCGAGCAACTTGTTGCTAGAAAATCTCCCTGAGAGAGCAATCCCTCGGCCGCAAGATCTATCCTTCGGCCGCAACATACATTCCTCGGCCGCCAGATCCTTTCTACGGTCGCCAGATCGTCCCTTTTCTAGATTCTCGAACGTTCTGTCAGATGTTTGATCCAACTACACTACCTTCCCGATGCGTTCGGGCTACGTTAGAGGATTGCCATGAAGAGTTAGAATCACACTCTAACTGCAATTTTGATCGTGCATTTCGATTGGCCGGAGTGAGTCATCCCTATGCCTATATAAAAGAGCCTTTGGGTTCCGAAATTGATAAGTGAATACACCCTCTCAAGCCACGAAACTCTGCATAAATACTCTCTCAAACCCCCTCTTCAAAAGCCCTACTCTCCCGAAGGCAGCCATCAATCCGACGATCAAACCCTAACCCTAGGGTTTTTCGAGAAGCAATCAGTCAATCACAAGCAATCCGAAGCAATCAAGCAACTGAGGGATCAAGGTGGTGAGGCCCAACGGCCTCTGGTTTGTTTTACTTATCGTATTCATAACTAATCGTAGCATTCAAATCATCTGCTAACTTTTCTGTCTGGTGTGAGGAAGAACACCGACCGGGGCTCGATCCCTCGGCCGGTACATAAAACCAAGAGGATCCCTCGGCCGTGACATCCATTCACCGGCCGCGGGATCCATCCCCCTGGGACAGTTTGTTTTGTTTTGCTTTCTGATGCATGCTTCAATTATCGCACTGGCTCACTTTACTTACTGTTTAAAGGCATAATTAAACAGACTATGTGTTAGAATTAAACAAAGCATCTACATGTCTTATGTTGAATAACTATGGGCCAGTCTCACGGCTGGGCAGAGAGGGGTGCCTAACACCTTCCCCTTACTGTACTCTTGGCTCCCGTACCCAGAATCTCTATCTGTTTTCCTAGTTTTAATAAACTGGGTGGCGACTCTATTTTGATGATAACTGCTATCGTGTGGCGATGTCCCTAGCCATGGGGATGTCCACGATTTTTGTTTATGAAGCAAGCAATCAATCGAGCTGTCAACGATCAATCTGTATGGCGATGCCCCGTTTGGGAGGTGTCTACAGAAACTATTCCATTAGTGGAAACCTTCCATTAATGGAAAACATCCCATTAATGGAAACATTCTAGAAACGTTCTATTAATGGAAACCTTCCAAAAATGGAAAATTAAAGCTCGGTTGCAAATTAAACTAGCGCGCGCGGGTCAGAAACCGGCGCGTTGTAGACACCTCCCAAACGGGGCATCGCCGTACAGATTGATCGTTTATTGCTCGATTGGTTGCTTGCTTCATAAACCAAGATCACGGACATTCCCATGGCTAGGAACATCGCCACACGATAGCGGTTATCATCAAAACAGAGTCGCCACCCAGTTTATTAAAACTAGGAAAATAGATAGAGATTCTAGGTACGGGAGCCAAGAGTACAGTAAGGGGAAGGTGTTAGGCACCCCTCTCTGCCCAGCCGTGAGACTGGCCCATATTTAGTCAACATAAGACATGTAGATGCTTTGTTTAATTCTAACACATAGTCTGTTTAATTATGCCTTTAAACAGTAAGTAAAGTGAGCCAGTGTGATAATTGAAGCATGCATCAGAAAGCAAAACAAAACAAACTGTCCCAGGGGGATGGATCCCGCGGCCGGTGAATGGATGTCACGGCCGAGGGATCCTCCTGGTTTTATGTACCGGCCGAGGGATCGAGCTCCGGTCGGTGTTCTTCCTCACACCAGACAGAAAAGTTAGCAAACGATTAAATGCTACGATTAATCATGAATACAGTAAATAAAACAAACCAGAGGCCGTTGGGCCTCACCACCTTGATCCCTCAGTTGCTTGATTGCTTCGGATTGATTGTGATTGACCGATTGCTTTTCGAAAAACCCTAGGGTTAGGGTTTGAACTTCAGGGTTTGATCGTCGGATTGATGGCTGCCTTCGGGAGATTAGGGCTTTTGAAGAGAGGGTTTGAGAGAGTATTTGTGCAGAGTTTCGTGGCTTGAGTGGGTGTATTCACTTATCAATTTTGGAACCCAAAGTCTCCTTTATATAGGCACAGGGATGACTCATTCCGGCCAATCGAAATGCACGATCAAAATTGGAGTTAGAGTGTGATTCTAACTCTTCATGGCAATCCTCTAACGTAGCCCGAACGCATCGGGAAGGTAGTGTAGTTGGATCAAACGTATGATAGAACGTTCGAGAATCTGGAAAACAAGGGATCTGGCGGTTGTAGAAAGGATCTGGTGGCCGAGGAATGGATGTTGCGGCCGAGGGATTGATCTCTCAGGGAGATTTTCTAGCAATAGGTTGCTCGGGTGAGGAAATGATGTTAAGGCCGTGAGATCAATGTTACGGCCGACAGATGGATTCTCCTAGGATTCTGTATTTTCTGTCTGAAAGGCTATATGGCTCTGGATTGGGTCCTCTAAGTGGCTCAAAGTTCTTACCATAAGTCCTAAGGTTCTCGAGAAGTCAATCAGCAATCACTGTATCCATTTCATCATCGGGATGGTCCCCAAGGTGGGACCTGAAATAATCGTTAGGCCAAATTGGGGTGTCTACAGATACCCCTTTTTGACTGAGCTCAGACGGATCGCGAGACATGTTTGAGTAAGTGTCAAAGCTGTAAAAAGCAACTCAATTTGGTCCAACCACTATTCCAAGGGGTTTTCGAAAAAGGTTTTGTTATGGTCGGGCCGGGAGGCTGCCTAAGTATTCCACAAGGGAAATTCAGACCAACCGTAGTTCGGGCAATAAAGAAAAAAAATAAAAAGTTTGGAGGGTTAGAGACAGAAGATGTACCTTTGGGCTAAAGAAGCCATAGTGACGTACCTAGACTGAGCCAGGATTTTGGCGGAAGATAGTTGAGGGAGCGCAGGGCTGCCGGGGGATATATATATATATTTTTTTGCGAAGAGCTTCCTTAGTATTTTGGGGTAGATCAGTACACGGCAGGTGCGTTTACTTTTCTTGATCATCCTTACTTTGACTGAGGGGAGCTCGGTAGAGTAGCCTATCCTTGCGAATGAGCTGGAAGGAATTGATGTAATTGGGGTGGAATCCAAGCCATCTGCTGGGGATGAATCGGATGCCGTTTTGAGATATAGGGGGTGCAAGGCCAATAACTAGAGCACGAAGCTTTGGGGATGAGGGAGCCGAGGCACGGAGCCGGTTGTAGTCATGAGGTGGGAGCCTAAGGTGATGATTTCTGACGTGATGGAACCGAGTCCTGACGCCGGTTGTAGTCACAAGGCGAGGGCGTGAGGCTATAGAATTGAGGCGTGGAGCCTGCTGTGGTCGTGAGGCGAGGGCCTGAGGAGATTGGAGCTTTGAGCTTGATAGAACCGAAGCGCGGAACTGGTATTGATCATAAGGCGAGAGCCTGAAGTGTCAGAGCTTAGAGCTTGACGTGTTTTGAACCGAAGCGTAGAGCTGGTTGCATTCTGATGGTCTGTGCACGGAGCTTTCTCATCATAAGTTTTGGCGTAGAGCCCAAGGATCGAGGCACTGGACCGATCAATAAAATCGAGGCGTAGAGCCGTTTGATTGTAGGGTTGACCTGTTTCATGAGAGATATGCAGAGTGTATATGTGTAATGATGGTTGTTAGATGTGAACATATATGATGATGCAGACTCGATGTGATAATGGCGATGCAATTGATGCAAATGTGCACGGGCCCGTGCGTGTGTGTTTGATATAAGCGTAGAGCTTCTTTCAAGTTCCAGACTTTGAGCATTCAGAGCGTAGAGCTCGAGCAATCGGACGGCAGAATCTGAGCATTCAAAGTACAGGCTTTGAGCATCCAGTACGCAGTGGTTGGGCATCCAAGCGTAGAGCTTGAGCATTCAAGTGTGGAACTTGAGCATCCAGTACACAGTGGTTGGGCATTCGAAGAGCTTCGAGCGTTCAAAATGTTAGATTTTGAGCATTCAAGCGTAGAGCTTGAGAGTTGATGATGTCTTGATTGTTGGGGCGGCGTAGAGCCTGTTGAGATAGTTGTTACAGCTTCGAGCCAGTTGAGATGGTGGGCTTGGAGCCGCTGAGTTTGATAGGTGAGGGCGTAGAGCCGCTAAGTTGATAAATATAGGCGTGGAGCCGTTGAACGATGGGCTTGGAGCCGCTGAGATGGTTGTTAAGGCTTGGAGCCAGTTGAAATAGTGGGCTTGGAGCCGCTGAGTTGCTAGGTGAGGGCGTAGAGCCGCCGAGATGATAGAGATGGTAGGCATAGAGCCGCTGAGACGATTGTTATGGCTTCGAGCCAGTTGAGATTGCTTGAGTTTGGTTATAGGCGTAGAGCCTACTGCTGGGATAGTGAGCGTAGAGCTGCTGAGTGGAGGGCTTGGAGCCACTGAGAAGATGAATATGTGCGTAGAGCCACTGTGATGGTTGTTATGGCTTAGAGCCAGTTAAGATGGCGGGCTTCGAGCCGCTGAGTAGTGGGCGTAGAGCCGCTGAGTGACCAGGCGTGGAGCTGTTGGGATAATGGTGAGTATAGGCATAGATCCTTTTGAGATGGTTGGCTTGGAACTGCTGAGAAGATGGAGCCTTTGAGTTTCTTAAAGGCTATGAGCATGAACATAGCGAGCATAATGGTTAGCTCGAGACTTTGCTGAACGGCTGAGATAGTGATGAATTCGAAGCTGCTGAGCGTCTTGATTTGCTATAGCAAGAGCTTTTGGCCAGCAGTTTGTGGAGAGAGAACTTCCTTATACTCGGATATGCCCCCAAGGCTAGTTTTGATCGCGTTGTATTGGCTCGGGGGTGCCCCCGAGGCTACTTTGTTGGTTGAAGACTTAGAAGTCCATAATTGCTTGAATTGGTGCACTGAGCAAAATCCACTGGGGCTGAAGAAAATTGATTGGAGGGCCAGAAGATCGATATCTTGGCCGCTTAATCGGTTCGTTTCCAGGGGCCTATAAAAGGCCACGGCCTCAGCCATTTCATCTCATTTCTCTCTTTCCTCGCTTTCCTTCTTCGTCCAAGAAACTTGTCGAGAACTCTTCTCATCCTTCTCTTGGTTCTTGCCAGCTCCGGGCCATGGATAGCGCACAGCTGGTGATCGTGGAGGGAGTCCGCGACATTCTTGGTCTTGTCTTGATGCTTGATTAGGGACCCTCGCATGGGTGGCTTGCTTCCGTGACACGGAACTCCTGGGGTGGCGGTGATATGTGGTATGGTGATTTTTCTGGGCCGTGTGGTGTTTCTTCTGCACCGCAGTGCTTCTTTGGTACACGTCGCCCCAGGGGTGTCCTCTTTTTTGTTTCTTTGCAGCAAGCCTCTGGTGTTTAGACCACCAGAGGATTTTGGCATCCTCCTCTCCTTCTTTTTTTTTTTTGCTTTTCTGTTTCTCTTCCTGCATAGGTTAGTTTGACAGGAAATTGATGTATAGTTTGTTTAGGAAATGTGGGATGATCCATCTTGTGATGTAAAAAGCTTTCATTATATGAAACAATAACCTTTTGCTCTGCTATGCGATTGTGTATGCTATATTTGCACCGTTTGTGTATGATAATTTTGTTAATCTGATAAAAAACCAGTGAAATGAACAGAATCGTGGAAACAATCTGTAAAACAGCCGTTCTGGCGGCCGACCCTATGATTACGCGGCCGAGGCTTAGATTTGGCGGCCGAAGGATCGTTTCGTCTGCCTGGGTTTGACTTTTAGGTCAACCCCAATTTTTACGGGCCGATGGATCGATCCTACGGCCGTTATATCAAAGTGCCGGCCGAGAGACCGACTAGGTTACTGAGGATTTAGAATCCGATTCCGATTCGAGCTAGGACTCGACTTAGCCTATAAGTATGTGTTCTATGAACTCGATAGCATTGTCAGTAGCAATTTCTTGCATATGGCACAACCAGTCCTTGATCAGTGGTTGAATTCCTTTAATGGCCTCGACCATTTACACTTTAAGTCCTTTGGCATGGACTTTCTCTTCTCCCTTCGTCAAATTCCTGTGAATTTTGCTTTCCTTAGGGCAGCCTCCAGTTTGTGGGATCCTGCTTTTCATGTCTTTCAATTTAGGAGAGAGGAATTGTGTCCTACTATCGAGGAGTTTGTGGCCATCATGGGTCATTCGGATAGAGAAGGTTTCATTGTCCCTAATCCTTTATTCAACCGAGGTAATCTCTTGAAAGATTTGCTCCAAGTTCAGAAACATGAAGCTAGGTTTTTCATGGTGAATGAAAGGCTGGAGATTCTACAGTTTGTCCAGCGTTTTGGTACAGCTGAGGCTCATCGTCAAGTTTCTCAATAGAAAGCATGTTTTCATGCGCTATGCATCTGTCTCCTTCATTACTACTTGCTTGGCCCTTCCTCTGGCCATGCTGATTCCATGCTGCTTAACCTTGCTCAACAAATTGGAAACCGTGTGAGTTTCGCTGGCTTAGTGTTGGCAGAGACCTTGATGGGTCTAGATGTGATGAAGGATGATCCTACAGCTCAGTTCTCAGGCAGTCCTTTGCTATTGCAGGTTCGCTCTTTGTCTGTTTATTTGTCAAGTTATCTTTTCACTCATCACTCTTTTGTTTTGACTCACGTGTTCTCTCAACTCACAATTTTCCCTTGTTCTCTAGGTATGGTTATTTGAGAAACTAAAGGTGTGGGATGCACCAGAGCGACTTCCTTATAATCCAGACCAATGTACGGAGCGTCGCATGATTAAACAGTTCCCAACTGAGGCTGCTTGGGAAGCATGGATGAAAACTTGCAGAGGTGATTGGATTCAATGGGTTTGCCCCTGGTATGGTGTTGAGAGCATGACTGCGAGTACCATTAACCATTTTGGTGTAGCAGTGATCGGTATTACTCGAGTCGTCTTCTACTTTCCTGCTCGCTTTCAAAGGCAGTTCGGGGCTGAACAAACCGCAATCCTGGGCGACCCTGAGTACGCTGTTTCCAAGGTCCATGATGCCAACTTTTGTCGCAATATGCTGCGTCTTTGACCGAATAGAGTGATGCAGGAGGTTGCTGAGAACTTTGCTGACAAGCTATCAGGTTCTTACAAGCGCTGGTTGAAGAAAAACTTTTTGGAGGACAGTAGTGCAAAGAGAAGGAAGACCTAGAGATTGACACTTTGCTTATGTTTTTCAAAAGATGTTGTTTAATTCTAGCTTTCATGGATTGAGAATTGTTTAGGTTTGCTTTTTCCTTTTCCTTTGGAAATAATAAAACATTTGGTCGTTTTATTTGAAGATGTTATTGCCATGGTTTGATAGTGAACATGCTTTAGGATAGACCTAGAAATTTTGGAAGTGGTGATGATGATAGTAGTGGCCGAATCTCAACTTAGAGATTGCCTACGTATCCCGTGGAGGGAATCAGGCCATAAACGTAGTTCCAACAAAGGGGATTTGTTTTGTTTTTAGTTAGGGTCCACTCGGGTATTTTCCTCTCATTTTGTGCTCTTAATTTGCCTAAAACCGCCCTTGCGGGTTTTCGGTCTAGCGAGCATTTTATTTATGCTCTAATTTTTGCTTGGATCCGCCCACCCTTGTGGTTTTTGGCCCAACGAGCATCTCTCATGGGTGGTACTTCCTCAGCTTGTCTATGTTGACTGGCGTCGCGAATTCCATTCCATCCAAGTCTGCAATGTATGCTGCTCCTCTAGAAAGTATGCGTTTGATAAGGTAGGGGCCTCTCCAGTTTGGTCTAAACTTGCCCCTTGGGTCTGAAATGTGGCAACGGATTGCTTTGAGCACCATGTCTCCTACTTTGATGTCTCTCGATTTTACATTTTTGTTGAATGCTCGAGCAATGCGGCGTTGATACCCTTGCACATGGTATAACGCTCTCAGCCTCCTTTCGTCTAGTAGTGCCAACTCGTCGTAGCGGTTTTGAACCCAGTCTTCTTCGATCATTCCAGTCTCAGCTAGAACCCTTAATGAAGGTAGCTCCAGTTTGATAGGCAAGACAGCTTCCATTCCATAAACCAGAGAGTAGGGAGTGGCCCCAGTTGAAGTCCTTTCAGTTGTTCGATAACCCCATAGTGCCAAAGGTAGCATTTCTAGCCAATCTGTGTAGGTGTTAGTAGTCTTCCGCAGGATCATCTTGATATTTTTGTTTGCAGCCTCAACTGCTCCATTAGTTTGAGGTCGATAAGTAGATGACCGATGATTCTGTATCCCAAATTCGGCAAAAAGATTTTTTGTCGCTCCCTTGAAGTGTGATCCATTGTCACAGACGAACTCGTGAGGTACACCATATCGATAGATGATATTAGTGCGAATAAATTTGGCCACATGAGTGGCTTTGAGGGTAGCATAAGAAGCTGCTTCTACCCACTTGGTGAAGTAGTCGATGGCCACTAGAATGAACTGATGTTTGTATTTTCCCTTTGGATTTATACTTCCAGTGACATCTATCCCCCAGGTGGAGAATGGCCAAGGGGATGTCATGCTATATAATTCCGTAGGGGGGATGCGCATGCGATCAGCGTGGGTTTGACACTTATAACATCGGCGGACATAATTAGCACAGTCGGCCTCCATTGTGGTCCAGTAATATCCCTGACGCAGGATCTTCTTTGCCATTGTTGCCCCATTCATGTGCGGCCCACAAATTCCTTCGTGTGTTTCCTCCATTACCTTGCGGCTGTCCTCCGCTGTGATGCAAAGTTGACTTGGACCCAAGTGTGCCCTTCGATATAATACTCCTCCACAGATTACAAATCGGCCGGCAAACTTCCGCAGAGCCGTTTTGTCCTTTGAGGTGGCCTCGGATGGGTATTCTCCTTTTTCCAGGAATTTCTTCACGTCTTCGTACCATGGCTTGCCATCGTCTTCACCTTCCTCGGTGAAGGTACACTCACATGCTGGTTTGACCTTTTGTTCGATCATGAGAGGCCGCATTGTGAATCCCAGGGGTATTTTGACCATAGATGCTAATGTTGCCAGTGCATCTGCAAATCTATTGCTCACTCGAGGAGTGTGCGTGAAGATAACGGAATTGAATTATGGAATTAGATCTTCCAGTACAGAGTGATATAGTTTAAGTGTGTCTTCCTTGACCTTCCAGTCTCCTCTTGCTTGAGATACCACCAGGTTTGAATCCCCAATGACTTCTACCCCTTTTTGCCCCTAGTTCCAGGGCTGCTTCCATTCCAACAATGCAAGCCTCGTATTCAGCTTGGTTGTTGGTGACTTCAAACCTTAGTTTATATGACAAAGGGATATGAGAGTCGTTTGGGGAAACTAGCAATACCCCTATGCCATATCCACATTGGTTTGATGCTCCATCAAAGTAAAGCTGCCAGGTGTCGTCCAAGAGACATAGAATATCCTCTTCGGGGAACATGAAGTCTTCTGCCTCGGCTTCTATCACAGGGTGATCTGCCAAGAATTCTGCCACAGCTCTTCCCTTTACTGATTTTCTTGTCATGTATTTGAGGTCGAATTCTGCTAGCAGCAACAACCACCTAGCTAGCTTTCCAATAAGTGCTGGCTTTTCGAAAAGATATTTGATTGGGTCTAAACGAGAAACCAACACCATCGGATGTGCTAACAGGTAGTGCCTTAGTTTCTTTGTGGCCCATACTAGCCCCCAACAGGTTTTCTCGAGGGGAGTGTACCTTCTTTCATAGTCCATCATTTTTTTGCTGAGGTAGTATATGGCGCACTCTACTTTGGCGTCGTTCTCTTGCGCTAGCATGCATCCCATGGATGTGTCTGTTACTGAGAGATACAGAATCAATGGCTTCCCAGGGATGGGTGGCGACAGTACCGGCGGATTCTGAAGATATTCTTTGATTGCTTCAAATGCTTGCTGACAGTCTTGGCTCCATTCAAAATCAGTACCTTTCTTCAGTAGCTTGAAAAGAGGTTCACAGGTAATTGTGAGCTTGGAAATGAACCTGCTGATGAATTGTACTTTCCCCAAGAAACTCCTTACTTCCTTTTCTGTCCTAGGCGGTGATATTTCCATGATAGCCTGTATCTTGGAAGGGTCTACCTCAATTCCTCTTTGAGTGATGAGAAATCCTAACATTTTTCCAGCCGTTACCCCAAAAGTGCATTTTTGAGGATTAAGACGTAGTTTGTAATTCCTAATCCTCTCAAAGAACTTTTGGAGTGCTTCATAGTGTCCTTCCATTTCCTTTGATTTGACTATCATATCGTCGACATATACCTCGACCTCTTTGTGCATCATGTCATGCAGTAGTGTTGTTGCCATCCTCTGGTAAGTGGCTCCAGCATTCTTTAACCCAAATGGCATCACTCGGTAGAAGTAGGTTCCCCAAGGCATAGTGAAGGTGGTTTTCTCTCTATCCTCAGGAGACATAAGAATTTGATTACACCCAGAAAATCCATCCATGAAGGATAGCAATGCATGGCCTGCAGTGTTGTCTACTAGCTCGTCTATGTGAGGTAATGGGAAGTCGTCCTTTGGACTGGCTTTGTTGAGATCTCGAAAATCTACACAGACCCTGATTCCTCTAGTTTTCTTTGGTACAGGAACGATGTTAGCTACCCATTGCGGATATTCAGTGACTATGAGAAAATCGGCGTTGATTTGTTTGGTGACTTCTTCTTTTATCTTTAAGACCCAATCAGGGCGCATACATCTTAGCTTTTGTTTAACTGGTTTTGCATCAGGATGAAGGGGAATTTTATGCTGAACGATTTCAGGGTCTATTCCAGGTATGTCCTCGTAAGACCAAGCAAAATATCTTTGTATTCTTTTAGCAAAAGGATTAGTTTTTCACTTTCTTGAGAGGATAGTGTTGCACCAATTTTAACCATTTTGGGCTCGTTTTCAGAGCCTATGTTTGCTGTGATTATTTCCTCAGAAAAAGGTTTAGCGTGCCTCTCTTCTTCTCTTTCGATGAATTCTAGAATTTCTTTTGGGATTTCTTCCTCAAAATTCGGTGTGTTGGAATCCATACAATTGATCACAGGCAAAGTGAAATACTCTAAATCTTCCTTCTCATTGCTAAGATTGTTAAAAGACATTTCATAGTCAAATTCAAAATAAATGTTATGCCTTGGTGCTTTGACCAGGTTTTCCTCACTAGACTCAGTAGTTTCAAAAGATGAAAAACTTCACTCGGATTGAGTTGACTCGGAGTTGGAATCGAAATCGGAACTAAGATCAGAATTAGCGCTTTTCATTTTGTATTTCAGAGTATGTTCCACGGTCCAGTTAGGGTAAGCCCCTTTTTTAGCATCCACAATCAGCTCAGAGCAATCTTTTTCATCACCAAGGTTGATCATCAGCACTTCACTGTCACCTTGATTCGCACTTTCATCATTGTCACCCTGCAAGTCTTGGAGGGCCATTTGATTTGCTATTGCTGTTATCTCTTCCAATTGAGCTTCAATCTCTGCTTCGTCGCTGTTGTCGATTCTTCGTGTGCCAACAAAGCCCCACCAATTACCAAAGCTATCCGTGATGGGGTGGATCACCCTTATTTCATTGTTGGTGACCCCCTCATCAAAGAGTAGGTTTAGTGATATTTCGTCTAGTGGGTCGTTGTCAACAGACTCTTCTTCCTTTGCTTCTTTAGTTTCGAGGTTATTGACCTCGTCTATCGGCCAATAGTCGTCGGTAGGTGCATAGGGGTCATAAAAATAGATTGGAACCCAGCGAAGCCCTTCTTCTTCAATCATGTCTTCTACTTCTTCTTCATAAACTGTTCTAGCGAACATGACATGGTTGTCTTCAATGATAGTTACCATAGGCTTTGGTTGATTTACCGGAGTGATGTATTTGGAGGGGTTGAAATCCTCAGCAGCAGAGTGGAGCGGGCCAGACAGCTTGGTGACAACTTGAAAGTGCGAATCAAACGTGGATAGTGATGCAGTCATTTTTCCTGAAAGATTTTTGTTGTAGTTAGATTGATTGATCTTACCTATTGTTCATTTGACTTAGAGAGACTCTTAAGGTTTAACCTGCAAAAGAAAACTTTACAACATACATATATACAATGGGTGTGAGGAAGAACTTTTGCAAGCAAATGCAAGTAGGTTCCTAGCTTGTAGGTTCCTATCTTAGTTTGATAAGTTCTATGGCTTTCTAATACATGCAAGGTTTTGGTAGTCTCAGGGTGCTCCGTTGTCAAAGGGCACCAATCCTCTCACCAGCCCATCATAGGCGGTGATTGGGTGATTCCCTTTTTGATATACCACTAGGTACAAGTGACTGTGGAGTTTGCTGGAACCCCCAACATAGCCCGTGTCATGCCGGGATATCAGGTGAACTCAACGAGGTTGCCCGCTCGATGCATATGATAAATGAATTAAACAAGGCATGTATTAGTCTTATGTTGAACTTTCTGGTTATGGCTCTCATATTCCCCAGTAGAGTTGCCAAAAACTGTAGACACCTCCCAAATGGGGCATCGCCATACAGATTGATCGTTTATTGCTCGATTGGTTGCTTGCTTCATAAACCAAGATCGCGGACATTCCCATGGCTAGGAACATCGCCACATGATAGCGGTTATCATCAAAATAGAGTTGCCACCCAGTTGATTAAAACTAGGAAAACAGATAGAGATTCTAGGTACGGGAGCCAAGAGTACAGTAAGGGGAAGGTGTTAGGCACCCCTCTCTGCCCAGCCGTGAGACTAGCCCATAGTTATTCAACATAAGACATGTAGATGCTTTGTTTAATTCTAACACATAGTCTGTTTAATTATGCCTTTAAACAGTAAGTAAAGTGAGCCAGTGCGATAAGTAAATCATGCATCAGAAAGCAGAACAAAACAAGCTGTCCCAGGGAGATGGATCCCGCAGCCGGTGAATGGATGTCACGACCGAGGGATCCTCCTGGTTTTATGTACCGGCCGAGGGAACGAAGCCCCGGTCGGTGTTCTTCCTCACACCAGACAGAAAAGTTAGCAAATGATTAAATGCTACGATTAATCATGAATACAGTAAATAAAACAAACCAGAGGCCATTGGGCCTCACCACCTTGATCCCTCAGTTGCTTGATTGCTTCGGATTGATTGTGATTGACCGATTGCTTTTCGAAAAACCCTAGGGTTAGGGTTTGAACTTCAGGGTTTGATCGTCGGATTGATGGCTGCCTTCGAGAGATTAGGGCTTTTGAAGAGAGGGTTTGAGAGAGTATTTGTGCAGAGTTTCTTGGCTTGAGTGGGTGTATTCACTTATCAATTTTGGAACCCAAAGGCTCCTTTATATAGGCACAGGGATGACTCACTCTGGCCAATCGAAATGCACGATCAAAATTGGAGTTAGAGTGTGATTCTAACTCTTCATGGCAATCCTCTAACGTAGCCCGAACGCAACTGGAAGGTAGTGTAGTTGGATCAAACGTCTGACAGAACGTTCGAGAATCTGGAAAACAAGGGATCTGGCGGCCGTAGAAAGGATCTGGCAGCCGAGGAATGGATGTTGCGGCCGAAGGATAGATCTTGCGGCCGAGGGATTGATCTCTCAGGGAGATTTTCTAGCAACAGGTTGCTCGGGTGAGGAAATGATGTTAAGGCTGTGAGATCAATGTTACGGCCGACAGATGGATTCTCCTAGTATTCTATATTTTCAGTCTGAAAGGCTATATGGCTCTGGATTGGGTCCTCTAAGTGGCTCAAAGTTCTTACCATAAGTCCTAAGGTTCTCGAGAAGTCAATCAGTAATCACTGTATCCATTTCATCATCGGGATGGTCCCCAAGGTGGGACCTGAACTAATCGTTAGGGCAATTGGGGTGTCTACACGCGTGCCAGTAAGGTTTTTGGCTTTTATGTGGCTTAAGACCAGGTTTGGTTCAAGGGTTTTGCAAACACTCAAAGCTCAAACACTAAACATTCCCGGGGTGTTCTTGATCCGTTTCATCATCGGGGAATTAGAAACCGTAAGTAAACTAATCTGGAAGCCCAAATTGGGGTGTCTACAGCACCCCTTCTCTAAGAAGAAGCGTCGCGCCCCGCGGACGATCCTCGCGGACTCAGTCCGCTCTATGGGCAAGGATCCTTCCCGCAAGTAATCAACGTAAACCTGTCTCCAATCTGTCTCTTGGTCGCTAGTACCCGCCATTAGGCATTCTGGCTTGGCCGGGTATAAAGAGCACCAAGTGCAGTTTTTTGCGATTAGATCGGCGTGTTTCTTCATGCTGGGCCAATAGTAACCCTGCCTTTGAATCCTTCTGTACAGGGCTATCTCATTGTCCGCACAATTGTTGTTGTGGATCTGGTTCAAGACTTCTCCTGCCTCCTTCGAATCAACGCACCGCGCGAGCCACCCCTGCGGAGCACGGTGATACAATTCTCCACGCAAGACTACGAAGCATGAGAGTTCCGCGGTGGGCAAGTGTCCTACGCCGGTGGTTAACTGAATCTTGATGGATCCGCGCCAGTCCTCCATCGGTTCTGAAAAATCTTCTACCACAGATGGTTCGAACATCTTTACAATTTCTATACAAGCCTTTTCTTCCTCGAATTTTGTCTTTGCCCCTAGCGTTGCAAGGGCATCTGGGAAACGATTTTCTGACCTGGGCTTATGAATGATATTGATGCTTTTGAAAAATTTCATCAATTTCTGGACCGTCGTTCGGTATGGTGCCAGGGTTGGTTCCTTCAACGCGTAAACCCCTTTCGTCTGCAGAATTACCAATTTCGAGTCTCCTTCTATCTTCAGGTGCTTAACCCTTCTTTCTTTGCTGCTAAAAGACCCAAGATTAGTGCTTCGTATTCCGCCTCGTTATTGGAGCAGGGGAAGCTCAGTTTGTAGTTCAAATGGAATCTCTCTCCTTCTTCGTTTTGCAACACTATTCCCGCGCCTCCTGATCCACTACCCGCGGCCCCATCGAAGCTGAGCGTCCAGTGTGATTCATCTGCGCTGGCCGCGAGGGCTTCGAAACTATCTCCGGGTAGAGATTCTTCAAGTGGTTCGCACTGGCCGCTTGGGAACTGTGCCAAGAGGTCGGATAGGGCTTGGCATTTGATTGCTTTCGGCGTTGTGCATAAAATTTTGAATTCTGCGAGTGCTAACAACCAGCGGGCAACCCGGCCTGTGAGCGCGGGGCGGGACATGAGATACCTTACTGGATCAGACTTAGTGATTACCTGTATGGAGAACGACAAAAAATAATGTTTGAGCTTCTGCGAGGTGAAGACGAGGGCTAAATAGTGCCGCTCAATGGGCGTGTATCTTTCTTCCGCTCCTTGGACCTTCCTGCTGATGTAGTAGATTGGGCGCTCCGTCCCATCTATTTCTTGCACCAGTAGGGCCCCGATGGATCTCGGGGTGGAGGTCAGGTAGAGTATCAGCGGCTTTCCCGTGACTGGAGCAACCATCGTCTGGGGAGATGTTAGAGCCGCTTTAATCCTCTCAAAGGCTTGCTGGTGCTCCTGCGTCCATGCGAACTTTGCATTACCCTTTAATAAGTCTGCGAAAGGTGCTGCGATTTTCGCCAGCGCGGGGATAAAACGCCGCAGGTAAGAAACTTTGCCCAAGAACCGCTTGAGCGTCTTCTGAGAGTGGGGTGGGGGCATTTCTGCGACGGACCTAACTTTTGCCCCATCCGCGTCGATTCCATGGCGATGCACGAGGAAACCTAGGAACTTTCCCGCGGTAACACCAAACGTGCACTTCAGGGGGTTCATTTTAAGGTTGAACTTCCTGCATCTGTTAAACACGGTAGCTAGATTTGCTAGGTGGTCCTTCCGCTCCCTCGATTTCACCACCAGGTCATCCACATAGTCTTCAATGATTTTGTGCATCAGATCGTGGAAGATTGCGGTCATGACCCGCTGATATGTCGCTCCCACGTTCTTGAGCCCGAAAGGCATCACGATGTAGTAGAAGTTTCCCAAGGGGGTCCGGAAGGCCGTTTTCTCCGCGTCTTCCGGAGCCATCTTAATCTGGTTGTACCCGCAGAACCCATCCATGAAGGAGAACATCTGGTGGCCCGAAGTGGCATACACCAATATATCGATATGTGGGAGCGGGAACTCATCTTTCGAGCATGCTTTGTTGAGGTCGCGAAAATCGACGCATACTCTAATTTGGCCATTCTTCTTCTTCACTGGGACAATGTTTGCTAACCACTCGGGGTACTGGATTGGGCGGATAAATCCCACTTTCCACAACTTTTCGACTTCTTCCTTGATCTGCCCTTCTAAGTCGGGGTGGTATTTCCGCTGGGGTTGTTTCGCAGGCTTGGAGTTGGGAAAGACGTCCAAATGATGCGTTACTAGCTCCGGATCTAAGCCAAGCATTTCCTCATAGTGCCATGCGAACACATCTAAATTGTCACGTAATAGTGCTATCAACTTCTCACGGAATTCTCCGTCTAGCTCTTTGCTTACGAACACTGGTTTCCTTTGGCCCGCTCCGTTACTAAAGTCAACTTCCTCTAGTACTTCTTGCTGCGGCCTGGGTTGATCCTGCATGCATTCTGGAGCGGGTTCTGGCTTTTGGATTGTTTCTTCTTCTATCACGGCACATGTTCCACCGGGGCCAGCGGTTTCATGATCGGCCGCTGCCCCGGTGGACCATCATAAGTAGTACACTGTCTTGCCCCCTTCCTTCGTTTTGGTTATCTTTCTGGGGCTGCAGCCTCTGCCGCATATGGGTCTCTTTGTCGGGTCTCCAGCTTCTCATCCTCGATGTCTTCCCACCTTGGGATCTTCACGCCGCGCGGCTTGGCAGTGATCGCTTGAGACACTTCGCCCAGCTCCGAGAAGTAAACCGCGTCTGAGAGGTGTGCTTCGTGAGTGTCGAATGGGTTTTCTGACGCGCGGATGGTGACCTTCTTTCCTACCCAAATTGCTTTCAGGCATCGGTGATAGCTGGATGGTACAACTGCGTACTTATGCATCCAACTCCTGCCGAGAATGATCTGATAATTCGGGTCCGTGTTGATAAGGTGAAATTTAGTGGCTGAGCGGATTGCCCCCACTTCTAGGTCTACCACAACATATCCCAGAGATTGCCTTCGGTCTCCTTCGAATCCCGTGATAGTGATCGGTGATTCCACTATCCGGTTGTCCTGTATTCCCAGCTTTTTGAACGTTGACACGGGCATGAGGTTTATGGAGGCCCCACCATCTAGAAAGGTTCTCTTCAACTCTATCCCATTGACGCGGGATGTAACATATAGCGGGCAGTTATGGGGGTAAGGCACCCTTCGGTCCGCGTCTGAAAAAGTGACGGAGTTGGATTCATCGCGGATTGTCCGCGGGACAGACCCCTCCGCGGACATGCATGATTCTTGATGGACCTCCGCGATACTGATGATTGCCTTGGTGATTTCCAACTGTGCTGCTGGTGTAAAGCCAGAACCATCAAAAAACGCACAAAACTTTGTACTATTTTGCAATGTCTTCACCGAAGCATTGGGGTCAGGTGTGACCGCGGGGGCCGCACCGTTTCCGAATTCCTTAATGATTTCGTAGCAAGTGACCATGTAGGCCCATGCTTCCTCTTCCTCTCCTTCTAGATAGTAATTGTTGTCTGCGTCTTCTTCATCTTCATACATAAATGGGTAACTGATGAGCACCCAACATTGTAGATATTTGGTGCGACTAGTCCCGTTCTATCTTGCTTTTATCTTATGTTTATTTAGCTTTTATAGTGATAATGCACGTAAGGTGTGTTTTCATGTGTTTCAGGTAAAATGTGCAAATAAGGCGTAGTTTGACGCCATGCATGGCCCAAGTGCTTCCAAGTACCAGAAGACCCTGTCGGCCCCTTAAAATCTGTCTAAGTATGGAAAAATGACTTTCTGAAAAAGTTCTGATTTTCGAGATTAAAAATGGCGGTAATTGATCCTTGAATTTTTCTAAGAGTAACTACAAAGTTGCAAGGTTTTATTTGAAGAGCAAGGTCATGTTTCGAGCCTTTTTCTCTTGAGAAAAATGTGCAGTTTTCCATTTTACACTAAAAGTGGGGGGTTGACATTTTGATATAATTGGAATCTTGAAATTCTGGTAATGCCATTGTTTCCAAATGGGGGGTACTTTCTTATTTTCATTAAATAAAATTAAAGTAAAGAAAAGCTAAAAGAAAGGTTTAAAATGTCATCTTTACTTAAATTTAGAGAATGAAAATAAGATGCTGAGGAGCTGGGAGCTGCCTGCTGAGGCTGGCCTGGAGTGCTGAAGAAAGCAGATCCGTATCGATACGGATATGAAGCGTATCGATACTATTTCGTCTCGTGGGAGATCAGAGGATCCCGTATCGATACGGCCTTATTAAGTATCGATACGGGATTGCTTCGTGGAGAATGGCATTTTGAGGATAACAGCATGGTATCGATACTTTGCATAAATAGTATCGATACGGGAGGCTTCCGGCCAGATATTTGTTGCTTTTTGGACTTTTCATTTATGGAATAGTTGCTACTTTTGGTATGTTTTTAGGATATTTTGTAGAGAGAGTGGTTTGTTTGTATAAATAGGTTGGAAGACTTTCTCTCTCTTATGTGTAAGTAGGTAGTTAGTTTAGGTTAGTCTTTTTCCTTCAAGAACTCCATTAATGTCTTTCAAGCTTTCTTAGTTAAATCTTTCAAGAACTCTAGTAAGTCCTTCTCGTTTATTGTTTTCTCATTTATTAATGTTGTAGCTACGGTTGAGATCTTTATATAAATCAAGTTTATTTTCATTTCTATCGGTTTAATATGTTTACCTTTTCTAGCATGCTTTCTAGTCTTTTTAATATGTGTGAGTAATCAATTAGGCTTGGCCATGGGGTGAATAACACTTTGTGATTTAGGTTAATTTTGCTCTTCTCAACTTAAGACTTGAGGTTTGGTTTGTAAATGTGCGTGGTTCGCCTTTTATGTAACAAAACTTGTCGATGTTAACCTCCGGTGATCATATGCTCGCTCATATGGTTCCGTGAGCTATGTCTCGGCTCGTGTTTGCCAAAAGAACCAAAGAACTTGCTCGCTTTCCAAACTATACTTCTAGTTCTTGGCCTTGATATTTAGTTTGAATTCAAGTCTTGGCGTTGTTAATCTCCGGTGATCATGTGCTTGCTCACATGGTTCCGAGAGCGATGTCACGCCTTGTGTTTAGCTTGTTATTCAAACTCTATATCAAGTCTAACCATTTTCACCGCTAAATCTTCCGGTTGATAACCTATGCCGTGTGATTCAACCGTGTTTTCGTTGAGAAAAGTTGATTGGCCTAAGTTACGGGCGTTATGAACTTCTATGCCTTGCCGCTTTTAATTCTTAGTTAAAACTCTTTTCTAGTCTTTTTCATAAGTGCTTATCACCTTTCAAAGCAAAATCGATAGTTGGCCGTCTTAACGCCCGGAACACTTGCATCTACAAATCCTAACAAGCTATAGAGATTATCTCTGTGGGTACGATCCCGGACTTTCCGGTATTTATGCTGACAACGACCTAGCCCTACGCTCGGGGTTTTCAACCTTATTGGAAGGCAAGGTTGGGTCGAAGCATTAGTAACATTCTGCCATGTTTACTTCTCCATTGTTATTTCCATGGGCCGGGTAAGGCTCGACGCGGATGTCGCGTCGTCCTATCCTTAGCTCGTTTGCATTCTGCTTTCTCTTGAACAATCTCTTTAGTGACCAACAATCACTAGTTGGGTGCTTGGTATGCCTGTAGTACATGTAGTATCGCGGATGCTCGCGGTCTTCCCGCGTCGGTTCGTACTCCACTGGGGGAAGCTCCAGCTCTCCGTCTTGCACCCATGTATTCACCAAGGCTCGCACTTCATCCATGGTGCAGGGATAATCTGGAGCTAACCCCATCTCGCGCTCCCTCCGTTTTCTTCCTCTGGGGGCTTGCTGGGCCCGCGGCGCCTCCGCGACGGCAACGGTGGCGCCTGTGGCCTTGCCCTTCCAGCTATCTTTCCTGGCCGATTTGACCACGTGGCAAATATTGTACGCGGATTCCAATAGGGCGGAAAATGTTCCCAACTTCAAGTTGATGAGCAGCATCTTGAATTCATCCATCATTCTGCCAATGCAGATCTCAACAAGTTGAACTTCCTTGACTGACTCAGTATAGTCGACTGCGCAGTCCTGAAATCACCTGATGTAATCCACCACATCCTCTCCGCTTGTCTGTGTTTCCTTCGTCAAACTGATCACTGTTACTTTCTCGCGGACCTGGAAGAATTTAGCATAGAAGCTATTAACCATCTCCTCCCAAGTGGCGATCGAGTAAGGTTCCAAGTTGACATACCACGTGTATGCGCGGGAAGTGAGAGATTTTGAAAACTCTAGGAGACGCAAGTTGGAGTCGGACGCGTGGGCCCCAAGGGATTCTTTGAAACGGACCACGTGTTCCTGAGCGCTGCCTTCTTTTTTGTCAAATTTGACGAACTTTGGTGGGGTGTACCCTTCCGGGTAAGGTAGTGATAAGATCGTAACGGGGTAGGGAGGGCGGATATCTGGGCTAGGAAGGGAGGGTAAAACTGTTTTTGCCTTTTCTTTAGTAAGGAGGGCCTGCACGTTTGCCAGAGTGATGAACTGCCCCGCAGATGGGGCGCCGGCTTCAAGGGCGGCTGGCTCCTTTCTGCTTGCCTCACTTGCTTTCTGTTGTGCCAGCAGAGCCTGGACTTCCGCCATGGTGATGTAGGGTCCCGTGGATGGCGTGCTGGTACCATCGGCAGCAATCTCTTTCTGGCGCTCTCCAACGGGGTTTCCAGCAACGCCTCCTACAAGCACGGGACGCAAATGGTGAGGCGTAGACAAGGGGATCTGAGGTTGCACCGTCTGGCTAGTGCTGCCCCCAGCATGGTTTTGCTGTGGTTCGTCGTTTTGGCCGACCGCGGCCTTCGGGAGCGCCGCTGAGATGAGCTCAGTGAGACCCATAAAGGCTGCGAGCAGTTGTCTCTGCATCTCGAGGAACTGTCGCTGGCCGTCCTGGAGGGCCCGCATCGTCTGTGTGGCTGCACCTGCGCTGTTGGTTTCTTCGACTTCCTCGAGAACTGGTGCGCCGTTATTTGGCGCCGTCATTGCTTTCCGGCGTGGTGGCTCGATGTATTCTCTGGAACGGGTACTGACCATAAACCAAAAGGCACCTCCCCAGCAGAGTCGCCTAAATGTAGGTAGGAGGGTTCCGCTGGATGTACTTACGTGTGTATATGTGAGCTAGAGAGGTGCGATTGGCTGATGATTAGCAAGAGGAAAAAAAGGGGAGAAATCTTGTGGGGTGAGGGAAAGAGCAAGAGGTACAGAAAGAACAAAGGCAGCGTGTTCCTTTCGTTCTCCGCGGGGGGGGGGGGGTTGTCTGACCTTTTCTGGATTCGAATGGGTGAGGTCACCTTCTCTTTGGGGAAGAATGTTCTCCTTCCTCAGAATCAGTGCTCATGCCCTCTCTTTCCGAAAAAGTCAGCTCTCTGGCAATCATTGGGAATGTCAGGGGTATTTATAGGGCACCTGGGCCTAGGTCAGGCCCAGAACAGCGCTCCTATAAGACCCCAACACGTGTCCCCTCCGTACCTCCAGGTATTGGATAAGCTCGTCCTCCCGCGGAAGGATTTTCTGCGGGAGGGCTCGAATTTCCACGACGCTACCTCCATCCCAAGCCACCAAGCCACAAGAAACTCCCCAATTCCCGCAGGAGCAAGGTCGCGACCCGCGGCGATCGTGTGTTTTCCGCGGAGTTCCCTTCGGGCCCTGCCTCTAGGCCCAGATTGAACCCCGGAGACTTCTCGATATGGCTTCTTTAGACTTATTAACATTCAGCAGTTTGCGGGACCTTCTCATAACCCTCTGTTGCGGAGGCCAACTCGGGATATGTTTGATTTTCCCACTGGGTCAGCGGAGGTCCCGCGATAGCTTTTCTTCCGCGGATACTTCCGCGGGGACCACCTTTCTATGTTTTTGCACGCGTCCTTTCCCCATTGGGCAGTCAACTATTTCTCTTTGAATGAAGCTTTGACCAGGGCTTCTTTTCTGCGAGGGTCCCATTGCCATGTGTCCACGCTTTTGCAGGGTCAAAAAGTCTTCCTTGGTTATGTATTAATAATTTCGACCGCACCTACACCTTGCATGTCTGATTTGTTCAAAAGCCAAAAGTAGTAGTAAATCTCAAGCTACCATACTCGTTGGTGGATTGGATTGGCCTAGTAATGTCAATGCATGAAACTCTTTTCCATTATCATGGTTGTAGTTGTAGGATTTCATGTTTTTAGAGACTATGAAGACCAAGTTTGTAGCTTTTTAGTAAAGGTTTGGTTTGACATGGAAAATCTGGTATTCAGATTTGGAGAAGTGCATTTTTAGGTCTTGTTTGGAACTAAAGTTATGGTTGTATCCTCATCCATGATGTTGTACCAAACCAGTGTGAGAAACATACTTGTATGCTCGTCCATAATGTTGCAATTGTTAGTTTATAGTCCTTCAAAAGCCAGATCTATGTGAGGCGCAGTCAAGCTATATCCATGTCCATAGGCCCAAGATTTAAACCATATTAGAGGAGATCCACGAGGATGTATTTTAGGATCTGCTTGTAGACACCTCCCTGAAGCGGGGCATCGCCATACAGATTGATCGTTGCTGTTTGTTTGGTTGTTTGCTTTGTAAACCATGATCATGGACATTCCCATGGGTAGGAAAATCACCACACGATAATGGTCATCATAAAAACAGAGTCGCCACCTTGTTTAAGAAAACTAGGAAAAATAGGTAGAGATTCTGGGCACGGAAGCCAAAGGTACAATGAGGGGAAGGTGTTAGGCACCCCTCTCTGCTCAGTCGTGAGACTGACCCATAATCGTTCGACATAAGATTAGCGCATACTTTATTTAATTCTAACACATAACCTATTTTTAGCCTTTAACGATGAATAAGGTGAGCTGAGACGATAAGTAAATCATGCATTAGAGAAGCAGAATAAAGCAACATGTCCCAGGGAGATGGCTCTCGCGGTCGGTGAATGGATGTCACGGCCGAGAGATCCTCCTGGTTTGATGTACCGACCGATGGATCGAAGACCCAACCGATGTTCTTCCTCACACCAGACTATACGATTAACAGATAATCAGAAAACTATGATTAAACATAAAAATGGGAAATAAATTGAACCAGAGGCCCCTGGGCCTCACCATCTTGATCCCTCAGTGGTTTGATTGCTTTGGATTGAGGGTGATTGACTGATTGCTTCTTGAAACCCTAGGGTTAGGGTTTGAACTTTAGGGTTTGATCGTCGGATTAGTGGCTGCCTTCGGGAGGTCGGGCTTTTGTAGAGGGAATTTGAGAGTGTATTTCTGCAGAGTTTCGTGGCTGATGGGGGTGTGTTGGTATATCAATTTCGGAACCCAAAGGCCTCTTTATATAGGCATAGGGATGACACAACTCAACCAATCAAAACACACAATTGGAATTGGAGTTATAGGGTGATACAAACTCTTCATGGCAATCCCTAAACGTAGCCCGAACGCATCGGAAAAAGGCTGCTAGGGTTTTGTGAACGGATCAAACGATTGACAGAACGTTCCAGAATCTGGAAAATAAACAATGTGGCGGCCGAAGAATTGATGTTGCGGCCAAGGAATGGTCCTGGCGGCCGGCTAATCGATCTCTCAGGGAGTTTTTCAAGCAATAGGCTTCACGGGTGAAGAAATGATGTTGAGGTCGTGAGATCAATGTCATGGCCGACAGATGAAATCTCCTGGGATGCTGTACTTCTGTCTGAAAGGCTATTTGGCTTTGGATTGGGTCCTTTAAGTGGCTAAAAGTTCTTACCGAAAGTCCTAAGGTTCACAGGAAGTCAATCATATCATCATCGGGATGTTCCCCAAGGTGGGACTTGAAATAATCGTTAGGCCAAATTGGGGTGTCTACAGATGCCCCTCTTTGACTGAGCTTAGACGGATCGCGAGACATGTTTAAGTAAGAGTCAAAGCTGTAAAAGCAACTCAATTTGGTCCAACCACTATTCCAAGGGGTTTTCGAAAAAGGTTTTTATTATGGTCGGGCCAGGAAGCTGCCTACGTATTCCATAAGGGAAATTCAGACCAATCGTAGTTCGAAAGGGCAATAAAGGAAAATAAAAAGTTTGGAGGGTTAGAAACAGAAGACGTACCTTCGGGCTCAAAAAGCCGTAGTGTGACGTACCTAGGCTGAGCCAAGATTTTGGCGAAAGGTAGTTGAAGGAGCGCGGGGCTGCCAGGGAAATTTTTGCGGTGAGCATCTCCAGAATTTCGGAGTAGATCAATACACGGCGGGTGAGTCGTTTGCTTTTCTTGATCATCCTTACTTCGACTGAGGGAAGCTCGGTAGAGTAGCCTATTCTTGCGAATGAGCTGGAAGGAATTGATGTAATTGGGTGTAGACACCCCAATTTGGACTCTTCAAAATTCCTTGATTTGTGGCCCGGAGGCTCCCCGATGATGACTTTGGATTGAAACAAGCCTAGTATCGATCGGAACTTTGCTCCTTTAAAGATTTGAAAAGGGAATAAAAATGGTCAAAAGCATTTTCAAGCGCTTGGGAGAAGTCCCGAGCGCTCAAAACCGTTTTCCAAAACCTCTGGCCTGGCTTACTCTCGAGCGCTCGAGAGTGAAGACCCAAGCGCTCGGGAATGATCCCGAGCGCTCGAGTCTTCTTTACTGCCCAATGGATGGCAGTATCACCCACTACCCATGCAACTCATCATTACAATCTCTTTGAGCCAGCTGAAGCTCAGTCCACACTCAACCTCGGTCAGAAATCTTCAGGCCATGGATTTTGCTATTAAAAAAATGTTTTATTTAAACCCATTTGATTTTCAAAACTATAGGTTATTTTGCCTATAAATACCACTGGTCTTCAGCTGAGCAGGGGGACCACGAAATTTCCTCCTGGAGAAAACCCATTCTCTGCTCTCTCTCTCTCTCTTGCTCAAAACCAAAAACTTCCAAAACTCACCTTCCAAACTTCAAAAGTTTTAGAAATCACCAAGGAAAATGGCAAGAAATCCAGAATACTCTTCTGATCTCTTGCACTCTTCTCACTTCACCCACATTTCAAAGTCATTCCAAGGAGCAAGGTTCAAGTAAAAGGTAGAAATCTTTACCTTTGGTCAAACAAAGAGGCTGTTCTTCCCTTCTGAGGAGGGTCTCTCAGCCTGACCCAGTCTTCAATACTGGGTGCATGGTTGGGAGACCCTAGTGTAAAAACAAGAGCAATGTGGTACAAAAAATATTTTCATAAAAACATTTACTGGTAACACTCCCGAGCGCTCGAGAGTACTCCAAAGCGCTCGGGACTGTTCCCAGTTTCATGCATGATCTTTTGTCACACAACAGGCTGGGTATGAGTTAAACTTTTAAATGAAAGTATCTCATCTTGGCATGCACGCACAGAAAATCGTTTTCCCCTAAAATAGAAACATTTTCTCACAAGTTTTCATGTGTGAATAAGGCTCCTTTCTTTCAAAGTTAAAAGAATCATTCACTTCAGGGAAAAATCAAAACAAGAGCCTTTGCATGTCAAGATAGTACTATTTTCTATCTGAGAGCAAGTTAGCATGCAGCTCACTCCCAAGCGCTCTGAACCATTCCCGAGCGCTCGGAAGTGTATGCATGCTATTGCGTTCCATCTTTCCCAGTCTGCTGTGTTCTCTGGTTTCTGCATGCATAAGTGTGGCCTGTTGCTCCTTTAGTATTGTAGATTTAATCTTGTTAAGGCAGGGATGCAAGATCTGAAAGATTGAGGGTTTATTCCAGTCTTTCAAATCCTCTGCTGAGCCAGTAGTGTATATAGAAGTTTTTCAGTTCCTATTTTAGCATTATATCCTGTCTGTGCTAACAAGTTTTGCAGGTTCAGAGTGTCAGAACTCCCAAGCGCTCGAGAGTGAATCCAGTAACAGGGTTTCATCTTCTGTTATCATGTGTTGCATGTGCAACCATTTCACCCTCTACTGTACACATGCACCAGTATACACTTCTTATGTGTTATAACTGTGGATATTTGCTAAATGCTCTAATGAAACAAAATCCCTTTTGAAAATCCCACAAACGTTTAGTAGAGACCGATCTCGAATCGGGCGAGGGGGGTGCCGTAAAACCCTTCCCCCCTCGTAACATGGCTTCCGGACCCTTGAAACTGATCTCTGGTTTTCAATTTCAAATCAACCATTTTTCTAAACAAAACGGTTTCTCGGGTGATAGACCATAAATCCGGGTGGCGACTCTTCAAACCATATTTTTCTTCAAAACGGGAAAACATATTTTTCGGGCAGGTAGCCCACAGTGGCGACTCCGCTGGGGAAATTTAATTATACTTGAGAAAAAGTTGGTTTGTTGATAAAACGGCCCGCTTTTCTTGAATATCAATTAAACTTGTGAGCCAAGCTTGAAAAACGTTTGTGGGATTTTCAAAGTTATTTTGTTTCATTGTCTATTTCTTGTATATATCTTGTGCAGCCTCGCTGTTGTGTTTCGGCAATCCTACCCTGCTTGCCGGTGATGGGGAATCCCGGAATGCTCAGCAACCCTCGACCGTGATGAGTCATCTCTACCGTTTGTACCATTATTGGGTGTACGCTCAATAGTGGGAGGTATACTTTGACTCTAGTCCGGGGAACCCTCTTCAAACCAAAACCAGCCTTTGTACATGCTTAGCAAACCATAGATCCTTCCAAACTAGGACAGGGACCCGCAGGGTAGGATTATATGCTATATCATGCCTACGTGTTACTGCTTTCTGCATCTCACCATGCATCTCATCCATGTCATGCTGTTATCTCACTCGCACGGTCTGTAGGAGGTTGCCGAGGCCCGATGATGAGTCGTGCACTCTGGTGTACGTTGTCTAAACTAGATGAGTCCTTGGAACAAGGAGACTTTGGGAAATCAGAATATACTAAGTCCTTGACTAATGCCTAATCGGAGATTCAACAGAGAATAAGGAATAACAAGGAAACGACGCCGTGATGCCACTTTACTTACACCACTCTGGCTAATGGCACCATGTCACTGACACCAGGATGGTTGGGGTATCACGTCGTCTGTACTAAGCTATTCCGAGTTCAAAATTGAAACTTCGAACGAGGACTAGTTGAATACTTAGTTCATTTTGACATCTCTTAGAATTCGTCGTTCTGAACGAAGGATACACCCTAAAAGAAATCTCTGAGGACTGAGGCAATCCTTCATAGGATGTCATTTCTTGAGTCAGGGTCTAGGAGACCATAAATCCATGGAGTTTGGGATACCTCTGGTGTTCGCCGTGCCCGAACGGCTCCCTCTAGTTTAGCCTTAGGTTCATCTTCCAGCAGTCTTATTGCCCTGTCTCGGATGGTCTTAGATAAGGAGATTGTCTCTGATTCCCAACGTGCGGAATTTAACCTGCCTGACACCGACTTACCCGTGACTGTTGGAATTTCCCGTAAAGTTGGATCTCATTAGTCGACGATGACAACATGTTATTAACAATTCTTTTATTCATACACTTTTTTTTAATAAATCACAACAGGGGCATATTCTGAGTTCACTTTTTACTTTACTATCAGCACTGGGCCACCCATCCTACACAAAGCCACACCACCTTCTCCGACTACCTCGAAATGGCAAGGCAAGCAGAGCTGGTTGAGCTGAAAAGGGCTGTAGAGGAAATGAATCGGAAAATGGATGAGCAGACGGCTCTAGTGCAATGGCTGATTGGCATTCTCACCTCCGTCATGTCAAATCCAGGTCTGGGATTGAATGCTGGTAAGGCCAGAATCGAAGAAACTCCGCAAGCCTACCACTCTCCAACCGCCGGAGTCAAGCCACGATCAAAAGTGACGCTCTCTCACATGCTGAAAGACTTAGTCAAAATCCATGACACCAAGAAGCGCTCAAAGGAAGGTACAGGATCCTTGCCTAAAACTAGTGCTAAAAGGCAGGATGTGCGCAAAGGCAAGAAAGCATCGTGTAGTGTCGAAGCAAGCAGCGTCTTTGCCAGAGGCTCACTGGGCACCACTGTGAACCCTCAACCCAGCGGCAAAATCCCACCAAGGTTCCTCTCCCGCTTTCCTGTCCCTTTGTCTACAGTTTATGAGAGACTCCTCGAAGCCGGTCTCATTCAGCAGCTCCCTCCAACTCCCCTACCTCAGAAGCTCTCGTCATCCCACAACCCAGATGCCTATTGTACCTTTCACCAATGCACCGGCCATTCCACTAACAGCTGCTTCCGTCTCCGCCACAAAATCCAAGATCTCATCGATGATGGAATCGTCTCACCTCCACTTCCAAACCCAAGTTCTGCTGTGGGGAATTATCCTCTGACCTTCGAGGAGTTCAAGGTTGGCCAGGTCAGCGACTTGATGGGACATGGTTCCTTTGGGCGACTTCTGAGCAGCCAAACCATCAACAACAATGGCATCAAAACCCATCCTCTCCAGTGCATTATCGACAATTGGTCGCCAGAGCCCATTGTTCCAACCCTTAATATGCTCAGTGCCTTAGCTACAAGCTCCAAGCCGACACAGAATCTGAGGGTGGATCGGAATCCGAATAACGCTTGAGATGCCTGAAAGGACTAGGACCATCCCAGCACCAGACCTCTGATCTGAAGAAGAATGGCGAATGCAGTGCAGCCAGTCCGTGGATGGATTTTCTCACGAGTTTGGGGAAGCTTTTGAGTTTCGAGTCAAGTCTTTTAATTTCGAGTCAGTTTGTACTTTAGGTCTTTCATGCTTTCGTGTCTGTGTGTTTTAATTCGAGTTTGTAGTAAAAAAAAAAGAAAAAAAGAAAAACCAAATACAGAGTCAGTTTCGTGGGTCTGAACTACGTTATGACCTGATTCCTTTGCAAGAAGGATACGTAGGCAGCCTTATCCCGAGGCCCAGTCATGTTCTTTCGAGTCGATCCCAAAATTTGGTCATGCTCTTTCGAGTCGGTCCCAAAATTCTGTCAGTCCTGTCTTTCTAAGTCAATGTCAAACCTCTTGAGTCGAAATTGTGATAATAAACTCGTGTTTTGTGATAATCCCTTAACTTGGAATTGTTTTTCACCGTCAATTGAGAAATTAAGACACGAGGTATTTTGCCCTTGCGAGAAGAAGAAATTCATGGGGCCATTCCCTGACGCCGTGAAGAAGCAACGCCTTGGCCCAAGTAAAAAGCTCGCTAGATCAAAACCTCAAAATATGATCTAGGCAAAAGTTAGAGCACACAAATCTCTTAAACTGCATCTAGGATCCAGTTATCAAGTTGTGCAATTCAAAATGAAGAAAGGCATTCTTTTCTTTTATCACACGCTTGAAGATATATATCCATTGATAACCCCTTTGAGCCTAAACCAATTTCTTTGAAAGAACCCAGCTAGGCAGTTATCCCCCGCACCGGGATGAAATGAGGAGGACAAATGTGCCAAACACCTGGTTATCATCGGCGCATTTGAATTCAAAGCGTGAAAGTGCCAAATACATGGGCGCAATGAGGTGCAAAACATCGAACAAAAATCAGAGAAAGCTCAAGACCAATGAAAACGCCAAACGCATCGGGCACAACAAAAGGCGAAGCAAGGCAAGTGAAAGAAGGCGCCCATCAAAAAAAAAGGGGGCATAGAATTATGCAAGATGGCTGCTAGCTCTCGGAACCTAAAAACAATGAAAATTTTTGAGCCTATCATCCTTTCTTTGCTAAGCCGAACCTTGGCCACGTTACAACCTGAATAAAGTCCTGTCGGATTGAAAAACACAACTTGATAGCAAAAATCCTGGACAATAGGAGAAAACAAGAAGGAGCGCCAAGGCATTTTGTGAATCTTACAAAAATCCAACCTGGGGCATGATTCCTAATAAAAATCCTCGTGTTTTGCTAAAATAATTTCAAAACCCAGAATGGAAAAATCATCAAAACTTGATTTTATCATGACAATTTCAAACATTAAATCCTCAAATAATCAAACTCCTTGTCCAGTCAAGGTCTTCGTTAAGAGTCAGTCCTCTGATAAAGGGTCTTTCTTGTCCTTTGAGTCATTTGGGCCTTGTCCAAATTCACACAAGGTCATTGAAGTCCCAACTCGTGAGAGAAACTCCAATACATGGAAGAACCCGCACTTGTGCTCATGACAAAGCTGGTTGCCGAAACTATCAGTGGAATCAAGGAAGAGAATCAGAACTGAGGCACATCGGTCCAGTGCCATCAATCACTGCAAGCGTACAGCCGACCTCAAGACTGGGGCATGAATGCTCGGAACTCAAGCCCTGATTCAAACCAGCTCCAAACCCAAACCAACTCCAGCTCAAACCCAATTTCCATCCAAAGACAAACTCCATCCCAAATCCCAAAATCCTGACAATACCGGTCCGCTGGCCAAAAACAGTAAAGCTGAAAGGATACTCAGACATGTCCATTATTTTTTCAAAAAAAATAAAGAAAAATAATATCATCGTTGTTGTCAAATGTCGAAACACGGGTCTCACTTTCTAGCCTCGACCTCTTATGGTCACCTTCATCTATCATCTTCTGCCATAGATTTGGCACCGTTCTTTCCTGCCATAGATTTGGCACCCGTCGAACTCGCCATAGATTTGGCACCGTTCTTTCCTGCCATAGATTTGGCACCCTTTCATCTCAAATTCAAGCTTTCTTCAAATTTCAAGCTTTCTTCAAAATTCAAGCTTCCTTCAAAATTCAAGCTTCTTTTAAAATTCATGCTTCTTTTAAAAATTCAAGCTTTTCAGATTCAGGTCTCTTCGCCACCCTTCAATCATCTTCTGCCATAGATTTGGCACCCATCTTGTCTGCCATAGATTTGGCACCCTTCTTCCGCCACCATAGATTTGGCACCCTTCATCCCCGATTTTCTCCAGGTCATCCGCCGCCATAGATTTGGCACCCATCTTGTCTGCCATAGATTTGGCACCCTTCTTCCACCGCCATAGATTTGGCACCCTTCATCCCCGGTTTTCTCCAGGTCATCTTCCGCCATAGATTTGGCACCCATCTTGTCTGCCATAGATTTGGCACCCTTCATCCGCCGCCATAGATTTGGCACCCTTCATCCCCGGTTTTCTCCAGGTCACCCGCCGCCATAGATTTGGCACCCTTCATCCCCGGTTTTCTCCAGGTCATCCGCCGCCATAGATTTGGCACCCATCTTGTCTGCCATAGATTTGGCACCCTTCATCCACCGCCATAGATTTGGCACCCTTCATCCCCGGTTTTCTCCAGGTCACCCGCCGCCATAGATTTGGCACCCTTCATCCCCGGTTTTCTCCAGGTCATCCGCCGCCATAGATTTGGCACCCATCTTGTCTGCCATAGATTTGGCACCCTTCTTCCGCCGCCATAGATTTGGCACCCTTCATCCCCGGTTTTCTCCAGGTCATCCGCCGCCATAGATTTGGCACCCATCTTGTCTGCCATAGATTTGGCACCCATCTTGTCTGCCATAGATTTGGCACCCTTCATCCCCGGTTTTCTCCAGGTCATCCGCTGCCATAGATTTGGCACCCATCTTGTCTGCCATAGATTTGGCACCCTTCTTCCGCCGCCATAGATTTGGCACCCTTCATCCCCGGTTTTCTCCAGGTCATCCGCCGCCATAGATTTTGCACCCATCTTGTCTGCTATAGATTTGGCACCCATCTTGTCTGCCATAGATTTGGCACCCTTCATCCCCGGTTTTCTCCAGGTCATCCGCCGCCATAGATTTGGCACCCATCTTGTCTGCCATAGAGTTGGCACCCTTCTTCCGCTGCCATAGATTTGGCACAACCTTCATACCCCGCCATAGATTTGGCACC
Source organism: Rhododendron griersonianum (assembly GCA_018127125.1). NCBI lineage: Eukaryota > Viridiplantae > Streptophyta > Magnoliopsida > Ericales > Ericaceae > Rhododendron > Rhododendron griersonianum. The sequence goes on along the minus strand of CM030791.1, from coordinate 25,134,542 downwards.
GTCCTGAGGGACACATTTCCATCATTTACTTGCATGTCTGCATGTTTGTATTTGCCCCAAAGAACTACGCTGGTTTGATCCCTGCAGAAAAGGGTACGTAGACAGTCTGAAAAGACGCGACCGTATGCATCAAATGTTTGTGTCTTCACTTGCATTTGATTTTGAATTGAGGATTTGATCTGGCTCGAATTGGGCTGTCTCAATCTTTGGACGGCACTCGTATCCTGACATGATGCTGAGTGACGCCCAAAGAGGGGCAACTGTAGACACCCCAATTTGGACTCTTCAAAATTCCTTGATTTGTGGCCCGGAGGCTCCCCGATGATGTCTTTGGATTGAAACAAGCCTAGTATCGATCGGAACTTTGCTCCTTTAAAGATTTGAAAAGGGAATAAAAATGGTCAAAAGCATTTTCAAGCGCTTGGAGAAGTCCCGAGCGCTCAAAACCGTTTTCCAAAACCTCTGGCCTGGCTTACTCTCGAGCGCTCGAGAGTGAAGACCCAAGCGCTCGGGAGTGATCCCGAGCGCTCGAGTCTTCTTTGCTGCCCAATGGATGGCAGTATCACCCACTACCCATGCAACTCATCATTACAATCTCTTTGAGCCAGCTGAAGCTCAGTCCACACTCAACCTCGGTCAGAAATCTTCAGGCCAAGGATTTTGCTATTAAAAAAATGTTTTATTTAAACCCATTTGATTTTCAAAACTATAGGTTATTTTGCCTATAAATACCACTGGTCTTCAGCTGAGCAGGGGGACCACGAAATTTCCTCCTGGAGAAAACCCATTCTCTGCTCTCTCTCTCTCTCTCTTGCTCAAAACCAAAAACTTCCAAAACTCACCTTCCAAACTTCAAAAGTTTTAGAAATCACCAAGGAAAAGGGCAAGAAATCCAGAATACTCTTCTGATCTCTTGCACTCTTCTCACTTCACCCACATTTCAAAGTCATTCCAAGGAGCAAGGTTCAAGTAAAAGGTAGAAATCTTTACCTTTGGTCAAACAAAGAGGCTGTTCTTCCCTTCTGAGGAGGGTCTCTCAGCCTGACCCAGTCTTCAATACTGGGTGCATGGTTGGGAGACCCTAGTGTAAAAACAAGAGCAATGGGGTACAAAAAATATTTTCATAAAAACCTTTACTGGTAACACTCCCGAGCGCTCGAGAGTACTCCAAAGCGCTCGGGACTGTTCCCAGTTTCATGCATGATCTTTTGTCACACAACAGGCTGGGTATGAGTTAAACTTGTAAATGAAAGTATCTCATCTTGGCATGCACGCACAGAAAATCGTTTTCCCCTAAAATAGAAACATTTTCTCACAAGTTTTCATGTGTGAATAAGGCTCCTTTCTTTCAAAGTTAAAAGAATCATTCACTTCAGGGAAAAATCAAAACAAGAGCCTTTGCATGTCAAGATAGTACTATTTTCTATCTGAGAGCAAGTTAGCATGCAGCTCACTCCCAAGCGCTCTGAACCATTCCCGAGCGCTCGGAAGTGTATGCATGCTATTGCGTTCCATCTTTCCCAGTCTGCTGTGTTCTCTGGTTTCTGCATGCATAAGTGTGGCCTGTTGCTCCTTTAGTATTGTAGATTTAATCTTGTTAAGGCAGGGATGCAAGATCTGAAAGATTGAGGGTTTATTCCAGTCTTTCAAATCCTCTGCTGAGCCAGTAGTGTATATAGAAGCTTTTCAGTTCCTATTTTAGCATTATATCCTGTCTGTGCTAACAAGTTTTGCAGGTTCAGAGTGTCAGAACTCCCAAGCGCTCGGGACCACTCCCGAGCGCTCGAGAGTGAATCCAGTAACAGGGTTTCATCTTCTGTTATCATGTGTTGCATGCGCAACCATTTCACCCTCTACTGTACACATGCACCAGTATACACTTCTTATGTGTTATAACTGTGGATATTTGCTAAATGCTCTAATGAAACAAAATCCCTTTTGAAAATCCCACCAACATTTAGTAGAGACCGACCTCGAATCGGGCGAGGGGGGTGCCGTAAAACCCTTCCCCCCTCGTAACATGGCTTCCGGACCCTTGAAACTGATCTCTGGTTTTCAATTTCAAATCAACCATTTTTCTAAACAAAACGGTTTCTCGGGTGATAGACCATAAATCCGGGTGGCGACTCTTCAAACCATATTTTTCTTCAAAACGGGAAAACATATTTTTCGGGCAGGTAGCCCACATTGGGATGGAATCCAAACCATCTGCTGAGGATGAATCGGACGCCGTTTTTGAGATATGGGGTGGAACCCAAGCCGTCTTCTGGAGACGGGTTAGATACCGTTTTTGAGATATGGGGGGCGCAGGGCTAGTAACTGGAGCACGGAGCGTTGAGATGAGAGAACCGAGGCACGGAGCCGGTCGTAGTCATGAGGCAAGAGCCTGAGGAGTCAAAAATTAGAACTTGACGTGATTTGAACCGAGGCGTAGAGCCGGTTGCATTCACAAGGCGAGAGCCTGAGGAGTTAGAGCTTGACGTGATTTGAACCGAGGCGTAGAGCCAGTTGCATTCTGATGGTCTATGCACAGAGCTTTCTCACCATAAGTTTTGGCATAGAGCCAAAGGATCGAGGCGCTGGACTGATCAATAAAACCAAGGTGTAGAGCCGATTGATTGCAAGATTGACCTGTTTCGTGAGAGATAGGGATGCAAAACATGTGTATGATGATGATAGTGGGTCAGATATGAGCAAATATGATGATGGTGATGTAATTGATGCTGACTCGATGTGACAATGGTGTTGCAATTGATGGTTATGTGCATGGGCCCGTGCGTGTGTGTTCGATTTAAGCGTAGAGCTTCTTTCAAGTTCTGGACTTGAGCATTCAGAGCGTAGAGCTCGAGCATTCGGACGGCAAAATCTGAGCATTCAAAGTACAGGCTTTGAGCATCCAGTACGCAGTGGTTGGGCATTCAAGCGTAGAGTTTGAGCATCCAGTACACAGTGGTTGGGCATTCGAAGAGCTTCGAGCATTCAAAATGTTGGATTTTGAGCATTCAAGCGTAGAGCTTGAGAATAGATGATATCTTGTTGTTTGAGGCATGGAGCCTATTGAGATAATGGTTGGTTACGGCGTAGAGCCAGTTGCGATAATGGGCTTAGAGCCGCTGAGTATGTGAAGCTGATGAGTAGTGAGCATAGAACTGCTGAGGTAGTGAATATGGGCATAGAGCCTGTTGATAATTGTTACGGCATAGAGCCAGTTGAGTTGGCGAGCGTAGAGCCACTGAATGACTGGGCGTGGAGCCGTTTATCGATAGTGAGTTTGGAGTTGCTTGAGGTAGCGAACGTAGAGTTGCTGGGATGAAAGATGCGGGTGTAGAGCCGCTGAGATAGCGAACACAGGGCAGCTGATGGTGGATACGGGCGTAGAGCCGTTGAGACGGTGGATAGTGCATGAAGCTGCTGAAGTAGCGAGCATAGAGCTGCTGAGTGATCTTAGAGCTGCTGATAGTGATAACGGAGTTGCTGGGATAGTGAACATGGGCATAGAGCCGTTGAATATGGAGATATAGGGATTGGCTGATAAGGAGCTTCAGAGCTGTTGGGATGACTAGTATGGGCGTGGAGCCATTGAGTGATAATAGGCGCGGAGGACTGCTGAATAGAGCTATAGGGAGAAGTGGAATTGCTGAGATAGCGAGCGTAGCGGTTAGCTTGAGGCTTTGCTGAATGGCTGAGATAATGAACATGGGCGTAGAGCCGCTGAATATTCTGAGCACGTAGGCTGTGATGGTTGATGTACTTTCGGAGCATAGTAATTTAGGCATGGAGCCTGAGTTGGATGTATCAAGGGTCCTTTGATCTTGTGAGCAAGAGCTCGAGTTTGATAATCCTCAGTGGTCAAGCGACCAATTGTTGTGAGCTTGCTGTTATGGAGAGAGGGCTTCCTTATGCTTGGATATGCCCCCAAGGCTAGTTCTAATCATTGTCTCTATTGGTCATGGACCCAGAGTTTCATAAGGGCTTGAGTTGGTGCACTGAGCAAGATAGGTTAGGAGGCCAAGAAATCGATCAAGCGGCCGGTTAATGGATGTCTCGGCCGAAGGATCGAAGCCTTGGCCATGCGATCGCTTTGTTTCCAAACCTCTATAAAAGCCGAGGCCTCGGTGTTCTTTTTATTTCATTCTCCTCTTCTCTCTCCATTCTCTTCTCAGCTGAGATCTCCTCCGAAGATCTTTCGCTTTCTCAGCCTTCTCCTCCTTGATTCTTGTCTGGTCCGGGCTATGGGTGATATGCTAGCATGGCCGGTGTGCTCGGAGGAGACCGCGTTGTTCTTGGTCCTATCTTGATGCTTGATTAGGGACCCTCACATGGGGGGCTTGCTTCCGTGACACGGAACCCCTGGGGAAGAGGTCATACGCGGTATGGTGATTTTTCAGGGCCATGTGGTGATTCTTTTGAGCCATGTGATGTCTCTTCTGCACCGTAGTACTCCTCTAGTATACGCCGTCCTAGGGGTGTCCTTTTCTTTTTTGCAGCTGGTCTCTGGTGTTCGGACCACCAGAAGATTTGGCATCCTCTTCTCCTTCTTTTTTTTTGTTTTTCTGTTTCTCTTCCTGCATAGGTTAGTTTGACAGGAAACCGATGTATAGTTTGTTTAGGGAATGTGAGATGATTCGCCTTGTAATGTAAAAAGCTTTTGTTATATGAAACAAAGTCTTTCGCTCTGATATGTGATTGTGTATGCTATGTTTGTGTCGTTTTGTTTAGTATGAAAATTGATAATTCGACAAACTGAGCCGAACCGTGGAAGTTCTCTGTCAAAACAGTCATTCTGGCGGCCGGACTAACGATTAAGCAGCCGAGCCATTGATCTGATGGCCGGATTGATTCTTCTACCTGGTTTTGATTTTGAGTCAACCTTGATTTTCATGGTTGAAGAATCGATCCTACGGCCGTTATATCGAAGTGCTGGCCGAGAGACCGACTCGATTAATGTGGATTTAGAATCCGATTCCGATTCGAACTAGAACTTGACTTAGCCTATAAGTACGCGTTCTACGAACTTGGTAGCATTGTCAGCAATAGTTACTTGCGCATGGCACAACCAGTCCTTGATCAGTGGTTGGATTCCTTCAATGGCCTCGACCGTCTACACTTTAAGTCCTTTGGTATGGACTTCATTTTCTCTCTTCGTCAAATTCCCGCGAATTTCGCTTTCCTTCGGGCAGCCACTAGCTTGTGGGATCCTATTCTTCATGTATTTCGATTCAGCTAGAAGAGAAGAACTGTGTCCTACTATCGAGGAGTTTGCTGCTGTTATGGGTCATTCGGATAGAGAAGGCCTCATTGTCCCTAACCCTTTGTTCAAACGTGGCAACCTACTGGAGGCTTTGCTCTAAGTTCAGAAACTCGAAGTTAGGTTTTTTTTATGGTGAATGGAAGGCTAGAAACCTTACAATTTGTTCAGCATTTCGGTGCAGCTGAAGCTCATCGTCAAGTTTCTCGACAGAAAGCGTGATTTCATGCACTATGTGTCTGCCTACTCCACTATTATTTGCTTGTCCCTTCCTCTGGCCATGCCGATTCTATGTTGCTTGATTTCGCTCAACAGATTGGAAATTGTGTAGGCTTTGCTGGTTTAGTGTTGGCAGACACTTTGATGGGTCTCGATGCAGTGAAGGGTAATCCCACAGCCCAGTTCTCAGGCAGTCATTTGTTACTACAGGTTCACTCTTTACTTGTTTATTGCCAAGTTATCTTTCCACTTATCACTCTTTTGTTTAGTCTTACGTGTTCTCACAACTCGCAATTTTCCCTGGTTTTCCATAGGTATGGCTTTATGAAAAGCTGAGGGTATGGGATGCGCTAGAGCGGCTTCCCTATAGTTCAGACCATTGCATGGAGCGTTGTGTGTACAGACAGTTTCCAACTGAGGCTGCTTGGAAGGCATGGATGGGACTCGCAAGGGCGATCGGATTCAATGGGTTTGCCCCTGGTATGGTGTTGAGAGCATGACTGCAAGTACCATGAACCATTTTGGCGTTGCGGTGATCTGTATTACTCAAGTTACCTTCTACTTTCTTGCCCGCTTTCAAAGACAATTTGGGGCTGAACAAGTCAAAGTCTTGGGTGACCTTGAGTATGATGTTTCCAAGGTCTGCGATGCCAGCTTTCGTCGCAATATGCTTCATTTTTTGCCGTACCGAGTGATACAAGAGATTGCTGGGAACTCTGCTGACAAGCTATCGGGTTCGTATAAGCGCTGGTTGGAAAAAAAACCTTTTGAAGGACAATAGTGCGAAAAGAAGGAAGACCTAGAGATTGACAAATTGCTTATACATTTCAAAAGGTGTTCTTTGTTTGATTCTAGCTTTCATAGATTTGAGAATTGTTTGAGCTTGCTTTTCCTTTTTCTTTGGAAATAAAAAAACATTTGGTTATTTTATTGAAAATGCTGTTGCCATGGTTTGATAGTGAGCATGTTGTAGGATAGACATAGAAAATTGGAAATGATAACGATAGCAGTGGCTGAATCTCAATTCATAAATTGCCTATGTATCCCATGGAGGGAATCAGGCCATAAACGTAGTTTTAACAAGATTTGTTTGTTTTTGTTAGGGTTCACTCGGGTATTATCCTCTCCTTTTGTGCTCTTGATTTTGTCTAAACCGCCCTTGTGGGTTTTCAGTCTAGCAAGCGCTTTTATTTATGCCTTAGTTTTTGCCTAAGCCGCCATTGCGGTTTTCGACCTAACAGGCTGCTCTAATTTTTGCTTGGGTTGCCCACCCTTGTGGTTTTCGACCCAACGAGCGTCTCTCAGGGTAGTACTTCCTCAGCTTGTTGATATTGACTGGTGTTGCGAATTCTATTCCATCCAGGTCTGCAATATAGGCTTCTCCTCCAGATAGTATGCGTTTGATAAGGTAGGGGCCTCCCCAGTTTTGTCTAAACTTGCCTCTCGGGTCTGAAACGTGGCGACGGATTGCTTTGAGCACCATTTCCCCCACCTTGATGTCTCGTGGCTTTACCTTTTTGTTGAAGGCTCGTGCGATGCGGCGTTGATACCTTTGCACATGATATAATGCTCTTAGCCTTCTTTCGTCTAGCAATGCTAACTCGTCGTAGCGGTTTTGAACCCACTCTTCTTCGATCATTCCAGTCTCAGCTAGAACCTTTAGTGAGGGCAGCTCTAGTTCGATTGGCAAGATAGCTTCCATCCCATAGACTAGGGAATATGGAGTAGCCCCAGTTGAAGTCCTTTCAGTTGTTCGATAACCCATAGTGCCAGAGGTAGCATTTCTGGCCAGTCCGTGTAGGTGTTAGTGGTCTTCCGCAGAATTCTCTTGATGTTCTTGTTTGCAGCCTCAACCGCTCCATTGGTTTGAGGTCGATAAGTGGATGACCGATGATTCTGTATTCCAAATTCAGTAAAAAGCTTCTTTGTTGTTCCCTTGAAGTGTGATCCATTATCGCAGATGAACTCGTGAGGTACGCCATACCGATAGATGATATTGGTGTGGATAAACTTGGCCACATGAGTGGCTTTGAGGGTAGCATAAGAAGCTGCTTCTACCCATTTGGTGAAGTAATCGATAGCCACTAGAATGAACTGATGCTTGTATTTTCTCTTTGGACTTATACTTCCAATGACGTCTATCCCCCAGGTGGAGAATGGCCAAGGGGATGTCATGCTATATAATTTCGTAGGGGGAATACGCATGCGATCAGCGTGAGTTTGGCATTTGAAACATCGGCGGACATAGTCAGCGCAGTTGGCCTCCATTGTAGTCCAGTAGTACCCCTGACGCAGGATTTTCTTTGCCATTTTTGCCCCATTCATATGCGGCCCACAGATTCCTTTGTGTATTTCCTCCATTATCTTACGGCTTTCTTCCGTGGTGACGCAAAGTTGATTGGGACCCAGATGCGCTCTTCGATACAGTGCCCCTCCGCAGACTACGAATCAGGCTACAAACTTCTGCAAAGCCATTTTGTCCTTTGAGGTGGCTTCGGAGGGATACTTTCCCTCTTCTAGGAATTTCTTCACATCTTCATACCATGGCTTTCCATCGTCCTCACCTTCTTCAGTGAAGGCGCATTTGCATGTTGGTTCGACCTTCTGCTCAATCATGAGAGGCCGCATTGTGAATCCCAGAGGTATCTCGACCATAGAGGCCAGTGTTGCCAGTGCATCTGCAAACCTATTGCTCACTCGTGGAGTGTGCGTGAAGATGACTGAGTCAAATTGTGGAATCAAAATTTCCAACACAGAGTGGTATAGCTTCAGCGTGTCTTCCTTGACCTTCCAGTCTCCTCTTGCTTGGGACACCACCAGGTTTGAATCTCCAATGACTTCTACCCTTTTTGCCCCTAGTTCCAAGGCTGCTCCATTCCAGCGATGCAGGCTTCGTATTCAGCTCGGTTGTTGGTGACTTCAAACCTTAGTTTATATGACAAAGGGATATGAGAGTCGTTTGGGGAAACTAGCAGTACCCCTATGCCATATCCACGTTGGTTTAATGCTCCATCGAAGTAAAGCTGCCAGGTGTCATCTAAAAGACATATGATGTATTCGTCGGGGAACATGAAGTCTTCTGCCTCGGCATTTGTCACAGGGTGATCTACCAAGAACTCTGCCACAGCCCTTCCTTTCACTGATTTCCTTGTCATGTATTTGAGGTCGAATTTTGCCAGCAGCAATAACCACCTAGCTAGCTTTCCGATAAGTGCTGGCTTCTCGAAAAGGTATTTGATTGGGTCTAAATGAGAAACTAGCACTACCGGATGTGCTAATAGGTAGTGACTTAGTTTCTTTGTGGCCCATACTAGCCCCTAGCAGGTTTTTTCGAGGGGAGTGTACTTGTTTCATAGTCCATCATTTTCTTGCTGAGGTAGTATATGGTGCACTCTACTTTGGCGTCGTTTTCTTGTGCTAGCATACATCCCATGGATGTGTCCATTACTGAGAGATACATAATTAGTGGTTTCCCAGGGATGGGTGGTGATAATACAGGTGGATTTTGAAGATACTCCTTGATTGCCTCGAATGCATGCTGACAGTCCTGGCTCCATTCAAAATCAGTACCCTTCTTCAAAAGCTTGAAAAGAGGTTCACAGGTGGCTGTGAGTTTGGAAATGAACCTGTTGATGAACTGTACTTTCCCCATAAAGCTCCTTACTTCCTTTTCTGTCTTTGGTGGTGATATCTCCATGATAGCCCGTATCTTGGAAGGGTCTACTTCGATTCCTCTTTGAGTGATGAGAAATCCTAGCATTTTATCGGCCGTTACCCCAAAAGTGCATTATTGAGGGTTAAGATGTAGCTTGTATTGCCTAATCCTCTCAAAGAAATTTTGAAAGGCTCCATAGTGTCCTTCCCTTTCCTTTGATTTGACTATCATATCATCGACATATACCTCAACTTCTTTGTGCATCATGTCGTGCAGCAGTGTTGTAGCCATCCTTTGGTAAGTGGCTCCAGCGTTCTTCAACCCGAATGGCATTACTCGGTAGCAGTAGGTTCCCCATGGCGTGCTGAAAGTGGTCTTCTCTCTACCTTCGGGAGACATCAAAATCTGATTATACCCAGAAAACCCATCCATGAAAGATAGCAGTGCATGCCTCGCGGTGTTGTCCACTAATTCGTCTATGTGTGGCAATGGAAAGTCATCCTTTGGGCTGGCCTTGTTGAGATCTCAAAAATCTACACAGACCCTGATTCCCCCAGTTTTCTTTGGTACTGGAACGATATTGGTTACCCACTGTGGATACTCAATGACCATGAGAAAACCAGCGTTGATTTGTTTAGTGACTTCTTCTTTTATCTTTAAGACCCAATCGGGGCGCATACGTCTTAACTTTTGTTTAACAGGTTTTGCATCAGGATGGAGGGGAATTTTGTGCTGAACAATTTCGTAGTCTATTCTAGGCATGTCCTTGTAAGACCGGGCAAAAACATCTTTGTATTCTTTTAACAAAAGGATTAGTTTTTCACTTTCTTGAGAAGGTAGTGTTGCACCAATTTTAACCATTTTGGGCTCGTTTTCAGAGTCTATGTTTGCTGTGATTATTTCCTTAGAAAAAGGTTTGGCATGCCTCTCTTCTTCTCTCTCGATGAATTCTAGAATTTCTTTTGGAATTTTCTTCCTCAAAATTTGGATTGTCAGAATCCACACAGTTGATCATAGGTAAAGTGAAATACTTCTAAATCTTCCTTCTCATTGCTAAAATTGTCAAAAGACATTTCAGAGTCAAATTCAAAATAAATGTTTGTAGACACCTCCCAGACGGGGCATCGCCATACAGATTGATCGTTTGTTGCTCGATTGGTTGCTTGCTCCATAAACCAAGATCGTGGACATTTCCATGGCTAGGAACATCGCCACACGATAGCGATCATCATCAAAATAGAGTCGCCACCTAGTTTATTAAAATTAGGAAAAAAGATAAATATTCTGGGTACGGGAGCCAAGAGTACAGTAAGGGGAATGTGTTAGGCATCCCTCTCTGCCCAGCCGTGAGGCTGGCTCATAGTTATTCAACATAAGACATATAGATGCTTTATTTAATTCTAACACATAGTTTGTTTAATTAAGCCTTTAAACAGTAAATAAGGTGAACCAATGCGATAAGTAAAGCATGCATCAGAAAGCAGAAAAGCAAAACAAGTTGTCCCAGGGAGATGGATCACGCGGCCGGTGAATGGATGTCACGGCCGAGGGATCCTCCTGATTTTATGTACCGACTGAGGGATTAAAGCCCCGGTCGGTGTTCTTCCTCATACCAGACAAAAAAATTAGTAGATAATCAAAACGCTACGATTAAGATTTATAGACAGAAAGTAAATCAAACCAGAGGCCGTTGGGCCTCACCACCTTGATCCCTCATTTGCTTGATTGCTTCGGATTGATTGTGATTGATTGATTGCTTCTTTGAGAACCCTAGGGTTAGGGTTTGAACTTTGGGGTTTGATCGTCGGATTGATGGCTGTCTTCGGGAGGTTAGGGCTTTTGAAGAGGGGGTTTGAAAGAGTGTTTTTGCAGAGTTTCGTGGCTTGAGAGGGTGTGGAAGTATATGAATTTTGTATATTTCGTTCTTGTTATTTTCGGAACCCAAAAGCCCTTTATATAGGCAATTAGTGACTTACTCCGGCCAATCAAAACGCACGATTGCAATTGCAATTGCAAATGCAATGCAAACTCTTCGTGGTTGTAGACACCCCAATCTGGGCCTCTGAATAATCTTTAAGTTTCCCCGATGATGAAATAAGGAAAAATATACCTTCAAGTCTTGGATTGTTGCTCCTTTGTTACTCCTTCTCTAACCTTAAGAAAATCCCATTTTAAACATATAGGATGGCACTCGGTTCGATTGCAAAAGAGAAAAATGTGTTTACCATGTCAAAAACAACTTTTCCCATGACGCACTGAGGGTAAAATGGGCACACATTTCAATGTATAAAATACCTTTGAGTGAAACCAATTGGGTTAGAAAGAGGACTCGACAAGCTTTCCAACGCTTCGAACCACGCCCAAATTCGAGTTCAGGAGTGTTCGGGGCACCCCCGCGAAGTTTGGTGTGCCCCTGTCTCGGAATACCGCACGGCATTCCAGAAACGCCACGCGGCATTTCAAAACGCTGCACGGCATTTCAGAAAAATTCAAGAAAATCACTCCGCCGCACGGGATTTCAATATACAGCATGGCATTTCACTTTATGTCACACGGCATTTCGGGAAAAAGTTCTGACAGGTGTAGAAAGTTGTCGGCCACGCCTGCAGGAGGAGCGTCTTGGCCAGAAAATAAGTTTTATTCTGCCCAGAAGCCAGCTCCCCTCTTTGTAGTGATCATCCTTGGCCTTCTTGCCTATAAATACACCCCCCTCTAGTTGAGATGCACCCCTTCAACTCCAAATAAAGTTACTCTACCATTTTCTAGACTCACTCTCTCTCTCTCTAAAAAGACCCCCCTTGATTCTCTCTCTACAACTCCTTACACCCATCACCACTATACACACCTCTTTCTTTCTCTACATCAACCCACAAGCTAGTCTATTACAAAATCAATCTCAAATTGATTTCTCTCTCTCTCTCTACACTCATTTACTCACAAGTCTCTCAAAACTCAATCCAAATCAACATCCACTCTCCATCTTCAAGCACATCTAAGCTTCAATCAAAAGGTATAAATCAAGTTTCGTTGGGCTAAACCACATTTAACTTTGAGGGGAGCCGATCGAGGCCCTTCTCGGTCTTTCTATACCGAGTTTGGGTATCAAACGAGCTTTATATTCAAAAAGCACAAAAAATATTTTTTACACTGGATACGCTACATCGTGCGGCGTTTTACGGCACCGCACGGCGTAGCGTATTACACCATGCATTATTTCATTTGTTGTACATATTCCTTCTTGTGTTGTTCTGTTTAGTCTGCTTGTTACTTTTCTGTGCGGGTACATTTCAGAATCAAGTTTCATGTTAAAAGTCTTTTTTTTTTACTTTATTAAATCTTTTAACATTTCAAAAAGCTTTTAACATTGTTTTATATTATAAGATGAACAAAAGGGTCTCGTAAATCACTTTTCAGAGATTCGAAAAATATAAAAAACTATTTTGCGGACCTATGGTTTGTTTTGTCATGTAAGAGCAAACTGATTCTGGAATGCGTAGACAAATATACCGCACGGTGTTTTAGTTACACCGTGCGATGTATCTAGTTTGTCGTGTGGTGTTTCACATGATCTTGGCAGTATGCTATAATGATGTTATTTCACTTTCTGTACATTGCTCATCCATTTCATACTATACAGTTTGCACCACAAGCACTCCAATGTGTTATATTTAATCCCGTGTCCCTTCCCCGTACATGTTTTAAAGTTAAGTTTTTCAAATGATATTAAATCCCTCATTTAAAATGCTTAGTAGAGACCGGTTTTTACCGGGCGAGCGGAGTGCTTTTTCAACAAAACCTTCCCTGCTCGTAACGTGGCTCCCGGATCCAAAAATCTTAACGTTTTTGCTAAATCAAAAGCCTTTTTCTCTCAAATAAACTCTCGATTTCTCGGATCATCCATCTCAAAAATCCGGGTGGCGATTCTTCGAGCCCACACCGGGCGCTGGGAGCCCACAGTGGCGACTCTGCTGGGGACTTTTATTCAATACTTTACTTGTGCTTTAAAAAAAAAAAAAAGATTAAAAAGTATTGAATAATCAAGAGGGCCAAACTTGAAAGTCATTTTTTTTGGGGGATTTAAAATCATTTGAAAATCTTAACTTTTTTTTACACTTTGCACCGCACAAGCCTCGCTAGTGTGTTTCGGCTATCTTGCCCGGTTTACCGGTGACAAGCTCTCCCGGGACGCCTAGCAACCCTCGACTATGATGGGCTATCGTGATGTTCGACCATCGTCTTGCAATACACTTGACATGGGGTAGTACATCTTGGCTCTAGTCCGGGGAACCCTTCTGAGACCAAAACCAGCCTTTACACTTGTACATAACCATAGAACCTTCCCAACTAGGACATGAGCCTATGGTTAGGACTTATGTGTTATACCCTGCTTACGTGCTGCATATATCTTGCTCACATGACATATCTCATCATCATGCTATATTGCACATGTATTGCTTGACCGTTAGAGTAGTTCTAGGACTTCTCTCTTCCCCCCACGTTTTTAAAAAAAAAAAAAAGGAAGGTTGCTAACATCCGATGAAGAGTCGTGCCCCATGGGACGCACGTTGCTTAATACTAATTAGTCCTTAAAGTGACGCATTTAGGGGAAATCAATTCTTACTAAGTTTTCGATACATTTTTCAATCAAAGGTTCAACAACAAAAAAATAAAAAAATGAAGAAATTACTAAAGTAATAATGCTATGATACTTACACCATTTAGGCTAATAGTGCCATGCCGCTCACGCCATTCCGGTCACAGTACCGCATCATTTTTACCATGTCATTTCAAAAACAAAAATTGAACCTTTGAAAAAGAAGAAGAAAAAAGACTTAGTTTGTTTTGACATCTCTTAAACTTTGTTGTTTATAAAGGACACATTATCAAAAGAAATTCTGAGGATCGAGGCAACTTTTTAAAACCGTTTTCTGTGAGTCTAGGAGACTTAAAATCCATGGAGTTTGCGATACCTCCGGCATTTGCCGTGCCCATACGGCTCTCCTGGTTCAGTCTAGCCTTAAGGAACATTGGCATCTGGATTCGGCAATCATATTGCTCTGTCTCGGATGGTCAAGATAAGGAGATTGACTCTGATTCCGAAGCATTCAGAATTTAACCTACCTGACATGACCTACCCGGATTGTCAGAAGTCATCTGTGCCATGTCTTAAGTGAGATTTGAACCACGGTAGGTCCTTAGGACGGTTTAGGAGATTTTAAATCTATGGAGAATGAGATACCTCCGGTGTTCGCCGTGCCTGAACGGCCCCTATGGTCTGGATCTAACCTTAGGAGGTGCTTGTATCTAGGTTTCAACAACCTCATTGCTTTGTCTCGGATGGTCAAGATAAGGAGATTGGCTCTGATTCCGAAGCATTCGGAATTTAACCTGCCTGACACGACTTACCCGTGGTTGCTCAAACCCTTGGTACAATCATATCCTAAGTGAGATTTGGAGCTGAGGTAGGTCTTAGGATGTAGACGACACCGACGACATTGCAGGGGCATGATTCTTGAGTAGAATTTGAGCCACCTTTTTGCTTTACTGTCAGTTCTGAAACATTTGTCGCACAAGAAGAATGGCTTCACCCAATTCGAACCGTCCACAAAGAGAAGCTCAGTCACCAATGGTGATATCTGAAATGGTGGGTCAAAGGAATGAAATAGGGGAAATCAGGCAGGCAATGGTTGACCTAGAAGATCAACTCAGGAAGTAAATTACAAACATAGATGGTCAGCTCAAGTCAGTCGTCGCCGATGTCCAAAAGAACATGACCATGATGTTCGAAATAATGCAAGAAATCAACGACCGCCTACCAGTCAAATTTACTCCGAATCCAGAATCATCGTTCTCCAGGGATACGCCCATTGCTGATCCCCAAGTGGCAGAATTGATTGCCAAGATCAACAAACTCGAGGAATCTATCCTCAAAACAGAAAGGATGGGGAGGAGTGTAATAGACATGGATCGTTTAAGTCTGTTTCCCAATGTAAAACTGCCTGAGAAGTTCATAGGGATGGACTTTGCCAAATTCGATGGGACTATTGATCCAAAGGCCCACCTGTTAGGGTATGTTGGGTCCATTTCCATGCGAGGGGTTGAAAAAGATGCCATGGCTCAACTGTTCCACGAGTCACTTACTGGCCCGGCTCTACAATGGTTCCTTTCCTTGGCACCCTCGAAGAAAAAGACGTGGGAGGACATTGGAATGGCTTTTGTGTCCCAATATGACTTCAACGTTGAGCTGTAAATGACCACCCGAGAACTTGAGAACACTAAAATGGGTGAAAATGAGAGTTTCGCTGACTATGTAAAAAGGTGGAGAGCCAAGGCTGCCCAAATGCACAATAAGCTAGACCTAAAAGAGCAGATGCGTATCATCACTAAAAACCTGCCTAATGCCTTTGCCCCTACATGGTTTTGTCGCAATCGTCTCCCGATTTTGAGACCTTCTACAATTCTGGATTGGCTGTTGAAGAAGCCCTTAGGGATGGTACTTTTGAGAAAAAAGAACCCACCTTAAAAGGCAAGGGACTCCATCCTGACAATGGAGAAATCCTTTTTGGAAACAGCAATACCTTCCACGTCGGGAACTCCTCAAATGCCAAACCCCTTGAAATAAACTAGATAGCTGATAAACCAACTCGCACCTTCACCCAATTCAGCACACCCCTATCCACACTCTATGAACAGCTCCTCAAAGCCGGTCTCGTCAAGCCACTCCTTCCAACTCCTCTACCCCAAAAGCTTCCGGCCTACCACGACCCAAATGCCTTTTGCGCCTTTCACCAAATGCCCGGCCATGCTACCGATAAGTGTCATTGTCTCTGTCACAAAATTCAAGACCTTATCGATAGCGAAACCATCCTTCCGCCACCAAAGGAATCAAGCACCTTGTCAAACCACCACATCAACACTAGCTCCACTATATTTGACCCCACTCACTATATCATCCCTGCTCACCTACCCAAACCAATTGTACCCATTCCTGATGAATCCAGTATTTTAGTATTGGAATTTGAACCAACGACGGAGCAAACAGAACTTAAAGAGTTGAGGAAGGCTGTGGAGGAAATGGGCCAGAAGATGAATACGCAAATGATCCAAATAGAGGTTTTAACACAAAAGATGGATAGTCTCCTCACCTTCATAGTCTTGGATCCAAATCTAAAGCAAAATGCTAAGGGAGACATGGATGAAGGGCATTCACCCCCAAAGATGAAGCTCTCCGAAATGTTCAAAGGCCTAGCTGAAGCAAGCAAGGCCTGCAATACGAGCAAAAATTCTGGTACCACAATGAGCCCTCAACTTAATCGCAGCGCCAAATTGAGAACCTTATCCCACTTCTCCACACCCCAATCCATGGTTTATGGGGAGCTCCTCAAAGCTGGCCTCATTAAGCCACTCCCTCCAGCTCCTCTACCTCAAAAGCTCTCAGCATCCCATAACCCCGGTACCTTTTGCATCTTCCATCAAATGCCCGGCCGTAACACAAACGACTGCATCCACCTTCGCCATGCTATCCAAGACCTCATTGACAACAAGGTCATTAAGGCACCTCCTCAACCAAAGCCAGACCCCATGTCCAAGCGCAATCCTTGCTTCAACGCCGCCTTCTTCACCAGAGAAGGGTAAACCATCAAGAGCCATGCAACGGTCCGACCTTCGACGAGTCTGGGAGTTTTCAAGCTCTGAGTCCTTGTCCTCTAAATAATCATCTTTGTGTTTAAGTCAGTTTGTACCTCGAGTCTTTCATGCTTTCACTGTTGTGTCTGTGTGTTCTCAATTTTAAGTCTGTAAGAGTCAAAAAAAAGAAGAAAAAAAAAAGAGTGTCAGTTTCGTGGGCCTGGACTACGTTGTGACCTGATTCCTTTATAGGATACGTAGGCAGCCTCATCCTGAGGCCTGGTCACGAGCATTCAAGTCAATCCCAAGGTCCGGTCATGGTCTTTTGAGTCAACCCCTAGTCGTTCGGTCGCTGTTTTTTGGATGTCGCATCTCTGTAATAAACTCAGGATTTTGAAATTATTTTCTACCGTCAGTTGAAAATCATGATAATCACTTCAAAAAACAAGATGATTTTTTATTGAACCCTCACCTCAGGAAAGAAGAAGAATTTCAAGGGACCACTTCCCGATGCCATATCCATTCTAAGAAGCAATGTCGTGACTCTGAAAAGGCTCGCTAGGACAAAACTTCAAAATCTGACCTAGGCAAAAGTTAGAGCATGCAAACAAAATCCTCTCAATGGAGCATCTAGGATTCAGTTGTTAGGTTGCGCAATCCAAAATGAAGAAAAGTCATCATTTCTTTCATCCTACGCATAAAGATATATCTTTTGATAGCCCCTTTTGAGCCCCATTCAAATTCTTTGAACCCCAGCTAGCCAGCTATCCCCCGCATCGGGGTGAGATGAAAAATAAAAGTGCCAGAAGAAACATTGAAATACAAAACATCAAAAGAGTGAAAGTGCCAGACACATCGAGATTCAAAGCATCAACAGGATGAAAGTGTCAAACACACTAAAAGGCATGAGAAATCAAGAGAAAACGCCCACCAAAGCAAAGGGGCATAAAAACGTTAAAAGATAGCTGATAGTTTTGAAAACCCAAAAGAAAGTGAAATTTTTGAGCTAATTGTCCTTTCTTTGTTAAGCCCAAACCACGGCCCACATTACAACCCAAAAAGTCCTTTCAGATTGAAAAGCGCAATTTGATAGCAAGAACCCTAGGCGCCAAGAGGCATGATCGAAAATCAATACATGGAGAAAAGTCAAAGCATTATTCAAAGCAAAAATTCAAACTAGGGCCATCATCAGCAACCTGGGGCACGGCTCATGATAAAAACTCTCGTGTTTTGACAAAACAAAATCGAAAGATTTGAATGAAAATCAATTGATGGAGTAAAATAATTTTGAAATTCCAAAAGGAGAATTCCAAGAACCTAGGCATGTCTACCATTTCAAAATAGTCAAACTCTTCGTCCAATTAGGGGCACCATTCGAAAGTCGCTTCATCTTTCTCTCTCTCATTTGCGTCAACATAGCCTAGTCAAAATCCACCCCTTTTGCCAAAAGTCAAAAGAGTCATCCCGATTTTGTCAATTCTCGACTCGTGGAAGCCATTTTAACGCATGAAAAAATATCACCCCTGAGAGAAGCTCGTTGGGCTGAAAACCGCAAGGGCGGGCAGACCCAAGCAAAAATTAGAGCAAAAGCCTGCTAGGTCAAAAACCCGCAAGGGCGGCCTAGGCAAAAGCTAAGGCAGTTAATAAAAAAGGCTCGCTAGACCGAAAACCCAAAAGGGCGGTACTAGGAAAAATTTAGAGCGCAAAAGAAAAGTGTTAATACCTGAGCGAAACCATAGCCTGAATCGTGTGCATGGTCAACTGGTTGCCAAAACCATCAGAACAGGGGTTCGTCACTCACTGGTGCACAACAGCTCGATGTCATCTACTGAGGCAAGTGTATGCCTAAAACTCGGGCACAAACTTCAGCCCAAAGCTCAAACCTTAACCAAAGGAAAGTTTCAACCCAAAGCTCGAGCTCTGACCAAAAACAAACTCCAGCTCAAATCTAAGCTCCGACCAAAAACAAACTCCAACTCAAATTCAAGCCCACACCGTACCAGTCCACTGGCCAAAGATAGTAAAGCAAAAAGGGTACTTAGATGTGTCCTTATTTTTCAAAACAAACAAAAAACAAAAAAACAAAAAAAGGAATGTTGTACACGAGTACCAACTCGCGAATCTTGAATGTTGTCCAAAAGTCATTCAACCAAGCTACGGTCCAAAAGACCTAATGCTCTCGAGCAATGGTCCAAAAGACCTAAGCTTCTCAATCAACCAAGCTACGGCCTAACCGACCTAATGCTTTTTAGTCTCTCAAGCGACGGTCAAAAGGGCCTAAACTTCTCATTCAATCGGCGACGGTCAAAAGGACCTAAGCTTCTCATTTAATCGAGCGACGGTCAAAAGGACCTAAGCTTCTCATTTACCCAAGCGACGGTCAAAAGGACCTAAGCTTCTCATTCAATCGGCGACGGTCAAAAGGACCTAAGTTTCTCATTTAACCGAGCGACGGTCAAAAGGACCTAAGCTTCTCATTCAATCGGCAACGGTCAAAAGGAACCTAAGCTTCTCATTCAATCGAGTGACGGTCAAAAGGACCTAAGCTTCTTTGTCTATTGTCTAATTGAGCGAAGGTCAAAAGGACCTAAGCTTCTTTGTCTATTGTCTAAATGAGCGACGGTCAAAAGGACCTAAGCTTCTTAGTCTATTGTCTATCGAGCGAAGGTCAGCAAGACCATAGTTTCTTTGCCTCTCGGGCTACGGTCTAAGCGACCTAAAGCCTTTTCGTTTCTTGAGCTACGATCTAACCAATCTAAAGCCTTTTCGTCTCTCGGGCTACGGTCTTACCAACCAAAAGCCTTTTCGTCTCTCAGGCTACGGTCTAACCGACCTAAAGCCTTTTCGTCTCTCAGGCTATGGTCTTACCAACCTAAAGCTTCTTAGTTTCTTGAGCTACGGTCTTACCAACCTAAAGCTTCTTAGTTTCTTGAGCTACGGTCTAACCAACCTAAAATCCTTTTAATCTTTCGAGCCGAGGTTCATCCTCCGGAACTACACTCTATCTGCACTTCGTCCTCCGGGACTCGCACTCTATCAGCACTTTGTCCTCTGGGACTTCACATTGTCTAACACTTCGTCCTCTGGGATTGCACTTTGTCTAGCACTTCATCCTCCGGGACTCACTTTTGTCATACCTGCATTGATTTTGCATGCTTACGTGACATTTCATGACATATCAACTTGTATCATCGTTCATGAATTGTCTCAATCGAACGTCAAATTTAAGCTCTTCAAGTTCAAGCCACTTCTAAAAATTCAAGCTCTTCAAAATTCAAATTATTCAATTCAAGCTTCTTTCAAAATTCAAACTTCTTTCAAAATTCAAGCTATTCAAATTCAAGTCTCTATCAAAATTCAAGCTATTCAAATTTCAAGTTTCTTTCAAAATTCAAGCTATTCAAACTCAAGTCTCTTTCAAAGTTCAAGCCATTCAAACTCAAGTCTCTATTCAAATTCAAGTCTCTTTCAAAATTCAAGCCATTCAAATTCAAGTCCCTTTCAAAATTCAAGCTCAAGTCTCTTTCAAAATTCAAGATTCGAATTCAAGTCTCGTCCAAAATTAAAGCTTTTCAAAAAATCAAGTCTCTTTGCCGTCCGAGCATCTCGTCCTCTGGGACTCTTCCTCACATAACACTATCAACATACATGCATTGTCCCAATTGAACTACGTAGGTCTGATCCCTACAAAGGGGTACGTAGGCAGCTCCATGAGCGCGACCACCTTTATTGCATTCTTGCATTTAACTTAAAGACTTTGGAGTGATGGATTGGGATGTCTAATCTTTAACGTCACTTATACCAAGCAATGGTACCTAAGTTCTGTAAAAGAGGGACTACTGTAGACACCCCAATCTGGGCCTCTGAATAATCTTTAAGTTTCCTCGATGATGAAATAAGGAAAAATATACCTTCAAGGCTTGGATTATTGCTCCTTTGCTACTCCTTCTCTAACCTCAAGAAAATCCCATTTTAAACATATAGGGTGGCCCTCGGTTCGATTGCAAAAGATAAAAATGCATTTACCTTGTCAAAAATAACTTTTCCCATGACACACTGAGGGTAAAATGGGCACACATTTCAATGTAAAAAATACCTTTGAGTGAAACCAATTGGGTTAGAAAGAGGACTCGACAAGCTTTCCAACGCTTTGAACCACGCCCAAATTCGAGTTCGGGAGTGTTCGGGGCACCCCCGCGAAGTTTGGTGTGCCCCTATCTCGGAATACCGCGCGGCATTCCAGAAACGCCACGTGGCATTTCAAAATGCTGCACAGCATTTCAGAAAAATTCAAGAAAATCACTCCGCCGCACGGGATTTCAATATACAGCATGGCATTTCACTTTATGTCGCACGGCATTTCGGGAAAAAGTTCTGACAGGTGTAGAAAGTGTTCGGCCACGCCTGCAGGAGGAGCGTCTTGGCCAGAAAATAAGTTTTATTCTGCCCAGAAGCCACCTCCCCTCTTTGTAGTGATCATCCTTGGCCTTCTTGCCTATAAATACACCCCTCCTCTAGTTGAGATGCACCCCTTCAACTCCAAATAAAGTTACTCTACCATTTTCTAGACTCACTATCTCTCTCTAAAAAGACCCCCCTTGATTCTCTCTCTACAACTCCTTACACCCATCACCACTATACACACCTCTTTCTCTCTCTACATCAACCCACAAGCTAGTCTATTACAAAATCAATCTCAAATTGATTTCTCTCTCTCTCTCTACACTCATTTACTCACAAGTCTCTCAAAACTCAATCCAAATCAACATCCACTCTCCATCTTCAAGCACATCCAAGCTTCAATCAAAAGGTATAAATCAAGTTTCGTTGGGCTAAACCACATTTAACTTTGAGGGGAGCCGATTGAGGCCCTTCTCGGTCTTTCTATATCGAGTTTGGGTCTCAAACGAGCTTTATATTCAAAAAGCACAAAAAACATTTTTTGCATTGGATACGCTACATCGTGCGGCATTTTACGACACTGCACGGCGTAGCGTATTACACCGTGCATTATTTCATTTCTTGTACATATTCCTTCTTGTGTTGTTCTGTTTAGTCTGCTTGTTACTTTTCTGTGCGGGTACATTCTAGAATCAAGTTTCATGTTAAAAGTCTTTTTTTTTACTTTATTAAATCTTTTAACATTTCAAAAAGCTTTTAACATTGTTTTACATGATAAGATGAACAAAAGGGTCTCGTAAATCACTTTTCAGAGATTCGAAAAATATAAAAAACTATTTTGCAGACCTATGGTTTGTTTTGTCATGTAAGAGCAAACTGATTCTGGAATGCGTAGATAAGTATACCGCACGGTGTTTTGGTTACACCGTGCGATGTATCCGATTTGTCGTGTGGTGTTTCACATGATCTTGGCAGTCTGCTATAATGTTGTTATTTCACTTTCTGTACATTTCTCATCCATTTCATATTGTACAGTTTGCACCACAAGCACGCCAATGTGTTATATTTAATCCCGTGTCCCTTTCCCGTACATGTTTTAAAGTTAAGTTTTTCAAATGATATTAAATCCCTCATTTAAAATGCTTAGTAGAGACCGGTTTTTACCGGGCGAGCGGAGTGCTTTTTCAACAAAACCTTCCCCGCTCGTAACGTGGCTCCCGGATCCAAAAATCTCAACGTTTTTGCTAAATCAAAAGCCTTTTTCTCTCAAATAAACTCTCGATTTCTCGGATCATCCATCTCAAAAATCCGGGTGGTGACTCTTCGAGCCCGCGCCGGGCGCTAGGAGCCCACAGTGGTAATCTCTGAGCGTAGCCCTAACGCATCGGGAAGGTAGTGTAGTTGGATCAAACAATCGACAAAACGTTCCAGAGTCTGGAAAATAGACGATCTGGCGGTCGAGCAAAGGATCTGGCGGTTGAGGAATGGATGTTGCGGCCGAAGGATAGATCTTGCGGCCGAGGAATTGATCTCTTAAGGAGATTTTTAAGCAACAAGTTGCTCGGGTGAAGAAATGATGTTAAGGCTGTGAGATCAATGTCACGACCGACAGATGGATTCTCCTAGGATTCTGTATTTTCTGTCTGAAAGGCTATATGGCTCTGGATTGGGTCCTCTAAGCGGCTCAAAGTTTTTACCATAAGTCCATGGGTTCACGAGAAGTCAATCAGCAATCACTGTATCCATTTCATCATCAAGATGGTCCCCAAGGTGGGACTTGAAATAATCGTTAGGCCAAATTGGGGTGTCTACGGATGCCCCTTTTTGACTGAGCTCAGACGGATCGCGAGACATGTTTGAGTAAGAGTCAAAGCTGTAAAAACAACTCAATTTGGTCCAACCACTATTACAAGGGGTTTTCGAAAAAGGTTTTTGTTATGGTCGGGCCGGGAGGCTGCCTACGTATTCCACAAGGGAAATTCAGACCAATCGTAGTTCGGGTGGGCAATAAAGAAAAAGAAAAGTTTGGAGGGTTAGGAACAGAAGACGTACCTTCGGGCTTTGAATGCCGTAGTGTGACGTACCTAGACTGAGCCAGGGTTTTGGCGGAAGAGTAGCTGAAGGAGCGCGGGGCTGCCGGGGAAGTTTTTGCGGAGAGCATCCTCAGTATTTTGGGGTAGATCAGTACACGGCAGGTGCGTTTGCTTTTCTTGATCATCCTTACTTTGACTGAGGGGAGCTCGGTAGAGTAGCCTACCCTTGCAAATGAGCTGGAAGGAAATGATGTGATTGGGGTGGAATCCAAGCCATCTGCTAGGGATGAATCGGACGCCGTTTTTGAAATATGGGGGGCGCAAGGCCAGTAACTAGAGCACGGAGCTTTGGGGGATGAGGGAACCGAGGCACGGAGCCGGTTGTAGTCATGAGGCAAGAGCCTGAGGTGATAGAATTGAGGCATAGAGCCTGCTGTGGTCATGAGGCGAGGGCCTGAGGAGATTGGAGCTTTGAGCTTGATAGAACCGAAGCGTGGAGCTAGTATTGATCATAAGGCGAAAGCCTAAGGTGTCGGAGCTTAGAGCTTGGCGTGATTTGAACCAAAGTGTAGAGCTGGTTGCATTCTGATGGTCTGTGCATAGAGCTTTCTCATCATAAGTTTTGGCGTAGAGCCAAAGGATCGAGGCGCTGGACCGATTAATAAAACCGAGGCGTAAAGCCGGTTGATTGCAAGGTTGACTTGTTTCATAAGAGATATGTAGAGCATATTTATGTGATGATGTTGGTTAGACATGAATAGATATGATGATGCAGACTCGATGTGATAATGGTGATGCAATTGATGCAAATGTGCACGGGCCCATGCGTGTGTGTTTGATATAAGCGTAGAGCTTTTTTCAAGTTCCGGACTTGAGCATTCAGAGCGTAGAGCTCAAGCATTCGGACGGCAGAATCCGATCATTCAAAGTACAGGCTTTGAGTATCCAGTATGCGGTGGTTGGGCATCCAAGCGTAGAGCTTGAGTATTCAAGTGTAGAACTTGAGCATCCAGTACACAGTGGTTGGGCATTCGAAGAGCTTCAAGCATTCAAAATGTTAGATTTTGAGCATTCAATCTTTGAATTTGAGAATTGATGATGTCTTGATGATTGAGGCGGCGTAAAGCCTGTTGAGATAGTTGTTACGGCTTCGAGCCAGTTGAGATTGCTTGAGTATGATTATAGGCGTAGAGCCTGCTGCTGGGATAGCGAGCGTAGAGTTGCTGAGTCGAGGGCTTGGAGCCGCTGAGAAGGCGAATATGGGCGTAGAGCCGTTATGATAATGGGCTTCGAGCCGCTGAGTAATGGGTGTAGGGCCTGTTAACGATAGTGATGAGCTTGGAGCTGCTGAGTGAGCCTAGAGCTGTTGAGTGATAATGAGCGCGGGCGTAGAGCCGTTGAGTGATAGTGAGCATAGGCATAGAGCCGCTGAGTGAGTTGATGGATGTATGGTTGTTGGAGTGGCGAGCTTAGAGCTGCTGATGTAATGAGATGGCGGGCGTAGAGCTGTTGATGAATATAGGTGCAGGCGTAGAGCTGTTGAGGTAATGGGCGTAGAGCCGTTGAGTGATTTTGACAGTAGTGGGCACGGAGCAAGAGCTTGGTTTTGATAGTTCTTAGTGGTCAAGTGACCAGCATCTGGTGAGTTTGCTGTTACGGAGAGAGAGTTTCCTCATGCTCGGATATGCCCCCGAGGCCAGTTTTGATTGCGTCGTATTTGCTTGGGGATGCCCCCAAGGCTATTTTGTTATCGAGGATCCAGAAGTCAATAATAGCTTGAGTTTTGGGTGCACTGAGCATGATATGATGTTGCCGAAGGAAATTGATTGGAGGGCTAGGAGATCGATGTCTCGACCGAGGAATCGAAGTTTCGGCTGTGAGAATGCCAAGGGTCAGAAAATCGATTTAAGTTTGGTTTAATCGATTTCACGGCTCATTTTTTTCTTTTCCCTTCCTTCATTCTTCTTCTCCGTTCCTCTCGTCCGACGACCACCATCGTTCGCCGCCGTCTTCATTCCTCCGGCCATCACCGCCGGTTTCCACTGCCCTCATTGCCAGTTTCGGCTATTGCAACCATTGCCTTTGGTTATTTTCTTCCCCTATTGATTTGAACGTGATGGCCACACCATCTTCGGACGTTGTGGGTTCATCCTCGCACCCTCCATGTAGGTGCGAGTACCCGTCTTCCGACGAGGAGATGATTGGGGAGCTTGGCTTGTTCGACTCTGCTACCTACGTTCTTCCTTCGCGTAGGTTGGGTTTTGGCAGTTTCTTGCAGTACCGCCCTCTCGTTGTTGGCCCAGAGGCCGAGGTGGTTCGTCGGGAACCTGAGCTGCACCTGAGCGTCCTTAATGTACCGGTAAGTTTCCTGAAAAGTAAAAGGTTTACTTTTAGTTCGGAGTTTAATCTTGCATGGTTTTAAAAGTGAATTTCTTATTTGCGGGATGAAATCCCTTTTAGCCAGGGGCATGAATGAGAGGGACCTGTGTTTGGGTTGAATTTGTTCTTGCTCAAAGAAACTAAAATAACCATGCCCCCTGTTTAGGCAATGCATGCTTTTAAATGTTAATTTGATGCCCCCTAGTGTTTCCATTGTTTAAGTAATCATAAGATTAACTCCCTTTTTGTCTTTGGCAGAGAAATAGGAGGCTGGAGGCTCGCGGTGGAGGCAAGGAGGTGCACAGGTGGTTTTTGACACTGCCAGAGCAGGCCCGGGAACTGGTACGTGTTGCGGGCTTCGAGGCGTTCATTCTGGGCCTCAATCTTCCGAAGATGGATTGGTCGTTGATGACCTCGCTGGTTGAAAGGTGGTGGGATACCACGAACACATTCCACTTCCCTTCTGCTGGCGAGATGACAATTACGCCTGGCGACTTCTCTCTTTTGACTGGCCTGCGAGTAGGCGGAGCTCCTTTTTGGGTTGACCCCCGGCTTTGGGAGCGGGCAGGGGCTCTGGAGTGGTTCTTGGGCAAGGTGCCACCTCTTCACTCACGCGGTCATGTCGATGTCTCTTGGCTAAGCAAGACTTTTATGACGGCTGATATCCTTACCCAGGTTAGTGTCGAGCAGCTGACACAGGCCTTCCTTCTTTATCTCCTTGGGCAAACGTTGTTTGTCAACAAGGATGGCTCGGTGCACACACAGCTCCTGGCTCCTTTGCAGGGTTTGGAGGCCATAAAGGAGTTTGATTGGGGATTGTCTGCTTTGGCCACTTTGTATGGCAATCTAGGAGCTTGCTCACGGGACAAGAGTCCCATCCTTGGCGGTCACTACCGGGCGCTTGAGGTATATATCTTTCTCTCTTGCTTCTTTTCCTGTTTTGACTTCTCCTAGTATTGAACTTGTTTTGGTTAATCTGCTTTTCAGCTCTGGGCTTTCGAGCACCTTCTCCAGTTTCCCCCTGAGACTAGGCATGGAGATGCGAACTGTATACCTCGCTACGAGCGATGGTTGGTGGGACAACGGAAGCCACGGTTGCCAGTTTTGAGCCTTCCCGAGTGGCGGCGAGTTTTGGACCGACTGACAGTCGATCAGGTACCTTTTTCTTTGGATTTCTTGTCCTTAGATTTGCATATCCTTATGGTGTGGCTGATTTGATCTCGTTTTGCAGGTATGGTTTGACCCTCGGGTGGTGTACCAGAGGATGCCCCTCTTGCACGTTCTAGGGTTCTGGACCGTACCTGTAGCTTGCTCGAGGGTCCATTTTGCCGAGCCTGGTACTTAGGTGATCGGGTGGCTAGTCAGTGGCGTCCGCGTGCTGAGGCGCTTCAGTTTGTTCCTCCTCCTCCTCCAACATCGATGAGGTCCACTTCTTCGATGTCTAAGGAGGACTTGAGGAATGCTCGGATCAAGGATTGGGCAGGTTTGCTTCTTCAGGCAGGAGACTACACGGAGTACTGCCGTGTTTTCTTAGCTTCAGCTGCTGTTGCTCCTCCTGTTGCTTCTGTCTGGCCGCGGGCCCCTTCTTTTGTCTCCTTCCATTCTGATGATGGGGAGGAGGAGCGACTGGCGCTTACTCCTTGCATGACCCAGCTTTACACGCTACCAGCCGGGGTTTCACAGGTATTGCCTTATTTCTGGTTTTGTTTTCCCTGCTTTATCATTGTATCTGTTGCTCTTGTATTTGAAATGCCTGGTCTGTTTCCATAGGTGCCTGCTGAGATAGTGCAGGAATGGCTCCATGCCTATCAGAGTGCAGAGGCTTTGGTTCGGACACAGCGCCATAGGATCCTCGAGGTATGACTCTCTCCATGTGTTTCATTTGCTTTGTATCATTCCTTGAATCTGAATGTTCGTATCCTCTTTGGCTGCAGCTTGAGGCTGAGTGAGCACCAGCTGCTGGTGGGGAGGATGTGGGAACCAACGAGCAGTCCTCGTCTCAGAGATCATCTCAGAGACGCCGTCGCGATTAGTCTTTTAGGATTTTCTTCTTTCCTGTTCATAGTTAGTAAAAGAGGCAAGCAGAAGTTGTATAGTGAAAGCAACCATAGCGAGAATTTTGTAACTAAACTTTTGTTCATGAAATGAAAAGAGCTTTTCGCACCCCTAAATGCTTTGAGATATGCATGTGAAAGTCAAAACATGGCTTTTTGAACAAGCGTTTGTCGATAGACAGTAATCTGTGTGAAATGGAGTACTGGCCAAAGAATCGATCGTTCGATATTGTGGCCGATGTATCAATTCTTTGGCTGTTACTTTGATTTTCCTAGGGTAAATTTTGCTTTGGCCAAGTGGCATCCCCTTTTCTCTTCCTTCTTATGCTTGGTTTTGATTTTCCGCCTTTTGCTTTTGCCATATTCCATAGTCTGATTGCCAAATTCGAGGGCTTTCGAGGTACCCTATTTATTGTGTCAATGACCTTTAGGTTAAAAGGGATGAACTATAATTCTCGTGTCTATTGCTGTTGCCAATTCCTCGAGAAAAGCATACTCATCTTTTGCGAGCTCAATACGCAGGGTTAGCTCTGCCTATCATTGAGCACAAATCTTTTGATGTCTTCCCTTCTCTCCAAATGTTTGGGTTGCATCTTGATGTGAGATTGCCTACGTATCCCAATCAGGGAATCAGGCCTTTTACGTAGTTCCAAAATTACCACCTTTGAGGTTGGGTTTCCACTCTTGGTTTTTCTTCTCACATGCTCTAGATTTTGCCTAGGTTACCTGATGGAGGTTGAGTCCCTACCGAGCTTTTGAATGCCTTATCTTTTGCCTAGGTTGCAATTTTGCAATTTCTTGCCCTAGCAGGCTTTGCTCTTACTTTTGCTTGGGTACTTAGGTTGCCCAACGAGCATTTCTCTCAAGAGGCTTTCTGTGTTTTTTGGAGAGGATTTTGATGAATCTCCTGTTGCGTCTGTACTTTCATAATGGGTAAGCTAACCCTAAGTGTTCTCACAGAGATAGTGTCTTCTTTCCAAGTTTTGACAAAAACCTAGTTTCTTAAGCAACTAAAGTTCATCATCTCCTTCCTTTTGTCAGGGACGTAAAGAACTTGATTCCTCGAATTTTTCCTTCATTTGGCAAAGAGACTGTAGCGTATTGACAATTGCATTTTTAGGAATTTAGATTGTTAAATAAGCATAAGCTGGAAGATGAAAACAAGAATTCACTTAGCAGAAATAAAGTGCCCAAACAGGGGCCCAAAACATATTCTAGTTTGATTTAGAAAACAAAAGTAATGTTTAATGTTCTTTGCCATGTTGTGACTTTTCAGCTACTGTAGCATTTCGAGGTTATCCTCTTTCCCTTTGCCTTTCGCAACTTTATACTCTTTTTCACCCTTTCCTTTGCCAAATAGAGCCCTTGAACTGGATCCGTCTTCACAGCTTGCATGATAGCTACCTCTTCGAGACATGAGTTGTCCTCAAACGGAAACGTCAGCCTGGGTTTTCATTACTTTTTCCTCCTCCTTATTGATTGCGCAGTCACACAAGAGATTAGCCACTTCTACTTGGCTGAACAGTGATGTTAATTAAGGAGATTCCATTGAGGGGATCATCGCATTCTCCTTCCATTTCGTCGAAGTCACTTTCCCCTGTTCGATATGGGTCTGCATGTGCGAAACCCAGATCCTCTTCTTCCTCTATCCACTGGCTATAGTCACACTCTTCGTAAGGATTGACCCATGGTTGCAGTTGGAACTCCTCCACCTTCTCTATGAGATTGATTGTTTCCCAGACAATGGGTGGCGTCGGAATTTTGGGACGGTTGATGGGTACCACTATTTGGGCGGGCTCGAAGCGGGTGTGCCGTCTCATCATGATGACCATTTCCTTTTCTCAAACCAGATGCGGAGCCACTCATCGTCTTCTACAAATGGAATGTCTGAATCTTCCAAATTGTGCTTTGCCCAGGAATGTTCTCTCCATTTCCTTAGCTTTTCCTCCTTTGTTTGATCTCTGCTACTTATGTCGGACATGTCGGGATCGATCACTTCCGATTGATCGGACTTACTATCCTCTTTCTCCTCCATCATAAAACACTCATCCTCCTCGGGGAAGGTTAAGGTTGGTTTGGTTTGCTTGTTTTGGACAATGTATTGACTAGGGTTGTATGTGGGGTTGTGAGATAGATTTATGAGATTGATATTTTGGGGTGGCAGTTCAGCATTATGAGTAGGGAGTGGGTTGGCTTGCCCATCAGGTTTTGGAGGTTTTATAGTTCGGCTATCAATGAGGGTCTTGAATGTCATGGCAGAGACGCATACAGTTGTCTGTTTCATGCCCAGGGTGTTGGTGGTAGGCGCACTGTTTGTTAGGATCATGGTTTGGGCCATAGGGTGGCTGAGGAAGCGGTTTGTTTAAAGGTTTGAGATGCCATTGACAGCTAAGAATGGTCAAATCTTGGGACAAGGTCATGTAAAGAGGGTCAAAATTATGGCGGGGGCGATTTGAATTCCGGGATGAGCTAGCTTGGAAAGGGTCCTGAGGTAAGGATGTGCCAAGGGTATTTACGAAGGCGTGAGATGTACGGCTGGAAAAGGTTTTCTTAGGTGGAGGAGGAGCTTCTTCTTTCCCAATGAGCCCTAGCTTGATTCCATCTTCGATTTGCAACCCAGTGGCATGTAGGCGTTTGAAATCGGTGATAGCCTGTGTATAGATATGCCTAAGGTATTTGGGTTGCAGATTTTTGACAACTATTCTCACTTGATCTTCCTCGGAGGGGCGGTTCTTCATCTTGGCAGCCTTTTCCCTCCATCTTGCCACAAAGGTAGCAAAGTCCTCATTGGATTCTTGTTTGGTCATCTCCAAGTCTCGAGTAGTTAACTCAATTTGGACATTGTATGCGTACTGCTTGATAAAAGCGTTGGCAATTTTTGGCCAAGTTTGATAGTGCACAAATTCCAAAGTGAGGAACCAGTCGAGAGCGCTTCCAGTGAGAGTTCGTTGGAACAATTGGGCGATGAGCTCATCATTTAAGCCCATTGGCTTCAGGGTGTTGATGACGTGGCGAACATGACTGGTAGGGTTGCCAGTTCCATTGAACTTTTCGATGTTTGGCATTTTGAAATTTTCAGGCAGTTTAGATTCTGGGAAGAGGCAAAGTCCTTCGAAATCCAGAATTTGATCTCCTTGTGAACGGGCCAGAGCTTGTTTGATCTCCTTGACTTGCTTGGTCAGTTCGGGACTTTTCGCCAACACAACTTTTTGAGGATTCTCGTCTTCCATTGATCTTTCTTCGTCCTCAGCATCTCTGGCTGCTTTCTCGGCTAACAATGTAGCGATTTGAGCTCGGAGATCGGCAATAGCGGCGTCGTTGTCTGCCATGAGGGTAGGACGATTGCTTGATGAAGCTTAGGATCTGGTAGATAGGGGAGTTTGTTGAGAGGGTGACTGTGAAGTCCCTGGGAATGATTGGGACCGTTGTGGTGAAGGTGTTTTGGCAGACGAGGATGACAGACGGGATGGTGCAGCTTCGGGTGTTGTAAGAGTATAAAATTGGCTGTGGTTGCTTCTTTGTTTTACCTATTGTGCCTGCTTTGTAAAAGTAGGAATACCTGCAAGTCAGTACTTGGCTCGTACAGGGTTAGGATTTGGGCTGAAAATCCCAACCCTTCTGCACAGAAAGAAATGTTACAACAACAGATGATACAAGGTGTGAGGAAGAACTTTTGCAAGCAAATGAAAGTAGGTTCCTAGCCTGTAGGTTCCTGTCTTAGTTTGATAAGTTTTATGGCTTTTTAATGCATGCAAGGTTTAGGTAGTCTCAGGGTGCTCCGTTGTCAAAGGGCACCAGTCCTTTCACCAGCCCATCATAGGCGGTGATTAGGTGATTCCCTTTTTGATATACCACTAGGTACAAGTGACTGTGGAGTTTGCTGGAACCCCTAACATAGCCCGTGTCATGCCGGGGTATTAGGTTAACTCAACGGGGTTGCTCGCTCGATGCATATGATAAATGAATTAAACAAGTCAAGTATTAGTCTTATGTTGAACTTTCTGGTTATGGCTCTCATGTCCCCAGCAGAGTCGCCAAAAGCTGTAGACACCTCCCAGACGGGGCATCGCCATACAGGTTGATCGTTTGTTGCTCGATTGGTTGCTTGCTTCATAAACCAAGATCGTGGACATTCCCATGGCTAGGAACATCGCCACACGATAACGGTCATCATCAAAACAGAGTCGCCACCCAATTTATTAAAACTAGGAAAACAGATAAAGATTCTGGGTACGGGAGCCAAGAGTATAGTAAGAGGAAGGTGTTAGGCACCCCTTTCTGCCCAGCCGTGAGGCTGACCCATAGTTATTCAACATAAGACATATAGATGCTTTGTTTAATTCTAACACATAGTCTGTTTAATTAAGCCTTTAAACAGTAAATAAGGTGAGCCAATGCGATAAGTAAAGCATGCATCAGAAAGCAGAAAAGCAAAACAAGTTGTCCCAGGGAGATGGATCCCGCGGCCGGTGAATGGATGTCACAGCCGAGGGATCCTCCTGGTTTTATGTACCGGCCGAGGGATTGAAGCCCCGGTCGGTGTTCTTCCTCACACCAGACAAAAAAGTTAGTAGATAATCAAAACGCTACGATTAAGATTTATAGACAGAAAGTAAATCAAACCAGAGGCCGTTGGGCCTCACCACCTTGATCCCTCAGTTGCTTGATTGCTTCGGATTGATTGTGATTGACTGATTGCTTCTTTGAGACCCTAGGGTTAGGGTTTGAACTTCTGGGTTTGATCGTCGGATTGATGGTTGCCTTCGGGAGGTTAGGGCTTTTGAAAAGGGGGTTTGAGAGAGTGTTTTTGCAAAGTTTCGTGGCTTGAGAGGGTGTGGAAGTATACGAATTTTGTGTATTTCGTTCTTGTTGTTTTCGGAACCCAAAAGCCCTTTATATAGGCTATTGGTGACTCAATCTGGCCAATCAAAATGCACGATTGCAATTGCAATTGCAATGCAATGCAAACTCTTCGTGATAATCTCTGAGCGTAGCCCGAACGCATCGGGAAGGTAGTGTAGTTGGATCAAACAATCGACAGAACGTTCCAGAGTCTAGAAAATAGACGATCTGGCGACCGAGCAAAGGTTCTGGCGGCCGAGGAATGGATGTTGCGGCCGAAGGATTGATCTTGCGGCCGAGGAATTGATCTCTCAGGGAGATTTTCAAGCAACAGGTTGCTCGGGTGAAGAAATGATGTTAAGGCCATGAGATCAATGTCACGGCCGACAGATGGATTCTCCTAGGATTCTGTATTTTCTGTCTGAAAGGCTATATGGCTCTGGATTGGGTCCTCTAAGTGGCTCAAAGTTCTTTCCATAAGTCCATGGGTTCACGAGAAGTCAATCAGCAATCACTGTATCCATTTCATCATCGGGATGGTCTCCAATGTGGGACTTGAAATAATCGTTAGGCCAAATTGGGGTGTCTACAATGTTATGCCTTGGTGCTTTGACCAGGTTTTCCTCACTAGACTCAGTAGTTTGAAAAGATGAAAAGCTAGACTCGGATTGAGTTTATTCGGAGTCGGAATTGGAATCGGAATCGGAACTAAGATCAGAATTAGCATTTTTCACTTTGTATTTTAGAGTGTGTTCCACGGTCCAGTTAGGGTAAGTCCCTTTTTCAGCATCCATAATCAGCTCAGAGCAGTCTTTTTCATTACCAAAGTTGATCATCAGCACCTCACTGTCATCTTGATTCGCACTTTCATCACTATCACCCTGCAGGTCTTGGAGGGCCATTTGGTTTGCTATTGCTGTTATCTCTTCCAATTGAACTTCAATCTCTGCTTCGTCGCTGTTGTCGACTCTTCGTGTGCCAACAAATCCCCGCCAATTACCAAAGCTATCTGTGATGGGGTGGATCACCCTTATTTCATTGTCGGTGACCCCCTCATCACAGAGTAGGTTTAGTGATATTTCGTGAAGTGGATCATTGTCAGCAAATTCTTCTTCCCTTGCTTCTTCAACTTCAAAGTTGTTGACCTCGTCGATTGGCTAATAGTCGTCAGTAGGTGCGCAAGGGTCATAGAAATAGATTGGGACCCTGCGAAATCCTTCTTCTTCAATTATGCCTTATACTTCTTCATCATAGATTGTTCTTGCGAACATGACATGATCATCCTCAGTGATAATTACCATAGGCTTTGGCTGATCCACCGGAGTGATGTATTTAGAAGGGTCAAAAATCTCGGCAGCAGGATGGACCGGGCCAGACAGCTTGGTGACAATTTGAAAGTGCGAATCAGACATGAACAGTGATGTAGTCATTTTTCCTGAAAAATTGTGCTTTAGTCAGATTAGTTTAGCCTACCTCCTTCAGTTTGATTTAAAAAGGCTCCTAAGGTTTGACCTGCAAAAGAAGACTTTACAACATACATATATACAATGGGTGTGAGGAAGAACTTTTACAAACAAATGCAAGTAGGTTCCTGTCTTATTTTGATAGGTTCTATGGCTTTTCTAACACATGAAAGGTTTAGGTAGTCTCAGGGTGCTCTGTTGTCAAAGGGCACCAGTACTTCCGTCGGCCCATCATAGGCGGCGATCGGGCGGTTTCCTTTTTGATATACCACTAGGTACAAGTGACTGTGGAGTTTGCTAGAACCCTTAACATAGCCCGTGACATGTCGGGGTATTAGGTGAACTCAACGAGGTTGCCTGCTCAATGCATATAATAAATGAATCAAATAAAGCATGTATTAGTCCTATGTCGAACTTTCTGGTTATGGCTCTCAAGTCCCCAGCAGAGTCGCCAAAAACTGTAGACACCTCCCTAAAGCAGGGCATCACCATACAGATTGATCGTTGCTGTTTGTTTGGTTGTTTGCTTCGTAAACCAGGATCATGGACATTCCCATGGCTAGGAAAATTACCACACGATAATGGTCATCATAAAAACAGAGTCGCCACCTAGTTTAAGAAAACTAGGAAAAACATGTAGAAATTCTGGGCACGGGAGCCAAAGGTACAATGAGGGGAATGTGTTAGGCACCCCTCTCTGCCCAGTCGTGAGACTGGCCCATAATCGTTCGACATAAGATTAGCGCATGCTTTATTTAATTCTAACACATAACCTGTTTTTAGCCATTAACAATGAATAAAGTGAGCTGAGACAATAAGTAAATCATGCATTAGAGAAGCATAATAAAGCAACATGTCCCAGGGAGATGGATCTCGCGGCCGGTGAATGGATGTCACGGTCGAGAGATCCTCCTGGTTTGATGTACCGGCCGATGGATCGAAGACCCAACTGATGTTCTTCCTCACAGTAGACTATACGATTAACAGATAATCAGAAAACTATGATTAAACATAAAAACGGGAAATAAATTGAACCAGAGGCCCCTGGGCCTCACCACCTTGATCCCTCAGTGGCTTGATTGCTTTGGATTAAGGGTGATTGATTGATTGCTTCTTGAAACCCTAGGGTTAGGGTTTGAACTTTGGGGTTTGATCGTCGGATTAATGGCTGCCTTCGGGAGGTCGGGGCTTTTGTAGAGGGAATTTGAGAGTGTATTTCTGTAGAGTTTCGTGGCTGATGGGGGTGTGTTGGTATATCAATTTCGGAACCCAAAGGCCCCTTTATATAGACATAGGGATGACACAACTCAACCAATCAAAACACACGATTGGAATTGGAGTTATAGGGTGATACAAACTTCATGGCAATCCCTAAACGTAGCCCGAACGCATCAGAAAAAGGCTGCTAGGGTTTTGTGAACGGATCAAATGATTGACAGAACGTTCCAGAATCTAGAAAATGGACAATGTGGTGGCCGAAGAATTGATGTTGCGGCTTAGGAATGGTCCTGGCAGCTGGCTAATCGATCTCTCAGGGAGTTTTTCAAGAAACAAGCTTCATGGGTGAAGAAATGATGTTGAGGCCGTGAGATCAATGTCACGGCCGACAGATGAATTCTCCTGGGATATTGTACTTCTGTCTGAAAGGCTATTTGGCTCTGGATTGTGTGGGCAGCATGCCCTCGGAGAAAGGATTCCGTTCCTTCCGCCATTGCGGCCCTTTTTTGGAAATCGAGGGAGCGCGAGTGCAGGAGGCAAGCGCTCGTAAAATACAGAGTCGCCACTTGAGTTTTGAAGATCCGACACTCAAGGAACCGTATTTCGAAGCACCTGCCACGCTATTTGATTTGAAAAAGTTTAAGGAACCAGTCCGTCACAACCATATCTGGGTTCGGGAGCCAGGTTACGAGAGGGGAAGGGTTTTAAGGCACCCCTCTTGCCCAATCCGGAGATCGGTCTCTACTTAGGCATTTTTATGAAAACTTTTGTGATTCTTCTTCTTTTTTATTATTTTTAGCCAATTAGGGCGGGGGAACAGTTAATCAGGGATTAAAACTGTAGCACGTTTGCAGGATATGACCAAATAATAGCATGGATGGATGGCAAATTGAAGAATAAATGGGATAAAACCCAAAACATTGATCAAACACCAAAACAGTGCATTGGCATGGTTTTATCACAAACAATAGCCAACTTGCATGCATGGATGAACCTGCATGCAAGGGAGCTGTCGCGCGATAGAACCATACACTCGCGCGAGTGTTGATGTCTCACCAACAGTTTGAATTTCATCCCCTTCTGGGCTCTGGAAGGACCAGTGCACACCCAGGGGGCAAACCAAGCAGTTTATATGTAATGAATCTAAACTAAATATTACAGACTGATTGGAAATGAAACTGAAATAAATGGAAATACAGCCCCTAAACAGTGGGGGAATTAATAGAGGCCAGGGTCCTAGCTGCCCATGGAAGGGCCATTTCTGGAATTCAAAGAACCATCGCGCGACAGAGAAAGAGTCTCGCGCGATGCTCCTGACTGGACTTCCAGGAATTGCTTTGCATGCTTGGGGTCCTGAAACAGGTTCAGGGATCACCCAAGGGCATTCCAAATTATTTAAAGTAGTAAGCTAAGCTACTGTACTTATTTTTGACATGCATCACAGTGATCTATATTGGAAAATAAATTACAACAAGCATGCTCATAATGAAAACAATAAATGACCAGCCTCCCTTCCCCACGAGGACCATTCTCTTGCTGACAGAACTGTCGCGCGAGTATAGTGGACCATCGCGCGAGGGTTTGGCTGTCAACAGCTTCTTGTAACT
Organism: Rhododendron griersonianum; assembly: GCA_018127125.1. Taxonomy (NCBI): domain Eukaryota; kingdom Viridiplantae; phylum Streptophyta; class Magnoliopsida; order Ericales; family Ericaceae; genus Rhododendron; species Rhododendron griersonianum. Next base: position 25,097,797 of record CM030791.1, on the reverse strand, counting down.
CTGCTGACTTTAGGACCAGGACTGGTATTGATTACCAGCCTTGGCCCTGTCAACCCCCCTCAGGGATCAAAACAAAAATAGGCTAAATGTTATACCTTTGCTTGAAAAGGGTTTTGGAAAATGGATTGCTTGAGTGGTGTAGCCTTGCAACTAAGTGTGTATTGAACACTAGATTTGAAAGACTAGGAAGTGGTTTGGGTTAGTAACTTTGTGCTAGAAAGAACTTGTTTGCTTTGTAAAATAGTGATTAACCTTGCTAATCTTTCTTTTTGGAACTTGGTAACCCTTAACATGGAAGACCAATGGGGGTATTTATAGGGAGAGTGAGTGGGCTAGGTGGTGGCCAAACTTGGCTTTGTAACCAGCCAACAAGGCTGGTCACAACTTGGTGGAAAAGCTGGCCAACAAGGTGAGTGGGGGTGGTTGTGAGGGTGAGGCTTGCCAGAACACTGCTCAGCTGAGGAAAACGGGGTTCCATCCTATGGGGACCCATGTGACACCCAATCATCACAAATCCAGCTAGATTGTGTGATAGTGACAGGGGAAAACTGTCGCGCGAGGGTTCGAAACCATCGCGCGAGGGTCAATAGTCAACAGTTTGACTTTGACCACACCTGTCAAGCTGAGTATCGCGCGAGAAACAGGAAGAGTCGCGCGATGGTCAAACCTGACCCTAGGGTTTGACTGAAGGTTCAGAGGGGTTCAAAAGGTTTAAGAGAGGTTCAAGGAAGGTTCCAAACGCTCCAAGCTCAATCCATTTCCCAAACTCAAGCCCGTTTGATTCGATTTCATCATCGGGGAAACAAGAAAACCGTAAAATAAAGTAAAACAAATGGGAGACCCAGATTGGGGTGTCTACAGTAGTCCCTCTTTGACGGCACGCGGAGCACCATTGACCGGTACGGGTAACGTCAAAGATTTCTAGACACCCACCAAATTCGCCCAAAAGCCGATTAAATGGAAAATGCAGACAAGTATGTAAAAATACCGTGCACCGGGGGGAAAATTGATGATCGGATGGATTGATCGTCGCTGATCGTTGATCGGACGGATGGATCGTCGCTGAGTGATGATCGGACGGATGGATCGTCGCTGATTTGATGATCGGGCGGATGGATCGTCGCTGATTTGATTGATGGACGGATGGATCGTCGCGGATTTGACGATCGGACAGATGGATCATCGCTGATTTGATGATCGAACGGATGGATCGTCGTGGATTGATGATCGGACGGATGGATTGTCGCTGATTTGATGATTGGACAGATGGATCGTCGCTGATTTGATTGATCGGACGGATGGATCGTCGTTGATTTGATGATCGGACGGATGGATCGTCGTGGATTGATGATCAGATGGATGGATCGTCGCTGATTTGATGATCAGACGGATGGATCGTCGCGGATTTGATGATCGGACGGATGGATCGTCGCTGATTTGAAGATCGGACGGATAGATCGTCGCTGATTGAAGATCGGACGGATGGATCGTCGCTGATTGATGATCGGACGGATGGATCGTCGCTAATTGAAGATCGGACGGGTAGATCGTCGCTGATCGAAGATCGGACGGATAGATCGTCGCTGATTGAAGATCGGACGGATTGATCGTCGCTGGGGATACAAAATTCTTCGGGTTTGGTGGCAAAGCTTCCAAAATGACTCTCAAATTTATTTTAGGAACATATTGATGATTCGTGAACCCGAAAGATGGGTAAATGAGACCGGGCCAGACCTAGAATCTGGATTGGGCCTGAGGCCCAAAAAAAGTGTCGCGCGACACTCAAGAACCATCGCGCGAGGGTTTCCAGTTAGGGCTTGGATCTGAACAGGCCCAGACCCGGCCCAGACCCGTTCCAAACGTTTAAACTCCGCGGGGGACGTTACAGAACAGTATTCAGTCGGTTTCAAATTCTCAGAACTCCAAAATTCTCAAAACCCTTTCACCCCTCTTCGCATACCTTCGATTTCTCCACGAAACCAACGCAACCACGCACACCATTTCCATCCATGGCCGATCACGGTGATAACGGCGGCGGGGGAGATGTTATCGATCAACCGGAAGACCGAGGAGGGCCCATGGTCGTAGAAACAGGGGATCAACCACTGGCGGAGGCCATCGCAGAGGCCGGTGCAGTGGCGGCGACGGGCGGAGATGGCGGAGAGGGCCACGAGCAGGAGGTGGGTGGCGAAGACGATCATCACGCGACAGAGCCAGAGGCTCGCGCGACGGTTGATGCTGGGGCCATGGGGGCTGCTTCGAGCAGTTGGACTCGAGTATAGCCGTGGAAGGCTCAGTAGTGACCGGAGGGAGTTCTGGGGAAGCAGGTGGCAGTGGTGCCAGAGGCGATGATATTGAACCGAACGCCTTGGCGGAGGGTAAAGGGCCTGTCGAGGAGACCGCGGAGGTTCCGGTTGAGGTCCGAGAGGAGGATGTATGTGCTACAAAACACGACGTCGCCGAGCACTTGAGCGATGAGATGTTGGCAAAGCTGCTTGAAGATAACCCCGCCATTGGACTGTATGTGCTACAAGCCAAAGAAGACCGGGCTCGAGCCATTGAGGCCTCGGAAGTTGCGGAGAGAGACAGGAGAGAGAGGAGCTTTTGAGAGAGGCGAAGGCCGAGGAGAGGGCCAGAGCAGAGGCGTAGGGGCCTAGGGTTACAGCCGTGGCGGAGGCGAAGAACACAGGACGGCCTGGTTTTTCAGCAGAAGCATATGTGCTTCCTACACCACACCTTTTTGTGCCATCGGGCATTGGGGCATACGTACCGTCGCAGAGGGACTACGACGACGAGCTCGTGCTGAGAGATCCCCGGGCTCACATTGCAGTGACATGGATGGAGGTATATTCTCAGAAAACACCCTTTGCAATTTGATTTCAATATTTTGCTTTCCATAGTTCAATTTCGATACTTGCTAGAACATGCTTGAACTTAGGATTGTATAGATGACCTGCGAGCCAAACCATGCCAAAACTACGTACTTCTTGTAACGTACGCCCAGCATGACATAACTTGAACCCACCATCCGTTGCAGACTTCATTGATTACCTAGAACTTGAAAATGAAATCCCTGTATACTGATAATTTCCGTTGTATTACTTGCCTTTGTGTCTGAAATAGGCTGGAACGACCACGCTGTCCTAGTAGCACTTGTTGAGAGGTGGAGGGATACCACCAATACCTTCCACCTACCACCTGGGGAGATGACAGTGACACCTGCAGACTTTGAGGCGATCACGGGACTTAGGGTCGGAGGCGAGCCCATCCCGTTCGACTGCTCTGTCTTGGAGTGTCGTGCACAGAAGAAAACCAGTATGCACTGATCAAGTCGCATGCTGACCAAACCTGCAAGACTGCAAGAAGCTCTTATTCTCAAACCTTCGGGCTCTGGAAGGACCAGTGCACACCTGTCGCGCGACAAAATAATAGCCTAAAACCAAGTTAAACATGCAAGGACAGCCACTGATCGGGAACAGAACGGAACCCATCCCGACCATCGCGCGAGTCGACTTCCGGGGATCCATGAAATGCAAGCTAGCAATTTAAGCTCTAAGAAAAGCAATAAACTGATTTTTACATGCATCAACAATGATCTATATCAAAATAAAACTATATAACAGCCATGAACATGAATAAGACAAGAAAAGTGCCCCTTCCCCACGTGGACCAATCTCATGCAGACGGAAGTGGATTTGCTAGGCCACGGCTTTTGAAACCTTGCTAGCTTTAAGGCTGATGTTGAGGTTTGAAAAGTGTTTGAGCGTTGAATAGCAAAGACCCTTTGTAATGCCAAATTTTTGTTAACCTTTGTGCTTGGTTTTTTTGTCGAATGGAAGAACAAAGGGGTATTTATAGGGAGAGCACCTTCCATTAATGGAAAGGTAGCTCGGTTCAAAGAATGGAGGCGAGCTTGGTAATTAAGTCGTATATTGACCATGCTTTGCGTGCCACTGATTGTACCCGAAGTGGCAGGCTAGGTTAGGTTCAAGGGTTTTTCAAACACTCAAACCTAATACCGTAAGTAAACTAATCAGGAAGCCCAGATTGGGGTGTCTACACCGCGGCTTCGGAGGAGCGTGCATGTCCCTACTTGCCAGCGCTGAGGGATCTGAGGACGGCCTCACGCTTTGACTGGGGCGGGGTTGCTCTTGGCACAGCCTACCACTTCTTCGGTAACTCGTCGAGGATGGGCAAGAGCACGGCTAGCTACTGGAGGGTCTGGGAGGTATGATTCTAACCCTTTGTAAGCACAATTTGATTATGCTTGTCCATTTATTTGTTTAGCTTGCTTGATTGCTTCAATTTCAAATACTGCATGCCTCGTGACTAATGTTTGTACTTGTCCAAACATCGTGCAGCTTTGGGCTTACGAGGTGTTGCGGATGTATCCGTCGGAGTGTAAGCACCCAGACTTGAGCACCCTCCCCCGCGCACTAAAATGGAGCAAGTCCAACATGGGGAAGAAAGAAGGGAGAGGTGACCTCAACGCCTTCAGACTGTACCTAGACGAGCTCAGGGCTTCACAGGTATGACACGAATCATAATCATTAGACATGTATTCGTTTCCTTGATTTAATGCTGTTGCTGATCAATTGCTCATATTGCTTGCTTGTCTTGAATTGCAGATCAATTGGGATCCCTGGAGGAGAGCGGGGCCAGAGCCAGAGTACTTGGCCAGGAGCAGAGCCGTTACAGCCAGCAGGGTGCTACTGGAGTCAGCCCTCGGTTGGTAGTGGTACATGGGGGACCGAGTGACGTGCCAGTCGCTTGGTCACCTTGAGTTCCAGGTGCCAGGGCCACTCCCACCCCGAGCTTCACACACATGAGAGTACACACGGGCTGAGCTGGAGAGGCACACACGGCCGTACACTGAGCTTGCGCACTACTTGCGTCCTGAAAGGGACTATGCCGCCTATCGGCGAGAGTACCTGGCGGGTCCACTGGGGATCCGTGGCCTTAGAGAGGTGCGGGGCCAGGCCACAGGAGCTGTTGAGGAGAGGAGAGCTGCCGGTGAGAGACAGAGGGGAGGTGAAGGCCGTGTGAGGCGAGGCCTAGGCGGACCTGTGGTTGGTGGACCCCCTGAGCTACTTTGGAGGATTCCCGTGGTTGACAACCAGGGGAATCCTGCAGAGCTGCACCTAGTGCCTGCGAGAGTCAAGCCCACTCCAGTGACCGTTTCGGTAAGACTTAGCTTCCTTTATTGTATTTCAATTCCAAATACTTGAATTATCTGCTGAATAGCTTGATTAATCCAAACTGCATACAGGTGCCAACTGAGTGGGTGAACGAGGCCGTTCGACGCATGCTGGCTTTGGAGAACATAGTGAGGAGAGCGGCGAGCGGGGTGCCACTAGAGCTGCACTACTCAACGCCTGCACCACTGCCGGTTCAGCCAGCCATTGTTCAGAGGACCCATGTATGAAAAACGATACACTCCTGCTTTCGATACATCTTGCTTTCGATACATTCCTGCTTTGATAGCTCGGCAAACTGTACCTGCTTTCAATACTTGAAATACAATATATACAATGCATACTGATGTTTTGAAATGAATTGACAATGCAGACACAGGGGAGGACGGCTCTTAGAAGGAAAAGCACGCGAGATCCGCCACAGAAGAAAGTGGCGGCAAAAGAACCCACACCTCCAGCCACCACCACGCGGCGACAGACTAGGAGTACACTCCAGGAGGGGGCTAGACAGACCGAGAAACGCGCTGAGCTTCGGTACCAAATCAAAATGCGTGAGAAGCCGATACTAGAGGAGCCGGCCCGCAGGAAGCGGCTTGTCTTGGGTCCAACCTCCGAGGACGAGGAAGAAGAAGGAGAAAAAGAAGAAGGAGAGGAAGAAGAGGACGAGGAGCACTCGTCCACTAGCAGTGGCTCTGATGACTCTGTTGATGACTCGGGATACAAGGATGACCCCCAGGAGCTACAGGACGAAGCAGGTAGCGATGACTGGCTCGACGTGCGTGGAGGGCGTCGATGAAGCCTCCATTACCCTTTTGCATTTCGCTTTTGATTTCGGGCCTGCGTGCCTAAGTAGATAGCTTAGCTGATAGCCATTTTGAGGGCCTGCGTGCCTGTTGATTAGTGGGCGCATGTGCCCTGACCTGATGACATTGGTTGGCCGAAGTGCCGCAGATACAATAGTTCTTTTGCTTTTGACATGGGTAGATCAAGTTTGTTATAAAAGTTTGCATTTTCTGAGTTTATTGTTTCTCGTTATGAATAAGAGAAAGTAAAACCAACCACTAACACCAAACTTGCATTGACAACGCACCGAGACTGCTGACAGACACATATGAATGTATAAACTGACCTAGCTCTGAAAGAAAAGGAAAGGTACCCTAGGATACGACCAGGATACGAGGATACGAGAAATAATGAAATTTTGAGCATTAACACGCCAAAACTCACAATACCCTGTTGAAGACAAAACTGACACTCCCGAAAGGTCAAACACGGTCAACATGACCTGTACCTATCAACGGAACTGACCAAAACGTCTCGAAAATAGACTTATACCAAAAAATGCTCAAAACAATGCAAAAATGGCATAAAACATCTAAGAACGACTCAATTATGTACCAGGCTGAAACCGACACCTCCATGCAGTCACTTAAGGTCCAAGTGACCTGTATGGCATGACCGAATTGGGCTAGAGCCTCCATAGCGAGTTCCGACCTCCCGAAACCTTGGTTTGAACTTGAAATGGGCCTCCGAGGGTCCAAAATCTTCGTTAAGCACGACATTTCGAATCCGATGCTTGGACACAGTCATAAATACTTATAATGACTTGCTGGAATCATTAAAAGTGCAAAGAGACCTTTGGAATGACAAACGACCAAAATTGGACAGTAGCTGTTGGAATCTGTCAAAACTGCAGACAAACCGTCGCGCGATGGTGTGAAACTATCGCGCGAGTGAGCCTCTGTCGCGCGATGATTTGGAACTGTCGCGCCACAGTCAAACCCTGCTAAGCTGCCTTTGTTTGACAAAATTATTGCCATAAACCTATTCACTTCTCCACGTCTTGGAAGGTATTCTGAAGTTGCAGAAGGGGGTTGTCCTTACATGGCAAGGTGGTAGGACACCTTGCATGATATTTGTGGGGTTTTTCCTATAAATGGAAGGGTATAGGAAACCATGTAGGGTATACCCTCTCACTCTCCCACAATGGAAGACTCATTAATGGAAATACTCGACCCTTGGCTAATGAGATACGAAACCATAAATTGGGCGAGCCCCTGGTCTCGGTGCTTGTCCTCAATTCGTGATCTCTGATTCAGTCGACCGTGCGTCGAGCTTCTCCAAGCTGCATTACCTTTCTGGGACCCGACTGTGCATGTTTTCCGGTTCCATCAAGATGAGATATGCCCAACCATGGAAGAATTCCAAACGTATGTGCCCGGCTTCGCCAACTTAGACGTCCTTGCAGTTCCGCCACTTCACGAAGACATGGAGCAGATTCTACAGGCAAAACTCAACATTCCCGAGGCACTGATGGCCAGCATCATTTAGAATGGCGAACTCAACATCATTCGACTGATTGAGTTGTATGGCCCCGAGGGAGCCCTGGGAGATTACGTAGGGGAAGCTCACAGGCGCTTCGTATTATCCATATGCGCACTGGCTGCCTATATGCTGGTTCCTAACGAAGGAAGAGTGAGTCCCAAATTGGTGAGCATGGCCCTATAAATGGATGCCCAGAAAAACATCATGCCCGTGATCTTAGCGGAAACACTCCTGGGCTTGGATATGGTGAAGCTTGAGCAAGCAGATTCATTCAGTGGATGTCCTATCCTGCTCCATGTAGATTCTTACCCAACTCATTTCTTGCATTTTCATTTTTACCCGGACACTCAGGCTGTATTTGATTTCTGACTTGTCCCCTGCTCTCATGCAGCTCTAGCTGTCGGATAAAGTGGGAGTTTTAGAAGAGCCACAGGCTGGCTTTGAAGACTTTCCCAAGCTTTTGGTCGAAAGACCGATGATATTCCCTGACCTGACGGTGGACATATGGTTCGCATTTCTGAATAACCTGCACCCTGAAGACATAGTCTGGAGATGTCCTTGGTTAAACCTTCCGGAAATGACGATCAGTTTGGCTGGATTCAGTAGAGTGGTAATCACTGGCTTAATAAGCTTCACCTTTTACATCCCAGGGCGTACTCTTCGTCAACTCGGGAGAAGCCAAGGGTACAAACGCTATGGAGCGGAAGACTTCAAAATCCCCGTATTTGACTCGTGGCATCTGCGCTGCTACAAAGACAATTAGAGCAACAGGGCTTTGAAAGAACCGATTCCGGACTTCAAGACATGGCTGGAAAATCGCTATGTAAGATGGCTTCGTGCTGAAGTTGAGGCAAGACTAAAGGGATATTTCTGAATCCCGTAGAAAAACAAACTTGTAACCAACGTGTACTCGGAAACCGTTAGGTTATCTGAGCTGTTGTCTTTTAATCTGTATGCTCGCCTTGTAAATTACACGTCCCGTTGCCCGGCTCGACCGGCTAAATAAAAACTTTGAATAAGAACGATCTGAACGTTATCCACCCGAGGGACCAAACTTATCATCGAATGTGCGATTTGAACGAACAATGCTTCGACGTAGTCATAATTGCCCATAATGATCTACTGGAAGTATCGGAATCCCGAAATCTAGCCCGAGGCAAAATGCGACAAAATGCCTCCCAAAAGACAATAGCATGCCTTACTGTGCCAAAATAAACTAAACCCTCGCGCGAGTAAGTGAAACCATCGCGCGACCAAACCCAGTCGCGCGACACTCCTGAACTGTCGCGCGATGGAGAATCTCTGTTACAGCTGCCAGCCTTGACTTATTCAGAAAATAAAGTATGGCAGACCTTGCCACCAGTTCTGGACGTGCAGGAACTTCTGGGTTGTCACAGAGGTGTGCCCTTGATTTGGAGAACATAGGGGACACCTTGCATGGATATTTTATCCAAGGCAAAAGGCATTTCACCCTTCCTTGGCTATAAAAGAAGAGTAACCCCCTGAATGAAGGGCATGCTCTCCATAGAAAACTTCAGATACTTTTCCCCCAATGGCAAATCATCTCCCCACATTAATCAGCCCGTGGCTCAAAGAATTTGTTGCAAGCGATTGGTTATGCTTCCGTTCTCACGGGCTGGCCGCCTTCCGCTTCCTAAAAAGCATAGACTTCGCCCCGAAATCCTGAGAGCAGCTCTCCTGTAACGTCCCGATTTTCGGACACGTTAATTAAATCATTTTTAATTGATTTAATAATCCATAAAACTAATTTAAGAAATGAAATTTTATTAAACAGAATTTAGCAGCGGAAATCTCAAAATACCAAATTAACGATAAACAAAATTTGAGTAAAAATAAATAAATGAATATAATCATTTAAGATTACATTTCTTGAAATCTGAAAATTCAGTACTAAAAACAAATAAGAGCTTCTAAGGGTACGGGTACAGAAGTCTGATAACTTTATTTAAAAAAAAAAAAGATAGACCAGAACATTAATTCTGATATGGGTTCCAAGCTTCTTCTTGCTCAGTCTCAACAATCGGGTTCTCTTCCTGAAAATGCTGATCGCCTCCTGTCTTCTGAATACCTGGCATGAAATGCCAGGCCAAACGGCACTAAAATGAGTTTTGACACTCAGTAGATAAATCTTACCCATTAACCCTTACTCTACAAGCAATCACATTTAATATAAAATGAGGTAATAATCGAAGAGCACAAAACTTATTTCATGATATTACCATCAACTTAAGTAAATTTCAGAATCTTAACTTCAATAATCATTCCTACACCGCAGTATTCACCACATTCCAAACTCAAAATTTCACTGGACATACTTTACAGGCCCTGCTAGGCTACCCTCAACATCCTAAGGTCCTAGTAGGTTACTGTCACAATTCTAGGTCCATCAGGCTGCCCTCAAGGTCCTGCTAGGCTACCCTCAATACCTGAGGTCCTGCCAGGCTACCCCTGAGGTCCTGCTTGGCCACCCTCACAATTCTAGGTCCATCAGGCTGCCCTCAAGGTCCTGCTAGGCTACCCTCAATACCTGAGGTCCCGCCAGGCTACCCCTGAGGTCCTGCTTGGCTACCCTCACAATTCTAGGTCCATCAGGCTGCCCTCAAGATCCTGCTAGGCTACCCCCAATATATACTTGAGGTCCTGCCAGGCTACCCCTGAGGTCCTGCTTAGCCACCCTAGCTACACCGGGTCTTTCAGGCTACCCTCAAGGTCCTACCAGGCTACCCCCGATCACACGAGGTCCTGTTAGGCTACCCCCAAGGTCCTGCTAAGCCCACAACCTTTCATCTGTTACCTTTTTCCTTTAACCATGACAACATCTACATAATTTCTCTAAGTCCACAACTCCTCCAATGTCCCTTATGTCCTTTCTACACTCTCAGTTCAATCGACAAAGCAATCATTTCAAATGACAAGTAAACATATCATAATATCACCACATACACAGGATAACTGAACCGCTGCACACCCACATCCAGTGGCTTAAGTTCAAACTAACCTCACAAAAATCTTGATAGATTTTCATAACAAAGTAATCGCAGGGGAATAAATAATAACAACAGTTCATACGGAATTAATGAAACATAACATTATTGATAATTCAAAAGACAAAAGAATTTCACATAAAGTATTCGAATTTGTCCTTATGACTTTTGGGTTTCATTAGGATTTCGCACATAGATTCATTTAAAATTTTTTTTTTATTATTTGGCATGGAATAGTTATTTCGTAAATCTTCGGTTTTTTTTGTGTGGGTAAAATCGTAAATATTGGGTTACTTTACTGATAACCATTAAGTTAAGGGTTCTTGAGTATTTATAATGTAGTACTAATTTATCTCCTAATCAAATGTACATTTTTTTTTATTCTAACGAAAAATTGTACTTAATAATGTACTTCCCTTTCTTTTACAAATTATAGGGAGTCCTTATCTGACTTAAAAGTCTATTCTACATACCTAAACATACTATTCTTTATTGTATTCTTAATTTCTCTTATAACGATTCTTATAACTTATCATTTTTTTCTTAGTTCTAACCTTATTAATAGTTTAGTAATACTTTTTCATGCTCCCAACTTTAGTTGTTTGAAACCACTGGTTTAGTTCTCCCATTATTCCTAACGTTTATTTTCTCTTAAGGAAAAATTAAATTAACATACAGCTAGGTATTATTTAAGCCATTGTATTACTTAATTATAAGGATCTGTAAAACCTAAACTATGCTATGGTAAGTTTATCTTCTACTATGATTTACTAACAATATGACTATCTTTTGATTTCGTAATGAACCAGGTTAGTAAAAACAATTCAAAACAAAGTACATATTTTTAACTAGAACCCCACATAGATTAACAAGTCATAAAACAGAACATAGAATCAAAATACAATTCTGTCCGGAAAGAAATCTCACGACCGCGAAGTAGTGAGGTGTTGGAAGCGAGATGCCGACTAGTTCCTGTTTTCTTTTCTAAGATCTTGATATTCTTTTCATGGGTTTGATTAAAGCCACAATAATATTTAAAAATACACCCACTATACTTAGAGTTAAGGGGTAAAGAAAAATCTACCTTTGTCCTTGGAGTTCTAGCTAGGATTACAAAAAGTAGAGGTGAGCGACGGCGGCGATGGACGATCTTCTTCTTTCTTCTTTCTTCCTTCTTCTTTTTCTCCTTTCTTTCCTTCCTTTTCCAGTACTCTCTCGGCAAAACAACAGAAAAGAAAACAAGAGAAAAAAATATATATATTGGAGGCTAATATTCTCTCTCTCTCTGGAAAGAAAATGAAGAAGGGAAATTAATGGGGAGAGTAATATATGGAGGAGTGGTGGAGGAAAGTGGGAGTTATTGTTTTTCTCTCTCATCTCCCTCAGCCGAATAAATGGGGGATTAAGGGGTGGGTTTTGTTTTGTTTTGTTTTTTTTTATGAAAAGAAGGAATGGTATTTAATTGTGGAGTAATAATAGGGAGGGATAAAAAGTTGTTTTCCTCTCTCCTCTCTCTCAGCCGAATAAAATGGAAATGGGGAGATGGGTTTATCCAGGGGAGTAGGTTAGAGGGAAAGTATGGGGTGCAAGTTTGGAGGATTAAGATGGAGGTGATGGAGTGTGGGAGGGAAGTAAAGAATTAGTTTCAATAGGATTCTAGTTAGGGTTTAGATAGAAAGGGTAAGGAATGAATGAATGTATATCTGTAAAGTATAATTTATTTCAAATACAATTTTCTAAGTACTATCAATTATACACATAATAATATATTTTAATTAATTAATCTAAATAATTATTGAATTAGTATTTAACATTTCAAAATTGTATTTAAAAAAAAATAGGGCAAAAATCCGGGTCGTTACATCTCCAGTTTTGGGATCGGGACGTCCATGTGTTCCGATTCGGGGACAACGAGCTATGCCTGACTGTAGAAGAATTTCAGGCATATCTCCAAGGCTTTGCTTCGAGCGTGATTGTCGTGCCACCTTATAGACAAAGCATGCCGAAACTGCTGAAAACTTGTCTGAATATTTCAAGGGGTGCGGCGGAAGGTCTGCTGATTGGCGGACAAATAAATGTCGTGCGCCTAATGGAATGGTACGGGCCCGTCGGCGATCCAGCGGATACCGTTCTGCAAGCCCGACGCCGATTCGCCCTGTCAATTGGCATACTAGCCGCATACCTGCTGGTGTCTCCGTATGGACGACCCGACCCTTCATTGGTGGAAGTGGCCGCACAGATGGGTGTTCGAAAAAACGTAGTTCCCATGGTGCTTGCTGAAACACTCATTGGTTTGGATTTGGTGGCCACCGGCCAAACAAACACGTTCGGTGGCAGCCCACTCCTGTTGCAGGTAAATTCTCACTCAACTCACCTTTTTCCGGCTTTCACACAGTATGTTTTTACCTCATCTCTCGGCTAAGGTTAAATCGGAGCTGCTTACTTGTTTTTTTTTTTCCGCTCAAGTCTTATGTGGCTCCTTACTTGTCTTTTCGCTCATACAGTTGTGGCTGTGCGACAAACTCGGGCTAATTACGGCTCCTGAAGCGAACTGGCCCCGTTTGCCCGGGCGAATGCATCAAAGAGGGATGTTGTACCCAGAGATGTCTGAGGAGGAGTGGTACGCCTTCATGAGGGAGATGTCTCTGCGCGAAATCGTCTGGCGGCACGAAGCCCTGAACATCCCAGACATGGCTCTGCACTCTGCAGGTTTCGAGAGAATGGTGATTGCTGGGCTGTCCAGTTTCACGTTCTACATTCCAGGTCGTATTCTGCGGCAATTAGGCATGAGCCAAGGTTTACATCGAGCTGGGATAGAAGATTTCCAAATTCCAACATTTACAGCCCAACATCTGGTTGGGTACGAGCACAACTGGGGCTTGAGGGAACTCGGAGGAGTGGAAGACGACTTCAGCACGAGACTCAAACGCCGCTACGTAGCATGGCTAAGGGAGGAGGTTGCAAGGAGACAAAACACAGACTGACTCCTGACATGACTTCCAATAATCTAGAATAAACTGTGAGCCTTTGAAGGCCTCTAGCATTTCGTTCTGTTTTTGATGCTTTACTGTTTTTAGGACTCTGCTCAGCCTATGTAATAGAAATAATAGTTTTGAATAAAAGTGAAAGATTAAGAATTTTCCCCTTTTTTTGGTCCAAATGTTGAACACCATGTCGTTTTGAACATTGAAGCTCACTCTGGAATAAAAAACCATGGATCAAGTTGATTGATTGTGACCGAATCTCACAAAGAGATTGCCTACGTATCCCAAGCTAGGGAATCAGGTCAAAACGTAGTTCAGGCTACGGTTCGCTCGTGTATTTTGGCTCTCCTTTTGCGCTCTAATTTTTGCCTAGAACTGCCTTTGCAGGTTTCCAGTCTAGCGAGCTTCGATTGATTGCCTATTTAGTTTTGCCTAAACTGCCCCCTTGGGTTTTCAGTCTAGCAGGCTTGCTCTAATTTTGCTTGGAACCGCCCACCCTTGTGGTTTTCGGTCCAACGAGCTTCTCTCAGGGATAGTAACGCTTAAGTTTATCCAGGTTGACCAGAGTGTTGAACTCGTTGCCGTCTAGATCAATAAGCTGAGCCGCCCCACCCGAGAGGATGGTCTTGATAATGTAAGGTCCCGCGCGCTTTGGGCGGAACTTACCACGTAGATCGAAAATGGGAGCCCGGATTTCCTTCGTGACCATGTCCCCCTCAATCAGATCCCGAGACTTCACTTTCTTGTTGAATGCTCTAGCAATTCTGCGCTGATACCCTTGAACATGATACAAGGCACAGAGCCTCCTCTCGTCAAAAAGCATGAGTTCAACAAACCTTTCGCTAAGCCATTCGGACTCCGTGAGTTCACATTCAGCCATGATCCTCAAAGTTGGCGCCTCGAGTTCAATGGGAAGCACAACCTCCATCCCGTAGACTAAAGAAAAGGGGGTTCCCCCCGTTGATGTTCTAATTGACGTACAATACCCCCAAAGAGCTAGAGGCAGCTGCTCGTGCCAGTCCCTGGCGGACTCTGCGGATTTCTTGATGATAGTCTCGATGTTTTTGTTGGCCGCTTCGACCGCCCCATTCGTCTGAGGGCGATAAACCGTTGAATGGTGGGTTTGAATTTTGAACTCATAGAAGAGCTCCAAAACCTTGCCTTTGAAGTGAACCCCATTGTCCAAAACGAATGCCTGTGGAACCCTGTACCGATAGATGATGTTCTTTCGGATGAACTGAGCAACCTGAACCGTCGTCAGGGTCTTGTAAGATTCAGCCTCGACCCACTTGGTGAAGTAATCTATTGCCACCAAAATGAACCGATGCCCGTTCAAAGCCGATGGCCTGATCATGCCGATGACGTCAATACCCCAAACAGAAAAGGGCCATGGCGATGTCATGCCAAACAGCTTAGAAGGAGGGACGTGCATAAGATTGGCATGGATTTGACACCTATGGTAGCGGCGTACATAATCCACGCATTGAGACTCCATGGTAGACCAAAAGTAACCTTGTCGCAGGATTTTTTTGGCGAGCATGACCCCGCTCATGTGAGGGCCGCAAACTCCCTCATGAATTTCCTCCATGATTTTGATGGCCTTAGTGCCACTGACACAGAGCTTGTGCATTCCGTGGTGAGATCTTCGGTACTGCTTCCCTCCACAGATAATGTATTGAGCAGCCAACCTTCGCAGTGCTGTTTGATCCTTCTTAGTGGCGTCGGCCGGGAACTGACCACTTTCAATGAAATTCCAAATGTCATGATACCAGGGTAGGCCGTCATCGACAGCGTTGACATACTGATAAGCAGGCAAATCCCGCTGTTCAATTAGAATAGGGCAGAGCTTGACACCAATCGGAAGCTCGACCATGGAAGCCAGAGTTGCTAAAGCATCAGCGAATTGATTCTTCATCCGAGGGATGTGCGTGAACGTGACTTTGTTGAAACGAGGAACAAGGTCCTCCAAGTCTTGGTGATAAGGCTTCAGTTTGTCTTCCCGAACTTTCCAGTCCCCGTTGGCCTGAGAAACGACAAGGTTGGAATCACCAATGACTTCGAGCTTTTCCACACCCAGCGTAAGAGCAGCTTCCATGCCAACAATGCAGGCCTCATACTCAGCTTGGTTGTTCGTGACATCAAAATTGAGTTTAAACGCAAGCGGAATATGAGCACCATCAGGGGTTATCAGCAGAACCCCAATCCCATATCCCTTCTAATTGGCTACTCCATCAAAATAAAGAGTCCAGGTGTCTTCGACAACTGCCATTACCCCTTCGTCTGGAAATGCAAAATCCGAGTCCTCTGGCCCATCGACAAGATGATCAGCCAGGAATTCGACGACCGCGCGCCCCTTGACGGACTTCCTCGTGACATACTCGAGGTCAAACTCTGCGAGCAAAAGCAACCAACGCGCTAACTTACCAGTAAGCGCAGGCTTCTCAAACAGATACTTGAGAGGGTCCATTCGAGAAATCAACTTTACTGGGTAAGCTAGCATGTAGTGCCTTAATTTCTTGGATGCCTAAACAAGAGCCCAACATGTCTTTTCAAGAGCGGTGTAGCGTTCTTTAGCACCAACCATCTTCTTACTTAGGTAGTAAATGGCCTTTTCAACTCCCTTTTCTCCTTTTTGAGCTAGCAAACATCCCATAGACGAAGGATTTACAGACAAGTAAAGTATCAAGGGCTTCCCAGGCACTGGTGGCATTAAAACCGGAGGGTTCTGTAGGTAGGTTTGAATAGAGGTGAAATCCGCCTGACATTTGTCTGTCCAAACAAACGGAGTATTCTTCTTCAATAGACGAAACATCGGCTCGCAAGTTAGAGTCAACTTGGCGATGAATCTGCTGATGAACTGTACCTTCCCTAAAAAGCTTCGCACCCCCTTTTCAGAATCTGGTGGCTTCATATCAAGGACTGCTTTGATTTTTGAGGGGTCGACCTCAATTCCACGAGAAGTGATCATGAAACCGAGCATCTTAACGGCTGTAACCCCAAAGGTGCATTTCTGAGGATTAAGACGCATACAAAACTTTCGTAACCTTTCGAAGAACTTCCTAAGCACAGGAATATGGCCTTCTCGAGTTTTGGATTTGGCGATCATGTCATCGACGTAGACTTCGACCTCTTTGTGCATCATGTCATGCAAGATAGTTGTAGCAGCCCTCTGATAAGTTGGTCCTACATTCTTCAAACCGAACGGCATGACCAAATAGCAATAAGTCCCCCACTCAGTGATGAACGTGGTTTTCTCACGGTCCTCGGGTGCCATGAGAATTTGGTTGTAGCCAGAAAAGCCATCCATGAACGAGAGCAAAGCGTGCCCCGTAGTATTATCCACAAGCACATCGATGTGTGGCAAGGGGAAATCATCTTTGGGGCTCGCTTTGTTCAAGTCCCGAAAATCAACACAAACTCGAATTTGCCCATTTTTCTTAGGAACAGGGACAATGTTGGCCACCCACGTAGGATACTGAGAAACCATGAGAAAGCCAGCGTCAATCTGCTTAGTAACCTCCTCCTTAATCTTCTGCACCCAATCCGGCCTCATTCGTCTGAGTTTCTGCTTCACAGGCTTAGCATCCGGAAGCAAAGGAATGCGATGCTCCACACTCTCGGGATCAATTCCAGGCATATCTTGATGAGACCATGCAAAAACGTCGCTGAACTCGGTGAGCAGCTCTTTGAAATCACAATGCTCCTCTGGTGAAAGCGTGGAGCCCACTTGAACCATCCGGGGATCGTTTTCATCTTTCAAATTTATAGAAACTATTTCTTCTTTTAATGGCTGAGCATGCCTTTCGTCTTCCCTTTCGATGAAGGCACGGATTTCCTTGGGAATGTCCCCATCGAAATCTATTCCCTCATCGTCAGGGTCGACACAATTTATATATATATCATTAAAATAGTCAGAAGATGCCTCGTTCATTTCACAAGCCCCTGAAGGGTCGCCAAGTACAAAAGAATCAAACTCGAAATAAAAGCTATGACGTGGAGGGCCCAGAGGCACAAACTCCGACTCAGAGCTAGACTTAGACGACTCAACAGACTCTGTATCTGACTCTGACTCAGACTCGGACTCAGAGGTGTCATCAATGCAAGTCAGGCGCGGTTTGAAAATGCAATTTTTAAGGCTACCCCTAGCTTCAACAATGAGAGAGGTAGGGTCCTCGAGGGTGTCGGGCCCGAGCATGAGCACCTCGGCTCCTTCAGCTTCCCCAGCCAAACCCACTTGGGAGAATTCCTGGAAGAGCAGCTCCAAACTTCCCTGATCGATGGATCCCAACTAGTCAGTCTTGATCTTCACCTGATTAAGCTTCCTCTTGAATTCTGCCCTTGCTGGCTCATCATCATTGCTTGACCAGGTGTCATCAGCGAAAACCTCAAATCCAGGCAGCAGCTCCCTGGTTTCAGAATGAACGAACGGCTCGGGCTGTCCAGTGTAAGCGGCATTTCCCATCTCACGCACAAAGTTAGGACCACCGCAGAGGGTCTGAGGTTTTCCCATATTTTTCCTCGTTTTGGCATTTTCGGCAGAGGTGATGTACCCCAGACCAAAACGGCCCTTGTTAGAAGGAAAAGTAGGGAACTCCGGGACCTCTTGTCGGCGAGACCCTAAGCCTATGCCTGGAAAATAAGACATCCTTCTCATAATGTCCAGTGTGACAGAGCTTATGAGGAAGTTCCCATCCACGTTGATAGCCATCACAGTACCTGAAGTATCAAAAGAGAAACCTCCAAGGTCGACGTCTTCTTCACCATGCTGAATTCCCAAAACAAGAGTCCCATCCTCCTTGAGCGGGCGAATGCTAGAATCCCCGCAGATGGTCAAAGTACCGGTTGGTAATGCCAGAATAACCTTTTGGTGGAGAGTAGATGGTACAGCCATGATGTCGGGTCGATGGAGCCATGACCTGCCTAGTAGGAGATTGAAGGTTGCGGGAATATCCACGACATGGAATTCCACATCCATCTCAAAACCCTCAGCATCGAGTTTGAGCATCAAAATACCCTCGACTACGCGACGGGTGCTGTCATATGCCTTAACAGCCAGGTTGGAAGGCGCAAGATCCTTCTTGGTGAGTCCCAAACGATAAGCAACCCTCAGGGGGCAGACGTTGATCGCCGAGCTGTTATCAATAAGAACGGTCGGGACCCAGAGTCCTCGACACTTGACGGTGATGTGCAAAGGGCGGTTGTGGTCAACTCCTTCGACTGGCAGATCCTTGTCCGTGAAGATTACAGTGTGCTTGGAGGTCGGAGGGAGAATGAGAGATATCATTGCATCAGGCGTGACATTGGCCTGAACCTCAAGACGGGATAGAGCATGACAAAGCCTCTGACGATGCTCCTTGGACGAACAGATCAGTCCCTAGATCGAAATAGCGGCCGAAATGCGCTCCAGCTGTCGTTGAACAGAATCAGCAGTTGGTGACCCAGTCAAAACCTCAAGAGGTGCAGACCTTGGGAAAGCAATGGGTTCGTTCCTTTGATTAGAAGGATTGGACGAACTCCCGGCTTGCAGATTAGCAGGCTGAAAAATCCGTCCGCTCCTCGTAACGTTGTGAACATTCCCCAAAGAGGGCACGCCCTGAGGGTTTTCATTCACATCCCAGAGATTAGCAGGAACGTCTCCCAGTTTGCGCTTTCCTCTGTCAGTAGTTGGCGCAGATACGGGCACCTCCATGTCTAAACCCAAATCCTCAGCGAGATCTTTCATTAGTAGAGAGTCCCAGAAGTTCAAGTCTTTCACGGCAGCCACTTCAGCAACAGGCTCCGGATTTGCAATGAAGGGAACATCCCAAAGACCACCGTCAGCCAGGGATCGATTGACCGCCCAGACTTCATTTCCAACTTGGACATCCACTACGTCATCGACTTCCCAAAGATTGGCAGGCGGGACAAGGCCCGTAACCATGATGTTGCAGTCCCTGTTATTAGGATAAGGCACTTCAGGGCACGGGCATTCTTCGTCAACAATGTAAGAGCAAGGGTCTAAGTCGGTGTCGGGATCAGTATCACAAACCGAATCAAAGACCGAGTTGAAGAGGGAAACATGGTCTCCCAAGGCTCGTGGATCTTCTTGGATAAGATCGTCCTCTGCATAATGTAGCAGGTAGTCCGGTATAGCGTAGCCTTGAAGAGGGTTAGGGTCAATGTCCACGGGAGCATACCAAGCTGGCTCAGGATCCTAGTAATACTCTTCTTCGAGAACCGGAGGCTCGACTGGGTGAAACACATGTATAAGGAGAAACCATCCAAGGGATCGAGAAGAGCTGCTTCATAGCCGGCCATCCATCCATCGTACCAAGCTTGATCAAACGGGACGTTTTCGGGTTATGGAGGAAAGCCCTCTGCTTCGAGGCGTGACCACTCGTTGAAAATAGGGAGGGCGTAGTCCATGTTGTCTGCTATGGCCCAACCTATGGCCTGCATGTTGTTTTCCGAGGGAGGCACCCAAGGCTGGTAGGGATCAGGAAACGGGCCAGCGATGGTTGCGTACAGGTTGTCAAGTGACGAAGCCGAATTTAGCTGCACAGCAGGGATTGACTGATGGAAGAGAGAGCTGACAGACTCATCGGAGACAGGTGATCCACTTTGCAAAGGTTCCGGAGGTGCATTAGTGTCAACAATCTGGCCTTCAACCACGCGTATATAAGAAACCTCGGCGGAAGATCCGAGCGGGAAAGGTACAATGGGCCTGGGTTGATCGGCTGAGGCTATATAGTCAGTTGGGTTGAACATGGTGGAGCTGTGGTCAATATGAGTGGAGCTGAGGAATATCTGGTTGACGTGGGAAGCAGCATTGTGCTTGGGAAGGGAATTGGCAATGACGTTAGGCTTTTGAGGTGGCGGAGGGGTTTCCAGCGTGCCATTATCAATGAGATCTTGGATTTCATGACGGAGGCGAAAGCAAGAGTCAGTGAGATGACCCACTCCTTGATGGTAAGCACAGTAGAGGTTGGCTTTAAAGCCAGGTGAAGGGTTTTTGGGTAAAGGAATCGGATCCAGGGGCTTGAGATGCCCTGATTTGACCAATTTTTCCAAGACCGAGGACAAAGGCGCCTCGATAGCGGAAAAGCTGCGGGGTTGGTTTCGAGGCCGGTTATTTTGCGGAGTCTGGACTTGATTGACATCCGCAATGTGATTGGTTGTGTTGGAGGAAGTGGCGTTGGAACCGCTGGTTGCTGTGTTGGAGTAAGTCCTTGTCCCAAACAGCGCATTGGCATTCCTAGTGTATGCCCGAGTCTTGGTTTTAGGAGGATTAGAGGATTCCCCTTTTGCTAGAATCCCACTCTGCAGTGCAACCTTGATGGCCAGGCCAGAATCGAAGAAGGTTTCAAAGTTCGCAGATGCTTGAGCAAGCACCAGATGCCTGGCATAGTCGGGTTGGAGGTTGCGAGAGATGATACGGAGTTGGTCCTTCTCATTGGGGCGATCAGTCATCAAAGCGGCCTTGGCCCTCCATCTCTTGACAAAGTCAGCAAAAGACTCCTTGCTTCCATCTTAGTGGACTCGAGTTTCTGGGTGGTCATTTTCAATTGGGAGTTGTAGCTGTACTGCGAAATAAACTCAGCCCCAATATCCTCCCAGGTCCTCCTTTTGGCAATGTCGAGCGACAAAAACCAATGGAAAGCAGGGCCGGAAAGGGTTTGAGGGAAAAGCTGAGACATGGCCTCCGGCTCAACAGAGAGTAGCTTCATAGCCGCGTGGTAACTGTAGAGATGGGTCTTGGGATCACCGCTCCCGTCAAACTTAGCCAAGTCAGGCATCTTGAACTTCTCGAGAATCTTGGCATTGGGATACAGACAGAGGCGGTCCAAATCAATCCCTCCAGCGTTGATCTTTTCGGTTTTGGAAATAGATTCCTCCAACTTGGTAATTTTTGCCATAAGTGCGGTCATGTCGGGATTCTGAGCTGCCCCTTCCCGAGCAATCCTGCCAATTGCAAGGTCCGCAGCGGGCCTGCGGAGTTCCCTCGGATTCAGTGCAATGAGGCATCCTGCATGAAGCGGATCTGGAACCAAAACGGGCTGCTCCTGGTCAGACTCATCGTCCTCGCCTTCCTCCTCCAGAGGGGGTGGAAGGCGAGTGTGGATAAGATCGTTCAGGCGGGCAATGTTAGTATCTGTCTGAGCTGCCCTCTATTACATGGCGGTGATGCTGTCCTGAAGGTTCATGAGCATGGTCTCCAAGGTAAGAGGTTCTGGCTGTGGCTGTTCCATTGTGACAAGAGGTTCGGAGATGCTTGATGCGGATGATGGGGTAGATGGACGCCCTTCCTGTAAGATCGGTGGTGAACCTGACTGTGAACCTGATTGAGAGTTTGAGTGCTGTGATGCCGAAGGTGAGCGCGGAGAGTCTTCCGTGATGACTGACTGGTGCTGTAACCTGACAAGCCTCTGAACCGGATTGAGTCGCAGACGTTCCCAAGCGGGTTTGGCAACTTGCTTCGATACTTTCCTTGGTGGTGCAATGATTCAGATCTTTGCAACAAAGGCAAAAGGAGGTTTAATAAAGGTCCTGCAGTAACTTTAATCTAAATAAAAGACTAAAGCGTGAATGCAGCCAACGTCGTCAGTGCCACCCTAGACTCTAGAACTAGAAGACAAGTCTGTTTCAAGACGCCTCGGACACTGTTTAAGGCCCTCAGAATTCTTTTCGAATGTGTATCCTTATTTGAAATGAGCGGTCCTAAAAGATGTCAAAAGAAGTCTAAGCCTTCGTCCGTCCCGCCGTTTGGGATTTCAAACTTGAAGTCAGAACAACTCGGTATGAATATCATGATACTATAACCAGGTTGGCGTGAGCAGCACTCTGCTATTAGCCGGGCGGCATAAGTGACGAGGCACTTGTTACCTTTTGGTGTAAGCATCATGATGTTTACTCAGTTTTTTCCTCGTTTTCTGTTTGGAATCCTAAACAGGTTTAACAGACGAGGGTGTAGAAAGGCTTCTGATTTCCAAAAGTCCCACTGTCCGAAGGACTGGGAAAATTGAAAACGCACATCATTGAGATGCACGACTCCTCATCGGGCCATAACAGTGTCCTAATAAGTCTAAAGACAGACTCGGAACAGATTGAGAACCTAGGAGCCGTCCTAAAACATGCTTTCTACGCAGAATGAAATGTATGTACAGTTCATGCGATGGGAAAAAGCAGTAACACATAGGCATTTACGGGGTTAGATGCAAGTAGATCCTAACCTGCGGGTACCTGTCCTAGTTTGGAGAGTTCTAATGCTTTGTATATGCAAAAGGCCGGTTTTGGTTCATAACAGGTTCCTCGAACTAGGGCCACAGATATACCTCCTGCTGCCCACGTAATCGCAGAGCAACAGTCGAACGGTAGTATGACCCATCATCGTTGAAGGTTGTTGGTCATTCGGGGTCCCCAGGCTCCGGTAAACCGTGCCGGATTGCCAAAACGATCCAACGAGGCTTATCCCACATCGATGCAAATGATATGCTAAACTTTAATAAAAAGAAGAAGAATCACAAAATTGTAAAAATGTCTTTTCATTTGGCTCACTTTATTTAGTCCATCTTTAGAAGAAACAACATAAGTGAACAAATGAAAAAGTCCCAGATTAGATTGGCCGGACACGGGGTCCTGTTAAATCACCATTCCAACCATCGACAGCGCGAAGCTCACCGTTTTGACAGACTTTTAAGGATTTGTTCTCAAATGTTTTGAATTCTAAGTATGAATTAATATTGGTTCGATTAATCCCCAGCAGAGTCGCCACTGTGGGCAGCATGCCCTCGGAGAAAGGATTCCGTTCCTTCCACCATTGCGGCCCTTTTTTGGAAATCGAGGGAGCACGAGCGCAGGAGGCAAGCGCTCGTAAAATACAGAGTTGCCACTTGAGTTTTGAAGGTCTGACACTCAAGGAACCGTATTTCGAAGCACCTGCCGCGCTATTTGATTTGAAAAAGTTTAAGGAACCAATCCGTCATAACCATAACTGGGTTCGGGAGCCAGGTTACGAGAGGGGAAGGGTTTTAAGGCACCTCTCTCGCCCAATCCGGAGATCGGTCTCTACTTAGTCATTTTTATGAAAACTTTTGTGATTCTTCTTCTTTTTGATTATTTTTAGCCAATTAGGGTGGGGGAACAGTTAATCGGAGATTAAAACTGTAGCACGTTTGCAGGATATGACCAAATAATAGCATGGATGGATGGCAAATTGAATAATAAATGGGATAAAACCCAAAACATTGATCAAACACCAAAACAGTGCCTTGGCATGGTTTTATCACAAACAATAGCCAACTTGCATGCATGGATGAACCTGCATGCAAGGGAGCTGTCATGCGATAGAACCATACACTCGCGCGAGTGTTGATGTCTCACCAACAGTTTGAATTTCATCCCCTTCTGGGCTCTGGAAGGACCAGTGCACACCCAGGGGCAAACCAAGCAGTTTATATGTAATGAATCTAAACTAAATATTACAGACTGATTAGAAATGAAACTGAAATAAATGGAAATACAGCCCCTAAACAGTGGGGGAATTAATAGAGGCCAGGGGCCTAGCTGCCCATGCAAGGGCCATTTCTGGAATTCAAAGAACCATCGCGCGACAGAGAAAGAGTCTCGCGCGATGCTCCTGACTGGACTTCCAGGAATTGCTTTGCATGCTTGGGGTCTTGAGACAGGTTCAGGGATCACCCAAGGGCATTCCAAATTATTTAAAGTAGTAAGCTAAGCTACTGTATTTATTTTTGACATGCATCACAGTGATCTATATTGGAAAATAAATTACAACAAGCATGCTCATAATGAAAACAATAAATGACCAGCCTCCCTTCCCCACGAGGACCATTCTCTTGCAGAGAGAACTGTCGCGCGAGTATAGTGGACCATCGCGCGAGGGTTTGGCTGTCAACAGCTTCTTGTAACTCTGCTGACTTTAGGACCAGGACTGGTATTGATTACCAGCCTTGGCCCTGTCAGCCCCCCTCAGGGATCAAAACAAAAACAGGCTAAATGTTATACCTTTGCTTGAAAAGGGTTTTGGAAAATGGATTGCTTGAGTGGTGTAGCCTTGCAACTAAGTGTGTATTGAACACTAGATTTGAAAGACTAGGATGTGGTTTGGGTTAGTAACTTTGTGCTAGAAAGAACTTGTTTGCTTTGTAAAATAGTGATTAACCTTGCTAATCTTTCTTTTTGGAACTTGGTAACCCTTAACATGGAAGACCAATGGGGGTATTTATAGGGAGAGTGAGTGGGCTAGGTGGTGGCCAAACTTGGCTTTGCAACCAGCCAATAAGGCTGGTCACAACTTGGTGGAAAAGCTAGCCAACAAGGTGAGTGGGGGTGGTTGTGAGGGTGTGAGGGTGAGGCTTGCCAGAACACTGCTCAGCTGAGGAAAACGGGGTTCCAGCCCATGGGGACCCATGTGACACCCAATCATCACAAATCCAGCTGGATTGTGTGATAGTGACAGGGGAGAACTGTCGCGCGAGGGTTCGGAACCATCACGCGAGGGTCAATAGTCAACAGTTTGACTTTGACCACACCTGTCAAGCTGAGTATCGCGCGAGAAACAGGAAGAGTCGCGCGATGGTCAAACCTGACCCTAGGGTTTGACTGAAGGTTCAGAGGGGTTCAAAAGGTTTAAGAGAGGTTCAAGAAAGGTTCCAAACGCTCTAAGCTCAATCCATTTCCCAAACTCAAGCCCGTTTGATCCGATTTCATCATCGGGGAAACAAGAAAACCGTAAAATAAAGTAAAACAAATGGGAGACCCAGATTGGGGTGTCTACAGATTGGGTTATCTTAGCGGCTAAAAGTTCTTACCGAAAGTCCTAAGGTTAACAAGAAGTCAATCAGCAATCACTGTATCCATATCATCATCAGGATGGTCCCCAAGGTGGGACTTGAAATAATCATTAGGCCAAATTGGGGTGTCTACACTGCTGAAGTCTATGTTATATAACACATGTTCTTCAAATTGTGCTATTTGCTGACTTTTGAGTGTCCTGCTCCGTATTATTTTTGTTAAGGCAATCATACTCGATTAATGTTTGGACTCAATCTGTTTTGCTTATATGAGGTTGCTATATTTCCCAAAATTAAAACCAACCAGTCCATATGAAAACAAGCAGCTAGAGTTCTCACCATATTTTTCCTTATAAGCTTTTAGACTATATTGTTTAAGGCATATTGTACATTGGACATGAGATGAATTCAATGAAATTGAAGAAATGTAAGAGTATATTCTGTTTGGTCACTCTGGCGCCAGGACCCAGGTTATCTAAAGACTGTGAGAGCAAAAACTAATATTTATTAGCTGCCACTACAACAAAAATCACATTTTATAGCGTGCGAAAAACGCTATTGAATGTCATCGATAGCGTTCCGAAGAACGCCTTATTAGCCCATGCTATTAAAAGTCAAGACTTTCAACAGCGTTCATTGCACGCTATGGTATATTACCTTTTTATAGCATTTTTTGAACGCTGTCTTTGACATGCTTTTAATAACATTTTTTGAACGCTGTCTTAGATATACTTTTAATAGCTTTCATAGAATGCTATGTTTTGAATACTTTTAACAGCATTTTTTGCATGCTAAGTTTGAGATTCTTTTAATAGCATATTTATCATTGCACCACTCATTCAATATTACCGATTCACTATTATTTTTTATTGCATTCAACACCAAATACATCCAACACGAAATGATGTCAATGTAAAATAAATAATTCAACTATTAGATGAAGATTTTTTTTTTTTGTGAGTAAATCAGCTTGAAATAAAAAAAAGGATAACCGAATATACAGCCTACAAGGGGCATACCCCAGGAGGAAAAGAAAGAAAGAATAAAAATAGAAAACAATAACGAAAAGAGAAAGCCTAAGCCAAACGGCTACATAGGACTAGAAGCAAATAAAACATCTGTTTCCTATCCATCTAATAGAGGGATAATAAACAAATGGCAAAAAGGATACACTTAGTGTATCAGACTGACTGAAAAAGAGCTAACATGACCAATACAATGAGAATCCAGGAGCTAACTACTGGAGCACAACCGAATAGTGCAGTAACCAAAGGTTCACAAGAAAGCCAATAACCAGCAGCATTGATTGCTTGGTTGGGCACACAGAACAGTAGCAGCCACCATAGAAACAAATGCACCAGTAGAACAGCAGCCGTATAAGCAGTTACAGAACTGCAATAACAGAACAAAGGTATGAGGAAGCAGCCACACAACAGCCATAGCAGTAGGTTGCAACTAGGGACAAGCCTCCTAGCAAGCTTAAACATAACAGATGCAGCAGTTCCTCACCAGCAATTACCAGCAACCACAAACTATAGCAGTCAACAGTAGCAGCAGCTAGCAGTAGCAAACAACAGTAAAAGCACTTCACAGCCGTGTAGCACACAAACAGCAGCAGAATTGGCATAGTTGGCAGCCCTCTTGCTGGACTGCACCTCACAGAATTGGCAGCCCTCTTGCTGGACTTGCTCTAGCAGTGAATAGCCTACTAGGTTAACCAAAAGCAGCAGCAGAACAGCAGCAGACAACCGGCTCTACGCTGATCTGGACCCAACAGAAAACTGTCCATAACAGTCAAAACAGAACAGAACAAGCCTTAAATAGAACAGACCACCATAACCTACTGATCAATGGTACTAGGCTAACAGCTCACAAATACAAGGATGAACCATAGCTTGTGATTATAATGCAGCTCCTGACTTAGCTACACACAGAGTAATAGAAGAAGCTGGGGACAATATAGATTGGAAAATAATTTTCCAACACAAACTACATTGAAGAGTCAGAGTAATTACACTCATTAGAAAAACACTATTGTAATCTCCCTTTCCATAAAATGAAATCCTAAACTAGGCAGCCATATCATTCAAGTACCCCAATTCTTCACATGATTGGATCCACCAACATAGTCAATCTCATCCTAGACCCGAGCATCAACCACATGATTGGATCCACTTGAATCAACAGACAAAGATTATATCTACTAAAGGGGTTGTCCCCTATCTTCTTCCTTTTCTATTTCAAATTAATCTCAAGATGGCTATGAGCAAGTCCACATCTTAACTAATGAACATAGTAGTCATAACGAATGTACCCTCACACATAGAGCAATTATGATGATCAGGCATAAATGCAAATCAGGCATAAATATGATATGCAGAAAAAGGAGTAAGCAAATACAAGTCCTATTTAACCTATATGAACAACAAATGCAAGTTACGCGTATACGAGCTAAAATGCCTTTTCGCGCCTTGGTGCGTACATAACACTTAGAGCTATATCACTAATTGCACATATTCTCAAAGGTGATGATCAGTTTAATAAGCCATATAAGACTTGTGGACGAACTCCTACAACATGGTAAGTAAACTCCTATTGCTAAGATGATCAATCTACCAAAACTACGACACTAAGCCTATCACCAAAGGCAGCAAACAAGATTGTGGATAGTCACAATGTCATTCAAAGAAAAGGTGGGCAGATTATTGTGGAATGCAGCCAGCCCCGCCTCCGTGAAGCTTGAAGTGTCTTTTTAGGCTACAAATGAAAGTGTCTTATGCTACAAATGGTAGTGTTTTAGGCAGCAAATGGTAGTGTTTTTTGTATCCACATGAATCTGGAAAAGCATAGCATGCATAGCATTAGGCAGTACGAACGTTAATCAGAAGACGGAACCATAGAAAACCCACAATAGTCTTCTTGCATTTTCTAGGAAAACAGATAAGTCCCACTAGATCAAGCATAAGAGTAATGAGGATAGCCACAAGGACAATGGAATCTGGTGGCCCAAAACAAATTGAGAAGCAGCAGCACTGAAGAATGGCTCTAGTGCTGTAAAAGAAGACACAAACATAGTTAGGTCTACATCAATAAGTATAACTGTATAACACACTTTCAGGAAAAAAAAAAAAATCAATTAGTTGATAGGCAAATGTACTTAAATTAGTTGATAGGCAAAAAATCAACTAGAACGCTATCATCCTATATTCAGTATATTCCTAGTGACTACACGCAAATCTTTTCGATATTAGTATTGATAGGCAAATGTACTTAAACAACACAAAAAATGAACCAATAGCAAAGCTGGAATGAGTTTGAATGTCCACGGTTTTGAACAAATATCCTAGGCCATATTTGGAGGGAATAGTATCAATATATCATGTTGTTTTCAAAAAACCAAAAGTATCACAATGCCGTCCATACAAAAGATTGTACATCAGCTGCCAAGGATTAGAAACCACGATCTTGCACTGC
The DNA here is from genome assembly GCA_018127125.1 of Rhododendron griersonianum. NCBI lineage: Eukaryota > Viridiplantae > Streptophyta > Magnoliopsida > Ericales > Ericaceae > Rhododendron > Rhododendron griersonianum. Next base: position 25,069,022 of record CM030791.1, on the reverse strand, counting down.
AACTACCCCTGACACCTAGTGAGGGAGGTAACAAGCGCGATACCAGTACCCCTGATACCTAAAGAGGGAGGTGACGAGCGCAATAACTTGCAGCTTGCATTGGAAAGGGATTGGATCTTCTGCAAGTAGGATGCTCAGCATCAAAAGGACTAGGTGTCACTATTTCATGAAGTGCTCAAGTCTTGAAGATGCTATAAAATAGTGGAACCTCACAGACTTAATAATACCAGGTTTTTTATTTCCATTTTTTTTTTCTCTAGACTCGAATGTAATTGGAACTAAAATGAGAAACACACCCACTTAGATCTAACAGGTTGCAGCAATTGCAGAAACAGATTCTCTGATCCAAGCACAAGAGAAAGCATTCATAACCCTTTGAACGTGGAAGAAATAGCACAACTCTCAACCAAGTAGAATACTTACGGTGCTCTTGCACTTATAGGTAGCGCCTACCAAAGAACAAAAGCAAGCATCAATTGCATAACCAAAGCATTTAACAAACCTCAAAGTTGAAGCAGTAAGAGCGAGCACAGCATCATGAGAAAGTCGAACTGATGCAATGTGTATATTTTTGTAGCCATGCGCAGCTCCTACGTACCCAGACCATCCACCATGGCAGTAAGATCAGTGCTATCAATTTCTTGATGCAAAAAATTCAATGAAATCCCCTTCAATTTGGGACAGTTGACAACCTACAATTCAGGACAATGGATGGGAAAAGTTAATCTAGAGCACCACATGATAGAATGCAGGCATATCAAAAATAAAACCATAAACACACTATGACGGGTATAATAGAACTAACCATCTTAGAAAGACAGTGAGGGTCCAAAAGCCAAAGTGTAGAATACTTGATGAACAAAGATTGAAAACCCCAAGGTTAGAACATCCTTCCATCTTAAGGCTTGTAAGACATCTTTTCTCAGCAAACAGGGGAACACTTGGATATAATAATTAAAGTGATTACCAAAACCCACTAGGAGTCTAGGATATAATTGCTGAGGTTTCTGAAATATCAAAAGGGAGTCCCAAGTAACATACACTAAGAAGTTACCATATTCATGAAGTGCAAAAGGCATCGACAAAGTACTTGTTCAACAATCTGTAGTAATGAGTCAGAAATTATCTATAACCGCAAACACTATAAATTGAAAATCCAACTGCGGCGCATATTTGTGCATGTGTGCAAGACGTACCTTAAATTAAAAACCCAACATTAACGAATTTCTCAATCAGCTAAGAACCTACCTTTACAAGTTTATACTCCCTCAACTCGAGCAACTATATACTGAAAACAACACAACCAAGCAATTTAATAGCACCTACCAGAATCTTGTTTATTACCTGTACACTAACAAACTCTCAATTTTCCATTTTTTGTATTTGGCTGGAAATCACTACAGTCATTGTAATGCTCTCAACCTAGACATTCGGTGGAGTGTGGACCACTTCAAATTTTATTTATTTTTATATAGTTGTTTCATAAAACCCAGGGTAGGAGACAACATTATTATTTATAATCAATTCTCCTCTATGCTCTGTAAACTATATATACAACCCCTAATTTCTAATAAACATTGCAGAATCACAAACCCCCAAAATCCAACCCCAAAATTGTTTAACTGTACATATATGTCAGTCAAGTATTTAAGATAATCGTTCTATAAGTGGCTGGATTTGTGCATGTTCGAAAGCTTCTCACTCCATTTCTGGGTTTGTGGCTGGGTTTTACATTTTGTGCGATGGTTCAATCTGCTATTTTATGGCAGATTGAGAGAGAGAGAGAGAAACCCATTTCGGTCAGATTTTTGGAAAAATAAAGGAGAAGGACCTAACCTTTGGGTGGGACACATAACGAAGTGGGTTATCGCCTCTTCAACCCCAACGCAAATGGCGATGCCCCTTATCTCCGAGAGAACGGTGCAGATTTTCGGCAATGGCAGCGTGGAGGTGGAGAGGGAGGAGACGGTAGTGGTTGAGATGCCGCAAGGGATCGATTTCTTGAGGTTGTTCGAGGATGAGATTGATAAGCTCAGGGCACCATTTATTTCATCGATTCTCCATCTACTCTTACAGATTGATCGATCGATTCTCGATCTCCACCAGGACCGAGAGGGAGAGAGAGTTAGGGTTTGAAATTGAAACAAGTAAGAGAGAGGGATTCCACACAAGTATATCGATTTTGGCGTGTAATATTTTCCCCCAAATAGAGACAGCTGGCACCTTTCATGGGTGAACGCTATAATTAAGTGTAGTGGAACGCTGTAAAAATCCTTCGGCCCCGCTACAGTACCGTGACCGCTATAATAGAAACTGGCGCCTTCAAGATGCAACTCTATTATAGCATTTTTTTAAAAACGCTGTTAAATTATGCTATGAAAACTCATATTTGTTGTAGTGTGCAAATTTACCGACTGATATTGAGTTGCATGATTGCTTTGCCTGTAGGTTATATCTTCTAGGTATTGGCATGATTCACACGATAAGGCAGTTCAAGAGACATAGTTATATGGTCGCATATCAATTCTCTTTTGTGAGACACAAACTTGGCCACAACCTAGTTCTCTTACTGTAGTCGTATGACATGTATGTTACTTTTGTGTATTGAAGTTAGTTTTGGAGGGTATGTAATGCCAATGACTGTATAAGGAGCATCTAGATCATATTGGAGCTTGGTGGCGTATCAGTGCTTAGCACTCAGTCGGTAGTATTTCAACAGAGACGTAGATTTTCATGAAGCCTTATATTCATGAAGTTTTATATTTAAGTAATGTTGTGATTTCTAGTTTTGAAGAATGAAATTAGTTTTGTTTTTATGATTTGATGAACTTTGTTTGATAGAACTAAGTGGTGATCATATGTTATAAAAAGGTGGTTATAAATGAAAAATTACAGATTATTTTTGGTCCAAATAGCGAAAATGAACAATCTTTTTGGGATAGAGGGAATAGTATTCTATCCTGGAGAACCTATCAAAATGTACAGAAACAGATTTGGGGGAAATATAGCAGTCTTTCAGCCTAATGGAGGTATATCCTACGTCCTTAGGACTATCGAGTTCATACTATTATTGCCTTTGCCCAAACTATGATCATTGTTCCAGTTTCATTGCTGTAAGTAAAAGTGTCTTGGCTGGGGAAAAACTTGCTTGAACATGGGGATCTCATCCTGAATCTGATCCTAAATTCTTGTGAAGTGTTTAACTAATGTTAAATTGTTAATTTCTGTCGATTCGTTGAAGACGCGGCTCTGTACCCTTAGCTAACTTTGGACAGTATCCCAATAACTTAGGCTTTATGGTTAGAACTTTCGGTTACATACCCGAAGAACCTAGGATTTAAGGTTTGGAAGGCTTGACATTTGGACTCGTATTCGCACTAGTTGTTTGTATCCTACTACATGTAACATTGGTAGACAACAATGTAATTTCCGAAGTACTGAAAAAAGGTAGATAACAATGACCTCTGCTTAACCATGGTTTGTACAGCTCAGTGACATAATTAAAGGCTTAAATAATAAATATGTTCGTTGCTAAGTGTCTGTGAGGTTGATTTTATGTGGTTAGTTGCTGCTATGTTGTTGTTCTTCTTACTGTTTTGTCTGAAGTTATTTTTGGGTATCATTTTTTCTGCTAATGGACTTCCGTATGGTGTCATTTTCTGCTGCTATGGGGCTGTTCCGTGGTGGATTATACTGCTCCTATTGCCTTGTTTGGTGGCAAGTTTTGATGCTATTTGATAATTGGGAATCTTTATCATTTTTAGGTCAACACCCATTACTAAAGTTTGAGCCTGCAACTCCACTTTCACAAAATAGGAAACGTCCGGCTCCATCTCCTGCGTCCTCGACAAACTCTATCATCGGCGAGAACAGCATCCCACTGGTACATGCACTATTACTTGTTTGCATCCCCTTTCGTACATGCACTTGTTACAGTCATACACTTTTTTTTTTCATCAACCACTTAAATCTATTATAACTTTTGGTCACTAATTGCATATATCCTAATAACTTCTCTCCCACATGTAAGCCTACAATGGACTGCACACAAAATGACCTTGACATGTGGAGTTATGTGAACACGTAATAATTCGTTCACATAATGGTTGAGGTGGCTAGGAGGGAGGAAGCGACCAACTTAAAAAATTCACGACAATTTAATGACTTACAATGGCATGAGATATTGAGGGAGCTAGGAGTGAGGACGGGGAGAATAGGGTACACTATTCCTAAGATCCGAGAAAAGTTTACTCGCATTAAGAAAGTGTATAAGATTTTTAAGCATATGAAAGATCATACTGGGTTCGGTTGGGATGAGGCATCACAAACCGTCACAGCAACGGATGACGTGTGGCAAACATACCTCCAGGTATGTGAACTTTAGGATCTCACTGTTTTTAACTTCATCCCCTAACATTAGGAAGAATACAATAACAATAATGTGCCCCCAATAACTTCCTTGTAGGCAAATCCAAAGGCTGTTAAATTCCGTAACCAAAGCCTTGACAAACTTTGAGGAATTGGACGAGCTCCTTTCTAGCTCATTGGCAAATGGAGCATTTTCACGTCCATGTACACTACCGCCCCCCACACGTGATGAGGAAGTTGTCATGTACGGAAAAGGAAAGCCCATAAAAAGGGAGGACAGCGTGTCAATGGGGTCAAAGGGTAAAAGAAAATCGGATGGTAGTGGCGGAAGCACCGCGAAGGCAACAAAGTTTGAAAGGCGAGATGAAGCATACGAAAAATTTGCATTCTCTCAGCAAATGAAGGGAGAGTACTATCAATTGAAGGCCCAAAAACAAAGTGCCCAAAATAATCTAGAAATGAAGGAATGCCATGCCTTCTTGAAAAGTATAAAGCACATTATCGATGAAGATAAATATCTTAACGCTTACAGTCATCTTGTTAACCAGCCACGGTGACAAACATCTTTTCTCGCCCTAGATGCGGATGAGAGGATGGCGTGGGTCCGACGTTTTTAGAATTTGGAGTATGAAGTGCATGTTTCTTTAGTATGATAAACTATGTTTGTTGGTTTTTCACCTTTTCTTAGACAATCTTATCTTATTTATGTTGTTGTTAGGGAACAATCGTATGTTATTTCTGCTGTTATGGAACTATTTCGCTCGTTATGAAATTCACCTTCTGCTATGATTGTAATTATGCTCTCCAATCTGTTTTGCTATCATTCATGTCTTCCTCCCTTATATGACTTTGACGAAACTCATCTTGAGCATGTTGGTATATAGGAAGAGAACTCAAGTTTGTGGGAGAATTTTAATATAGATGCTTGCCTCTATTGTTTTTTGTGAAATTAAGATACATAGCAGTGGAGTCTAGAGTAAAAAATATTGACCCTTTATTAAACACCACTGATAGAAAAGAAGTTGTTTACACTTATCATCCGACTTGTAACAGTTAGGTACCTCAATTATCATGTCGACAAGTGGAAACCGGGAACACAAAGATTATAGCAGTGACGACGACGAGTTAATGGACCTAGATTTTTTGGAAAATATGTCGGAATCTGATGAGGAGGATGAGCGAATTCCTCAACGAGTAGCCCCTTTTACTGGTCAATCCTACACTCAGTTTTTGATGACAAAACACCCCACAACCATTAAAGATGTTTTACATGTTGACAAAGAGACTTTTAAATCATTGGTTGCATTGTTGGTGGATAAGGGTCAGTTAAATTGGGATCATATGAGACTATCCGTAAAGGAATCGTTGGCAATATTCTTGTTCATATGTGGACAAAGCAGATGGATGCGACTTGACCGATTCCAACATTCCCTTGATACCATAAGCAGACACTTCAACCTTATGCGTCGTGCTCTTTGTTATGTTGGTATGTCCATAATCCGACCGCCTAATCTTAACGACACGCCTCCTCAAATTCTCAATGACGGAAGATATTACCCGTGGTTTAAGGTAAAATTTTCAATTAGATTTAAAAACATATTAGCTACTGTTTGGAGATATGTAACACAGCTCGATACTAATGTAAATTAATAATGCCCCGTTTGGCGCAATAGATGAAACCCACATTGAGGCTTGGGTACCGGCGTCCAAGCAAATCGCATTTCGTGGCAGGAAGTCCATCAAAACTCAAAATGTGATGGCAGTATGCTCATTTGACATGAAGTTCACTTTCGTTTACCTCGGTTGGGAAGGGAGTGCCCACGATGGACGTGTTTTCTTGGCTGCAGTGTCGAACCCAGCCCACAACTTCCCACACCCGCCACTGAGTGAGTAAACATTACAATTAATTAATGACTTTTAACTTATACATTGTCCCAAAAAGTAAAAACTAAACTAATGAAATTGACTTATCGTGTAGATAAATATTATGTGGTGGATTCTGGATATACAAACATGCCCGGGTATCTAGCTCCTTATCGAGGACACAGGTACCATAGGGCCCAGTGGAATGGAGTTGATGCAGTGTTTCGGTCGCCCCAAGAGATGTTTAACTACAAGCATTCATCGTTGAGGAATGTTATAGAACGTTGTTTCGGTGTTTTGAAAGCAAGGTTTCCAATACAAAAAACTATGCCTAGGTACCTATGTGCTCGTCAACCTACAATCGTTACTGCATGTTCTGTGGTCCACAATTGGATCATAATGCGGCGTAGAAGAGATGAATTTTTCGATGGATATTACGAACATGACTGGGAGGGAAATGAGGAGGACAACGACGAGAATGGCGCCAGGGAACATGTCGGTAATGTAGGCGAGTGTAGACACCCCAATCTGGATCTCCCATTTGTTTTACTTTATTTTTCAGTTTCTTGTTTCCCCGATGATGAGATCGGATCAAACAGGCTTGAGTTTGGAATGGATTGAACTTGGAGTGCTTGGAGCCCCTTTTTGAACCTCTTGAACCCTTGAAACCTTCAGTCAAAACCCTAGCCAAGGTTTGACCATCGCGCGACGCTTCTGGTTCCTCGCACGATAGTCAGTTTGCCAGGTGTTGGTCAAAGTCAAGGTGTTGACTGTTGACCCTCGCGCGTTGGTTTGAACCCTTGCGCGATGGTTCCACACCCTCGCGCGACGGTTTGGACCTGTCACTTTCACTTTGTTCCAGCTGGATTTTTGTGATCATCAGGGGGCCATGTGGGGCTGGAACCCCGTTTTCGTCGACTGTACAGTGTTGTGCAGGCTTGGGGGATGCACCACCCCCACTCACCTTGGTGGCTCATTTCTCCACCAAGCAAGGGTGACCAGCCTTGTTGGCTGGTTGCTAGGCCTAGTATTCCACCCACCTAGCACCCTTCCATCCTCCTAGAAAACCCTCATTGGTCTTCCATGCAAAGGGTTACCAAGTTACAAAAAAAGAAAGTGATCAAGTCATTCTAGCACAAAGTTACAAACCCTAACCACACTTCCTAATCCTTCACTCTTGTGTTTTCCATACACTTATTTGAAAGGCTACACCACCTAATCCAATCCATTTCAAAAATCATTCAAGCAAAGGTATAAGATTTTACCTATTTCCTGTTTTGATCCCTGAGGGGGGCTGGCAGGGCCAAGGCTGGTAATCAATACCAATCCTGGCCCTAAAGTCAGCAGAGTTACAAGATACTGTAATCAGTTAAACCCTCGCGCGATGGACCCAAAGACTCGGGCGACAGTTCTGTCAGCAAGAGATTGGTCCACGTGGGGAAGGGATGCTGGTCATTTCTTATTTTAGCTATGTGCATGTCTGTTGTAGTTTTGTTTTGATATGTAGATCACTGATATGCATGCTAAAATACATACAGTAGCTTAGATTGCAATTTCATTTGACTCGGAATGCCCTTGGGATGCCTCTGAACATGTCTCAGAGCCCCAAGCATGCAAAGCAATTCCTGGAAGTCCAGTCAAGAGCATCGCACGATGATTCTCTGATTTCCAGAAACTGCCCTTGCATGGGCTACTAGGCTTTAGCCTCTGCTTATTTCCCCCCCACTATTTAGGGGTTGTCTTTCAATTTACTCTAGTCTATTTTGTAATAATTATTTACATTCAGTAATATAAACTGCTTGGTTTGCCTCCTGGGTGTGCACTGGTCCTTTCAGAGCCCAGAAGGGGATAAAGTTCAAACTGTTGGTGAAGCATCGACCCTCGCGCAAGTTTATGGAAATATCGCGCGATGGTTCACTTGCATGCAGTTTGATCCATGCATGCAAGTTGGCCATTGTTTGTGATACCTCCATATCAAGCACTATTTTGATGTTTGATTAGTGTTTTGAACCTTATTCCATTTATTATTTGTCATTTCATCCATCCATGCTACCTATCACATCTTGCAAAATGTGTTACAGTTTTAATCCCCAATTAACAGTTCCCCCGCCCTAATTGGCTAAAAATTGGTTAATAAAAGAAGAATCGTAAATGTTTTCAAAATGCTTAAGTAGAGATCGATCTCCGGATTGGGCGAGAGGGGTGCCTTAAAACCCTTCCCCTCTCGTAACCTGGCTCCCGAACCCAGATATGGTTATGACGGGCTGGTGCTTTCACTTTTTCAAATCAAATAGCGCGGCAGGTGCTTCGAAATACGGTTCCTTGGGTGTCGGACCTTCAAACCCCAGTGGCAACTCTGTATTTTACGAGCGCTTGCCTCTCCGCTCGCGCTCCCTCGATTCCGAGAGGGCCTTGCCTGAAAAGTTGTTGAAAGGGAACGGAATCCTTCTCCGAGGGCATGCTGCCCACAGCGAGGTTGAGCCTCTCAACATGTCACGTCAAAATCTTCAATTGATGTCTGTTAGGCGGGATGAAATTGCGCAACAAATTTGGGCAGACTATTGATGTGTTTTTCTTTTCATGCACTAGTATTTTATCTTCAAATTCTACCGTATTTGTGATTCCCCATGTATGTTTTTTTTATGTATTATTATTTGAACTGTGACTTTCATGTATGTGGTGGATTATGTATTGAATTTTATTAGTACCTTGTGTTTGTTATTTTTCCTGTACTCAATTACAATGTCTATGATATATAGGAATGACAGGAAACAAGTATTACTACGTTGTCTTTGTGGGGATGAACCCAGCAGGCATATATGATAGTTGGGCCTCATGTAGCAAACAAGTCATCAAGTTTAAAGGTGTTGTGCATAAAAAAATACTCATCATGGGATGAGGCCTACACCACTTGGGTGACTCATACCAGGCAAGTTGACCAACTGGTGCCACCTTCCCTTATCCCTTTGTTGGATGATGCAGCTGGATCATCAACAGAGTTCACTCCGAAAGACAGAGATGGGTTTCCATTCACTCTTATCATCGCTCTTAGTTTATGCTTGTGTATGATTGTTGCTGCTGTTATGTTTTATCTAGTTTGATGTTCGACTGGAAACTCGATGCGTTTAGTTCGGTAATTTGTTGTTGACATTTGGTGCTTATTATGGTTGAGGCCAAGTGGTGGAGCCATGAACCAGATTTAGGTGTGCTTTGGTGTTAAGGGCTTTTGTCATTCTCATTCTGTTGTCCTGAGTATTGGACAAATCATAATTGACCTGGTTTCTGTTTGTTATGATTTTACTCCCACCCACAACAGCCAGCACACCCATAGTCCATTAAGACACAAATTTGTTTTTAATATCTTTTGGCTTTAAGCTATATAAAATCCCTTACTCTATATCCACGGCACGGAAATCCTTTCCCTATTAGAAGGGAATGACTTACTTCTCATTGTGTAACTGATATTGTTAATCTAATTACGTACATCATACAGATACGTAACGTGCAAATCTTATTTCAATAGAAATAAATAACTGCTCTACAAAGTTCATGAGCTAATTTGTAGTACAAAGGCACTACATTTCAAAACACACATATAACGAAAATGAACAACATAAATCGCAGGAAATAGCTTTCAAAACACACATCTAAGGGTTGGGGTGAACAAAGCAAAGGCACCAATCATTGAACTGTGGAAATTGCACGCCCATTGCCATCTTAGCTTGTGGATGATCCTAATAAGTACAAACACATGCAAATATAAATTTCCTTTTGACAGTTCAATATTGTAAGTAGATTTGAAAAAAAAAATTACAAAATTATGGCTTACTTGGATATATGCAATCCACACATCATCTTCGGCCACCACCTCATGTCGGGTTGGATCCCAATCTTGAAGTTTCAACTTTGGAGGTCGGAACAACTCAGTGTAGATGATATGATATCGGAACCGGGGCGGCGTAGGCGACACATCGCCGGAGCCTGAGCGGTGTACGTACTTCGCACGATAACCAAGGTGGTGTAAGTATCACGGCATTCTCTCCGTTGTTCCTAGTTTTCTGTTTGAAACCTTGATCAGGCATTTAGACAAGGACTTACAAAGTCTTGATTTCTCAGAGTATCGTTGATCCAAGGACTTTGAAATTCGATAACGTGCACCATCGATATACACGACTCTTCATCGGGCCATAGCAGCGTCCAAATAATTATAAGACAGACTCAAAAAAGAGACAACCTAAAAGCTGCCCTATTATGCTCCTACGCAAAACGGTATCTATGTACAGTGCATGCAATAGGGAAAGCAGTAACACATAGACAGTATATGGGGGTTAGATGCAAATAATCTTACCCTGCGGGTTCTTGTCCTAGTTTGGAGAGTTGTAGTGCTTTGTACATGTAAAGGCCAGTTTTGGTTTGAGGGGGTTCCTCAAACTAAAGCCAAGATATACCTCCCGCTGCAACGCGTATTGCAGAGCAACGGTCGAATGGTAGAATGACTTATCATCATCCAAGGTTGTTGGGCATTCGAGGACCCTGGGCTCCAATAATCTGTGCCGGTTATCCAAAATACCTCAACGAGGCTTGCCAACATCGATGCACATGAAGAATGCCAAAAGAATGATTAATGAGAGAGAATCACAATGTTTGCAAAATTCCTTTTAAAGTTTGGCTCACTTTTATTAATAAATACTTGGAGAAAACTACACAAGTGAACAATTGGAAAAGTCCCAATTCGGATTGATCGAATACGAGGATCCTGTTAAGCCACCATTCCGTTCTTCAGCAACGCGAAGCGTACAGTTTTGACAGACTTTTAAAGGATTGTTCTCAAGTGTATTAATTTCTAAATATAGACTAATGCAATAAGTCCCCAACAGAGTCGTCACTGTGGGCACACGCCCCTAAAATCTGTGAAATCAGGTGCGCCTTTTTTGGAAAGCGCAGCGAAACGTTCAATTTAGAGTCGCCACTCGAGTTTTAGCGGTAAACTACCCAATGAACCGAACTTGAAACGCTTACTATGTTTTGATTAGAAAATGTTTCTAGACTGGTCCGTCGTCACCTTTGATATCTGAGATTCGAGAGCCAGGTTACGAGAGGGGAAGGGTTTTAAGGCACCCCTCTCGCCCAATTCGGAGATTGGTCTCTTCTCGAGCATATGTAAAACGTTTGCATTTCTCTCTCATTAATCATTTTTTAGCCAGTTAGGGCGGGGGAACAGTTAATGGGGATTAAACTGTAACATGTTGGCAGGATGTGATAAAATGGCATACTTGCTTTATTGAAAATGATTAGTATAGATTGAGAATAGACTCCTGTGGGAGTTTTTTTAAACAGACTGGAAGACGCTGTTCCGGAGTGACGTGCGCAGGGATAAACCAGCATGCACTGACCAAATCACTGCATGCTGACATCACCTGCGTACACCATCCCTTCACTAGCATGCGCCAGTAAGTTTAAGCCCACAGCTCTTATTCTTAACCCTTTGGGCTCTGGAATTGACCAGTGCACACCCAGGACAAACCAAATAGCTTACAGAGCAGTTAATATACAGATATAAACAATTTAAAAGGGCTTTAGAGCCACCAAATGAATAGAACACCCCTTAAACAGTGAGGGGACAAAAGCAGAGAACAAAGCCTAGTTGCCATGCAAGGGCCAACCACTGGCCAAGGCTTTACTGGCGCACGCAGGTACCAAGATACCGTACACCAGTTAAAGTCACTTGTCCAGTGCTTGGCTTTGCATTTTCTGGGTTCTGGAACATGACCAGAAGGACCCTAGAGGCATTCCATTGCAGCAGAAATGCACGTTGAACAAGTAAACTAACAGATCTAACTATATAAAGCAATAAACTGGTTTTTATCATGCACACAGTGATCATATATGAAATATAAGATAGAAAACAGCTAGACACTGATCCCCACGCCAGTACTACACATACTACCATAACTGGCGTACGCGTACTTACTACTGGTGTGCACCAGTTCTAACCACACACGACTTTGAAACCTTGCTAGCTTTAGGGCCAGGACTGGTATAGATTACCAGCCTTGACCCTGCCAGCCCCCCTCAGGGATCATAACAGAGTATTTTCAAAGGTGGTATACCTTTGGTTTTTGAGTTTGTAGGAGTGTTTTGAGCTTTGAACTTGAAGTTGGATGAAGAATGTAGGTGGATGGATGTGAGTAGAAGGGGTGTATGCAGCTTTTTTACCACTTTCCTTGGCAAAGAAAATGATGAACAAGAGGTTAAAGGGTTGATATTGTAACTAGGGTTCTTGAATTTTGTAACCTTGTGAACCCCTTGCACATAAATGCAATGGGGGTATTTATAGAGGAGATGGGAAGAGTAACCAGCTAAAGTGGGGCTGGCTAGCCTTGGAGTGTAAGTCTCCCATGCATTAAATGCATGAGAGAAGGTGATGTGTGGTTTGTGTGAGAGTGGGGGAACATCCTCTGCCCGAGATCACTTCTCAGCCGATCAAACAGTGTACTGGATGGCACAAAAGTCCTGTGAATGTGGCTGAATAAAGGTGATAGGACTACCTTTGACTGGCATACGCCAGTCGATCACCTGCGTGCGTGGGTCCTTGCCTGGTCAACGGTCAAAGCTGACCGATGATTGACACGTGGCCAAGGACCAACGTACGTTGGTGTGAGACCAGCGTGCACTGGTAGGGTTTTGCTGTGGCTTTTTGTTTCTAGCTTAAAGGGGTTCAAACTGCTTAAACACACTAACATTCTTGGGGTGTTCCTGATCTTAATCATCATCGGGGAATCAAAGACTGTAAGTAAACTAATCTGGACAGTCCAGAATAGGGTGTTTACACCTGCGGGTTCCTGTCTTATTTTAATAAGTTCTATGGCTCTCTAACACATGAAAGGTTTGGGTAGTCTCAAGGGTGCTCCGTTGTCAAAAGGCACCAATCCTTTCACCAGCCCATCATAGGCGGTAATCGGGTGATTCCTTCTTTGATATACCATTAGGTACAGGTGACTGTGAAGTTTGCTGGAACCCTTAACACAGCCCGTGACATGCCGGGGTATTAGGTGAACTCAACGAGGTTGCCCGCTCGATGCATATGATAGAAGAATTAAATAAAGCAAGTATTAGTCTTATGTCAAACTTTCTAGTTATGGCTCTCAAGTCCCCAGCAGAGTCGCCAAAAACTATAGACACCTCCTGAAGCGGGGCATCGCCATACAGATTGTTGTTTGCTTCATAAACCAAGATCGTGGATATTCTCATGGCTGGGAACATCGCCACACAATAGCGGTTATCATCAAAACAGAGTCGCCACCTAGTTTATAAAAATTAGGAAAAACAGATAGAGATTCTGGGTACGGGAGCCAAAAGTAAAATAAGGGGAAGGTGTTAGGCACCCCTCTTTACCCAGTCATGAGACTGGCCCATAGTTGTTCGACATATGTTTAGTACATGCTTTATTTGATTCTAAACACATAAATTGATTTTAGCCTTTAAACAGTTGATAAGGTGAGCCAGTGCAGTAATTGAAGGCATGCATCGACATAAGCAGAACAAAATAGGCTGTCCCAGGAAGATGGATCCCGCGGCCGGTGAATAGATGTCACGGTCGAGGGATCCTCTTGGTTTAATGTACCGGCTAAAGGATCGAAGACCCAGTCGATGTTCTTCCTCACACCAGACTAAATGATTAACAGAAAGCTAAAACACTACGATTAATATGTAAAAGCTGTAAATAAATCAAACCATAGGCCCCTGGGCCTCACCATCTTGATCCCTCAGTTGCTTGATTGCTTCGGATTGAGGGTGATTGACTGATTTTGCTTCTCAAAAACCCTAGGGTTAGGGTTTGTACTTCGGGGGTTTGCTCGTTAGATTGCGGCTGCCTTCGGAAGGTTAGGGGTTTTGTAGATGGAGTATGAGAGAGTATGTATGCAGAATTTTGTGGTTAGAGAGAGTGGTTGATCATATTAATTTCGGAGCCAAATGCTCCTTTATATAGGCATGGGGGTGACTCACTCCAACCAATCTCAATGCACGATTAAAATTGGAAGTGTAGGGCAACTCTAACTCTACATGGTAATCTCTTTACGTAGCCCTAACGCATCGGAATTTGGCTGCTAGGGTTTTGGTGATCGAATCAAACGTATGACAGAACATTCCAAAATCTGGAAAATAGACGATCTGGCTGCCGAACAAAGGATCTGGCGGCTGAGGAATAGATTGGGCGGTCGAAGAATCAATCTGGCTATCGAGGAATCAATCTCTCAGGGAGATTTTCAAGCAACATGTTTCACGGGTGAAAGAATGATGTTGAGGCCATGAGATCAATGTTACGGCCAAAAGATAGATTTTTCTGGGATACTGTATTTCTGTCTGAAAGACTATTTGGCTCTGGATTGGGTCCTCTAAGTGGCTAAAAATACTCACCAAAAGTCCATGGGTTTACGAGAAGTCAATAGCAATCACTGTATCCATTCATCATCGGGATGGTCCCCAAGGTGGGATTTGAAATAATCGTTAGGCCAAATTGGGGTGTCTACACACGGTGGTCATGTTTTCTTTCTTGTTTGTTTATTACCCCTGTTTCCATTGGTTTGTAATTTAGTTAGTCTTTGATTGGGTTCCTATTCCTGGCCGAGGCAGCTAGTGGTTAAATGGTTGGCCCCTCGTGTCCCGACCCTTTGTGGCGGTGAGTCGTGCATAGGTCTAGTCACTAGCTTTGCAGTTGTTTGTCGCTGCTTCTGAGTCACCTCCTCTTATTGTTATTCCTTCGGTGATGGTTTGTTGTAGTTCTCTTTCAATGTTCTAGGATGGATTCGTTGTATTTAGCCTATTTTGGCTTCTATGAAATGGGTTTTGGATCAAAAAAAAAAATTTAACACGATTTTAATTAACTTTTATGTATTTCTACGAGATCTACAATATGAACAAATTAATTGATTATCGAATTCTGTCTGGCAAAGGACCAAAAAATGATCGATTGCAGAGTGCAGCAGTTCAAAACTGCCGATCGAGAAGCTCACTCCTATATCATTACTAGTACTTCTATTTCCCAAACTTAATTACTTGGACACTCCTATATCATTACTAGTACTTCTATTTCCCAAACTTAATGACTTGGACACTATCAGTAGAAAGACTCCTCACACACAAACGAGGCGCAACCTAAAGAGGAGTTAGTAATAAGGAAAAAAAAAAACCTAAAGAGTAGTTATCCCCTACATAATTCCCCACCTTATCCTTCTGCAACCCATTACCATCTTCAACCAGCTCATCAATGTTATCCAATTCGTCATCTCTGAATCATCTTCGTCTTCATCCATTTCACCTTCGCTTCCTTACCCGACGATAAGTTTAACAGTTTGAAGTTCTTGTTTTGAAAAGATACGAATCTAATTTCTAAGTGCAACTAGTATAAAAAGTAAAGCGAGGGAACAAAAAACACTATTTTGATTGTAGTAGGATTATGTTAATATGTAGTATTGCAAATTCGATTGTTTCAATATTTGATGTAGAACACGAGGAGGCCAAATTTTATGATCAATTGGACCAGTCGAAGTCTCGGAAGCCCAAACATTGTTTAATTCAAAATTATCCGATTTGGCAAAATTCAGACGAGCTTGGAATAAGCCCAAACTTGGTGGGCTGACTTATTTTCACGCGGTCAAGACTCACTACCTAAGGTTGTGATGTAGGGTGTTTTTCAGCCCGAATCATTCGTTTAGGCCCTCAATTGAATATTTTTGCCGTTTTAGGAAAGATTTATTAAAAAATTACTCTAGGGTCCACTATAGAGAACTTGTAACCCAGCTAGTCCACCTCTAATGTTTGTAACCCCTCTAATCCACTAGTATAGTTTAGTAAGGTCTTAAGTCCACTTTTTTTAAAAAGAAATTAAACCAAGACAAAAATATCCTCCTATATAAGCTGTCATATAGAGAGAAACCCTAAACCAAAAATAAATTTAGAGCACAGCCCCCCTCTCTCTCTCTTTCTCTCTCGTTGCTGGCATGGAGTCTTCTAAATCGAATGTTCGTTCTGCAGCAAGAGAAGTGGCTCTGAGGAACTCCTTCTGGGCGTGGAGCCTCGCGAGCGATTGCGATATCCCCAATCCATCGTCTTGATTTGCTGCATCCACCTCTTGGGATTTCACGAGGGACCCATCTTCAGATGCTTCCTTTCAGGGTAAAGAAGTTTTGTGAGAAACACCAAAAAGAATATCATGCAAGCCTAAGCTCCTCCATGTTAGAAGGGTTTTTGGTTTTGTTTTCTTTGTTTTCAGCCCATCTAATACCAAAAGCATGTCCAGGTTAGAAGGGTTTTGTTTTCTTTGTTTTGATCCGGTCTTTTATTTGTTTTACTGGAGAGAAATCTGGAGTAGTAAAAATAAAAAATATAATATTATAAGAAGGTTGATCCGGTTTTTTGTTTGTCCCGTGTCCGGTTACCATCAGATTTGGAGGTTTTTGAATAAATACATAAGGTTATATGTGTGTTTTTTCTAGGGTTAGAGATCTGAAGTTTTTTGAATAAATATATAAGGTTATATTTGTGTTTTTCATCAATCACTTATTGATTTGGTCCGCGCAGCGGCCTCTCCGACTTGCTTTTGATATATTTGGAGTTTTTTGAATAAATATATAAGGTTATATGTGTGTTTTTTCTAGGGCTAGACATATAAGGTTGGAACAGGTTGTGTTTTTCGTGTCACATAAAAAATATATTTTTGTATCTTTTTGTTGTTATTTAATGTCATTTTTTTAAAACATTCTCAATTAGAGAGAGATATAATAATATATAACGTTATATTGTTATATGTAACATTCTAGATTAGAAATATTCTATGTTATTTAATAAAGCGAACATATAATGTTATATATGACCTTTTGTACCGTGTAATATTATATATGAGCTTCTATCATATATATATAACGGTATATGCTCTGTTGTCGATCACTTATTGAATTGGTCCACGTAGCGGCCTCTCCGACTTATACGTGAAAATATATGATTTGAAGCTCGGTTAGTGATGTGGTTTGGTTATAGATGATCTCTACTAAGACATATATGTTATATGTGATAATTTGCTCTTGGTATCTAATTTTGTTATATGTTATATATGACAATTTGCCCAAAACAAAGGAACTATTAACGTTATATGTTCTTTTATTGAATTGGTCCGCGCAGTGGCCTCTCAAAAACACATATGGATATATCCATATATGATTATATGAGAATATTTGTGACCATATACATACATATGGTTATAACATTATATATATATATATGTATATATGAGCTTGTATTGACATAAAAAAAATATTCAATTTGCATAGAGAACATATAACGTTGTATATTAGATGTTGTCCTGTAAAACTAAAAAAAAAAAAATATAGAGGAACTAATAACGTTATATGTTCTCTTATTGAATAGGTCCGCGCAGCGGCCTCTCAAAAGCACATATGGATATATCCATATATTATCATAAGCAAGTCGAAGAGGCTGCTGCGCGGACCAATTCAATAAGTGATGGACAACGGAACATATAACGTTATATGTGAACTTCTGCAATGTGTAATATGTACTTTTCTTAGAGTTAGACATATAATATTATATCTCTTTTTTGAGATATATTAATGTTGTTTATGTTGTTTTGAATATGTATATATGTAGATATAGCGGAGGCAGAAAATCACAAATTTTGAAGGATTCGATGAAGGTTTTGATGAAGAAACGGTGAAAAAATGAAGCTCGACCCTCTGTGGCTTCATCAATATTCAACTTGGGATTTAAGGCGCGACTGAAAATAAGGATAGTGGTTGCATGATATGTGAACATATATATAATGTTATTTTTTGAGATATATAATATTCTTGGAAAGATATGATGTTGTTTTGAGAACATATAATTTTATATATCATGTTTTGTGAGACTTAGAGCTACAGAAGCTCAAATATAATGTTATATATTCTATTTTTTTTGTGAGATTTAGAACTACGGAAGCTCACATATAATGTTATATGTTCTGTTCTATTTTTTTGTGAGATTCAGAGCTGCAGAAGCTCAAATATAATGTTATATGTTCTGTTTTTTTTTTGGGCGATATTTAGATATTCAAAAACTGACATATAATGTTATATGTTTTGTATGGACCAACATATAACGTTAAAGACTAAAAACAAGAAAAACCAAAAAGAAATGTTGCATGTTACAAAATTTTTGCCACATATAATGTTGTATGTTAGGAAATTTTTATTACTCATATAACGTTAAAAAATCAATACAAGAAAAATAGGAAAAATCAAAAAGAGAAATTTGTCACATATATAACGTTAAATGTTAAGTGTAGCGGGTTTAATAAAAAAAATCGAGAAAAATGAAAAAATACGTTTTTTGTTACACATATAACGTTATATGCGGCGTGATGGCAGCGGCGACGGTGGTGGCGGCGGCGGTGGTAGCGGCGGCTTGATTGCAACAAAAACGAAAAAAAAGGAAAAAATACATTTTCGTGTTTGCCAAACAAGGCCCTTGTTTCTTAGGTGGGGTATTTTTTTCATTAAAATTATTAGTGGACTTAGAGGGGTATGAAATTTAGAAGAGGACTAGATGGGTTTGGAAAGTGCTATAGTGGACCTATGCAAAATTCTCCCAAGATTTATTTCATTAATAACTCTTAGCGTATAATTCCATAGAAGTTCGTTTCAGTTGGGAAAGTCTTGTTTTTGTTTCCCGTTTTCAATTTTCCTAATTTTCTCAATTTTTGGGAATATTTATTTTTCAGCATTATTTTTAGGGTTTCTAGGGTTTCGGGCCTATAAAAGGGTTTGTAACCTAATATTATGCAGCTTTTTATCAATATTATTCATGTAACATCCCTAATTTCTGGGGGAAATTTTTCTTTTTTTTTTAAGAAAAAAAATTGATAAGTTCTTTTAGTTAACTTTTGATTTTGCTCGGTAAATTTCTCTTCTTTCCATCCGTCTTTATTTAATTCATTATTATAAAAACTCTGATTTTTAGTAAATAAAAATTTCATTTATTATTGAAAAATCCTTTTTAATTACTTGGATTGCTTTTAAAATTGCTTTTTAATTTCTAATAATCCGTCATAACTAAATTCTAGACTTTTAAATTAAGTCTTCTTCATATAAAATTAACTAGTCATTTCCTAAGGACAAAGGGACTTATTTATACCCTTGCATATTTATTTGTGTCTAGAATTAATTTATAAAATTACATTTCTTGTCCAGAAATCCTACTTGGCAAGTCTAGTCAATTCCTAACTAACTAGTTGGGCCAATCTAGTTACTTTTCAAGGCTAGTTTCATCTAGTTGAACCTTACGAACCCTCCTAATTTCTAGGTGAACCTTTTCACCCACCCTTGAACCTTATGAACCTTTCTACACCCTAGTTGAACCTTTTTAAACCTAGAATATGTAATCACTTCTCTTCCAAGTGTAGTCCTTTCAAGAATTATGTCATATCTCTCATCATCATCATTTTTTTTTTAGTTTTTCATGCATTAGTCAAATAAGCCACATGCACACATCACTTAATAAGTCAAAACCAAATCTCATCATTTCTTCCTAAAGTACTAACAATGATGACTTGGATTACTTGTTGACCTTTCCAAATAAAACTAGAAAATCCAAAAGCCCATGATTGTACTTTTGTCTTTGTAGACACCTCCCAACGGGGCATCGCCATACAGATTGATCACGTTTGTTTGCTCGATTGGTTGCTTGCTTCATAAACCAAAATCATGAACATTCCCATGGCTAGGAACATCGCCATACGATAGCGGTTATCATCAAAACAGAGTCGCCACCCAGTTTATTAAAACTAGGAAAACAGATAGAGATTCTGGGTATGGGAGCCAAGAGTACAGTAAGGGGAAGGTGTTAGGCACCCCTCTCTGCCCAGCTGTGAGATTGGCCCATAGTTATTCAACATAAGACGTATAGATGCTTTGTTTAATTCTAACACATAGTCTGTTAATTAAGCCTTTAAACAGTAAGTAAAGTGAGCCAGTGCGATAAGTAAAGCATGCATCAGAAAGCAGAACAAGTAAAGCTGTCCCAAGGTAATGGATCCCATGGCCGGTGAATGGATGTCATGGCCGAGGGATCCTCCTGGTTTGATATATCGGCCGAGGGATCGAAGCCCCGGTCGATGTTCTTCCTCACACCAGACAGAAACGTTAGTAGATGATCAAAATGCTACGATTAAGATTATAAATAGAAAATAAGACAAACCAGAGGCCGTTGGGCCTCACCACCTTGATCCCTCAGTTGCTTGATTGCTTCGGATTGCTTGTGATTGACTGATTGCTTCTCGAAAAACCCTAGGGTTAGGGTTTGAACTTCGGGGTTTGATTGTCGGATTGATGGCTGCCTTCGGGAGGTTAGGGCTTTTGAAGAGGGTATTTGAGAGAGTATTTTGATAGAGTTTCGTGGCTTGAGAGGGTGTATTCACTTGTTAATTTCGTGATGATTATTTTGGAACCCGAAGGCCCTTTATATAGGCAATTGGTGACTCACTCCGGCCAATCAAATGGCACAATTGCAATTGCAATTGCAATGCAATTCAAACTCTTCGTTGTAATCTCTGAACGTAGCCCGAACGCATCGGGGAGGTAGCATAGTTGGATCAAATGTCTGACAGAACGTTCCAGAGTCTGGAAAAAGGACGATCTGGCGGCCGAGCAATGGATCTGGCGGCCGAGTAATGGATGTCGCGGTCGAAGGATAGATCTTGCGGCCGAGGGATTGATCTCTCAGGGAGATTTTCTAGCAACAGGTTGCTCGGGTGTGGAAATGATGTTAAGGTCGTGAGATCAATGTCACGGCCGACAGATGGATTCTCTTAGGCTTCTGTATTTCTGTCTGAAAGGCTGTATGGCTGTGAATTGGGTCCTCTAAGTGGCTCAAAGTTCTTACCGAAAGTCCTAAGGTTCTCGAGAAGGCAATCAACAATCACTGTATCCATTTCATCATCGGGATGGTCCCCAAGGTGGGACTTGAAATAATCGTTAGGCCAAATTGGGGTGTCTACAGATGCCCCTCTTTGATTGAACTCGGACGGATTGCGAGACATGTTCGAGTAAAAGTCAAAGCTGTAAAAAAGCAACTCAATTTGGTCGAACCACTATTCCAAGGGATTTTTTGAAAAAGGTTTTTGTCATGGTCGGGCCGGAAGGCTGCCTACGTATTCCACAGGGGAAATTCAGACCAACCGTAGTTCGGACAATAAAGAAAAATAAAAAGTTTGGAGGCTTAGAGACAGAGAACGTACCTAGACTGAGCCAGGGTTTTGGCGGAAGATAGTTGAAGGAGCGCGGGGCTGCCAGGGGAATTTTTGCGGAGAACTTCCTTAGTATTTTGGGGTAGATCAGTACACGGCAGGTGCGTTTGCTTTTCTTGATCATCCTTACTTTGATTGAGAGGAGCTCGGTAGAGTAGCCTATACTTGCGAATGAGCTGGAAGGAATTGATGTAAATGGGGGTGGAATCCAAGCCATCTGCTGGGGATGAATCAGACGCCGTTTTGAGAAATAGGGGGCGCAAGGCCAGTAATTGAAGCACGGAGCTTTGGGGATGATGGAACCGAGGCACGGAGCCGGTTGTAGTCATAAGGCGAGAGCCTAAGGTGATGGAATTGAGGCGTGGAGCCTGCTGTGGTCATGAGGCGAGGGCCTGAGGTGATGGAATTGAGGCGTGATAGAACCGAAGCGCGGAGCTGGCATTGATCATAAGGCGAGAGCCTGAGGCGTCGGAGCTTAGAGCTTGACGTGATTTGAACCGAAGCGTAGAGCTGGTTGCATTCTGATGGTCTATGTACGGAGCTTTCTCATCACAAGTTTTGGCGTAGAGCCAAAGAATCGAGGCGCTGGACCGATCAATAAAACTGAGGCATAGAGCCGGTTGATTACAGGGTTGACCTGTTTCATGAGAGATATGCAAAGTGTATATGTGTGATGATGATTGTTTGTTAGATGTGAACAGATATGATGATGCAGACTCGATGTGATAATGGAGATGCAATTGATGCAATATGTGCACGAGCCCGTGCGTGTGTGTTGATTTAAGCTTAGAGCTTCTATCAAGTTTCGGACTTGAGCATTCAGAGCGTAGAACTCGAGCATTCGGACGGTAAAATCCGAGCATTCAAAGTACAGGCTTTAAGCATCCAGTACGCAGTGGTTGGGCATCCAAACGTAGAGCTTGAGCATTCAAGTGTAGAACTTGAGCATCCAACACACAGTGGTTGGGCATTCGAAGAGCTTCGAGCATTCAAGCATAGAGCTTGAGAATTGATGATGTCTTGATTGTTGGGGCAGCGTAGAGCCTGTTGAGATAGTTGTTACGGCTTGGAGCCAGTTGAAACGGTGGGCTTGGAGCCGCTGAGTTGATAGGTGTAGACACCCCAATCCGGACCTCGAAGGGTCTTTGTTCACCCCGATGATGAAATAAAGGAAACGAAACTTTTGCGAGCTTGAATGAAGGACTCCCTTAAACCCAAACAGATCCTCAACCCAAAAGCCCAAAAAGCCCAGAAAGCCCGAAAGACCTGGAGCGAGCCTGAAATACCGCGCGTGACATCTCTAAACCGCACGGCGTATCAAAATTTAATACGCCGCATGCGTTCATGAGGTTAACCGCACGACATTTTAGATAAAGTTTTTACTGGCTCAGAAAGCTATCGGCCACGCCTGTTTGAGCCACAACTGCAATACGGCTTAGCCGAAAGCACACTTTTGGCCCGCCCAGAAAATACCTCCAACTTTTGAAATTCAAAATCCAAGACTCTTGCCTATAAATACACCCCTCCACTCAAGGGAAAAGGGCCCATGATCACTATTATACCATTTCTCTCTCTTCTTGCTTTCACACCCACTTTCCCATTTCCAAGCCTTGAGAATGTTGTTCTCAAAAGACATTCTCTAGGCCCTTTACTCCATTTTTTTTTTCACCATTGAAGTTAGTTCCTTACTAACTTTGAGACCACAACCACCCAATATACTCATCTACTACACACATCCATACTTCTACTCTCTTTTTCAACCTTTCAACGTCCATCCGCCTTCATCAATACTCATTCAAGCTCAAGATCAAAGGTAAAAACCAAGTTTCCTTGGGCTAGGCTCTGTCCTGGCCCTGAGGGGACCTTTCTGTCTTCAGGCTTAACCCTTTTGGTCAGGATCTGACCCAAAACCTCTTTTACAAAACAAAACCAGTATTCTGTGCAGAAGTGTGCTACGCCGCGCGGCGCTTTGAAGCGTCGCACGGCGTAGTAGACTCACACGCACGGCATTTCAAAACGATATTGTTTTCTTGTTCAAACTGTCTGGATCACGTTCGTCTGTTGTTGGATCTTTTCTGTATACCAAAAAGCAGTCCCAAAATGAGACCATATCTACAAGCCATGTTTTAAACTCCATAGATCTTTTCAAAACAAGCAAACGTATCAAAAATGGTTTTCTTTTCGTGGCTTGAAAGAATGGTGCAGATCTGAGATGATCTGACGACTGTGAGCTGTCTGAAGTTTTAAAATAACACCGTGCGATGTAATGGGTACACCGTGCGAAGCTTTACAAAACAATAAAAGTTTGGTATCAAGATCGGAACCACGCACGACGTATTAGTAAGCCGCGCGTTATAAGGCGATATGCCGCTTGACGGGAGATGGTGATTCAGACAGTCCATTTGTATATCTTTCTTGTTTATATTATCACCATGCCATCTTTATCATCTCTGTACAGCAAGCACCACTAGCACGGCAACGTGTTATGATTTATCTTGTTCCCCTTTCCCTTTATGTGTTTTTAAGGTTTTCCGAATGGTATTAATCTCCCCATTTAAAATGCTTAGTAGAGACCAGTTTTCACCGGGCGAGCGGGGTACTTTTCAACAAAACCTTCCCGCTCGTAACCTGGCTCCCGGATCCAAAATCTCAACGGTTTCGCTAGATCAAAAGGCCTTTCTAGCTTTTCAAAACAAAAACCCATCGGTTCCTCGGATCATCCATCTCAAAAATCCGGGTGGCGACTCTGTCGAATCGCGCTTCGGGCGCGGGAGCCCACAGTGGCGACTCCGCTGGGGACTTTATTCAAAAAAAATATATACATAAAGGAGTGTTGAATAATCAAGAGGGCCAAACTTGAAAGGTATTTTATTTGGGGGGCTTAATGCAATTTGGAAAACTTAAACTTTCTTTTACACTATGCACCGCACAAGCCGCGTTAGCGTGTTCTGGCTATCTTGCCCGGTTTACCGGTGATAAGCTCTCCCGGAATGCCTAGCAACCCTCGACTATGATGGGCCATCGTGCTGTTCGACCATTGTCTTGCAATACACTTGACATGGGGTAGTACATCTTGGCTCTAGTCCGGGGAACCCCTCTCAAACCAAAACCGGCCTTTGCACCTGTACATATCCATAGAACCTTTCCAACTAGGACAGGAACCCGTGGCTAGGACTTATGTGATATATCCTGTTTATGTGTATTTCTTTTCTGTACATACATATTATTCACGCATCATTGCATCCTGCGGGCTAGAGGATTGGGCTCCCTTAGAATTCTTTAGGACCTTTCGGTCAGTCTAGGAGACTATAAATCCATGGGGGTTGTGATACCTCCGGTGTTTGCCGTGCCCGAACGGCTCCCTGACATGGGATTAACCTTGGAGGTGTGCGTATTTGGATTCTGACGGTCACATTGCTTTGTCTCGGATGGTCAAGATAAGGAGATTGGCTCTGGTTCCAAAACGATCGGAATTTAACCTGCCTGACAGTACCTACCCGGATCGCCAGAAATCTTCTGTACAAATGCCCCAAGTAAAACTCAAGTCACGGTAGGTTTTAGGACCTAGGAGGCATGTAAAAGGTAGGACAGACACTCGGGGTGGATTCTGAGTTATTCCCTTTTGCCTTGTTGCAAGTTCAGAAACAATGGACACTTGCAAAAAGAAGAGGCTTTACCCAATTGGTTTCGTCCATCTCGAAGATTGGTTCGCATAGATACCCTGGAAGAAACCCAACTGGTTGAGGTCCACATAGAACAGGAAGGCCAGTCGTCATTAGCAGTTTTGCCAAGCCCGACAATACAGGAGCCTCTGTCACTTGAAAATCCCTTACCAATGGCTAACCAAGGAAACGGGGTAGAAGAGCTTAGGCAGAACATGGCCACCATGGATGCTCAGTTTAGGCAATCCCTTGCTAGGATGGATACACAACTCAAAGCCTCGGTTGCATCCATGAAAGGCGACATGAATATGATAATGGAGTCTATGTAGGAGGTTTGTGACAACCTTTTGGTTAAAACTGACATACCCAAGGATGAGACGCCAGCCAAAGACATGCCAGCAATCGATCCCAATTTAGCCGGCCTTATGGTTAAAATTGGTAAATTGGAAGAATCTGTGCAAGAAAATAAGCGATTAGGGAGAGGAGAGATTGACATGAACAAATTGTGCTTGTTCCCCAACGTTAAGTTACCAGAAAAGTTTAAGGGTGTGGATTTCGCAAAGTTTGACGGTACCGGAGATCCAAAAGCTCACCTTCAAGGGTATGTGGGTTCACTCACCATGAGGGGAATCGAAAAGGAAGCCATGGCCCAGCTATTTCATGAATCCTTGTCAGGGCCAGCCTTGCAATGGTTTCTTACCCTAGAACCCTCTAAGAAAAGGGCTTGGGAAGACATTGGGACGGCATTTGTGGCTCAATACGATTTCAATGTCGATCTAAAGATGACCACGAGGGAACTAGAGAGCACCAAGATGGGGGAGAAAGAAGGCTTCGCTGACTTTGTGAAACGTTGGAGGGCTAAAGCCGCTCAAATGCAAAGCAAATCGGACTTAAAAGAACAGATAAGGATCATCACCAAGAACCTGCCAAACTCTTTTGCTCCATACATGGTTCTCTCCTAGGCAGCCCCAAATTTCGAAACTTTCTACGACTCAGGCCTGGCTGTAGAGGAGGCACTGCGAGACGGAACATTGGAAAAGAAGGAATCAGGAGCAAAGCCCATAAGGGTGTATTCAGGGAACAGCAATGTCCTCTTCGGGAATTCCAATTAGGCTGGAACTTCATCCACCAAACCGGCAGAAGTAAACCAAATTTCTGAAAAACCAAAGTCCCAACAAAGAGTCTTTACCCAATTTAGCACTCCTAGATCCATTTTGCTCAAAAAGCTTACTGAAGTAGGAGTGCTGAATCCTCTTCAGCCACCACAAAACATTCCACCCAACCTAAACCAGAACGTCTACTGCGATTTCCACCAAATGCATGGCCATACCACTGACAATTGTATCCGTCTCCGTCATGAGATTCAAAACCTCATCGATAATAAAGTCATTGATACCCCTCCTTCTTACAAACCAAACACCATGACAAATCCCTTGCCACAACACAATACCCCCTTCCATATCAACCAAATCACCCAAGCCAAAAGCCAAGACTTTGATCCTATCTCTTTCATCATCCCTGATACCGAGCCAAAGCCTGTTGTGGAAATTCCCGAAGAAACTGCCCTCTGTTACCTTTGGGATTGGGGAGATTTGATTGCTGATTGGAAGGAGTTTGAAGTCGCCAATTTCCAAGAAGACGTGAATCCGTTCTTTGAGCCAGAATGGGAGGTTGATTGGCAAAACATTCATGCTGACCCTCTTGATGGGTTTTCTCTATACATGATGTTCGAAAGTCAAAATAGTAACCTACCGGAGATGCCTGAATGGGAATGGAATCCAATTCCGGATGAATACCAACTCTTGGCCTAGAATGATCCTTTAGATACCTTCTCTATACCCATGCTGTTTGTAGAAGAATATCAACCACAGACAATGACCTACAACTGGCCTGAACCTGTTCCATTTCAACCTCTCCTCTCCTCCTACCTCCACGATCTCATAGCTAACGACCCATACAACAACGTGGGTCTTGCTCCATACCCAGAACCGCCAGGTCCCGAAGAAGATATGGCTAGTAATGAGTTCAACCCAATGGACTACCTGGTCGATGAAGTTAAGTCGGAGTCATCTGTCACTTTCCCAAAAGATGCTGATGTTGCCATGATGAATTTGTGGGAAGATGAACCGGGAGCTAAGACAAACCTGTGGGGTAATACAGAAATCATCAACATAAAGGTAGGAAATGAAGAATGGACCGTAAATAGGGTAGTAGCGGAAGCTGAAAAATGGAAGCCCGAGGATCTGTGGGAAGACCTGGTTATCGCTGACTTGGTTGCCAACCTCCAAGGCACCACTATCGGAAACAAGCGTAAGGCCCTTGCTGATTTGTGGAATGAGGAGTCCAAGTACCAACAGATTGGTCAATTGACCAGGAGTGGTCGAATATATCAACCCCCTAATCTTCAAATCGGAGAATCTTCCAACCCTTCAGCTCCACTGACCAAAGAACCTTCTAACCCGTTCGTTACTCCAATCAAAGATATTTTCCAACCCTTTGCCCCACCAGTTAAAGAGCCTTCACGCCCTGAGAAGAACCCAGAAGGAATGATCAAGCGCCAGCTTGAACAGACTCCGACCAAAATGTCTGTTTGCGACGTGCTTGTTCACTCCACCCGCCATCGCGAAGGATTCATCCAAGCTCTCTCTCACCTAAAAGTTCTTTCTGCCATAACCCCTGATGAACTTGTGGCACTCATCAAAACCATACCCGTTAAACATGCTATCACCTTCACTGATCGAGATTTACCCGCTGAAGGAACTGATCACAATCGACCACTCCATATCACTCTGAAATGCCACGGAAAATGGGTACCGGTAATTTTGATTGACAACGGGTCAGCAATCAATGTCTGTCCGCTCCGTGTTGCTTATTGCCTGGGATACAAAAACAGTGATTTCTCTCCATCAGAAGTCAAAGTTCGGGCATATGACAACACCCGTCGGGATGTGACTGGGACCCTCATGCTTCCTATGACTTTCGGGCCTTACCAAACGGATGTGGAGTTCCACGTGGTAAACATTCCCGCATCCTTCAACCTACTGCTGGGTAAACCTTGGATGCATCAACCTGACATCATGGCAGTCCCTTCAACGCTCCACCAGAAAATTAGACTGGGACTGGAAACCGGGATGCTCACCATTCATGGTGACTCTGGGATTCGTGCTCCCGTGGAAGACAATGCCCTACTTTTGGAGATACAATATGGGGAAGAGGACGTTCCCCTAGGCGGCTTCTCTCTTGACACCTCTAATTCTGTTTTCACTGTCAAAATTGATGACGACTTCGTCGTTAGTAATGTTGCCATAAAGATAATGAAGAAAATGTCCTACATGCCAGGTTTGGGGCTGGGAAAGAATCTCCAGGGGCCAGCACAGTTTGAAGAACCAGGAACTTTAACCCGCGTAACAGGTTTGGGATACCACCCTTCAGAGGATAAGAAAGAAAAGAAGGGAGATAGATTAGAGGGTTATTTTGTCAAAGAGAAGGCAAAACAGATTTATCAAGGACAGCCGGAACCATTCTGGGACAAAGAAACCAACACCTTCCTACCAGGGTTTGAGATATTCGCTAATGATGTCTGGCCTGAAAGTGATGAAGAATTGGAAGCAGTAATCAAACCAGCAAAAATGGCAGATTGGGTTGAAACTCTTGCTATGGGTAGCCTAGCGACCTTATTCGAGGAGGACGAACCGTTGGGTATAGCCGTGGAAGCAGAAGTGCAGATGCTGGGGCAGGAGGCCCCCGAAGATCCAACTTCACTCATCATGGATGCCGCCGGAGATTATAAGAATTGGACTTTCATACCAAGTGCAACCAGTCATGAGTCTGAATCTTAAGCTAAGTCCTTTAAGTCTTCTGAGTCTATTGAGTCTGAGTCGGTGCCTCTTGGCCCAACTCCTCAGAGTCTGTATTTTGAGTTTGAGTCTACCCGTGTGTATGGTACCCTCGAGGCCTCTGCTAATGATGAAATAAATGAATCTGATTCCACTTACTCCCCTGATTTTGAAATAAATTGTGTCAACCCGAACGATGAAGAGATCGATTTCGAGGGGAAAATCCCTGAAGAAATTCGGTCCCTAATCGAAAGGGAGCACGAAAGGCATGCTCAGCCTGTAAAGGAAGAAGTTGTTTCAATAAATTTGAGGGATGAAGGGAATCCCCGAGTGGTTCAGATCGGTTCCGCGCTGTCAGAAGAAGAACGCTATACTCCATTAGAAAAGACGTGTTGGACACTCGTTTGGGCTTCCAGAAAGTTAAGACATTACATGCTGGCCTATTCGGTAAGATTGATATCTCGAATGGATCCTCTGAAGTACTTGTTCGAAAAGCCAGCACTCACAGGAAGAATGGCACGATGGCTATTGATGCTGGCAGAATTTGAATTGAAATATGTCAGCAGAAAGTCAGTGAAAGGAAGAGCTGTCGCTGAATTTTTGGCCGACTGCCCAGTTGAAGGAAAGGAAGATGCCGAATTCGAGTTCCCGGATGAAGGCATAATGACTATAGTCGAAGACGTGTGGCGGTTGTATTTCGATGGAGCAGCCAATCAGAAAGGATTCGGAATTGGCGTGCTATTGATTTCACCAGATGGGTCGCATATCCCGCTTGCATTCAAGCTTAACTTCGAAGTCACCAACAATCAAGTGGAATACGAAGCTTGCATTGTTGGCATGGAAGCAGCCATTGAAATCGGTATAGAAAAATTGGAAGTTGTGGGAGATTCAAACTTGGTCGTTTCTCAAGCAAACGGTGATTGGAAGGTCAGGGAAGAGAAGTTAAAGCCGTACCATCAAGATCTCGAAGATCTCATTCCCCATTTTAACAAAGTAACTTTCACTCATGTCCCGAGACTCAGGAATCAATTCGCTGATGCCTTGGCAACATTAGCCTCTATGGTCGAAATTCCTGTCGGTGTGAAGCTAAGGTCAATTGTGATCGAGCAAAGGGACACCACGGTATACCAACATGTCATGGCCATCAACGAGCCCGAAGACGGTCACCCTTGGTTCTACGATATCTGGAGATTCGTGGAAAGAGGAGAGTACCCCTCTGAAGCAAGCAAGAAAGACAGGATCGCCCTTCGGAGAATGGCAGCTCAGTACATCATTTGTGGAGGAAATCTATACCGAAGGTCCCACTGTGGAACCCACAAGCTGTGTATTCATGGTGAGGAGGTAAAAAGGGTAATGGAGGAAGTCCACGAAGGAGTATGCAGTCCTCACATGAATGGTATGATGCTTGCCAAAAAGGTTTTGAGACAAGGCTACATCTGGTCTACCATGGAGACGGAATGTGTGGAATACGTACGACGTTGTCATAAGTGCCAAATTCACGCTAACCTCTCGCATGTTCCACCGCATGAGCTGCAGCAAACGACCTCGCCGTGGCCTTTCTCGACATGGGGTATTGATGTCATCGGAAGGATTGTGCCCACAGCCTCTAATGGCCATAAGTTCATCCTGGTGGCTATCGATTACTTCACAAAGTGGGTGGAAGCAGCCTCGTATGCAACCCTGACGGCAGTTCAAGTCGCGCACTTTATCAAGCAAAACGCCATTTATCGGTATGGGGTCCCACAGGCATTCGTATCTGATAATGGGGTTCATTTCAAAGGCCGAGCAAGGGAAGTCTTGGAGGAGTTCCAGATCCAAATACACAAGTCAACAACCTACCGACCGCAGACCAATGGGGCCGTGGAAGCGGCCAACAAAACAATCAAAACCATCCTGGAAAAGACCATTCAATCTGCAAGGGATTGGCACGAACGACTACCTTTGGCATTGTGGGGATACCGCACGTTTGTGCGTACACCAACAGGGGCAACTCCGTACTCTTTGGTTTATGGCATGGAGGCCGTAGTCCCCATAGAATTAGAGGTTCCATCCCTCCGAACCATGATCGAATGTAATGTCCAAGAGGCAGATTGGCTGAGCAACCGGTTTGAAGAACTTATGTTGTTCGATGAACGCCGCTTAAGGGCACTTTACCACATTCAAGGATATCAAAGGAGAATCGCGCGTGCATTCAATAAAAAGGTGAAGCCCAGGGACTTAATGGAAGGCGACATGATTTTGAAGGAAATTCGAGCACCAGTCTATGATCCGCGAGGAAAGTTCCGACCAAAATGGTCTGGGCCTTATATAATCAAGACTATCCTATCTGGAGGAGCTACGCAACTCATCGACCTGGACGGAAATGAATTCTCAACTCTAGTCAACCTGGATCAACTCAAGCGCTACTACCCCTGAGAGAAGCTCGCTGGACTGAAAACTGCAAGGGCAGCCAGTTCCAGGCAAAAATTAGAGCAAAAAGGCCTGCTAGGATGAAAACCCGCAAGGGCATCTTAGGCAAAAGTTAAGGCATACAATGAACGAGCTCGCTAGGCCAAAAACCCGAAAGGGCGGTAATAGGCAAAAATTAGAGCGCAAAAGGAGAGTGTCAAAACCAGAGCGAACCCTATCCTTGAACTACGTCATGACCTGATTCCTTCATCAAAAAGGATACGTAGGCAGTCTCACTATGGGACTCGGTCGCAATCAATCAAAACAAAAATCCAGGTTGACAGAATGCAGAAAGGCAGAATCGGAGAGGGGGAGACCCTCTGTAACTCACTTTATTAAAATAACTGCTTCTAATACATAAGGCTGAGCATGATCTTCGAAAATAAAAGTGCAATACAATAAAAAGGAGGTCCATGATTTATTCAATGATCAGGGTAGTAAGATCGAGTCAGTTTCCTTGGACACCCGCCCTCGCAGCGATGTCCCTCTTGAGCCATTTCCTGTAACTCCCACGCACTGCAACAGACGGGTAAGGATGAGCATCGGTCACCTCGCGAGACTTCCAGAATCGCTGGTAGTTACAAAGAACTGAATGGCGGAAGAAAGGCAGAACTACATCCACCAGGATCTCTACAGGAACCTCCTGTCTCAAACCAAGCTGACGCTGAATCCGATAGGGGATGTAGAAGGTAAAAGCCTCTAGCCCGGGAAGAACCACCCACTGGGAACCCATATAATGCACAGTCATGGGCGGAAGATCAAGCCAAGAGCATTTCCAAGAAATAGTCTCAGCCCGCTGACATTTGAAGAAGTTGACCCACTCGGAAACTCGCCTATCCGCAAATTCAAAGCACTGAGAGGACAGTAACCTAGCCCCATACGCCAAGTTGCCAAGAGGGAGAGTCAGTACGTTCACCTTGTCACACAGCCAAATCTGCCAAAGAGGGAAAACAAGTGAGAAACTGTAGAAAGCCAAACCCAACGTTAAAGAAAATAGGAAGAGCTGGAAAGAGGAAAGACGAGGCGAAAACTAACCTGTAAGAGAAGGGGGCTGCCTCCAAAAGTCTCAGTCTCTCCAGAACGAACCCTGTCTAAACCCATCAGTGTCTCAGCCAATACCATTGGAATCACGTCCTTCCGAGCTCCAATCTGCACGGCAATACTGACCAATGCCGAGCTAGCATGATCAGTGGAAGGAACCAAGAAGTAAGCAGCAAGTAAGCACATACAAAGAGCGGTCATGCGCCGAGTGTGGTAGGTTGCGTCCGCTAGGTTGCCAAGAGGAGAGAACATCTCAATGAGGCGCATCACGTTGAGATGACCATTGCTAACCAAGTAACGAGCAACACCGTCATTCAGACCTAGAGAGGCAGCAAGAACCTTGGACATGTTCTCGCAGACGGAAGGAACAATGACATCTCCAGAGCCGAAGCCGCCAAGATAGGCGCGAAACTCCTCGATCGTAGGGCAAAGCTCTTGTTCACCAAAGCGGAATACGTGCACCTCCGGATCCCAAAGACTTATGGCAGCCTTTAGGAGCTCGGGACGAAGGCGGATGTTACGAAGGTATCTCATAGAGTAGAGACCATGCGCCCGAAAGTTGAGCCAATCGACCCCCTCCATGGAAATCAACCACGGCCTTAGTGAACCGGTGAGAGAAAGAGCCATTGGGAGGAGATGAGGGTTTTTGAGGAAGAAAAGATATGGTTAGTATGAGGCCTAAGGCCTGAATTTATAAAGGGACAGAGGAGACAATTTCAACTTTCAAAAGAGCCTTGGGTTCCAAAAGTGTAGATTTTCCAGGAGTCTTGCATAGAGAAAAGCTTGGTCATGCCCTAAAAGAACAAAATAGACATGCATTGGCCCGGAAATGTTATAAAACAGGTCAAACCTTAACCTTCGTGCAATCTATCTTGGGAAGCAGCAAACGGCAGAGTGACAGGAAAGTAGTGCCGCGCGGCATAATAAGGCAACGCACGGCATACCAAAACCAGGAAAAAACCACGGCATAGCACGGATACGCCGTGGGATCAGATGAAGCCACGCACAGCGCTTTGTAGCCCCGCACGGCATATTAAGTCTGCATTTCTGCAGACTTTGACAGCAGAGGTTTGAAACCAATTCAAGGCACTCGCAAGCATCACCAACGCTCAGAACACGTTTCAATGGGTATTTGGGACTTCGGGGAACTCGCACTTCGAGTCAACTCTCAAAATTCGACGTGAGGACACCAAAAAGTCGATAAAACCCATTTCCTAGGTCATGTCAAGGTGTCGGAGTCCGTTCAAGCCATTTTAAGTTGATCTTTCGAGTCCTGCAGGTCATAATGGCCAAAGGTGACCTGGTCCAAGTTCCGTTTCACGGTCAATGTCAAAATCTGAGAATGTTACCCTCCAAAGTTAAGGTTTTCTTGCTTTTTAGGCATGTTTTCAAGCGGTTTTCAGTTTTCAAATGAGAGCTTGAGTTTCATAGTCACGTGTCAAAAATCAAGGGTCATCGTTGATAAACAAGAGTCCGCAACAGGGGTATTTTTGTAAAGTCTTGCACAAGGGGATCAGTTTTTCAGAATTATTCATTTATCTTCTTTGATTTCTATTCCAACATCGATAAATCTTTGCCCCAACATACTGCTCATCATAAAACTCGAGTTCGCTTCAGATTATGACCAAAAGGATTAGTCGCATGCATGCATTGGTTAGTGTTTCTGTTATTCAATCTCTCTTAGACAAATGATAATAAGGGAAATTGAATGACATAAACATTGAAAGGATAAGCTTTTCTATATATATAATCTCCAAATATATCAATGAGCCGAAGTACAAAAAGGCGTGCAAAATCCTATCTATTGAGGGTAAACAGGCACCCTTCCAAAAGAAGCACGCAGGCTCCACCAAAAGGCAAAAGCAAAACAAAAGGGAACTCAACTCTCATCCTCGTCCTCGTCCTCGTCCTCGTCCTCATCCTCCTCGCCGTCCTCCCCAGAGGCCTCCTCTGCCTGAGAACCAGCCGCCTCCTGAGTACCTGACACCCTAGGCACCGTACTCCCCAAGGTGTTCGCGAGGTCGACGTCCGTCGGCTCCTCAGTCTTGTCAGAGACGTCGACCGGCTCGTCCTCTGTCCCCCCAGAAAACCGCTGCCTCTTCGACGGAGGCTCCTCCCACGAGCCTACAGAGGAAGCCTGTGGCACCTGCATGCGCACAGACTTCCTGCACGGCCCACACGAAGCCCCTCCTCCAGCCTGCAATAACATGGTATTCATCATTTGCATTGTAATCATAGTATAAGCAGTAGGAAATAAAAGCAAAGGTTCGAAAGCTTTACCATAGTCCCACCGGCACGAAGAAGCACCTCTGGGGCGTGGCCCATGGCGTACTGCCTCACTAGCTGCTCTAGGCCCATCATGGCCCCGGCCATCTCTCTCACGTACTCCGGAGTCGCCTGCACAATAGGTCAATTGATTAGAACGTACAGTGATTCTAACAAGTGAGTGCAAATGGGCGAAAGAGTGCAAGTTATACTTGAGCAAGAAACTCCGGAGCTGCGACCGTAGGACGTGGCACCACCACTACACCAGAAACCCCCTGGGCAGTTGTCACATCCACGGTCCAGGAGAGTCGGGGCAAGCTGGCCCCGCTCAGACCTGCACCGTCACATCGACCACCATCACCACCCTCGCGTCCTCTTCCTCTTCCTCTTCCTCCTCTCCGTCCTCGTCCGCCTCTATCGCCTGCACCACCTGGCGCTCGAAGCGTCGCCTCCCAAGCAGCAGCCCATACCCCGAAACTCGGCATCAAGTACCGAGCCCGGTACTCAGAGTAGTCCACGCCAGCCTGGAAGAGCGGCTCCAGCTCAGGGTCCGGTTGTACGAACCGCTCAACCTCCCCCCTGGTGTACAAGCTCGTCCTCTGCACCAGAGCAGGAAGGGGACCAGGGACTCGAAAAACGTCCAGCCTCAACGACTGACGTGACACCCGGTCACCTAGGTACCACTGCCAGCCGTAAGGGGACTCGAGCAGCACTCTCCCCCTCGCCACCTCCCTACTCCGGACCAAGTAAGGAAGCTCGCAGCGGTCCCACACACGCCAGCGAATCTGCAATCAAAGACGAGTAACATCAGCATGGGATTTGAATTGGAATTATCGATAAATGAAAGCATGCGAGGTGTAGTCATACCCTGTCAGGACGGAGCTCGTCTAGAAAGAGGCGGTAGGCGTTCAAGTCGCCCTTCCCCTTCTTCACTCCCCGGAACTCCTTGGACCAACTTAGAGCCCGGGGAAGCACTGTGTCACTAGGACAGGAGGTCTCGGGAGGGTACATGTCCAGTACCTCGTACGTCCACAGCTGTAGAATCAAACATCAAGGATTAGTACATGATATGCAATAACTGAATGGAAAGACAAATAAAATGCAAGAGAAGTTCAAAATGTACCTCCCAGACCCTCCAGTAACCGCCGAGGCTCTTCCCCGCTCCTCGGGAAAGAGACCCCATGAAGGCGTAGCACGCCCCCAAACCGCCCCAGTCAAAACGGGCTATCTCCCCGACATCCCTCAAGGCCGGTAGGAGCGAAAGGTGTACCCGGTTGCACCTGTTGGGAAACAGGGATGCACCGAGCAAGTACAACAGAAAGCACCGCGCCATCTGCTCCTCCTGCACCCTGTCAGTCGGGAGCTCCTCTGTCCAAAACCCCAACAGCTGAGCGTACTGAGCGTCCTCCTTCTCCGCCCTCAGCACGTACCCCAGTGTCTCCCGCTGGAACACCGCACTCCTCCCCGTAACGGCGTCGTAAGGGATAGGGTCACCCCCGACCCTCAGACCGGTGATCGCCGCAAAGTCCAATGGCGTCACCGTCAACTCGCCAAAAAGGAAGTGGAACGTGTTCCTCGTATCCCACCACCTCTCAGCTAGCGCCCTCACCACCTGGCGATCGTTGCTTGCCCTCGTCAGCACGCTCACAAACTCCCCGAAGCCCGCCTGCCTCACAATCTCCCTAGCAGCCTCGGGGAGTCTCTCCCAGAACGTCGGCCGCACCACCGTAGCACAAGATGGTGATCGCCTGTTGCAATAAGTTGATAACATTCAGTAAACAGGTATACTATTCAAAGCGAATACAGCATTCAGATAAAGAAATGAAAGTACGATACATTAAAATTTGAAATGCAAGTGTTTAAGGTATACCTCGTCTCGGCGCAAGGAAAGGTGCTGCTGTGGGTCCCTCAGGACCAGAGCCTCGTCGTACGTGGGCCGCGCCGGTCTGTAGGCGTCCAAAAGAGTAGGGACCACCACGTGCTGAAAGGGCACGTAGGACTCCGCCACGTAAGCTCCACGCCCTTTTAGGGCCACCGTCGCCTCCTCCACAACGCTCCTCCGAGGGCCTGTCTCACCTCCAGCGGCCTCCTCCTCTACTCCCTGCGGCCCTCCAGCGGCCCCCGTCTAGAGCTTAACCTGGAGCACCCTCTCCTGAGCCTCAAGTAAAGCCGCCGCCAGTCCAGGCACCCCCCGTAAGGTCTCAACCAGGTCCTCAAGAGACGCCTCCTCAAGGTAGTCACCTAAACCTATGGGCCGCGACGACCCTGCACCCTCGCCGCTACCAACAAACATAGTCAGCGTCTCCCTCTCCTCCACCAACTCCTCCTCAACAACAGGCCCCTTCCCCAGGTCTGTCCGGGGCTCTCTCACAGGGGAAGCCTCTGTCTCCACCTCCGCTCTGTCAGGCCCGTCACCACCGTGAGTCTCCGTGACCCTCTCCTCCAAACCAACTACACCCTCCGCTCGGACTGTAGTCTCCTCCTCACCTCTGGACTCCACCGCACCCGGAGTCTCCGTCTCCTGGCCAAAGCCGGCCAGTACCCTGCTACCGCTGTCACCGCCGTCCACACCGACCACCACGGCGGCCACCTCGGCCAATGCCGCCTGGACCGAGACCCCCACGGTCTCCGGCCCCACCCCAGCTGCCACGCCGCTCTCCGGAGCCACCGCGACCGGTACAACCTCGACCCGCGGGGGATGTCACCCCCGGGTATATCCGCGTCCTCCATGATATAAGAGAGAGCAGGGAGAGACGAGAGAGAGAGAGAGCAGTGAGAGACGAGAGAGAGAGAGCAGTGAGAGACGAGAGAGAGAGAGCAGCGAGAGAGAGAGAGAGAGACACGAGCGAGAGAGAGAGAGACAGGAGAGAGAGATCAGAGAGAGCGAGAGAGAGAGGAGGGAAGTTCGAACGGGGCGTACTGTGTGCACCCCGTATATATATATATATATATCCCCTGAACCGGTCCGTCTGGAATTTAAATTGACCGGGTTTGAAGAGAGGTGTACCGCACGGCGTATTGATAAGCAGCGCATGGCATAATAGCCTGACTGAATGAGATTTCACAAGTTACCACGACGCACGGCAGTACTCCTACTGCGCATGGCATACTGGGTTAATTCGGCAGTTTAGATTCTGAGGGCAGTTTCTGACAATGGCATTCGCATTCGATTTCGTTCGTGTACAGTGTAAGCAGAAAAAGCAGACAAGCGATAGCAAGAAAAGGGGATTTTTCATTCCACAAAGCCCAAAGTAATCCCCTGGGATCTTCATTACATCGTTCAAAAAAAAAAAAGAAAAAAAAAAGGAGAAAACCAAAACAGAAAAAATCCTACTGCCTCCTTTCTTCTTCCTCAAATCTTCATCCTCAGTCGCTCCCTCCGCCGGAAGCACCGTCCCCTTCGCCAGAACGATCATCCGAGCCATTTGAATTCCCTTCCGAATCCTCTGCAGCCCCGTCCGAATCGCGCCCCGGCGCATACTCTGGGTCGTGCTTGTTGTCCATTTGATCAAAAGCGAAGTCCTGAAGGTTGGACACCGCACGACGAAGAGTGCGGATCGTTGATATGAGCCTCGCGATCTGACGGTTCAGTTGCTCGATCTCTTCACGATAAAAACCCATCTCTGCTTCCAAAGAGACCACCCGCGCAGCCAAGTCGCCTTCTGCCATGTCTTGAGAGTAATCTATGAACCGAGGAATCTAGAGAGACTTAGGAGAATGATGCATAGAATGAGGCACCATCATCCCTTTAAAAGAGGTCCTGACCGACGAAAGGGCACGCCTGTATTAATGGGCACCCTTAAACCAGCCAACTGATCTCGAAAATCGAAGAGGTGTATAGGAATTCAAAATGCCGCGCGTCGTACTGAAGACCCGCACGGCATTATGGTTTTAGAAGAATGAGTGTGTTTTCTCAGAAATTGAGCACTCTAGCCACCAAAATCATCTCAGAAACCAAATACTCCAGCCGTTTTGCAGCAGAAATCCTTTGGAATAGCGTGCGTTAATGATGGGATTATTTGATCCTAGTCCCCCGGGACTCGCAAAATTTCCCCGTCCCCCGAGGACTGGTCGTACTCACGTTTGCTCGCAGTATTTGCCAGATTCGCGCTCCCCGCCTCAGTCTCGAATCAGCTTCAAATCAAATTTCGCCTCCCGAAGGCTCGTCTCAAAATCAAGTCTCAATTTCAAATCAGTCTCAAATCAAATTTCGCCTCCCGAAGGCTCGTCTCAAAATCAAGTCTCAATTTCAAATCAAATTTCGCCTCCCGAAGGCTCGTCTCAAATCAAGTCTCAAGTCAATTTTAAATTTCGCCTCCCGAAGGCTCGTCTCAAAATCAAGTCTCAATTTCAAATCAGTCTCAAAATCAAATTTCGCCTCCCGAAGGCTCGTCTCAAAATCAAGTCTCAATTTCAAATCAATTTCAAATCAAATTTTGCCTCCCGAAGGCTCGTCTCAAAATCAAGTCTCAATTTCAAATCAGTCTCAAAATCAAATTTCGCCTCCCGAAGGCTCATCTCAAAATCAAGTCTCAATTTCAAATCAGTCTCAAAATCAAATTTTGCCTCCCGAAGGCTCGTCTCAAAATCAAGTCTCAATTTCAAATCAATTTCAAATCAAATTTTGCCTCCCGAAGGCTCGTCTCAAATCAAGTCTCAAAACAAATTTCAAATCAAATTTCGCCTCCCGAAGGCTTGTCTCAAAATCAAGTCTCAAATCGAATTTCGCCTCCCGAAGGCTCGTCTCAAATCAAGTCTCAAAACAAATTTCAAATCAAATTTCGCCTCCCGAAGGCTTGTCTCAAAATCAAGTCTCAAATCGAATTTCGCCTCCCGAAGGCTCGTCTCAAAATCAAGTCTCAAAATTGAATTTCAAATTTCGCATCCCGAAGGCTCGTCTCAAATCAAAATGCGCCTCCCGAGGGCTCATCTCGAATTTTTCAAAAGGCTTACTTCGAACTTTTTCTTTGCATTGTTTGCTGCAATTGCATTGTCCCAATTGAACTGCGTTGGTCTCATCCCTACAAACGGGGTACGTAGGCAGTTCCACGAACGCGACCACCATTGCTGTTTACTTGCATTTTTGAGTATTTTGCCTCTGTTCAAAGACTTTAGAGCAACGAATCGGGATGCCTATTCTTTAAGCGTCACTCGTATCAAAACAATGATATCCGAGTTACGTTAAAGAGGGACCTACTGTAGACACCCCAATCCGGACCTCAAAGGGTCTTTGTTCACCCCGATGATGAAATAAAGGAAACGAAACTTTTGCGAGCTTGAATGAAGGACTCCCTTAAACCCAAACAGATCCTCAACCCAAAAGCCCAAAAAGCCCGAAAGACCTGGAGCGAGCTTGAAATACCGCGCGTGACATCTCTAAACCGCACGGCGTATCGAAATTTAATACGCCGCACGCGTTCATGAGGTTAACCGCACGACATTTTAGATAAAGTTCTGACTGGCTCAGAAAGCTGTCGGCCACGCCTGTTTGAGCCACAGCTGCAATACGGCTCAGCCGAAAGTACACTTCTGGCCCGCCCAGAAAATACCTCCAACTTTTGAAATTCAAAATCCAAGGCTCTTGCCTATAAATACACCCCTCCACTCAAGGGAAAAGGGCCCTTGATCACTATTATACCCTTTCTCTCTCTTCTTGCTTTCACACCCACTTTCCCATTTCCAAGCCTTGAGAATGTTGTTCTCAAAAGACATTATCTAGGCCCTTTACTCCATTTTTCTCTTCACCATTGAAGTTAGTTTCCTTACTAACTTTGAGACCTCAACCACCCAATATACTCATCTACTACGCACATCCATACTTCTACTCTCTTTTTCAACCTTCCGACGTCCATCCGCCTTCATCAATACTCATTCAAGCTCAAGATCAAAGGTAAAAACCAAGTTTCCTTGGGCTAGGCTCATCACGGCCCTGAGGGGACCTTTCTGTCTTCAGGCTTAACCCTTTTGGTCAGGATCTGACCCAAAACCTCTTTTACAAAACAAAACCAGTGTTCTGTGCAGAAGTGTGCTACGCCGCGCGGCGCTTTGAAGCGTCGCACAGCGTAGTAGACTCACACGCACAGCATTTCAAAACGATATTGTTTTCTTGTTCAAACTGTCTGGATCACGATCGTCTGTTGTTGGATCTTTTCTGTATACCAAAAAGCAGTCCCAAAATGAGACCATATCTACAAGCCATGTTTTAAACTCCATAGATCTTTTCAAAACAAGCAAACGTATCAAAAATGGTTTTCTTTTCGTGGCTTGGAAGAATGGTGCAGATCTGAGATGATCTGACGACTGTGAGCTGTCTGAAGTTTTAAAATAACACCGTGTGATGTAATGGGTACACCGTGCGAAGCTTTACAAAACAATAAAAGTTTGGTATCAAGATCGGAACCACGCACGGCGTATTAGTAAGCCGCGCGTTATAAGGCGATATGCCGCTTGATGGGAGATGGTGATTCAGACAGTCCGTTTGTATATCTTTCTTGTTTATATTATCGCCATGCCATCTTTATCATCTCTGTACAGCAAGCACCACTAGCATGGCAACGTGTCATGATTTATCTTGTTCCCCTTTCCCTTTATGTGTTTTTAAGGTTTTCCGAATGGTATTAATCCCCCCATTTAAAATGCTTAGTAGAGACCGGTTTTCACCGGGCGAGCGGGGTGCTTTTCAACAAAACCTTCCCCTCTCGTAACCTGGCTCCTGGATCCAAAATCTCAACGGTTTCGCTAGATCAAAAGGCCTTTCTAGCTTTTCAAAACAAAAACCCATCGGTTCCTCGGATCATCCATCTCAAAAATCCGGGTGGCGACTCTGTCGAATCGCGCTTCGGGCGCGGGAGCCCACAATAGGTGAGGGCGTAGAGCCGCTGAGATGGTTGTTACGGCTTCGAGCCAGTTGAGATAGTGGGCTTGGAGCTGTGGAGATAGCAAGTGTAGAGCTGCTGACGGTGATTGGGCTTAGAGCCTGTTGAGTGATAACGAGCACGGGCGTAGAGCCGCTGAGTGATAGTGAGCATAGGCATAGAGCCGCTGAGTGAGTTGATGGTTGTACGGTCGCTGGAATGGCAAGCGTAGAGCTGCTGAGTGAGTTGATATGGGTGAACATGGGCACGGAGCTGCTGAGTTATTTGATAGTGTTGAATAGCAGAGCTGCTGAGTGTCTTGATTTGCTGTAGTAAGAGTTTTGGCTAGCAGTTTATGGAGAGAGAGCTTCCTTATGCTTGGACATGCTCCCAAGGCTAGTTCTGATCAAGTTGCTTTTGCTCGGGAATGCCCCCAAGGCTGATTTGATCTTGCTTTTGTCGGTCATGGACCCAGAAGCCCACATTTGTTTGATTTGATGCACCGAGCAAGATCTAATGCCGCTGAGGGGAATTGATTAGGGGGCCAAGAGATTGCTATCTCGGCCGAGGGATTGATGTCTCGGCCGAGGGATTGAATACTCGGCCGCTTAATCGGTTCGTTTCCAGGGGCCTATAAAAGGCCACGGCCTCAGCCGTTTCATTTCATTTCTCTCTTTCCTCACTTTTCCTCTTCGTCCGAGAAACTCGTCGAGAACTCCTCTTGTCTTTCTCTTGGTTCTTGTCAACTCCGAGCTATGGATAGCGTGCGGCTGGTGATCGCGGAGGGA
The DNA here is from genome assembly GCA_018127125.1 of Rhododendron griersonianum. Lineage (NCBI taxonomy): Eukaryota > Viridiplantae > Streptophyta > Magnoliopsida > Ericales > Ericaceae > Rhododendron > Rhododendron griersonianum. The sequence goes on along the minus strand of CM030791.1, from coordinate 25,026,599 downwards.
GTCCGCGACGTTCTTGGTCTTGTCTTGACACTTGATTAGGGGCCCTCACATGGGTGGCTTGCTTCCATGACGCGGAACTCCTGGGATGGTGCTTGTATGTGATGTGATGGTTTTTCTGTGCCATCCGGTGTCTTTCTTGCACCGCAGTGCTTCTTTGGTACACGTCATCCTAGGGGTGTCCTCTTCTTTTTTGCAGCTGGTCTCTGGTGTTCAGACCACCAGAGGGTTCGGCATCCTCTTCTCCTTCCTTTTTTTTTTGTTTTTCTGTTTCTCTTCCTGCATAGGTTAGTTTGACAGGAAATCGATGTATAGTTTGTTTAGGAAATGTGGGATGATCCACCTTGTGATGTAAAAAGTTTTCATTATATGAAACAAAAATCTTTTGCTCTGCTATTGAGATTGTGTATGCTATATTTGCGTTATTTGTGCATGATATTTTGTTAATCCAGTGAAACGAACAGAACCGTGGAAACAATTTGTAAAACAGCCGTTCTGGCGGCCGACCTACTGATTACGCGGCCGAGGCTTGGATCTGGCGGCCGAAGGATCGTTTTGTATGCCTGGGTTTGACTTTTAGGGTCAACCCTGATTTTCACGGGCCGATGGATGGATCCTACGGCCGACGTATCGAAGTGCCGGCTGAGAGACCGACCAAATTACCGAGGATTAAGAATCCGATTCCGATTCGAACTAGGACTCGACTTAGCCTATAAGTATGCATTCTTATGAACCCGATAGCATTGTCAGTAACAATTTCTTGTATATGGCACAACCAGTCCTTGATCAGTGGTTGAATTCCTTTAATGGCCTCGATCGTTTACACTTTAAGTCCTTTGGCATGGACTTTCTCTTCTCCTTTCGTCAAATTCCTATGAATTTTGCTTTCCTTAGGGCAGCCACCAGTTTGTGGAATCTTGCTTTTCATGTCTTTCGATTTAAGAGAGAGGAATTGTGTCCTACTATCGAGGAGTTTGTGGCCATCATGGGTCATTCGGATAGAGAGGGTTTCGTTGTCCCTAATCCTTTGTTCAACCGAGGTGATCTCTTGAAGGATTTGCTCCAAGTTCAGAAACATGAAGCTAGGTTCTTCGTAGTGAAGGAAGGCTGGAGATTCTGCAGTTTATCCAGCGTTTTGGTACAGCTGAGGCTCATCGTCAAGTTTCTCAACAGAAAGCATGTTTTCATGCACTGTGCATTTGTCTCCTTCATTATTACTTGCTTGGCCCTTCCTCTGGCCATGCTGATCCCATGATACTTAACCTTGCTCAACAAATTGGAAACCGTGTGAGTTTCGCTGGCTTAGTGTTGGCAGATACCTTGATGGGTTTAGATGTGATGAAGGGTAATCCTACAGCTCAGTTCTCAGGCAGTCCTTTGCTATTGCAGGTTCACTCTGTGTTTGTTTATTTTGTCAAGTTATCTTTTCATTCATCACTCTTTTGTTGTGACTCACATGTTCTCTCAACTCACAATTTTCCCTTGTTCTCTAGGTATGGTTATTTGAGAAACTAAAGGTGTGGGATGCGCCAGAGTGACTTCCTTATAATCTAGACCAATGCACGGAGCGTCGCATGATTAAACAGTTCCCAACTGAGGCTGCTTGGGAAGCATGGATGAAACTTGCAGAGGTGATTGGATTCAATGGGTTTGCCCCTGGTATGGTGTTGAGAGCATGACTGTGAGTACCATGAACCATTTCGGCGTAGCAGTGATTGGTATCACTCGAGTCGTCTTCTACTTTCCTGCTCGCTTTCAAAGGCAGTTCGGGGCTGAACAAACCGCAATCCTGGGTGACCCTGAGTATGCTGTTTCCAAGGTCCATGATGCCAGTTTTTATCGCAATATGTTGCGCCTTTGGCCAAATAGAGTGATGCAGGAGGTTGTTGAGAACTTTGCTGACAAGCTATCAGCTTCTTACAAGCGCTGGTTGAAGTACAACCTTTTGGAGGACAGTAGTGCAAAGAGAAGGAAGACCTAGAGATTGACACTTTGCTTACATTTTTTAAAAGATGTTGTTTGATTCTAGCTTTCATAGACTGAGAATTGTTTAGGTTTGCTTTTTCCTTTCCCTTTGGAAATAATAAAACTTTTGGCCGTTTTATTTGAAGATGTTATTGCCATGGTTTGATAGTGAACATGCTTTAGGATAGACCTAGAAATTTCGGAAGTAATGATGATCGCAGTGGCCGGATCTCAAACTTAGAGATTGCCTACGTATCCCATGGAGGGAATCAAGCCATAAACGTAGTTCCAACAAAGGGGATTTGTTTTGTTTTTAGTTAGGGTCCACTCGGGTATTTTCCTCTCCTTTTGTGCTCTTAATTTTGCCTAAAGCCGCCCTTGCGGGTTTTCGGTCTAGCGAGCGTTTTATTTATGCCTTAGTTTTTGCCTAAGCCGCCCTTGCGGGTTTTTGACCTAGCAGGCTGCTCTAATTTTTGCTTGGATCCGCCCACCCTTGTGGTTTTCAACCCAACGAGCATCTCTCATGGGTAGTACTTCCTCAGCTTATCAATGTTGACTGGCGTCGCGAATTCCATTCCATCCAAGTCTGCAACGTATGCTGCTCCTCCAGAAAGTATGCGTTTGATAAGGTAGGGGCCTCCCCAGTTTGGTCTAAACTTGCCCCTTGGGTCTGAAACGTGGCGACGGATTGCTTTGAGCACCATGTCTCCTACTTTGATGTCTCTCGGTTTTACTCTTTTGTTGAATGCTCGTACAATGCGGTGTTGATACCCTTGTACATGGTATAACGCTCTTAGCCTCCTTTCGTCTAGTAGTGCCAACTCGTCGTAGCGGTTTTGAATCCAGTCCTCTTCGATCATTCCAGTCTCAGCCAGAACCCTTAACGAAGGTAATTCCAGCTCGATAGGCAAGACAGCTTCCATTCCATAAACCAGAGAGTAGGGAGTGGCCCCAGTTGAAGTTCTTTCAGTTGTTCGATAGCCCCATAGTGCCAAAGGTAGCATTTCTGGCAAGTTTGTGTAGGTGTCAGTAGTCTTTCGCAGAATCCTCTTGATATTCTTGTTTGCAGCCTCAACTGCTCCATTAGTTTGGGGTCGATAAGTAGATGACCGATGATTCTGTATCCCAAATTCGGCAAAAAGCTTCTTTGTCGCTCCCTTGAAGTGTGATCCATTGTCACAGACAAACTCGTGAGGTACACCATATCGATAGATGATATTAGTGCGAATAAATTTGGCCACATGAGTGGTGGCTTTGAGGGTAGCATAAGAAGCTGCTTCTACCCACTTGGTGAAGTAGTCGATAGCCACTAGAATGAATTGATGCTTGTATTTTCCCTTTGGATTTATACTTCCAATGACGTCTATCCCCCAGGTGGAGAATGGCCAAGGGGATGTCATGCTGTACAATTCCGTAGGGGGAATACGCATGCGATCAGCGTGAGTTTGGCATTTGTAACATCGGCGGATATTGTCAACGCAGTCGGCCTCCATTGTGGTCCAGTAATATCCCTGACGCAGGATTTTCTTTGCCATTGTTGCCCCATTCATGTGTGGCCCACAAATTCCTTCGTGTACTTCCTCCATTACCTTGCGGCTGTCCTCTGTTGTGACGCAGAGTTGACTTGGACCCAAGTGTGCCCTTCGATATAATGCTCCTCCACATATTACAAATCAGGCGGCAAACTTCCGCAGAGCCGTTTTGTCCTTTGAGGTGGCCTCGGATGGGTATTCTCCTTCTTCCAGGAATTTCTTTACGTCTTCGTACCATGGCTTGCCATCATCCTCACCTTCCTCGGTGAAGGTGCATTCGCATGCTGGTTTGCCCCTAGTTCCAGGGCTGCCTCCGTTCCAGCAATACAGGCCTCATATTCAGCTTGGTTGTTGGTGACTTCAAACCTCAGTTTATACGACAAAGGGATATGAGAGTCGTTTGGGGAAACTAGCAATACCCCTATGCCATATCCACATTGGTTTGATGCTCCATCAAAGTAAAGCTGCCAGGTGTCGTCCAAGAGACATAGAATATCCTCGTCGGGGAACATGAAGTCTTTTGCCTCGGCTTCTGTCACAGGGTGATCTGCCGAGAATTCTGCTATAGCTCTTCCCTTTACTAATTTTCTTGTCATGTATTTGAGGTCGAATTCTGCTAATAGCAATAACCATCTAGCTAGCTTCCCGGTAAGTGTTGGCTTTTCAAAAAGGTATTTGATTGGGTCTAAGCAAGAAATCAGCACCACCGGATGTGCTAACAGGTAGTGCCTTTGTTTCTTTGTGGCCCATACTAGCCCCCAACAGGTTTTCTCGAAGGGAGTGTACTTTTTTCATAGTCCATCATTTTTTTGCTGAGGTAGTATATGGCGCACTCTACTTTAGCGTCGTTCTCCTGCGCTAGCATGCATCCCATGGATGTGTCTGTTACTGAGAGATACAGAATCAATGGCTTCCCAGGGATGGGTGGCGACAGTACAGGTGGATTCTGAAGATATTCTTTGATTGCCTCAAACGCTTGCTGACAGTCTTGGCTCCATTCAAAATCAGTACCTTTCTTCAGTAGTTTGAAAAGAGGTTCACAGGTAGTTGTGAGCTTGGAAATGAACCTGCTGATGAACTGTACTTTCCCCAAGAAACTCCTTACCTCCTTTTCTGTCCTAGGCGGCGATATTTCCATGATATCCTGTATCTTGGAAGGGTCTACCTCAATTCCTCTTTGAGTGATGAGAAATCCCAACATTTTTCCAGCCGTTACCCCAAAAGTGCATTTTTGAGGATTAAGGCGCAGTTTGTAATTCCTAATCCTTTCAAAGAACTTTTGGAGTGCTTCATAGTGTCCTTCCCTTTCCTTTGATTTGACTATCATATCGTCGACATACAACTCGACCTCTTTGTGCATCATGTCGTGCAGTAGTGTTGCTGCCATCCTCTGGTAAGTGGCTCTAGCATTCTTTAACCCAAATGGCATCACTCGGTAGCAGTAGGTTCCCCAAGGCGTAGTGAAGGTGGTTTTCTCTCTATCCTCAGGAGACATAAGAATTTGATTATACCCAGAAAATCCATCCATGAAGGATAACAACGCATGGCCTGCGATGTTGTCTACTAGCTCGTCTATGTGAGGTAATGGGAAGTCATCCTTTGGACTGGCTTTGTTGAGATCTTGGAAATCTACATAGACCTTGATTCCTCCAATTTTCTTTGGTACGGGGACGATGTTAGCTACCCATTGTGGATATTCGGTGACTATGAGAAAACCGGCGTTGATTTGTTTAGTGACTTCTTCTTTTATCTTTAAGACCCAATCAGGGCGCATACGTCTCAGTTTTTGTTTAACTGGTTTTGCATCAGGATGAAGGGGAATTTTATGCTGAACAATTTCAAGGTCTATTCCAGGCATGTCCTCGTAAGACCAAGCAAAACATCTTTGTATTCTTTTAGCAAAAGGATTATTTTTTCACTTTCTTGAGAGGATAGTGTTGCACCAATTTTAACCATTTTGGGCTCGTTTTCAGAGCCTATGTTTACTGTGATTATTTCCTCAGAAAAAGGTTTAGCGTGCCTTTCTTCTTCTCTCTCGATGAATTCTAGAATTTCTTCCTCAAAATTTGGTGTGTCGGAATCCATACAATTGATTATAGGCAAAGTGAAATACTCTAAATCTTCATTCTCATTGCTAAGATTGTCAAAAGACATTTCAGAGTCAAACTCAAAGCAAATGTTATGCTTTGGTGCTTTGACCAGGTTTTCCTTACTAGACTTAGTAGTTTCAAAAGATGAAAAGCTTGACTCGGACTGAGTCGACTCGGAGTCGAAATTGGAATCGGAACTAAGATCAGAATTAGCGCTTTTCATTTTGTATTTTAGAGTATGTTCCACAGTCCAGTTAGGGTAAGCCCCTTTTTCAGCATCCACAATCAGTTCAGAGCAGTCTTTTCATCACCAAGGTTGATCATCAGCACTTCACTGTCACCTTGATTCGCACTTTCATCATTTGTCACCCTGCAAGTCTTGGAGGGCCATTTGATTTGCTATTGCTGTTATCTCTTCCAATTGAGCTTCAATCTCTGCTTCGTCGCTGTTGTCGACTCTTCGTGTGCCAACAAAGTCCCACCAATTACCAAAGCTATCCGTGATGGGGTGGATCACCCTTATTTCATCGTTGGTGACCCCCTCATCAAAGAGTAGGTTCAGTGATATTTCGTCTAGTGGGTCGTTGTCGACAGACTCTTCTTCCTTTGCCTCTTCAGTTTCGAGGTTATTGACCTCGTCTATCGGCCAATAGTCGTCGGTAGGTGCATAGGGGTCATAAAAATAAATTGGGACCCTGCAAAGCCCTTCTTCTTCAATCATGTCTTCTACTTCTTCTTCATAGACTGTTCTAGCGAACATGACATGGTTGTCTTCAATGATAGTTACCATAGGCTTTGGTTGTTCCACCGGGGTGATGTATTTGGAGGGGTTGAAATCCTCGACAGCGGAGTGGAGCGGGCCAGACAACTTGGTGACAACTTGAGAGTGCGAATCAGACGTGAACAGTGATGCAGTCATTTTTCCTGAAAAGATTTTTGTTTTAGTTAGATTGATTAATCTTACCTACTGTTCATTTGACTTAGAGAGATTCCTAAGGTTTAACCTGCAAAAGAAAAACTTTACAACATACATATATACAATGGGTGTGAGGAAGAACTTTTGCAAGCAAATGCAAATAGGTTCTTAGCCTGTAGGTTCCTGTCTTAGTTTGATAAGTTCTATGGCTTTCTAATACATGCAAGGTTTTGGTAGTCTCAGGGGGCTCCGTTGTCAAAGGGCACCAATCCTCTCACCAGCCCATTATAGGCGGTGATTGGGTGATTCCCTTTTTGATATACCACTAGGTACGAGTGACTGTGGAGTTTGCTGGAACCCCCAACATAGCCCGTGTCATGCCGGGTTATCAGGTGAACTCAACGGGTTGCCCGCTCAATGCATATGATAGATGAATTAAATAAGGCATGTATTAGTCTTATGTTGAACTTTTTGGTTATGGCTCTCACATCCCCAACAGAGTCGCCAAAAACTGTAGACACCTCCCAAACAGGGCATCGCCATACAGATTGATCACGTTTATTTGCTCGATTGGTTGCTTGCTTCATAAACCAAAATCATGGACATTCCCATGGCTAGGAACATCGCCACACGATAGCGGTTATCATCAAAACAGAGTCGCCACCCAGTTTATTAAAACTAGGAAAACAGATAGAGATTCTGGGTACGGGAGCCAAGAGTACAGTAAGGGGAAGGTGTTAGGCACCCCTCTCTGCCCAGCTGTGAGACTGGTCCATAGTTATTCAACATAAGATGTATAGATGCTTTGTTTAATTCTAACACATAGTCTATTTAATTAAGCCTTTAAACAGTAAGTAAAGTGAGCCAGTGCGATAAGTAAAGCATGCATCAGAAAGCAGAACAAGAAAGCTGTCCCAGGGTAATGGATCCCGCGGCCAGTGAATGGATGTCACGGCCGAGGGATCCTCCTGGTTTGATATCGCCGAGGGATCGAAGCCCCGGTCGATGTTCTTCCTCACACCAGACAGAAACGTTAGTAGATGATCAAAATGCTACGATTAAGATTATAAACAGAAAATAAAACAAACCAGAGGCCGTTGGGCCTCACCACCTTGATCCCTTAGTTGCTTGATTGCTTCGGATTGCTTGTGATTGACTGATTGCTTCTCGGAAAACCCTAGGGTTAGGGTTTGAACTTCGGGGTTTGATCGTCGGATTGATGGCTGCCTTCGGGAGGTTAGGGCTTTTGAAGAGGGTATTTGAGAGAGTATTTTGACAGAGTTTTGTGGCTTGAGAGGGTGTATTCACTTGTTAATTTTGTGATGATTATTTTGGAACCCAAAGGCCCTTTATATAGGCAATTGGTGACTCACTCCGGCCAAACAAATGGCACGATTGCAATTGCAATGCAATTCAAACTTTTATTTTACTAAAATTTTGAAATGAAATATGTTCATGTTGAATATCTCGATTTTTATTCCGGAAAATATATGTTGTTTTGAACTTTCCAAAAAGGAGTAAAGAACGAATTTTTGAAATGTAAGAAATAATAGTTTGATTAGTAGCATGGTTACTTAGATTTTTTTTTGAAAGAGGTTATGAGCATGTATACATGTTTTTAGTTCTCAATAATTTACTTGTCTTGATATTGAATTATGTGCATATCTTGTTGAATTTATAGACTAGTCGATGGATTAAGCATGAAAAATACCATAGAGTTGGATGATCTTGTTATTTTAATTATTCTAGTTTACTTTCAAGATTATGATCAATGATGCATGTTTACGAGACACCGTATATAGTGTTCTTATATGGAAAGTCCGACTGCGAAGTCCTTGCATGAAAACGAGACAGGAAAATCGAGAAAGTTTAGAAACATGACGCATAGGGTGTTGATAATAAAAAGACGTGTTTTAGAAAGGAAATATTTTTGAAACCACAATGTTGCCGGACTTAGTAGCCCATTATGTATGTGTGTGTCAATGAGAACACGGGATGGCAGAACCATTGAAAGGATACTCAGGAACCCGGAACGGCGGAATTGAGGTTGGGTGTGTGGCTTAGTTATCCGCGGAGAGGAGCCAATGCAAATTATGTGCCAATGGGATCCTGGGATGGCGGAACCATTGTGAGGATACTCAGGAGCCCGGGATGGCAGAATCGAGGTTGAGTGTGTAAAAACAATTTTGGTGTTGATAATGAAAAGACGTATTTTTAAAAGGAAATGTTTTTGAAACCAAAATGTGGCCGGACTTAGTAGCCCATTGTGTGTATATGTGTGTGTGCGCCAATGGGAACCCGGGAGGGCGGAACTATTGTGAGGATACTCGGGAGCCCGGAACGGCGGAATCGAGGTTGGGTTTGTAAAAATGATTTTAGTGTTGATAATGAAAAGACATATTTTTAAAAGGAAATATTTTTGAAACCATAATGTGGCCGAACTTAGTAGCCCATTGTGTGTGTACGCCAATGGAAACCTGGGACGACGGAACCATTGTTAGGATACTCGGGAGCCCGGAACAGCGAAACCGAGGTTGGGTGTGTAAAAACGATTTTGGAAATGTTGATTTAAAAAAATGAAAAGTGAAAATGGTGACATGGTCTACGAATGATTTCATGGACACTGACGCCAGATGAATAGTGAATATGCATGTGTTATTGTTAAATGCTTACCTGGAAGTTGTTAAATATGCATGTGCTATTTAAAAATCGCTGAATTTACATGAGCTAGTATACTACTTCTATGCCCTATTATTTATAATTATGGGTTAGCGGGTATGAGATTATTTTTCTGAGCTTTTGTAGTTGACGGTGTTACTGTTGTAACCCTGACATATTATACTGGGGGCAATGCTGGTATAATGTGTCAGATTTTGTAGAAGACCAAGATGAACTCTACACCTTGGAGGCTTTCGGAGCTGAGAAGTTGGCTAGGATGGAGGAGCCGATGGAGCAGTAGATAGGAACCCTAGTTTTCCTCTCTTTGTTGAATAAATGTACTATTGTGAGAACTATATTGTAATAATGAGCCAGACTCTATTTAGATTTTCAATAAAAAATATTTATTTAACGTTCCCAAAATTCAGGGCGTTACAATTCAGACTTTGTCTTTGTCTCTCATGGACTCGAGTTTATCATTCGTTTGATTAGTACGCAACTAATCTCTCTTGTTAATTCTTTTGCGTCAATATTCCTCTATTAATTATCGATTAAGTAAGGTAAAAAAGGAATTTTTTTTTCCATGCATGCAAATTCCTTGTTACGGAGGAGAAATTGGTATAAACCTAGGCTCGTGTCTTGGATATGCAAATTTTCTACAAAATCGCTTTTCCGGTATACAATTTAATGTCAAACTCTCATTTTCAACATGCAAGTGTTGTGTTGTTCACCAATATCGCGTTTTGAACAAGTGGTTTTCTTCGTCCACAATATTGGACACACAAATGCCCGTGGATTTGGAAGAACTCACGTTTTTAAAATATAAGATGTAAAATCTCATGGTCAAAATGCAATTTGCATATTTTTTTGTAAAAGGAAAAATTAAAAAATGATGACATTTCTTGTGCGATAACTAACTTCATGACATGTTTAAAGGGAAGCTATTTGGGCTCATGTGGCCCCCTATGCAAACTCTAAGTTGGGAGATTATGTGGTCAATAAATGCAAAGTGAAATGTGGGCAGCATGCCCTCGGAGAGAAAGGATTTCGTTCCTTTTCGCCGTTGCGGCCCTTTTTGAAAATCGAGGGAGCACAAGCGGAGAGGCAAGCGCTCAAAAATACAGAGTCGCCACTTGAGTTTTTGAGGGTCTGACACTCAAGGAACCATATTTTGAAGCACCTGCCGCGCTGTTTGCTTGAAAAAGTTAAGGAAACCAGTCCGTCATAACCATATCTGGGTTCGGGAGCCAGGTTACGAGAGGGGAAGGGTTTTAAGGCACCCTTCTCGCCCAATCCGGAGATCGGTCTCTACGTAGGCATTTTTATGAAAACTTTTGTGATTCTTCTTCTTTTAATTAATTTTAGCCAATTAGGGCGGGGAACAGTTAATTGGGGATTAAAACTGTAACAATTTGCAGGATGTGATCAAATAATAGCATGGATGGATGGTATGACGAGTAATAAAATGGGATGAAACCTAAAACAGCGATCAGATGCCAAGACCAGGCACGGGATGGATTTGCCCTGCACGATGGCCAACTTGCATGCATGAACAAATCTGCATGCAAGAGAACCATCGCGCGAGACACTCAAACCCTCGCGCGAGTGTTGTCATCTCACCACAATTTCAATTTCATCCCCTTCTGGGCTCTGGAAGGACCAGTGCACACCCAGGAGGCAAACCAGGCAGTTTATCAAAGGACTGTAAAATATTAATTATTACAGACAGCTTGAAAATGGAACTGAATAAAAAGGAAACACAGCCCCTAAACAGTGGGGGGGATAAAAGGAGGCCAAGGGCCTGGTTGCCCATGCAAGATCGTCGCTGGTTGATGATCGGACGGATGGATCGTCGCTGATTGATGATCGGACGGATGGATCGTCGTTGATTGAAGATCGGACGGATAGATCGTCGGTGATTTGAAACTGGACGGATGGATCATCGTTGATTGAGGGCGGACCACTGCTGGGGATACAAAAATCTTCGGGTTTGAAGGCAAAGCTTCCAAAATGACCCTCAAATTTTGTCATAGAGTATACCAAAAGTTATAGACCCCAAAAGAGAGTAATTGAGATTGGGCCAGACCTAGGATCTGGATTGGGCCTGAGGCCCAAAACGAAGTGTCGCGCGACACTCCAGAACCATCGCGCGAGGGTTTCGAGTTAGGGCTTGGATCTGAACAGGCCCAGACCCGGCCCAAACCCGTTCCATTCATTTAAACGTCCACGGGACGTTACAGAAACAGTGCAGAACAGTTTCGAAATTTCTGAACTCTCTCAAACTCTCAACTCCCCTCTCAAACCTCTCTCAAACCTCGATTCCATCCACAAAATCGACAAACCCACGTGTGACCAAGCATCCATGGCAGACCATGGCAGTGGGGATGGCGGAGGAGAGGTTGTTGATCAGTTAGAGGACCGAGGAGGTCCAATGGGCACCGAAACGGGAGATCAAACACCGGCGGAGGCCATCGCAGAGGCTGGTGCAGCGGTGGCGACGGGCGGAGATGGCGAAGAGGGTCGCGAGCAGGCGACTGGTGGCGGCGACGAGAGTCGCGCGACAGAGCTAGAGGCTCGTGCGACTGTTGATGCAGGGGCCGTGGGCCACGGTGTTGAGCGACTGGACCCGAGCACAGCTGTAGAAGGGTCGGTGGTGGCCGGAGTGGGGCCAAGAGACGCCGGAGATATTGGTGCTGGAGAGCACCATCGCGCGACAGAGGAGGAGCCTCGCACGATGGTTCAGACTGGGGAAGGCAGTGGCAGTGGGACTGGAGATCATGCCGTCGAGCCGACCGGGTCCCCGTTGAGGGATTCGGCGAAGGGCAAGAGCGTTGTAGATGCAGAGGAGGAGGTCACAGAGACTTCGGTTGAGGTCCAAGAGGAGGACATTTTGTTTCGACCCGCGGTGACGTCGTCGAGTCATAGGCCGATCACAAAACACGACGTCGCCGAGTTCTTGACCGACGAGGCATTGGTGAGGCTTCTTGAGGATAACCCCCTGATTGGGGAGTTAGTCCTAAAGGCCAGGGAGGATCGTGCCCGGGCCATCGAGGCGTCGGAGGCCGCGGAGAGGGCCGAGAGAGAGAGAGACAGGAGAGAGAGGAGCTTTTGAGAGAGGCGGAGGCCGAGGAGAGGGCCAGAGCAGAGCAGAGGCGCAGGGGCCTAGGGTTACGGCCGTGGCGGAGGCGAAGAACACGAGTCGCCCGGGCTTTTCAGCGGAGGCATATGTGCTTCCTACGCCGCACCTTTTTGTGCCGTCGGGCATTGGGGCACGCATACCGTCGCGGAGAGACTACGACGACGAGCAGGTGCTGAGAGATCCCCGGGTCCACATTGCAGCGACATGGATGGAGGTATATTCCCAGAAAACACCCTTTGTAATTTGAATTCGATATTCTTGCTTTCCATAGTTCACATTCGATACTTGCTTAGAACATGCTTGAACTTAGAGTTGCATAGCTAACTTGCGAGCCAAAGCATGCTAAAACTATGTACTTCTTGTAACGTAGGCCCAACATGCAATAACTTGAACCAACCATCTGTTGTAGGCTTCATTGATTACCTAGAACTTGAAAATGAGAACTCCGTATGCACGGGAATCTAGAATAGCACACAACACTCCCGAGTCGAGCCATGGCATAGAACTCAAGCCGAACATGTGTCCTAGGCTTCATTGATTACCTAGAACTTGAGAATGAACTTCCTGTATACTGATAATCCCTTTTGCTGCTTGTCTGTGTGTCTGAAGCAAGCTAGAGTGGGACAGAGGGATATCCGCGGCTTCGGGGGCGCGTGCATGTCCTTACGGCTGTACGAGGGGTTGCCTGAGATAGTGAGGCGGTTGGTGGATAAGGCAGGCTTCGGGGTGTTCGTGCAGACTTTGACCCCTGCGAGGAATGACCACGCCGTTCTGGTAGCACTGGCTGAGAGGTGGAGGGATACGACCAATACCTTCCACCTACCTCCTGGGGAGATGACAGTGACGCCTGCAGACTTCGCAGCGATCACAGGGCTGAGTGTTGGAGGTGAGCCCATCCCGTTTGACTCGGGGATCCAGGAGGATCGGGTTGCACTAGAGTGGTTTCTGGGCAAGGCGCCCAAGATAGAGGAGGGGATGGCGAGGTATGACCAGTTCAAGGGCTACCTGAAGAAGGAGGTGACGAATGACCGGGAGGCGGAGCAGATGGCCCGAGCGTTCCTGCTATACCTGCTTGGTGCCACTCTGTACCCAAACAGACGAAGCAAAGTCCACCTCTCCTACTTGCCAGCGCTGAGGGACTTGAGGACGGCCTCACGCTTCGACTGGGGTGGAGCTGCTCTTGGGACAGCCTACCACTTCTTTGGCAATTCGTCGAGGACGGGAAAGAGCACGGCTGGCTACTGGAGGGTCTGGGAGGTACGATTCTAACCCTTCATTAAGCACAATTTGATTATGCTTGTCCATTGTTTAGTCTGCTTGACTGTTTCAATTTCAAATATTGTATGCCTTGTGACTAATGTTTGAATTTGTCTAAACATTGTGCAGCTTTGGGCCTACGAGGTTTTGCGGATGTATCCGCCGGAGTGCAAGCATCCAGACCTGAGCACCCTCCCCCGCGCGCTAAAATGGAGCAAGGCGAGCATGGGGAAAAAAGAAGGGAGAGGCGATCTCAACGCCTTCAGGCTGTACTTGGACGAGCTCAGGGCCTCACAGGTATGAACATATAATCATAAGCATTAGACATGTATTCGTTTCCTTGCTTTAATGCTGTCGCTGATCAATTGTTCGTATCGCTTGCTTGCCTTGAATTGCAGGTCAATTGGGATCCTTGGAGGACAGCGGGACCAGAACCAGAGTACTTGGCCCGGAGCAAAGTTGTCACAGCCAGTAGGGTGCTACTGGAGTCGGCCTTCGGTTGGCAGTGGTACTTGGGGGATCGAGTGACGCGCCAGTCACTTGGTCACCTTGAGTTCTAGGTGCCAGGGCCACTCCCACCCTGAGCTTCACACACAGGAGAGTACACACGGGCTGAGCTGGAGAGGTACACGAGGCCGGACACTGAGCTTGCGCACTACCTGCGTCTTGAGAGGGACTATACTGTCTACCAGAGAGACTTCCTGGCGGGTCCACAGGGGATCCGTGGCCTGAGAGAGGTGCGGGGCCAGGCTGCAGGAGCCGCTGAGGAGAGGAGAGCAGCTGGAGAGAGACGGAGAGGAGGTGAGAGCCGGGCAAGGCGAACTCTGAGCGGACCGGTGGCTGGTGGACCCCCTGAGCTACTTTGGAGGATTCCCGTGGTTGACAGCCAGGGGAATCCTGTAGAGTTACAGTTAGTGCCCGCGAGAGCAGAGCCCACCCCTGTGACTGTTTCGGTAAGACCCAGCTTCCAATATTGCTTTTGAATTTCAAACACTTGAATTATCTGCTGAATAGCTTGATAAACTTGAATTGCATGCAGGTGCCACATGAGTGGGTGAACGAAGCCGTTCGACGCATGCTGGCGTTGGAGAACGTGGTGAGAAGAGCGACGAGCGACATGCCACTGGAGCTGCAATACCAGGTACCGACACCACAGCCGACTCAGCCAGCCGTTGTTCAGAGGACCCAGGTATGAAAAACGATACATTCCAGCTTTCGATACACTTTGCTTTCGATACATTCCTGCTTTGATAGCTTGATAGACTGTACCTGCTTTCAATACAAAAATACAATATGCACAATAGATACTCATGCTTTGAAATGAAATGACAATGCAGGTGCAGGGGAAGATGAATCCTAGGAGGAAGAGTACGCGAGATCCGCCACCGAAGAAGGCGGCGGCAAAGGAACCCACACCTCCGGCCACCACTACGCAGCGACAGACCAGGGGCTTACAGACAGCGCGCGCACGCGAGGAGGAAGCCAGACAAGCCGCGAGGCGTGCTGAGCTTCGGTATCAACCCAAAAGGCGCGAAAAGCCTACACTAGAGGAGCCGGGCCGTCGGAAGCGGCTAATCTTGGGTCAAACCTCCGAGGACGAGGAAGAAGAGGAAGGAGAGGAAGAAGAGGATGAGGAGGAAGGAGAGGAAGAAGAGGACGAGGAGCACTCGTCCACTAGCAGTGGCTCCGACGACTCCATTGACGATCCGGGGTACAGGGACGATCCCCAGGAGCTATGGGACGATGCAGGTAGCGATGACGGGCTTGGAGTGCGCAGAAGGCGACGATGAAGCCTCCGTTACCCTTTTGCATGCTGCTTTTGATTATGGGCCTGCGTGCCCAAATAGATAGCTTTTGACAGACATTTTGAGGGCCTGCGTGCCTTTTGACTAGCAGGCGCATGTGCCCTGACTTAACTTGATGGTTTTGATTGGCCGACGTGCCGTTGATACAGTAGTTCCTTTGTTGACATGGATAGATCATGGTCGTTATAGAAATTTGCATTTTTCAAGTTTATTGTTTCTCGTTACGAATAAGAGACCCGCCACTAATACCAAACTTGCATTAACAACACACCGAGACCACTCACAGACACATGAGTATAAAAACTGGCCTAGCTCTGAAAGAAATAGGAAAGGTACCCTAGGATACGGCTAGGATACGAGGATACAAGAAATAATGAATTTTTGGGCATTAATACGCCAAAACTCACAATACTCTGTTGAAGACAAAACTGACACTCATGAAAGGTCAATGACGGTCAACATGACCTGTACCAATCAACGAAACTGAACAAAACGCCCCGAGAATAGACTCATACCGAAAAATGCACAAAATGACGCGAAAATGGCATAATACGTCCAAGAATGACTCAATTATGTCCCGGACTGAAACCGACACCTCCACACAATCACTTAAGGTCTAGGTGACCTGTATGGCATGACCAAAATGGGCTAGAACCTCCAAGGCGAGTTTCGACCTCCAGAAACCTCGATTTGAACTTGAAACGGGCCTCCGAGGGTCCAAAATCTTCGTTGAGCATGGCATTTGGAATCCGATGCTTGGATACAGTCATAAATACTTATAATGATTTGCTGGAACCATTAAAAGTGCAAAAAGACCCTTGGAATGAAAAACGACCAAAATTGGACAGTGGCTATTGGAATCTGTCAAAACTGCAGAGAAACCATCGCGCGATGATTTGGAACTGTCGCGCGAGTGATCTCTGTCGCGCCGATGCTTCAGAAGTGTCGCGCGATAGTCAAATCCTGCTAAGCTGCCTTTGTTTGACCAAATTATTGCCATTATCATGTTCATTGTTCCACGTCTTGGGAGCTGTTCTGAGGTTGCAGAAGGAAGGCAGTCCTTGCATGGCAAGGTGGTGGGACACCTAAGCTTCAATTCCACCAACATTTTGCCTTTAAGAAGGAGGGTTTTTAGGAGGAATGTAGTGTACATCCCTCTTCATTACCAAAAATGGGAGATTCGTTGACAGAAATACTCGACCTTTGGCTATTGAGAGAAGAAACCATAAACTGGGCGAGCCCTCGGTCTCGATGCCTGTCCTCAATTCGAGATCTCCGATTCGCTCGACCGTGCGTCGAGCTCCTCCAAGCTGCATTGCCTTTTTGGGACCCGATTGTGCATGTCTTCCGGTTCCGACAAGACGAGATGTGCCCCACCATAGAAGAATTTCAAGCGTATGCGCCAGGCTTTGCCAACCTAGACGTTCTTGCGGTTCCGCCCGTTCACGAAGACATGGAGCAAATCCTACAGGCGAAACTCAATATTCCAGAGGCACTGACGGCCAGTATCATTCAGAATGGCGAACTCAACATCATCCGCCTAATTGAGCTGTATGGGCCCGAAGGAGCCCTGGGAGACTAGGTGGGGGAAGCTCACAGACGCTTCGTTTTGTCCATATGCGCACTGGCTGCATATATGCTGATTCCCATTGAAGGAGGAGCGAGTCCCAAATTAGTGAGCATCGCCCTGCAAATGGATGCCCAGAAAAACATCATGCCCGTGATTTTAGCGGAAACGCTCCTGGGTTTAGACATGTTGAAACTTGAGCAAGCTGATTCCTTTAGCGGATGTCCTATCCTGCTCCAGGTAGATTACCATTCGACACACACTTTCTTGCATTTTCGTCTTTACCCCAAATACTCAGGCTGTATTTGATTTCTGACTTGTCCTCTGTTCCCATGCAGCTCTGGCTGGCGGACAAAGTGGGAGTTTTAGAAGAGCCACAGGCTGGCTTTGAAGACTTCCCCAGGCTTTTGGCCGAAAGACCAATGATATTCCCTAACCTGACGGTGGATATATGGTTTGCGTTTCTGAATGATCTGCACTCTGAGGACATAGTCTGGAGATGTCTCTGGTTAAACCTTCCGGAAAATGACGCTCAATTCAGCTGGATTCAAGAGAGTGATAATCGCTGGCCTATCGAGCTTCACATTTTACGTTCCAGGGCGTACACTCCGACAGCTCGGGAGAAGCCAAGGGTACAAGCGTTATGGAGCGGAAGATTTCGACATTCCTGTATTTGACTCGTGGCAATTGCGCTGCTACAAAGACAATTGGGGCGATAGGACACTGAAGGAACCAATCCCAGACTTCAAGACATGGTTGGAGAGTCGCTACATAAGATGGCTTCTTGCTGAAGTCGAAGCAAGGCTGAGGGGATATTTCTGAATCCCGTGGAAAAACCAAGTTTGTAATTAGTAAAACCATCAGGCTGCCTGAACTTCTGGCTCTGCTTTTCAATGCTTGCTTTGTAAATCGTATGACCTTTTGCCCGGTTTGACCGGCCAAATAACGACTTTTAAATAAGAACCATCCGGCCGTTATCCATTCGAGAGACTGAATTCGTCACCAAACGTGCAATTTGAACAAACAACGCTTCGACGTAGTCATAAGCACCCATAATGATCTACTGGAAGCATCGGAATTTCAAAATCTGGCCCGAGGCAAAATGCGAGAAATCACCCCCCAAAAGACAGTAGCCTGCCTTATTGTGCCGAATTAAACTGAACCCTCGCGCGAGCAAACAAAACCATCGCGCGAGTACAATCAGTCGCGCGACACTTCAGAACCATCGCGTGATTGAGAACTCCTGTTACAGTGGCCAGTCTTGACTCATTCAGAAAGTAAAAGGTGGCAGACTCTGCCAGCGGCTCTGGACGTGCAGGGGCTTCTGGTTCCTCCTAGAGGTGTGTCCTTGCTTTTAATGACTAGGGGGGGACACCTTTCATGGACACCTCTTCCAAGGGAAAAACATTATACACTTCCTTGGCTTATAAAAGCAAGGTTGCCTCCTGAGTGATCACATACCCTCCGTAGAAAAAAATCCCACAGGCCTTAGACCCTAATGGCAAATCATCTTCCCGCATTAATCAGCCCGTGGCTCGAAGAATTTGTCATGAGCGATTGGCTATGCTTCCGTTCTCACGGGCTGGCCGCCTTTCGATTCCTAAAAAGTATAAGGCTTCGCCCCGAAATCCTGAAAGCAGCTCTCCCGTTCTGGGATCAGGACGTCCATGTGTTCCGATTTGGGGACAACGAGCTGTGCCCGACTGTAGAAGAATTTCAGGCATATCTCCAAGGCTTCGCTTTGAGCGCGATTGTCGTGCCACTTTACAGACAAAGCATGTCAAAGCTGCTGAAAACCTGTCTGAATATTTCAAGGGGCGCGGCGGAAGGCCTGCTGATTGGCGAACAGATAAACGTCGTGCGCCTAATGGAATGGTAAGGGCCCGACGGCGATCCAGCGGATACCGTTCTGCAGGCTCGACGTCGATTTGCCATGTCAATTGGCATACTGGCCGCATACTTGCTAGTGTCTCCGCATGGACGGCCCGACCCCTCACTGGTAGACGTGGCTGCACAGATGGGTATTCGAAAGAACGTAGTTCCCATGGTGCTTGCTGAAACGCTCATTGGTTTGGACTTGGTGGCTACTGGCCAAACAAACACGTTCGATGGCAGTCCACTCCTGTTGCAGGTAAACTCTCACTCAGCTCACCTTTTTCCGGCTTTCACACAGTCTGTTTTTACCTCAACTCTCGGCTAAGGCTATATAGAAGCTCCTTACTTGTTTTCTTTCGCTCAGGCTTATGTGGCTCCTTACTTGTCTTTTTGCTCATACAGTTGCGACTGTGCGACAAACTCGGGCTAATCTCGGTTCCTGAAGCGAATTGGCCCCGTTTGCCCGGGCGAATGCATCAAAGGGGAATGCTGTACCCAAAGATGTCTGAGGAGGAGTGGTACACCTTCATGAGAGAGATGTCTCCGCGCAAGATCGTCTGGCGGCACGAAGCCCTGAACATCCCGGACATGGCTATGCACTCTGCAGGTTTTGAGAGGATGGTGATTGCTGGGCTGTCCAGTTTCACGTTCTACATTCCAAGTTGTATTCTGCGGCAGTCAGGCATGAGCCAAGGCTTTCATCGAGTTGGGATAGAAGATTTCCAGATTCCAGCATTTACAACCCAACATCTGGTAGGGTATGAGCACAACTGGGGCTTGAGAGAACTCGGAGGAGTGGAAGACGACTTCAGCACGAGACTCAAACGCCGCTATGTAGCATGGCTAAGAGAAGAGGTTCCAAGGAGACAAAACACAGACTGACTCCTAACATGACTCCAATGATCTATAATAAACTGTGAGCCCGTGAGGGCCTCTTAGCATTTCGTTCTATTTTTGATGCTTTACTATTTTTTTAGGGCTCTGCTCAGCCTATGTAATAGAAATCATAGTTTTGAATAAAGGTGAAAGATTAAGAATTTTTTCCCTTTTTGGTCCAAGTGTTGAACACCACGTCGTTTTGAATATCGAAGCACACCCTAGAATAAAAACCCTAGATCGAGTTGATTGATTGTGACCGAATCTCACAGAGAGACTGCCTACGTATCCCAAGCTAGGGAATCAGGTCAAAACGTAGTTCAGGCTACGGTTCGCTCGTGTATTTTGGCTCTCCTTTTGCGCTCTAATTTTTGCCTAGAACTTCCTTTGCAGGTTTCCAGTCTAGCGAGCTTTGATTGAATGCCTATTTATTTTTGCCTAAACTGCCCCCTTGGGTTTTCAGTCTAGCAAGCTTGCTCTAATTTTTGCTTGGAACCGCCCACCCTTGTGGTTTTCGGCCCAACGAGCTTCTCTCAAGGATAATAACGTTTAAGTTGATCCAGGTTGACCAGAGTGTTGAACTCGTTGCCGTCCAGATCAATGAGCTGAGCCGCCCCACCCGAGAGGATGGTCTTGATAATGTAAGGTCATGCGCGCTTTGGGCGGAACTTACCACGTAGATCAAAAATGGGAGCCCGGATTTCCTTTGTGACCATATCCCCTTCAGCCAAGTCACGAGACCTCACTTTCTTGTTGAATGCCCGAGCAATTCTGCGCTGATACCCCTGAACGTGATACAAGGCACGAAGCCTCCTCTCATCAAAGACCATAAGTTCAACAAATCTCCCACTAAGCCATTCGGACTCCGTGAGTTCACATTCAGCCATGATCTTCAAAGTCGGTACTTCAAGCTCGATGGGAAGCACAGCTTCCATCCCATAGACTAGGGAAAAAGGGGTTGCCTCTGTTGATGTTCGAATTGACGTGCGATACCCCCAAAGAGCTAGAGGCAGTTGCTCGTGCCAGTCCCTGGCGGACTCTGCGGACTTCTTGATGATAGTCTCGATGTTCTTGTTGGCTGCTTTGACCGCCCCATTCGTCTGAGGGCGATAGACCGTTGAGTGATGAACCTGAATCTTGAATTCCTCGAAAAGTTCTAACACCCTGCCTTTGAAATGAACCCCATTGTCAGAAACGAACGCCTGTGGAACCCTGTACCGATAGATGATGTTCTTTCGGATGAACTGAGCAACCTGAACCGCCGTCAGGGTCTTGTAAGATTCAGCCTCGACCCACTTGGTGAAGTAATCTATCGCCACCAAAATGAACCGATGCCCGTTCGAAGCAGAAGGCCTGATCATGCCGATAACGTCGATACCCCAAACAGAAAAGGGCCAAGGCGATGTCATGCCGAACAGTTTAGAAGGAGGGACGTGCATGAGATTGGCATGGATTTGACACCTATGGCAGCGGCATACATAATCCACACACTGAGATTCCATGGTAGACCAAAAGTAACCCTGTCGCAGGATTTTTCTGGCGAGCATGACCCCGCTCATGTGAGGGCCACAAACTCCCTCGTGAATTTCCTCCATGATTTTGATGGCCTCAGTACCACTGACACAGAGCTTGTGTATTCCACAGTGAGATCTCCGATACAGCTTCCCCCCACATATAATGTATTGAGCAGCCAACCTTCGCAGCGCTGTTTGATCCTTCTTAGTGGTGTCAGGCGGGAACTGACCACTTTCAATGAAATTCCAAATGTCATGATACCAGGGTAGGCCGTCATCAACATCATCGACGGCGTTGATGTACTGATAAGCAGGCAAGTCCCGCTGTTCAATTAGAATAGGACGAAGCTTGACACCAATCGGAAGCTCGACCATGGAAGCCAGAGTTGCTAGAGCATCAGCGAACTGGTTCTTCATCCGAGGGATGTGCGTGAACGTGACTTTGTTGAAACGAGGAATGAGGTCCTCCAGGTCTTGGTGATAAGGCTTCAATCTGTCCTCCCGAACTTTCCAGTCCCCGTTATCCTGGGAAACGACAAGGTTGGAATCACCAATGACTTCGAGTTTTTCCACACCAAGCGTAAGAGCAGCTTCCATGCCGACAATGCAGGCCTCATATTCAGCTTGGTTGTTCGTGACATCGAAATTGAGTTTAAATGCCAGCGGAATATAAGCACCTTCAGGGGTTATCAGCAGAACCCCAATCCCGTATCCCTTCTGATTGGCTGTTCCATCAAAATAAAGGGTCCAGGTGTCCTTGACAATTGCCATTACCCCTTCATCCGGAAATGCAAAATCCGAGTCCTCTGGCCCATTGACAGGATGATCAGCCAGGAATTCGGCGACCGTGCGTCCCTTGACAGACTTCCTAGTGACATACTCGAGGTCAAACTCTGCGAGCAAAAGCAACCAACGCGCTAGCTTACCAGTAAGCGCAGGCTTCTAAAACAGATACTTGAGAGGATCCATTCGAGAAATCAACTTCACTGGTAAGCTAGCATGTAGTGTCTCAATTTCTTGGATGCCCAAACAAGAACCCAACACGTCTTTTCGAGAGCGGTGTAGCATTCTTCAGCGCCAACCATCTTCTTACTCAGGTAGTAAATGGCCTTTTCGACTCCCTTTTCTCCCTCTTGAGCTAGCAAACACCCCATAGACGAAGGATTTACAGACAAGTAAAGTATCAAGGGTTTCCCTGGCACTGGTGGCATTAAAACCGGAGGGTTCTGCAGGTAGGTTTGAATGGAGGTGAAAGCCGCCTGACACTTGTCTGTCCAAACAAACGGAGTATTCTTTTTCAATAGACGAAACATTGGCTCGCAAGTTAGAGTCAACTTGGCGATGAATCTGCTGATGAACTGTACCTTTCCCAAAAAGCTTCGCACCCCCTTTTCAGAATCTGGTGGCTTCATATCAAGGACTGCTTTGATTTTTGAGGGGTCGACCTCAATTCCACGAGAAGTGATCATGAAACCGAGCATCTTACCAGCTGTAACCCCAAAGGTGCATTTCTGAGGATTTAGATGCATACGAAACTTTCGTAACCTCTCGAAGAACTTCCTAAGCACAGGAACGTGACCTTCTCGAGTTTTGGATTTGGCGATCATGTCATCGACGTAGACCTCGACTTCTTTGTGCATCATGTCATGCAGGATGATGGTAGCGGCTCGCTGATAAGTGGGCCCGGCGTTCTTCAAGCCGAAAGGCATGACAAGATAGCAATAAGTCCCCCATTCAGTGATGAACGTGGTTTTCTCACGGTCTTCGGGTGCCATGAGAATTTGGTTGTAGCCAGAGAAGCCATCCATGAACGAGAGCAAAGCGTGCCCCGCACTATTGTCCACAAGCACATCGATGTGTGGCAGGGGAAAATCGTCTTTGGGGCTTGCTTTGTTCAAGTCCCGAAAATCAACGCAAACTCGAATTTGGCCATTTTTCTTAGGAACAGGGACAATGTTGGCCACCCATGTGGGATACTGAGAGACCATGAGAAAGCCAGCATCAATCTGCTTAGTAACCTCCTCCTTAATCTTCTGAACCCAATTCGGCCTCATTCGTCGGAGTTTCTACTTCACAGGCTTGGCATCTGGAAACAAAGGAATGCGATGCTCCACAATCTCGGGATTGATTTCGGGCACTGAACTCGGTGAGCAGCTCTTTGAAATCGCGATGCTCCTCTGGTGAAAGTGTGGAGCCCACTTGAACCATCCGGGGATTGTTTTCATCTTTCAAATTTATGGAAACTATTTCTTCTTTTAACGGCTGAGCATGCCTTTCGTCCTCCCTTTCGATGAAGGCACGGATTTCCTTGGGAATGTCCCCATCGAAATCTATCCCCTCATCGTCAGGGTCGACACAATTTATATAAAGATCATTGAAATAGTCAGAAGATGCCTCGTTCATTTCACAAGCCCCTGAAGGGTCGCCAAGTACAAGAGAGTCAAACTCGAAATAAAAGCTATGACATGGAGGTCCCAGAGGCACAAACTCCGACTCAGAGCTAGACTTAGAGGACGGAACAAACTCTGACTCTGACTCAGACTCAGACTTAGAAGTGTCGTCAATGCAAGTCAGGCGTGGCTTGAAAATGCAATTATTTAGAAAGCCCTTGGCTTTCACAATGAGAGAGGTGGGATCCTCGAGGGCGTCGGGCCTGAGCATGAGCACTTCGGCCTCTTCAGCTTCCCCAGCCAAACCCACTTGAGAGAATTCCTGGAACAGCAGCTCCAAATTTCCTTGATTGATAGATCCCAGCCAGTCAGCCTTGACCTTCACCTGATTAAGCTTCCTCTTGAATTCTACCTTTGCTGGCTCATCATCGCTGCTTGACCAGGTGTCATCAGCGAAAATCTCAAACCCAGGCAGCAGCTCCCCGGTTTCGGAATGAATAAAGGGCTCAGCCTGTCCAGTGTAAGCGGCATTTCCCACCTCACGTACAAATTTGGGACCATCGCAGAGGGTCCGAGGTTTTCCCATATATTTCCTCCGCTTGGCATCTTTGGTAGAGGCGATATACCCCAAACCAAAGCGGCCCTCGTTGAAAGGAAAAGTAGGGAGAGGCGATATACCCCAAACCAAAGCGATATACCGAGCTTATGAGGAAGTTCCCGTCCACGTTGATGGCCATCACAGTTCCTGAAGTATCAAAAGAGAAACCCCCAAGGTCGATGTCTTCCTCACCGTGTTGAATTTCCAAAACGGGAGTCCCATCCTCCTTGAGCGGGCGGATGCCAGAATCCCCGCAGATGGTTAAAGTGCCAGTAGGTAGCCCCAGAATAACCTTTTGGTGGAGAGTAGATGGCACAGCCATGATCTCGGATCGATGAAGCCATGGCCTGCCCAACAGAAGATTGAAAGTCGCAAGGATGTCCACGACATGAAATTCTACATCCATCTCAAAACCCTCAGCATCGAGTTTGAGCTTTAAAATGCCCTCGACTACGCGACGGGTGCCATCATATGCCTTGACAGCCAGGTTGGAAGGTGCAAGATCCTTCTTGGTGAGTCCTAAACGATAAGCGACCCTCAGAGGGCAGACATTGATAGCGGAGCCGTTGTCAATAAGAACAGTCGGGACCCAGAGTCCTCGACACTTGACGGTGATGTGCAAAGGGCGGTTGTGGTCGACTCCTTCGACTGGTAGATCCTTGTCCGTGAAGATCACTGTATGCTTGGAGGTCGGAGGGAGGATGAGAGATATCATTGCCTTTGGCGTGACGTTGGCCTGAACTTCAAGGCGGGATAGAGCGTGACACAGCCTCTGACGATGCTCCTTGGACGAATAGATTAGTCCCCAGATAGAAATTGCGGCAGGAATCCGCTCAAGTTGCCGCTGAACTAAGTCATGAATCGGGTTGCCAGTTGATACCTCAAGAGGTGCAGACCTTGGGAAAGAAACAGGTTCGTTCCTTTGATTAGCAGGATTGGAAGAACTCCCGGCCTGCAGATTAGCAGGCTGAAAAATCCGTCCATTCCTTGTAACATTGTGAACGTTCCCCAAAGAGGGCACGACTTGAGGGTCTTTCTTCACATCCCAGAGGTCAGCGGGGACATCTCCCAGTTTGCGCTTTCCTCTGTCAGTAGTTGGTGCAGAGACGGGCACTTCCATGTCTAAACCCAGATCCTCAGCCAGATCTTTCATCAGCAAGGAATCCCAGAAGCTCAAGTCTTTCACAGCAGCCACTTCATCAACAGGCTCCGGATTTGCAATAAAGGGAACATCCCAAAGACCAGTGTTAGCCAGGGAACGATTGACAGCCCAGACTTCATTTCCAACCTGGACATCCACTATGTCGTCCACTTCCCAAAGATTAGCAGGCGGAACGCAGTCCGTGACCATGATACTGCAGTCCCTGTTGTTGGGGTAAGGCACCTGAAGGCGCGGATTTTCCTCGTCGACAATGTAGGAATAGGGGTCATAGTCAGCGTCGGGATCAGTATCACAAACTGAATCAAAGACCGAACTAAAGAGGGAAACGTGGTCTCCCAGGGCCCGTGGATCTTCCTGGACAAGTTCGTCCTCTGCGTAGTGAAGCATGTAGTCCGGTATAGCATAGCCTTGAAGGGGGTTAGGGTCAATGTCCATGGGAGCATTCCAAGTTGGCTCGGGATCCCAGTAGTACTCTTCTTCGAGAACTGGAGGCTCAATTGGGTTGAACAACATGTATAAGAAGAAGCCATCCAGAGGATCGAGCATGGCCGCTTCATAACCAGCCAACCAGCCATCATACTAGGCTTGATCAAACGGGATATTTTCGAGTTGTGGAGGAATCCCGTCCGCTTCAAAGCTTGACCACTCGTTGATCAGAGGAATGGCGTAGTCCCAATTGTCTGCTATGGCCCAGCCAGTAGCTTGCATGTTGCTATCTGAGGGAGGCACCCAAGGCTGGTAGGGATCAGGAAACGGGCCAGCGATGGTTGCGTACGGGCTATCAAGCGACAAGGCAGAATTGATCTGTACAGAAGGGATTGATTGATGGAACAGAGAGCTGACAGATTCATCGGATACAGGTGATCCAGCTTGTAAAGGTTCTGAAGGCGCATCAGTGTCAACAACCTGGCCTTCAACCACATGTATATAAGAAATCTCGGTGGATGATTCGAGCGGGAAAGGTACGATGGGCCTGGGTTGATCGGTTGAGGCTATATAGTCAGTGGGGTTGAATATGGTGGAGCTGGGGTTGATATAAGTGGAGCTGAGAGATATCTGGCTGATATGTGGTACAGCGTTGTGCTTGGGGAGAGAGTTAGCAATGACATTGGGTTTCTGAGGTGGCGGAGGGGTTTACAGCGTGCCATCGTCAATGAGATCCTGGATTGCATGACGGAGGCGAAAGCAGGAGTCAGTGAGATGACCCGCTCCTTGATGGTAAGCACAGTAAAGGTTGGCTTTGAAGCCGGGTAAAGGGTTCTTGGGTAGAGGAGTTGGATCCAGGGGCTTGAGATGCCCTGATTTGACTAACTTTTCCAAGACCGAGGATAGAGGTGCCTCGATAGCGGAAAAGCTGCGGGGTTGGTTCCGAGGCCGATTATTCTGCGAAGTCTGGACTTGATTGACATCCGCAATGTGATTAGCAGTGCTGGAGGAAGTGGTGTTGGTACCGGCGGTTGCCGTGTTGGAGTAAGTTCCCGTTCCGAACAGCGCATTTGCGTTCCCAGAATAAGCCCGAGGCTTTGACTTGGTGGCGTGTGAGGATTCTCCCTTTGATAGAATCCCACTCTGCAGAGCATCTTCGATGGCCAGGCCAGAGTCGAAGAAGGTTTCAAAGTTGGCAGATGCCTGAGCTAGAACCAGATGCCTGGCATAGTCTGGTTGGAGATTGCGGGAAATAATACGGAGCTGATCCTTCTCACTCGGGCGATCAGTCATCTGTGCGGCTTTAGCTCTCCACCTTTTGACGAAGTCCGCAAAGGACTCCTTAGCTTCCATCTTGGTGGATTCAAGTTCCCGGGTAGTCATTTTCAGCTGGGAGTTGTAGTTGTACTGCGAAATAAACGCAGTCCCAATGTCCTCCCAAGTCCTTTTGGCAATGTCGAGTGACAAAAACCAATGGAAAGCAGGGCCTGAAAGGGTCTGAGGGAAAAGCTGCGACATGGCCTCTGGCTCGACAGAAAGGAGTTTCATAGCGGCATGGTAGCTGTAGAGATGAGTCTTGGGGTCACCGCTCCCATCGAACTTAGCCAAGTCCGGCATTTTGAATTTTTCAGGAAGTCTGGCATTGGGATACAGGCAAAGGCGATCCAGATCGATCCCTCCGGCACTGATCTTTTCTGTCTTAACAATGGATTCCTCTAGCTTGGTCATCTTGGCCACGAGTGCGACCACATCCGGATTCTGAGCTGGTTCTTCTTGGTTTGGAGGCAGTCTACCACCTGCAAGGTTTACAGTGGGCCTGCGGCCTTCCCTTGGGTTCAGCACCATGAGACGTCCTGCGTGAAGCGGATCTGGAACCAAGATGGGTTGCTCCTGGTCAGACTCATCGTCCTCACCTTCTTCCTCGAGAGGGGGTGGAAGGCGAGTGTGGATGAGGTCATTCAGGCGGGCAATGTTAGCATCTGTCTTGAGCTGCCCTCTGTTGCATGGCGGTGATGCTGTCCTAAAGGTTCATGAGCATGGTCTCCAAGGTAAGAGGTTCTGGCTGTGGCCGTTCCATCGTGACAGGAGGTTCGGAGTCGCTTGATGCGGATGATGGGGTAGTTGGTCGCCCTTCCTATAAGACCGGTGGTGAACCTGCCTGAGAATCTGACTGTAGAGCAGTCAACAAAGTGTGCGGAGAGTCTTCCGTGGCGACTGACTGGGATTGTGACCTGACAAGCCTTTGAACCGGCTTCAGATGCAGACGTTCCCAAGCGGGTTTGGCGACTGGCCTCGATACTTTCCTTGGCGGTGCAATGATTTAGATCTTTGCTTGCAAGGCAAAAGGAGGTTTAATAAGGGTCCTGCAGTAATTTTAATCTAAATAAAAGACCAAAACGGATGCAGCCAACGTCGTCAGTGTCACCCTAGACTCTAGAACCAGAAGACAAGTCTGTCTCAGGACGCTTCGGACACTGTTTAAGGCCCTCAGAATTCTTTTCGAAGATGTATCATTGTTTGGAACGAGCGGTCCTAAAGGATGTCAAAAGGAGTCTAAATCTTTGTCCATTTCGATGTTCGGGGTTTCAAGTTTCTGAAGTCAGAACAACTCGGTATGAATATCATGATGCCATAACCAGATTGGCATGAGCAGCACTGTGCTATTAGCCGGGCGGTGTAAGTGACGAGGCACTTGTTACCTTTTTGGTGTAAGCATCATGGAATTTTACTCCGTGATTCCTCGTTTTTTGTTTGAAACCCTAAACAGGTACACGGGCAAAGGTGTAGAAAAGCTTCTGATTTCCTAAAGTCCCACCATAAAAGGACTTAAAAGATCATAACGCGCACCACCGAGATGCACGACTCCTCATCGGGCCAATGACAGTGTCCTACTAAGCCTAAAGACAGACTTGGAATAGATCGAGAACCTAGGAGCCATCCTAGACATGCTTCTACGCTGAACGAGATGTATGCACAGTTCATGCGATAAGAAAAGCAGTAACACATAGGCATTTACAGGGTTAGATGCAAGTAGATCCTAGCATGTGGGTACCTGTCCTAGTTTGGAGAGTTCTAATGCTTTGTATATGCAAAAGGACGGTTTTGGTTCGTAACAGGTTCCTCGGACTAGGGCCACAGATATACCTCCCGTTACCCGCGTATTCGCAGAGTAACAGTCGAACGGAAGCATGACCCATCATCGTCGAAGGTTGTTGGTCATTCGGGGTCCCCGGGCTCCGGTAAACCGTGCCGGATTGCCAAAACGATCCAACGAGGCTTATCCCACATCGATGCAAATGAGATGCTAAAATTTGGTAAAAGAAGAAGAATCACAAAATCGTAAAAACGCCTTTTCAAATTTGGCTCACTTTATTTAGTCCATCTTTAGAAGAAACTACGCGAGCGAACAATCGGAAAAGCCCCAGATTAGAATGGCCGGACACGAGGTCCTGTTAAATCACCATCCCAACCTTCGGCAGCGCGAAGCTAACCGTTTTGACAGGCTTTTAAGGGATTGTTCCCAAGCGTATTAAATTCTAAGTATGAATTAATATTGGTTCGATTAGTCCCCAGCAGAGTCGCCACTGTGGGCAGCATGCCCTCGGAAAGAAAGGATTTCGTTCCTTTTCGCCGTTGCGGCCCTTTTTGGAAATCGAGGGAGCGCGAGCGGAGAGGCAAGCGCTCAAAAATACAGAGTCGCCACTTGAGTTTTTGAGAGTCTGACACTCAAGGAACCGTATTTCGAAGTACCTGCCGCGCTGTTTGTTTGAAAAAGTTAAGGAAACCAGTCCGTCATAACCATATCTGGATTCGGGAGCCAGGTTACGAGAGGGGAAGGATTTTAAGGCACCCCTCTCGCCCAATCCGGAGATCGGTCTCTACTTAGGCATTTTTATGAAAACTTTTGTGATTCTTCTTCTTTTAATTAATTTTAGCCAATTAGGGCGGGGGAACAGTTAATTGGGGATTAAAACTGTAACAATTTGCAAGATGTGATCAAATAATAGCATGGATGGATGGTATGACGAGTAATAAAATGGGATGAAACCTAAAACAGCGATCAGATGCCAAGACCAGGCACAGGATGGATTTGCCCTGCACGATGGCCAACTTGCATGCATGAACAAATCTGCATGCAAGAGAACCATCGCGCGAGACACTCAAACCCTCACGCGAGTGTTGTCATCTCACCACAGTTCCAATTTCATCCCCTTCTGGGCTCTGGAAGGACCAGTGCACACCCAGGAGGCAAACCAGGCAGTTTATCAAAGGACTGTAAAATACTAATTATTACAGACAGCTTGAAAATGGAACTGAATAAAAAGGAAACACAGCCCCTAAACAGTGGGGGGGATAAAAGGAGGCCAAGGGCCTGGTTGCCTATGCAAGGGCCATTCCTGGGGTTCACAGAACCATCGCGCGACAGAGAGTGGGTCTCGCGCGAAAGTCCTGACTGCACTTCCAGGAATTGCTTTGCATGTTTGGGGTCCTGAGACAGGTTCAAGGATCACCCAAAGGCATTCCAAACTATCTGAGACAAATAACTAAGCTACTGTATTTTGTTTTGCATGCATAACAGTGATCAATATTTGAAAATGAAGCTCAACAGGCATACTAATATTGCAAAAATAGTAAATGGCTAGCCTCCCTTCCCCACGAGGACCATTCTCTTGCTGACACAAGTGTCGCGCGAGTGTTGTGGACCATCACGCGAGGGTTTAGCTGCCACGGATTCTTGTAACTCTGCTGGCTTTAGGATCAGGACATGGTATTAATTACCAGCCTTGGCCCTGTCAGCCCCCCTCTGGGATCGAAACAGAAACATGCTAAACATTATACCTTTGCTTGGAAAGGGTTTAGAAATGGATTGGATTGATTGGTGAAGCCTTTTGACTAAGTGTGTGTGTAGAACACTTGATTGGAAGACTAGGAAGTGGTTAGGGTTAGTAACTTTGTGCTAGAGTGCTAATTGCCTTGTGAATGGTAATTAACTTTCTTAACCTTTTTCTTGGAACCCTTAACATGGAAGACCAATGGGGCTATTTATAGGGAAAGTGAATGGGCTAGGTGGTGGCAAAACATGGCTTTGCAACCAGCCAACAAGACTGGTCACAACTTGGTGGATAAACTAGCCAACAAGGTGAGTGGGACTGGTTGTGAGGGTGTGAGGGTGTAACCTGCCAGAACTCTGTTCAGCTGAGGAAAACGGGATTCCAGCCCATGGGGACCCATGTGACACCCAATCATCACAAATCCAACTGGATTATGTGATAATGACAGGAGAGAACCATCGCGCGAGGGTCAACAGTCAACAGTTTGACTTTGACCACACTTGGCAAGCTGAGTATCGCGTGAGGAACAGGAAGAGTCGCGCGACGGTCAAATCTGACCCTAGGGTTTGACTGAAGGTTAAGAAGGGTTCAAAAGGTTTAAGCGGGGTTCTAAGCACTCCAAACTCAATCCATTCCCAATCCAAGCTCGTTTGATCTGATTTCATCATCGGGGAAACAAGAAAACCTTAAAACAAAGTAAAACAATTGGGAGACCCAGATTGGGGTGTCCACATGAAAGTTGTACTCCCTCCGTCCCTTTTTAAGTGTCATATTTCGTAATTCTAACTTATTAAGGAGATATCATCATTATAGATTTCACATCAACTTTTATCTTCATTTTCACTACTTATCTTTTATGGAGACATCATCATTACACTTTTACTCACTAACTTTTCAAAATGGAATATAATTTTAGGAGCAAAATAGAAAATGCACCAATTTTTACCCACTAACTTTACAAAATGGACACTACTTATTAAGGAGGGAGTATTAGTTTTTAAGATGCATGGTTGACATTGCGGTTGTTCCATGTAGTTGTAGATTTGATTTGATTTGATTCTCTTTACAAATTAAAGTCAAAGGGTATTGATTTTTATTTTTTATTTTTGACAAAAGGGTATTGATTCAGGAATGCCAGACTTATACATAACCAGGACCTTCCAGCTGCACAAATGATCTCTCTATTCAGTGCTGCAATAATGCAAATGTGGGAGAGCTGAAGAGATGCTTATGCAAACCAGATCTTCTGGGATCTGAATGTGCTTGATAGCACGTGAAATTTTTCAGTGCCGAGTGGGTACCACGTGGTGTCCGCTTAGCACATTCAAACTGTCCATTTCTGTTTTGAATGGCTCGAATTTGGAGAGAAGAAAAAGAGAGAGAGTGTGGTGGGGTGAGAGAAGAGAGAGTGTTTTAATCTGGACTATCCAATACACTTTTAGATGACCCAGATGGGCTGATCGAGCACCATGTGGGCGTGCCCACATGACACCCACCTGGCACCCAAAAAATTCTCCCAAAGCACAGTAAGATAATATTTGCTTTTGGGCCTAAAATCAAATACAAGCCAACCTAAGCCACGGCTCACGGGCATCTCCCCGAAAAAAATTGGGCACCGAAGGGTACATCCATTTATGTCCAACCTGAGTTATATGTATCCATCAATATTTGCCTCTTTGAGCAATGTGGGATGGAGCTGACTTTTCTCCTTCCGACCGGCCATATCCACTTTGGGAGACAATTTCTCATTATCTCTTAATGAAGTTTGTTCATTCTTATTTTTGCAAAGCACATATTCATTTGTGTGCATATTCATATCTCATGCATGCTTTTAGCTTCATCTAATTATGCGAAGAAGCTAAACACATATGTCATTGAAAGAATATCACAAACCTATGAAAGTATGGAAGCCAATTCCCCCAGATACGTAGTTCCTTTTTGAAGAGTGCATAACTAAATACCAAGGCTACAAGCTAAGGCTCTTTATTGGACCCAAAATGTGCAGGCTCGTATCCTTTATGCTCCTACTGACTTTCTTCCCATAATATTTTTGTCAACACCTTCAACATATAAAAGACGCATGCTCCCAAATCAGCTATTTAATTGTTTTTCAACCAAGAAATGGTTATGTAGAACCAAAGAATAACCCAAGCAATGTAAAATGATAATGGAAAAAAAAAAGAAAGACATTTACAGTGCAATAATTAAGTTTGTGACGTACCTATGCACACTCTCAGTTGGGAGGTTCTGTGGTCAATAAATGCATGCAAAGTCAAACTTTGATAGCTTTAATTCCTAGGTTGACATTGTCATTGTTCCACGTAGATTTGATTTGATTCCTTTTGGCAATGTCAACGTCTTATTTGGTTTTGTAAGGTGGTTGACTTTGTGATTGTTGCACGTTGTTGTACATTTGACATGATTTTTTTTAATGCAAAGTCAAAATTTGGTCGGTTTGCTAAGGGGGTTGACTTTGTGATTGTTGTGCATAGTCGTCTATATATTTGACTATAATTAAATCCTTTTTTGCATTGTACGTACCCCGCCCATCGGAGTGGTTAACATTGTATTAGTCACGCTAATTGAGTGTACTTTTGAGGTTATATGCCATTGACTTTCTATTATATAATCGATTCTCCGATGTAAATGTAATTTTCATTGGTTTTATCAATCCCCAAGTATGTCAGCTGCAAAGAAACATATTTGTGTAAGGTGCACATGAATTCCCGAACTTCAAAATAAAAAGGGAGAAAAGAAGAAAAGAAAAATAGGTGCACATGAATCCTTGATTCTAAAGAGGACACAAATGATCAAAAGAAAAAGGCAAAAAACTGTTAGCTTCACCTTGGAATTCGAAATAATTCAGGAACTTAGGTGATGTGATAATGTAGTTTAGTGTATACTAATAAAATTACCCTCTGCCCTCGAAATGAGAGGAGCTGATCAATCTGACGAATAAGTAGATCAAAAACCAAGTGTGCTTGCCTTTCAAATTCTTGTCACTTTGCTTCACAAAAAGTACTCTTCTGTATCGTATTAACCAAAGGGACGAACGACTGCTGAACATTGCATGTGCGAAGACTTCATTTGGTTCAAATTTCCCATTTTGTAGGGAACATATAAATAACAAAATTACTTCAACTCTCACTACTAAGATTAAGATTCTTTGGGCCACCCTCATCATAGCCGAAAATATATGCCAAACAATGGGGAAGGAGACCCAGATTTACGATGCAACCACGCAACCTGAGGTTGCTGATGGTAGCTAGGATCGGTCCCAAATTACAAAGAAAACACAATTCTTGTCCATGCATATATTCATGATCCGAACACTATGTAATGTGAAACATGCAAGTATATGCATGCAAGTCTATTAGTTTCTTTCTTTTTACTCTTTTGTTTGTTTAATACTCCAGTAACAACCTTCCTATAGAAGGTGATGTTTCATGTGCATGCTTGTTAGCACCTATAACAGCCAGCCATCTGGCAACCAACAAAGGCTGCCCTGCCGTCAATTTCTTTGATGTGTCGGTTCATAGGTTGACTTTAATTGGGATCTCTACAAGTTTAGAGTGAGATAGTCCTTCAGATTGTAGGGGTTCGATTAATCGGGACCTTGACTGTGGTGTCTGGTTAGGTTCCTTCCTCCGCTGCTACACTCGTCCGTTGCCTGACCTGCAACAAGTCACTAGGGCTTTGGTTGCCCAGTGACCCTCCGACGATCAAGTTAGATCTCAGGGAAGGTGTTTAGGTCTAGGGTTAGGATAGTATTGCGTACCTCTTTCAGGTGTGTATCTCTTTGTATTTATAGACCTAGGTTTGCTTGGCTTCCACGCTAGCGCGTGGTAAGTAGGCTCGGGTAACCGCCTTGGGTGGCGTCACATATGACGAGGGGGGCGAGGTGGTTACGGAGCACATGGGACAGATCTTAATGATTGTGCCAGCTGCATGGGGAGCATGATCCCCATAGGTCCCACTCACATTAACCGTTACCGCCTGGAAGCTTCTGGAAGCACTGGGGCATGTAGTGAACCGATGCTCCGAAGTCGATAACAACCGAAGTCCGGGCACCGACCGAAGTACCTCCCGAAGAGAGCTAGTCGGAAGAACTTGGGCCGGATCCTAGCTGCTGGTTTGGGTTTGCACCCTGGTTACCGAGCCGATAACCGAGGGCCCTACAATAGCCCCTCAACTTCCGGAGTGCCATTCTGGTCTTCGGGGAGTTGACCCCTCTGATGGACTAGCGCAACCGGGCTTTTAACCGACGAAATGCTGTGGAGAAGAACCGAGCGGCCTTCGTGAGAGCCGAGCCGCCTGCTTCTGCCCTAGGAGCCACGTGTCAGTCATCGCCAAAATGAGTGACATCATACGTCGCCTCGGCACGTGAAATGTCAGATGATTGGTACGAAACGTCCTTTCAGGGCACGTGTCGAAGCGTGAATGGCTCGGTACGCGGCGCGCCTGTCCTCGGTTCAGAACTCTGATCTGCTGACCGTCTGATGAAGACACGCGTCGAAGATCTAGCGGTTCGGTTGGCGACGCTTCGTTTCCCGCGCGACTCCTCGTACGCTCCACTATAAATTCAGAGCATTTGGAGAGAGAAAGTTACTGAAACCTTCTGACGCCGTCGAACCGCCGCCGCCGTGTTTTGCAAGCTTTGGATCGCGATTTCAAGCACTTTGGCAGCAGATCTCCTCTCCAGACTTGGGTATGTTGATCTCTGTCAATTAATCTTCAAGTTTTAGTGCTTTTCTTCGTGTTTTTCAACGTTTTCTGAGCGCATTGGGACGGGAACGCCACTCGCGACCGTCTGGTGCACGGCGGCGCTGGCGCCCACTGCTGCTGTTCTTGTTCTTCCCGAGGCCTAGATTCTTCCCGAGGCCTATCTTCAACCTTTGGACTAATGAAAAGAGTTGTAGCCCCCCGTGGACCCTTTCCGAGGAGGGAAGAGTCTTTAAGAATTACCGAGGCCCTGTAGATTCCGAAGAGTGAAGACCATCTCGCCCCGAGCGCTAGGACCTTTTGCTCTCCCCTAGGCATATAGCTAACGGGTTTTGCACATCTTCCTTGTTTTTTTTTTTTTTTAGGCAGGGGCGAATGGTCATTGAACTCTCCTCGGACAGCTCCAGTAGTTCAGACGATCCCTTGGTAGAAGCCATCTTTCAAAAGCTTTGGAGGGAGAAGTTTTATCGAATCCCGGTCGACCAGATTGAGCCTGCCAACCCTAACCGTGCCCCACGTGAGACTACTTCCCTTGACCCCTGGGAGATGGAGACCCCAAGTACGTCGGACCACGGGCCGGGGCCGTTCGGAAATACGCCCGAGGAAATCCAGGGACGCCGAAGACCGATGAGGCCCTGCACGTTTAAGAATAAATACTTCACCGGGGATCCCGCAGCTTACACCGAGTTCAAGAGGCTCTATAGCATCCCTCCTGACGTTGAGGTTCGGTTGCTAGAAGGCACCGACCCAAAGAATCTTCCGCATCGGTCAGGGGAGTTGATCTTCCCCCTGAAGGCCATATGCGAGGGGGGCATCAGGTTTCCCCTCCACCAGTTCGTACGTCGGGTGCTTCGAACCCTCAACCTTACCTCCTCCCAGCTCACGGTGAACTTTTACCGAATTATTACCAGCATCATCGAGCTGAGGAGGCAGTTTAACCTGGTGTTCGGTATTGAGGAGCTCTTCGGTGTCTACCTTCTGGGGGTTAACCGAGGCCACGACCGATATTATCTCTCCTGCAGATCAGGGAACGACACATTCTTGATCGATCACCTACCGGACTCCGAGGAGTGGGCGAGTATCTATGTCTCGGTCACCGGGAACTTCATGTTCGGGCCCGGGGAGATCATAGATATAGTCACCACGGTCCCATTTGAGATTGGAACTCCTGGTCGGTAACTTACTCTTTGGTAGCAAGTTTATTTCAATAAACGCTTTTCCTTGTAAATTTGTATTGATTTCTCCATGTCTTGACAACCTTTTGCAGCTGAGGGCACCGTTCAGGAGCTTCGGGAGAGAGCCGTCCGTTCTCAGATAACCGCCGCATACACAATCCCAATCACCAACCGTTACGCCCCTCAGCTCCTCGGCTACGTCCCCTCGTACACCAGTTACTTAAAGAAGAAACCGAGGAAGCAAGGGGTGTCGAGGGCAGGACGAGGGGGAAGAGGAGGAGGAGGACGAAGAGGAGGTGGAAGAGCGGGGAGAGGAGGCAGAGGAAGCGCTTCTGGGACCGAGGGTAGCAGCTCCGAGCCCCTAGGTATCGTAAGAGAGGCGGTTGACCGAGAGACGCCTGAGAGGACCGGACTGAGCGACGAGATGTCAGACCATGGAGCTCGGGAAGTGCTAAACCTGAGACGTCGGACGTCAAGAGGCCGAGGCCGAGGCTCAGCCACCAGTACCCCTGTACTGGGACCTCGGGGGTGACCCCTGTTTCTCCGCGGGAGCCCCCGGCGAAGAAGACTCGGCACGAGTGAGAAGGTAGCGGCCGAGGTAAGGAGAAGGAAACTTCTCGGATTACCGAGGGGGAGGAGAGGGTGGAAGAGCAGGACCGAGGGTCTACAGAGAGGACTGAGGGAGGGACCTGGGTCCCTGCCATGGAGGTTCCTTGGGCCCCGGAATTCTGTCACTATGCTGGGCGCCAGATCCACCACGCGGACAGCGTGTCAAACCTCGGTACAGCGTTCGGGATGCTCCGGGGTTGCATTCTTCCGAGGGACACCCGGGCCGTCCAAGGATTGACCGAGGATCTCACCGCGGAGATAGCTCAGGCCCTTTTCACTGTAAGCTTGTTACTTTCCACTTTATTGTTGTCAGCTAAGTCCATATTTGTGATTCTTCTTTGGTTTTCTGCTCGCAGGCTGGTGCTCGGGCCTTGGTTATAAACGACTGATGCAAAAGTCAAGAGCGAGAGATGAGTGAGCTGAAGAAGGCTCTTGAGCAAAGAGAGGACGATCTAAAGGTGGCTCGGGAGACCTGCGATCTTTATCTTGCAGACTTTCAAAGGTGCGACAGGGAGAGGGTGGCAGCCGAAGCCCGAGTTGCAAAGGCCGAGGAGGATGTCACCACCTTGAGGGTTACCCGAGCAACCGAGGTTGAAGCTGCTAAGAACAGGGGCTATGACGAAGGTTGGGTCGTAGCCGGGGTAGAATACCAGAAGCAGGTTCAGGAGATTAAGGCCGAGCTTTACAGGGATCGTTTCGTGGACGGGCTTCGGTTTGGTCACGAGACTCTTTTGAGTAAGCTCAATCTCCCAGCCGACTCTGAACTCCGGGTCCTTCCCGAGGTGCCGCTCGAGGAAGTTGTAGTGCCTGAGGAAGAAGAAGAGGGGGGCGAGCAGGTGCCAAACCCCGATGCGGGTATTCAGACTGCTCCTGCTGCCGCTGCCTCAACCGAGGATGGTGCCCAGACCGCTTCTATTGCCGTTGCTTCAACCAAGGATGGTGCCCAGACCCCTCAACCCCCCAATGCTTAGGACTTGACTTTCTCTTTTGTTTTTACATTTGGCTGGACGGTTCCGAACATTTGGATTTTACCGTTCCAGGGTTTGTAAATGTTTTTTGCTAAGTAGGTACCAAACAGACGACCGAAGTTTTGTTGGATTTGAACTTGCAATCTTTCTCTTTGAATGAATGGTTTCTTCTGTTTCAATGCCTTGTTTATTTTTGAGATGCTCGAATGGTTTTATGCTTGTAACGGAAGGGAGCCTTATGCCCCTGCTTCTGTTGAAATGCTGTGGAGTATCAGCAGATTTTAGCCGAAGCATTAGCCGAGGAGGTTTTCAAAAATTTACTCCAAACCGAAGTAAGGCAGAATATAGGATTGAGTATGTTAAAATGAAGCAAAGTAGTTAGCAATTTTTGAATTTTGCATGCCCCTGCTTTGTTTTAGCTGACGCCGAGCCGAAGGGAGTAAACCGGAGCAACTCATTGGGGCGTTGCTATTTAGATTAGGGCTAGGGTCCTGAAGTGGGAATGGCGTCGGCCATGGCTTCGGGACGTAGCGAATCTAAATAGTGCGTCACTTATTGGGGGTCGGTGTAAGGGGCTCGGGATCAAATACCGAGTGTCCTTATCGCCCACGCCCGAAAGTCTGGGACGACCGAAAAGGCCATGTTGACTTGGTGAGGGCTCTGTCCGAGGAATATCCTGCGGAGGACAGTCCTTAAAGTCAGGATAAAACGGTTCGGCGAACCGAGTAAGAAGAGTAAGTGACAAGATTAGACTAGTGATAAACGAGAGATTCTCATTAAAAACTTGTCGTAGAATCAGGCCATTACAAGAGTAGTTTGGTTCCTATCAAACTTTGACAAGAAACGAAAATTGCTCGAATAAATAAGTCCGAAGAGACCGAAGCCTGGCTACCCATAGAACTTCTTCAGGTTATTGGCGTTCCAGGTCTTGGCGATTGGGGAACCGTCTAACTTCTCCAGCTTGTAGTTTCCCGAGCCGAGATGTTTTAGGACTCGGAAGGGGCCGTCCCAATTAGGCATCAACTTCCTCTTTTTGGACTTGTCCACCACCTTTTTCCAGACAATGTCGTCCGGCTTGAATGACCGAAGGCGGACGCTTCGGTTGTAGCCCTTGGCAACCTCTTGCTGATAAGAGGCTAGTTTGATCCTTGCATTCTCCCGTTCTTCCTCGGCCAGATCGAGGTCCGCGGCAATGTTCTCATCATTAACTGCCTCGTCAAAATCTTCGGTTCGGATCATCGGGAGCCCGACCTGGATGGGGATTACAGCTTCCATTCCAAATGCCAGGGAGAAGGGGGTTCGGCCGGTAGACCGCCGAGGCGTTGTACGGTAGCCCCAGAGTACCCGAGGGAGCTCTTCGGCCCATTTGCCCCGGCGTGATTTGAGCCGTCGCTTGAGTCCTGACGAGTTTGCTTTGTTTGCGGCTTCGGCTTGCCCGTTGCCCTGGGGGTAGTACGGAGTGGAAGTGTCCCATTTGATGCCAAATTCATCCAGGAGTGCTCGGTACTTTTGTCCTGTGAATTGGCTGCCGTTGTCGGTTAAGATGGCGAAGGGTACACCGAAGCGAGAAATTATGTTTCGCCACACGAAGCGCATGATGTCCGACTCTTCAACCGTGACCAGTGGTTCGGCCTCGGCCCATTTAGAGAAATAGTCGGTGGCGGTTAAGAGGAACTTGAACCCTCCAGGAGCGACGGGGAGCTTGTCGACGATGTCCATGCCCCACTGGGAGAAGGGCCATGGGCTGGTGAGGGGGCTGAGATCTCGAGCTGGCTGATGTATAATGGGAGCAAACATTTGACACTTCTGGCAACGCTTCACAAATTCTTCAGAGTCCTTCTTCATTGTTGGCCACCAGTATCCTTGGGTAATTGCCCGGTGGGCGATGGAGCGTCCACCAGAGTGGCAACCGCTGTCACCGGCGTGTAGTTCCTCGATGATCCCGGGGACTTGGTGGGGGTGTGCAACCAATAAATAGGGGCCGGTGAACGACCGTGGGTAGAGCTTTCCATTTGGATTGAGCTAGAAGAGGGCGGCCTTGTTGCGGAGTCGGTGGGCGTCCTTCTTGTCGGTTGGTAGTGTGTCGTTGCGTAGGTAGCCGATGATCTCATCCATCCAGCTCGGACCAAGCTCCACGTTTAATATCTCATGACTGAGTACTTCAAGCTTGAAGCTAGGTTTGTCGATGGAGCTAAAGGAGATGGAGCGTTGTCCCGAAGCGGCGCAGGCCGTAGCGAGTCTAGCGAGGGCGTCGGCGTGAGCGTTCTGGTCCCTAGGGATGTGTTCGACGCGAATAGCTCTGAAATTCTTGAGGAGCCGAACAGCAGAGCTCAGGTAAGTACGCATCCGGTGGTCCCGAGCCTCATACTCCTCGGAGAGCTGGTTGACAACCAATTGTGAATCACTATAGAGGACGAGTTCTTCAATCCCAAGGGCTTCGGCAGTTTTGAGTCCGGAGATGAGCGCCTCATATTCAGCCTCGTTGTTGGAGGCCGGAAAGTTGATGGAGATAGAGCTTTCGTGTAAGACACCGGAAGGAGAGAGAAGTACGATTCCAGCCCTGGCGCCTCGGCTATTTGAGGCGCCATCAACATACATTTTCCATACATCACCATGGAAAAGTTTCCAGGCGGAGCTGGGATTTGCTTGGAGAGTGGCTTCGGGGCGGGGGGCTGGATTTGAAGCGAGGACGTCGGTCGGAGTGAGCTCGGCGATAAAGTCGGCGAGTGCCTGGGCCTTAATCGCCGTCCTTGGTTGAAAGTGAATCTCGTAATTGGCAAGTTCGACGGCCCATTGAGAGATTCGGTTGGAGAGGTCGGCTTTTCGGAGGAGAGACTTCAGAGGATACGAGGGCGAGAACAAGCTTTTCTAAGGGAAGATAGCGTGTCTCGGCGGGCGTCATCATCTTGCTAGAATAATAAATCGGCTGATGGTCGCGCCCCTCCTGTCGGACGAGGACCGAGCTTATGGCGTGCGCCGAGACGGCGAGATAAATGAACAGGTCTTCCTGGTCCCGAGGAGTGACGAGGAGAGGGGCCTTGGAGAGGTAGTCCTTCAACTGCTGTAGAGCCCGGTCGCACTCGTCGGTCCAGCTGAAGCTGCGTCGGCTTCCCTTCAGGAGGGCAAAGAACGGTTTGCACTTGTCGGAAGATCGGCTGATAAACCTGTTGAGGGCGGCAGCCATGCCGGTTAGACGCTGCACATCTTTCTTGTTGTGGGGGGCCGAGAGTTTTTCGATTGCTGTGAGCTGTGCAGGGTCGGCCTCAATACCTCGGCGGGAGACAAGATGCCCGAGGAACTTGCCAGAGCTCACACCGAAGGCACACTTTTCGGCGTTAAGGCGAAGCTTGTGCGTCTTGAGAATCTCAAATGCCTCGGCGAGGTGGGTGAGATGGTCGCCGGCCATCATGCTTTTAACCACCATATCGTCGATGTAGGCCATCATAGTATCTCCCAGCAGACGCTCGAACATCTTGGTTATCATCCTTTGGAAGGTTGCTCCGGCGTTTTTGAGGCCGAAGGGCATGACAAGATAACCGAAGATGCCATGGGGGGTGATGAAGGCCGTGTTCTCGACGTCGCCGTCGCTCATGTCGATTTGATGGTAGCCTCGGTAGGCATCCATGAAACTAAGTCGGGCGTGGCCAGCCGTGGCATTGACGAGCTGATCTATTCGGGGGAGGGGGAAGAAATCCTTCGGGCAGGCGTCGTTGAGGTTTGAATAATCAACACAGACTCGCCATTTCCCGTTTTTCTTTTTGACCACCACGGTGTTGGCCAACCACTTAGGGTATTGCACTTCTCGTATGGCTCCCGCGTTTAGGAGTCGGTTGACCTCGTCGATAACGGCATCGGAATGGACCGGGGAGGATCGCCGTGCTTTCTGGATGACCGGACGCTTGGTTCGGTCGATGTTGAGCTCGTGGCAAATGAATTTTGGATCGACCCCGGGCATTTCGTAGGGGGTCCATGCAAAGACCTCAATGTTGCCCTTGAGGAAGTTCACCATGTCATTCCGCTCGGTTTCTGAGAGTGAGGAACCGACAAGGAAGAAACGGGAACCATCCTCGGTTAGAGGGACGGTGACAAGATCTTCAACTGCCTTCTCGTCGGCGGGTCTCCCGACGTCTTCGAGAACCGGAGCCTCCGGCACCTCGATAAAGTTTACCCTGGAAGTCTGTTTGCTGCTCCGGACCGCGTTGATGTAACAGCGCTTGGCGGCGGTTTGGTCTCCGTACAGATCTTCCTGTTGTCCGTTGGCACCGATGAACCGGACCACCTGGTGATAAGTAGAGGCAACAGCCTTTAACTTATGGAGCCAGGTGCGGCCAACGATGGTATTATAGGGGCTTGGGACATCGACTACGACGAACTCCATGTCGAGCACGACCGAGCCGGAGCGGACGGGTAGGGTGATCAAACCGACGGGCCAGACCGGAGCTCTGCTGAAACCTATGAGGGGGACCTCGGAGGGACGGAGATCGGCGTCTGAGAGCTTCAAATCTTTAAACAAGGAGTAGTACATAACCTCGGCCGAGCTCCCCTGATCCACGAGGACACGTCGGACATTGAAGGTGCCTATGCGCAGTGTGACCACGAGGGCGTCGTTGTGCGGAAGTTGGACGCGCGCAAGGTCCTTCTCGGTGAACGTGATCGTCCATTTGGATCCGTCGTCGGCTCGAGGACGTTTGGGCTCGGGACCGACGAGCATGACCTGCTTAGAAGAGGAAGCGTCGTTCAACTCGGCGTGGATTATACGGGCGGCTTCGGAATTGAGAGGGCCGTGGATAACGTTAATCGTCTGAATCTCCTCTTCGGCTC
The DNA here is from genome assembly GCA_018127125.1 of Rhododendron griersonianum. Lineage (NCBI taxonomy): Eukaryota > Viridiplantae > Streptophyta > Magnoliopsida > Ericales > Ericaceae > Rhododendron > Rhododendron griersonianum. The sequence continues at coordinate 24,983,705 of CM030791.1, read as the reverse complement.
TGGTTTCGGCGTTCTGCGCCCGTGCTCTCGTTTTCTCATGATCGATGAAGTTGTTGAGATGGCCACCGAGGACTAGCTGCTCCAGGTAGGCCTTGAAGGGCCTGCAAGCGGTTGTAAAGTGTCCTTGCTCGTTGTGGTAGCTACATCGGACTATCGGGTTTTTGATTTTCCCGTTCTCGGTACCGAGTTTTTGGTTGGGGAAGGAGAAAAAGGGTTGGCCCTTTACTTGGTCGATAATCCTGTAGATAGGCATGGTAAAGACGGTTTTCTCGGCACTGAAGTCTCCTTGCTTCGGTGCCTTCCTCGGGGACTGTTTGATGTTGTTGACTTGTTTCTTCGGTGTTGAAGCCGAGGCGGGAGCCGGAGCGGACACCGGAGTAAACGGTGCCTTGGAGCTCGTTGACTTCCCCATGCCCCTCTCTGCTTTGGTTTCGATAAGCTGGCACCAACCTTCAATTCGAGTCATGAGATCCTTCATGGAATTTGGCTTGTGCCGAGCGAGATCGTCGTAAACCTGCTCTTCCTGGGCGGTTAGGCCGAGCTTGAAGCCGCGGGCGGAGATGACACCGTCGCATCCTTCGATTTCGTTGAACAATTCCCAGTAGCGACCGGCATATTGGCGGAGCGTTTCGTCGGTTCGTTTGCGTAGGGCGAGAAGGGAGTCGATCTCCTTTTCATGCTTGTTGCTCGTGACAAACCGAGCCATAAAAGCGTCACAGAGAGAATCAAAAGAAGAGATCGATCTGGCAGGAAGTTGGTTGAACCAAGTCAAGCCCAGGTTGCCGAGGCTGGCGGGGAAGACCTTACAGAGGAAGGCGTCGTCCGAAGGCTCGTTGCGAAGGAAGAGAGACATGACCAACTTGTACTGAACCAGATGAGTGTATGCCTCGGTTTTGCTGTCATACTTTGCAAATTTGGATTGGGTGAAGCCCTTCGGGGGGGTGACCGAGTCGATCTCCCTAACGAAAGGGGAGGTCGTGAGTCTCTCGAGACGGGCGTCCCGGTGGGGTCGGATCGAACGGTCGAGACCGTCTGGACCCCCGGTCGCTGTATGTTTCTTTGGCAGCGGTCGGTCCTGTCTTTCATACTCCTTCCGCTTCGGCTGGGAGTTCCCTGACCGTTGAGGAGATTTCTCGTACTCTTTCCGCTTCGGTTGGGAGTTCCCTGACCGTTGGGGGGATCTCTCGTACCGATGCTTCTTGTAGCTATCTCGGGCGTAGGGCTCGAGGCGCTCAGTATTTTGGCTTCCGCCACCAAGCCTTTTGTAACCATCTTTGGGGTGGTGGACGAGTGGACTCTTTGAACGAGGGCCCTTGTGGCGCTCACGATACCCTTTTGTTTGGAACTCAAAGAGGGCGTTGTTTTCGTTGGCAAAACTTGGGGTGGTCTCCCGGCGGCGCTCCTTGGATATGATTGGGTGGGTGGAGGAGGCGGAGACGCTTCCGCCACCAAGCCTTTCGAAGGCGGATCACTTCCCTCGAGGACCCTTTGGTTTAGGGGAGCGGGAGCGTTCCCTTAGTTCAACGTCCCTTTCGTTACAACCCTCACCTGTTGGTTCGAGGCGGTCCTTGATTCCTGGCGGTTCGAGGCGGTCCTTGACCAAAGGACGGGATCGGTGTTCGACCATCTGTCCTCCGTCACGGCTGCGGGGAGGGCTGTGGTGGCTTCGTCTTCCGCCACGGCCTCCGGAGGAATGAGACGGGGACATTTGGAGAAGGTGTTTGATCTCCGCCAACTCGTCTCGGACGCTTCTGTCGCGCTCCACCACTGTCGTGAGGTCGTCGATCTTCCGCTCCAGGTGGCGGATGTAGGATTGGAGTTCGGCCGGAGACCCTGCCTCCTGAGTCGAAGTCCCTGCTCTGAGTCCGACGGACATGTGGGCCTTTCCAGGAGCGCCTGTTCCGCCGGACGCCGGGTCCCCGAGATCTCCGGGGCCGAAGGGGGTCTCGGTGCGATGTGCATCATCGATTTCCACCATGGTTGGGTTGAGGAGCTTTGATCGGAACCTTTGTGAGGAAGAAAGTGATTGAATGAAGAACAGCTAGGTCCCCAGCAGAGTCGCCAATTGTAGGGGTTCGATTAATCGGGACCTTGACTGTGGTGTCTGGTTAGGTTCCTTCCTCCGCTGCTCCACTCGTCCGTCGCCTGACCTGCAACAAGTCACTAGGGCTTTGGTTGCCCAGTGACCCTCCGACGATCAAGTTAGATCTCAGGGAAGGTGTTTAGGTCTAGGGTTAGGATAGTATTGCGTACCTCTTTCAGGTGTGTATCTCTTTGTATTTATAGACCTAGGTTTGCTTGGCTTCCACGCTAGCGCGTGGTAAGTAGGCTCGGGTAACCGCCTCGGGTGGCGTCACATATGACGAGGGGGGCGAGGTGGTTACGGAGCACATGGGACAGATCTTAATGATTGTGCCAGTTGCATGGGGAGCATGATCCCCATAGGTCCCACTCACATTAACCGTTACCGCCTGGAAGCTTCTGGAAGCACTGGGGCATATAGTGAACCGATGCTCCGAAGTCGATAACAACCGAAGTCCGGGCACCGACCGAAGTACCTCCCGAAGAGAGCTAGTCGGAAGAACTTGGGCCGGATCCTAGCTGCTGGTTTGGGTTTGCACCCTGGTTACCGAGCCGATAACCGAGGGCCCTACACAAATTAGTCGGTCAACTAGGCTTGATACCAAGGTATCAAAAGAAACTGCTGGAAAGTGCAAAAAAAAAATAAAAAATTCAATAGGTCATGCATCCAAGTTCACATCGGGACGTAGTGGGAAGTAGAATTTAATTTAGTGAACATGAGGTAGCACTAATAATTTTCTGAGGAAATGTGTTTAATGTGCCAGCAAAAATGCCCTGTAATCGTAAAGCGACTAGATCCAAAAGATGATGCTTTTGCTATATACCCTCCCCACATAGATTAGAAACTATTTCAAGAATGGCTCGAACCAATAGTATTGTTACGTACTTGTCCCAATGAAATCAAATTAGATTCCTGGATTTGTGCCTGCAGGATTCGATATCGATCAATGTGGGCTAAAAACTCCATCACCAATGATTGTCTGCATCAGAAGGCCAACTGTTAGTTTAGATCCACTGGATCTAACTAGTATTCCGGTGGTTAAGTGGTGTAAGTTTTTTTTATTACTAAAGTGTTTGGGTCAATTTACATGCATTTTAGTAATAAAAAATAAGCACGTGACAGTTAATTGGAATAGTCTAAAGAAAAAAATAAAAATGATTAGTATACTTTGGTTGCATTAGACTATATAATCATTTCAATGCACAAATGCAACGTATTGAAAAACAAAAGTTTTATGATATAATAAGTATATGTTCCATTAAAAAATCTATGTCCATCAAGCCGGCCCACTGAGTTTAAAATTCTGGCTCCACCACTATACTGTATGGACTGTCTCACTAACAGTTGACAATGACAACATGCACCTACGAGGTATCACAGATTCTCAGGCCAACCTTCAGTGATTTCAATCTTACTTCCATGAGGTGTATTTATGTCTTTTGGTCAACTCTATATCTTTATTTCAGCATATAGTTAATGTTAGGAACACCTTCAGTAGATGGGATTCAAATCCTCTTGGAGTCATCACATACGTCTTCACGGACAAAACTACAGTAGAATTTACTTGAAAGGGCGCGCAACACGAGCAGGAAGAAAATTTTGTATAACGATTTTAATTAAGAAAATAACTTATATTCCTCAAATTTTCATCGAATAGTTTAAAAAGACTTCAGTGTTTAATTAGTGATTACCTCGTTATGAACGACTCTTTTCACCATGCACGAAAAAGTAAATTGGGATTATCAAAGATGGAAAACTCTACGCATACAACTTTAGAATACAATTCTAGAAAATCATTCGATACATATGGGTCCATATGCGTCGAACTGTGTGCAAATCATTGCTTGAGATGAAATTCAGAGATAACATTTAACGATCCAAAGGATTAGTAACATAATTTAGTACATTTTTTTATTTTGTTTAGATAGCCGGATGTTCAGACCAACTTACGCGCACTTTGACCAATTCTGAAACCCTGAAAGTTCTTATGGTTGATGACCCTTAATACACTCTTGCATTGACTCTACCGTTGGGTTGAAGGTGGCAATTGAACAGCGTTTCAAATACTACCGTTGATCAGATCTTTAATTGATTTTTCTGTTAAATCCATACAGACAATAACCATTAAGGAAATAGAGAAAAATTCAAATTTTAAAATGTGAGTCATAGGCAATTAAATGCTAAGCAATTAATTATTGGGAGTCAATAGGTCTTTCTTTTTTTTTCTTTTCTTTTTGGTCAAAAAGTGAGAAGATTGTATTGATAAACGCCCAGCGACACTTACAAAACGGAGATCATTACAAAGAACTTGGACAAAGTTAAACTAATCGTCAAACAAATACAAAACAAGTAAATCACAAGGCAATCGATGTCTTTCATCCTAACTCAGACATGGCCTGACACAATAGCGACACTTTTAAACTGCCTAACATCTAATTAGGAATCTCAAACGAGAAAAAGTGCAAAGTTAAAGACAAAAGACATGCACCTAATACCCAGACGATCAGATGCACTCCACCCAAGTATGTACACACCAATGAACTCCTAAGAACTATAGATCTGTCAAGCCACCACGGGTTACCTCGCCAAAGACATCATGTAGGGATAGAACGCTGAAGCACAGATATCGTTGTGAAGCAACCTCGATTGAGAGAACCCGATCTGTAGACAAAATTCATCCAAAGACGAAACTAATAACTCTCATTGAACGAGAGACAAAACTCTCACAGATCAGACGACAAGTCGTAGATCTGAAGAGACGGAAGGGGGAAAAAAAACAAAACAAAAAAAGAAAGGGAGTCAATAGTACCACGGCCTCCCCCTCCTGCCGCCGCACACGGGTATGGATCGACAAGAAGCGCGCAGTTGTATGGGGTATAGGGATTGACCTTAGTTGTATTGGTAACGGGCTATGTTAAGGACAAAGAAAATATCCTTAAAGTGTACTTGAACGGCTCATATTCACTATGAGTGAATCTGAGCCGTTTAAGTACACTTTAAAGATATTTTCTTTGCACTTAGCATTTTTCATTGGTAACTAGCTTAATTGCTTCGGTATCTAAATGTGAACATCTTCCAAAGCAAAATTTTAAACTAAAACATACTAGTACTCCCTCCGTCTCTTTTTAAATGTCCTACTTCGTAATTCCAACTTATTAAAAAGATATCATCATTACATCTTTCACATCAATTTTTACCTCCACTTTCTCTCCTTACCCTCTATGGAATATCATCATTACATTTTATTCACTAACTTTTCAAAATGGAATCTACTTTTAGGGGCAAAATGAAAAATTCATCAACTTTTACCCACTAACTTTACAAATGGACACTTATTAAGGAATAACCCAAATAGAATACTGGACTCTAAAAAAGAGACGGAGGAAATATAAAATTTCACATAAGAGCATCCGTACGTATCTCTCACGCTACTTCACCTCTAAATTTTCTCACATAATGTAAAATAATATTTTTTCTGTATAATTGAAAAATGTTGAAGCAATTCCGTGTAAAAATTTTATGATATTTTTTCATACCTTAAAAAACCTCTTTCAATTTTTTTTTGTATGAAAGTACTCTAGTTTTTTATACAAAATATTACTATTCTTCGTAATGAGTGAGAAGTTTAGAATGGAAGGAGTGGCCATGTAATAAATATTTGTAGTATAGTTGTTATAAAAATGACCATTGGAATAAAGTGCTATAGTTATACTACTATTTAAGTATAGCCTTTTGTAATATGAGTCGCTCATCTAAATACATAGTAAAAAAACAAAAAGAAAAAGAAAAAACTTAAATAGAATGATAAAAAGAATAAAGAAAGAGTAGTTCTATATATGGCTGCACAAAAAATCTGGTGAACTGTGAAACTAGTCCGAACCGAACCGATCTATATCTTTTGAATTTTGTCCATGAATTAATGGCCGTCCGGACTCGGATTCAAAATTAGAAAATCATGAGATACGAATCGGTCCACATATTTTATTCCGAAATCATGGATTAACCAAACTGGACCGTGAGATATTTATAAATAATAAAAAATAAAACAAATAATAAATATGTAACATATAGTAAATAGTTATAAATTTACCTGTTTCTACAAATTATTTTTAACTATTTTACAATATAGTGTATCAATATAAATTATTTGGTTTCTTTGATGTAATGCTTGGATAATACTTTTATTTTTTTTCTTTTTCGCTTGGATATATAGTTGGAACTTTGGAACCTGGAATGTGAAATGAAATATTGGATGTAATGCTGTAAAGACCCGTAAATTTCCTTATCTAATTTTAATGTTTGTAATTGAGGAAAAATTGTGGAAAATGGTGTGAATGTGAATGTGGAGGTTAAATGTGCAAAAGTTTGGAAAATATGAGTGTTGGTGTGATATAGTGCATGTGTGTATATGTGTGTCTGCCAGGGGAAATTATTTCCCATTTCCCCCGTCTCATTCTCTCTCTCCCGTTATTTCTCCCTTTCTCGACTCTCTCCATCTCTCTCCCTCTCACTCTCAAATTTCACCTCCAAACTTAAAACCCATAAAGATTGAACTTCACTCCACCCTCCGTATGTGATCTTGAGCTTGTATTTAGTTGGGTTTAGCTCGGAGAGATGTATTCAATTGATTTTGAGGTTCCAGAAGCTAGGGCTCGTTCAAAACACTTGGGTTTCGCCTTCCGACTCGAGGTAGGAAATTCTACCTCTCTTTATATGTTATTTGAGTGTTTCTATGCCTTATTCAAGCTTGTATTGGTTGTTATTGAGATTGAATCAAAATCTGAAAATTCTATCAAAATCGGTTGAAATATACTCTCCCTACCGTTAGGTGACTTTTCACCTACCGGTAGGTCAAGTGAGAAATCATTTCATAATCAGTTGGAAGATACTCTCCTGTAGACACCTCAATTTGGCCTAACGATTGTTTCAAGTCCCACCTTGGAGACCATCCCGATGATGAAATGGATACAGTGATTGCTGATTGCCTTCTTGTGAACCTTAGGACTTTCGGAAAGAACTTTGAGCCACTTAGAGGATCCAATCCAGAGCCATATAGCTTTTCAGATAGAAAATACAGAATCCTAGGAGAATCCATTTGTCGGCTGTGACATTGATCTTGTAGAGACTCGCAAATTTATTGTTAATTCGAAAGTCGTTTAATGGTTAATGAAATTGCGTAAATTAATAAGGTTGTACGTACGTTTGTAGGAGGTGTACGGATATACGATTACTGTGGTGTATCGGACTCTCGTAGAATAGTAAAATGTTAGTTTTGATGTTGTAATGATGTTTGGAAGTGTTGGTACCAAGTCGGGTTCGTTTCGGTGTCCGTTGAAAAATTCTTTTTTTCTGCCCAGCTTGTACCGGTACAGCCTTTTCCCAGTACCGGTACATGGTGTCTAGAAGTTGTGGTTTTTGACAGTTTGAAGGTTCATGTACCGGTACAGCCATTTCCCAGTACCGGTATATGGTGTCTAGAAGTTGTGGTTTTTGACAGTTTGAAGGTTCATGTACCGGTACGGCCTTTTCCCAGTACCGGTACAAGCTGTGTTTTCTGCAGATTTTCAGCACGCTTTTTGAACCACTATAAATACCCCTTTATGTCATTTCTCACACCCAAAGGCCACGAAAATAGATCTCAAAACCCTCTCTCACCTACCCAACTCCAATCTCATCCAAAACTCTCGATTTCAAGCGCAAATCTTCAAGATCCAAGGGTTTTCTTCCTCAAAATCTCAAGATTCTTACATTTGGTGAACGAAGGGTGAGTTATATGTTCTTGTTCTCACTCCTTGATGCTTACCCACGTTTTTCTCTCTCTCTCTCTTCGATCATTGGTTGATCTTTGCTCGTTATTCATGTTTTTGGACTTTATTTACTCTAGATCTTGTATCCAAGCTCGGGTGAGGCTCGTCTTTGAGGGATTCAAGCTTGTTGCTTTTGATAGACCTAGGGTTTTGCTCAAAACCCATCTTGGTAGGGATTTCTCTCTTCCTCTACATGTTTTGAGGTGACTATGTGTGATTTAGATGTGTATTTGCTATACGTGGTTGAATAGAATGTCTTATGGTTAAAAGATTGCATATTCTTTTTTTGGTAGTGGTATTGTGGTGACAAGTGATATGGTCCATGAATGAGATGTGTCGTATTCGATAATATCGGTGTGTGAGGAATGAACCTAAAATAGTATAAATTGTAAGGATTGTATGGTGGTTGTTGTTGTGAAGTGAATGGGGTTTAGTGTGACGCAAGGGGTGGAAACACACGGTTCACAAGGGGTGGAGTCTGTTGTGACGCAAGGGGTGAGAACACAATCTCGCAAGGGGTGGAAATTCGTTGGAAGAGGTGTGTGCATGTGTGTGTTCGTATGGGTTTGCGATTGGGAATTGTTATGATATTTGAAAATGGGTGTTGGTGTGCTTTGTTTCGATTTTGTCGTTTAATTTGATCCAATTTCATTTTCATGCTTATCATCTCACTGCATGTAGATTTTGTGGAGAATTTCCTACTGGGCTCTAGTAGCTCAACAAAATCCTTCTTTTCAGGTTCGAACGCAGGGCAGTAGGTTGCATGACTCGGCGTAGTTGGAAACGAAGAACATTTTGGAAGCTAACTTGATTTAATTACTTGCTCATCTTTAGATTAGACTTACTTTTGATCAAAGATGACCTTGTAACTAATTTTACTCCAGGATTATCTTTTGTCTAAAGTTGTAATATTCGAAACTCAATAGTATTTGTATTTAACTTTATTTGGCCGAGATGCCAACGTTGTAATTGTTAAAACTTGTGGTTTTGGTTGTAATTAAGCAGGTGGGAAATTCATTTTGGGTATTGTCTAGATTACGCGAGATTCTTTTATTAAAATGATTGATTATATTATGTTTAAAATCGAGGGCGTGACAAATTGGTATCAGAGCGTCTAGGTTTGAATACTTTGAGACCGTGGGGAGACTTCTAGTCTCATGGGTTCAAAATGTCACGTCTTCTTGCATTTACATTTAAATAGAACGAAGTGCTGTTATCGACTCGTGTTATAAGTTGGGGGCTTGACCATGTAGGTGATGTGGTTGCCGTTGATTGTTCCCTTTCTTCGACTTTTGTGACAGCTTGAAACTACTTGTTCTGCAAATACATGTGTTTGTAGAAAGTTACGTCTTAACGTGGTTGATGTGATGTGATGTGATTAGGCTTGGCTTTGTGGCGGTTACGTTTTAGTGAATATTCTATGTGTCTATTTATGTTTTACGCTGCCCACACTTGGTGCCGGTTTGCATTATTCCGAGTGATAGAGTTTGAATCTATAGTGTATCGAATATGTTCATGTTAGGAGATGTTTTGATTACTAAAGGTGGATGCATATGATATGTGTGAAACTCATTCTTCTAAGATTTTGAGAATCAAATTCCGGATATTCAACCTGAAGTGCGACTGGCCAACGTGACTTCATGATTGAACATCTAGAAGAGATGCTCCTTAAACATGCTGAACAATGGAAAGATTTACATTTTTCTATAAAACTAAATCCAGATAGATCATGCGATATCGTAGTCAAAAAAAATTTGTACTTGCTCGTTGATGTCAAGCTTTCGTATATGGGAATACTTTGATATGTAAATTCAAGCTGCAAAAGAACAAAGAGTAACGTTATATCGAGTATGCTTGCTTAATGACCTCGTGCTGTCTAGTGAGTTCATTGTGAATGTGTCACTATACTTTAAAGATGTGTGCTATAGTGTTATAGTGAGAAACCGCTTGGTTTACAAATAAGTTGGGGAAAAATAATTGTTGATAGTGACTTTCTGAAGTTTGACATAATATCAGGGCAGGGTGTAAAGCGTTACGTCCCTGAGTCAAAGGAATTCAACGACTTTTCTTCTAGATCAGTTACTCCGAAGGTTTTGCTTAAGTAGGTGTTTGATTTTGAAGGGAGCGTTAGTGTTGGAGGGGCCTAATGCCTACTAGGATCTAAACCAAAGTTAGTGGATAGATTGGTGGAAGGTTATCATCTGTTGTGGGAGTTTGCAAGTAAGGAATGTTATAGGAAATGGGTAATGTTGAGATGGTCAATGGTTGGGTAAAGTTAGAAGTGGGGATAACCGTATTATATAAAAAGTCAGGTGTAGCATAAATAAGGGTTATTTTATGAAATGAAGATTTGGATATCTGATGGAGCAATTGGAATAGAAAATGGATTATACTTTTGACGATAACTTGATAGGCAAATCGTTGATGTGGTATATGGGTTAATTGATGTTGTAATGTGACGTTGAGTAGTAGAGTGCCTATTTGACACCTGTGGTATGAGGAATGGAATTTGGTGAAATTGCTTGGCAAGAACTTATGGTTGATAAGTGTTGAGGGGTTATATAGCTAGAGGTCTCTATGGATATTGGTAGTTAGACTATTAATGCGCGATGATATCATGAAAGGGATCTGTTAGGTGGTAAAATAAAAAAATAAAAATCAAGGACAATTGTAAGGATGTGACTTAAGTCGAGTGGCCGATGTTAGTCATGCGGTAAGAAACCTGTTTAAAGCTAGGGCGATACGAATGCGATCTATTATAGTTGATAATGAAGTGGAGTGTAGTCGGTATCCAGAATTGGAATGGTGAAGATTTTGGGATGATTGGCGATTGGGGAAGGTGGATGTTGTGAGTTAAGGAATTTGAGTTTAGAGATCGCGTTTGGGGGTATTCTGTGACGTAGACTTGAGACTGACAACCGTAGAGGACGTGAACACTTACTATGAAACAACATGATGATGGATTGACATTGTTCGATGAGGGATCAGGATTGATATGGAAAACAGAGAAAAAGGGATTGGATAGATGATATATATATATATATATATATAATGACAACTTAAGGACTGAAAGGTTGATGTGGGAGCGTCCGTGATGCCGTGATTGTTGATCCACTTATATTAGATTGCTTGATGTCGCTGCACGAGATTGAGGCTTAGATATTTATTAAATACGTGGGGTGCGATAAATGGGCTACGATTATCAACCTATTGTGAGAAGATATGCATTTTGGGTCAGAACTTGTGTGGTGTAAATAAAATGCATTGTCGATATATTGAGTCGCGTTAGAATGATTTGATGTAGATATTATTTGGTTGATAATGACAATGAGTTGATTTGCAATGTGAAATATTTGATTTTGTGTCCTTATCGAAATTGTGAAGATGAATTGATCTATACTAAATCGATCTTTTAAGTTGGTTTGATGAGTGTATTTTATTATAAATTGCTTGGAGTTAGATAAATATGTGATATTGAAGTTGTTCTAATGAATAAGATTGAGTGGTAGTAGCAAAGGAAATTGGAAGGTGAGTATTTTGCTGCAACGCAAGGGGTGGAAATGCAGAGTGTTATAAGTATGAGTCCATGAGCTAAATTGCGAAATGTCGTTGTTCATACCTTAGTTGCGTGTTGTTACTCTCAAACTTGAAATCTATGTTTATGTTGGGTCAAAAGAAAAGGGAGACAAGATAAATGCTTGGAAGTTGAAATTTTTTTTTTAATGAAAATGGTCTTGGTAACTGCTGATGGGAATTAGAATTAAACTGAGTAATCATATAAGAACGGTGAACTTGAGTTGATAGAGTGGGTTGCAAAAAAAAAGTGTGTCTGCGCTTGCTGTCTTTCTCTTTCTTTATAGCCTTCCCGATTATCGTGGTTTGTTATTCTGATGTCGGCTCAGTAAGTTGTTTGGTAGGAAGACTTGTTAATACTTGAGGTGCGATCGCCATCGTGAAAAGTTTATGAGAGACGATTGCATGTTTAAAAAAAAAAGGGGAGGAAGAAGCTTATCATAATTAGATTTTGGTAGGTGATAACTTGAGCCTGAAGGATAAGTTGTGGGTGTGTGAAAATGAGTGAAACCATGGCATGCTGCCGTTAACATGAAAATGTAGGAATGAGGGGACACGAGGGAGGACACGATAAGTGTTAACCGGAGATTTACGAGGTTAAATAGGGTAGTCGTGTGAGTTCTTTAGTGTTGTGTTGCAGTTTGATTCAGAGTGTCCTTGTTATCTATGTGGTTGGAATCTGTCATATGTTTTCCCTGCTACTTTTTTGTATAACTCGATTAGGGAGCTAGATGTGAGAGGTTTCTGCGGTATATCAATCCCTAGTTCAGAGTGGTTACTGGTTCGTAGTAAGGAAAATAGTGGATTTGAGAGCTGACCTAGATTGTTTCAATATTGTATCGCAAGACACGTGTACAAGCAGGAATACAATGCATGATTTACTGAGTAACTAGGCCCTTGGAACCGAAAGAAGTGTTAATAGCCTTGAAGTGTAAGGAGTTTAACTTTGATGAGTTGGTGTTCATGACGGAACCGAGGATGGTAAATCAGCGTGTAGTTTGATCGTTGGATCTTGAGTTACTTACGAAACTAAGTTTAATGTGGATCCTTTCGGTGATTATGAACCTTATTTGTAAGTTAGGTCACCCCTATTCTAAGAGTTTTAGTTCTTTCTTTCGACGGACCGTGCGAACTTAGCTATAATCTTGTGGGGATACCTTTGAGTCTGGATGCCGCAAGGTGGAAATGTTTAAATCGGGGTTTGAATCCAAAATGGTTCTTGTGACTTCGGGGGATTTAAATCTCATGCGATAAGAAAAGAGACAAATTTCTATTGTATGAAGCGTATAATAGCTCAAGTGGTACCAGGTGATTAGATGACTTTTAAGAATTCGCTCAGAATGCCAATGGGTAGATGAGAACTTCCTTGATTTTATTGCGGTAGAGATTATTTGAATACTCTAGTCTAGTATGTGAAAATTCTGATTTATTGGTCGATGTTAATTGAGGAAGATGAGGATCGGAGTTTTTATGAACATTTTGATGCGTCCTTCATGGTAGGTTGAGTACTTATTTGAATAAGATACACGGAATAGGAATGCGAATGTAAGAATTTGGAGAACGTGGGGGCACAAGTTATTAGATCTCTATGTGATTATCGTGTAATTATGTGAGAATTAGACCTATTGTATAAATGTTCGAACCTGAGGTATCTGTGAACATCGTAATTTGATAAGGAGGATTAGAGGTTGACGCATATCCTAAGGAGAAACCGACATGTATCCTAGGTTCATGTGAACAAGTTTTGAGGGTTATGACAATCCCGTTAGTATGAGTTCTTTGGAGAAATTGAGGTAGGGAAGAATTGACTTGGGGAAAAAGGAGGACTAGGTTAGAGAGACGAGTATCCGAAAATTATTTCCGAATTGAATCAATGTGAGTCTAGAATTTCGACTTTATGATTGTTAATTCGTTGTTTGGCAATATGTGTTGTGGCATAAGCATGTTTACTTGATGCATGATATTGTTTGACTTGAATTACAAATTTCGGGAAGAAATTTCTTTAAGGAGGATAGATTGTAGAGACTCGCAAATTTATTGTTAATTCGAAAGTCGTTTAATTGTTAATGAAATTGCGTAAATTAATAAGGTTATATGTACGTTTGTAGGGGGTGTAAGGATATACGATTACTGTGGTGTATCGGACTCTCGTAGAATAGTAAAATGTTAGTTTTGATGTTGTAATGATGTTTGAAAGTGTTGGTACCAAGTCGGGTTCGTTTCGATCCCCCCCTTCAAATGGAAGTGGGAGAATGTGACCATGGATTTCGTTACGGGTTTACCAAGATCGCCGAGGGGGCATGACGCTATTTGGGTAATCCTGGACAGTTTGATTAAGACCGCTCATTTCTTGCCTATTCAGGTCACCGATTCCGTGGATATGCTTAGTCATTTGTATATTCGGGAGATTATTCGCTTTCATGAGATTCTCGTATCCATCGTGTCCGATCGTGATCTGAGGTTTACCATGCATTTTTGGTAGAGTTTGCAAGCCGCTTTGGGCACAAATATTTTATGTAGTACCGCATATCATCCTCAAACCGATGGGCAATCCGAGAGAATGATTCAGATTTTGGAAGATATGCTTCGGGCTTGTGTGATGGACTTCCGGGGTAGTTGGAAGGATCACTTGCCGTTAGTCAAGTTCGCATACAACAATAGCTATCAATCTAGTATCGAAATGGCACCGAATGAGGTTTAGTATGGGAGACCGTGTCAATCGCCTGTGTGTTGGACCGAACTGGGAGAGGCTACGCTCATAGGACCGAATATGATTAAGGAGACCTCCGAGAGCATGAAAGCAATTCGTCAATGCCTTAAGGAAGCTCAAGAGAGAACAACCGAACAAGGTGATCCACCAAAGATTGTTGACCGCGCAAAGTAGGCAAAAGAATTATGTTGATCGTCGTCGTCGCCCGTTGTCATTTGAAGAGGGGGATCATGTATTCCTCGAAGTATCGCCACGTAGAGGTTTGTCTCATTTCGGGAAAAAGGGGAAAGCTATCGCCGTGTTATACTGGTTGGTCAAGTGCAAAAATGTTTCCTACAGAAAGTTGGCCCTTCTGTTTCCATTCCCTATCGGTAGGAACTTTCACCTACCGGTAGGTCAAGTGCAGATTTCTTCTCTTCTACCGGTAGGACTCAATCACCTACCGATAGGCACAGTGCCCAGGAGCTAATTTTCTTACGTCTTCTAAATAACTTTTTGGAGCCTTTTATAGACTCTAATGGGTTCGTTTATGCATCATTTCAAGTGTTTGGAGAATATTACTTGTTTCACACTTAGAGTGGTATCCGATGGACTAGAATGATCTCGTTGTATTAAGAAATGAGAAATGTAAGTTATTTCACGTTGAAATACAAACGATACACTTGAGCATGTGAACGACGCGCGAACACTCGGGGCCCATCGACGGGTGGGTGCCTGGCAAGGGATATCGAGATCCCATAATTGGCCCGGCAAGAGCTAATGCACATATTGAATACTCAAGGCCTAACCTACAAGGTGGGCGCTTGGCAAGGGATATTGAGATCCCATAATTGGCTTGGCAGGAGCTTCAGCTCAGATATACAAAGGATACAAGTTGTTGAGACACGAATAGAATGAACAAGACTTAAAGAGTATGTCGAGAAGAAGGATTGGTGACAGCTGGACACTTTGATCATGATAAGTTAAGCTTACATTCATTGTCGTTTGGTTTCTATCATTTGTTCTTCTGTATTACTCATTTGCATATTGAGTTTCTGTAGACTTTTCTATTGGATTAGTGTAGTTCAAACCTAACATCATTTTCAGGTGTTAACCCGGAATAGTAGCTTGTATGCCTGGAATGCTTGGAGTGTGGACATATCTTTTTGAAAGCTAACCAAAGAAGTTGCTTGTTCATTTTTGTAAATTTCTTTTGAAAGATGTGTTTGTAACTTAAGTTATAATTCTTTTGACTATGGAATATTTGTAACTCTAAACTCTCATGACGCTTGATACTTATGTTAATTTGGATCGGTGAGCCGATGATGTAATATTAGGAAATCTTATGGACTTGGAACTATGATTATGGAAATGGAAATACAGTAATCTTTTGGATATCGTATGGAATATTGTGAGGTTTTATTTGTGGAAACTTTTTATATTTATGTTAAAAATCGAGGGTATGACAAATGCAATTACCTAGAATCTGGAACCTGGATAAACTGTACGTAGTTAGGTTACTGCTATTTTTGTTGTAATGTTACTAATGTATGCAGATTTGGTTTTATTAGACTCTGAAAAATCAAGTAGTAAGGTTTGCTTTACGTAATCTTTTCCTTGACTCACGGATTGGATTGAAATCGCACCGTGAGACTTTTGATCTGGACACAGATTGTATTTTTTAGAAATCATGACTCGTGAATTAGTATTGAATTCTTAGTAATCCGGTCCGGTCTGGACCGTGCGCAGCTCTAGTTCTATAGAATGCAAGTGTAACAGAGAGTTTTAAGGGTGGAAATTCCAGACACGACTCGTTAACACGATACGAAGTTAGAGGGTTTGGGTCAACCACTTTTGACACAAACACGAATATGGCACGACCTTCCAACACGACAATGAAATGGGTCAAACATGGACTTGACTCACGTAACTTGATAAAGACACAGATAACTGTTTAATTTTCAGTATCAACAGTTCAACACGTTAACCCAAAATGGCGTGACACGACACTATTAGTTTTGATTCTTTTGAATTTTCTAATTCGTAGGAGATTTAATTTTTCTGAACTATGCTTGGTTAACATGTATAGAAAAATATCAATATAATTATGGAAAGACAAGACATGCATATTATTATACGACTCATTATAGATTGTTTTTCCAAAATCAAAACCAATTGAATATCTAATTTCCTAATCACTTGAGTTTCCATGCTAAAGAGTCCAAAATTAATTAAATTAATTTAGGCTTATTATTTTAGTTTAAAATTTATATAGACTTATTCAATAGTTGTTTGTGCTTTTTTTTTTGTTGTTGTTGTTATTTTAGATGAAAATGGTTCAAAACTATTTAATTTTGATACATATATCTAATTGTGTCTTAAGGCATTTATTCAATGTCATGATTTGGCTGCTTTAATTGTTGCTAAGATTATGATGGTATTGAAAATGTCTTCAATTTTTGTTATTGAATTAAATAAGTAGTTCATTCACAACACTGGAAAGTATGTAATTTTATATAAATATTAAAAGAATAAAAGGGTCTTAATAGTATCAACCCGAGCATGACACTATTTTAAGCAGGTCAGGTTATTGACAAGATATTTGACATGTTTATATTAACATGTGTTTTGACACGAAATCCGAAATGACACGACACAACACGAATATGACTGGACATGACACGATGCCCACTCCTAGAGAGTTTGATGTAGTATGAGTTCAAAAAGATAGCTGGCTAAAATAGCAAAGGGACAGTTATAATTTGGTTTAAAACCCTGGAGCATGCAAGTGGAGTGGAGTGCAGTTGGTGCCTCTCTTATACTCTCATGCACATGGGTAGGGTTCGATTCCCGTAAGCACCCCCCATGTCCCTTAGGATAGAGCAGATTAGAATTAAAAAATGTAAAAATTGAAAAAAAATGGTCTAAAGCCCTATCAATTCTCTTTTGTTAATAGTTACCAAAAAAAAAAAATTCTCTTTTGTTAATGAAAATGCAATTTTCATGAAAGTGTCCATCAAAAGAAAATGAACGGTTCAGATTCCCATCTTTATCAAAATAGGATTGAAAGGGTACATGAAATGGCCCACAAAAAGGAAATGGACAATTCAGATTTTCTTTCATGTACTCTATAAATCCTCTTTTGTTAAATAAGGCTCATGCTAATTTTGTTGATCTTGGCGCTCTAACCGCAAGAAAATCAAGAAGCACCCACATAATGAGGATCCTAATCCCACATGGTGTATTGATTAAATATCAATAATCCAACGTCAAGTCGTAATCATTTGTACATTTAAACTAGTATACCACACTCAAAACACACACCCTGGTACATAAATACTTACACAAGAGTGTGTACTGTAGACACCCTATTTTGGACTTTCCAGAATAGTTTATTTACGGTCTTTTGATTCCCCGATGATGATTAAGGTCAAGAACATCTCGAGTTTGTGAATGAGTTTGAGCTTTGAGCGTCCTGAACCTCATCCGAACCCTTTTCAAACCCTTGTCGAACCCTCAAGCCAGAACCAAATGGCCTCAGCAAAACCCTACTGGAGTACGCTGGTTCTTGACTAGCGTGCGCGGGAAGCACTGCCACGTGTCAGTCATCGCCAGTTAATGGCGCACGCCACTCAACAAGGGGCGTACGCTAGTCAATGCCAGTCAAATCAACCTTTTTCGGCCAGACGCGCGGGAGTTTTTGTAACCACCTGACGTCAGCTACAGTCCCCTGATGATTGCATCGGCCAGAACTGCTCCCCCCTCTCTCCTACATCTTCCATCAACTAGTCCCATGCATTAAATGCATGGGAGGCTCCCTCTCTAACTCAACCAGCCCTTAACCCAATTGATCTCAGCCCTCCTTGGCCTATAAATACCCCTCTCCTTCACCCTTACAAGTGTTGGTTGGTTCACAAAGGGGTTAGCACCATTAAGAGGCCAAGCCTTGGTTTCTTTTCTTCTCTTGTTTTTTTTTTTTGCTCTTTCTTTCATCCATTGAGAGATAAGGCAAGGAGAACAACACTCAATCCATAACATATCCTACACTCACCTCTCAAACCCTCAAATCCCAAGTTCAAGCCCAAGCTCATTTCCAAACTCACAAGCAAAGGTATACCACCTTTTGCTTCTGTTTTCTGTTCTGACCCCTGAGGGGGGCTAGCAGGGTCAAGGCTGGTAATCTATACCAGTCCTGGCCCTAATGCTGGCAAGGTTTCAAAATCGTGTGCAGTGATCAGTGGCGCACGCCAGTAGGTTGAGCCGTACGCCAGTCATGGCAGTACGTGCAAAACTGGCGTGGGGATCATGGATCATTGTTTTATTGCTTCATTTGTGTTATGATCACCTTGATGCATGCTAAAACCAGTCTTTTGCTTACTGTATTTTAGAACTGCTTTCTCTTCCATCTGTATCTTAGTATAGTTTGGCCTCTGGGAGCCTTCTGGTCATGTTCCAGAGCCCAGATGGTGCAAAGCCAAAGCATTGGAGCAAAGTGACAACTGGCGTACGGCCATACACTACTGGCGTCCGGTAGTCGTCTAGCTTCCAGTGGCTTGGCCCTTGCACGGATCTCCCATCCAGGCCTTTGATCATTGTTCCCTCACTGTTTAAGGGGTTTTCTGTTCATTTGGTGGCTTCTTAGCCCTTTAATCTGTCTATAATAGCTTAGTAATCTATATCAACTGTGTGGTTTGTCCTGGGTGTGCACTGGTCCCTTCCAGAGCCCAGAGGGTTGATAACAGAAGCTGTGAACTTGAGCTTACCGGCGCACGCAGGTCAGGGCTGCATGCAGTGGTTTAGCCAGTGCATGCAGGTTTGCTTCTGTGTGCACCACGGCATAGTTAGTGTGCTCTAGTCTGTTCAAAATGTTCACAGTAGCTTGTTCTCAATCTATTATATTTGCTTAGATCAAACATCTATCATCCATAGACATTTTTGTCACATATTTGTACATAACTGCAAACGTTTTACGGTCTTAATCCCCATTAACTGTTCCCCCGCCCTAACTGGCTAAGAATATGATCAAACAAAGAGAGAAAAGCAAATGTCTTATAAAATGCCTGAGTAGAGACCGATCTCCGGATTGGGCGAGAGGGGGTGCCATAAAACCCTTCCCCTCTAGTAACCTGGCTCCCGAACCTCAGATTTCAAAGGTGACGACGGACCAGTCTACAAGCCTTTTTCAAACTCAAACAAACGCATTCCAAATGTTTTCAAAAAGCACGGTTTCTTGGGTACTCTCCGCAAAACCCGGGTGGCGACTCTCTGATCTGCGAAGCGTTTCGCCGCGCTTTCCGCGAGAAGGGCGCACCCGGAATTTTCATGCTTAAAACATCGGGAGTTTTTGGGGCGTGTGCCCACAGTGGCGACTCTGCTGGGGACATTACATTAATCAACATTTGGAAATTAAATACATGAATGAACAATTTTTAAAAGTCTGTCAAAACAGTACGCTCCGCGCTGCTGAAGAACGGAATGGTAACGTAACAGGATTCTACATCCGACCACTCCGAACTGGGGCTTTTACTATTGTTCGCTTTTGTAGTTTTCTCCGAGTGTCGATTAATGAAGTGAGCCAAGCTTCAAAAAGGTGTTTTTTAAAAAAACATTTGCGATTTTCTCTCTCTCGATCATTCTTTCGGCATGCGTACATTTGCATCGGTGTTCTATCAGCCCCGTTGAGGCGTTTTGGGTAACCGGCACAGTTTACTGGAGCCCGGGGTCCTCGAATGTCCAACAACCTTGGACGATGATGAGACGTATTACCGTTTGACCATTGCTCTGTTGCACGCATTGCGATGGGAGGTATAAAACATCTCTAGCCTGAGGAACCCCCTTAAGCCAAAACCAGCCTCGTCACGCGTACAAAGCACTAGAGCCTTTCAAAACTAAGACAGGAACCCACAGGGTAGGATTACTTGCATCTAACCCCATAAACTGTCTATATGTTACTGCTTTCCATATCGCATGCCTGTACATCCATTCATACCGTCTTGCGTGGGAGCATGCTAGGGCGGCTTTTAGGGTTGTCTCTCTTTCAAACCCGTTTTATACCTGCTAGGGCGCTGCCTGGACCGATGACGAGTCGTGCGTCTCGATGGTGCACGTTATCATCTTTCAAATTCCTTAGATCAACGAGACTTTGGGAAATCAAGACTTTCTAAGTCCTTGTCTAGACCCGATCAAGGTTTCAAACAGAAAGTTAGGAACAACGGAGAGAATGCCGTGATACTTACACCACCTTGGTTATCGTGCGAAGCACGTACACCACTCAGGCTAAGTGGAGTGTTGCCACAACGCCGCCCCGGTTCCGGTATCACGTCATCTACACCGAGTTGTTCCGACCTCCAAAGTTGAAACTTCGAGAACGGAATAGTCAAAGGCTTAGGCTATCTTGACATCTCTTCGTGTTAGTCGATTCAAACAAGGATACATCATCGAAAAGAAATCCGAGGATCTTGGCAGCATTCGAACTTCATAAGATGGACTTGCCTGCTAGTTGTAGAGTCTAGGAGGACACCAACGACAACATGAACATTGCATCCTTTCAAATAAAACTATTGCAGTGACACTTCCTGAGCCTTCGATTGCTTTACTGTCAAGCTTTGGGCGTTGCACCGTCAAGGAAAGTACCGAAAAGAAGAGCTCTAGGCCATCACCTTCCTCGATCATCAATCCGAAATGGCAGCACAAGCAGAGCTAGCTGAGCTGAAGAGGGCTGTACAAGAAATGAACCAGAAAATGGACAAGCAAACGGTTATGGTCCAGGGGCTGTTTGACCTTTTCACCTCCATCATGTCAAAGCCGGATCCGGGGCTAGTCAAAGAACCTCTTCAGGCCTATCACACTCCTGCAATCGGAACCGAGTTGTGTTCAAAAGACATGTTCAAAGACCTAGTTGAGTGTCATGAAGCTAGAACTCGCCCGAAGACAGCTGGTTCCTTGTACAAAGCCAGTGCCGAAAAGGAGGATATGTGCAACAAAGAAATCATCCCCAGTGCCGAAAGAGTGCATTCCCTTGACAGCACAATGCTATACAGCGGCGGAGTGAGTAAAAGTTCTGCCAACTCTCAATCCAGTCGCCGAAACCCACCAAGGGTCTTCTCGTGCTTCTCTGCACCTTTGTCCTCGGTTTATGAGAAGCTCCTTGAAGCTGGCATCCTCAGGCCACTTCGTCCGACTCCTCCACCTCGAGCACTCTCGGCGTCTCACAATCCAAATGCCTATTGTGCTTTCCATCAAGCGCCTGGCCATCCCACCGATGCTTGCTACCGCCTCCGACATGCCATTCAGAATCTCATCGATAATGGCACTATTCCACCCCCACTCCCATCAAAACCTGACGATAGTCCCAGCTCCTTGCTCCAACTCAAGTCTGACACTCTGGTTGGTCAGATACCTATCACCTCCACTCAAATCAACCCCATCTCCACTCAAACCAACCCGAGCTCCACCATACTCAACCCAACCCTCTGCATTGTCCCAGAAACTCAACCCAAACCAACTGTGTTTATCCCTTCTGAATCCGAGGCTGCAGGATGCGGAATAGAAGATGGGGCTGAAAACTGGAAAGCACTGGTTGAGGACCGGATTGATCAAGCAAAGGAGCGGACTGATAGTCTGAGGTACTTCACTAAAGGGCACTTGGAGTTGCTGTTCTCCCAAGTGGGTTTAGTCAAAGAAGCTGAAGAAGCCGAAGTGCTGTTGCTTGGGCCTGACATCCTTTAGATTCCACCTCTCTGTGAGGAAGCCAAGGGTAACAATAAAAGTTGCATTTTCAAATCGCATTTAGCTTGCATTGCACACTTTTGAGTCTGAGTCTGACACAGTGTCTGTCAAGTTGTCTTAGTCTAGCTCCGAGTCGGAGTTCGTGCCCCTTGGCCCTCCATGTCGTAGCTTCTATTCACGATTCGAGTCTTTTGCTATACTTGGCAACCCCGTGGGGCTTTCTTTATGATATGCACTATCTTGCTTCTAAGTACTTTGCTTTCTTTTGAATAAACTGTGTCGACCATGACGACGAAGGAATAGATTTCGATGGGGTCATCCCCAAGGAAATGTGTTCCCTCGCCGAAAGGGAAGACGAAAGGCGTGCTCGGCCTATTTAAAAGAAGTAGTAGTTTCAATAAACTTGAGAGATGAGGTAGACCCTCGGATGACTCAAAGGTGGCTCAACGCTGTCCCCAAATGAACATTGCACCTAGTCAGACAGGGTCAAAAAAATTCATCGACGTTTTGGCATGGTTTCACAAAAGACACGCCTGAATCGATCATGAGATGACAAAGTATCAAATCTCCTGCCACCGGATGTCAAGCTAGAAAGCGGAAGCTCAGAAGGCTCTAGGCCTCGTACCATGTTCAAAACAGCGTCAACGGCATTCCATCAAGCGCACATTAGAAAGGCGCAAAAGTGGCCTGGAGCGAGGCATTTCCAACCAAAGCAGTCAAGACCCTGTGTTATTAAAAGCCATTTTATCAAGGGCTACGGCAAAGCTCACCAATCTCGACAGCAGCGGATTCACTACCTTGGTCAACCTGGATCAATTCAAGAGCTGCTTTTCCCTGAGAGAAGCTCGTTGGGCCGAAAACCACAAGGGTGGGCGGTTCCAAGCAAAAGATAGAGCAGCCTGCTAGACCGAAAACCTAAGGAGGCGGTCTAGGCAAAAATAAATAGGCAAAAGTCGAAAGCTCGCTAGGCCAAAAACCTGAAAAGGCGGCGCTAGGCAAAAGTTAGAGCATAAAAGGAGAGGTAAAATACACGAGTGAACCTTGGCCTGAACTACGTTTTGACCTGATTCCCCAAAATGTGGGATACGTAGGCAGTCTCTTTTCAAGACTCGGTCATATTCTATCAATTGGATCCGTGGTTGACTTTTTGGTACACATCAAGGGTCGAGAAGGGTCAAGAACAGAACAAGCTTCAACAGAAACAGAAGGGGGGAACCCTTTCATCTTTCAACTTATTTCAAACTACTACTTCAATTTCAAAAGCTGAGCAAAAGCCCTAAAAAAATATTTAAAGCATCAAAAGCAGAACGAAATGCTAAAGGCCCCAACGGGCTCACAGTTTATTCTAAGTTCAGCGAAGTCTAGTTTGAGCAGCTTTTCAGTCACGCGCGCTAGTTTGAGACTCACGCACGTTTGCTCAAAGTGACACGCGTTGGTCTCAAACCTGCGCGCGCTTCTCCAATTCCCGCAGCATACAGCGGTTGGCAGCCATCACGCCTAACAACGATTTTGAACCCCCGATGGGAATTTCAAGTTAAAACCAAGGTTTCGGTGCCTCAAAATTGGTTTTAAGGGCTCTTGCCAAGTTTTCTATGCCGTACAGGTCATATGTGCCTAGTGTGACTGTGCGGGGGTGTCGGTTTCAGTCCGGGCCTATATGAGTCATCCCTTTGCGTATTTTGTCCATCTTTGCGACATTTTTCTAGTTTTTTGGTCTATTGCCCATTCCGGGGCTTTCTTCTCTGTTTCATTTATTCATGCAGGTCACTGTACATCTATTTGACCTTATGCAAGCGTCAGTTTCACCTATCTAAGGATATTTTGGATTTTGGCCTGTTAATGCCCAAAGTTTCATTATTTTCCGTATGTTTAAGAGTCCGTGTCAAATCCTGGGACTCTTCTTCCTCATTCTTCCGAGCTAGGCAGTCTATACGTGTGCATATGTCTGTGTGTCAACTCGATTCGCTAGTCAATGCAAGTTGGATATTAGCGATCGGTTTATACTCTATCTATCTCCAATGAACCGAGAATAATGCAACTTTTACAGCGCCACTACGGCGTCCATGGTCCAAGCAAGCAACAAGTCATCAAGAACAGAGGGATACATTGGCCCAACACAAAATCAAATCAAAGCATCAAACCTCTAACCCACTCGAAAGTTATCTACTTGGACACACAGGCCCGCACCTCAAATCAAAGCAGCAAACCTCTAACCCACTCGAAAGTTACCTACCTGGACCTGCAGGCCCGCAACTCAAATCAAAGCAGTAAAGCAAAAGGCACCTCAGTGGTAGCCCTCAATTGTCAAAATTGCCCTGGTCGTTGTTTGTGTCATCCCGTTCTCTAGAAGCCGCCCTAGTCTGCCCTTGCATTTTCAATTTGTACATATGTGCTTAGCATACGTTATCGTTGCATATTGTATATCAAATGTCAAAAGCAAGAAAGAGCTTCAAATCAAATCAATCCAAAGCACGTGGAGGCTTTCAAATCAAATCAAATCAAATCAAAACCAAAACCAGCATTGAGGCGTTTCTACAGTTAGTGTTGTGGCATTGTCAAATCAATCCAAAGCATGTTGAGGCATTGGCAAATCAAATCAGCGTTGAGGCCCATTCCCAACAGGCAGCCCATGTTGCCCTGATCCATGCTTCCATCCCGGTTCTCTATTTCCCCAAGCAGGGCCTGTCCAGTTCAAATCAACGACAATCTATCCGTCCAATTCAAATCAACGACGATCAATCCGTCCCAATTCAAATCAACGACGATCTATTCGTCCAACTCCAAATCGACGACGATCTATCCGTCCAATCCAAATCAACGGCGGTCTGTCCGTCTGACGTCCAATTCAACCTGTTAGCACATCTTTCTAGCAGTCTTATTGCTCTGTCTCGGATGGCCCTTGATAAGGAGATTGGCTCTGATTCCCAACAGATGGAATTTAACCTACCTGACGCGACCTACCCGTGATTTGTTGGAACTATCCGTGCCATGGTTAGCTTTATCCTCAACAACAGCCAGTCCTGTTCAAATTCAATGATGATCAGTCATGTCATCACCGACGATCAGCCATGTCGTCCACTCAACGATGATCAGTCATGTCATCCCCGACGATCAGCCATGTCGTCCACTCAACGATGATCAGCCATGTCATCCCCAATGATCAGCCATGTCGTCCACTCAACGATGATCAGCCATGTCATCCCCGACGATCAGCCATGTCGTCCACTCAACAATGATCAGCCATGTCATCCCCGACGATCAGCCATGTCTTCCACTCAACGATGATCAGCCATGTCATCCCCGACGATCAGCCATGTCGTCCACTCAACGATGATCAGCCATGTCGTCCACTCAACGATGATCAGCCATGTCATCCCCAACGATCAGCCATGTCGTCCACTCAACGATGATCAGCCATGTCATCCCCGACGATCAGCCATGTCGTCCACTCAACGATGATCAGCCATGTCATCACCGATGATCAGCCATGTCATCACCGACGATCAGCCATGTCGTCCTTTCAACGATGATCAGTCATATCATCACCCCGATCAACAGCGATCAGAATATTGCCCGCGTTCACCCCGATCAACGGCGATCAGAATATTGCCCGCGTTCACCCCCTCAACGGCGATCAGAATATCGTCCGATCGATCCACGACGACGGTCTGCCCGTCCAATCAGTCTACAACACCGTTCGCCTATCCTAGTCCACATCGGTCTACAAGTAACGCATCTTCCAGCAGTCTTATTGCTCTGTCTCGGATGGTCCATGATAAGGAGATTGGCTCTGATTCCCAACAGATGGAATTTAACCTACCCGACGCGACCTACCCGTGATTGTTGGAGTTACTTATGCCGAAGAAGGTTTGATCCCTAGCGGCATTGATCTTTCCGCAACTAACTATTCCCCATGAGAGTCCACCTCACCATTCAATGATGGTCCACCCATCCCTATCTTCTAACAGAGTTCAAACTCTTTTCCAACGATCTTCAGATGGTCCGCCCGTCTTCAATCTCTCAATGGACGGTACATTTAAATACATGTCCGCATTTTCTATTTCTTTTGGATAGCCTTGAGAGGGTGTCTAGAGACCTTTGACGTTACTTGTACCAAAACAATGGTGCTCCAAGTGCCGTCAAAGGGGGGCTACTGTAGACACCCTATTTTGGACTTTTCAGAATAGTTTATTTACGGTCTTTTGATTCCCCGATGATGATTAAGGTCAAGAACATCTCGAGTTTGTGAATGAGTTTGAGCTTTGAGCGTCCTGAACCTCATCCGAACCCTTTTCAAACCCTTGTCGAACCCTCAAGCCAGAACCAAATGGCCTCAGTAAAACCCTATTGGAGTACGCTGGTTCTTGACTAGCGTGCGCGGGAAGCACTGCCACGTGTC
The DNA here is from genome assembly GCA_018127125.1 of Rhododendron griersonianum. Classification (NCBI taxonomy): domain Eukaryota; kingdom Viridiplantae; phylum Streptophyta; class Magnoliopsida; order Ericales; family Ericaceae; genus Rhododendron; species Rhododendron griersonianum. The sequence continues at coordinate 24,957,426 of CM030791.1, read as the reverse complement.
AGTCATCGCCAGTTACTGGCGCACGCCACTCAACAAGGGGCGTACGCCAGTCAATGCCAGTCAAATCAACCTTTTTCGGCCAGACGCGCGGGAGTTTTTGTAACCACCTGACGTCAGCTACAGTCCCCTGATGATTGCATCGACCAGAACTGCTCCCCCCTCTCTCCTACATCTTCCATCAACTAGTCCCATGCATTAAATGCATGGGAGGCTCCCTCTCTAACTCAACCAGCCCTTAACCCAACTGATCTCAGCCCTCCTTGGCCTATAAATACCCCTCTCCTTCACCCTTACAAGTGTTGGTTGGTTCACAAAGGGGTTAGCACCATTAAGAGGCCAAGCCTTGGTTTCTTTTTTTCTCTTGTTTTTTTTTTTGCTCTTTCTTTCATCCATTGAGAGATAAGGCAAGGAGAATAACACTCAGTCCATAACATATCCTACACTCACCTCTCAAACCCTCAAACCCCAAGTTCAAGCCCAAGCTCATTTCCAAACTCACAAGCAAAGGTATACCACCTTTTGCTTCTGTTTTCTGTTCTGACCCCTGAGGGGGGCTAGCAGGGTCAAGGCTGGTAATCTATACCAGTCCTGGCCCTAATGCTGGCAAGGTTTCAAAACCGTGTGCAGTGATCAGTGGCGCACGCCAGTAGGTTGAGCCGTACGCCAGTCATGGCAGTACGTGCAAAACTGGCGTGGGGATCATGGATCATTGTTTTATTGCTTCATTTGTGTTCTGATCACCTTGATGCATGCTAAAACCAGTCTTTTGCTTACTGTATTTTTGAACTGCTTTCTCTTCCATCTGTATCTTAGTATAGTTTGGCCTCTGGGAGCCTTCTGGTCATGTTCCAGAGCCCAGATGGTGCAAAGCCAAAGCATTGGAGCAAAGTGACAACTGGCGTACGGCCATACACTACTGGCGTCCGGTAGTCATCTAGCTTCCAGTGGCTTGGCCCTTGCACGGATCTCCCATCCAGGCCTTTGATCATTGTTCCCTCACTGTTTAAGGGGTTTTCTGTTCATTTGGTGGCTTCTTAGCCCTTTAATCTGTCTGTAATAGCTTAGTAATCTATATCAACTGTGTGGTTTGTCCTGGGTGTGCACTGGTCCCTTCCAGAGCCCAGAGGGTTGATAACAGAAGCTGTGAACTTGAGCTTACCGGCGCACACAGGTCAGGGCTGCATGCAGTGGTTTAGCCAGTGCATGCAGGTTTGCTTCTGTGTGCACCACGGCACAGTTAGTGTGCTCTAGTCTGTTCAAAATGTTCACAGTAGCTTGTTCTCAATCTATTATATTTGCTTAGATCAAACATCTATCATCCATAGACATTTTTGTCACATATTTGTACATAACTGCAAACGTGTTACGGTCTTAATCCCCATTAACTGTTCCCCCGCCCTAACTGGCTAAGAAAATGATCAAACAAAGAGAGAAAAGCAAATGTCTTATAAAATGCCTGAGTAGAGACCGATCTCCGGATTGGGCGAGAGGGGGTGTCATAAAACCCTTCCCCTCTCGTAACCTGGCTCCCGAACCTCAGATTTCAAAGGTGACGACGGACCAGTCTACAAGCCTTTTTCAAACTCAAACAAACGCATTCCAAATGTTTTCAAAAAGCACGGTTTCTTGGGTACTCTCCGCAAAACCCGGGTGGCGACTCTCTGATCTGCGAAGCGTTTCGCCGCGCTTTCCGCGAGAAGGGCGCACCCGGAATTTTCATGCTTAAAACATCGGGAGTTTTTGGGGTGTGTGCCCACATGTACACATTGGTGGTGTAGTATTTGTGGGTCCTATATAGTTATGTAAGTACTTTTGCATTTCCGCGTTGTTCCAAACTTTTTGTTATATCTAAGGGTCACATGTTCAAGAAAAGAAAAATAAAAAAAGGAAAAAAAGAGTCAACCCCTCTCTGTAGTCCATGAAAATGGACAAAATACGTGCAATTGGACCATTTGTAAGCCCTTCAAGGGGTTCACCTTTGGTGATCCAAGCTATCTGTATTTTAAAACTTGTTGCGAATATTAGTCATTTACAAAATTCGGTTGATCGGATATTATTTGATGTGATGCGGGAACACATTGATTCTAGAACATAATAACATATTACAAAACCGTATCAGACCATTTAACCCATTTATTTCAAGACAAGTACATTCTGAAATTATATCAACCAATCTTCAACTAAAGTGATTTTTGACGTGTTTGATGTTATCGATGAGCTCTAAAATGTTAACGGTTTGAATCATCAAAATAGACCCAACAAGACCCTACAAATGGGCTAACTGGACGGTGCAGTCTATTTTCCTGGATCAAAGAAGATTCTCTTCCGTTAAAAAAAGAGAGAGTAAATTTAACTTTAACCTTTAGTGACGTCATTATATAGGAGGGCGAGAGAATCATCTCATACTACTAAAGTCAGTTTCGTTGAATCCATGAATATTCTAACCATTTATTAATTCCACACTGTATCAGGAAATTATTGGCGTAATGATTAATTATATAAGAAAATTGTTTAGGAGCAGAAGTGCTGGAAATTAGGAGTTTGGATCTAACCATTGGTACTATTTTTTATTTATTTTGCAGAAACAAATTGAAGAAAAACAATGGAATTAGGAAAATGATTTGCTAGATGACTAGAGCATGACCAAGCACGTGATAGAATACACGTGATTCTTTCTTCTTCTTTTTTTAATGTGTCATTATTTCGAACTATATATAAGTTTCCAACCAATAATCAAGACCAATTATCACATTGCCGATAAAAATAGAAAAAAAAGACCAATTATCACATGAATACTCAATTATTTTCAAGGTAAGTGTTTTCCATTTTTTCTATTGAGTGTGTGTGTGTGTGTGTATATATATATATATTTTACATCTTTTTGGTCAATTAGATGCAAACTACAGATGAAAAATATTAGGTAAACTTCCCGTAGGTGATGACGATAAAAATATATTAAAAACAGCAAGAAAGATATATAAAAAGGAAAATGATAATGTTCAATTATTTTAGTTAATGTAACAAAGCCTCAATCCTAGTAATTTTTCTTTTTAAAATCGGTTTACTACTGTGTTAGTAGGATACACACATAATATACCTAGGCTTTAGCTTAATCGAATATTAATAGCTATGTGAACAAAACAGATTTACGCAAAAAAAAAAAAAAGGGCGGACAAATTCCTTTTCAAACTTTAATCATTTATTTTTGTTCTGAAAATGTGATTTGTTAATATATAGTTAAAGATCTACTAATTCTGATGCTTTTAACAAGAGTGATCTTCTTCGTAACTAAAAGATCCAAAATTGAACAAACTAGACTGTGAGAGATTAGATCTGTACGTAAGCTAGCTAAAACATACTCCCTCCGTCCCTTTTTAAATGTCCTGCTTCGTAACTCCAACTTATTAAAAAGACATCATCATTATACCTTTCACATCAACTTTTTCCTCCACTTTCCCTATTTACCCATCATCATTACACTTTTACTCACTAACTTTTCAAAATGGAATCTACTTTTAGGGACAAAATAGATAATTCACCAACTTTTACCCACTAACTTTACAAAATGGACACTTATTAAGGGACAGCCCAAAATGGAATACTGGACTGTAATAAAGGGACGGAGGGAGTACTAAGTTATCAAAAATGGAAGTGAGGATAGTCATTTCCTACACTACCTACGTCTGCAACCTGTAAAAAAACGGTTTACCTTTATATTCACTCCGTCTTATATTATTTTCTTCTTTAAAATTAGTAAGACACTATTAAAAAATTATACAAGGTATTACTTTATAATTTTATTTGAAAAGTGACACGATGCAAAAAAAAAAAACAAGGTAAAGATGGGTCAGTTCAGTCCGGATTTTTGATAACACAGAACTTAAAAAAAAAATGCAACTGATACCGAACCAAAATCGGACGGGTTTCTTTTCACTAAACTTTTCTTCCCGATGAGAGGAATCGAAAAAGTATAAAAATATAGATCAATGTTAAAAAAAATTCATATGAGATGACAAAAAATACTCAAAAAATCAAAAAAGTTCGTCCAGAAAGAGACCCAAAGTATGTTTGAGATCTTTCCTTTTTGTTTGCTCGGCGAGTTTGCTGGAGATTTGTTAGGATTTGTTAGTATTATTTTATATTTTTCGGATTCCCAAACGAATACTGTTTAAAAAAAGATTCCCAAAAGAATATATTAAGGGCAAATTACCAAATCACCCCCACGGTTTCTGCAAATTATAAATTACCCATTCAAGTTTGAGAAATTACCAATTATCCCTATTGCATAACAAATTACCCCCACGTTGTGATGTATCCACTAGAAAATTCGACGAAATATGTCTGATATCATCAAATCCTAATAAAAGATTACAATATCCTTTTGTAGCTTGTGAAAGGCCGTAGAGGTGTAACATTAGCATTTCACATGCTATAAAAAGACACTTTGATCCATTTTAATTGGGATTTGATAATATGAGACAGATTCCGTAGAATATCCAAGCGGCTACATCACGACAAAGGAGTAATTTTTTTAGGTTCTCGGAGGTATTTTGTAATTTGTCAAATGTAAGGTGGCAATTTGTAATATTTAAAAACCTCAGAGTGGTTTTGATAATTTACCCCTATATTAATCTGTCGTGAACTACACGACACTTCAAAATGTTAACCTAAAGGCATAAAAGATTCTGCATATTTTTCATTTTCCCGAAAAAGGCCTTGGCGTATTCTTCCTTTTTTTTTTTGGTAAAATCCTTCCTCTTATCTTTAGTCAAAGGCAAATGGTCATTGGTGCTTGGGAGAGAGGGGAATGGGAAGGGTTTTGTTAGAAAACAAGAACTCTTGATATAATGGATCAATAGTGTTGACTTTTTCTGAGTGTTTTTTTTCCAAATAGAGTGGTAACCAAATGATAGACGCCCTATGTTTCTGCACTAGGTGAAGGTTCAAACCTCATTAGCTACATCCCCTTCTTCTATATTAGTGGTAGCATATGATTTGTCTTGTCCAAAAAAAATGTCATTGACTTTTGGTTGAGAGAGGAATGGTACGAATTACAAAGTAAAGTGGTTGTCGTAAAATTAACAAGAAGTTACAAGTGTAATGCATCGAATGTTGTTAAACTTTTATTGAAGAACGAATGGTTACTAATAACCGAGTAATTATTCAGTTGATGTTCTAATATTCTCCACAACCACGTATTCAGTTGGTTTGGTCCATGTTTCATGAGCATTGCTTAGTTGCTATAAGCTGCTGTCCAGGATGGTTGCTGTCCAAGTTCAGATTGTGCTTTAAATGGGGTAGCTGCCATTTCTACTGTTATGCGTGAGGAGCAGCCCCAGAAATGGAGCTGCATGCATCAAGGCATTCGGAAGTTTTGTTTAAGGCTTTCGAATTGAATTAATTAGTTCTATATTTAGGCATATCTCAGTGGTATGTAAAATGTTTTCTCATTGTGTCATTTTGTCTCTTTCATTTTAGTCAAGTTACACTAAGTGTACCCCTTTTGCCATCTGTTTCTTATCCCTCTGCTAGATGGATAGAAAACAGACGATCCATTTTCTTCTAGTCCTATGTAGCCATTTGGCATAGGTTTTCTCTGTCTCTTATGTTTTATTTTATTTTATTTTATTTTTTCCTCCTGGGGTATGCCCCTTGTAGGTTGTATATTCGATTAGCCTCTTTTTTATTTCAAGCTGGTTTAACCAAAAAAAAAAAAGAAAAAAATAGAAGGATTTATACTTGAAGGTTGCAGTGCATCTCAATATATATATATATATGAGTTCTCTTCTTATGAGGGATCCCCTACTTAGCTTAAGTACGGACCTCATAGATCCTGATCGAATTTCGATGATCTGAGCCGCTCAATGTGATCAGAACGTGATTTTAAATGTCACTGAGAGAAATCGTCAAAAAAAATGGCCGGAAAAGGCTTCATCCAAACGGTTTATTATTGAACGGTTCAAAAAAAAACTGCTCAAATCAAGCCCTTCCCGATCACTTTTTTTGCTGATTTATTGCGAGTACTCTTAACATCATGTTCTGATCACATTGAGCCGCTCGGATAATCGAAATTCAATTGGAAAATGGGAGAAATTGGGAGGTCCGCACTTAAGGAGCTTATTTAAGGTTCTCATAGAAAGCTTACTCTGTGTGTGTGTTGTGTGTGTGTGTATGTATGTATGTATATATATATATATATATATATATATATATCAGTCAGTCTCCTGTAAGGACCACCTCATTTTAATAAAATGCAGACTTCCATTTTTTGATCGAATTTCAATGATCCGAGCCGCTAAATGTGTTCAGAACGTGATTTTAAGGGTACATGTGAAAAATCAGCAAAAAAAAAGATCGAGAAAGGTTTCATCCGAGCAGTTTTCGTTTGTTTTTTATTGAACGGTTCAAATAAAAACTGCTCAAATCAAGCCATTTCCGGTCATTTCTTTTGCTAATTTCTCGCAGGTACCCTTAAAATCACGTTCTGATCACATTGAGCGGCTCGGATTATCAAAATTCGATTGAAAAATGGGAGAAATAGGGCGGTCCGCATTTTAGTTAAAATAAGGTGTTACTTAGGAGAGAAGGACTATATATATATATGGGAGAAATGGGGAGGTCCTTATTTTAACTAAAATAAGGACCTCCTCATTTGAAAATGACTGTATATGTTTATTGCGTACCTATTATTTATGTGGATATAGTATATACATGTTTATTTGGTTATGCATGTGTTTGTATACATATTATCTATATCTTATTTTAAATATCGGGGTAGTTCAAGGGACATAAAAAAAAACACCTAAAAAAACACTTCAAATCTCAATCTCATAGTTTCTGATCAAATTTTTATAATCCGAACCATTCAATTTGTGCAGAATGTGATTTTAAGAGTGCCCTCAAGAAATTAGCAAAAAATATGACCGGGAAGTGCTTGTTTTGTATAGTTTTTAATTGAACCGTTCATCAAATCTGAGCTAAAAACTGCTCAGATCAAGCCCTTCTCGGTCATATATATAGTCATTTTCAAATGAGGAGGTAAAATAAGGACCTCCCCATTTCTCCCATTTTTCGATCGAATTTTGATGATCCGAGCTGCTCAATGTGTACAGAACGTGATTTCAGGGTACCCATGAGAAATCGACAAAAAAATGACTGGGAAGGGCTTCATCCGAGCAGTTTTTGTTTGAACCGTTCGATAAAAAAATAAACAAAAACTGCTCAGATGAAGTCCTTCCCGGTCATTTTTTGGGTGATTTCTCGCGAGTACTCTTAAAATTACATTCTGAACACATTGAGCGGCTCGAATCATTGAAATTCGATCGGGAAAGGGAGGTCCGTATTTTATTAAGTTAAGGTGGTCTTTACCGGAAGTGGACTGTAAACATATATGTATATAAGTAAATATAATTATAAAATAAATGGTTCATATGTAATGAGTTTGTATAGTATTTTAAATTTTGTTCAAAATTAACAACAATACAAAAAAGATAGTAATAATAACAGATTCCTGTAGTGTGCATGTTTGCTAGCTCACCTTTCAAACTTGTAGAAAGATAATAAAGCATATTTTTTAATCTGACTTTTGTTACTTCTGCTAAACATGCTTGTGGGCACATGCCCCTGAAATTTGTGAAATCGGGTGCGCCCTTTTTGAAAAGCGCGGTGAAACGCTCAATTCAGAGTCGCCACTCGGGTTTTAGCGGTAAACCACCCAAGGAACCAAACTTGAAACGCTTGCTACGTTTTGATTGGAAAAGGTTTTGTGGACTGATCCGTCGTCACCTTTGGATATTTGAGGTTCGGGAGTCAGGTTACGAGAGGGGAAGGGTTTTAAGGCACCCCTCCCGCCCAATTCGGAAATCGGTCTCTACTTGGGCATTTGTAAAACATTTGCGCTTTTCTCTCATTAATCATTTTTTAAGCCAGTTAGGGCGGGGGAACAGTTTAAGGGGTTTAAAATTGTAACATGTTGGCAGGATGTGATAGATGACATGCTCGCTTATCGAAACAGTTAGTATATGATGAAAACAGGCTCCTGTGGGAGTTTTAAACAGACTGGAAGACATTGTTCCGGAGTAGCGTGCGCAGGAAGAAACCAGTATGCACTGATCAAGTCACTGCATGCTGATCCTACCTGCGTACGCCACTACCAGGCTCGCGTACGCCAGTAAGTCTAAACCCACAGCTCTTATTTTCAACCCTCTGGGCTTTGGAAGTAACCAGTGCACACCCAGGATAAACCAAACAGTTGATCTAGCAGATAATAGGTAGTTATGAACAGTTTTAAAGGGCTTTAGAGCCACAAAATAAACAGAATACCCCATAAACAGAGAGGGGACAAATGCAGAGGCCAAGGCCTAGATGCCATGCAAGGGCCAGCCACTGGACTGGAATAAACTAGCGCACGCAGGTAGAATACTACCGTACGCCAGTTATGACCCCCTTTTCCAGTGCTTGGCTTTGCATTTTCTAGGTTCTGGAACATGACCAGAAGGACCCGAAAGGCATTCCAAAGCAGCAGAAATGAATATTGAATAATAAAACTAACAGATCTAACTATGGAAAATAGTAAACTAGTTTTTATCATGCTCAAAGGTGGTGAAAATAGAAGAAAATACAGAAAATAGTTAGACTCTAATCCCTACGCCAGTACTGCACATACCACCATAACTGGCGTACGCGTACTTACTACTGGCGTGCGCCAGTTCTAACCACTCACGACTTTGAAACCTTGCTAGCTTTAGGGCCAGGACTGGTATAGATTACCAGCCTTGACCCTGCAAACCCCCCTTAGGGATCAGAACAGAATACTGTCAAAGGTGGTATACCTTTGGTTTTGAGCTTGTAGGAGTGTTTGAGGTTTGAACTTGTGGTTTTGATGGATGGATGGAGGATGTATATGAGTGGATGTATGTATGGAGCTTGTTTATCACTTTCCTTAGCAAGGAAATGATGAACAAGAGGTTGAAATAACTAAAACCTTTGAACTTTTTGTAAGCTTGTGAACCCCTTGCACCTAAATGCAATGGGGGTATTTATAGAGGAGATGAGAGGGGGTATAACCAGCTGAATGGGGCTGGTTGGATTGGAGAGTAAGTCTCCATGCATTAAATGCATGTGACAAGGTGATGGGTGGCTTGAGAGAGAAGGGGAACATCCTCTGCCCCGAGGTTGCTCATCAGATGGCTATACAATGTACTGGGGTGCCCCAAAAGTCTTGAAACTTGGCTGAATAAAGGTGATGAGACTACCTTTGACCGGCGTACGCCAGTCCTTGACCTACGTGCACCAGTCCAAGTCTGGTCAACGGTCAAAGCTGACCGATGACTGACACGTGGCATTGGACCAGCGCACGCTGGTGTGGGACCAGCGTGCACAGGTAGGGTTTTGCTGGGGCTTTTTGGCTCTAGTTTAAAAGGGTTCGAAAGGGTTTTAACTGCTCAAAGCTCAAACACACGAACATTCTCGAGGTGTTCTTGATCTTATTCATCATCGGAGAATCAAAGACCGTAAGTAAACTAATCTGGACAATCCAAAATAGGGTGTCTACAGTAGTCCCCCTTTGACGGCACTTGGAGCACCATTGTCTTGGTACAAGTAACGTCAAAGGTTTCTAGACACCCCACAAGGCTATCCAGAACAGAACATGCTTAGCAAAGCAGATACGTATACTTAAAGAACCTGATTGGTTGATTGGACAGGCGGACCGCCGCTTGCTGGGGATAAATTGGAATTGGACGAATGGATCACCGCTTGATGGAATTTGGACAGAACAGGTTGCCGCATCATTGAGGATGATTTGAATCATCGTTGAGTTGGACGGTGGATCATCATTGAGGATGATTCGTACCATCGTTGAATTGAATGATATTCTGATCTCCAAAGTTTATTCCCTATGCCAGCAGAGTGGAACAGTGAGGCCGTGCGCTTGATGGTTGCCATGGAGAACGAGATAAGGAAAGCGATGTGTGGCATTCCCCCACACTTGCACTATCCCAAAGAAGAGGCTCCGGCTCCAGTTCCAATAGTGACTAGACCCTGGGTATGGATCCCAAAACCCTGCTGACTTGCTGCTTTCGATACTGGATAGGCGTGCTCTGGTACTTGATAGACTTTTCCTGCTTTCAACATTTGATATACAATATGCAATGATATGCATACTAAATTGAATGTACAAATTGAAAAATGCAAGGGCAGACTAGGGCAGCTTCTAGAGGACGACGACCTAGAATGACCACAGCCACAAGAGCTACACAAAGCAATACTGCCACTTCAGCCCCAGTTCAGAGATACGAGAGCACTAGACAATCAGTGGCTGGAGGTGTGCAGTTGAAAGAGAGACCCATAGAAAAGGTGGCTCACGAAGTCTTCAGAGACTCAGAGGAGAAGTCTGAGAAAGAGAGACCTTGTCAGCGAAAGCCTCCTCCTCATAGGAGGATGGAAGCGGAGCCCCAGGTACTCGAGAAGATCGAGAGTAACGGCGAGAACGAGGCCAAACTCTACCACTGAGCCTCTTTACTTTACCGTCCTTTGCTTTTGAAGTTCGGGCCTGCGTGCCCAAATAGATAGATGTTGAGTGGGTCGGTGTGCCCCTGTTGATATTAGACCTTAAGTAGGAATAGCATTGGGACAGCGTGCCCCTTGATTTCTGGGCGGATGTGCCTCTTAGATATGCTTTTGCTTGGGCCTTTGAGCCTTGACATGCATGATATTTCATCGTTGTTTCATGGATATTGTTAGTAGCAAATAAAAGTTGCATTTTCTGGTTTTATTGGTTCTCCTAGGGAAAATTGATAACAGAAAGCCTAAAACCAACCGCTAATATCCAATTTGCATTGACGAATGATCTAAGTTGAGAAATAGACGCGCATATATATACAAATTTGCCTAGCTCGAATGAAAAGGAACGAAGAGCTTCAGAATACGACACGAACTTTTAGACACATGGAGAATAATGAAATTTTGGGCATTAATGAGCCAAAACTCAAAATATTCCTAGACAGGTGACAGTTGCGTAAGGTCAAATAGATGTACAATGAATTGTACGAACTGATAAAACCGAGAAAGGCATCCCGAAATGACAATGGATAGAGGTGTCAAACGGGCCGGGTCGGCATGGCACGCACGGGCACGACATGGTTAAATGTGGCATGGCACGGGCAAGGGCACGGTCATGCCCTGGCACGGCACGATACGACACGGTCTTAGTGAGCACGTGGACGGGCACGGGTACGGTCTTGGCCGGGCACGGCATGACACGACACGATTTTAGTGGGCACGTGGACTGGCACGGGGCACGGACGTGGGCGGGCACGGCACGGAAGTTGGCCTGGCACGGCACGACACGGCACGGTTTTAGCCGGGCACGGGCACGACACGGTAGTTGAACGGGCACGGCACGGCACGACACGGGTTTGACGGGCACGACACGACACGGGTTTGACGGGCACTGGCACGACATGAAAATTTAGCCTGGCACAACACAACACGACACGGGCACGAAATGTGGACGGGAACGGCACGACACGACACGGTTCTAGTCGGGCACGGGCACAGGAAAAAAAAAATTAAATAAGCCAAATGACTTTTTTTAATTTATAAAAAAAAACTAAACAATTTCTATTCGGTAAAAAATATTTGATTACCTTTACAACTAAGATATTTAGTTATACAAAAACTATTTCTTAAAAAAAATCTTGTTTTTAAAAAATCATTTTTTTACCTTTAAAAAATTATCAATTTTTATTAGGTAACAAATATTTATTTTGTTTTTGTTAGTGAATAGGCTTTGGACAATTGGTTTATAAATTTAACATTACAAGATAACAAGTAAAATTATAAAAACTTATCAAAATATTTATGGTGCAAGAGTAATTTAATACAAAAGGAAATGTGCAAGAGTCGTATATCCGGATATCCCTAGATTTAACGAGAAATAAAAAAAAATCTCAAACAAAAAATGAGAAAGAAATACATAGTAAAAATAAGTGGAAAAAAACTAAAATAAGAAAAAAATATATATATTGTAGAAATAAGGGGAAAAAAAACCAAAAATGAATTGGCTACACTAGGACTTGAACCCAGGTCCTTAAGGTTCAATTATACACAATCAAACCACTATGCCACTAATTAACTTGTGTTATAAATTTGAAAAATTAATATATAATATATAGCTCTATTATATAAAACAAGACCATTAACTTCAAGTAGTAGCCACACAATCGCAACGCAATCACGACGATCGATACTATTCAATGTGTTCATTTTATTGTGCTTAGTGTTTTAATTATGGGATCCAATTTTTTCGTGCGTTGGATTTTGAAAGCTCTTTCATCGGCACGCTGATTCGTTGTTTGATTGAATTTTTTTTACGTTCGATCAAGTATGTAGCGATAAGCATTTTACTTGATTATTGGCATGAATGATCTAATCCCTCCCACTTAAAAGTTAGATGGTTCCGATTTTTTAAAAATAGCTTAGGCGGCCCTCAAGTGGTGTTTTATAAGACTTTAATGTCTTTGAAAGCACCGAATGTGTTTCGATCAAGTGATTTCCAACATCCGATTATCACCTATTCAATGGAGAATGATAAATTTGATAAGACGTTAAATTGTACTCCCTCCGTCCCATTTTATTGTCCCATGATGCCATCTTTTGTTGTCCCAAAATATTTGTCCATTTAGACTTTTCAATGGGTATCATTGGATTAATTTCCTATTTTGCCCTTCCCATCAAATCACAATCAAATTGTAGAGTTGTACGGCTGAAAAGTTCCAGAACAGTAAGAAAGCTTTTGCTTGTGAATTCTGAGTCAAAAACTTGGAATCTTTTGCCGCCAAAATTTTGAAAACATTCTTTTGGCTTTGTATGAGATGACAAATCAGGGGTAGTTTAGGAAATTGAAGTACTTTTAATTTGTAATCATGATATTTCTTAAATGGTTAGAATCCCAAAAAAACCCAAATATTATGGGACGGAGGGAGTAACGGTTTGGATCAAACATTCGAAAAAATAATTCTGTAACTACATTTCAAATCTATACATCAAACTTTGTTGGTTCTAAACCAAGGTATTCTGCTATAGTCTAATGTATGCTAGCCACACGATCACGACACCCTTATGATAATCCATACCGTTCATTTTGTTGTTCTTGGTGTTTTAATCACTCTCACCAATTTTTTGTTCTATCAGGTTTTCAAAGCCCCTTCATCGGGACGTAGATTCGTTAATAGGAAAATGAACGTTATAAACAATCAAGTATATAACGATAACCAATTTACTTCATTTTTAGCAGGAATGATGTAATTTTCTCCCACATAAAAGATAGACGGTTCCGATTTTCAAAAAATAGCTCGGGCGTCCCTTGAGTGATGCATTATAGGACTTTACGAGAATTTTCCGTTATTTGGTGCATATAGAATGAGGTGTGACTTATGCATAGGATCACAACTTGGCCAAGTATATATGGAAAGAGAGATGAGGTCGGCAGCAGCCAGTAGGCCCTAGCAGCTGAACTCTCTCTCTCTCTCTCTCTCTAGTTTCAAACGAAACCGATTCACCACCGAAACCCTAGAGTTCAGTCGTCTGTCCAAACATCGATATCTGAGTTTCCCGTTGCCATTCAGCAGGTCTCAACGGCTCTCACTCTCACTCTCACTCTCGCTCATTTATCTCTCAACGTCTCTCTCTCACTCTCACAGTCTCAACTCTCAACTTTCTCTCTCTCTCTCTCTCTCTCTCTCTCTCAACGATCTGGCCTCTGGGTTCATTACATTCAAAGATCCAAAAGCCCTAGATCTACAACGGTGACTGGTAGTGGTACTGTTTTTAATCACTCTCGTCTCTCTCACTCTCTCCACTCTCAACGGTGACTGGTAGTGGTCTGGCGGTGAGTCAAACCGTAGATCGACTGCCGTTTCCGTTTCTGTTCAGGCGGTGAGTCGGTGTCGGTGACCGTTCAGCGACTCAAACCCTAGATCTACAACTAGATCTGACTCGTCTGAGTTGCCTGGTGTTCAGTGGCTCAGGTCCTCAGCCTCATCTGAGTTGCTGTTGCCGTTCAGGGCCTTCAGGTCCTCAGCCTCAGGCGTTCAGCTCACGGTCATCGCCGTTCAGCTCACAGTCACCGCCGTTTGCTCCCGAGTATATGCTTGGTCTCCAGTCAAAGGTATAATGATTTCTGCCATTTGTTGTTTTTCAAAGTTTACGAGCAAGGGTTTAATCTCGATCTGTAAATTTAAAAGTGTTACTGCCATGGTTTTGATTTTAATTGGATGGTGTACATTGTTATTGTTGGAAATTGACTAGAATTCCTAAATTGACTAGGATTCCTTTTCCTATTCGGTTTAGGTTTATTTAGTGTTTTCCTATAAATAGGGACCTTGGGGGTTGCTAGGGTTATGGTCTTTTGTTCAAGGGCTTAGATATTAGGGTTTTGTTCATCTCTTAGGGTTCCACCAAGGGTTTGTGTCTCCCTTTTGGGTTCCACCAGAGATTTGTCCCTAGATATCTGTTTGGTGCTTCAAGTAGAGTTACGGGTATAGCCGGCTCTTTGTTTCTCTCCCCGTTTATAGTGAATCCTCTTGCTCTTTTCCCCGTGGAGTACGTTCTTGCTTTGTGCTTGAGCGGAACCACGTATATCCTTGTGTTCTTGTTTATCGCTTGTTGATTTGTTATATTCTCAATTTCGTGTTCGGCACAACAAATTGGTATCAGAGCTTTGGGTTTCAATCCGAGGCTTTTGTTTTCCGTTGTGTATTGTGCAATTGGTAATCGTTTCAATAGCGACTCGTTTTGAAATTGCGAAGTTCGATGGGCAGAGCACTAGCTTCAGTTTATGGCGTATTAAGATGAAGGCTTTGCTTGTTCAACAAGGATTACACAAGTCTTTGTTGGGAAAATCGAAGAAACCTGCTGATATGCAGGATAGTGTGTTCGAGGATCTCGATGCGAAGGCGCTCAGTTCGATTCAGTTGTGTTTAGCCGATGATGTGCTTCGCGAGGTCGGGGAGGAGGATACTACTGCCGGTATTTGGTTGAAGTTAGAAAGTATCTATATGACGAAGTCTCTTACCAACCGGTTGTATTTGAAGCAGCGCCTTTATACGTTTCGTATGAGGGAAGGTACGCCCGTAAAAGACCATCTAGATGAGTTAAATCGAATTATTATGGATTTAAAAAATATTGATGTTGTGATTAATGATGAAGATCAAGCCCTTATTGTGTTATGTTCTTTGCCTGCGTCTTATGAGCATTTTGTTACTACCCTACTTTACGGGAGAGATACGATTTCCATGGAGGATGTTAAATCTAGTTTATATTCAAAAGAATTAAGGAAAATGGTATCTGGTGAAAGTGAGGTTTATACTGATGGTTTGGTAGCGCAAGGAAGAACTTCTGAGAGGGATAATGGCAGTAGAGGGGTTTCTGGCTCTCGTTTCACAAATCAGGAAGTAAAGTGTCTTTACTGTAGGAAATACGGGCATATGGTGAGAAATTGTCCTAGGTTGAAAAATAAGGACAATTTTGAAGAGAAGGTTGTTGCTGGTATTGTTGAAGAGGATTCCGACGATTCACTTATGGTTCTTTCTGTGAGTGTCGGTGATGTCTGTTCGAATGCCGAATGGATTCTGGACTCCGGATGTTCTTACCACATGTGTCCGAATAAAGATTGGTTCAATACTTATGAATCGATCAGTTGTGGTACAGTTCTTATGGGGAATAATATGCCCTGTAGAATTGTTGGGATTGGAACAGTTAAAGTCAGAATGCATGATGGTTTTGTGAGGACGTTGTTTGGTGTTCGACATGTACCAGATTTGAAAAGGAACCTTATCTCTTTAGGCACTCTTGACTCTTTGGGTTGGAAGCATACCGCTGAAGGTGGAGTCTTGAGGGTTTTGAAGGGTGCTCGTGTTTTGATGAAGGGTCGGAAATCAAATAACCTCTATGTGCTTGATGGTAGTACGATTGTGGGTGCTACATCTTTGGGTTCTTCATCGGTGAATTCGAGGTTGACTCAGTTTTGGGTTTTTAACTCCGTGGTGGAGTCGGTAATTAACTTCGTGGGGAGTTTGAGCAGATCTTCGTGTGTATCCGAGAGGGATGCGTTGGGTGGAAGGTGCCCGTTGGAAGATAGATGCTCAATTTGGAGGCATGTGCGGCTGGATTTTCCTAAGTCGCGTTTACAAGGTCAAGCAGGTGTGCTTGAGCCTTGTTCGTTTGTGCCGTTGGTGATTGCCCCGTGGGGGGCTTTTGGGGGAGATGAGCGATTGAAGGAGAGGATTGCCTATAGTGTTGAGTTCGATGGAATTCAAGTCAAGGTGGAGATTTGTTGGAAATTGACTAGAATTCCTAAATTGACTAGGATTCCTTTTCCTATTCGGTTTAGGTTTATTTAGTGTTTTCCTATAAATAGGGACCTTGGGGGTTGCTAGGGTTATGGTCTTTTGTTCAAGGGCTTAGATATTAGGGTTTTGTTCATCTCTTAGGGTTCCACCAAGGGTTTGTGTCTCCCTTTTGGGTTCCACCAGAGATTTGTCCCTAGATATCTGTTTGGTGCTTCAAGTAGAGTTACGGGTATAGCCGGCTCTTTGTTTCTCTCCCCGTTTATAGTGAATCCTCTTGCTCTTTTCCCCGTGGAGTACGTTCTTGCTTTGTGCTTGAGCGGAACCACGTATATCCTTGTGTTCTTGTTTATCGCTTGTTGATTTGTTATATTCTCAATTTCGTGTTCGGCACAACAAAACATCGAGCCACCTTGCTTCATCGGGAGTCACCTTTGGATTTTATACCGCTCCACGAGTGTCTTCTGTGCAAACCCATTCAATGGTGCGCTGAGAGTCTTCCCATAGATCGTCAGCCATCGGCTCTGATACCATTTGTTGGGAGGTCGTCCGATGCATCGACCCGCCACTGCGTGCTCAAGGCCCAATTTGTATGAGAGAAACGGCAAAGAGTCCACCACATTACTTGGGCCCAATATACACTGAATGACCCATATCCACTTAAAAGGCTAAGCCTTGTAAGTGGTGAGCCATCCAATTGTATATTAAGGTCCAACTCTTTTTCTGTTTATCCGATGTGGGACTCAACGTTCACACATGTTCTAACAGTTATTAACCCTATATTTAATTCGTAAACCTTCCGTTAATGTTAACATGTGCATCATAATTGTGGTAAACCTTAGATTGAGATTAATTTATGGTGGACTGGTTGAATCTGTTGGTTAGTTCCGTTAATGCTAACACCACATTCACCGTTGGTTATCTGGTGGTACTCATTCGATTAATAAGCCTATACATTGAATGAGTACCGTTGGTTTATGAGTACCAATGGACTGGTAAGTATTTTGACCACAAATTTGTTCACATGTAAATTTTCATTTAGCTTTTAATAATGAAAGTATGGGGGTTAGTGGGTTACCTGCTGCTGATGTATTTTTCCAACAAATATGCTGCATGATTTTGGTTGTATTAGCTAGATGATTAATTAATTTAATGAAGTCGTGGTTTCAATTCATGAATTTTTTTGTGTTTTTTACAGATGGCTTCTGAACATATAAATGTAGGGGGAAGTGATCACTCTCACTCTGAGAAATCTGACTCATCTCATGATGAACATGGAGCAACTCCTTCAATTTCACCCCTGCAAATGGGTTCCGTAGGTGAAGCTGCTTCAAACACTGTTGCAGCAGGTTCTACTTCTACAGGTACTCGTGGGGCAAAAAGGAGTCGCCTCACTTCATATATATGGAAGCATTTCCATAAAGTTGAAAATTTCATAGATAAAAATGGTATTGATCTAGGACGGAGAGCTGTATGCAATTATTGTGGAAGTCATTATAGTGCAAATAGTGACCATGGCACAGGGTCTAAAGGTAGACATTTTAAAAAATTTCATGAAAAAGATTTTGAAGAAGGCAGACTAGGTAGTAGTGGACCTAGTAGTGGTGGTTTGTCGAAATTTAAATATTCGAAACCTAAAATGAGAGAGGGATTGGCCCGTTACGTAGCTGCAGCAGAACAACCATTTACTTTTGGTGATGATATTAGATTTGAATATTTTGTGAAGAATTATCTTAATCCTGAATTTTCTAAAGTTTCTAGAAATACAACTAGAAGTGATTGTTTGGGAGCTTTTGGAAAAACTAGAAAAGAAATGATAACTGAAATTAAAAAGTTTGATAGTACAATCTCTTTTACTTTTGATATGTGGTCTGGTATAAATGATCTTGGTTATATTTGTGTGATTGCTCATTATATAGACTCTAGTTGGATTTTGAATAAAAGAATTATTGCTTTTCGTTTAATGGAGCACCCTCATAATGCTAATAATATTTTTCAATGTATAAGTGGGGTTTTAAGGGAGTTTGAAATTGTTGATAAAGTTTTCAGTATTACTTTTGATAATCATAGTGCTAATACCGCTGCAATTGAATTGTTCAAGGTAAATATGACAAACTTGCGTTCTAGTCAATTTTTTCATATGCGATGTGTATGCCATATCATTAACTTGGTTGTGCAAGATGGTTTGGAATCTATAGCACCACAAATAAAAAACATTAGAAATGCTCTTCTTTTTATTTCTACTTCCGGAGCTAGGCGACAAGAATTTGAGGCATTGTGTAAAGTTTACAACGTTAAACCAAAAAGAATGAAACTTGATATGAAAATTCGTTGGAATTCAACCTGTCTTATGTTAAAATCTTGTAGGAAACACACTGCTGTGATTACTGCTTTTGTTAATGCCAGGTCTAATTGTGGTTTAACTCATTCTAATTGGATAATTGCTTTTGAGTTCATGAAATTTTTGAAAGTATTTTATGTTGCTACCTGTGCTCTTTCGGGTGTTCGTTATCCTACTTCTTGTCTTGTGCTTAATCACTTGTATAATATCAGTTTCAATTTTAATACTTATAGAACAGAAACAAATTTTGTAGTTGCTTGTATTGAAATGGAATCAAAATTTAGGAAATATTTCGAGGAAATGCCAAAAATATTTATTGTAGCTGCACTAGTGGACCCAAGGATTAAGTTAGAAGCTGTTCATATGCTCTTAGAAGGAATTTCTGAAAACTTAATGATTACATTACCTTCTCGTACTGAAGTGGAATCGCTATTGAATTGTTCTAGGTTGTGTACGAACATGAATTGCCACCATTTCCAGTTAACATTCTCGCAGGCTCTTTTTCTTAATGCGTAAAGCATGGACATTCATTCTACTGTTGCTTGAATCACGTTGGACCTTAAATTACCCTCATGATCTAGTATTCATTCAATTTGTGACCTATTTCAAAGATATTTTATAAGGTTACGCTATAGAGCCTTCCTTTTGGGAGCTATTGGGTTTGAACTTGTGAGCAGAGACGGATCCACCTTTCGGCTTACGGGGGCCACGGCCCCCGCGTGGTTTCGAATTTTCACAATTATCTAAGTTTTTTCTTTGTTTGTTTAAATATCAAAATTATACATGGTGGTTCCCCACTAAATAAAAATAGTGGATAGAAAGGGCATTTTCAACTATAAATATTGTCGGAACACATGCTTTGGATGGAGGATAAATTTCTCACAAATGCTTTGGTTATATTTACGTACTGAGAAGGAAATTACTGCAACAATTAATTCTAACTCAATAATAGATGATTTTCGGATCTAAGGTATCGTTAAATTTCATTTTTGGTACATGCTTGACGTATAACATATTGAATTTTTATTTTTTATTTTTTATTTTTCACCTTTTAGTTGTTTTTGGTTTGTTAAGATCACATACATATATTGTGGTTTGTAATTGGGTATTATTTTGTCATTAAGATATTTTATATTCTTGAACGTTGGAATATTAAAATTTCATTGTTCATGCTATGGCCGGCCCCCTCATATAACAAATCCTGGTTCCGTCTCTGCTTGTGAGGATTATTTTTTATGGCTCCTTTTGTGCGTCTAGTAGCGAGTTCAGAACTGTAACCTCATCTGAATTCCTGTTCGTTCTATTTCAATATGGATTTCCATTGATGTGTGTGTGCTTCTGCTTCTTGCTGAAGGTGCTTAGCTATTTTCCAGTCCATGTGCACCATCATTGGTTTTTCTTAATGTCTTCCCTTGGATCACATTGTAGAAACTTTAATACTTGAAGTACCTATTAACACAAAGTGAAAGGCTAAACTGCTTATCTTTTTTGCGTGTTAAGCAGTTATTCTGTCATTTTGATGATGATGATTTTTCCTTCTGAAGTGTGTTTCCTAAAACCTTTTCAACATGTAAAGTACTTTACGCACCAAGTGATATGAGAATATATTATGTTCTATTTGCCAAATGTATCCAACTCTATGACTTTGTAGTTATTCAGCTACCTAGCATTCCTGTTGCAGTTTGGAGTATTATGAAATCCATCTCTGACATAGTATTGCTTCTTCTTGTACTTTGTCCCTATTTATCTCTGCCTTCTGTAGGCCAGTGAGTCTATCAGGAAGGATTATGATCGGAAATGTGACCAACTCAGGCACCAATTTGCAAAAGATCAAAGTGCCCAAGTAATTGATAAAACCCGAGCGGTGGTAAAAGATCTGCACTCAAGAATTAGGGTGGCTCTTCATGCTGTTGACTCAATTTCAAAGCGGATCGAGAAAATGAGGGATGATGAGCTGCACCCACAACTGGTAGAACTGATTCAGGGGTAAGATCAATTATGAAATACGTTTATTTCTCGTAAGCGATTGGATCACGACAGTTTGCTCTTGTTGCCTTTGTCGTCAAAACGTTTCAGCTTATTGAAACCCTTTCTCATTCTTTAGCCAGTCTATACTTCTACAAAAATCCTTCATTGTGCTCCCTCTAAAACTTTTTATGTGACCCTAAATCTTTTGCATCCCACAATATGACCCCCTGAGGGCTGAGGGCATTTCCACTGGTTTGAAAAATCCCTTGCCATTGCTGGGATTTTGTAGAAATGAGCAAATAAGAAGCTCTATTCAAATCCCTTGCCAAAATTTTCCCAAATTTGGCTTCAAGTTTGCCTTTGTTAAACTTGCCACATTAGCTAATTGTTTAAGGTAATTTTGCAAAATAGTACTGCACTAGTGGATTGGAAATGTCATTTTTGGACCTTTTGGCATTGTTGGTAGGATATATAGATTTGACAGAATGACAACCTGCAGATGCTGTAAATGACCATTACTGTGTAATGTCTCTGGAAGTACGTATACATGTGTTAGCACAATTCTCTCTTAGCAGTAATATTCGCCATCCGTGCTGCACACATTGAGTTGTACATTTGCTAATCTCTGTGACCCTTGGATCCTCTGCAGAATGATTAGGATGTGGAAGGCCATGCTTGAATGCCATCACTCACAATACATAACAATCTCATTAGCATACCATGCGAAGAGCTCAACTGGCATTCCCCAGGGAGATACCCAGAGGGAGATCATGACTCAGCTCCAGGACGAGATTGAATGCTTTGGCCTCAGCTTTGCGAATTGGATCAATAGCCACACATCGTACGTGGCAGCTCTCAACGGATGGATGCAAAACTGCATTTTACAACCCAGGGAGCGGTCCAAGGGCAGAAGGGCATTTTCCCCTCGTCGAGTTATGGGCCCACCTTTATTCTTTCTCTGTCAAGATTGGTCGGCCGGGATTAAATTGCTGCCATCTGAAGAACTTAGTGATTCCATCAAAGCCTTACTAAGTGACCTTAGGGACTCAGTTGAGCAACAAGGGAAGGAAATGCAGAAGACGGAAAGAACAGTGCTTGATACGAGCAACAATGAAGAATCTCTATGTAAGGACGATGAGAATGAGAAGAGTGATGACAATAGTTCTTCAAACATGAGCAGCATACATTCCAGTTTAGGGAAGGTTCTTGATCAATTGACCAAGTTTTCGGAGGCTTCTTTGAAAATGTTTGAACATATTCGGCAGAAAAGTGAAACGGCTCGGACTGAGTATTCGAAGTACATGCAGCCTAGACCTTGAGGGATTTGTGTAGTTGAGGAAATTCGGTTCTTTTCTTACCTTTTGGCTTTTGGTTGGAAATGGGTATTTGTAAATCAGAAGTCGCTGCATATTTTTTTGAGATGAAATTGTTACAATTTGCAGTCTTGCAGATTTGTCTTTTATTTGTTAAGTTATGTTAAGTGAAGGAAAAAGTGGCAGCTGCTTGTTTGAGTCTTCCATTTGTTTCCGTCGGACGTAAAACCCACGGCACGACACACGAATAAGGACCGGCACGGCACGACAAAAAAAGCACAGCACGACACAACCCGACAAGCCCGACCCGACAAAAGGGGCATGGCACGATCCGACCCGGCAAAAAGGCAAGACACGACCCGACCCGGCAAAAAGGCACGGCACGACGGGGCACGATTAATTAATCGGGCACGGCACGACACGATTTAAAAAAGGCACGGCCCGACACGATACTATACGATTTAAGTAAATGGGCCCAGCCCGACCCAACACGATTGAAAAATGACACGGCACGATTTAAGTAAATGGGCACGGCACGGTACGACACGATTGAAAATGGCACGGCACGGCACGACACGATTTAAGTAAATGGGCACGGCACGTAACACGGTTGGCACGGAAGTTGAATGGCACGGCACGCACGTTTGACACCTTTAACAATGGATTGAAAAACTGAAAAAATGTCACAAAAACGGACAAAAGATGCCAAAGATGACTCATATAAGTCTCGGACAGAAACCGACACCCCTGCACAGTCATGCTAGGCCCATATGATGTGTATGGTATGACAAAACTTGGCAAAAGCCCATTGAACGATATTCGAGGTGCTTTGGACTTGAAATGGAAAATGATAAGCTGGAGGCAGTAGCTGACTGTTACTGTCTGCTGCTGGAGTTGCAGTAGCGTGTGCAAGATTGGGACCAACGTGCATCACTTTGAACTAGCACGCATGAATCTTAAACTAGCGCGCATGACTACAAGTCTACTACAACTGCTCACACCAGACTTCGCTGAACTTAGAATAAACTGTGAGCCGTTAGGCCTCGCAAGCATTTTGTTTTGTTTTTCATGCCTTAAATGTTTTTTAAGGCTTTATGCTTAGCTTTTGTAATTGAAATAGTAGTTTGCAATAAACTTGAAAGATAAAAGGTTTCTCCCTTCTAATTCTCCAATGAAGCTTGTCTTGTTCTCGACCTTTGATGTGGACCAAAACGTCAAACATGGATCAAATTGAAAGTTTGAGACCAAATCCCGAGTAGAGATTGCCTACATATCTCTTTTTAAGGAATCAGGTCAAAACGTAGTTCAGGCCAAGGTTCACTCGTGTGTTTTACCTCTCTTTTTACGCTCTAATTTTTGCCTAGAACGCCTCTGCAGATTTTCGGTTTACTGAGCTTTCGACTTTTTGCTTATTTATTTTTGCCTAGACCGCCTCCTTAGGTTTTCGGTCTAGCAGGCTGCTCTAACTTTTGCTTGGAACCGCTCACCCTTGGGGTTATTCGGTCCAACGAGCTTTCGAAAATTGCCTATTTACTTTTGCCTAGACTGCCTTCTTAGGTTTTCGATCTAGCACGGCCCGAAATAGCACTTCTCTGGCCTACGCCTAGAGTCGGTATTGTCCATGTCATAGAGTTTGCTGAGCATTTCATTGGAGCACAAACACCAATGATAGAAGAAGTTTGTCTTACAGTTTATTCTCTAAATTGTACGAACCATTTATTTTTCCAAATCCTATGTTGTTTGATCACGTTGTTATCAATATCTTATTGATTTAATCTTTTTGCGCGAACAAAGTGCTCAATAAAGTTTATAGAATGAAGGAGTCCAATTGTGATGATCATATCACAAAGCACCCTTTTGAGGTGTACTACAACCTCGTAGTACGTTGCTGCACTACAGTCTACATGGGTTACATAAGTCCCATCACATGGTAATAGTGTCGGCTCTTGAATTTTGTGAGTAGGGTTGGCTCATATATTTTGAAGGCTCGAAGAGAATTTCCTATATTGAGCCCCTTACATATTCATGAATTTTTTTAAAAAAAATGATAAAAGTACAAAAAATAACAACAAAAAAAAAATCAAACTAAAAGGATCCAATTATGACAATATAAATGTAAAAATATATTATTGCAAGAGTTTTTGAACAAAATAAGATACAATTGTGTTTTTATTTAGAAACATTCTAATATTAATATACAAATTACATTACAGTGAGATCTCAAATTTGGACCAAAATTTGGGGGCCGGAAGCGGCCGCTTCCCCGGCTTACCCCATGAGCCGGCCTTGTTTGTGAGCGTGGAATCAATCATATAAAGCAAAAGATTTCAAACTTGTTTATATAGTACTACAGTTTCCTACACAAGTAAAAAAAAAAAAAAAACTACTCTTTTTAATATTTTACAAAAGATTTCACTGAAATTTTCTTGGAAATGAGGAATGAACAGACCAATAGTGGTATCAATACTACTTTTTAATAGGGTTTAGTAACCAATAATACTAGCTATGAAAATGCAGATAAGATTTCAATGAGAAGGTAATTTCAAACTCAAATATAACGAAAATGAAAATTGATTTTTTGATTTTTTTTTGCACCGTTTTAAAGATTTCAATGAGATTTATCAAACAAGATCTATATTGGTAGAAAAATTATTTGCGTAAATACATGATTTTTGAACTTGAAATTATCTTCTTTTTAAAAAAGAAGATTTTTCAAGAAAACGAAACAGGGCCTAACATGAAGTAATTTATTATCTGTCTACCCACATGAATAGATGATTCTACACACAGTACCAATTTATGTGCAAAATGTGTTTTTTACTTTGTCCTTTCACTTCAGACTAAACTAGACTTGTATAATCTAAATGCCATAGAGTACTATTTGGAGTTTTCTTCTTTTTGTGTATCTCACAATATTAAGATGCAAATTCAAATTTATGCTTCTGAAACCATGGTTCATAACTGTAGTGTGCGGAGATGAACCCCAAGGCCACGTAACTCAAATGACAACATGAACAAGCTGTAAACTTAGATATCCTGAGTTTGAAACTTGTCAATCTTTTCGGGTCAAGCTGCAAGAGAGAAGTCTCTTGTGCCCCTGCGTGGATGGCCTATTGGCCTGTCTTTGAGCAGACCAGGGAGGAGAATAGTCTAGGTGGAGTGCAATTTTGTTCATCCTCCTTAAAAGATGATGAACATTATTTTCCTTCCTATTGGTTGAAATGGCGTGGATCTCACCACAAAGTGATGTCATGTTTACCATGCAATACACTTTTTGGTAAGCATGACATCATCTTGTGGTGGGCTCCACACTCTTTTAAGCAATAGGAAGGAGGGTAATGTTCATCCTCTTAAGTGGAGGATGAACAAAACTCAACTTGTTTAGGTGCGCGTAAACTGGTCCGGACATCCCTCGCCGTCAAGCCAATAAAAACTACAGAGACGAACAAAATTATGGTTTAATTACTTACCAGTTCACACCTATTTGGACTTTATATTCTATTATAATGTAACAGAGGCAAACAGTAATTTTCTATGGACAACTCAATTAGTTGGCACACATAAAGCTACTATACCCATGGTGCGGTCTTACCGTTTCACTGTGAATAATTTACGCTATAACTTACGAGTAATTATTTTAGAAAACCAGACATTGGTAATTAAGGACAACTGTAATTTCCGTACATAAAAGCAGAAGAACTATACTGGAAAGGTGCAAGGTGGGCAATTGGCCACGACTTAAGTGTATAGGAGTATATAATATTGAGTATTTGGGTTTAAGCTAAATTTCAGTACATAAGCTCTTATCCTCCACCTCCAGTTTGGTCTAATTTTGAGTCATCATGGATTTGCGGTGAATTCACAAAAGTTATTTAACCGCTAATATTTTTGATTTTTCCGTGAAGTACATTTTTTAGAAGAAATCAACTTGACCAAACATCGATAGTTATATCAACCGTACACATTTGTATGAGAAACAATAACAATCTGTAGAAGTTTGGAATGTGTGTTCAAAGGCGTACATATTTGGTGTATGTTCTGAATTTTGTCTAAATTAATGCTCTCTCTCTCTCTCTCTCTGTCTGTCTTCATCAAAGGAGTGGTGAAGATCAACCTCCTCCCACAATAATAACTGTTGGACAACTGATTTGGAGATATTAAGGTTGCACTCTCTCTCTCTCTCTTTTTTTGGCACACTATTATTTATACTCCATAAAACTGCTTCTGCGTTCATTACTTTGTCTACTCGATCTGTTTCATCTCTTAAACTTCGTCTCATTTGCATTCTCTCTCTCTCTCTCTCTCTCTCTCTCTCTCTCTCTCTCTCTCCCTTTCTCTATGCAGTATAAGGCAAGCATGTGCCAAATGACTGACCGTCTACAACTTCAGGATGATGACCGTGAATTATTAATGGATGCTGGGCAAAATTATGAGAAACATAGGATACTGGAAAATAAATTCTTGCATTGGCTTTCCCAGAATTTTTCTGTGAGCGAGGTATTTCTCTCTCTCTCTGTTTGACTCTGGGTGTTCTTCACCATTTGCACTCTCTCTCTCTCTCCATCGCCCTCTCCGTGTGTGTTAATTGCGACACCATTTTCACCGAAGCTTAACATTGCAATGCTGATATATAACTTGCGTTTATCCGATTTTAATTTGGTCTCTAGCTTTTGAAGGTTGCATTGTCATGCCAGTTTCAATATAGTTCTGTCAGTCATCTTTCGTTGAGTTTTGTTAAGCAGAAGAAGACACATTTGAAACCAGATGGATCAAAGTGCAATACTTGTACCATGGAGAGGCCACATTGAAATGAAAATGGAAATGTAGGATTAAATCGCTACAGTTTAGAATTAAAAGGTCAAATGGAGATTCTGCCAAAACTACAGGAACCAATGGTGCAATTGCCCTCGTTGATTAAGAGAGTGAGAAGTTTCCAGGAAAGCACCGCAGATTAAATTATGGCAAGTATTAAGACTATGACTATACACTTGAGTTGACTTGTTTAGTGGAGTATCTCTGTTCATGATTTTTTTTTTTAAAACAAAGAAAAATTGACAGAAAAGCATTGATTGTGTAATTTGCCGAATAATTCTTCCATCGAGAATATAACATTTGCCTAATCTGGTTGAAGTTTGTCAGAGTTATGCATCATGCATGCAGTAAACAACAAACTCTTGTGATAAAAAAAGTTCATTTGAATGATACCCAAATTTTTACGTGTAAATGTGCATTGTCATAACAGAAAGTGTATGTCCATCGCTCAATTTTTACTACTCCGTCACACTGTCTAAAAATATTTTGAATGATTTAGATTTTGAATTTTTTTTTTTAAATCCGGACCATTGATTGTCGAGACGGGCGATGAAATATTGTGTGGTGAAACAGAGAGGTGGGCGTAGCGCTGTTGTCATAAGCATAACTATATGTTTAATTTGCATGTTTTTTTTTTCTCAGGCGGTAGAAGAGCTGCTCATGCTTGGGAAAATTGCATGCCCTGTACTTATGACAACACTGCTCATATGCTCAAAATCAATGATTTCCATGCTTTTCTTGGGCCGCATGGGGAAAACAGAGCTAGCCGGTGGCTCCCTCGCCATCGGATTTGCAAATATCACAGCCTTTTCGGTCATGAAAGGCCTATCGATGGCAATGGACCCGATTTGTTCCCAAGCCTTTGGAGCCAGGAGATGGTCAGTCCTAAGCCAAACTTACCTCAAAACATTCCTCCTCCTCTTATTCGCTTGCATTCCCATCTCAATCCTTTGGCTTAACATCGACCATGTCTTTCACCAGTTAGGCCAGGACCACAGTATAACAAAAGTCGCCAAAGTGTACCTGTTGTTTTCGCTTCCTGAATTGCTCGCCCATGCTCATTTGATCCCCTTGAAGTCATTTTTAAGGGTTCAGGGACTGAACTCGCCATCAACCTTGGCTACTGCAGTTTCCACAATACTGCACCTACCTATTTGTTATCTTTTCGTGACATACTTGAATTTACGTGTGAAAGGCCTTGCGTTGAGCTCCATTTTGTACACGTTAAACACCAACATCGGCTTGTTGATTTACATTGCCCTTTCGAAAGTATCGCTAAAACCTTGGGTTGGGTTGACGATCGGGTCTACTTTCCACGGCTGGTGGCCGTTGCTTAGCCTGGCGTTGCCTAGTGTGTTTTCTGTTTGCTTGGAATGGTGGTGGTATGAGATCATTCTATTTCTTGGTGGACGACTGAGCAATCCGGAGTCTTCAGTTGGGGCAGTGGGCATATTAATGCAAACGACAGGGACCTTTTACGTATTCCCTAATGCTCTGAGCGTGAGCATATCGCAGCGTGTGGGCCACGAGTTGGGTGCGGGTGAAGCTACCCGTGCCAAGAGGGCAGCCGTAACCGGTATATCAGTTGCTCTCTCTTTCGGCTTCGTAGCTCTGGCTCTGGCAATCGCTCTAAGATCCGTGTGGGGAAAAATGTACACTAATGACCCGTTGACATTGGCGTTGATCTCGAATACGCTTCCAATCTTAGGCCTATCAGAAGTCGGGAACGCGCCCCAAACGGCTGCCTGTGGTGCCCTGATGGGATCTGCCAGGCCTAAGGTGGGAGCCCGTATCAATCTAGCGTCGTTTTATATCATTGGTTTGCCGGTTGCGGTTCTTTTGACATTCAAATTGGGAATTGGGTTTGTGGGGTTATGGTGGGGGTTAGTTGCAGCACAGTATTCTTGTGTGGTGATGATGTTGTACACATTGTATCAAACAGATTGGAAGTACCAGGCTGTAAGGGCCGAGGAGCTTACCCTGGCTGCTGGAGAAGATGATTTGAATACCAGCCTAGTAGCTTGATGTCATTCCATACTTGGATCAAGTTTGTTTTGCGGAGAAGTACAACAGATCATTCAACCATCAATTTTGTCAAGATGTTGCCAAGTGGCCTTTGGCCTAACGGCTTCAGGAGTGCACTTAGGTGCTAATGTAAGGAAGTTAGGATTTTAACTCTATTTTTAATGTGCTAATTTTAATTATTCTAACAATACTGACTTTCATTGATAAAAAAAATTGTCAATGGATTTGTAGAATTGTGGAGTATGTAGCTCCAATCTATTAGAAATTCAAAGAACCCTATACTGGATATATTTAAGAAATACTTAACAAACAAATAAAACTAAGATGAGAGAAACTTATTCATGGCTCCGCCGTGAACAAGTTTTTTACAGCAACAACCGATCGCAACCGTCCAAAAGTATTCTGGACGGTCTGAATTTTTACGAAACTTTTCCGGAAAAAAGTTTAACTCTTCCCCGGAAAGTTTCATTAACATCCGGACCATACAAAACACTTTTAGACAGTTGCGATTGGCTCTGTAAATAACTATTCACAGTCCTCCATTAAAAATTAAGATTTTCTCAATTAAGATTCATTTCTACAAGAAAATAGTTACTGATAGGTGAACTTGTGCCTAATTTGGCAAAAATTTGTTAGGGTATCTCCAATGGTATAACCAAAATTGGATAATCATAACTTGTCATCTAATCTTTTGGTTATCCATTTAAGAGGTTGATAACATTAACAATGTGAAGTCTCAGATCTATTATGAAAAATACATTTTTAGTAGAGAGATAGAGAAAGTTGGGAATAAATGTATGTAAGGACCAAATTTCGAAGTGTGTATTGGCAATTCCATATGACAAAACACATATTTTATATCGAGTTGTAATTTAATTTTTTTTTAGGCTAGTGAGTCTGCATAGGACTAGAGTGTGTAGACACCCCAATTTGGCCTAACGATTATTTCAAGTCCCACCTTGGGACCATCCCGATGATGAAATGGATACAGTGATTGCTGATTGCCTTCTCGAGAACCTTAGGACTTTCGGTAAGAACTTTGAGCCACTTAGAGGACCCAATCCAGAGCCATATAGCCTCTCAAACAGAAAATACAGAAGCCTAGGAGAATCCATCTGTCGGCCGTAACATCGATCTCACGGCCTTAACATCATTTCCTCACCCGAGCAACCTGTTGCTTGAAAATCTCCCTGAGAGATCAATCCCTCGGCCACAAGATCTATCCTTCGGCCGCAACATCGTTTCCTCGGCCGCCAGATCGTCAAATCCATTCCTCAGCCATAAGATCGATTCCTCGGCCGCCAAATCCATTCCTCGGCCGCCAGATCGTCTTTTTCCAGAATTCTGGAATGTTCTGTCAGTCGTTTGATCGACGCACCAAAATCCTAGCAGCCTTTTTCCGATGCGTTCGGGCTACGAAATAGATCAAGTCTAGAGATCTTTGAACCCTAGAATTCCTTTTTGATTCACGCCATTTGATTGGCCGGAGTGAGTCATCCCTATGCCTATATAAAGAGGCCTTAGGGTTCCGAAATTAACATTCAATTCCTCCATCTCATACCTCAAAACTCTGCAGAAATCATCTCACATACTCCCTCTATAGAAGCCCTAACCTTCCAAAGGCAGCCACATCCCGAACGATCAAACCCCGAAGTACAAACCCTAACCCTAGGGTTTTCGAGAAGCAAATCAGTCAATCCCTTCTAATCCGAAGCAATCAAGCTACTGAGGGATCAAGGTGGTGAGGCCCAGGGGCCTATGGTTTGATCTCTTTTACGTTTTTATGCATTAATCATAGAGTTTTGATTATCTGTTAAATATCTGCTCTGGTGTGAGGAAGAACATCGGTTAGGGGATCAATCCTTCGGCCGATATATCAATCCAGTGGGATCCCTCGGCCGTGAAATCTATTCACCGGCCGAGAGATCCATTTCCCTGGGACAGTTTGTTTTGTTCAGCTTTCTGATGTATGCTTTAATTATCGCACTGGCTCACCATTAACTGCTTAAAGGCTAAAAATAGACTACGTGTTAGAATTAAATAAAGCAAGTGTATGTCTTATGTTGAACAACTATGGGCCAGCCTCACGGCTGGGCAGAGAGGGGTGCCTAACACCTTCCCCTTACTGTACTTTTGGCTCCTGTACCCAGAATCTCCATCTATTTTCCTAGTTTTAATAAACTGGGTGGCGACTCTGTTTTGATGATAACCGCTATCGTGTGGCGATGTTCCTAGTCATGGGAATATCCACGATCTTGGTTTATGAAGCAAGCAACCAATCGAGCAACAAACGATCAATCTGTATGGCGATGCCCCGTCTGGGAGGTGTCTACAGTTTTTGGCGACTCTACTGGGGAAATGAGAGCCATAACCAGAAAGTTCAACATAAGACTAATACATGCCTTGTCTAATTCACTTATCATATGCATCGAGCGGGCAACCCGTTGAGTTCACCTGATATCCCGGCATGACACGGGCTATGTTGGGGGTTCCAGCAAACTCCACAGTCACTCGTACCTAGTGGTACATCAAAAAGGGAATCACCCAATCGACGCCTATGATGGGCTGGTGAAAGGATTGGTGCCCTTTGACAATGGAGCATCCTGAGACTACCAAAACCTTGTATGTTTTAGAAAGCCATAGAACTTATCAAACTAAGACAGGAACCTACAGGCTAGGAACCTACTTGCATTTTCACTTTCAAGTTCTTCCTCACACCTTGTATCATCTGTTGTTGTAAATAACTTTTTTTCTGTGCAGAAGGGTTGGGATTTTCAGCCCAAATCCTAACCCTACACAAGCCAAGTACTGACTTACAGGTACTCTACTTTTCAAAGCAGACACAATAAGTAAAACAAAGAAGCAACCACAGCCAATTTTATACTCTTACAACACCTGAAGTTACGCCAAACAGAGGTCTTTGCAGCCGTCCCGTCTGTCACCCTCACCGGCCAAAACACCTGCACTGCAACGGTCCCAATCACTTTCAAGGACTTCGCGGTCATCTCCTCAACAAACTCAATCATCTACCAAATCCTAAGCTTTATCAAGTAATCCTCCCACTCTCATGGCAGATAACGATGCCATTTTTGCTGATCACCAAGCTCAAAGTCGCTACCTTACTGGTAGAGAAAGCAGCAAGAGATGCTGAGGATGAAGAGAAATCAGTGGAAGATGAGAATCCTAAAGAAGTGGTATTGGCAGAAAACCCCGAATTGGCCAAACAAGTTAAGGAGATCAAACATGCTCTGGCCCGTTCACAAGGGGACCAAATTCTGGATTTTGAAGGACTCTGCCTTTTTCCAGATTCTCAACTACCTGAGAAGTTCAATGGAACTGGCAATCCCACTAACCATGTCCGCCATGTCATCAACACTCTGAAGCCAATGGCTTGAATGATGAGCTCATTGTTCAGTTATTTCAAAGGACTCTTACTGAAAGCGCTCTCAATTGGCTTCTCACTTTGGAGTTTGTGCACTATCATACTTGGCCAGAAATTGCCAATGCTTTTGTCAAGCAATATGCATACAACGTCCAAATTGAGTTAACAACTCGAGATTTGGAAATGACTAAGCAGGAGTCAAACAAGGACTTTGCAACCTTTGTGGCTAGATAGAGAGAAAAAGCCGCCAAGATGAAGAACCGCCCCTCTGAGGAAGATCAAGTGAGAAAAGTTGTCAAGAGTTTGCAGCCCAAGTACCTCACGCACATTTACACTCAGGCTATCACTGATTTCAAGCGCCTGCATGCTACTAGGCTGCAGATTGAAGATGGGATCAAGCTAGGCCTCATTGGGAAAGAAGAAACTCCTCCACCCAAGAAAAACCTTCCCAACCCGTACATCTTCTGCCTCCGTCAACACCCTTAACTCAACCTTACCATAAGACCCTTTTCAAATTAGCTCATCCCGAAGCTCAAATCGCCCCGGTCGCAACTTTGACCCCTCGATATGACCTCATCTCAAGCCTCAGCCATTCTGAGCCGTAAGGGGCATCTCAAACCTTTAAACAAATCACTTCCTCAGCCACTCTATGGCCCAAACCATGATCCTAACAAACAGTGCGCCTACCACCAACACCCTAGGCATGAAACAGATAACCGCATGCGTCTCCGCCAGGACATTCAAGATCTCATTGATAACCGAACTATAAAACTTCCAAAACCTGATGTGCAAGCCAATCCACTTCTTACTCACAATGCTGAACCACCACCCCGAAACATTGATCTCATAATCCTATCTCACAACCCCACATACAATCCTGGCCAATACATTGTCCAAAACAATCAAGCCAAGCCAACCTTTACCTTCCCAGAGGAAGATGAATGTTTCATGATGGAGGAGGAAGAAAACAATGAGTCCGATCAATCGGAAGTGATCGATCCCGACATGTCTGACAAAAGTAATGAAGAAGAACAAGCAAAGGGGAAAATGACTTTGACGAAATGGAAGGAGAATACAATGATCCACTCGATGGAATCTCCTTAGCATCACTATTCAATCAAGTGGAAATAGCTGACGACTACACAATCAATAAGGAGGAAGAAAGGGTGATGAAAACCTAGACCAACACTTCCATTTGGGGACTACTCATGTCTCAAAGAAGTAGCCACCAGTGAAGATGGATCCAGTTCAAAGGCCCTGTTTGGCAAAGAAGAGGGTGTAAAAGAGTATAAAGTTGTGAAAGGCAAAGGTTTTGAAAACGACCTCGAAATGCTAAAATAGCTAAGAAGTCACAACATGGCAAAGAACATTAAACATTGCTTTTATCAAGCTAAAACATGTTTTGAGCCCCTGCTTGGGCATTTAATTTCTACCAAGTGAATTCCTTTTTCATCCTCTAGACTATGCTTATTCAATGATTTATTTCCTAAATTGCAATTACCAATACACTATAGTCTCTTTGCCAAACAAGGGAAATTTCAAGGAATCAAGTTCCTTGTGTCGCTGACAAAAAGGAAGGAAAGGATGAACTCTAGTTGCTTAAGAAACAAGGTTTTTGTCAAAACTTAGAAAGAAGACACTATCTCCGCGAGAACACTTAGGGTTAGCTCGCTCATTATGAAGGTACAAACACAAGGGAGATTTAGAAAAATATCTCCATCAAATTCCTCTCCGAAACGCAGAAACCCTCTTGAGAGAAGTGCTCGTTGGGTAACCTGAAAACCCAAGCAAAAGTAAGAGCAAAGCTTGCTAGGGCATGAAAATGCAAAAATGCAGCCTAGGCAAAAGTTAAGGCATTCAAAGAAAAGCTCGCTAGGGACTCAACCTCCATTAGGTAACCTATGCAAAATCAAGAGCATGTGAGAAGAAAAACCAAGAGTGAAAACTCAACCTCAAAGGTGATGATTTTGGAATTACGTAAAAGGCCTGATTCCTTGATTAGGGATACGTAGGCAATCTCTCATCGAGATGCGGCCCAAACATTTGGAGAGAAGGAAAAACATCAACAGATTTGTACTCAATGATAGGCATAGCTAACACTGCGTATTGAGCTCGCAAAAGATGAGTATGCTTTTCTCAAAGAATTGGCAACAGCAATAGACACAAGAATTATAGTTCATCCCCTCTAACCTAAATGTTTTTTGACACAATGAACGGAATACCTCGAAAACTCTCGAGTTTGGGAATCAGACTATGGAACATGGCAAAAGCAAAGGCAGGAAAACCAAAACCAAGCATAATAAGGGAGAGAAAAAAGGATGCCACTTGGCCGAAACAAAATCTACCTTCAAAAAATCAAAGTAACAGCCGAATAATATATACATCGGCCGCAACATCGATTCTTTAGCCGAGTAATCAATTCTTCGGCCAGTATTTCATTTTCACAAAAATTACTGTCTATCAGCAAATACTTGTTCAAAAAGCCATGTTCTGACTATCATATGCAAACTCAAGACATCTAGGGGCATAAAAAGCATTTCTCATTACATGAACAAAAGCTTGCCTACAAAATCATCACTGTGGTTGTTTTCATTATACAAATACAGTTTCTGCTTCTCTCTTTGCTAACCATGAACAGGAAGGAAAAAGAAAATCCTAAAGCTGGTCGTGACGCCGTCTTCGAGACGATCTCTGAGATGAAGAAGGGGATTGCTGGCTATCCTCCCCACTGACAGCTGGTGCTCACTCAGCCTCAAGCTATAAGGAAAAGAATGCAAAATAAGGGGCAAGCACCAAGCGCCTCTTCTCTGTCATCAGAATGGAAGGAGACAAAGGAAAGGGCCCGTGGCCAAACAAGAGCAACTGAAGGAACATCAGGCAGAACCAAGGAGAAATGGCAGTACTCCATACAGTCACCTGCCTAAAGAAGCAAACCCGCCCAGTCTCTGATCTGAGCATTCTCCAAGTCTACTTTAGACATCGAAGAAGTGGACCTCATCAACGCCGGAGGAGGAGGAGGAACAAACTGAAGATCCTCAGCACGCAGGCGCCACTGGGTGGCCACCCGATCACATAAGTACCAAGCTTAACAAAAGGGACCCTCGAACAGGCTACGAGTATAATCTAGAACCCTGGAATGCGCAAGAGGGGTGTCCTCTGATACACCACTCCAAGGGTTGAACCTCGCCTGCAAACAAAGTCTAAATCAGCCACAGCACAGAGGAATGGAGATCTAAAAACAAGGAATGCAAGGGGTACCTAGTCAACCGTCAATCGGTCCAAAACTCGTCGCCAAAATTGGCGACCGTAGCTTCCGTTGGCCCACCAGCCATCGCTCACAGTGAGAAACACAGTTCACATCCTCATGCTTGGTATCAGTTGGAAACTGAAGAGAAAGGAAGTAAAAAAGAAGGATATACCTTAAGCACACGGTAGTGACCGCCAAGGATAAAACTCTTGTCCCGTGGGCAAGCTCTAAGATTGCCATACAGGGTGGCCAAAGCGGATGATCCCCAATCAAACTCCTTAATGGCCCCCAAATGCTGCAAAGGGGCCAAGAGCTGTGTATGCACTGAACTATCCTTGTTGGCAAACAATGTCTGCCCGAGGAGATAGAGAAGGAAAGCCCGTGTCAACTGCTCAATACTCACCTGAGTCAAAATATCAGTCTTCATGAAAGTCTTGCTCAGCTAAGAGACATCAACTTGACCTCGAGAGTGAAGAGGAGGCATCTTGCCCAAGAACCACTCCAAAGCCCCTACCCGCTCCCAAAGCCTGGGGTCAACCCAAAGATGAGCTCCACCTATTCGAAGGCCAGTCAACGAAGAGAAGTCACCTGATGTGATCGTCGTCTCACCAACAGAAGGAAAATGGAATGTGTTGGTAGTATCCCGCCACCTTTCAATCAACGAGGTCATCAATGACCAATCCATCTTCGGAAAGTTTGAGGCCCAAAGTGAACGCCTCAAAACCAGCAGCACGTACTAACTCCCGAGCCTGCTCTGGCAACGTCACAAACCACTTGTGCACCTCTGCAAAACCCGACAAAGGAAACTTATTGAAACATTGAAGATGCTCAAGTGTTGCTCAACGGCTCTATGCCAACCAACTCAGCGGTTCTATGTCCACAATCATTTAATGGTCTCACTCACCTAGTGACCTCAAGCTCATCACTCCAACAGTCAGGCTCATTCAGTAGCTCCAACTAGCCACCTGGCAACACCATGTGCTCCTTGTTCGCCATCTCAGACAGCATCATAACCCAGCAACTCTCTAATATTCAACTCAGTGGCTCAAACGCCCATGAAAACACCGTCTCTGCAAGTACCATACTTCTTGCACCATCAGGTCACTCAGCAGCACCATGTGCTCACTTTTCAAGCCATTCAACAGTTCTACGTACGCTCATCCCTGTACTCAAAAGCTCCATACCCATTATCACCCAGCAGCATTAGGCTCACTATCAGCAGCTCCGTGTTCATCTAGCAGCCCTGTGCCCAAGTCACTCCGCGCTTACCTCAACAGCCGCGTGCCTACTATCTCAGTCATTCAGCAGCTCTGTAGCTACCCCGAGCTCACGTCTTAAAGATAAGCAGCCTCACCACTTCTAGGTCGGTGAAGTAATCCTGTGGCTCCCACTCTAATGCACATTCATGCAGTTCTGGCCCAGCGCACCCTCCGGAAGGCACTCCCAGCAGTGGAGGTAATGGAAAATCTCCCTAACAAAGTGGAATATGGTCAAGAACTAGCCTTGGGAACAATCTTGAGCATACTCAGAACTAGCCTTGGGGGCAATCCCGAGCATACCCAAAACTAGCCTTGGGGACAATCCCGAACATGTGGAATCTAGCCTTAGGGGTAATCCCGAGCATACTCAAAACTAGCTTGGAAAGCATCCCAAGCATGTGGAAACTAGCCTTGGGGGTATCCCCCGAGCAAATTCGACGTGATCAGAATCAGCCTTGGAGGCATTCCCAAGCAAATACAATACAAACAGGACTAGCCTTGGGGACATATCCAAGCACGAAGAAACTCTCTCTCCGTAACAACAAGCTCGCCAGATGCTGGTCACTTGGCCACTAAGGATTATCAAGCCCAAACTCTTGCTCTGTAGCTCGCTATTGGCAAGTCACTCAGCAACTCTACGCTCGATACCTCAACGGCTCTACACCCCCTATCTTAATTGGCTCGAAGCCGTAACAATCCTCACTCAGCAGCTCTAAGCCCACCATTTCAAACTGGCTCGAAGCCATAAACAAACAATTCTCAACAGGCTCTAAGCCGCCCCAATCAACAAGATATCATCTATTCTCAAAGCCTGTACTTTGAATGCTCAAAATCTAACATTTTGAATGCTCGAAGCCCTTCGAATGCCCAACCACTGTGTACTGGATGCTCAAGTTCTACACTTGAATGCGCAAGCTCTACGTTTGAATGCCCAACCACTGCGTATTGGATGCCGAACTCGATGTTCGAATGCTTAAGGTTTATACTTTGAATGCTCAAGCTCTACGCTTGAATGTCCAACCACTGCGTACTGGACGCTCAAAGCCTGTACTTTGAATGCTCGGATTCTGCCGTCCGAATGCTCGAGCTCTACGCTCTGAATGCTCAAGTCCGAAACTTGATAGAAGCTCTAAGCTTAAATCAACACACACGCACGGGCCCGTGCACATTTGCATCAATTGCATCAACACTATCACATCGAGCCTGCATTATCATATCTGTTCACATCTAACAACCACCATCACACATATACACTCTGCATATCTCTCATGAAACAGGTCAACCCTGCAATCAACCGGCTCTACGCCTCGACTTTATTGATCTGTCCAGCACCTCGATCCTTTGGCTCTACGCCAAAACTTATGATGAGAAAGCTCCGTGCACAGACCATCAGAATGCAACCAGCTCTACGCTTTGGTTCAAATCACGTTAAGCTCTAAGCTCTGACACCTTAGGCTCTCGCCTTATTATCAATACCAGCTCCGCGCTTCGGTTCCATCCAGCCCTAAGTTCACCTCAGGCCCTCGCCTCAAGACTGCAGTAGGCTCCATGCCTCAATCCAATCTCCCCTCGCCTCATGACTACAACCGGCTCCGTGCCTCGGTTCCCTCATCCTCAAAAGCTCCGTGCTCCAGTTACTGGCCCTACGCCCCTCATATCTCAAAAACAAACCGGCGTCCGACTCATCCCCAGCAGATGGCTTGGATTCCACCCCAATTACATCAATTCCTTCCAGCTCATTCGCAAGGATAGGCTACTCTACCGAGCTTCTCTCAGTCAAAGTAAGGATGATCAAGAAAAGCAAACGCACCTACCGTGTACTGATCTACCCCAAAATACTAAGGAAGCTCTCCGCAAAAAATTTCCCCGGTAGCCCCGCACTCCTTCAAATATCTTCCACCAAAACCCTGGCTCAGTCTAGGTACGTTGCACTACGGCTTTTTAAGCCCAAAGGTACGTCTTCTGTCTCTAACCCTCCAAACTTTTTACTTTTCTTTATTGCCCGAACTACGATTGGTCTGAATTTCCCTTGTGGAATACGTAGGCAAACTCCCGGCCCGACCATAACAAAAATGTAGGGAGTAAATCCCGAACAGGCACAAAAAGGGCCCGAACACGTGGTACGTGGGACCATGGTATAATTACAATAAAGACAGTCGCCGTACAAGGCGGTGATCGGCGACAGGGACCAGTGATATGAGAAGTCCTTGATCCAGGGAGCCTGAGCTAAGTCAAGGTCCAGTAACACGAGAGGATATTGGACCAAGGGATTGACACAGGACCGGTAACATGTGAAGTTATTGGTCCAGGTAGCTTGTTCGGCAACAGTGGGGCCGAATAGGGGGGATTTATACGAAAGCAGTCCCAGGCACAGGGAACTCTCCAGGAGGTTCCGGAAACAGAGATATTCCGTGAAGGAATGAGATCCCAATAAAATAGGATCTTGGGAAGATACCCAACGGGAATGGGAAGTTCAGCCAGTTATGGAAAAGAGTCCTAAACGGATTAAAGTGATGAACTGATAAGGGAACGAGGATCCAAGATGTTCTGGGTTTCCTATACGAGATAGGAAACTTAGGGAAACGTGGGAACTTGGGCAGCAAGCGTCCATAAACCTATAAATACAAGGTAAACCTAGAGGACAAAGGTACACAATACATTACGGTTTTACGCATTCTTCTACTTGAATTAGGGTTTTCGACCAGTACGTGATACTAACTTAGGCATCGGAGGGCCTTTGCCACGAGAGGCAAAGGTGCACTCACCCTTTGTCTGTTTTGCAGATAAAGACTCCAGCGACATATTAGGGTTCTGGCGAGGACCTCGAAGTAGCCGTTACGTTCTTGTGCTGCTTAAACCACTCTCGGTTTTTCTGCACTTACAATTGGCGCCGTCTGTGGGAAACGAAAGAGATCCCTCTGAAAAGCGACCATGATGGAAGAGGATCCAAAAACTCCACATGATCCGAAACACCAGTTGGGGGGAGGAGGTGGCAGCTCCCCACCGGATCCTCCGAGAAAGCCCGACGGTGGGCAAGCAAAGAAGCCCACAAACATGGATAATCCCCTGTCTATCCATGGCGACTCCAAGAACAAGGAGGGAAGGACGGCCACAGGCTCCACGAGAAGGAGTAGATCCCATCGTGAGGAAGAATCAGTGGCACATTCAAGGAGTGCGCACAACCGTGACGATATCTTGGATAAAAAGAGACAAGAGATCGAAGAGTATGCTCGTTTGATTAAAAAACGAGAATATGAGATACAGGAATTGCAACGGATACGAGGACATCCGGAGGATTCTGGACTGTCACGAAGAGATTCCAGAGGAGAAAGGCTGGCAATAGTGGAACACAAGAAGGCTCCTTCACGAAGAAGGGGGAGCCGGTCCAGGAGTCCCACTCCGAAAAAGGGAAGGGCTTCTTCACGAAAAAGAAGAAGCAGAAGCCTCACCCCCGAAGAAGGAGAGATTAGAAGACATCACAGGGATAGGTACGAGAGACCTGATTCCGATTGGGAAAAGAGTACTCCCAAGAAAGCAAAAGAGCGAGAGGAGGGAGCCATGTCTGCACGAGAGGCGGCGCGAAAAGCCCTCAGCAATATAGCCTCATCCCCTTTTTCAAAGAGATTGCAGGAGGCAAGGCTTCCGAGCAGGGTGAAGCACGGGGCATTCGTACTTTACGAAACAAATAATGATCCCGTGGCACACGTACAACACTACCGGCAGGCAATGTTCATGCACGACGGGGATGATGCAATCATGTGCAAGATGTTCCCATCGAGTTTGGGGAAAGTGGCCTTGTCGTGGTTCCATAAGCTGGGGCCGAACACCGTGCGAGGATGGAGACAATTGGCTGAAGAATTTACTGCTCGGTTTCTGACGAGCAGGAGAGCACCAAAAACCTTTGAAAGCCTCTCTGTTATGAAACAAGGAGAGAGTGAGCCGATCAGAGATTATGCTAAGAAGTACTGGGAAACTTTCAACGAGATTGAAGGGTGCAGTGAGGAGTATGCCATAGCCACGTTCAAAACAGGGTTGCCTGTTCGGGGAGAGCTGCGTAAATCCCTGAACATGAACCCGGTAGATACACTGGCAAGGCTAATGGAACGAATCGAGCAGCATGCCAGAAACGAGGATGACATACTGCGTGAGGACAACAGGATGGTTGCCGAACAGGCGAAGGTTCTACCGAAGAGGGCGGACAAGCCAGAGCCCAAGACCTAGAAAGATAGGAAGGAGTACGGGCAGGTCAAGAAAGAACCGTATAAAGAGAAGCACGCCCCAGACCCCAAGTCTTTCTTTTCGGTGACAACGGTTTGGAAGGAACCAATCTATCGGATTCTTTACAAAATAAAGAATCGCCCATATTTCAAGTGGCCCCCAAGGCTGGAGGGGGACAAAGATGCGAAGAGGGCTACGAGTCAGCATTGTAGTCACCATAAAGACTGGGGGCATATGATGGAGGATTGCGAGATGTTCAAGCAACACCTCGATGATCTGGTCTCACGGGGTTACCTGAAAGAATTTATTCAAGAGGAGCACAAAGGTGCAGAGAAAGCATTGGAATTGGATTATGAGCAGAATCCAAGAGGGGTAATCCATATGATACATGGATTGGCCGCGCCTTACACGAGAAGTGAGGTGAGGTTGCTCCAAAGACAAGTAAAACACAACCAGCACGTGATGCAGTTGGGAAAGAAACAAGGACGTGAAGGAGAAGAATGCACTGGGGGCATAATCTTCACAGATGAGGACCTGGGGGGAATCCAGGTACCGCATAATGATGCCCTAGTCATAACCCTACAAATTGGGGAATATGACATGGAGAGAATCCTGGTAGATTCGGGAAGCTGCACGGATATACTGTATTATGACGCGTTCAAGAAGCTAGGACTGACACAAGCAGATTTGGTGCCGTCAACAACCCCTTTGGTCGGATTTAGTGCAGGAGCAGTGTGGCCATTGGGCAAAGCAACTCTCCCTGTTCGGGCAGGAACAGTTGTGCTAAGAACCGATTTTTTGGTGGTAGATGTACCATCTTCCTATAACGCGATTATTGGAAGGACATGGTTGCATAAGATGAGGGCGGTTTCCTCCACCTACCATCAGATGGTAAAATTTCCCGGGTCAAATGGTATCGAAAGAATAAAGGGAAATCAGAAGGTCGCCCAGCAGTGCTTGGTTTCTATAATCAAGAAGGCACCGAAGGCCCAGTTAGTTCAAGCAATTGAGGTTCCGGATCAGCCGACCATTGAGGATGTCGGAGGGGATCCCGCCGAGAAAGTGGTGGAAGGCTTGAAGAAGATTCAGATCAACGAGAATGATCCAGGAAGGTATTTTCTGATTGGGGAAAATCTGAATGAAGCAGAAGAGGAAGAGTTGGTAAGGTTCCTCAAGGAGCACGTTGATGTGTTTGCCTGGGTGCCCGAAGAGATGCCCGGAGTGGATGCAAATGTGATTTGTCACCACTTGAATGTGGATCCACAACATAAGCCCGTGATGCAGAAGAAGAGACGATCCGCCGTACAACACGTGGATGTTGTTATCGAGGAAGTGGACCGATTGCTCGAAGCAAAGGCTATACGAGAGGTATACTACCCAGAATGGCTGTCCAACACCGTGGTGGTAAAGAAGAAGAACGGGAAGTGGCGAGTTTGTGTCGACTTCACCGACTTGAACAAGGCATGCCCCAAGGATAGCTTCCCCCTCCCAGGATAGACCAGCTTGTCTATGCAACGGCTGGGTATGGGCGGATGAGCTTCCTTGATGCTTATCGGGGTTATCATCAGATAGCCATGTACGGCCCCGATGAGGAGAAGACATCTTTTATCACGCCAAGGGGGCTGTACTGTTATAGTGTCATGCCTTTTGGTCTGAGGAATGCCGGTGCAACATATCAGAGGTTAGCAACGATTATGCTAAAGAAGTTGCTCGGTAAGACCATGGAGGTTTACATAGATGACATGGTGGTCAAAAGCAGAGAGAAGGAAAACCACATCGCTGATTTAAAAGAAGCCTTTGAGATATTGAGAGAATATAAGCTGAAGCTCAACGCCTCGAAGTGTGCGTTTGGGGTAAACTCAGGGAAGTTCCTGGGGCATTTGGTCACCATAAGAGGGATAGAAGCAAACCCCGATCAAATTACAGCGTTGCAAAGGCTTCAAAGTCCAAGGACCACGAAGGAAGTCCAGAGGTTGACTGGGATGGCTGCGGCTTTAAACCGATTTATCAGCAGATCTAGTGACAAGTGCAGACCCTTCTTTCAGCTGCTAAAAAAGAGGGAAGGATACGAATGGGGAGCAGAATGTGAGCAAGCGTTCCAAAACCTGAAGAAGTACTTGGCAGCAGCCCCCCTTCTGTCCACTCCCGAACAAGGCGAGTCCCTAACTTTATATCTAGCAGTCTCCGAACATGCTGTAAGTGCGGTGCTACTAAGGGACAAGGGATCCGAGCAAATCCCTGTCTATTATGTCAGCAAAACGTTGCTAGAGGCAGAGACAAGATATCTGCCCCTCGAGAAGTTGGTCCTGGCACTAAGAACAGCGGCACGAAAATTGCCCCATTATTTCCAGAGTCACAGAATTGTGGTTTATACTGAGTATCCGTTAAAATCTCTGCTACGAAAGGCAGATTTCTCGGGACGTATCTCAACTTGGTTGGTTGAACTGAGTCAGTACGACATAGATTACCAGCCGCGCACCGCAATAAAGGGGCAGGTGCTGGCGGACTTTGTAGCTGAGTTCTCACCTACGGTAGCTCCCCAGCCTCCTATGAGACAGGAGCCGAGAAAGGAGCAGGGAAAAGAGCAATCAACGAGAATGAAGAAAGCTCCCGCCGAACAGGATCCCACGGAGTGGAGATTGTTTGTTGATGGCTATGCGTGTAACACGGGATCAGGAATTGGGGTGGTACTTTTTCCTCCTGAAGGTGCAATGATGGAGCTATCCCTTCGATTGGGATTCAGTGCATCGAATAACGTGGCAGAGTATGAGGCACTCTTGGCAGGGTTGAGAAGTGCAAGGACCCTGAAGGTGAAAAAGATACGAGTGCATTGTGATTCACAACTCGTGGTGAACCAGTTGTCTGGGGAATACGAGGCCCGGAACGAGAAAATGGCTGC
The DNA here is from genome assembly GCA_018127125.1 of Rhododendron griersonianum. NCBI lineage: Eukaryota > Viridiplantae > Streptophyta > Magnoliopsida > Ericales > Ericaceae > Rhododendron > Rhododendron griersonianum. The sequence continues at coordinate 24,913,613 of CM030791.1, read as the reverse complement.
CTATGTGACGGCCGCCAGAGATCTGCTTGACACTTTCGAAAAGGTGTATATTGAGCAAATAAGTTCTGGGCAGAATGCCCATGCCGATTCACTCGCTTGGTTGCTGTACCGACAGAATTTAAGAGAAGGGTGGCAGTAGATTATCTTGCCGAGCCGAGCATCGGAAGAAGTGTGGAATTGGTCTTGGACGTGAACCAAGGACCGAGTTGGATGGATCCAATAGTGGAGTTTCTACGAGATGGGATACTCCCCATAGATAAAAAAGAGGCTCACAAGATTAAAACAAAGTCTGCACGGTTTTGGCTGTCACCAGAAGGAAAGCTGTACAGAAAATCCTTCACTGGTCCATACTTACTTTGTGTGCACCCCGAGATGGTGCAGAAGTTTCTCCACGAGATCCACGAGGGAACGTGTGGGAGTCATGCTGGGGGTAGGTCAATTGCCCACCGAGCAATAACCCAAGGGTACTGGTGGCCTCACATGCAGGAAGACGCAAAGGTGTACGTAAAGATTTGTGATAAGTGCCAAAAATTATCACCGATGATCCGAACACCAGCCGAAGATCTGGTGCCCTTGACAAGTCCTTGGCCCTTCGCACAATGGGGGATGGATATCGTGGGTCCACTACACAAGGCAACTGGAAATAGGAAATTCCTGTTGGTAGCAACAGACTATTTCACCAAGTGGATCGAGGCAGAACCATTGGCTAAGATCACCGAGCCTATGATAGAAAGGTTCGTCTGGAAAAGTATAATCACTCGATTTGGGGTCCCTTATTCACTGATTACGGATAATGGGTCCCAATTTCAGAAAAAATTTAAGGCCTTTTGTGCCCAGTATGGAATAAGAAATTATTATTCCACCCCAGCCTACCCACAGAGTAATGGGCAGGCAGAGGCTTCCAACAAGACTATACTTGATGAGATCAAGAAGAGGTTGGACAAGGCAAAGGGGAAATGGCCCAACGAACTGCCACTTGTTCTATGGGCGCACCGAACAACGCCTAGGAGGTCTACGGGAGAGACCCCCCACTCATTAGCATATGGAACTGAGGCTGTAATTCCATTGGAGGTTGGTCTGCCGACCAACAGGACCACTTTGGTTGAAAGTGGGGGCAATGACAGAGCCCTGGAAATAGAATTGGACCTTGCCGAAGAACGCAGAGAAAGGGCCTTAGTGCATTTGGCTTCTTATCAGGAGCAGCTGATGAAAAGCTATAACAAAACTGTCCATCCACGAGAGTTTGGCATTGGGGATCTTGTGCTTCGAAAAGTGCTCGGCAATACCAAAGTAGCCAACGAGGGCAAGTTGGGGGCAAACTGGGAAGGCCCATATAGAGTTACAGAAATTGCGGGCATTGGGGCATATCGCTTGGCGGACCTGGACGGGAACCCGGTGCCAAGGCCATGGAATGTCCACAACTTGAGGAAGTTTTTTGTCTGAAATTTTCAGCATATTTTTTATTCTGTTTTAGGATGCACATCATGATTGTGTGGGAATTTCGAGTAAAATTCCTTTGTTTTTTAGTTGCAAGGGGTACGCATAACGCCCCCTTGAGTTTTTTGAATTATGAATAAAATTCTGGTTTTTAATTTAAAGACATTGTCTCTTTTGTCTTCGTTGTGATTAGAATACGAAGTAAGATTCGGTCCCTGCTCCTCACTTCGTATTGGGGAGCAGAGGGCTAGGTTTATGCCAAATACGAATATATTTGAGCAGATTCAAAACTTTGCAAGTACGAATATACTCGACTACGAACACAGGTATGAACAAACCTGGTGTGCATACGTGAATGTACACACTTTTCCCAAATATGAAGACATTTGGATAAACTAAGTATGAATACACTTAGACTTACGAACGTTTGGCGTGCATACGAAATTATGCATAGCTCCCCCAAATACAAAAACATTTGGGAATCTAAGCACAAATAAACTTAGATAGTTTTTTAGTTCAAACCAATAAAGAATGGGGAGCAGACGAATATGTACAAGTACGAATATACTTGGAGTTGTCCCCAAGCATGAGGAAAACTTGGGCAGCATATGAATACATGCAGATTTCAACTAAGTACGAAATACTCAGAGACGTATGACGAAAATACGAAATTATCTAAGTACGAACATACTTAGAGTCACCTCCAAATTACGAGGAAAATTCAGCAAGCATTCGAAAACATGCTAAACGAAATGATAAAGCTCGAATCCATTTGGTTAACTTTCCGGGCATGGGTTAACATGAGAGGCACCCTAGCAAGATTAATAGTCGGCCATGAAAGGGCCACTAGCAAAGTCAAAAGGCCATGAAGGGCCGGGCAAAACACAGTTAAGCGCCACGAAGGGCCAAATACTTAAGTTGGGAAATTTGGAAATGTATCAGTGCCACGCAGGGCCATCTTAACAAAAATATTCCGAGCAAGGGGAATTTATACCTGTTGATCAACGATAGGGTTTTGAGTGACTAGGGTTGAGTCTTGAGTGACTGAAGCTGGGGTCTGATCTTGAGGGACAGGAGCAGGTGTTTGCGCGGGAACATCTTCCACAGCAATGCTTCCATCTGTTGGACCACCACCGGCTTCCTTCTGGCCAGGGTTAGTCACTTCATCATTAGCATCAGCACCGAGCTGCTCGGGAATATCCACGTTGGGCTCCTCATTCAGATTGTCCTCCTCTTCCTCGATCTCATCTTCATCTTGGGCTACCGTAGCGCTCGGAAGATCAATTTCCGTCCACAGGGAAGAAGATTCAGCTGTACCAGACTTCCTGAGGCCAGCAGCAAATACTTGATCTTGGATCTTGGGCATCTGATTTTTGTAGCTTTCAGTGGCTACGTTGATCCCTTCGTTATATCCCTGCTGGTAAGACGTCTTCGCCTCGCTTTTGCTCGCCTCCAGCTCTATCAGAGTCTGGTTCAGGCTATCTTCAGCACCATCCAGCTTGTTCTTCAACTCAGTTGCCACGTTTCGAGCTTGGTTTCTCTCTCTCTCAAGCCGGGCTATGGAGGTCAGGAGTTTGGCGTTTTCGCTGGCCAGCTTTGCACGCTGGGGCTCTGAGTGGCCTAACTTTTGGGCCATGGCCACCATTTTTTGTGCAGCCTGAACATATTTTGATGGTTCAGTAGCAACAAGTGAGAAGAGGACGTAGTAATGTAACTAGGAAATAAAAAGGGTGAGACAGGTTTACCTTGAAGCTGTGCACCATAAATGATCCAAGCAGGTTGTCCGGTGAGTTGACTACTTCCTTTTGCATGTCCCCGGGCAACATGAGAGCCTGGGATAGGGCCAGAGCGGTCCCTTCGGACTCCACGCTGTCCCGGACAGTGACGGTCTTGTTTCCGTGGGAAAGTTGGGGAGCCCACACTGGAGTTTGGGGTATTGGAGTTTGGGTTGAAGATGCCCCAGGTGCTTCGAGACTCGGGCGTTTGTCCCTGTGGCCTGCCTCGATTTCCTCGGGAGAAAATCCAGGAGGAGCGTCAATCTGTGTTGTTCCTCGGCGGCCATGAGGAGGCACCGGGCTCTGGGAGCGACCGCGGCCCCGAGAAGTGCCACGGCCTCTTCCACGGCCTGCTCCTGGGATTGTGAGGAGGCTTTCGAGGTTGATGGGTTGATTCATTTCTGGAGAAGGAGGAGATGGAGAGTAACCGTCGGATGACGTAGATGCTTCCTCGACAATTTCCACGGATGAACTGCGGAATGGAGGAGTCCGAGAACGTCTTTCCTCCTCTATTTGCTCGGGCTGTGCGAGCCTTGCAGCGGCAGGACCAGGAACTGGTGGGTCGTCTGCTGCTCGGATGCGCCGATCAATGAAGCCCCCGTACGATGCCCTGTAGCTCAGTAGCACTTGCGCAGCTCTTGCACGGCCTGCTAGATAAGTGCCCTCACCATTGAAATTTAGGGCCTGGTTGATGTGTGCCAAATGTACTTGGGGGGTGACGATGGCGTGCCCTTGATTGATGTTTTCAGCTGCAACATGTGAAGTTGGCAGTTAGAGGATAAGAAAACTAAGGAGTGCATTACGATTAAAATTGCTCGACAAGTAGATTTTATAAAGAGGAAAGAACTAACGTGGTTGCCCAAATCTGTGAGGGGCATGAAAGCCTATCACTTGACCATCCTCATTTCTGGGCTCGAAATGTCCAGTAACAACGAGGAAGTCATCATCATCTCCTCGGGCGGAGTCAGGCAACTCGAGCACCAATCACCTTCTGGAATCCCTACTCTTTAGGTAGTAGGTGAGGGCATCTTTTGTACGTGAGATGCTGTACAGGTAATGGATGTCATATAGGCCTAGAGACGTGCCTAACATCTGGTTTAGGGCATGTACGCCCATAACAACCCTAAAGAAGTTGGCGAAAACTTGCATGGGGGATAGCCTGTAATAGGCCAGAACCTGGCGGAGTAATGGCGCCAGGGGGAATCTAACGCCGCCCTCGACAATGGCAACCACCGGGATGTGGAGAGTGTCGTTGTTAGGACTTTGGCGTATGGCGTCTACGGGGGCCAAACTAGTGGCGACATCATCAGGAATCTCATAACGAGATCTGAATGAGGCCATGGCCTGAGGAGTACTGCAATGACGTCTGAACCTCCCCATTATTAACAGGGATGGTACAGATGAGTAATATGGGAACGAAGAAGCCCAGAAAGCAATTAAGGGAAACCCTAGACCAACGAGAGGTAAGGGAAGAGGGAAATGATGACTTACGATTGTGATGATCAGGGGTCCTAAGTGCACAAGCAAGGAATCTCGAGGTGTTGAACAGGGCTCCAATGGCGGACGTGCTTGAGAGTTCTGGTTGCAGAGGGAATCGAGACAGAGAAAGGGGTTTCGAAATAAGGGGAAAATCCAAAATTGCCCCAAGCTTAGTGGGGTGGCGTATGCGAAACGTCATCCCAACGCCGTTTAGGCGTTCCGTTTTCCGAAGAAATGTCCATTCGCATTCAATGCGAGCGGTACACTTTGTGCCACGTGGAAAGGTTGGGGCAGGAAAGGCCTGTCCAGCCCAAATAACGAGACGTTTTTTGGGCTGGTGTAATGATGATATTTGCACCAGTTTTGAGAAACGAAGGGTGCAGGAGCAGAAACAAGTGTTATTCGGATCTTAAGTAGCTTTGCTCGTCATATATGAAGAAATAACGAGTAAAGCTGGGGAGCAATTGTAGGGAGTAAATCCTGAACAGGCACAAAAAGGGCCCGAACACGTGGTACGTGGGACCATGGTATAATTACAATAAAGACAGTCGCCGTACAAGGCGGTGATCGGCGACAGGGACCAGTGATATGAGAAGTCCTTGATCCAGGGAGCCTGAGCTAAGTCAAGGTCAAGTAACACGAGAGGATATTGGACCAAGGGATTGACACAGGACCGGTAACATGTGAAGTTATTGGTCCAGGTAGCTTGTTCGGCAACAGTGGGGCCGAACAGGGGGGATTTATACGAAAGCAGTCCCAGGCACAGGGAACTCTCCAGGAGGTTCCGGAAACAGAGATATTCCGTGAAGGAATGAGATCCCAATAAAATAGGATCTTGGGAAGATACCCAACGGGAATGGGAAGTTCAGCCAGTTATGGAAAAGAGTCCTAAACGGATTAAAGTGATGAACTGATAAGGGAACGAGGATCCAAGATGTTTTGGGTTTCCTATACGAGATAGGAAACTTAGGGAAACGTGGGAACTTGGGCAGCAAGCATCCATAAACCTATAAATACAAGGTAAACCTAGAGGACAAAGGTACACAATACATTACGGTTTTACGCATTCTTCTACTTGAATTAGGGTTTTCGACCAGTACGTGATACTAACTTAGGCATCGGAGGGCCTTTGCCACGAGAGGCAAAGGTGCACTCACCCTTTGTCTGTTTTGCAGATAAAGACTCCGGCGACATATTAGGGTTCCGGCGAGGACCTCGAAGTAGCCGTTACGTTCTTGTGCTGCTTAAACAACTCTCGGTTTTTCTGCACTTACAAAAAACCTTTTTAAAAAACCCCTTGGAATAGTGGTTGGACCAAATTGAGTTGCTTTTTACAGCTTTGACTCTTACTCAAACATGTCTCGCGATCCGTCTGAGCTCAGTCAAAGAGGGGCATCTGTAGACACCCCAATTTGGCCTAACGATTATTTCAAGTCCCACCATGGGACCATCCTGATGATGAAATGGATACAGTGATTGCTGATTGCCTTCTCGAGAACCTTAGGACTTTCGGTAAGAACTTTGAGCCACTTAGAGGACCCAATCCAGAGCCATATAGCCTCTCAGACAGAAAATACAGAAGCCTAGGAGAATCCATCTATCGGCCGTAACATCGATCTCACGGCCTTAACATCATTTCCTCACCCGAGCAACCTGTTGCTTGAAAATCTCCCTGAGAGATAAATCCCTCGGCCGCAAGATCTATCCTTCGGCCGCAACATCGTTTCCTCAGCCGCCAGATCGTCAAATCCATTCCTCAGCCGTAAGATCGATTCCTCGGCTGCCAAATCCATTCCTCGGCCGTAAGATCGATTCCTCGGCCGCCAGATCGTCTTTTTCCAGAATTCTGGAATGTTCTGTCAGTCGTTTGATCGACGCACCAAAACCCTAGCAGACTTTTTCCGATGCGTTCGGGCTACGAAATAGATCGCGTCTAGAGATCTTTGAACCCTAGAATTCCTTTTTGATTCACGCCATTTGATTGGCCGGAGTGAGTCATCCCTATGCCTATATAAAGAGGCCTTAGGGTTCCGAAATTAACATTCAATTCCTCCATCTCATACCTCAAAACTCTGCAGAAATCATCTCACATACTCCCTCTATAGAAGCCCTAACCTTCCAAAGGCAGCCACATCCCGAACGATCAAACCTCGAAGTACAAACCTTAACCCTAGGGTTTTCGAGAAGCAAATCAGTCAATCCCTTCTAATCCGAAGCAATCAAGCTACTGAGGGATCGAGGTGGTGAGGCCTAGGGGCCTATGGTTTGATCTCTTTTACGTTTTTATGCATTAATCATAGAGTTTTGATTATCTGTTAAATATCTGTTCTGGTGTGAGGAAGAACATCGGTTGGGGGATCAATCCTTCGGCCGATATATCAATCCAGTGGGATCCCTCGGCCGTGAAATCTATTCACCAGCCGAGAGATCCATTTCCCTGGGACAGTTTGTTTGTTCAGCTTTCTGATGTATGCTTTAATTATCGCACTGACTCACCATTAACTGCTTAAAGGCTAAAAACAGACTACGTGTTAGAATTAAATAAAGCAAGTGTATGTCTTATGTTGAACAACTATGGGCCAGCCTCACGGCTGGGCAGAGAGGGGTGTCTAACACCTTCCCCTTACTGTACTTTTGGCTCTCGTACCCAGAATCTCCATCTATTTTCCTAGTTTTAATAAACTGGGTGGCGACTCTGTTTTGATGATAACCGCTATCGTGTGGCGATATTCTTAGCCATGGGAATATCCACGATCTTGGTTTATGAAGCAAGCAACCAATCGAGCAAAAAACGATCAATCTGTATGGCAATGCCCCGTCTGGGAGGTGTCTACAGAGTGGAAGGAATCATTATTATTTGTAATTGAGAATAAGCGTTCGGGATAAAAAAGGAGGTCGACTTTTGCAAGACGAATTTTGGTGAAGACGGATCGATGGACGGATCAATCCGGTTATCAATCGGCATAATCTGTTTTTTAAATGAAAAAGAAACGTGGAAAAAAATCTATATATGGACTTTTTTTTCTAGGTTTCCAACACAACCTTATAAAAGAGAACAAGGGATGGCAAGGATTGGAGGCCACATATTATATAGCGTGAAGAAAAGACAGTTGTGGCGGCAGAAGTATGAAAAATCAAAGCAACGGGTTTATTTGTGTGCTATTCGCGCGTGAAGGGATTTCTCTGAGGTTAATTGGAGGGCTTGTGGACTCAAGGCCGTTGGCGATCAAGATCACTGGGTGCGGTGTACGTGTGACTCGGCAGGTAGTACTTAGAACGGTGTGAAAATTTACTTCGTTTGGATAGGTATATCTGTAACTGCACGATGATTATAGTGATTTGATTCCTTCCCGTGGTTTTTACCCATTCAGGGGTTTTCCACGTATATCTCTGCGTAGTGCGATTGATTGCTAGCGTAGTTTTTAATTGATAGTATTAATTAGTGATTCACTTTCATACCATTAGGGTTTTTACGGATTATTAGGGAATCCTGATTTTTCAATGTAAGTGGGTGGTCCATTGATAGTTGATAGGGATGGGAGAAGAGAGAAAGAGAGAGAGAGAAATGGAAAAGAGAGTGTGTGATCCCTATTAAATTTTGCTATCCAATGAGAAAATATTGTTAGGTTAAGTTCGGCTAAGATTTTTAAGCTTTTTCATGTTTTTTCCTTATTCAATTTTTTTTTTTAGCGTTTGTTATTAATTTCTGCGTCTAGTTTTTGTGGATTATTGATTTGTCTTGTCAAGACGTATTGGAAAAACTAAAAAATTATGACTTTTACCCAAATATTTTTTGAAATATATCCAAGATAAAACCCAAAAAGTTGGATTTTTTGTATTTAACAGGCAATCAATTAGAGAATTAAACAAACATGAACAAATGAGTACTTTTTGTATTTAACCGACGATCTTCTCAAATTATGCCTTTCCACAACTGACTAATAATCTCCATACCCCCACCAAGTTGTTCTACATTGAGGGGAAGCAAAGGAAGTTTAGGAAAATTATTTTAATTCTTTCACCACTTCGAATGGGAAATTCGGCGGAAGATATATAGAACAAGCAATAGTTAAATTTCACAGAGGAAAATATGAGCACTAGTTGTCCAACAAATACAACAAATGGCATGGTGTATCAAGTAGAAAAACCTGTATCAAACAACGCAACGCAAAAAGTTGATGGTATTAGAATGTCTACCTTCAGTGAAAATTCACATACTGCAATCTGTAGAACAACAGTATAGGTTAAAATTGTACCCAGCCCGCTGCCTAACATTTCTCGGAGATTGGTTTATGATGTTCTAACTTACAGATATTTTCCCAAGTAACTCTCCGCAGAACCAACATGTAATTATGTGCAAGGGGCGGTCTGAGCGTAGTGTTGCACGACGAAGAGAGTAGACCATAGAGAAGAGAGAAGAAATATATATGGATTAGTGTGGAGGGGAAAGGAATTTTACTTTTTTAAAATTGTATACTACAAATCTTGATTTTGAAGTTTTCACCTGCTGTAATAACTTCTAATATGTCCTAGTTAACTGTAGTTAAGTATTATGGCACACCTCAGCCACACCCCTCTCACATACAGGTGGGATCCGTTCCAGTGGAACCCATGTATGTGAGAGGGGTGTGGCTGAGGTGTGCCACACCGATGTGCCTCTAGCATTTCTGTAACTTTTTACGAATATCTTGTTTTTACTAGATTTCTTTACTTCAGGCAATTTAAGGATTCAAACCTTTATAGCCTTGTTCCAACGAAATGGAAGGGTTCGCCTTAATAGAGGGAAAAATACACGTTGAGGAGCCAAACCATCCTCCATGTAGATGGGTCTTCCCGAACAAAAGGAATTACGCCCGGCCACGTGTGATGCACGTAGAAGTATGTTTGACACCACGTGAGGGTGCGTCATAGAGGATAGCCCTGACCACGTACGGGACACGTGGTCAGGTCGGCAGCACTACGAGAGGGTGCATAAGGCCGAACACGGTACTTGATAGATTATAACATGCAATAATGCTCGTCACAACGGTCGAGCAAAAGGTTCAACCATAAGAGTGTAAACCCTAGTATAGCCGACCTACGAGTTAGGGTGGTTATTCTGGAATGAGCATCCTACCTTCCTACGCGATAGGAATGGATCCCGTGAATAAGGGAAAGAGATTACGCTGATTGTATTGCTATATGGAACGAATTCCATATAGGAGAAGCATTCCTAATGAGGTAGGTTTCCGTACGAGTTAGGATACTTGGAGGGCAAGTCTAACCAAATCTATAAATAAAGAGGTAAACTTCATGAGAAAGGTACAAAGTCTTTGGCTATTGCTTTTACATACGTGAATTAGGGTTTCTCAGTTAGTGCGTGATCTAATTTAGGCATCGGAGACCTTTGTCGATGAGAGACAAATGTGCGCTCACCATGTCTTGTTTTGCACGTATTAGAGATCCGGCGACCATGCCTTGTTTTGCACGTATTAGAGTTCCGGCGACGAGCACGAGCGGCTTGATCTCAAAGGGCGTGTTACAACACTACGTGGATTTATATTCCCTCTAAACTCCACTGCACAAGGGTGAACAGAGTTTGTCACTCTCTTTGCCAAATTTAGCACGAGGGTGGACATGCTCTACCGGACAAACTAAAATTTATTTAGAAAGCTCAGTGTACCAGTGTTATTTAATACCGAAGTATACAAAAAGCATATGGATGCCTAGTTCTTCTTGGAAACGCATGTGATCATCTACATGCAGGGCCGGTCCAGAGGTAAGCTCAACAAATTTTTGGACTTGGACAACGCCCGAATTGGGCTAGGGCGACATGATTATTATTATTATTTTTATGATATTTAATGAAGATATATTTTGACGAAGGTATTGCATGAATATATCTATATAGATAATATATATAGATATAGTTTGACGCTTTGGGTTTGTTGGTCAACAACATCTACTAAAAAGCTTTATGACACCGGATCAACTGTTGTGGGAACTGGGATGCATGTTCGACTTTTCTTTTGAGGATATATAGATATATATATACTTTCTTAGAAAGATGTTACAAGAAGGATACTTGGAAACGTAAGGCTTGAGAAACATTAGAAGTTTTTTTTTTTATCTTCTCTGAAACTAAGGCTCTATTTGAAACCTTAGGGAAAGAATAGAAATAATTGAAAAGAAAATTAGAGAAAACCTGAAAGAAAAATTGGAAAGAAAGTTGAATTGAGATTTGAAATTTCCTTTCCTTTTTTTTAAGAACTAAACAAAGAAAAGAATTTTTTAAAATTCTCTTTTTTTCCACTTGTTTCTACAAATCCACATAGAACATAAGACTATGGGTTCTCCCTTTTCTATCATGATCCATATATAATGTCACGCCCTCAATTTTTAACAATAAGAAAATATAATTAATTTTTCATAGATAAATGATCTATTTCTCTCCACACATGCATAGCCATAGATGTCGTATCCAAAACCATTTCTTATACTAGCATCCTTTCAGACAATTATCCAAGCTACTATGTGTCAATATTACATGAAATTTGAAAGAGAAGAAAATGTTTAGTATCAATACAATCTTTTTTCTCCAAAATCCAAGGATAGACAAATGAAGTTACAAATTCATCTTCCAAAATATAGTTTATAAGATGATAAAAGAACTCTTTCAATATAAACATTTAAAGATCTCCAGCAATGCACCCCGGCACTCCACGCTATATACCTTGATTGGTACCTAAAAATGAAAAGGTTGAGCTATACTAACCCAGTAGGAAAATCTCTAACAAACTTTATGTGCAAATGAGATGACAGTTGCCAAGAAAATATTTTGATAAAAGTAACGACATTTGACAAAAAGAATTACCTCCAACACTTTCATTACTATGGGAAAACATACACACGTCAACATTTATACCCACACGTGCACGTCTTTATCCCAAAAACTCAACTTACCGTCACCAATATCCATTCTTGTTATTATCTTTCCAAAGTAATCCAAATTTTTTAACAAACTATTTTCTCTTTCTCTTCTTGTTCCACTAGCCAAACTCTCATCAACATGTTCACACTAAGCATATAGAGGAGGAACTTAAAGCAGACAATGACACATCGAATAATACCACACCATAACAACAAAGATACTCACACGTCTACCCAATCAATTTTTTAAATTCTCAAGCTAATGACCATCGTATCCTCCACCGTATCCCTCTATATCACCCCATCATTTCATAGTCAACAAGTCAAGATTTACCCACCTTTACACACACACACACACACCTTTCCTATTAGTCTTGGTTTTATTGACTTCCCGAAATCTCCCCCCTTTTTTTTTTTGAGTTTCCATTATAAATCTAAAATGCAAGTACCAATATGAACCTTTCATAATACATATATCGCATCTCAAGTATCTAACAAATTTCCACACCGATATCATAACAACAAGTCACAATAATTGGGAAGGTTATAAGGAAGAGAAGAAGACAAGTATCAATATCTCAAATGATCCAACGTACTAACTTTAATTCAAAGTTCATAGTTTCTCATATGAATACTCCATTCTTTCTTAGTTCCACATTATTGGTTATCAAAATAATTTTCAATTAAAACCTTCCATTTTTTTCCCAACTCTCCTCATGAATCACAAATTCCATACTTAATAACAGTGACATGCAACCATAGTATGAACATCGACATCATTTCACAATTTACATCAAAGGCCTCTTACTCACAACCACATTACCACCCCTTGCGTTGCTGTCTGTATTATCACCTCTTGCGTTGCAGTCTGCATTACCACCCCTTGTGTTGCAGTCGGCATTACCACCCCTTGCATTACAGTAAAATATCACCCATTAGTTGAGTTTTTGTATTACCACCCCTTGCGTTGCAGTAAAACATTCGTCTCCCAATTTCTTTGCTACAACCACTTAACCCCATTAATTTAATAGTTTCATCATCAGTCAATAACATAACCCGATGTGTTAATCAATCCTATCAGAACTCAATCTCATGAAAGTAAGTCAAAACAATCAAAGTCTAAGCAAACCATTCATTTCACTATTCATAGTCCATTTTATTCCCAAACCTTTCCTTGAAATTCATATATCCTACCACATCATCATTGATTCACTTTCTCACATCCCAACACGTATCAATCACATTTACCAAACCATCTCATAGTTCACGACAATCAATTAAAGAAAATGAAGCTTTCCCGATAGGTACCTAGCTAGCATTTTTGAGTTTCAAGTCCAACAATTTTTCACCCAAACCAAGTACAACTATCCCAAAACCAAACAATGCACTTATCACCCTATAACGCAAAGAGAGTGAGAAATTCTGACCATGTGACATTTATCACATAACTTTACAATATATATACATATATCCAAGGACATTCATACTAAATATTTTTCCAAATAATCATCAATACGACAAACATGCCGGACATTTTAGACTCCATAGTTCCTTCGACTTTCTCATTCAACTTTCACCATCTAAACATTTTTTTTTTGTTTTTTTTTCTTCTTATAAGTATAGTTTGCAAGTACTAACAATAACGTAGACACCCCAATCTAGGCTTCCAGATTAGTTTACTTTAATTCGGTTTTTGATTCCCCGATGATGAAACGGATCAAAAACACCCCGGGAATGATAAGTGTTTGATACCCCTTTTGAACCTAACCTAGGCCTAACCCATAAACCTACCGAAACCCTACTGGCACGCGTTGGTTGAGAACCAGCGCGTGCGGTTCAAAGTGCCAAGTTGTGGGCACACGACCCAAAAAATCCCGCATTTTTGGTATGGGAAAATTCCGGGTGCGCCCTTTTTGGAAAGCGCGGTGAAACGCTTCGCAAATCAGAGAGTCGCCACTCGGGTTTTGCGGTTAGTACCCAAGAAACCGTCCTTTTGAAAACGTTTGGACCACGTTTGTTTGATTTTGAAAAAGGCTTTTGTAGACTGGACCGTCGTCACCTTCGATCTTGAGGTTCGGGAGCCAGATTACGAGAGGGGAAGGGTTTTATGGCACCCCCCTCGCCCAGTCCGGAGACCGGTCTCTACTCAGGCATTTTATAAAACATTTGCATTTCTCTCTTTATTTGATCATTCTTTTAACCAGTTAGGGCGGGGGAACAGTTAATAGGGATTAAAACTGTAAACAAGTTGCATTTATGTACAAGATCGGTGGCAAAATGTTTATGGATGATGATGTTTGATCTAAGCAAATATAATAGATTGAGAACAAGCTTTTGTGGACATTTTAAGCAGACTGGAGCACACTGACCATGAAATGTTGCACACAGGATCTAGCCTGCATGCACTGGCCACTGCATGCAGTCATGACCTGCGTGTGCCACACCACAACTGGCGTGCGCCGGTAAGCCTAAGACCACAGCTTCTGTTATCAACCCTCTGGGCTCTGGAAAGGACCAGTGCACACCCAGGACAAACCACACAGTTTATAAAGGTTACTAAGCTATTACAGACAGATTAATGGACTTAAAAGCCCCCAAATAGACAGAAAACCCCTTAAATAGTGAGGGGAGGATGATCAGAGGCCTGGATGGAAGATCCATGCAAGGGCCAAGCCACTGGAATACAAACCACTACCGTACGCCACTCAAGGAGGGCCGTATGCCAGTAAGTCCTTGGTCCCAATGCTTTGGCTTTGCACATTCTGGGCTCTGGAACAGAACGAGAAGGACCCAGAAGGCCAAACTAAGCAAAAATACAGATGGAAGAGAAAGTAACTCTAAATACAGAAAGCTGTAAACTGGTTTTAACATGCAGCAAGGTGATCAAAGCTTAAATAATGCAAGAAAACAACGATCCATGATCCCCACGCCAGTTTTTGCACATACTACCATTACTGGCGTACGGCACTCAGTACTGGCGTGCGCCACTGATCATTGTGCACGGTTTTTGAAACCTTGCCAGCATTAGGGCCAGGACTGGTATAGATTACCAGCCTTGGCCCTGCTAGCCCCCCTCAGGGGTCAGAACAGAAAGCAGGAGCAAAAGGTATTATACCTTTTGCTTGTGAGTTTTGATGGATGGTTTGAACTTGAGCTTGAAGGTTGAAGGTTGGAAGATGATTATGGTGGGTTTTTTTGACTGAGTTAAGTGTTCTTCACTTACTCTTTCTATGGGAAAAGAAAGGAAGCAAGAACACTTAAGGGGAAGAAGACAAGAGAGTGTTTTGCCTTGAAACTAACTAACCCTTTGCAAATGAATGCAAAGGGGGGTATTTATGGAGGGAGAGGACTGAGATCAGCCTGCCCTTAAGGGCTGTTTGGGGTGGCAAGGCTTTGGAGGAGCCTCCCATGCATTTAATGCATGGGACTTGCCTTGAGAGGTAATGTAGGAGGGAAGGGGACAGTTCTGGCCGAGATAATCATCAAGGAACTGTGGACGACGTCAGGGTGGCCACAAAAGTCCCGCGCTTCTGGCCGAATAAAAATGATTTGACTAGAATTGACTGGCGTGCGCCACTGGTTGAGTGGCGTGCGCCAGAAAGCGGCGATGACTGACACGTGGCAGTGGTTCCTGCGCACGCTAGTCCACCACCAGCGTACTCCAGTAGGGTTTTGCTGAGGCCATTTGGTTCTGGCTTGAGGGTTCGACAAGGGTTTGAAAAGGGTTCGGATGAGGTTCGGGACGCTCAAAGCTCAAACTCATTCACAAACTCGAGATGTTCTTGACCTTAATCATCATCGGGGAATCAAAAGACCGTAAATAAACTATTCTGGAAAGTCCAAAATAGGGTGTCTACAGTAGCCCCCCTTTGACGGCACTTGGAGCACCATTGTTTTGGTACAAGTAACGTCAAAGGTCTCTAGACACCCTCTCAAGGCTATCCAGAAGAAATAGAAAATGCGGACCATCTGAAGATCATTGGAAAAGAGTTTGAACTCTGTTGGAAGATAGGGATGGGTGGACCATCATTGAATGTTGAGGCGGACTCTCCTGGGGAATAATCAGTTGCGGATAGATTAATGCCGCTAGGGGTCAAACCTTCTTCGGCATAAGTAACTCCAACAATCACGGGTAGGTCGCGTCGGGTAGGTTAAATTCCATCTGCTGGGAATCAGAGCCAATCTCCTTATCATGGACCATCCGAGACAGAGCAATAAGACTGCTGGAAGATGCGCTAAATTGTAGACCGATGTGGACCAGGATGGCGGACTGTTGTTGTAGATTGATTGGACGGGCTGACCGTCGTTGATTTTGATGTTGGACGTACGGATCGTCGTTGATTTGACATTGGACGGATAGATCGTCGTTGATTTGAAGTAGGACGGATGGATCGTCGTTGATTGGAATTGGACGGATAGATCGTCGTTGATTTGAAATAGGACGGATGGACCGTCGTTGATTTGGAATTGGAAGGGCAGACCGTCGTTGATTTGGAATTGAACGGTCGGACCGTCGTTGATTGGAAGTTGGACAGACAGACCGTCGTTGATTTGGAATTGGACGGGCAGACCGTCGTTGCTTTGGAGATCGAACGGTCGGACCGTCGTTGATTGGAAGTTGGACGGCCAGACAGTCGTTGATTTGGAATTGGACGGGCAGACCGTCGTTGCTTTGGAGATCGAACGGTCGGACCGTCGTTGATTGGAAGTTGGACGGACAGACCGTCGTTGATTTGGAATTGGACGGGCAGACCGTCGTTGCTTTGGAGATCGAACGGTCGGACCGTCGTTGATTGGAAGTTGGACGGACAGACCGTCGTTGATTTGGAATTGGACGGGCAGACCGTCGTTGCTTTGGAGATCGAAAGGTCGGACCGTAGTTGATTGGAAATTGGACGGACACACCGTCGCTGATTTGCAATATGAAGGGCAGACCGTCGTTGATATGGAGTTCGTACGGTCGGACCGTCGTTGATTTGGAATTGGACGGGCAGACCGTCGTTGATTTGGAATTGAACGGTCGGACCGTCGTTGATTGGAAGTTGGACGGACAGACCGTCGTTGATTTGGAATTGGACGGGCAGACTGTCGTTGATTTGGAATTGGACGGGCAGACCGTCGTTGCTTTGGAGATCGAACGGTCGGACCGTCGTTGATTGGAAGTTGGACGGACAGACCGTCGTTGATTTGGAATTGGACGGGCAGACCGTCGTTGCTTTGGAGATCGAATGGTCGGACCGTCGTTGATTGGAAGTTGGACGGACAGACCGTTGTTGATTTGGAATTGGACGGGCAGACAGTCGTTGCTTTGATTTTGGACGGATAGATCGTCGTTGATTTGAAATTGGACGGACAGACCATCGTTGAGTTGGGACGGTGTGTCATCATTGAGGATGACTCGTTAACCATCGTTGAGTTGGGACGGTGGGTCGTCATTGAGGATGACTCGTTAACCATCGTTGAGTCATCCTTGAGGATGACTCGTTAACCATCGTTGAGTTGGGACGGTGGGTCGTCATTGAGGATGACTCGTTAACCATCGTTGAGTCATCCTTGAGGATGATTCGTTAACCATCGTTGAGTTGGGACGGTGGGTCATCATTGAGGATGACTCGTTAACCATCGTTGAGTCGGGACGGTGGGTCATCATTGAGGATGACTCGTTAACCATCGTTGAGTCGGGACGGTGGGTCATCATTGAGGATGACTCGTTAACCATCGTTGAGTCGGGACGGTGGGTCATCATTGAGGATGACTCGTTAACCATCGTTGAGTCGGGACGGTGGGTCATCATTGAGGATGACTCGTTAACCATCGTTGAGTTGGGACGGTGGGTCATCATTGAGGATGACTCGTTAACTATCGTTGAGTCGGGACGGTGGGTCATCATTGAGGATGACTCGTTAACCATCGTTGAGTGAGTGAACTGACGATATTCTAATCGTCGTTGAAAGATTGAAAAGGATGACATGGCTGATAGTCGGTGATGGATTGGAAAGACGACATGGCAGAGCGTCATTGATGGATTGAGAAGGACGACATGGCTGATCGTCGGTGATGGATTGGAAGGACGACATGGCAAAGCGTCGGTTGAATTTGGACAGGGCTGGCCGTCGTTGAGGTTGGACAGGACTGACTGTCGTTGAGTTTGAAGCTAAACATGACACAGATAGTTCCAACAATCACGGGTAGGTCGCGTCAGGTAGGTTAAATTCCATCTGTTGGGAATCAGAGCCAATCTCCTTATCATGGACCATCCGAGACAGAGCAATAAGACTGTTGGACAATGTGCTACTTGTTGCATCGGCGGACAGACCGTTGTTGATTTGATTTCGGACGGACAGACCGTCGTTGATTTTAGAGTTGGACGGACAGACCGTCGTTGATTTGAGGTTGGACGGACAGACCGTCGTTGATTTGGGGTTGGACGGACAGACGGACAGACCGTCGTTAATTTGAGGTTGGACGGACAGACCGTCGTTGATTTGAGGTTGGACGGACAGACCGTCGTTGATTTGAGGTTGGACGGACAGACCGTCGTTGATTTGAAGGTTGGACGGACAGACCGTCATTGATTTGAGGGTGGACGGACAAACCGTCGTTGATTTGAGGTTGGACGGACAGACCGTCGTTGATTTGAGGTTGGACGGAATGACCGTCGTTGATTTGAAGGTTGGACGGACAGACCGTCGTTGATTTGAGGTTGGACGGACAGACCGTCGTTGATTTGAGGTTGGAAGGACAGACCGTCGTTGATTTGAGGTTGGACGGACAGACGGACAGACCGTCGTTGATTTGAGGTTGGACGGACAGACCGTCGTTGATTTGAAATAGGACGGATGGATCGTCGTTGATTGGAATTGGACGGATAGATCGTCGTTGATTTGAAATAGGACGGATGGATCGTCGTTGATTTGAAATAGGACGGATGGATCGTCGTTGATTTGAAATAGGACGAATAGATCGTCGTTGATTTGAAATTGGACGGATAGATCGTCGTTGATTTGAAATTGGACGGGCTCTGCTTGGGGAAATAGCGAACCGGGATGGAATCACGGATCAGGGCAACATGGGCTGCCTGCCGGGAATGGGCTTCAATGCTGATTTGATTTGATTTGCCAATGCCACAACACTGACGATAGAAACGCCTCAATGCTGGTTTGATTTGATTTGAAAGCCTCCATGTGCTTTGGATTGATTTTGATTTGATGCACTTTCCTGCTTTTGACATTTGATATACAATATGCAACGACAATATATGCTAAACACATATGTACAAATTGAAAATGCAAAGGCAGACTAGGGCGGCTTCTAGAGGACGGGACGACACAAACGACGACCAAGACAATTTTGACGATCGAGGGCTACCACTGAGCCACACTTTTGCTTTACTGCTTTGATTTGAGTTGCGGGCCTGCAGGTCCAGGTAGGTAACTTTCGAGTGGGTTAGAGGTTTGCTGCTTTGATTTGAGGTGCGGGCCTGCGTGCCCAAGTAGATAACTTTTGAGCCGGTTAGATCACCCTGTGACTTGCTTGATTTGCTTTTGCGTTGGGCCAATGTATTCCCCTGTTCTTGATGACTTGTTGCTTGCTTGGACCATGGACGCCGTAGTGGCGCTGTAAAAGTTGCATTATTCTCGGTTCATTGGAGACAGAGTATAAACCAATCACTAATATCCAACTTGCATTGGCGAGCGAATCGAGTTGACACACAGACATACGCACACATGTAGACTGCCTAGCTCGGAAGAATGGGGAAGAAGAGTCCTAGGATACAATGCAGACTCTCTGATACATGGGCAATAATGAAATTTTGGGTATTAACAGGCCAAAATCCAAAATATCCCTAGATAGGTGAAACTGACACTCACACACAGTCAAATATGTACAAAGACCTGTACGAATAAACGAAACAGAGAAGAAAGCCCCGGAATGGGCAATGGACCGAAAAACTAGAAAAATGTCGCAAAGATGGACAAAATACGCAAAGGGATGACTCATATAGGCCCAGACTGAAACCGACACCCCCGCACAGTCACATTAGGCACATATGACCTGCACGGCCTAGAAAACTTGGCAAGAGCCCTAAAAACCAATTTCGAGGCACCGAAACCTTGGTTTTAACTTGAAATTCCCACCGGGGGTTCAAAATCGTTGTTAGGCGTGATGGCTGCCAAACGCAGACTGCGGCAAGAATTGAAGAAGCGCGCGCAGGTGTAGAGACCCGTAATAAATTCTTTTAATTTCTAAATGTTTTTAATTGAGAAATAATGGAAAAGGAGATGAATTATTGATTTTATGTGATTTGAGGCCTAAGTGTTGAAATTGATTGTGAAAGGGGTGTAAGTGTAATATGTGGATTTTGGAGTATAAATAGGAGGGTGAGGAGTAGGAGATCATTTTCCCCTCTCCACTCCCCACCGGCTCTCACTCTCTCTCTCGACTCCCCTCCTCTCTCTTGCTCTCTCTCCAAAATTCCACCCAAAACTCACCAAAACAACCTTCAATCTTGCAACTCTACGAGCATTGTGATCCGTATCCCGTGAGTTTGAGCTCGGGGAAGCCGTTTTCCGTTCGAATCAAGGTTTTCGGAGAGCTAGGGCTCGTATCTTCTTGGGTCTCGTGTCTCGGCTTCGAGGTAGGGATTCTACCTCTCAATACATGTATTAGACGTGCTTCTATCCTTGAATCCATGCTTGTAGTTGTTGTAGTTGTTGATGGCATTGAAACCCAGAAAATCTGCTGTTTATCTGTTCGAAACCACTCCGTATCGATACGGGGTTCTTGCCGTATCGATACCCCATTAACACAGAATGGACTTTGCTGATAAGCATCCTGTATCGATACAGCCATTTTGTCCGTATCGATACCAGTTGCTTATGGGCAGTTTTCACTGCTTTGTTCCAAACTTCATCGTTTTGACCCCCGATCACTTCTAACTTGTTCTAAACACTTCCAAATCACCTTATAACATGATTAATCGTATCCGTTGAGTCCGAGAGATATCTATGCTCCTTTTGTTCTTATTCGGTGAACCTTACTTAAGTTCCTCATGTTACTATAGAAATCGAAAGACACGATATGAGAATTTGTGATACGTGAAACCTTGTTGACACAACGCGCGAACATTCAGGACCCATCGACGGGTGGGTGCCTGGCAGGGGATATCGGGGTCCCATAAATAGCCTGGCGGGAGCTAATGCTCATATTGGTAATTCAAGACCCAACCTATACGGTGGGTGCTTGGCAGGGGATATCGGGGTCCCATGAATAGCCCGGCAGGAGCTTCGGCTCATGACACGTAACGCGAGACGGTTTGGATATGCGAGATATGGAAATGGTTAAAGGTTGAGGTGTATTCTGAATCTCATGGTTTGTTTGTCGGATTGTTGAACCACTTCGTTTGTCAGTTGCTTGGACTACCCATTGTATATGTCGTATCATCACTTTGGCATTTCTCTTGCATATACTGTCTGCGTAGCATTCCTACTGGGCTAGTGTAGCTCAAGCCTTATTTCTTTTCAGGTACTAACTCTGGGCATTAGTGACCATGATTGGAGTGCTTGGACATCGGACACAACCTTTTGAAAGCTAACATCGTAGAGTTACTTAGGCATCTTTGTAAACTTCTTTTGAAGATGTATTTGTAACTTGATTAATGATTTCTTTGATTATGGGGCGTTTGTAAACTCTAAATCCCCGGTTTATCGACGTGAAATCTGATTTGGGGCCGTTGTGCAAAAGATGTAATATTTTGAATACTGTGGACTCGAACTATGATTATGGGAAGTTAATGATCTTTTGGGTATCGTATGGATCGTTGAGAGGTATTTTCTTACGTAATTCCTTTATAATTTATGTTGAAAATCGAGGACGTGACAACTTGGTATCAGAGCAGTGGTTTAGAACACCTAGTGACCGTGGGGAGGCGTTTCGCCTCATGGGTTCAAAATGTCGCGCCCTCTGACATAATTTGTGCATGCTTGTGTGACTAACACTTATGTGACTACGTGGCATTGCATCTTCGTTATCATAGGGTGATGTGGAGTTGCTTAATCGTGTCGGAGTGTTAGGGCTTTGATCCCTTAGCTGTACAGTTGTGGTTAATAGTCTTTCTTTCTTATATCCTTGTAGTAAGATGCCTCTGAAGACGCGCGGTAAGCGGAGCGGGGTTGGAAACCGGGGTGGCCGTGGCCGTGGCCGTGGCCGTGGTGTACCTCCTGAGGATGAGGTTAGCCAGCTTGGGGAGAATCCAGGTGGGAATCCGGGGGCTGGGGCCGGTCGAGGTGCAGGTGTGCCTCTGAATCAGAATCAATTTGCTAGGGATCTTGTCGCAGCACTTACGGCTGCAAATCTTTTGAACCAAGCCCCGAGAGAGAATGCTGAGGACCGAGCCATGGTGGCAATGCGAGAGTTTAGTCGTAGGAACCCTCCAGTGTTTGACGGGACAGATAGTGACCCATTGGTAGCCGACCATTGGCTAACCCAAATCCGTAAACTATTCCGAGCCCTTAATATTACCGAGGACAACATTAGGGTGGGAATCGTGGCCGTTCAGTTAGTCGGGGAAGCAGGTGAATGGTGGGAAGCAGTGTTGGAAAGTAGGAAAGATGCTAGGAGAGCGGCGAGGACCGCAACACAAGTAGATGAGCCGGATGTTGAGAACTTGACGTGGGCAGAGTTTGAAGCGCTCTTTGAAGAGCAGTATTTCCCGGAAACCTCACGTGACACTATGAGAGATCAGTTTGAGAAACTAGAACAGGGTAGTATGACTATCTCGGAATATGTGTTGAAATTCCGATCTTTGTCTCGTTTCGCTCCGGAGTTGGTGGCGACGGAGGAGAGGAGGTGCCGACGATTTGAGAAAGGGCTGAACAACACCTTCAAGAGACTGGTGACTGTTCAACGTAGGATGAAGTTTTCCGAGGTGGTGGAATGCGCGAGGAGCATCGAGATACCGAAGGAGGCACAACGAAATAGGGGAGTTTGGGAACCGAGGCAATCAAATGTGGGCGTAAGTTCATCGTCGGGGAGTTTTGGGAGTCAAGAGCGGAAAAGGCCGAGGGAACCATCTCAGACACCGCAGGGTAGTTCATCGGGCTTCAGGCCACCATCTTCAGGGACTCGGGGTACGTTGTCTAAGCCTCCACCTGTATGCTATAAGTGTAATCAACAGGGACACGTGCGCGCTCAATGTCCGCATCTTGAGAAGGCTTGCTACACTTGTGGGAAGACGGATCATCTCGCGAGGAATTGTCTTCAGGGTTCAGCAGTGCGTAGTGAGTCGGGTTCCGTACAGCAGTCGGGAACGGGGCGCAATGTGGGCCAACAATTTCGGGGTACTCAGAGGCAGCAGCAGCCTCACTTTCGCCAGACTACGTCGGCTCAGAGTTCAGGGGTTGATAAGGGGGCGAGCTCTTCCACGCATATTCAGAGCACCGGTCAGAGGGGAGGTTTTGTGCAGGGTCAGGGTACCCAGGGGCGAGTCTACAACATCACTTCAGCTAGTCCATCTACTATTCCTCAGGCTCCAGAGACTCCTGTTGTGAGGGGTACATTCCTTTTATTCAACTCATTTGCTAAAGTACTCTTTGATTCTGGAGCATCGCATTCATTCATTGCTGCATCATTTGTGTGTGCTTTGGAATTGGAAACGGAGAGTCTTAGTCCTCCCTTGTTCGTTGAAACACCTCTAGGGGGTAGGACACCACTTGATCGTATCTGTCGAGATTGTGAGTTGATCATCCGTGACCGTCGTTTTGTGTTCGATTTCATTGTTCTGGGAATGTCAGGGTTTGATCTTATCTTAGGAATGGATTGGCTATCCACATTTCATGCTACCATTGATTGTTTCAAGCGTCGGGTTCGTATTTGTCCTCCTGAGGGTCCTTGTTTCGAATTCTTTGGGGAGCGTCGAGAACCGTTAGAACCATACCTATGTGGACCTCGAGAACGCGAATCGATCTATTCTTTGTTGGCAAGTTTGACGTTAGATGAGGATACCTCCGTGCGTGGGGAGTTACCCTTAGTGGTTCGTGATTTCCCGGATGTGTTTCCGGAAGAATTGCCTGGTTTGCCTCCTGAGAGAGAGGTTGAGTTCACCATTGAATTGCTTCCGGGTACCGCTCCTATCTCCATACCTCCGTATCGTTTCGCGCCCGCTGAATTGAGAGAGTTGAAAACTCAGTTGCAAGAATTGGAGAGCTTAGGGTTTATTCGTCCGAGTACGTCGCCATGGGGAGCACCGGCACTTTTCGCACAAAAGAAGGATGGTTCACTCCGCTTGTGTATCGATTATCGTAAACTAAACCGAGTCACCGTTAAGAACAAGTATCCGATGCCTAGAATTGATGATTTGTTCGATCAACTTAGGGGTGCCACTTGTTTCTCCAAAATCGATTTAAGGTCCGGTTATCATCAGTTGAGGGTTCGTAAAGAGGATATTCCTAAAACCGCATTTCGTACTCGTTATGGCCATTATGAATTTGTTGTTATGCCTTTTGGATTGACGAATGCTCCGGCCACATTCATGGACTTGATGAATCGTGTTTTCCGTATTTATCTTGATCGGTTTGTCATCGTCTTTGTGGATGACATTCTTATTTATTCGCCTACGGAGGAGGAACACCAATCTCATCTCACCATTGTTCTTGAACTCTTGAGGGAACACCAATTGTACGCCAAGCTTAGTAAGTGCGAGTTTTGGTTATCCGAAGTCAAATTCTTGGGTCATGTGGTTTCGAAGGGTGGTGTGTCCGTTGATCCGGGAAAGATAGAGTCTATCATGAATTGGCAGCGACCGAAGAACGTGTTTGAGATTCGAAGCTTTCTGGGGTTGGCCGGTTACTACCGTCGCTTCGTTCTTGATTTCTCTCGTTTGGCGGCACCGATGACTCGATTAACGCGTAAGGGGACTCGTTTCGTATGGAGCGACTCATGTGAGACGGCTTTTGAAGAATTAAAGAAGAGGTTGACTACCGCACCGGTTTTGATCGTGCCCGAACGTGGAGTTGGCTACTCCGTATACTGTGATGCGTCTAGGGAAGGGTTAGGATGCGTTTTGATGCAAAATGGGCGGGTGGTAGCGTATGGATCGCGGCAATTGAAAACTCACGAACGAAATTACCCGACACACGACTTGGAGCTTGCGGCCGTCGTTTTTGCTTTGAAGAGTTGGCGCCATTATTTGTACGGTGAGAGATTTGAAGTCTTTTCCGATCACAAAAGTTTGAAGTACTTGTTTTCTCAAAAGGAACTTAACCTTCGTCAACGCCGTTGGATGGAGCATTTGGAAGATTATGACTTCGAGTTACAATACCACCCGGGGAAAGCGAACGTTGTGGCGGATGCACTAAGTAGAAAACCAACACACCTTGCGAGTCTAGCTACTTATGAGTGGAAGATGGTGAACGATTTGGGATTTTGTGCTTCGCATTTTGAGGATGTTCGGGAAGGGGTCACGTTGTGTAACTTAACCGTGCAATCGACTTTATTGACTCAAGTAATTGAGGCTCAACAACACGATGAAGAGACGGAGGAACTTCGTGCTAAATTCCTTAGTGGAAATGCTCAAGAGGGGTGGATGATACACGCCGATAGAAGCTTGCGTTATCAAGGGAAATTGTTCGTACCCGTTTCGTGTCGGGAGGAAATCTTGCGAGAATTCCATCATTCTCCTTTAGCTGTTCATCCGGGAGGGACGAAAATGTACCATGATCTATGTAGACAATTTTGGTGGTCCGGAATGAAAAGGGACGTTGTGATTTTCGTGTCCAAGTGTCTCACGTGTCAGCAAGTGAAGGCCGAACATCAACGACCCGCGGGGGAGTTACAACCATTGCCTGTGGCCGAATGGAAATGGGAGAATGTGACCATGGATTTCGTTACGAGTTTGCCGAGGTCGCCGAAGGGTCATGACGCTATTTGGGTAATCGTGGATCGTTTGACCAAAACCGCTCACTTCTTGCCTATGCGTGTTACCGATTCCGTGGAAGCACTCTGTCGTTTGTACATTCGGGAGATTGTTCGACTTCACGGGATTCCCGTATCCATCGTATCCGATCGTGATCCGAGGTTCACTGCGCGTTTTTGGCAGAGTTTGCAAGCTGCTTTGGGCACCAACCTTTTGTTTAGCACCGCCTATCATCCTCAAACCGATGGACAATCCGAGAGAACGATCCAGATTCTAGAAGATATGCTTCGGGCTTGCGTGATGGATTTTCGGGGTAGTTGGGAGGATCATTTACCGTTGGTAGAATTCGCGTACAACAATAGCTATCAGTCGAGTATCGAAATGGCACCGTATGAGGCCTTATATGGAAGACCGTGTCGATCGCCGATATGTTGGACCGAATTGGGAGAGGCTACGCTAGTGGGGCCGGATATGATCACGGAGACCTCCGAGAGTATAAGAGCTATTCGCCAACGTCTCAAAGAAGCTCAAGATAGAACAACCGAACAAGTTAAGGTAATTCGCCAAAGATTGTTGACCGCGCAAAGTAGGCAAAAGAGTTATGCCGATCGTCGTCGTCGCCCGTTGTCTTTTGAAGAAGGGGACCACGTATTCCTTAAGGTATCGCCTCGTAGGGGGTTATCACGTTTTGGGAAGAAAGGGAAGCTATCGCCGCGTTATATCGGGCCGTTTGACATCATTGAGAAAATTGGGGAGGTTGCGTACCGTTTGGCCTTGCCACCGAAACTATCGGGTGTCCACGATGTGTTTCATGTGTCTATGTTGAGAAAGTATGAACCGGATCCGTCGCATGTGCTTGAATGGTCCGAACTTGAGTTAGAGGCCGATGCGTCTTTTGGGGAAGAACCGATTCGTATCCTAGATTCGCGTGATCAAGTTTTAAGGGGTAAGACGATACCATTAGTACGAGTCTTATGGAGAAGCCAGGGTAGCGAGGAGTCAACGTGGGAAAGAGAGGACGAGGTTAGAGAGAAATACCCGCACCTATTTCCGGAATGAGCTAGTGTAAGTGTTTGAAATTTTGAGCACTTTGATAATTGACTTGTCGCATTATAATGAGAGTTGTGGTTGTTGCATGCATGCATGATGCATTGGTAGCTAGTCTTGGCATGGAAAATTTCGAGGACGAAATCTCTTTAAGGAGGATAGAATGTAGAGACCCGTAATAAATTCTTTTAATTTCTAAATGTTTTTAATTGAGAAATAATGGAAAAGGAGATGAATTATTGATTTTATGTGATTTGAGGCCTAAGTGTTGAAATTGATTGTGAAAGGGGTGTAAGTGTAATATGTGGATTTTGGAGTAGGAGATCATTTTCCCCTCTCCACTCCCCACCGGCTCTCACTCTCTCTCTCGACTCCCCTCCTCTCTCTTGCTCTCTCTCCAAAATTCCACCCAAAACTCACCAAAACAACCTTCAATCTTGCAACTCTACGAGCATTGTGATCCGTATCCCGTGAGTTTGAGCTCGGGGAAGCCGTTTTCCGTTCGAATCAAGGTTTTCGGAGAGCTAGGGCTCGTATCTTCTTGGGTCTCGTGTCTCGGCTTCGAGGTAGGGATTCTACCTCTCAATACATGTATTAGACGTGCTTCTATCCTTGAATTCATGCTTGTAGTTGTTGTTGTTGTTGATGGCATTGAAACCCAGAAAAATCTGCTGTTTTTCTGCTCGAAACCACTCCGTATCGATACGGGGTTCTTGCCGTATCGATACCCCATTAACACAGAATGGACTTTGCTGATAAGCATCCTGTATCGATACAGCCATTTTGTCCGTATCGATACCAGTTGCTTATGGGCAGTTTTCACTGCTTTGTTCCAAACTTCATCGTTTTGACCCCCGATCACTTCTAACTTGTTCTAAACACTTCCAAATCACCTTATAACATGATTAATCGTATCCGTTGAGTCCGAGAGATATCTATGCTCCTTTTGTTCTTATTCGGTGAACCTTACTTAAGTTCCTCATGTTACTATAGAAATCGAAAGACACGATATGAGAATTTGTGATACGTGAAACCTTGTTGACACAACGCGCGAACATTCAGGACCCATCGACGGGTGGGTGCCTGGCAGGGGATATCGGGGTCCCATAAATAGCCTGGCGGGAGCTAATGCTCATATTGGTAATTCAAGACCCAACCTATACGGTGGGTGCTTGGCAGGGGATATCGGGGTCCCATGAATAGCCCGGCAGGAGCTTCGGCTCATGACACGTAACGCGAGACGGTTTGGATATGCGAGATATGGAAATGGTTAAAGGTTGAGGTGTATTCTGAATCTCATGGTTTGTTTGTCGGATTGTTGAACCACTTCGTTTGTCAGTTGCTTGGACTACCCATTGTATATGTCGTATCATCACTTTGGCATTTCTCTTGCATATACTGTCTGCGTAGCATTCCTACTGGGCTAGTGTAGCTCAAGCCTTATTTCTTTTCAGGTACTAACTCTGGGCATTAGTGACCATGATTGGAGTGCTTGGACATCGGACACAACCTTTTGAAAGCTAACATCGTAGAGTTACTTAGGCATCTTTGTAAACTTCTTTTGAAGATGTATTTTTAACTTGATTAATGATTTCTTTGATTATGGGGCGTTTGTAAACTCTAAATCCCCGGTTTATCGACGTGAAATCTGATTTGGGGCCGTTGTGCCAAAGATGTAATATTTTGAATACTGTGGACTCGAACTATGATTATGGGAAGTTAATGATCTTTTGGGTATCGTATGGATCGTTGAGAGGTATTTTCTTACGTAATTCCTTTATAATTTATGTTGAAAATCGAGGACGTGACAGCAGGTTTGAGACCAACGCGTGTCACTTTGAGCAAACATGCGTGAGTCTCAAACTAGCGCGCGTGACTGGAAAGCTGCTCAAACTAGACTTCGCTGAACTTAGAATAAACTGTGAGCCCATTGGGGCCTCTAGCATTTCGTTCTGCTTTTGATGCTTTAAATATTTTTTTAGGGCTTTTGCTCAGCTTTGAAATTGAAATAGTAGTTTGAAACAAGATTGAAAGATGAAAGGATTCCCCCCTTTTGTTTCTGATGAAGCTTGTTATGTTCCGACTACGGTGCTGCACTAAAGCCTTGGATCAAATTGATGGATTGTGACCGAATCTCGAAGAGAGACTGCCTACGTATCCCATTTAGGCGACCATTGCGGTGTACCAAAGTCGTAAACCTGTGATCCAATTGAATAGATTATGACCGAGTCTTGAAAAGAGACTGCCTACGTATCCCACATTTTGGGGAATCAGGTCAAAACGTAGTTCAGGCCAAGGTTCACTCGTGTGTTTTACCTCTCCTTTTACGCTCTAACTTTTGCCTAGTGCCGCCTTCTCAGGTTTCCGGCCTAGCGAGGTTTCGACTTTTTTTTGCCTATTTATTTTTGCCTAGACCGCCTCCTTAGGTTTTCGGTCTAGCAGGCTGCTCTAACTTTTGCTTGGCACCGCCCACCCTTGTGGTTTTCGGCCCAACGAGCTTCTCTCAGGGAAAAGTGGCTCTTGAATTGATCCAGGTTGACCAAGGTATTGAATCCGCTGCTGTCGAGATTGATGAGCTTTGGCTGCAGCCCCAGATAAGATGGCTTTTGATAATCCAGGGTCCTGACTGCTTCAGTTGCAAATGCCACGCTCCAGGCCACTTTTGCGCCTTTTTACTGTGTGCTTGATGGAATGCTGCTAACGCTGTCTTGGACACAGTGCAAGGCCTGGAGCCTTCTGAGTTTCTGTTTTCTGGCTTGACATCCGTTAGCAGGGATTTTGAAGTTTCTTTATCTCACGATCAACGCCAAGCGCGTCTTAGTGAGACCATGCCATAACGTCGATGAATTCTTTGACCCTGTCTGATCGGGCACGATGCTCCTTTGGGGGACAGCGTTGAGCCAATTTTAAGTCATCCAGGGGTCTACCTTATCTTTCAAGTTTATTGAAACTACTTCTTCTTTTAATAGGCCGAGCATGCCTTTCGTCTTCCCTTTCGGCGAGGGAACACATTTCCTTGGGGATGACCCCATCGAAATCTATCCCTTCATCGTCAGGGTCGACACAGTTTATTCAAAAGCCAGCAAAGTACTTAGAAGCAAGATAGTGCATATCATAAAGAAAGCCCCACGGGGTTGCCAAGTATAGCAAAAGACTCGAATCGAGAATAGAAGCTACGACATGGAGGGCCAAGAGGCACGATCTCCGACTCAGAGCTAGACTAAGACGACTTGACAGACACTGTGTCAGACTCAGACTCAAAAGTGTGCAATGCAAGCTAAACGCGATTTGAAAATGCAACCTTTATTGTTACCCTTGGCTTCCTCACAGAGAGGTAGGATCTAGAGGATGTCAGGCCCAAGCAACAGCACTTCAGCTTCCTCAGCTTCTTTGACCAAACCTACTCAGTGCTCCCTTGAACAAGGATCCTCAGACTGTCAGTCCGCTCTTTTGCTTGATCGATCCGGTCCTCAACCAGTGCTTCCCCGCTTTCAGCCCCGTCTTCTATTCCGCACCCTGCAGCCTCAGATTCAGAAGGGATAAACACAGTTGGCTTGGGTTGAGTTTCTGGGACAATGCAGAGGGTTGGGTTGAGTATGGTGGAGTTTGGGTTGATTTGAGTGGAGGTGGGGTTGATTTGAGTGGAGGTGATAGATATCTGACCAACCAGAGGGTCAGACTTGAGTTGAAGCAATGAGCTGGGAATGCCGTCAGGTTTTGATGGGAGTGGTACTGGAATGATGCCATTATCGATGAGATCTTGAACGGCATGCCGGAGGCGATAACAAGCATTGGTGGGATGGCCAGGCATTTGATGGTAGGTGCAGAAGTGATTAGGGTTGTGGCTAGCAGGGAGAACCTTGGGCAGTGGAGTTGGGGTTAGAGGCCTGATGGAACCGGCATCGAGAAGCTTCTCGTAAACTGAGGCCAGAGGTGCAGATAAGCATGAGAAGATCCTTGGCTGACTCCGGCAACGGGATTGAGGGTTCAAAGTGGAACCTCTGCTTGCTTTGCACAACACTGCGCCTTCAACATGGTGCATTCTTCTGCCTTTGGGGGTGACTTTGAACAGGGATTCAGCACCCTCTTTTGGGTGAACTCTAACCTCATGGAACTCGGCCAGACTTTTGAACATGTCTCTTGAGCACGGCTTGATTCTGACCGCCGGAGTGTGGCAGGCCTGAGGAGGTTCTTTGACTCCGGTATTAGCAGCGTTTAGCCCCAGATTTGGATTTGACGTGACAGAGGTAAAGAGGTCAAACAGCCCCTGGACCATAACCATTTGCTTGTCCATTTTCTGGTTCATTTCTTGTACAGCCCTCTTCAGCTCAGCCAGCTCTGCTTGTGCTGCCATTTTGGATTGATGATCGAGGAAGGTGATGGCCTAGAGCTCTTCTTTTCGGTACTTTCCTTGACGGTGCAACGCCCAAAGCTTGACAGTAAAGCAATCGAAGGCTCAGGATGTGTCCCTGCAATAGTTTTATTTCGAAGGAATGCAATGTACATGTTGTCGTTGGTGTCCTCCTAGACTCTAGAACTAGCAGACAAAACCGTTTTATGACAGCCGGACGCTGCCCAGGTCCTCAGATTTCTTTTCGACAGTGTACCTTGACGGGATCGATTAACACTAAGAGATGTCGAAACAACCTAAGTCTTTGACTATTCCGCTTTCAAAGTTTCAATGCTGGAATGGAACAACTAGGTGTTTGATGACATGATGCTGTAACCAGGATGGCGTAAGCAGCACTGTGCCGGAGCCTTGAGCGGTGTAAGTGTTTAGCACTTTTAACCTGAGCGGTGTGAGCATCATGGCATGTTTCCTGTTGTTCCTAGTTTTCTGCTTGAAACCTCGATCGGGTTTAGGCAAAGACTTAGAAAGCCTTGATTTCCCAAAGTCTCGTTGACCCAAGGAATTGGAAAGTTGATAACGTGCACCCTCACAATGCACGACTCGTCATCGGTCCAGGCAGCACCTTAGCAGGCATAAAACGGGTTTGAATGAGAGACCACCCTAAAAACCGCCCTAGCATGCTCCTACGCAAAACGGTATGTATGTACAGGCATGCGATATGGAAAGCAGTAACACATAGACAGTTTATGGGGTTAGATGCAAGTAATCCTACCCTGTGGGTTCCTGTCTTAGTTTGAAAGGTTCTAGTGCTTTGTACGCGTGACGAGGCTGGTTTTGGCTTAGAGGGGTTCCTCAGACTAGAGCCGCGGTATACCTCCCATTGCAACGCGTGCAGCAGAGCAATGGTCAAACGGTAATACGTCTCATCATCGTCCAAGGTTGTTGGGCATTCGAGGACCCCGGGCTCCAGTAAACTGTGCCGGTTACCCAAAACACCTCAACGGGGCTGATAGAACACCGATGCAAGTGAACGCGCGTCGAAAGAATGATCGAGAGAGAGAAACGCAATGCTTTTTGAAAAATGCCTTTTGAAGCTTGGCTCACTTCATTAATCGACACTTGGAGAAAACTACATGAGTGAACAATAGTAAAAGCCCCAGTTCGGAGTGGTCGGATGTAGAATCCTGTTACGTTACCATTCCGTTCTTCAGCAGCGCGGAGCGTACTGTTTTGACAGACTTTTGAAAATTGTTCATTCATGTATTAATCTCCAAATGTTGATTAATGTAATGTCCCCAGCAGAGTCGCCACTGTGGGCACACGACCCAAAAAATCCCGCATTTTTGGTATGGGAAAATTCCGGGTGCGCCCTTTTTGGAAAGCGCGGCGAAACGCTTCGCAAATCAGAGAGTCGCCACTCGGGTTTTGCGGTTAGTACCCAAGAAACCGTCCTTTTGAAAACGTTTGGACCACGTTTCTTTGATTTTGAAAAAGGCTTTTGTAGACTGGACTGTCGTCACCTTCGATCTTGAGGTTCGGGAGCCAGATTACGAGAGGGGAAGGGTTTTATGGCACCCCCCTCGCCCAGTCCGGAGACCGGTCTCTACTCAGGCATTTTATAAAACATTTGCATTTCTCTCTTTATTTGATCATTCTTTTAACCAGTTAGGGCGGGGGAACAGTTAATAGGGATTAAAACTGTAAACAAGTTACATTTATGTACAAGATCGGTGGCAAAATGTTTATGGATGATGATGTTTAATCTAAGCAAATATAATAGATTGAGAACAAGCTTTTGTGGACATTTTAAGCAGACTGGAGCACACTGACTGTGAGATAGTGCACACAGGAACAAGCCTGCATGCACTGGCCAAGCCACTGCATGCAGTCATGACCTGCGTGTGCCACACCACAACTGGCGTGCGCCGGTAAGCCTAAGACCACAGCTTCTGTTATCAACCCTCTGGGCTCTGGAAAGGACCAGTGCACACCCAGGACAAACCACACAGTTTATAAAGGTTACTAAGCTATTACAGACAGATTAATTGACTTAAAAGCCCCCAAATAGACAAAAAAACCCCTTAAACAGTGAGGGGAGGATGATCAGAGGCCTGGATGGAAGATCCATGCAAGGGCTAAGCCACTGGAATACAAACCACTACCGTACGCCACTCAAGGAGGGCCGTATGCCAGTAAGTCCTTGGTCCCAATGCTTTGGCTTTGCACATTCTGGGCTCTGGAACAGAACCAGAAGGACCCAGAAGGCCAAACTAAGCAAAAATACAGATGGAAGAGAAAGTAACTCTAAATACAGAAAGCTGTAAACTGGTTTTAACATGCAGCAAGGTGATCAAAGCTTAAATAATGCAAGAAAACAACGATCCATGATCCCCACGCCAGTTTTTGCACATACTACCATTACTGGCGTACGGCACTCAGTACTGGCGTGCGCCACTGATCATTGTGCACGGTTTTTGAAACCTTGCCAGCATTAGGGCCAGGACTGGTATAGATTACCAGCCTTGGCCCTGCTAGCCCCCCTCAGGGGTCAGAACAGAAAGCAAGAGCAAAAGGTATTATACCTTTTGCTTGTGAGTTTTGATGGATGGTTTGAACTTGAGCTTGAAGGTTGAAGGTTGGAAGATGATTATGGTGGGTTTTTTTGACTGAGTTGAGTGTTCTTCACTTACTCTTTCTATGGGAAAAGAAAGGAAGCAAGAACACTTAAGGGGAAGAAGACAAGAGAGTGTTTTGCCTTGAAACTAACTAACCCTTTGCAAATGAATGCAAAGGGGGGTATTTATGGAGGGAGAGGACTGAGATCAGCCTGCCCTTAAGGGCTGTTTGGGGTGGCAAGGCTTTGGAGGAGCCTCCCATGCATTTAATGCATGGGACTTGCCTTGAGAGGTAATGTAGGAGGGAAGGGGACAGTTCTGGCCGAGATAATCATCAAGGAACTGTGGACGACGTCAGGGTGGCCACAAAAGTCCCGCGCTTCTGGCCGAATAAAGTTGATTTGACTAGAATTGACTGGCGTGCGCCACTGGTTGAGTGGCATGCGCCAGAAAGCGGCGATGACTGACACGTGGCAGTGGTTCCTGCGCACGCTAGTCCACCACCAGCGTACTCCAGTAGGGTTTTGCGGAGGCCATTTGGTTCTGGCTTGAGGGTTCAACAAGGGTTTGAAAAGGGTTCGGATGAGGTTCGGGACGCTCAAAGCTCAAACTCATTCACAAACTCGAGATGTTCTTGACCTTAATCATCATCGGGGAATCAAAAGACCGTAAATAAACTATTCTGGAAAGTCCAAAATAGGGTGTCTACACAAGTGTTGGTCAAATGGTCCTGATTAACTGTTGACCAGCGCGTGATCATTTAGGCCTGCGCGCGCGTGTCCATATATAACTTGCGCACGTTGGTTAAAGTTGCAACCGACCTTTAACTTTTCATTTCTGGAAGGTTTCCATTAATGGAAGGTTTCTAGAATGTTTCCCTTAATGGAATGTTTTCCATTAATGGAAGGGTCTTGCCCTATAAATACCCCCATTTGTTCATCTTTTAAAGGGTTCAAAAAAATTCATACATCTTGGGTTAGAAAGGTTAGGGGAAAAAAGGTTACAAAATCTTACACCCTATTTTCACACCACATTCAACCTCAAACATCAAAGCTCGATACTCTTTCAAACCCTAAAAACCAAAGGTATAACACCTTTGTACTGCATACTGTTCTGATCCCTGAGGGGGGCTGACAGGGTCAAGGCTGGTAATCAATACCAGTTCTGGCCCTAAAACTAGTAGGGTTTCAAAAACCGTTGTGGTAAGAAACAACGCGCGTCGATCGCGCGCGCCACTCCGTGGCTGCGCGCGCAGATCTGCGTGGAGATTGGTGTCTTGTTCTTTTATGCTCTTCTTTGTATATAGGCCACTGTAAGCATGATAAAAACTAGTCTACTGCTTTCCTTTGTTAGAACTGCTAGTTTTAGTTCAATTTGTATTTCTGTTGTTATGGAATACCCCTGAGATCTTTCTGGACATATCCCAGAACCTAGACATATGTAAACCAAGCATTGGTTAAGTGGTTCAGACCCGCACGCGCTTGTGGCTTACCCACGTGCGCAGGTTCGTCTTTGACCAGTGGCTGGTCTTGCATGGGTAGCTAAGCCCTTGGTCTCTATTTTTATCCCCACACTGTTTATGGGGGTGTTATGTTAATTTGTAGGGCTTTTTAGCCTTTAAACTGTGTAGTGTAACTACTATAAGCTGCTTGGTTTGTCCTGGGTGAGCACTGGTCCTTCCAGAGCCCAGAGGAGGATAAAAACAGAGTCTGTGAGAAAAGCAAACCCCCGCGCGTGTGTTGTCTATTGGCGCGCGCAGGTTGGAACTGCGTTGTAGACACCCCAATTTGGCCTAACGACTATTTCAAGTCCCACCTTGGGACCATCCCGATGATGACATGGATACAGTGATTGCTGATTGACTTCCTGTAAACCTTAGGACTTTTGGTAAGAACTTTTAGCCACTTAGAGGACCCAATCCAGAGCCAAATAGCCTTTCAGACAGAAGTACAGTATCCCAGGAGAATCCATCTGCCGGCCGTGACATTGATCACACGGCCCCAACTTCAATTCTACACCCGTGAAGCCTGTTGCTTGCAAATCTCCCTGAGAGATCGTTTAGCCGGCTGCCAAATCTATACCTCGGCCGCAATATCATTCCTTCGGTCGCCGGATCATTTGCTCGGCTGCCAGATCGTCTATTTTCCAGATTCTGGAACGTTCTGTCAATCGTTTGATCCGGTCACAAAACCCTAGCAGCCTTTTTCTGATGCGTTCGGGCTACGTTCAGGGATCACTATGAAGAGTTTGTATCACTCCCCAACTCCAATTCCCACCGTGCGCTTTGATTGGATGAGTTGTGTCATCCCTAGTGCCTATATAAAGAGGGCTTCGGCTCCGAAATTGAGAGACCAACACACCCCCATCAACCACGAAACTCTGCAGAAATACACTCTCAAATCCCCTTTACAAAAGTCCCAGCCTCCCGAAGGCAGCCACTAATCCGACGATCAAACCCCGAAGTTCAAACCCTAACCCTATGGTTTCAAGAAGCAATCAATCAATCACCCTCAATCCTTAGCAATCAAGCTACTGAGGGATCAAGGTGGTGAGGCCCAAGGGCCTCTGGTTCAATTTACTTTTCGCTCTTATGCTTAATCGTAGCTTTTTTATTATCTGTTAGTCGAATAGTCTGGTGTGAGGAAGAACATCGGCTGGATCTTCGATCCATCGGCCGGTACATTAAACCAGGAGGATCCCTCGGCCATGATATCCATTCACCGGCCGCGAGATCCATCTCCCTGGGACATGTTTTATTTTGCTTTTTCCAATGCATGATTTATTTATCGTCTCGGCTTACCTTATTCATTGTTTAAAGGCTAACTAATCAGTTTACTTGCTAGAATTACATAAAACACGCGTTAGTTTTATGTCGAGCAATTATGGGCCAGTCTCACGACTGGGCAGAGAGGGGTGCCTAACACCTTCCCCTCATTGTACCTTTGGCTCCCGTGCCCAGAATCACTATCTATTTTTCCTAGTTTTCTTAAACTAGGTGGCGACTCTGTTTCGATGATAACCACTATCGTGTGGCGATGTTCCTAACTGTAGACACCTCCCAAACGGGGCATCGCCATACAGATTGATCGTTTATTGCTCGATTGGTTGCTTGCTTCATAAACCAAGATCGTGGACATTCCCATGGCTAGGAACATCGCCACACGATGGCGATTATCATCAAAACAGAGTCGCCACCTAGTTTATTAAAACTAGGAAAACAGATAGAGATTCTGGGTACGGGAGCCAAGAGTACAGTAAGGGGAAGGTGTTAGGCACCCCTCTCTGCCCAGCCGCGAGACTGGCCCATAGTTATTCAACATAAGACGTGTAAATGCTTTGTTTAATTCTAACACATAGTCTGTTTGATTAAGCCTTTAAGCAGTAAGTAAAGTGAGTCAGTGCGATAATTAAGGAATGCATCAGAAAGCAGAACAAAACAAATTGTCCCAGGGAGATGGATCCCGCGGCCGGTGAATGGATGTCACGGCCGAGGGATCCTCCTGGTTTTATGTACCGGCCGAGGGATCGAAGCCCCGGTCGGTGTTCTTCCTCACACCAGACAGAAAAGTTAGCAGATGATTAAATGCTACGATTAATCATGAATACGATAAATAAAACAAACCAGAGGCCGTTGGGCTTCACCACCTTGATCCCTCAGTTGCTTGATTGCTTTGGATTTGATTGCGATTGACTGATTGCTTCTTTGAAAACCCTAGTTTTAGGGTTTGAACTTCGGGGTTTGATCGTCGGATTGATGGCTGCCTTCGGGAGGTTAGGGCTTTTGAAGAGGGGGTTTGAGAGAGTATTTGTGCAGAGTTTCGTGGCTTGAGAGAGTATTGAAGTATACGAATTTTGTGATTTTCGTTCTTGTATTTTCAGAACCCAAAAGCCCTTTATATAGGCAATTGGTGACTCACTCCGGCCAATCAAAATGCATGATTGCAATTGCAATGCAATGCAAACTCTTTGTGATAATCTCTGGGCGTAGCCCGAACACATCGGGAAGGTAGTGCAGTTGGATCAAATGTCTGATAGAACGTTCCAGAGTCTGGAAAACAAAGGATCTGGCGGCCGAGCAAAAGATCTGGCAACCGAGGAATGGATGTTGCGACCGAAGGATAGATCTTGGACCGAGGGATTGATCTCTCAGGGAGATTTTCAAGCAACAGGTTGCTCGGGTGAAGAAATGATGTTAAGGTCGTGAGATCAATGTAAGGGCCGACAAATGGATTCTCCTAGGATTCTGTATTTCTGTCTGAAAGGCTATATGGCTCTGGATTGGGTCCTCTAAATGGCTCAAAGTTCTTACCGAAAGTCCTAAGGTTCTCGAGAAGTCAATCAGCAATCATTGTATCCATTTCATCATCGGGATGGTCCCCAAGGTGGGACTTGAAATAATCGTTAGGCCAAATTGGGGTGTCTACAGATGCCCTCTTTGACTGAGCTCAGACGGATCGCGAGACATGTTTGAGTAAAAAGCAACTCAATTTGGTCCAACCACTATTCCAAGGGGTTTTTGAAAAAGGTTTTTGTTATGGTCGGGCCGGGAGGCTGCCTACGTATTCCACAAGGGAAATTCAGACCAACCGTAGTTTGGGCAATAAAGAAAAATAAAAAGTTTGGAGGTTTAGAGACAGAAGACGTACCTTCGGGCTTAAAAAGCCGTAGTGACGTACCTAGACTGAGCTAGGATTTCGGTGGAGAATAGTTGAAGGAGCGCGGGGCTGCCGGGGAATTTTTTTGCGGAGAGCTTCCTTAGTATTTTGGGGTAGATCTATACACGGCAGGTGCGTTTGCTTTTCTTGATCATCCTTACTTTGACTGAAGGGAGCTCGTTTGGGTAGCCTATCCTTGCGAATGAGCTGGAAGGAATTGATGTAATTGGGGTGGAATCCAAGCCATCTACTGGGGATGAATCGGACGCCGTTTTTGAGATATGGGGGGCGCAAGGTCAATAACTAGAGCACGGAGCTTTGGGGGATGAGGGGACCGAGGCACGGAGCTGGTTGTAGTCATGAGGCGAGAGCTTGGAGAGCGATGGTTTCTGACATGATGGAACCGAGGTGTGGAGCCGGTTGTAGTCACAAGGCGAGAGCCTAAGGTGATAGAATTGAGGCGTGGAGCCTGCTGTGGTCATGAGGCGAGAGCCTGAAGAGATTGAAGCTTTGAGCTTTGATAGAACCGAAGTGTGGAGCTAGTATTGAACATAAGGCGAGAGCCTGAGGTGTCGGAGCTTAGAGCTTGACGTCATTTGAACCGAAGCGTAGAGCTGGTTGCATTCTGATGGTCTGTGCACGGAGCTTTCTCATCATAAGTTTTGGCATAGAGCCAAAGGATCGAGGCGCTGGACCGATCAATAAAATTGAGGCGTAGAGCCGGTTGATTACAGGGTTGACCTATTTCATGAGAGATATGCAGAGTGTATATATATGTGATGATGGTTGTTAGATATGAACAGATATGATGATGCAGACTCGATGTGATAATGGTGATGCAATTAATGCAAATGTGCACGAGCCCGTGCGTGTGTGTTTGATATAAGCGTAGAGCTTCTTTCAAGTTCCGAACTTGAGCATTCAGAGCGTAGAGCTCGAGCATTCTGACGGCAAAATCCAAGCATTCAAAGTACAGGCTTTGAGCATCCAGTACGCAGTGGTTGGGCATCCAAACGTAGAGCTTGATCATTCAAGTGTAGAACTTGAGCATCCAGTACACAGTGGTTGGGCATTCGAAGAGCTTCAAGCATTCAAAATGTTAGATTTTGAGCATTCAAGTAGAGCTTGAGAATTGATGATGTCTTGATTGTTGGGGTGGCGTAGAACCTGTTGAGATAGTTGTTACGGCTTCGAGCCAGTTGATATAGTGGGCTTGGAGCCGCTGAGTGATAGAAATGGTGAATACGGGCGTAGAGCCGCTATGATAATGGGCGTTGAGCTGCTGAGATGATTGTTACGGCTTCGAGCCAGTTGAGATAGTGGGCTTGGAGCCGCTGAGTTGATAGGTGAGGGCGTAGAGCCACTAAGTTGAAGGCTTGGAGCTGCTGAGAAGGCGAATATGGGCGTAGAGCCGTTGAGATGATTGTTACGACTTCGAGCCAGTCGAGATAGTGGGCTTTGGAGCCGCTGAGTGATAGAAACGGTGAACACGGGCGTAGAGCCGCTACGATAATGGGCGTTGAGCCGCTGAGATGGTTGTTACGGCTTTGAGCCAATTGAGATAGTGGGCTTGGAGCCGCTGAGTTGATAGAGATGGTGGGCGTAGAGCCACTGAGGTAGCGAGCGTGGAGCTGCTGACGGTGATTGGGCTTAAAGCCTGTTGAGTTGGTTGGCACGGCTTAGAGCCAGTTGAGATAGTGGGCTTGGAGCCGCTAAATGATACGGGCATAGAGCCGCTATGATAATGGGCTTCGGGCCGCTGAGTGGTGAATACAGGCATAGAGCATGGTATTGTCGAGTGACCTGTGCACAAGGTTATTGAGCATGGAGCTGCTGAGTGATTTGATAATAGTGATGAATAGCAGAACTGCTGAGTGTTTTGATTTGCTATAGTAGGAGCTTCGGCCAGCAGCTTGTGGAGAGAGAGCTTTCTTATGCTTGGATATGCCCCTAAGGCTATTTTGATCATGTTGCTTTTGCTCGGGAATGCCCCCAAGACTGATTTGTCGGCTGAGGGCCCAGAAGTCCATAATAGCTTGAGTTTTGGGTGCACTAAGCATGATCTGATGTTGCTGAAGGAAATTGCTTGGAGGGCAAGAAGATCGATATCTCGGCCGAGTAAAAGATGTTTCGGCCGAGGAATCGATGTTTCGACCGAGGCCTTAGCGTTTCTTTCATTTCATTTTCCTCTCTTCTCTCTCCATCCTCTGCGTCCGAGACTTCCACCAAGGTTCCTTTCGCCTCCCCTCGTTTTTGTCAACTCCGGGCCATGGATGATGCGCGGCCAGTGATCGCGGAGGGAATCTGCGATGTTCTTGGTCTTGTCTTGATGCTTGATTAGGGACCCTCACATGGGTGGTTTGCTTCCGTGACGTGGATCTCCTGGGCTGGCGCTTGTACGTGGTATGATGATTTTTCTAGGCCGTGTGGTGTTTCTTCTACACCGCAGTGCTTCTTTGGTACACGTCGCCCCAGGGGTGTCCTCTTTTTTTTGTTTCTTTGCAGCAGGCCTCTGGTGTTTGGACCACCAGAGGATTTCGGCATCCTCTTCTCCTTCTCTTTCTTTTGTTTTTCTGTTTCTCTTCCTGCATAGGTTAGTTCGACAGGAAACCGATGTATAGTTTGTTTAGGAAATGTGGGATGATCCACCTTGTGATGTAAAAAGCTTTCGTTATATGAAACAAAAACCTTTTGCTTTGCTATGTGATTGTGTATGCTTTTGTACCATTTGTGTATGATAATTTTGTTAATCTGATAAGAATCTAGTGAAATGAACAGAACCATGGAAACAATCTGTAAAACAGCCGTTCTGGCGGCCGACCTGATGATTACGCGGCCGAGGCTTGGATCTGGAGGCCGAAGGATCGTTTCGTCTGCCTGGGTTTGACTTTTAGGTCAACCCTGATTTTCACGGGCCGATGGATTGATCCTACGGCCATCATATCGAAGTGCCGGCCGAGAGACCGACTAAGTTACTGAGGATTTAGAATCCGATTCCGATTTGAACTAGAACTCGACTCAGCCTATAAGTATGCGTTCTACGAACTCGATAGCATTGTCAGTAACAATTTCTTGCACATGGCACAACCAGTCCTAGATCAGTGGTTGAATTCCTTTAATGGCCTCGACCATTTACACTTTAAGTCCTTCGGTATGGACTTTCTCTTCTCCCTTCGTCAAATTCCTGTGAATTTTGCTTTCCTTAGGGCAGCTACCAGTTTGTGGGATCCTGCTTTTCATGTCTTTCGATTTAAGAGAGAGGAATTGTGTCCTACTATCGAGGAGTTTGCGGCCATCATGGGTCATTCGGATAGAGAAGGTTTCATTGTCCCTAATCCTTTGTTCAACCGAGGTAATCTTTTGAAGGATTTGCTCCAAGTTCAGAAACATGAAGCTAGGTTTTTCATGGTGAAGGGAAGGCTGGAGATCCTACAATTTGTCCAGTGTTTTGGTACAACTGAGGCGCATCGTCAAGTTTCTCAACAGAAAGCATGCTTTCATGCGCTGTGCATCTGTCTCCTTCATTACTACTTGCTTGGCCCTCCCTCTGGCCATGCTGATTCCATGCTGCTTAACCTTGCTCAACAAATTGGAAACCGTGTGAGTTTTACTGGCTTAGTGTTGGCAGAGACCTTGATGGGTCTTGATGTGATGAAAGGTGATCCTACAACCCAATTCTCAGGCAGTCCTCTGTTACTGCAGGTTCGCTCTTCGTTTGTTTTATTTGTCAAGTTATCTTTTCATTCATCACTCTTTTGTTTTGACTCACGTGTTCTCTCAACTCACAATTTTCCCTTGTTCTCTAGGTATGGTTATTTGAGAAACTAAAAGTGTGGGATGCGCTAGAGCGACTTCCTTATAGTCCAGACCAGTGTACGGAGTGTCGCATGATTAGATAGTTCCCAACTGAGGCTGCTTGGGAAGCATGGATGAAAACTTGCAAAGGTGATTGGATTCAATGGGTTTGCCCCTGGTATGGTGTTGAGAGCATGACTGTGAGTACCATGAACCATTTCGGTGTAGCAGTGATTGGTATTACTCGAGTCGTCTTCTACTCTCCTGCTCGCTTTCAAAGGCAGTTCGGGGCCGAACAAACCGCAATCCTGGGTGACCCTGAGTACGCTATTTCCAAGGTTCACGATGCCAACTTTTGTTGAAATATGCTGCGTCTTTGGCCGAATAGAGTGATGCAGAAGGTTGCTAAGAACTTTGCTGGCAAGCTATCAGGTTCTTACAAGTGCTGGTTGAAGAAAAACCTTTTGGAGGAAAATAGTGCAAAGAGAAGGAAGACCTAGAGATTGACACTTTGCTTATGTTTTTCAAAACATGTCGTTTGATTCTAGCTTTCATGGATTGAGAATTGTTTAGGTTTGCTTTTTCCTTTTCCTTTGGAAATAATAAAACATTTGGTCGTTTTATTTGAAGATGTTATTGCCATGGTTTGATAGTGAACATGCTTTAGGATAGACCAAGAAATTTTGGAAATGGTGATGATGATAGCAGTGGCCGAATCTCAACTTAGAGATTGCCTACGTATCCCGTGGAGGGAATCAGGCCATAAACGTAGTTCCAACAAAGGGGATTTGTTTTGTTTTTAGTTAGGGTCCACTCGGGTATTTTCCTCTCCTTTTGTGCTCTTAATTTTGCCTAACACCGCCCTTGCGGGTTTTCGGTCTAGCAAGCGTTTTATTTATGCCTTAGTTTTTGCCTAAGCCGCCCTTGCGGGTTTTCGACCTAGCAGGCTGCTCTAATTTTTGCTTGGGTCCGCCCACCCTTGTGGTTTTCGGCCCAACGAGCATCTCTCATGGGTAGTACTTCCTCAGCTTGTCGATGTTGACTGGCGTCGCGAATTCCATTCCATCCAAGTTTGCAATGTATGCTGCTCCTCCAGAAAGTATGCGTTTGATAAGGTAGGGGCCTCCCCAGTTTGGTCTAAACTTGCCCCTTGGGTTGGAAATGTGGCGACGGATTGCTTTGAGCACCATGTCTCCTACTTTGATGTCTCTCGGTTTTACCTTTTTGTTGAATGCTCGTGCAATGCGGTGTTGATACCCTTGCACATGGTATAACACTCTCAGCCTCCTTTCATCTAGTAGTGCTAGCTCGTCATAGCGGTTTTGAACCTAGTCTTCTTCGATCATTCCAGTCTCAACCAGAACCCTTAATGAAGGTAGCTCCAGCTCGATAGGCAAGACAGCTTCCTTTCCATAAACCAGAGAGTAGGGAGTGGCCCCAGTTGAAGTCCTTTCAGTTGTTCGATAACCCCATAGTGCCAAAGGTAGCATTTATGGCCAGTCTGTGTAGGTGTCAGTAGTCTTCCGTAGAATCCTCTTGATATTCTTGTTTGCAGCCTCAACTGCTCCATTAGTTTGAGGTCGATAGGTAGATGACGGATGATTCTGTATCCTAAATTCGGCAAAAAGCTTCTTTGTTGCTCCTTTGAAGTGCGATCCATTGTCACAGATGAACTCGTGAGGTACACCATATCGATAGATGATATTGGTGCGAATAAATTTGGCCACATGAGTGGCTTTGAGGGTAGCATAAGAAGTTGCTTCTACCCAGTTGGTGAAGTAGTCGATAGCCACTAGAATGAATTGATGCTTGTATTTTCCCTTTGGATTTATACTTCCAATGACGTCGATCCCCCAGGTGGAGAATGGCCAAGGGGATGTCATGCTATATAATTCCGTAGGGGGGATGCGCATGTGATCAGCGTGGGTTTGGCACTTGGAACATCGGCGGACATAATCAGCACAGTGTGCCTCCA
This sequence comes from Rhododendron griersonianum, assembly GCA_018127125.1. Classification (NCBI taxonomy): domain Eukaryota; kingdom Viridiplantae; phylum Streptophyta; class Magnoliopsida; order Ericales; family Ericaceae; genus Rhododendron; species Rhododendron griersonianum. The sequence continues at coordinate 24,869,663 of CM030791.1, read as the reverse complement.
TTGTGGTCCAGTAATATCTTTGACGCAGGATCTTCTTTGCCATTGTTGCCCCATTCATGTGTGGCCCACAAATTCCTTCGTGTGTTTCCTCCATTACCTTGCGACTGTCCTCTGTTGTGACACAAAGCTGACTTGGACCCAAGTGTGCCCTTTGATATAATGCTCCTCCACAAATTACAAATCGGGCGGCAAACTTCCGCAGAGCCGTTTTGTCCTTTGAGGTGGCCTCGGATGGGTATTCTCCTTCTTCCAAGAATTTCTTCACGTCTTCGTACCATGGCTTGCCATCGTCTTCATCTTCCTCGGTGAAGGTACACTCGCATGCTGGTTTGACCTTTTGTTCGATCATGAGAGGCCGCATTGTGAATCCCAGGGGTATTTCGACCATAGACGCCAATGTTGCCAGTGCATCTACAAATCTATTGCTCACTCGGGGAGTGTGCGTGAAGATAACGGAATCGAATTGTGGAATTAGATCTTCCAGCACAGAGTGATATAGTTTCAGTGTGTCTTCCTTGACCTTCCAGTCTCCTCTTGCTTGAGATACCACCAGGTTTGAATCCCCGATGACTTTTACCCTTTTTGCCCCCAGTTCCAGGGCTGCCTCCATTCCAGCGATGCAGGCCTCGTACTCAGCTTGGTTGTTGGTGACTTCAAACCTTAGTCTATATGACAAAGGGATATGAGAGTCATTTGGGGAAACTAGCAGTACCCCTATGCCATATCCGCATTGGTTTGATGCTCCATCAAAGTAAAGTTGCCAGGTGTCGTCCAGGAGACATAAGATATCCTCGTCGGGGAACATAAAGTCTTCTGCCTCGGCTTCTGTCACAGGGTGATCTGCCAAGAATTCTGACACAGCTCTTCCCTTTACTGATTTCCTTGTCATGTATTTGAGGTCGAATTCTGCTAGCAGCAACAACCACCTAGCTAGCTTTCCGATAAGTGCTGGCTTTTCGAAAAGATATTTGATTGGGTCTAAACGAGAGACCAGCACCACCGGATGTGCTAACAGGTAGTGCCTTAGTTTCTTTGTGGCCCATACTAGCCCCCAACAAGTTTTCTCGATGGGAGTGTACCTTATTTCATAGTCCATCATTTTTTTGCTGAGGTTATGGCGCACTCTACTTTGGCGTCGTACTCTTGCGCTAGCATGCATCCCATGGATGTGTCTGTTACTGAGAGATACAGAATCAATGGCTTCCCAGGAATGGGTGGCTACAGTATAGGTGGATTCTAAAGATATTCTTTGATTGCCTCAAACGCTTGCTGATAGTCTTGGCTCCATTCAAAATCAGTACCTTTCTTCAGTAGCTTGAAAAGAGGTTCACAGGTAGTTATGAGCTTGGAAATGAACCTACTGATGAACTGTACTTTCCCCAAGAAACTCCTTACTTCCTTTTTTGTCCTAGGCGGTGATATTTCCATGATAGCCTGTATCTTGGAAGGGTCTACCTCGATTCCAATTTGAGTGATGAGAAATCCCAACATTTTTCCAGCCGTTACCCCAAAAGTACATTTTTGAGGAATAAGACGTAGTTTGTATTTCCTAATCCTCTCAAAGAACTTTTGAAGCACTTCATAGTGTCCTTCCCTTTCCTTTGATTTGACTATCATATCATCGACATACACCTCGACCTCTTTGTACATCATGTCGTGCAATAGTGTTGTCGCCATCCTCTGGTAAGTGGCTCCAGCATTCTTCAGCCCGAATGGCATCACTCGGTAGCAGTAGGTTCCCCAAGGCGTAGTGAAGGTGGTTTTCTCTCTATCCCCAGGAGACATAAGAATTTGATTATACCCAGAAAATCCATCCATGAAGGATAGCAATGCATGGCCTGCGGTGTTGTCTACTAGCTCGTCTATGTGGGGTAATAGGAAGTCATCCTTTGGACTGGCTTTGTTGAGATCTCGAAAATTTACACAGACCCAGATTCCTCCAGTTTTCTTTGGTACAGGAACGATGTTAGCTACCCATTGTGGATATTCGGTGACTATGAGAAAACCGGCGTTGATTTGTTTGGTGACTTCTTCTTTTATCTTTAAGACCCAATCAGGGCGCATACGTCTTAGCTTTTGTTTAACTGGTTTTGCATCAGGATGAAGGGGAATTTTATGCTAAACAATTTCAGGGTCTATTCCAGGCATGTCCTCGTAAGACCAGGCAAAAACATCTTTGTATTCTTTTAGCAAAAGGATTAGTTTTTCACTTTCTTGAGAGGATAGTGTTGCACCAATTTTAACCATTTTGGGCTCGTTTTCAGAGCCTATGTTTGCTGTGATTATTCCCTCAGAAAAAGGTTTAGCGTGCCTCTCTTCTTCTCTCTCGATAAATTCTAGAATTTCTTTTGGGATTTCTTCCTCAAAATTTGGTGTGTCGAAATTCATACAATTGATCACAGGCAAAGTGAAATACTCTAAATCTTCCTTCTCATTGCTAAGATTGTTAAAAGACATTTCAGAGTCAAACTCAAAATAAATGTTATGCCTTGGTGCTTTGACCAGGTTTTCCTCACTAAACTTAGTAGCTTCAAAAGATGAAAAGCTTGACTCGGACTGAGTCGACTCGGAGTCGGAATCGGAATCAGAACTAAGATCAGAATTAGCGCTTTTCATTTTGTATTTTAGAGTATGTTCCACGGTCCAGTTAGGGTAAGCCCCTTTTTCAGCATCCACAATCAGTTCAGAGCAGTCTTTTTCATCACCAAGGTTGATCATCAGCATTTCACTGTCACCTTGATTCGCACTTTCATCATTGTCACCCTGCAAGTCTTGGAGGGCCATTTGATTTGCTATTGCTGTTATTTCTTCCAATTGAGCTTAAATCTCTGCTTCGTCGCTGTTGTCGACTCTTCGTGTGCTAACAAAGCCCCACCAATTACCAAAGCTATCTGTGATGGGGTGGATCACTCTTATTTCATTGTTGATGACCCCCTCATCAAAGAGTAGGTTTAGTGATATTTCGTCTAGTGGGTCGTTGTCAACAGACTCTTCTTCCTTTGCCTCTTCAGTTTCGAGGTTATTGACCTCGTCTATCGGCCAATAGTCATCGATAGGTGCATAGGGGTCATAAAAATAGATTGGGACCCTACGAAGCCCTTCTTCTTCAATCATGTCTTCTACTTCTTCTTCATAAACTGTTCTAGCGAGCATCATATGGTTGTCTTCAATGATAGTTACCATAGGCTTTGGTTGATTTACCGGAGTGATGTATTTGGAGGGGTTGAAATCCTCAGCAGCAGAGTGGAGCGGGCCAGACAGCTTGGTGACAACTTGAAAGTGCGAATCGAACGTGGATAGTGATGCAGTCATTTTTTCCTGAAAGATTTTTACTATAGTTAGATTGATTGAACTTACATAGCTACTGTTTATTTGACTTAGAGAGACTCCTAAGGTTTAACCTGCAAAAGAAAGCTTTACAACATACATATATACAATGGGTGTAAGGAAGAACTTTGGCAAGCAAATGCAAGTAGGTTCCTGTCTTAGTTTGATAAATTCTATGGCTTTCTAATACATGCAAGGTTTTGGTAGTCTCAGGGTGCTCCGTTGTCAAAGGCACCAGTGCTTTCACCAGCCCATCATAGGCGGTGATTGGGTGATTCCCTTTTGATATACCACTAGGTACGAGTGACTGTGGAGTTTGCTGGAACCCCCAACATAGCCTGTGTCATGCCGGGGTATCAGGAGAACTCAACGAGGTTGCTCGCTCGATGCACATGATAAATGAATTAAATAAGGCATGTATTAGTCTTATGTTGAACTTTCTGGTTATGGCTCTCATGTCCCCAGCAAAGTCACCAAAAACTGTAGACACCTCCCAAACGGGGCATCGCCATACAGATTGATCGTTTATTGCTCGATTGGTTGCTTGCTTCATAAACCAAGATCGTGGACAATCCCATGGCTAGGAACATCGCCACACGATGGCGGTTATCATCAAAACAGATAGAGATTCTGGGTACGGGAGCCAAGAGTACAGTAAGGGGAAGGTGTTAGGCACCCCTCTCTGCCCAGCCGCGAGACTGGCCCATAGTTATTCAACATAAGACGTGAAGATGCTTTGTTTAATTCTAACACATAGTCTGTTTGATTAAGCCTTTAAGCAGTAAGTAAAGTGAGACAATGCGATAATTAAAGCATGCATCAGAAAGCAGAACAAAACAAATTGTCCCATGGAGATGGATCCCGCGGCCGGTGAATGGATGTCACGGCCGAGGGATCCTCCTGGTTTTATGTACCGGCCGAGGGATCGAAGCCCCGGTCGGTGTTCTTCCTCACACCAGACAGAAAAGTTAGCAGATGATTAAATGCTACGATTAATCAAGAATACGATAAATAAAACAAACCAGAGGCCGTTGGGCCTCACCACCTTGATCCCTCAGTTGCTTGATTGCTGCTTCGGATTTGATTGCGATTGACTGATTGCTTCTTTGAAAACCCTAGGGTTAGGGTTTGAACTTCAGGGTTTGATCGTCGGATTGATGGCTGCCTTCAAGAGGTTAGGGCTTTTGAAGAAGGGGTTTGAGAGAGTATTTGTGCAGAGTTTCGTGGCTTGAGAGAGTATTGAAGTATACGAATTTTGTGATTTTCGTTCTTGTATTTTCGGAACCCAAAAGCCCTTTATATAGGCAATTGGTGACTCACTCCGGCTAATCAAAATGCATGATTGCAATTGCAGTTGCAATGCAATGCAAACTCTTCGTGATAATCTCTGGGCGTAGCCCGAACACATCGGGAAGGTAGTGTAGTTGGATCAAACGTTTGACAGAACGTTCCAGAGTCTGGAAAACAAAGGATCTGGCGGCCGAGGAATGGATGTTGCGGCCGAAGGATAGATCTTGCGGCTAAGGGATTGATCTCTCAGGGAGATTTTCAAGCAACAGGTTGCTCGGGTGAAGAAATGATGTTAAGGCCGTGAGATCAATGTAACGGCCGACAAATGGATTCTCCTAGGATTCTGTATTTCTGTCTGAAAGGCTATATGGCTCTGGATTGGGTCTTCTAAATGGCTCAAAGTTCTTACCGAAAGTCCTAAGGTTATCGAGAAGTCAATCAGCAATCATTGTATCCATTTCATCATCGGGATGGTCCCCAAGGTGGGACTTGAAATAATCGTTAGGCCAAATTGGGGTGTCTACACTAGCCATGGGAATATCCACGATCTTGGTTTATGTAGCAAGCAACCAATCAGACAGCAACGATCAATCTGTATGGCGATGCCCCGCTCTAGGGAGGTGTCTACAGTTTTTGGCGACTCTGCTGGGGATTAGAGAGTCATAACCAGAAAGTTCGACATTGGACTAATACATGCTTTATTTGATTCATTTATCATATGCATTGAGCAGGTAACCTCGTTGAGTTCACCTAATACCCCGGCATGTCACGGGCTATGTTAGGGGTTCCAGCAAACTCCACAGTCACTTGTACCTAGTGGTATATCAAAATGGAAACCACCCGATCGCCGCCTATGATGGGCCGACGGAAGGACTGGTGCCCTTTGACAACGGAGCACCCTTGAGACCACCCGAACCTTACATGTGTTAGAGAGCCATAGAACTTATCAAACTAAGACAGGAGCCCACAGGTTAAGGAATTTTCTTGCATTTTGTCTTCAAGTTCTTCCTCACACCTTGTATCATTTCTTGTAGTTACATTTCTTTCTGTGCCAAAGGGTTGGGATTTTCAGCCCAAATCCTAACCCTATACAGTCAAGTACTGACTTGCAGGTATTTTACTTTTCAAGCAGGCACAATAGGTAAGCCAAGAAAGCAACCACAGCCAATTTTATACTCTTACAACACTCGAAGTCACGCCAAATAGAGGTCTTTGCAGCCATCTTGCCTGTTACCTTCGCTTGCCGAAACACCTTCACCACAACGGTCCCGATGTAGACACCTCCCAAACGGGGCATCGCCATACAGATTGATCACATTGAATTTGCTCGATTGGTTGCTCACTTCATAAACCAAAATCATGGACATTCCCATGGCTAGGAACATCGCCACATGATAACGGTTATCATCAAATAGAGTCGCCACCCAGTTTATTAAAACTGGGAAAATAGATAGAGATTCTGGATACGGGAGCCAAAAGTACAATAAGGGGAAGGTGTTAGGCACCCCTCTTTGCCCAGCCGTGAGACTGGCCCATAATCATTCAATCATAAGACGTATAGATGCCTTGTTTAATTCTAACACATAGTCTGTTTAGTTATTCCTTTAAACAGTAAGCAAAGTGAGTCAGTGCGATAATTGAAGCATGCATTAGAAAGCAGAACAAAACAAACTGTCCCAGGGAGATGGATCCCGCGGCCGGTGAATGGATGTCACGGCCGAGGGATCCTCCTGGTTTGATATACCGACCGAGGGATCGAAGCCCCGGTCGGTGTTCTTCCTCACACCAGACAGAAAAGCTTAGCAGATAATTTAAATGCTACGGTTAGCCATAAATGCAATAAGTAAAACAAACCAGAGGCCGTTGGGCCTCACCACCTTGATCCCTCAGTTGCTTGATTGCCTCGGATTTGAATGGGATTGATTGATTGCTTGATCGAGAACCCTAGGGTTAGGGTTTGAACTTCAGGGTTTGATTGCCGGATTGACGGCTGCCTTCGGAAAGTTAGGGCTTTTGGAGTATGGGATTGAGGGAGTATTTGTGCAGAGCTTCGAGGTTTGAGAGAGTGTGTAAGTATCTCAATTTATGTATGTTAATACGGAACCCAAAGGCCCCTTTATATAGGCATAGGGATGACTCACTCCGGCCAATCAAATCACGAGATGGCAATTGCAATTGCAATGCATCTCTAACTCTACGTCGTGATCTCCGAACGTAGCCCGAACGCATCGGAAAGGTAGTGTAGTTGGATCAAACCAAACGTCTGACAGAACGTTCCAGAGTCTGGAAAAAGGTCGATCTGGCGGCCGAGCAAAGGATGTCGCGGCCGTGGAATGGATGTCTCGGCCGAAGGATAGATCTCGCGGCCGAGGGATTGATCTCTCAGGGAGATTTTGCTGGCAACAGGTTGCTCGGGTGAGGGATTGATGTTGTGGCTGAGGGATCGATGTTACGGCCGTCAGATGGATTCTCCTAGGCTTCTGTATTTCTGTCTGAAAGGCTGTATGGCTTTGAATTGGGTCCTCTAAGTGGTCAAAGTTCTCACCGAAAGTCTTAAGGTCCTCAAGGAAGCAATCAGCAATCACTGTATCCATTTCATCATCGGGATTGTCCCAAGGTGGGACTTGAAATAATCGTTAGGCCAAATTGGGGTGTCTACAGATGCCCCTCTTTGACTGAACTCAGACGGATCGCGAGACATGTTTGAGTAAGAGTCAAAGCTGTAAAAAGCAACTCAATTTGGTCCAACCACTATTCCAAGGGGTTTTTTGAAAAAGGTTTTGTTATGGTCGGGCCGGGAGGCTGCCTACGTATTCCACAAGGGAAATTCAGACCAATCGTAGTTCGGGCAATAAAGAAAAGTAAAAAGTTTGGAGGGTTAGAGACAGAAGACGTACCTTAGGGCTTTAAAAGCCGTAGTGTGACGTACCTAGACTGAGCCAGGGTTTTGGCGGAAGATAGTTGAAGGAGCGCGGGGCTGCCCGGGGAGTTTTTTGCGAAGAGCTTCCTTAGTATTTTGGGGTAGATCAGTACACTGCAGGTGCGTTTGCTTTTCTTGATCATCCTTACTTTGACTGAAAGGAGCTCGGTAGAGTAGCCTATCCTTGCGAATGAGCTGGAAGGAATTGATGTAATGGGGTGGAATCCAAACCATCTGCTGGGGATGAGTTGGATGCCGGTTTGTTTTTGAGATGTAGGGAAGGCACAGGGCCAGTGGCTGGAACTTTGGTGAAACCGAGGCACGGAGCCGGTTGTAGTCATGAGGCAAGAGCCTGGAGAGTGATGAAATCGAGGCGTGGAGCCTGTTGCAATCTTGAAGCGAAGGCCTGAGGAGATTGGATAGGACCGAAGCGCGGAGCTGGTGTTGATCATAAGGCGAGAGCCTTTTTGAGCTTGATAGGATCGAAGCGCGGAGCTGGTGTTGATCATAAGGCGAGAGCCTGAGGTGATTGGATTGAGGCGTGGAACCTGCTGTGGTTTATGAGGCGGAGGTCTGAGGTGAACTTAGAGCTTGATGTGATATGAACCGAAGCGTAGAGCTGGTTGCATTCTGATGGTCTGCGCGCGGAGCTTTTCCATCATAAGTGTTGGCATGGAGCCAAAAGATCGAGGCGTTGGGCCGATCAATAAAACCGAGGCATAGAGCCGGTTGATTGCAGGGTTGACCTGTTTCATGAGAGATATGCAGAGTGTATATGTGCAATGCTTTGTTAGATGTGAACAAATATGATGCAGACTCGATGTGAAAATGTTGATGCAAATGTGCACGGGCCCGTGCGTGTGTGTTTATTTTAAGCTTAGAGCTTCTATCAAGTTCCGGACTTGAGCATTCAGAGCGTAGAGCTCGAGCATTCGGACGGCAGAATCCGAGCATTCAAAGTACAGGCTTTGAGCGTCCAGTACGCAGTGGTTGGGCATCCAAGCGTAGAGCTTGAGCATTCAAGTATACAACTTGAGCATCCAGTACACAGTGGTTGGGCATCCAAGCGTAGAGCTTGAGCATTCAAAAATGTTAGATTTTTGAGCATTCAGGCGTAGAGCCTGAGAATAGATGTCTTGATTGTTGGGGCGGCTTAGAGCCTGTTGCTTGTTTACGGCTTCGAGCCAGTTGAGATAGTGGGCTTAGAGCCGCTGAGTTGTGACAGCGAGCGTAGAGCTGCTGAATGAGTGTATATGGGCGTAGAGCCATGTCGATAATGGGCATCGAGCCGCTAAGATTACTTGTTCACGGCTTTGAGCCGCTGGGTGATAGTAGGCTTTGAGCCGCTTGAGTTTGTGATAACAGGCGTAGAGCCTGTTGCCGTGATAGCGAGCATAGAGCTGCTGAGATAAGGGGCTTCAAGCCGCTGGGATTGCTTGTTTACGGCTTTGAGCCAGTTGAGATAGCGGTCTTGGAGCCGCTGAGTTGTGTAGAGACGATGGGCACAGGGCCGCTGAATTGATACGGGCGTAGAGCCGCTATGATAAAGGGCTTCGAGCCGCTGGGTGACAATAGACGTAGAGTCTGTTGAGATAGGCTTCGAGCCTGTTGAGGTGATGGCCTGGAGCCGCTGATTAGAAGGCGTAGAGCCGCTTTGGTGAGATGACGAGCGTAGAGCCTGCTGTGTTGAGGGCTTAGAGCCGCTGAGATGATAGAATGGAGGGCGTAGAGCCACTGGGTGTTTTATCTTGCTTTGGCTAGCATTTTGTGGAGAGAGATTTTCCTCATACATGGGTATGCCCCCAAGACTAGTTTTGGTCATGTTGTATTGGCTCGGGGATGCCCCCAAGGCTACTTGGTTGGTTGAGGACTTAGAAGTCTGTAGTGGCTTGAATTGGTGCACTGAGCATGATCTGCTGTTGCTGAGGGAATTTGATTAAGGGGCCAGGAGATCGATCTCTCGGCCGAAGGATTGATGTCTCGGCCGAATGATGCATGTCTCGGCCGCTTAATTGATTCATTTCCAGGGGCCTATAAAAGGCCACGGCCTCAACCGTTCGTTTCACTTTTCTTTCTTCCCTCTCCGTTCCTTCCGTCCGAGGCTTCGACCGAAGACCCTCCCCCTTTTCACTTTTCCTTATTTCCGACAGCTCCGGGCCGTGGGTGATATGCTGACGTGGCTAGCGTGCGCGGAGGGAGGCCGCGTTCGCTTTTGGTCCTGTCTTGACGCTTGATCATGGATCCTCGCATGGGTACGCTTGATTAGGGGCCCTTGCATGGGTGACTTGTTTCCATGACACGGAGCTCCTGGTGTGGCGGTGGTACGCGGTGTGGTGGTTTTTCTGGGCCATGTGGTGATTCTTTTGAGCCATGTGGTGTCCCTTCTGCACCGTAGTACTCCTTTGGTATACATCGCCCCAGGGGCGTCCTCTTCTTTTTTGCAGCTGGTCTCTTTTGTTCGGACCACCAGAGGGTTCGACATCCTCTTCTGCTTCCTCTTTTCGTTTCTTTTCCTGCATAGGTTAGTTTGACAGGAAATCGATGTATAGTTTGTTTTAGGAAATGTGGAATGATCCACCTTGTGATGTAAAAAGCTTTCGATATATGGAACAAAAACCTTTTGCTCTGCGATTGTGATTGTATATGCTGTTCTTTACGTTTGTTTATGTGTGATATTTCCGTTAATCCAATGAAACGAACTGAACCGTGGGAACAGTCTGTAAAATAGCCGTTCTGGCGGCCGAGCTAGTGATTACACGGCCGAAGCTTCGATCTGGCGGCCGAAGGATTGTTTGGCTTGCCTGGGTTTGACTTGCAGGTCAACCCTATTATCTACGGGCCGGTGGATTGATCCCACGGCCGTCTTATCGAAGTGCCGGCCGAGAGACCGACTAAATTTTCGAGGATTAAGAATCCGATTCCGATTCGAACTAAGAGTCGACCTAGTCCTATAAGTACGCGTTCTACGAACCCGATAGCATTGTCAGCAGCCATTCATTTGCATATGGCACAACCAATCCTTGATCAGTGGCTAGATTCCTTTAATGGCCTTGACCGTCTGCACTTTAAGTCCTTTGGCATGGATTTCCTCTTTTCCCTTCGTCACATTCCCATGAATTTTGCTTTCCTTAGGGCAGCCGCTAGTTTGTGGGACCCTGATTTTCACGTCTTTCGCTTTAAGAGAGAGGAATTGTGTCCTACTGTCGAGGAATTTGCGGCCATTATGGGCCATTCAGACAGGGAAGGTTTTGTTGCTCCTAATCCCTTGTTCAACCGGGGTGATCTCCTGAAAGATTTACTCCAAGTTCAGAAACATGAAGTTAAATTCTTCCTGGTGAAAGGAAGGCTAGAGATTCTGCAACTTATTCAGCGTTTTGGCACAGCTGAGGCCCATCGCCAAGTTTCCTTACAGAAGTCGTGCTTTCATGCATTGTGCATTTGTCTCCTCCATTACTACTTGCTTGGCCCTTCCTCTGGTCATGCCGATCCTATATTGCTTAACCTTGCTCAGCAAATTGGAAACCGTGTGGGTTTGGCAGAGACCTTGATGGGTCTAGATGTGATGAAGAGTAGTCCTACAGCTCAGTTCTCAGGCAGTCCCTTGCTATTGCAGGTTCGCTCTTTTATTTGTTTATTTGTCAAGTTTATCTTTTCACTCATCACTCTTTTGTTTTGACTCACATGTTCTCTCAGCTCACCATTTTCCCTTTTTCTCTAAGTATGGTTGTTTGAGAAGCTAAAAGTGTGGGATGCGCCGGAGCGACTTCCTTACAATCCAGACCAGTGTACAGAGCGTCACATGGTTAAACAGTTCCCAACTGAGGCTGCTTGGGAAGCGTGGATGAAGACTTGCAGAGGTGATTGGATTCAATGGGTTTGCCCTTGGTGTATAGAGAGTATGACTGCGAGTACCATGAACCATTTTGGTGTAGCAGTGATTGGTATTACTCGAGTCGTTTTCTACTTTCCTGCTCGCTTTCAAAGGCAGTTTGGGGCTGAACAAACCGCAATCCTGGGTGACCCTGAGTACACCGTCTCTAAGATCCATGATGCCAATTTCCGTCGCAATATGCTGCGTCTTTGGCCAAATAGAGTGATGCAGGAGGTTGCTGAGAACTTCATTGCCAAGCTATCGGGTTCTTATAAACGCTGGTTGAAGAAAAACCTTTTGGAGGGTAGTAGTGCAAAGAGAAGGAAGACCTAGAGATCGACGCTTTGCTTATGTTTTTCAAAAGATGTTTGTTTGATTCTAGCTTTCATGGATTAAGAATTGTTTAGGTTTGCTTTTTCCTTTTTTGTTTGGAAATAATAAAACATTTGGTCGTTTTATTTGAAGATGTTATTGCCATGATTTGATAGCGAACATGCTTTAGGATAGACCTAGAAATTTTGGAAGTGATAATGATAGCAGTGGCCGAATCTCAAACTTAGAGATTGCCTACGTATCCCATGGAGGGAATCAGGCCATAAATGTAGTTCCAACAAAGGGGATTTGTTTTGTTTTTAGTCAGGGTCCACTCGGGTATTTTCCTCTCCTTTTGTGCTCTAAATTTTGCCTAAAAACCGCCCTTGCGGGTTTTCGGTCTAGCGAGCGTTTTATTTATGCCTTAGTTTTTGCCTAAGCCGCCCTCGCGGGTTTTCGACCTAGCATGCTGCTCTAATTTTTGCTTGAGTCCACCCACCCTTGTGGTTTTCGGCCCAACGAGCATCTCTCATGGATAATACTTCCTTAGCTTGTCAATGTTGACTAGCGTTGCGAATTCCATTCCATCCAAGTCTGCAATGTATGCTGCTCCTCCAGAAAGTATGCGTTTGATAAGGTAGGGGCCTCCCCAGTTTGGTCTAAACTTGCCCCTTGGGTCTGAGACGTGGCGACGAATTGCTTTGAGCACCATGTCTCCTACCTTGACGTCCCTAGGTTTCACCTTTTTGTTGAATGCTCATGCAATACGGCGTTGATACCCTTGTACATGGTATAAAGCCCTCAGTCTCCTTTCGTCTAGTAGTGCCAACTCGTCGTAGCGGTTTTGAACCCAGTCTTCCTCGATCATCCCAGTCTCAGCTAGAACCCTCAACGAAGGTAATTCCAATTCGATAGGCAAGACAGCTTCCATTCCATAGACCATAGACCAGAGAGTAGGGAGTGGCCCCAGTTGAAGAACTTTCAGTTGTTCGATATCCCCATAGCGCCAGAGGTAGCATTTCTGGCCAGTCCATGTAAGTGTCGGTAGTCTTCCGCAGAATCCTCTTGACATTCTTGTTTGCAGCTTCAACTGCTCCATTAGTTTGAGGTCGGTAAGTAGATGACCGATGATTTTGTATCCCAAATTCGGCGAAAAGCTTCTTTGTCGCCCCCTTGAAGTGCGATCCATTATCACAGACAAACTCGTGAGGTACACCATATCGATAGATGATATTAGTGCGAATGAATTTGGCCACATGAGTGGCTTTGAGAGTAGCATAAGAGGCTGCCTCTACCCATTTGGTGAAGTAGTCGATGGCCACTAGGATGAACTGATGTTTGTATTTTCCCTTTGGATTTATACTTCCAATGACGTCTATCCCCCAAGTGGAGAATGGCCAGGGGATGTCATGCTATACAATTCCGTAGGGGAATACGCATACGATCAGCGTGAGTTTGGCATTTGTAACATCGGCGGACATAATCAGCGCAATCGGCCTCCATTGTAGTCCAATAATATCCCTGTCGTAGGATTTTCTTTGCCATTGTTGCCCCATTCATGTGTGGCCCACAAATTCCTTCATGTATTTCCTCCATTACCTTGCGGTTGTCCTCTGTGATGCAAAGTTGACTTGGACCCAAGTGTGCCCTTCGATACAATGCTCCTCCACAGATTATAAATCGGGTAGCAAACTTTCGTAGAGCCGTTTTGTCCTTCGAGGTGGCCTCGGACGGGTATTCTCCTTTTTCCAGGAATTCCTTCACGTCTTCGTACCATGGCTTGCCATCGTCTTCACCTTCCTCGGTAAAGGTACACTCACATGTTGGTTTAACCTTTTGTTCGATCATGAGAGGCCGCATTGTGAACCCCAGGGGTATTTCGACCATAGATGCTAATGTTGCCAGTGCATCTGCAAATCTATTGCTCACTCGAGGAGTGTGTGTGAAGATAACAGAATCGAATTGTGGAATTAGATTTTCCAGCACAGAGTGATATAGCTTCAGTGTATCCTCCTTGACCTTCCAGTCTCCTCTTGCTTGAGATACCACCAGGTTTGAATCCCCAGTGACTTCTACCCTTTTTGCTCCTAGCTCCAGGGCTGCCTCCATTCCAGCAATACAAGCCTCGTATTCAGCTTGGTTGTTAGTGACTTCAAACCTTAGCTTATATGACAAAGGGATGTGAGAGTCGTTTGGGGAAACTAGCAATACCCCTATGCCATATCCACATTGGTTTGATGCTCCATCAAAGTAAAGTTGCCAGGTGTCGTCTAAGAGACATAAGATATCCTCGTCGGGGAACATGAAGTCCTCTGCCTCGGCCTCTGTCACAGGGTGATCCGCCAAGAATTCTGCCACAGCTCTTCCTTTTACTGATTTCCTTGTCATGTATTTGAGGTCGAACTCCGCTAGCAGCAATAACCACCTAGCTAGCTTTCCGATAAGTGCTGGCTTTTCGAAAAGATACTTGATTGGGTCTAAACGAGAGGCCAGCACCACCGGATGTGCTAACAGGTAGTGCCTCAGTTTCTTTGTGGCCCATACTAGCCCCCAACAGGTTTTCTCGAGGGGAGTGTACCTTGTCTCATAATCCATCATTTTCTTGCTGAGGTAGTATATGGCGCACTCTACTTTGGCGTCGTTTTCTTGTGCTAGCATGCATCCCATGGACGTGTCCACCGAGAGATACAGAATCAATGGCTTCCCGGGGATGGGTGGCAGTACAGGTGGATTCTGAAGATATTCCTTGATTGCCTCGAACGCTTGGAGAGTCTTGGCTCCATTCAAAATCCGTACCTTTCTTAATAGCTTGAAAAGAGGTTCACGGGTGGTTGTGAGCTTGGAAATGAACTTGCTGATGAACTGTACCTTTCCCAAGAAGCTCCTTACTTCCTTCTCTGTCCTAGGTGGTGATATCTCCATGATAGCCTTGTATCTTGGAAAGGTCTACCTCGATTCCTCTTTGAGTGATGCCGAATCCCAACATCTTTCCAGCTGTTACCCCAAAAGTGCATTTTTGAGGGTTAAGACGTAGCTTATAATTCCTAATCCTCTCAAAGAACTTTTGGAGTGCTCCATAGTGTCCTTCCCTTTCCTTTGATTTGACTATCATATCGTCGACATACACCTCGACCTCTTTGTGCATCATGTCGTGCAGCAGTGTTGTGGCCATCCTCTGTTAAGTGGCTCCAGCATTCTTCAACCCAAACGGCATTACTCGGTAGCAGTAAGTTCCCCAAGGCGTAGTGAAGGTAGTTTTCTCTCAATCCTCAGGGGACATAAGGATTTGGTTATACCCAGAAAATCCATCCATGAAGGATTGCAATGCATGGCCTGCGGTGTTATCTATTAGCTCGTCTATGTGAGGTAATGGGAAGTCATCTTTCGGACTGGCTTTGTTG
Source organism: Rhododendron griersonianum (assembly GCA_018127125.1). Classification (NCBI taxonomy): domain Eukaryota; kingdom Viridiplantae; phylum Streptophyta; class Magnoliopsida; order Ericales; family Ericaceae; genus Rhododendron; species Rhododendron griersonianum. The sequence goes on along the minus strand of CM030791.1, from coordinate 24,854,542 downwards.
AGATCTCGGAAATCTACGCAGACCCTGATTCCTCCAGTTTTCTTTGGTACGGGAACGATGTTTGCTACCCATTGTGGATATTCGGTGACTATGAGAAATCCGGCGTTGATTTGCTTAGTGACTTCTTCTTTTATCTTTAGGACCCAATCAGGGCGCATACGTCTCAGTTTTTGCTTAACTGGTTTTGCATTAGAATGAAGAGGAATTTTATGTTGAACAATTTCAGGGTCTATTCCAGGCATGTCCTCGTAAGACCAGGTAAAAACATCTTTGTATTCTTTTAGCAAAAAGATTAGTTTTTCACTTTCTTGAGGGGATAGTGTGGCACCAATTTTAACCATTTTGGGCTCGTTTGCGGAGCCTATGTTTGCTGTGATTATTTCCTCAGAAAAAGGTTTAGCGTGCCTTTCCTCTTCTTTTTCGATGAATTCTAGAATTTCTTTTGGAATCTCTTCCTCAAAATTTGGTTTGTCGGAATCCACACAATTGATCATAGGCAAAGTAAAATACTCTAAATCTTCCTTCTCATTGCTAAATTTATCAAAAGACATTTCAGAGTCGAACTCAAAGTAAATGCTATGCCTTGGTACTTTGACCAGGTTTTCCTCACTAGACTTAGTATTTTCAAAGGATGAAAAGCTTGACTCGGACTGAGTCGACTCGGAGTCGGAATCGGAATCAGAACTAAGACCCGAATTAGCGCTTTTCATTTTGTATTTTAGAGTGTGTTCCACGGTCCAGTTAGGGTAAGCCCCTTTTTCAACATCCACAATCAGTTCAGAGCAGTCTTTTTCATCACCAAGGTCGATCACCAGTACTTCACTGTCACCTTGATTCGCACTTTCATCATTGTCACCCTGCAAGTCTTGGAGGGCCATTTGATTTGCTATTGCTGTTATTTCCTCCAATTGAGCTTCAATCTGGGCTTCGTCGCTGTTGTCGACTCGTCGTGTGCCAACAAAGCCCCACCAATTACCAAAGCTATCTATGATGGGGTGGATCACCCTTATTTCATTGTTGGTGACCCCCTCATCAAAGAGTAGGTTTAGTGATATTTCGTCTAGTGGGTCATTGTCGACAGCCTCTTCTTCCTTTGCCTCTTCAGTCTCGAGGTTGTTGACCTCGTCTATTGGCCAATAATCATCGGTAGGTGCATAGGGGTCATAAAAGTAGATTGGAACCCTGCGAAGCCCTTCTTCTTCAATCAGGTCTTCTACCTCTTCCTCATAAACCGTTCCAGCGAACATGACATGGTTGTCTTCAATGATGGCCACCATAGGCTTTGGTTGATCTACTGGAGTGATGTATTCAGAAGGGTCGAAATCTTCAACAGCAAAGTGGAGCGGGCCAGACAGCTTGGTGACAACTTGAAAGTGCGAATCAGACGTGAACAATGATGCAGTCATTTTTCCTGAAAAAGGTTTTTGCTTTAGTTAGATTGATTAATCTTACCTACGGTTTATTCGACTTAGAGAGATTCCTAAGGTTTAACCTGCAAAAGAGAAACTTTACAACATACACATATACAATGGGTGTGAGGAAGAACTTTGGAAATAAAATGCAAGTAGGTTCCTAGCCTGTAGGTTCCTGTCTTAGTTTGATAAGTTCTATGGCTTTCTAAAGCATGCAAGGTTTAGGTAGTTTCAGGGTGCTCCGTTGTCACAGTCCTCTCGCCAGCCCATCATAGGTGGCGATTGGGTGATTTCCTTTTTGATATACCACTAGGTACGAGTGACTGTGGAGTTTGCTGGAACCCCCAACATAGCCCGTGTCATGCCGGGATATCAGGTGAACTCAACGGGTTGCCCGCTCAATGCATATGATAAGTGAATTAAACAAGGCATGTATTAGTCTTATGTTGAACTTTCTGGTTATGGCTCTCATATTCCCCAGCAGACTCGCCAAAAACTGTAGACACCACCCAAACGGGGCATCGCCATACAGATTGATCACGTTGTTTGCTCGATTGGTTGCTCGTTTCATAAACCAAAATCATGGACATTCCCATGGCTAGGAACATCACCACATGATAACGGTTATCATCAAATAGAGTCGCCACCCAGTTTATCAAAACTGGGAAAACAGATAGAGATTCTGGATACGGGAGCCAAAAGTACAATAAGGGGAAGGTGTTAGGCACCCCTCTTTGCCCAGTCGTGAGACTGGCCCATAATCGTTCAACATAAGACGTATAGATGCTTTCTTTAATTCTAACACATAGTCTGTTTAATTAATCCTTTAAACAGTAAGTAAAGTGAGCCAGTGCGATAATTGAAGCATGCATCAGAAAGCAGAAAAAGCAGTTCCAGGGTAATGGATCCCGCGGCCGGTGAATGGATGTCACGGCCGAGGGATCCTTCTGGTTTGATATATCGGCCGAGGGATCGAAGCCCCGGTCGATGTTCTTCCTCACACCAGACAGAAACGTTAGTAAATAATCAAAACGCTAAAATCATGATTATTGACAGGAAATAAAACAAACCAGAGGCCGTTGGGCCTCACCACCTTGATCCCTCAGTTGCTTGATTGCTTCGGATTGCTTGTGATTTGACTGATTGCTTGATTAAGAACCCTAGGGTTAGGGTTTGAACTTCGGGGTTTGATCGCTGGATTGACGGCTGCCTTCGGAAGGTTAGGGCTTTTGGAGTATGGGATTGAGGGAGTATTTGTGCAGAGCTTTGAGGTTTGAGAGAGTGTGTAAGTATCTCAATTTCTGTGTGTTAAATTCGGAACCCAAAGGCCCCTTTATATAGGCATAGGGATGACTCACTCCGGCCAATCAAATCACGAGATGGCAATTGCAATTGCAATGCATCTCAAACTCTACGTCGTGATCTCCGAACGTAGCCCGAACGCATCGGAAAGGTAGTGTAGTTGGATCAAACCAAACGTCTGACAGAACGTTCGAGAGTCTGGAAAAAGGTCGATCTGGCGGCCGAGCAAAGGATGTCGCGGCCGTGGAAAGGATGTCTCGGCCGAAGGATAGATCTTGCGGCCGAGGGATTGATATCTCAGGGAGATTTTGCTGGCAACAGGTTGCTCGGGCGAGGGATTGATGTTATGGCCGTGGGATCGATGTTACGGCCGTCAGATGGATTTTCCTAGGCTTCTGTATTTCTGTCTGAAAGGCTGTATGGCTTTGAATTGGGTCCTCTAAGTGGTCAAAGTTCTCACCGAAAGTCCTAAGGTCCTCAAGGAAGCAATCAGCAATCACTGTATCCATTTCATCATCGGGATTGTCCCAAGGTGGGACTTGAAATAATCGTTAGGCCAAATTGGGGTGTCTACAAGCGAACCTGCAATAGCAAAGGACTGCCTGAGAATTGAGCTGTAGGGCTGCTCTTCATCACATCTAGACCCATCAAGGTCTCTGCCAACACTAAACCAGCAAAACCCACACGGTTTCCAATTTGCTGAGCAAGGTTAAGCAATATAGGATCGGCATGACCAGAGGAAGGGCCAAGCAAGTAGTAATGGAGGAGACAAATGCACAATGCATGAAAGCACGACTTCTGTAAGGAAACTTGGCGATGGGCCTCAGCTGTGCCAAAACGCTGAATAAGTTGCAGAATCTCTAGCCTTCCTTTCACCAGGAAGAATTTAACTTCATGTTTCTGAACTTGGAGTAAATCTTTCAGGAGATCACCCCGGTTGAACAAGGGATTAGGAGCAACAAAACCTTCCCTGTCTGAATGGCCCATAATGGCCGCAAATTCCTCGACAGTAGGACACAATTCCTCTCTCTTAAAGCGAAAGACGTGAAAATCAGGGTCCCACAAACTAGCGGCTGCCCTAAGGAAAGCAAAATTCATGGGAATGTGACGAAGGGAAAAGAGGAAATCCATGCCAAAGGACTTAAAGTGCAGACGGTCAAGGCCATTAAAGGAATCTAGCCACTGATCAAGGATTGGTTGTGCCATATGCAAAGGAATGGCTGCTGACAATGCTATCGGGTTCGTAGAACACGTACTTATAGGACTAGGTCGACTCTTAGTTCGAATCGGAATCGGATTCTTAATCCTCGAAAATTTAGTCGGTCTCTCGGCCGGCACTTCGATAAGACGGCCGTGGGATCAATCCACCGGCCCGTAGATAATAGGGTTGACCTGCAAGTCAAACCCAGGCAAGCCAAACAATCCTTCGGCCGCCAGATCGAAGCTTCGGCCGTGTAATCACTAGCTCGGCCGCCAGAACGGCTATTTTACAGACTGTTCCCACGGTTCAGTTCGTTTCATTGGATTAACGGAAATATCACACATAAACAAACGTAAAAAACAGCATATACAATCACAATCGCAGAGCAAAAGGTTTTTGTTTCATATATCGAAAGCTTTTTACATCACAAGGTGGATCATTCCACATTTCCTAAAAAAAAAAAACAAACTATACATCGATTTCCTGTCAAACTAACCTATGCAGGAAAAGAAACGAAAAGAGGAAGCAGAAGAGGATGTCGAACCCTCTGGTGGTCCGAACAAAAGAGGCCAGCTGCAAAAAAGAAGAGGACGCCCCTGGGGCGATGTATACCAAAGGAGTACTACGGTGCAGAAGGGACACCACATGGCTCAAAAGAATCACCACATGGCCCAGAAAAACCACCACACCGCGTACCACCGCCACACCAGGAGCTCCGTGTCATGGAAACAAGTCACCCATGCGAGGGCCCCTAATCAAGCGTACCCATGCGAGGATCCATGATCAAGCGTCAAGACAAGACCAAAAGCGAATGCGGCCTCCCTCCGCGCACGCTAGCCACGTCAGCATATCACCCACGGCCCGGAGCTGTCGGAAAATAAGGAAAAGTGAAAAGAGGGAGGGTCTTCGGTCGAAACCTCGGACGGAAGGAACGGAGAGGGAAGAAAGAAAAGTGAAACGAACGGTTGAGGCCGTGACCTTTTATAGGCCCCTGGAAATGAATCAATTAAGCGGCCGAGACATGCATCCTTCGGCCGAGACATCAATCCTTCGGCCGAGAGATCGATCTCCTGGCCCCTTAATCAAATTCCCTCAGCAACAGCAGGTCATGCTCAGTGCACCAATTCAAGCCACTACAGACTTCTAAGTCCTCAACCAAACAAGTAGCCTTGGGGGCATCCCCGAGCCAATACAACATGATCAAAACTAGTCTTGGGGGCATACCCATGTATGAGGAAAATCTCTCTCCACAAAATGCTAGCCAAAGCAAGATAAAACACCCAGTGGCTCTACGCCCTCCATTCTATCATCTCAGCGGCTCTAAGCCCTCAACACAGCAGGCTCTACGCTCGTCATCTCACCAAAGCGGCTCTACGCCTTCTAATCAGCGGCTCCAGGCCATCACCTCAATAGGCTCGAAGCCTATCTCAACAGACTCTACGTCTATTGTCACCCAGCGGCTCGAAGCCCTTTATCATAGCGGCTCTACGCCCGTATCAATTCAGCGGCCCTGTGCCCATCGTCTCTACACAACTCAGCGGCTCCAAGACCGCTATCTCAACTGGCTCGAAGCCGTAAACAAGCAACAGGCTCTAAGCCGCCCCAACAATCAAGATATCTATTCTCAGACTCTACGCCTGAATGCTCAAAAATCTAACATTTTTGAATGCTCAAGCTCCACACTTGGATGCCCAACCACTGTGTACTGGATGCTCAAGTTATACACTTGAATGCTCAAGCTCTACGCTTGGATGCCCAACCACTGCGTACTGGACGCTCAAAGCCTGTACTTTGAATGCTCGGATTCTGCCATCCGAATGCTCGAGCTCTACGCTCTGAATGCTCAAGTCCGGAACTTGATAGAAGCTCTAAGCTTAAAACAAACACACACGCACGGGCCCGTGCACATTTGCATCAACATTTTCACATCGAGTCTGCATCATATTTGTTCACATCTAACAAAGCATTGCACATATACACTCTGCATATCTCTCATGAAACAGGTCAACCCTGCAATCAACCGGCTCTATGCCTCGGTTTTGTTGATCGGCCCAACGCCTCGATCCATTGGCTCTGCGTCAACACCTATGATGAGAAAGCTCCGTGCACAGACCATCAGAATGCAACCTGCTCTATGCTTCGGTTCATATCACGTCAAGCTCTAAGCTCCGACAACTCAGGTCCACGCCTCAATCACTTCAGGCTCCATGCCTCAATTCCTTCACCTCAGGCCCTTGCCTTATACCAGCTCCGCGCTTCGGTTCATCACGTCAAGCTCAAAGCTCTGACACCACAGACTCTCATCCTAATCAATACCAGCTCCGCGCTTCGGTCCCATCAAGCTCTAAGCTCACCTCAGGCCTCCGCCTCATAAACCACAGCAGGCTCCACGCCTCAATCTAATCCCCTCAAGGCTCTCGCCTTATGATCAACACCAGCTCCGCGCTTCGGTCCTATCAATCACTCTCCAGGCCCTCGCCTCATGACTACAACCGGCTCCGTGCCTCGGTCCCCTCATCGCCAAAGCTCCGTGCTCCAGCTACTGGCCCTGCGCCTCCCCTACATCTCAAAAACAAACCGGCGTCCAACTCATCCCAACAGATGGTTTGGATTCCACCCCATTACATCAATTCCTTCCAGCTCATTCGCAAGGATAGGCTACTCTACCGAGCTCCTTTCAGTCAAAGTCAGGATGATCAAGAAAAGCAAACGCACCTGCAGTGTACTGATCTACCCCAAAATACTAAGGAAGCTCTCCGCAAAGAAACTCCCCAGGTAGCCCCGCGCTCCTTCAACTACTCTTCGCCAAAACCCTGGCTCAGTCTAGGTACGTCACACTACGGCTTTTTAAGCCCTAAGGTACGTCTTCTGTCTCTAACCCTCCGAACTTTTTACTTTTCTGGCCGAACTACGATTGGTCTGAATTTCCCTTGTGGAATACGTAGGCAGCCTCCCGGCCCGACCATAACAAAACCTTTTTCGAAAACCCCTTGGAATAGTGGTTGGACCAAATTGAGTTGCTTTTTACAACTTTGACTCTTACTCACACATGTCTCGCGATCCGTCTGAGTTCAGTCAAAGAGGGGCATCTGTAGACACCCCAATTTGGCCTAACGATTATTTCAAGTCCCACCTTGGGACAATCCCGATGATGAAATGGATACAGTGATTGCTGATTGCTTCCTTGAGGACCTTAGGACTTTCGGTGAGAACTTTGACCACTTAGAGGACCCAATTCAAAGCCATACAGCCTTTCAGACAGAAATACAGAAGCCTAGGAAAATCCATCTGACGGCCGTAACATCGATCCCACGGCCATAACGTCAATCCCTAGCCCGAGCAACCTGTTGCCAGCAAAATCTCCCTGAGAGATCAATCCCTCGGCCGCAAGATCTATCCTTCGGCCGAGACATCCTTTCCACGGCCGCGACATCCTTTGCTCGGCCGCCAGATCGACCTTTTTCCAGACTCTCGAACGTTCTGTCAGACGTTTGGTTTGATCCAACTACACTACCTTTCCGATGCGTTCGGGCTACGTTCGGAGATCACGACATAGAGTTTGAGATGCATTGCAATTGCAATTGCCATCTCGTGATTTGATTGGCCGGAGTGAGTCATCCCTATGCCTATATAAAGGGGCCTTTGGGTTCCGAATTTAACACACAGAAATTGAGATACTTACACACTCTCTCAAACCTCAAAGCTCTGCACAAATACTCCCTCAATCCCATACTCCAAAAGCCCTAACCTTCCGAAGGCAGCCGTCAATCCGGCGATCAAACCCCGAAGTTCAAACCCTAACCCTAGGGTTCTTAATCAAGCAATCAGTCAATCACAATCAATCCGAAGCAATCAAGCAACCGAGGGATCAAGGTGGTGAGGCCCAACGGCCTCTGGTTTGTTTTATTTCTGTCAATAATCATGATTTTAGCGTTTTGATTATTTACTAACGGTTCGGTGTGAGGAAGAACATCGACCGGGCTTCGATCCTCGGCCGATATATCAAACCGGGAGGATCCTCGGCCGTGATATCCATTCACCGGCCGCGGGATCCATTACCGGGACAGCTTTGTTTGTTTCTTGTTTTCGATGCATGCTTCAATTACAGTTCTGGCTCACTTTACTTACTGTTTAAAGGATTAATTAAACAGACTATGTGTTAGAATTAAAGAAAGCATCTATACGTCTTATGTTGAACGATTATGGGCCAGTCTCACGACTGGGCAAAGAGGGGTGCCTAACACCTTCCCCTTATTGTACTTTTGGCTCCCGTATCCAGAATCTCTATCTGTTTTCCCAGTTTTGATAAACTGGGTGGTGACTCTATTTGATGATAACCGTTATCATGTGGCGATGTTCCTAGCCATGGGAATGTCCATGATTTTGGTTTATGAAACGAGCAACCAATCGAGCAAACAATGTGATCAATCTGTATGGCGATGCCCCGTTTGGGAGGTGTCTACATCGCTCTTTTATTTGTTTCTTTTGTCAAGTTTATCTTTTCACTCATCACTCTCTTGTTTTGACTCACGTGTTCTCTCAACTCACAATTTTCCCTTTTTTCTCCAGGTATGGTTGTTTGAGAAGCTAAAAGTGTGGGATGTGCCGGAGCGACTTCCTTACAATCCAGACCAATGTACGGAGTGTCATATGATTAAGCAATTCCCAACTGAGGCTGTTTGGGAAGCATGGATGAGGACCTGCAGGGGTGATTGGATTCAATGGGTTTGCCCCTGGTATGGTATTGAGAGTATGACTGCGAGTACTATGAACCATTTTGGTGTAGCAGTAATTGGTATTACTCGAGTCGTTTTCTACTTTCCTGCTCGCTTTCAAAGGCAATTTGGGGCTGAACAAACCGCAATCCTGGGTGACCCTGAGTACACCGTCTCTAAGATTCATGATGCCAACTTCCGTCGCAACATGCTGCGTCTTTGGCCAAATAGAGTGATGCAGGAGGTTGCTGAGAACTTCGTTGTCAAGCTATCGGGTTCTTACAAACGCTGGTTGAAGAAAAACCTTTTGAAGGACAGTAGTGCAAAGAGAAGGAAGACCTAGAGATTGACGCTTTGCTTATGTTTTTCAAAAGGTGTTTGTTTGATTCTAGCTTTCATGGATTGAGAATTGCTTAGGTTTGCTTTTTCCTTTTTTGTTTGGAAATAATAAAACATTTGGTCGTTTTATCTGAAGATGTTATTGCCATGATTTGATAGCGAACATGCTTTAGGATAGACCTAGAAATTTTGGAAGTGATGATGATAGCAGTGGCCGAATCTCAAACTTTGGAGATTGCCTACGTATCCCATGGAGGGAATCAGGCCATAAACGTAGTTCCAACAAAGGGGATTCGTTTTGTTTTTAGTTAGGGTCCACTCGGGTATTTTCCTCTCCTTTTGTGCTCTAAATTTTGCCTAAAACCGCCCTTGCGGGTTTTCGGTCTAGCGAGCGTTTTATTTATGCCTTAGTTTTTGCCTAAGCCGCCCTTGCGGGTTTTCGACCTAGCAGGCTGCTCTAATTTTTGCTTGGATCCGCCCACCCTTGTGGTTTTCGGTCCAACGAGCATCTCTCATGGGTAATACTTCCTTAGCTTGTCAATGTTGACTGGCGTTGCGAATTCCATTCCATCTAAGTCTGCAATGTATGCTGCTCCTCCAGAAAGTATGCGTTTGATAAGGTAGGGGCCTCCCCAGTTTGGTCTAAACTTGCCCCTTGGGTCCGAGACGTGGCGACGAATCGCTTTGAGCACCATGTCTCCTACCTTGACGTCCCTAGGTTTCACCTTTTTGTTGAACGCTCGTGCAATGCGGCGTTGATACCCTTGTACATGGTATAAAGCCCTCAGTCTCCTCTCGTCTAGTAGTGCCAACTCGTCGTAGCGGTTTTGAACCCAGTCTTCTTCGATCATTCCAGTCTCAGCTAGAACCCTTAACGACGGTAATTCCAATTCGATAGGCAAGACAGCCTCCATTCCATAGACCAGAGAGTAGGGAGTTGCCCCAGTTGAAGTCCTTTCAGTTGTTCGATATCCCCATAACGCCAGAGGTAGCATTTCTGGCCAGTCTGTGTAAGTGTCGGTAGTCTTCCGCAGAATCCTCTTGACATTCTTGTTTGCAGCTTCAACTGCTCCATTAGTTTGAGGTCGGTAAGTAGATGACCGATGATTTTGTTTCCCAAATTCGGCGAAAAGCTTCTTTGTCGCCCCCTTGAAGTGCGATCCATTATCACAGACAAACTCGTGAGGTACACCATATCGATAGATGATATTAGTGCGAATGAATTTGGCCACATGAGTGGCTTTGAGAGTAGCATAAGAGGCTGCCTCTACCCATTTGGTGAAGTAGTCGATAGCCACTAGGATGAACTGATGTTTGTATTTTCCCTTTGGATTTATACTTCCAATGACGTCTATCCCCCAAGTGGAGAATGGCCAGGGGGATGTCATGCTGTACAATTCCGTAGGGGGAATACGCATACGATCAGCGTGAGTTTGGCATTTGTAACATCGACGGACATAATCAGCGCAGTCGGCCTCCATTGTAGTCCAATAATATCCCTGTCGTAGGATCTTCTTTGCCATTGTTGCCCCATTCATGTGCGGCCCACAAATTCCTTCATGTATTTCCTCCATTACCTTGCGGCTGTCCTCCGTTGTGACGCAAAGTTGACTTGGGCCCAAGTGTGCCCTTCGGTACAATGCTCCTCCACAGATTATAAATCGGGCAGCAAACTTCCGCAGAGCCGTTTTGTCCTTTGAGGTGGCTTCGGATGGGTATTCTCCTTTTTCCAGGAATTCCTTCACGTCCTCGTACTATGGCTTGCCATCGTCTTCACCTTCCTCGGTAAAGGTACACTCACATGCTGGTTTAACCTTTTGTTCAATCATGAGAGGCCGCATTGTGAACCCCAGGGGTATTTCGACCATAGACGCTAGTGTTGCCAGTGCATCTGCAAATCTATTGCTCACTCGAGGAGTGTGTGTGAAGATAACAGAATCGAACTGTGGAATTAGATTTTCCAGCACAGAGTGATATAGCTTCAGTGTATCCTCCTTAACTTTCCAGTCTCCTCTTGCTTGAGATACCACCAGGTTTGAATCCCCAGTGACTTCTACCCTTTTTGCTCCTAGCTCCAGGGCTGCCTCCATTCCAGCAATACAAGCCTCATATTCAGCTTGGTTGTTAGTGACTTCAAACCTTAGCTTATATGACAAAGGGATGTGAGAGTCGTTTGGGGAAACTAGCAATACCCCTATGCCATATCCACATTGGTTTGATGCTCCATCAAAGTAAAGTTGCCAGGTGTCGTCTAAGAGACATAAGATATCCTCGTCGGGGAACATGAAGTCCTCTGCCTCGGCCTCTGTCACAGGGTGATCTGCCAAGAATTCTGCCACAGCTCTTCCTTTTACTGATTTCCTCATCATGTATTTGAGGTCGAACTCCGCTAGCAGCAATAACCACCTAGCTAGCTTTCCGATAAGTGCTGGCTTTTCGAAAAGATACTTGATTGGGTCTAAACGAGAGACCAGCACCACCGGATGTGCTAACAGGTAGTGCCTCAGTTTCTTTGTGGCCCATACTAGCCCCCAACAGGTTTTCTCGAGGGGAGTGTACCTTGTCTCATAATCCATCATTTTCTTGCTGAGGTAGTATATGGCGCACTCTACTTTGGCGTCGTTTTCTTGTGCTAGCATGCATCCCATGGACGTGTCTGTTACTGAGAGATACAGAATTAATGGCTTCCCAGGGATGGGTGGCGATAGTACAGGTGGATTCTGAAGATATTCCTTGATTGCCTCGAATGCTTGCTGACAGTCTTGGCTCCATTCAAAATCCGTACCTTTCTTGCAGCTTGAAAAGAGGTTCACAGGTGGTTGTGAGCTTGGAAATGAACCTGCTGATGAACTGTACCTTCCCTAAGAAGCTCCTTACTTCCTTCTCTGTCCTAGGTGGTGATATCTCCATCATAGCCTGTATCTTGGAAAGGTCTACCTCGATTCCTCGTTGAGTGATGAGGAATCCCAACATCTTTCCAGCTGTCACCCCAAAAGTGCATTTTTGAGGGTTAAGACGTAGCTTATAATTTCTAATCCTCTCAAAGAACTTTTGGAGTGCTCCATAGTGTCCTTCCCTTTCCTTTGATTTGACTATCATATCGTCGACATACACCTCGACCTCTTTGTGCATCATGTCGTGCAGCAGTGTTGTGGCCATCCTCTGGTAAGTGGCTCCAGCATTCTTCAACCCAAACGGCATTACTCGGTAACAGTAAGTTCCCCAAGGCGTAGTGAAGGTAGTTTTCTCTCTATCCTCAGGAGACATAAGGATTTGGTTATATCCAGAAAATCCATCCATGAAGGATAGCAACGCATGGCCTGCGGTGTTATCTATTAGCTCGTCTATGTGAGGTAATGGGAAGTCATCTTTCGGACTGGCTTTGTTGAGATCTCGGAAATCTACGCAGACCCTGATTCCTCCAGTTTTCTTTGGTACGGGAACGATGTTTGCTACCCATTGTGGATATTCGGTGACTATGAGAAATCCGGCGTTGATTTGCTTAGTGACTTCTTCTTTTATCTTTAGGACCCAATCAGGGCGCATACGTCTCAGTTTTTGCTTAACTGGTTTTGCATCAGAATGAAGAGGAATTTTATGTTGAACAATTTCAGGGTCTATTCCAGGCATGTCCTCGTAAGACCAGGCAAAAACATCTTTGTATTCTTTTAGCAAAAAGATTAGTTTTTCACTTTCTTGAGGGGATAGTGTGGCACCAATTTTAACCATTTTGGGCTCGTTTGCGGAGCCTATGTTTGTTGTGATTATTTCCTCAGAAAAAGGTTTAGCGTGCCTTTCCTCTTCTTTCTCGATGAATTCTAGAATTTCTTTTGGAATCTCTTCCTCAAAATTTGGTTTGTCGGAATCCACACAATTGATCATAGGCAAAGTAAAATACTCTAAATCTTCCTTCTCATTGCTAAATTTATCAAAAGACATTTCAGAGTTGAACTCAAAGTAAATGCTATGCCTTGGTACTTTGACCAGGTTTTCCTCACTAGACTTAGTATTTTCAAAGGATGAAAAGCTTGACTTGGACTGAGTCGACTCGGAGTCGGAATCGGAATCAGAACTAAGATCAGAATTAGCGCTTTTCGTTTTGTATTTTAGAGTGTGTTCCACGGTCCAGTTAGGGTAAGCCCCTTTTTCAGCATCCACAATCAGCTCAGAGCAGTCTTTTTCATCACCAAGGTCGATCACCAGTACTTCACTGTCACCTTGATTCGCACTTTCATCATTGTCACCCTGCAAGTCTTGGAGGGCCATTTGATTTGCTATTGCTGTTATTTCCTCCAATTGAGCTTCAATCTGGGCTTCGTCGTTGTTGTCGACTCGTCGTGTGCCAACAAAGCCCCACCAATTACCAAAGCTGTCTATGATGGGGTGGATCACCCTTATTTCATTGTTGGTGACCTCCTCATCAAAGAGCAGGTTTAGTGATATTTCGTCTAGTGGGTCATTGTCGACAGCCTCTTCTTCCTTTGCCTCTTCAGTCTCGAGGTTGTTGACCTCGTCTATTGGCCAATAATCATCGGTAGGTGCATAAGGGTCATAAAAGTAGATTGGAACCCTGCGAAGCCCTTCTTCTTCAATCAGGTCTTCCACCTCTTCCTCATAAACGGTTCCAGCGAACATGACTTGGTTGTCTTCAATGATGGCCACCATAGGCTTTGGTTGATCTACTGGAGTGATGTATTCAGAAGGGTCGAAATCTTCAACAGCAAAGTGGAGCGGGCCAGACAGCTTGGTGACAACTTGAAAGTGCGAATCAGACGTGAACAATGATGCAGTCATTTTTCCTGAAAAAGGTTTTTGGCTTTAGTTAGATTGATTAATCTTACCTACGGTTTATTCGACTTAGAGAGATTCCTAAGGTTTAACCTGCAAAAGAGAAACTTCACAACATACACATATACAATGGGTGTGAGGAAGAACTTTGGAAATAAAATGCAAGTAGGTTCCTAGCCTGTAGGTTCCTGTCTTAGTTTGATAAGTTCTATGGCTTTCTAAAGCATGCAAGGTTTAGGTAGTTTCAGGGTGCTCCGTTGTCAAAGGGCACCAGTCCTCTCGCCAGCCCATCATAGGCGGCGATTGGGTGATTTCCTTTTTGATATACCACTAGGTACGAGTGACTGTGGAGTTTGCTGGAACCCCCAACATAGCCCGTGTCATGCCGGGATATCAGGTGAACTCAACGGGTTGCCCGCTCAATGCATATGATAAGTGAATTAAACAAGGCATGTATTAGTCTTATGTTGAACTTTCTGGTTATGGCTCTCATATTCCCCAGCAGAGTCGCCAAAAACTGTAGACACCTCCCAAACGGGGCATCGCCATACAGATTGATCACATTGAATTTGCTCGATTGGTTGCTCACTTCATAAACCAAAATCATGGACATTCCCATGGCTAGGAACATCGCCACATGATAACGGTTATCATCAAATAGAGTCGCCACCCAGTTTATTAAAACTGGGAAAATAGATAGAGATTCTGGATACGGGAGCCAAAAGTACAATAAGGGGAAGGTGTTAGGCACCCCTCTTTGTCCAGCCGTGAGACTGGCCCATAATCATTCAATCATAAGACGTATAGATGCCTTGTTTAATTCTAACACATAGTCTGTTTAGTTATTCCTTTAAACAGTAAGCAAAGTGAGTCAGTGCGATAATTGAAGCATGCATTAGAAAGCAGAAAAGCAACAAAATTGTCCCAGGAGATGGATCCCGCGGCCGGTGAATGGATGTCACGGCCGAGGGATCCTCCTGGTTTGATATACCGGTCGAGGGATCGAAGCCCCGGTTGGTGTTCTTCCTCACACCAGACAGAAAAGCTTAGCAGATAATTTAAATGCTACGGTTAGCCATAAATGCAATAAGTAAAACAAACCAGAGGCCGTTGGGCCTCACCACCTTGATCCCTCAGTTGCTTGATTGCCTCGGATTTAAATGTGATTGATTGATTGCTTGATCGAGAACCCTAGGGTTAGGGTTTGAACTTCGGGGTTTGATTGCCGGATTGACGGCTGCCTTCGGAAGGTTAGGGCTTTTGGAGTATGGGATTGAGGGAGTATTTGTGCAGAGCTTCGAGGTTTGAGAGAGTGTGTAAGTATCTCAATTTCTGTATGTTAATTCGGAACCCAAAGGCCCCTTTATATAGGCATAGGGATGACTCACTTCGGCCAATCAAATCACGAGATGGCAATTGCAATTGCAATGCATCTCTAACTCTACGTCGTGATCTCCGAACGTAGCCCGAACGCATCGGAAAGGTAGTGTAGTTGGATCAAACCAAACGTCTGACAGAACGTTCCAGAGTCTGGAAAAAGGTCGATCTGGCGGCCGAGCAAAGGATGTCGCGGCCGTGGAATGGACGTCTCAGCCGAAGGATAGATCTCGCGGCCGAGGGATTGATCTCTCAGGGAGATTTTGCTGGCAACAGGTTGCTCGGGTGAGGGATTGATGTTGTGGCCGAGGGATCGATGTTACGGCCGTCAGATGGATTCTCCTAGGCTTCTGTATTTCTGTCTGAAAGGCTGTTTGGCTTTGAATTGGGTCCTCTAAGTGGTCAAAGTTCTCACCGAAAGTCTTAAGGTCCTCAAGGAAGCAATCAGCAATCACTGTATCCATTTCATCATCGGGATTGTCCCAAGGTGGGACTTGAAATAATCGTTAGGCCAAATTGGGGTGTCTACACCCGATCACTTCCAGGGACTTCGCGGTCATCTTCTTAGCAAACCCAATCATCCACCAAATCCCAAGCTTCACCAAGCAATCCTCCCACTCCCATCCCAAAATGGCAGACAACGATGCCACTATTGCCGATCTCGAAGCTCAAATCACTGCTTTGCTAGTAGAGAAAGCAGCAAGAGATGCTGAGGAAGAAGAAAAATCAGTAGAAGATGAGAATGCACTTAAAGCAATAACAGTGGAGAGTCCAGAATTGGCCAAGCAAGTCAAAGAAATCAAACATGCTCTGGCTCGTTCACAAGGGGACCAAATTCTAGACTTTGAAGGACTGTGGCTCTTTCCAGACTCTCAATTGCCCGAAAGATTCAAAATGCCAAACATCAAGAAGTTCAATGGAACCGGTAACCCTACCAGCCATGTCCGTCATGTCATCAACACCCTGAAGCCGATGGGCTTAAATGATGAGCTCATTGCTCAGTTGTTTCAAAGAACCCTCACTAGAAGTGCCCTCGATTGGTTCCTCACTTTGGAATTTGTGCATTACCACACCTGGCCAAAAATCGCCAATGCTTTTGTCAAGCAATATGCATACAATGTCCAAGTTGAGTTAACCACTCAAGATTTGGAGATGACCAAGCAAGAGTCAAATGAAGATTTTGTTACCTTTGTGGCTAGATGGAGAGAAAAGGCTGCCAAGATGAAAAACTGTCCTTCCGCTCAAGTCAGGATAGTTGTCAAGAATCTGCAATCCAAGTATCTTAAGCATATTTACACACAAGCCATCACAGATTTCAAACGCCTGCATGCCACTGGGTTATAGATTGAAGAAGGGATCAAACTGGGACTCATTGGAAAAGAAGAAGCTCCTCCACCTAAGAAAGCCTTCCAAAGCCGTACATCTCATGCGTCCGTAAACACTCTTAACTTGACCTCACCACAAGACCCTTTCCAAGCTAGCCCTTCCCGAAGTTCAAACCGGCCTCGCCACAACTTTAGTCCTCTCTACATGACTCTCTCCCAAGCCTTAACCATTTTGAGCCATCAAGGGCATCTTAAACCCTTAAGCAAACCACCTCCTCAGCCACCCTATGGCCCAAACCATGACCCCAACAAGTAGTGTACCTACCATCAACACTCTGGGCATGAGACAGACAACTGCATGCGTCTATGCCATAACATTCAAGATCTCATTGATAGTCGAACTATAAAACCTCCACAACCTGATGCACAAACCAAACCACCCCAAAATGTCAATCTCATAAACCTATCTCACAATCACATATACAACCTTAGCCAATACATCATCCAAAGCACCCAAGCCAAGCCAACCTTGACCTTCCCGGAGGAGAATGAATGTCTCATGATGGAGGAAGAAGAAAACAATGAGTCCGATCAGTCAGAAGTGATTGATCCCGACATGTCTGACGTAAGTGACAAAGAAAAACAAGCAAAGGAGGAAAAGCTAAAGAAATGGAAAAAGCACTCTTGGGCAAAACACAATTTGGAGGATCCTGACATTCCATTTGTTGAGGATGACGAACGGCTGCGCGTCTGGTTTGAGAAAAGGAAATAGGAGAAGGAAGGGGTCATCATGATGAGGAGGCATGCCCACTTCGAGCCTGCCCAAATAGTGGTGTCCATCAATCGCCCAAGAATCCCAATGCCTCCGATTGTCTGGGAAACAATCAATCTTATAGAAAAAGTTAAGGAATTTCAGATGCAACCGTGGGTCAATCCCTACGAAGAATGTGACTACAGTCAGTGGATAGAAGAAGAAGAAGGTCAAGACTTCATATGCACTGATCCGTACCAAACAAGGGAAAGTGACTTTGACGAAATAGAAGGAGAATACGACGATCCGCTCGACGAGATCTCTTTAGCATCACTATTCAATCAAGTGGAAGTAACCAATAAATGCTCCACCAACAAGAAGGAAGAAGAGGTGATGGAAGCCCAGGCTGACATTTCTATTTGGGGACTGCTCATGTCTCAAAGAGGTAGCAACCGTGCAAGCTTCAAAGATGGACCCAGTTCAAAGGCTCTGTTTGGCAAAAAAGAGGGTGGGAAAGAGTATAAAGTTGCAAAAGGCAAAGAAAATGACCCTGGCATGCTGCAGTTGCTGAGAAGGCATGACATGGCAAAACATTGAACATTACTTTCATTTTAAGAACATGTTTTGGGCCCCTGTTTGGGCATTTTATTTATGCTAAGTGAATTCCTATTTCATTTTCTAGACTATGCTTATTCAAATTGCAATTGCCATACGCTATCGTGTCTTTGCCAAATAAGGGAAACCGTAAAAGATCAAGTTCTTTGTGTCAAGGACAAAAGGAAAAGAAAAGATGAACTTTGGTTGCTTAGAACTATGTTCTTGTCAAAACATAGAAAGAAGACGCTATCTCCGTGAGAACACTTAGAGATAGCTTACCTATTACGAAGGTACAAACACAAAGGAGATTTATAGAACAATACAAGAAAAATGAGAATATGTGACGAAATGGTGGTGACGAAAGTAGTTTTTGTCTCCAAATATACCTATTTTGTGAGGAAAATATTTTTTCGTCACCAATTAAGAGGGCAAAAAGATTTTAGGTGAGGAAATTTTATTTTGTCACCAAAAATAGTTAATCAGTGACGAAAAAATAAATTTTGTTAGCAAAAGAGTAGACAAAAAAATATAAGGTGACGAAAAAATAAATTTCGTCACCAATCCGTTTCCTCCACATATACTTGCAACCATTTCGTGACGAAATAATTCCTCACAAAAGGAAATGCTTTGGGTGACAAATTCTTTTTGTCTTCCATTTTAAAGGGGGGATTTAAACAATTAAGAAAAAAAACAGAGCCGAAAATTTTGGCGGGTTTCAGGGGCGGGGAAAAATTTGGGCGTTCTTCCCAAAGTTCCCCCTTTCATCAGCATCAGACCACTCCATCTCTCTCAGACTGCTCCCCAACCTCACTACAAGAAATTGGAGCAATACCAGCGCTTTTTCTACCAGTGCTTGCAAAAAGCGCTACAATATGAGGTATACACCAACGCTTTTTCTAAGCGTTGCTAGAATGAGGCTTTCCCAGCTCCCAAAGCAAAAGCGCTGGCATAGACTGATCTTTTTCCAGCGCCCAAGCAAAAGCGTTGAAATAGACCCCCAATTTACCAACGCTTAGAAAAAGCGCTGGAATAGACTCCTCATTTCCCAGTGGCCTAGAAAAAGCACTGGAATAGACCCTATGAAAAAAAAATTTGATCTACCAAAATCTAATAATATTACTATATGTTATACATTTTTAATACTCTTCGCTACGATTATTTAACGGATCTCAATATAACATAACAATTTTAACAGTTAAGGCCGTTGATTTCGTTGTGCTTATTGATTAAATCATTATCGTAGAAAATTTTACTCGAATGGATTTAGAAAGCTCCTTGATTGGGACACAATTAGTTTTTTGGATTATAATTATCGTCCGATCAAATGTGTAACAATACCCGATCTACTTCAGTCTTGGTACGATTGATGAATTGCGTGATATGTAAAAGATAAACAATTCGGATCGAAAAATAAAGACTCCAATGGGGTCGGGTCCTGCAATCTAATATTTTAATGACTCGGGATGCATCAAATGTTGACCGATCAAGCGGTCGCCGACATCTGATAATCTCTGATATTTTTTGTGACAACAACAGAATAAGTGCGGCATGAAATCTTAACGGTTCAGATCGACCACTGTAAAAATTGAGTTGGTAACTACTTTTAAATTCTATACGTTCAATGCAACTATTAACAAACTAAGTCTTGTGTTGTACTTAAACGTACGGTAGCCATTCGATCAGGATACATTTACGACAATCCAGACCGTTGATTTTGATTTCCTTGTTGATTATATCATTCTCGTAAAAATTTGTCTCGATCGGGTTTTGAAAGCTTCTTTTAACAAGACACGATTTCATTAACGATTGTCCAATCGAGTGCGTAGCGATACCTGATTGACTCTGTTTTTTGTACGACTGATGTACTCCATAATATGTAAAAGATGGACGGTTTCGATTTAAAAAAAAGACTCAAGCGGGGTCGAGTATTGTAATCTAATACTTTAATGCCTTGGGATGTAGCAAATATTGTCTGATCAGGCGGTCGCCAATATCCGATGATTTTTTATTTTGGTGATAATGATGGAATCAGTATGACGTAAAATCCTGATGATTCAGATCGACTATTGTTAAAATATAATTGACTGATTAAGTAGAAAATTTGTTTGTACTACGTTATACGTCATACGAGGGCGCTTAATATTTTGGCGCTAATTGTCCAAAATAATTGAAACACCAAAATCTGTTCATTTCCCCCGAAAACTAATCTTTTTCCTCCAAATGGCGTGCTGAAAACAAATTACCCCAAATGAAGAGAAATCCCCAAATCCCATCGTCTCCCTCTCTCTCTTTCGCTCTCTCCTTCCTGCGTAATCGTATGCCCTCACACCCATACTCAATTTCTTCCACATTTATCATCTCCGGTGATACACCATAGCCGAGGTACATCGGACTCTCTCTCTCTCTCTCTCTCAGAAAATTGCGTATGTATAGGTGGACTGAGATTCTCAGTTCAAGGGTTTGGGATTTTGTTTGGTTGTTTAGAAATTAAGGTTTCGAGAATTGGGGGAAGGGTTTTGCAGTGGTTCTGAGCCATCGGGTCTGTATGTTTCGTCCCCGATACTCCCTTCTCTCTCTTTGCATATATGTATCCATGTACATATGTACGTAACTCTGTATATCTGTTATCCCTAAATTCAAAGTTTTAAATTCTATTTTTTTCATCCCGTATGCTGCATTTGCAATCTTCTTTGGAATGGGATCTACACTCATCTGAGGCATGTTCATGGCGGAAAGGGGTTATGCATTCATACTCTGTTATATGAAGAGGTTTCTTATTTTTGATTGAAATGCTTTTGAAAATTTCGTAAAGATGGTGGAGTATACGCGTTTTTATGCTGGTAAGTGAATTTTGTGTCCTACGAAGTGTTTGACAAATTGTGTAGAAGAGCAATTATGCTTCTATCCTTTCTGTTATTTCGGATGCCTACCAAGTGTTTGATACATTGTGTAAAAGAGCAATGATGTAGGCCCTATTTCCTCTTCTGCTAGTTTACTAATTCTTTCATAATTTCTAAAACGTTCAAAGGTGTTTATGATAAAGTGGTGCAATCCTAAGAATCTTATTGGTGAATGGTTGTTTGATTCAAATGCCATTTTCCAATACTTATGAGTTCACCAGTTTCTATTTTCTGAAATTGTTGGAAGTAAGCTGTGCCCATAACAGTTTAGATGTGTTTTGTAAGGGCTCCAGCCTTGTTTGATTATCCAAACCCCTACATGGGCATGGGGGAAGTGGGGAATATACTTTTTCCTCCCGGAGTCCCCTGCCCCTTATCCTACGAAACCACCATGGTCAATTGAGAAAATGAGAAAGGAGCTACATGTTTGAAGAATAAATTCTCTGATGCCAACTCTTATGGCCAGACACACTTATCATTGTCGAATGCTATTTACTGTGATGTTTAAAGAATATGCTTAAACCAGCTGCATTGGCCTCGTTATGTCATCATGCTATACAACGGCAAATCGAGGACAAAGCATCCATCTTTTTGTAGACTGTTAATCTTTCTATCTGTCTTTCTTTCCCTCTTCCTTCCCCTTTCAAGCAATGAAACAGAGGTTTTTATTTCAACCTAAACTGACTTGCATTGCTTCTTAATAACTTTGATTTTGCAAAGAAAAGGCTGTCCTGAATCTTTAGTTTTCATTTGTCCTAGTTGTTAATCAGACTTAAATTGAATCATTAAGAGGTTGAGTAATACTAGTATGTTTTAATCGGAATGAAGGTTGGAGATAAAGCAAGCAAAGGAGGGCACCAAGGAAGTCCCGGGACTTGTTGAAGTTTGTGTTTGTGATACTGATGCAGTATGGAAGTTGCTCAAGCATGGGAGCAGAGCCAGATCTACTAATGCTAATCAGCTTAGCAGTCCCTCTCATTGGTAGTTCTAGTTCTAATTCCTTATCTGTACCGAGCTAATTGTAGAGTAACAATATGAACAGATTTAAGCATCCCTAAAGCTTGCTATGAATACTTGATCCAATCCATTGTTCATAAAACGAACTATGTTCCCTTAATTTTCCTTTGTCACAGTGAATCTCTCACTCTGTCAAAAACACACACGCCTACACACATTAGAATACAAATTCATTTCCTTGACACTATTTCATTCTATCTAAAACAGGAATTCGAGGATGACTCAGATGTTGCAGAGCTCTCTAGGTGAGTTTCTTGCGTGTTTCTGCTACTTTTTAGTTGAAGTGAAAAGTCTATGAAGTGCAATGCTGATTCAGAGAGTATACAAATCATCGGGACGAAGATAGCTATTTGTTGGTATAACTACGAACAGTCACTCCAAGGCAAGGAATAAATTGCACAGGATCTCAATCTAAAACATAAATATTGTAATGGAAACTCACTTGTTTTATTTATATTGCAGCTAATCTCTCATCAAGTGAAACTTACTGCAACTTTTCAGGGGGAGATTACAAAACTCTAATGATTGTTCAGATCAACACAAGTGCTACTGATCTTAGAGAAACCCTTAGCTGTCTTAAGTTTGCTAACCGTGTCCGAGGTATTGAGCATGGACCTGCTCGGAAATGGACAGACATCTTAGAGCTTTTCAAGTACAAGCAATAGGTATGCAGAAATTTAACTTCTATTCAAAGATTTCCTTTTTCTTCTTTGCATACTTCATTTACTCTTTATGGTATTAGAGTAAGGCAAGCAGTTTTCAGAATTCTTTCCCAATAAGAGATGTAGTTTTAAAAATTCTTTTCCTTGGGAATCTGAAAATAAAATAGCTTCACTTGAGTATAGTTAGCAATTTGTTGCCTAAACCATTTCTGGTTTCTCGTCAGGTTGTGCTTGGGATGCTTATTGCAGAAACAACAAAGTCATGGCTTGATGCTATCTGAATGGTCAATTACCCATTATCTGTTGTAAGTGTGCTTTAAGTACATTGGATAACCCATTATATGCTGAAACTGACTATATATGCTGAAAATATGAACCGAATTGCTGGAAATGATGTTTAGAGGCATAAATCACCCTTGTAGGTGCTGAAATTGAACTCTAATGGCTGAAAACTGATCTAATTTGCCTAGAATATATATGGCTGGAAGAATTGGGATTCGAGTTCATATTGTTGGAAACTGAAAATTAGTTGCTAGCGTGTCCAATACGTATTTGGGCGTGTCCCTGCCGTGTCCCCTTGTCCAATACGTGGACACGGCACCCTTTTGGAGTGTCGGTGCTTCATAGGGCTTGCTAGATTTGTTGGAATTGGTGTTTCAATTGCTATATTTTGTTTGTGCTACATATTTCATCAAGTGTATGGCTATTGTTGCTACTTATGAGATCTGTTGGTGCTTTCATTTTCTGGTTTTGCTATCCATATGATGTCGTATGTTGATTTTGAGTGTTGATGTTGCAACTATATTGCTAGCTTTTGCTCCCTATTGAAGCTGTTGTCTGTTGGAACATGTTGTTGATAAGACTTAGAACTAGTGTAGCTTGTAAGCTGCATTTCTAGACATTGATAAACTGATTGGATTTTGAAAGAATCATGAAAAGGAACTTGAATCGACCCTTAAAGATTTTTCATTTCCATAAATAGTATTTGATAGACTTTGGGACGCAACTTAGTTTTCTTAGATATGAACTCTAAATTTCTTAGATATAAATAGTATTTGATAGACTTTGGGTAAATCAGCTTGAAATAGAAAAAAAAGCTAACCGAATATACAGCCTACAAGGGGCATACCCTAGGAGGAAAAAGAAAACAAAATAAGAACTTAGAAAACGCCTAGAAAACGAATGTTTCAAGCCCCTCTAGCTAGAGGGGAAGGAAACACTCGACAAAAGGAACATATGAGAACTAATACAACTGGAAGATAACAAAAGTGAGCTAAGCATGATTCACAACTCGACACCATTTAAGAACTTGCTTGAAGCAACAGCAAAATTGATTGGCTGCTTGAAGAACACACACGGCAGCTTACACTTGGAAATTGACTGGCTGGAATTGCAAAATGATGCACGCAGCTTGTATAGTCCAGTGGAACCTAGATTCAGCAGCCGAAAGGGCTCTGATACAGCAGCAGTTTGCTGCCATTACAGTAATAGCTAGCAGCAACCAGGATGCAGTAGTAGCAGCGAAGCAGAACAGTAGTAGGCAGCCACTACTGGACAACAGCAAGCAGGCTAGCAATGAGAATGAGCATGATACACGACATGAGCAGTCAAAAACAAGCCAGGAAATCAAAAGATAACTAGGGACATGCCCCCTAGGAAGGCTTAAACAACCCAAGGGACAACCCCCCAAGGGTAGGTACAAACAATGGGACAACCCCCAAGCTCACAACTACTTAACATACAGCTTGATACCTTATACAACATAAAGACTGCCATCACAATCAGCACTTTCAATGAATGATCAGCTAGACCAACAAAGCACCAGTGGTACTCTATGTTAAACCCTTGCTGCACTACACACAGTGAAGCATAGGCAAAAGAGGGTACCTGCTCAACACTTGAAAACCAACACAATTGAGCTATACTGAGCAACTACAATTGAGCTATAGAGACAACAAACAATCTATCTAAGATGCACACAAGCCATCTTAAACAAACCCTACTGGACTCACATGCACCACATTGCTGCCATGATTACAGCCATTACCCAACATGACATACAGAAGTTGTAGATTACATCCATTACCCAACAGCTCAACTATAAGAGAAAGAGATAAAGTAACAGAACAAACAAGACAATATCAATTCCCTTTTGCATTTTGGTGCTCATGTTTGTTGTTGCTGCTCTTAATTTTTTGGATTGCTTGGCTGATCTTTGCTGATGGTTTTTGGCTATTTTTTGCGTTCCAACTCACTTGGCACCCACACAACACACACCAGTACTGAAATCCACACCTTTAAAGGACACAACACACCTTTAGTGGACACAACACACACAACTCACACCAACACACAACTTTAGTGGACACAACACACCCGACACATAACCAAAATACTTTGTGTGTGCAAATTGAATATGCATAAGGTGTACTGTGCAGATTGTTAAGTTTCCATAATGTTTTGTGTTCTATTAACATCATAACCAAAATACTTTATCCTACTTTTTATGTGCAGATTGAATATGCATAAGGTTGGTAGCGGGGAAGATGGTATATATACGCTCTTCTATGAAGACTTTTTGTTTGGATATATGAAAACTCCTTTTTGGGTTGAAGGTCCGAGTCTTCTTTTTTGGATATATGCTTCTATGAAGACTCATTTTTTGGATGAAGTTCTGAGTCTTCTTTTTTCATTTTAATGATGCTACCGAACTATGATGAACATATATGGTATGGTCTACCTTTCATGTTTTTGTCATGGGAATATTGATGCTTTAGATCCTATGGTTGAATGGACATTAATTTGGTGTAGAATACATAGTTCTTGTGATTAATGGATATCTAGTTTGGCACATGATTATAATGGTTTATGAAGATGTATTGGCTATTATGGTGTAACTTATAGTTCATTTGTTTGGCTGAGTATTGAATTCCAAAATGAATAGGACGATATTGTGTTGTAAGAAAAGTGTTAGTGACAATTTATTTTGTCACTTTTACTTCCTATACACGTATTTAAGGTGACAATTTTTTTTTATCACCAAAGATGTTTCTCTCATCAACTTTTCAATGACTATATCTTTCGTCACTAATTGGCTATAATTGGAAATTTTAGGTGACCAAATATTTTGTCACAATTATTATTTTTAATTAATTTCTTTGGTGACGAAACTTTTTTTTGTCACCTATGTATTTACATTGTTCAATCACCTGCCATAATTAGTGACGAAATTGAAAATGGGTGACAAATAATTATTAGAATGGTGACGAAATATTTCGTCATCAAAAAGAATAATAGGTGACAAAAAAATTTCGTCACCAAGTGATTTTTTGTGACGAAATTTTTCGTCATCAAAAGACATCATAGGTGACGAAAAACAAATTTCGTCACGAGGTAGGAATCCTCGACAACCTTTAGTCGACAAATTTTTTTCGTCACGAATACTATTTGTGACGAAAAACATGCAATTTGTGATAATTTTCATTTGTCACCTAATGCAAATTTTCTTGTAGTGGAAACACCTCCACTAAATTCCTCTTCAAAGTACATAAATCCTCTTGAGAAATGCTCGTTGGGTAACTCAAGCAACTCAAGCAAAAGTAAGAGCAAAGCCTGCTAGGACAAGAAAATGCAAAAATCAAGACATTCAAAGAAAAGCTCGCTAGGGACTCAACCTCCATTAGGTAACATAAGCAAAATCAAGAGCACGTGAAAAGAAAAACCAAGAGTGGAAACCCAACCCCAAAGGTGGTAATTTGAAACTACGTAAAAGGCCTGATTTCCTAATTGGGATACGTAGGCAATCTCGCTTCGAGATGTGGCCCAAACAGTTGGAGAGAAGGAAAAGCATCAAGAGATTTGTACTCAATGATAGGTGTAGCTAACCCTGCGTATTGAGCTCACAAAAGATAAGTATGCCTCTCTCGAGGGATTGACAATAGCAAAAGACACAAGAACTATCGTTCATCCCTTCTGACTCAAGAATCATTGACACAACAAACAAGATATCTCAAAGACTCCCGAAATTGGTAATAAGGCTATAGATATGACAAAATCAAAACCAAGCATAAGAAGGAAGAGAAAGGAGGAAGCCACTTGGCCAAAATGAAATCTAGCTCCCCTTGGAAAACAGAAGTAACGGCCGAAGGATGGATTCATCGGCCACAACATCCATTCCTCAGCCGCGTGATCAATTCCTTGGCCGATATTTCATTTCACAAAAAGATTTCTACATATTTTCAAACTCTGGGTAAAAACAGCAATTACTTGTTCAAGAAGCCATGTTCCGACTATCGCATGCATACCTAAGGCATTTAGGGGGCATGAAAAGCTTTTCTCATTCCATAAACAAAATTGTGGTTGCTTTCACTATACAAATACAGTTTCTGCTTGTCCTTTTGCTAACCATGTACAGGAAAAGAAAGAAAGAAAGAAAGAAAGAAAAATCCTAAAGCTAGTCATGACGGCGCCTCCGAGATGACGATGGGAACTGCTCGCTAGCCCCCCACATCCTCCCTACCAGCCACTGGTACACGCTCAGCCTCAAGCTGCAAGGACAAGCATGTAAGCATTCAGATTCAAGAGAAGACGTAAAAACAAATGCATGAGGAAAAACAACTACCTCAAGAATCTGACGGCGCTGTCTCCGGACCAAAACCTCCGCGCTCTGATAAGCGTGCAGCCACTCCTGTGCTATCTCAGTAGGCACCTTTGAAAACAAACCAAGCATTTCAAGTATTGGAACGCCAGATACAACAGGGAAACATGTTCAGAAATAGGGTGATACCTGTGAAACTGCAGCTGGTAGCGTATAAAACTGGGGTCGTGCAAGGAGTAAGCGCCAATCGCTCCTCCTCTCCATCATTTGAGTGGAAAGAGACGAAGGAAGGGGCCCATGGCCAAACAACAGCAATGGGAGGAGCTGCAGCTGTAGGTGGAGAAAAACAGATGGTACCTAGAACAGCGCTGAATCTCCTTCCTTCACGTGCTGTCCAACCGGAACCCTAATACCTTCGCCTGAACCCTAACCTGTAAAACAGACAAGGGGTGAGCGCACCTCTGCCTCTCGTGGCAAAGTCCCTCCGATGCCTAAGTTAGTATCTCGTACTGTATCAAAACCCTAATTATCAGTAGGAAAGTGTAGAATGAATGCAACTTATTGCGTACCTTTTTCCTCCAGGTTTACCTCGTATTTATAGATATGAGCATGCTTGCTTTCCAAGCATCCTTGTTGCCCAGCTCTCCTGCCTCGTGCAGGAACCCTGGCTCTCTTGGGGATCTCTTGCCCAATCAACCAAGATCCCTTCCTCATAGGGTCTCTTCTCACCATAGAACTCATCCCTTAATAGGACTGTCTCTTGACTCATCTTTGCTGTATATCGGGTTCGTCTTACAGAACACCTCTATTGCCTTATCTCTTAAGACAACGTTTCATCAAGTAACTCCATCTGTTCGGCATATGCCCCTACCGAACAGACTATACAAGTAAATGACTTCTCATGCCACTGGCCCATCTAGGCCGAACAGAATGTATCAACTAATGACTTCACGTGCCACCGGCTTATCCCAACCGAACAGATCGTCTAATCCGGTGCCTCCTCGTAGCACTGGACCTTACCGCCGCCGTTCATCTTATATGGGGTCCCATATCACTTTCCTCATTACACGGATCTGGCACATCACGTGTTCGGCCCTTAATTGTACCTGTTCAGGAACACCTCCCTACAATTGCTCCCCAGCTTTTGCTTATCACTACTGTTCGAAGATGATGAGTAAAGCTCAAAGAATGACCTCGAGGCCGAACAGATCAGATCCCGTGCAGATATAGTCATTGGGTTCCCATTGATGTCTTTTGGTGGTTTAGTCATGATTTCGTCGAAAAAATGACTCCACATGGTGTGTTTCGTACACCTAGCATTAAATTCGAACTGACGTTTCTTCCAAACGGCGTCTGATCGTCAGCTATCCACCTATTGCAACCGTTACTTTTCATGTAACGTTGTCAGTGGAGACGTTTCGTCTCCGTCACTTTTTACTCTTAAACCCAAAAAAGGGTATCTTTTTGGGTTTTTATTCCAAAAAAGCTTGAATCTCAGATTTCTCTCTCTCCCAAACCAGGCGAACTCTTTCGTTTCCGGTCCGCCATCGCCGCCATCTGCAAACTCGACTCCATCCTAGGAAATCCTCCCTACATCCCTATAAGACTCTTATTCTCGCTACTCTTTTATTTCATTTTGAGACATCGTTTCTCAAATTCATTTTCGAGTTACGGCGCTGTTCATACCCATTTTTCAGACTTCGCTCCATTGTCGTTAGAACTTCTTATAGCATCCATGGCGGATGATGATAGGGAACCCAGGCCAGGAAAATTTAGAAAACTTTGTGAAACTCCGGCTGCAATGGCAGCATTTAGGAAGGATTACAACGTTCCTGAGACCGTAGGTTTAGAACTTGCCCCTCTGGGCGCGATCAGAAATGCTTGTACGTGGGATAGAACGTGCATCCCAATCGTGGCCATTGTCGAGGGTGGAGTTCGTTTCCCCCTTGACCCACTACTTCGTCGTGTTCTCAACTGGTATCGACTCAACCCCATGCAAGTATCCACCAATTTTTTCAGATTGGTAATGGGAGTCGTAGCTTTAAATAGAATTTTGGGGACCCAGTTAGGAATCTGGGATATCCAGTGGTGGTACAGTATTGTATTAAATCGAGAATACAATACTTACTATTTAAAAGTAAGAAAGGCAGAGAAGCGCTTCGTGCTTAACCTGCCAGATTCTGCTTGGGATCACGAGATGGACTTTCTGTACGTAACTGGAGCCTTCGAGCCCACTGGGGAAGATGGCCAAGTAGTGGGTGTCCACGTTCCCCACGAATGGGGCTTCCCACGTACGTTTCTAATTTCTGTTTCTCTGTTTTGTATTCCAATTCCTTCGCTTATCTGTACTTTAAACCATATTACTGAACGTCCCTTTGTTATTTCAGCAAAAAATGCAAACCATCGCCCAACCAGAGAACCAAGCTATATCTGTAGGGCCCTCGGTTATCGGCTCGGTAACCGAGCTACCAACACTGAACCAGTGGCTAGGGTACGGGCCGAGGTCTTCTGACTAGCTCTCTTCGGGATGCACCTCGGTCGTTGCCCGGGCTTCGGCTGTTATCCACTTCGGAGCCTCGGTTCACTGCACGCTCCCATGCTTCCAAAGGCTTCCAGGCGGTAACGGTTTCTGTGAATGGGACCCATGCAGCTGACACAATCATTGAGATCTGTCCCATGTGCTCCGTAACCACCTCGGCCCCCTCGTCATATGTGACGTCACCCGAGGCGGTTACCCGAGCGTACTCGCCACGCGCTAGCGTGATGACCAAGCAAACCTAGGTCTATAAATATAAAGTGATACCCACCTGAGAAAGGTACGCAATACTATCCTAACCCTAGACCTAAACACCTTCCTTGAGATCTAACTTGATCGTCGGAGGGTCACTGGGCAACCAAAGCCCTAGTGACTTGTTGCAGGTCAGGCGACGGACGAGCGGAGCAGCGGAGGAAGGAACCTAACCAGACACCACAGTCAAGGTCCCGATTAATCGAACCCCTACAATTGGCGACTCTGCTGGGGGCCTAGCTGTTCTTCACTCAATCACCTTCTTCCTCACAAAGGTTCCGTTCAAAGCTCTCCAACCCAACCATGGTGGAAATCGACGATGTACACCGCACTGAGACCCCCTACGGCCCCGGAGATCTCAGGGACCTGGCGTCCGGCGGAACAGGCGCTCCTGGGAAGGCCCACATGTCCGTCGGACTCACAGCCGGGACTTCGGCTCAGGAGGCTGGGGCTCCGGCCGAACTCCAATCTTACATCCGCCACCTGGAACGGAAGCTCGACGACCTCACGACAGTGGTGGAGCGCGACAGGAGTGTCCGAGACGAGTTGGCGGAGATCAAACACCTCCTCCAAATGTCCCCGTCCCATTCCTCCGGAGGCCGTGGCGGAAGACGAAGCCACCACAGCCCTCCCCGCAGCCGTGACGGAGGACAGGTGGTCGAGCACCGACCCCGTCCTTCGGTCAAGGACCGCCTCGAACCACCAGGAATCAAGGACCGCCTCGAACCACCGGGCGAGGGTCGAAACGAAGGGACGTTGAACGAGGGGAGCGTTCCCGCTCCCCTAATCCAAAGGGTCCTCGAGGGAAGTGATCCGCCTTCGAGAGGCTTGGTGGCGGAAGCGTCTCCGCCTCCTCCACCCACCCTATCATATCCAAGGAGCGCCGTCGGGAGACCACCCCAAGTTTTGCTAACGAAAACAACGCCCTATTGGAGTTCCAAACAAAAGGGTATCGTGAGCGACACAAGGGCCCTCGTTCAAAGAGTCCACTCGTCCACCACCCCAGAGATGGTTACAAAAGGCTGGGTGGAGGAAGCCAAAACACCGAGCGCCTCGAGCCCTACGCTCGAGATAGCTACAAGAAGCAGCGGTACGAGAGATCTCCCCAACGAACAGGGAACTCCCAGCCGAAGCGAAGAGAGTACGAGAGATCTCCTCAATGGTCAGGGAACTCCCAACCGAAGCGGAAGGAGTACGAAAGACAGGACCGACCGCTGCCGAAGAAGCATTCCGCGACCGGGGGTCCAGACGGTCTCGACCGTTCGATCCGACCCCACCGGGACGCCCGTCTCGAGAGACTCTCAACCTCTCCTTTCGTTAGCGAGATCGACTCGGTCACCCCCCCGAAAGGCTTCACCGAACCCAAATTTGCAAAGTACGACGGCAAAACCGAGGCATTTGGTTCAGTACAAGATGGTCATGTCTCTTTTCCTTCGCAATGAGCCTTCGGACGACGCCTTCCTCCGTAAGGTCTTCCCCGCCAGCCTCGGCAACCTGGGCCTAACTTGGTTCAACCAGCTTCCTGCCAGATCGATCTCTTCCTTCGATTCTCTCTGTGACGCTTTTATGGCCCGGTTTGTCACGAGCAACAAGCACGAAAAGGAGATCGACTCCCTTCTCGCCCTACGCAAGCGGACCGACGAGACGCTCCGCCAATATGCCGGTCGCTATTGGGAACTGTTCAACGAAATCGAAGGATGCGACGGTGTCATCTCCGCCCGCGGTTTCAAGCTCGGCCTAACCGCCCAGGACGAGCAGGTTTACGACGATCTCGCTCGGCACAAGCCAAACTCCATGAAGGATCTCATGACTCGAATCGAAGGCTGGTGCCAGCTTATCGAAACCAAAGCAGAGAGGGGCATGGGGAAGTCAACGAGCTCCAAGGCACCGTTTACTCCGGTGTCCGCTCCAGCCCCAGCCTCGGCTACAACACCGAAGAAGCAAGTCAACAATATCAAGCAGTCTCCGAGGAAGGCACCGAAGCAAGGAGACTTCAGTGCCGAGAAAACCGTCTTCACTATGCCCATCTACAGGATTATCGACCAAGTAAAGGATCAACCCTTTTTCTCCTTCCCTAACCAAAAACTCGGTACCGAGAACGGGAAAATCAAAAACCCGATTGTCCGATGTAGCTACCACAACGAGCAAGGACACTTTACAACCGCTTGCAGGCCCTTCAAGGCCTACCTGGAGCAGCTAGTCCTCGGTGGCCATCTCAGCAACTTCATAGATCATGAGAAAACAAGAGCACGGGCGCAGAATGCCGAAACAAGAGCCGAAGAGGAGATCCAGACGATTAACGTTATCCACGGCCCTCTCAACTCTGAAGCCGCCCGTATAATCCGCGCCGAGTTGAACGACGCTTCCTCTTCTAAACAGGTCATGCTCGTCGGCCCCGAGCCAAAACGTCCCCGAACCGACGACGGATCCAAGTGGACTATCACGTTCACCGAGAAGGACCTTGCGCGCGTCCAACTTCCGCACAACGACGCCCTCGTGGTCACACTGCGCATAGGTACCTTCAACGTCCGACGTGTCCTCGTGGATCAGGGGAGCTCGGCCGAAGTTATGTACTACTCCTTGTTTAAAGATTTGAAGCTCTCAGACGCCGATCTCCGACCCTCCGAGGTCCCCCTCATAGGTTTCAACGGAGCTCCGGTCTGGCCCGTCGGTTTGATCACCCTTCCCATCCGCTCCGGCTCGGTCGTGTTCGATATGGAGTTCGTCGTCGTCGATGTCCCAAGCCCCTATAACGCCATCGTCGGTCGCACCTGGCTCCATAGGTTAAAGGCCGTTGCCTCTACCTATCACCAGGTGGTCCGATTCATCGGTGCCAACGGACGACAGGAAGATCTGTACGGGGACCAAACCGCCGCCAAGCGCTGCTATGTCAACGCGGTCCGGAGCAGCAAACAGACTTCCAGGGTCAACTTCATCGAGGTACCGGAGGCTCCGGTCCTCGACGACGTCGGAAGACCCGCCGACGAGAAGGCAGTTGAAGATCTTGTCACCGTCCCTCTTACCGAGGATGGTTCCCGTTTC
Source organism: Rhododendron griersonianum (assembly GCA_018127125.1). Taxonomy (NCBI): domain Eukaryota; kingdom Viridiplantae; phylum Streptophyta; class Magnoliopsida; order Ericales; family Ericaceae; genus Rhododendron; species Rhododendron griersonianum. Next base: position 24,821,729 of record CM030791.1, on the reverse strand, counting down.
TTCCTTGTCGGTTCCTCACTCTCGGAAACCGAGCGGAATGACATGGTGACCTTCCTCAAGAGCAACATTGAGGTCTTTGCGTGGTCGCCCTACGAAATGCCCGGGGTCGATCCAAAATTCATCTCCCACGAGCTCAATATCGACCGAACAAAACGTCCGGTCATCCAGAAAGCTCGGCGATCCTCCCGGTCCATTCCGACGCCGTTATCGACGAGGTCAACCGACTCCTAAACGCAGGAGCCATACGAGAAGTGCAATACCCTAAGTGGTTGGCCAACACCGTGGTGGTAAAGAAGAAAAACGGGAAATGGCGAGTCTGTGTTGACTATTCAAATCTCAATGACGCCTGCCCGAAGGACTTCTTCCCCCTTCCTCGGATAGATCAGCTCGTCGATGCCACGGCTGGCCACGCCCGACTAAGCTTCATGGATGCCTACCGGGGCTACCATCAGATCGCCATGAACGACGGCGACGTCGAGAACACGGCCTTCATTACTCCTCACGGCATCTTCGGTTATCTTGTCATGCCCTTCGGCCTTAAAAACGCCGGAGCAACCTTCCAAAGGATGATAACCAAGATGTTCGAGCGCCTGCTGGGAGATACTATGATGGCCTACATCGACGACATGGTGGTTAAAAGCATGATGGCCGGAGACCATCTCACTCACCTCGCCGAAGCATTTGAGATTCTGAAGACGCACAAGCTTCGCCTTAACGCCGAGAAGTGTGCCTTCGGTGTGAGCTCTGGCAAATTCCTCGGGCATCTTGTCTCCCGCCGAGGTATCGAGGCCGACCCTGCCCAAATCTCAGCAATCGAAAAACTCTCGGCCCCCCACAACAAGAGAGATGTGCAGCGTCTAGCCGGCATGGCCGCCGCCCTCAACAGGTTCATTAGCCGATCCTCCGACAAGTGCAAACCATTCTTTGCCCTCCTGAAAGGGAGCCGACGCAGCTTCAGTTGGACCGACGAGTGCGACCGGGCTCTACTGCAATTGAAGGAATACCTCTCCAAGGCCCCTCTCCTCGTCACTCCTCGGGATCAGGAGGACCTGTTCATTTATCTCGCCGTCTCGGCACACGCCATAAGCTCGGTCCTCGTCCTGCAGGAAGAGCGCGACCATCAGCCGATTTATTATTCTAGCAAGACGATGACGCCTGCCGAGACACGCTATCTCCCCTTAGAAAAGCTTGTTCTTGCCCTCATCTCCGCGTCTCGGAAGCTCGCACCATACTTCCAATCCCACCGCATTATCGTATTGACCGAGTATCCTCTGAAGTCTCTCCTCCGAAAAGCCGACCTTTCGAACCGAATCTCCCAGTGGGCCGTCGAACTTGCCAATTACGAGATTCACTTTCAACCAAGAACGGCGATCAAAGCCCAGGCACTCGCCGACTTCATCGCTGAGCTCACCCCCACCGACGTCCTCGCTTCAAATCCAGCCCCCCGCCCCGAAGCCGTCCTCCAAGCACGTCCCAGCACCGCCTGGAAGCTCTTCCATGGCGATGTTTGGAAAATGTATGTTGATGGCGCCTCAAACAGCCGAGGCGCCGGGGCTGGGATCGTCCTCCTCTCTCCTTCTGGCGTATTACATGAAAGCTCCATCTCTATCAACTTTCCGGCCTCAAACAACGAGGCTGAGTATGAAGCACTCATCTCCGGACTCAAGACTGCCGAAGCCCTTGGAATTGAAGAGCTTGTTCTCTACAGTGATTCACAGCTGGTTGTCAACCAGCTCTCCGAGGAGTATGAGGCTCGGGACGATCGGATGCGTACTTACCTGAGCTCTGCCGTTCGGCTCCTCAAAAGCTTCCGAGCTATCCGCGTCGAACACATCCCGAGGGACCAAAACGCTCACGCCGACGCCCTCGCCGGACTTGCTACGGCCTGCGCCGCTTCAGGACAACGCTCCATCTCCTTTAGCTCCATCGACAAACCGAGCTTCGAGCTTGAAGTACTCAGTCATGAGATATTAAACGTGGAGCTTGGACCGAGCTGGATGGATGAGATCATCGGCTACCTACGCGACGACACCCTACCACACGACAAGAAGGACGCCCACCGACTCCGCAACAAGGCCGCCCTCTTCTGGCTCAATCCGAATGGAAAGCTCTACCGACGGTCGTTCACCGGCCCCTATCTATTGGTTGCACACCCCCACCAGGTCCCCGGGATCATCGAGGAACTACACGCCGGCGACAGCGGTTGCCACTCCGGTGGACGCTCCATCGCTCACCGAGCAATTACCCAAGGGTACTGGTGGCCAACAATGAAGAAGGATTCTGAAGAATTTGTGAAGCGTTGCAAGAAGTGTCAAATGTTCGCTCCCATCATACATCAACCGGCTCGGGATCTCAGCCCTCTCACCAGCCCATGGCCCTTCTCCCAGTGGGGCATGGACATCGTCGGCAAGCTTCCCGTCGCTCCTGGAGGATTCAAGTTCCTCTTAACCGCCACCGACTATTTCTCCAAGTGGGTCGAGGCCGAACCATTGGTCACGGTTGAAGAGTCGGACATCATGCGCTTCGTGTGGAGAAACATAATTTCTCGCTTCGGTGTACCCTTCGCCATCTTAACCGACAACGGCAGCCAGTTCACCGGTCAAAAGTACCGAGCACTCCTGGATGAATTCGGCATCAAATGGGACACTTCCACTCCGTACTACCCCCAGGGCAACGGGCAAGCCGAAGCTGCAAACAAAGCAATCTCGTCAGGACTCAAGCGCCGGCTCGAGTCACGCCGGGGCAAATGGGCCAAAGAGCTCCCTCGGGTACTCTGGGGCTACCGTACAACGCCTCGGCGATCTACTGGCCGAACCCCCTTCTCCCTGGCATTTGGAATGGAAGCTGTAATCCCCCTCCAGGTCGGGCTCCCGACGATCCGAACCGAAGACTTCGACGAGGAAGTTAATGATGAGAACATTGCTGCGGACCTCGATCTGGCCGAAGAAGAACGGGAGAATGCTAGGATCAAACTAGCTTCTTATCAGCAAGAGGTTGCCAAGGGCTACAACCGAAGCGTCCGCCTTCGGTCATTCAAGCCGGACGACCTTGTCTGGAAAAAGGTGGTGGACAAGTCCAAAAAGAGGAAGCTGATGCCTAATTGGGAGGGCCCCTTCCGAGTCCTAAAACACCTCGGCTCGGGAAACTACAAGCTAGAGAAGCTAGACGGCTCCCCAATCGCCAAGACCTGGAACGCCAATAACCTGAAAAAATTCTATGGGTAGACAGGCTTCGGTTTCTTCGGATTCATTTCTTCGAACAAATTTCGTTTCTTGTCAACATGCGATTAGAACCAAACTACTCTTGTAATGGCCTGATTTTACGACAGTTTTTTAATGAGAATCTCTTGTTTACCACTAGTCTAATCTTGTCACTTACTCTTCGTACTCGGTTCGCCGTTGCGTGAACCGTTTTATCCTGACTTCAGGGACTGTCCTCCGCGGGATATTCCTCGGACAGATCCTTCACCAAGTCACCACGGCCTCTTCGGTCGTTTCGGACTTTCGGACGCCGGCGATAAGGACACTCGGTATTAATCCCAAGCCCCTTACACCGACCCCCCCCAATAAGTCACGCACTATTTAGATTCGCTACGTCCCGAAGTCATGGCCGACGCCATCCCCACTTCAGGACCCTAGCCCTAATCTAAATAGCAACGCCCCAATGAGTTGCTTCGGTTTACTCCCTTTGGCTCGGCGTCAGTTAAAACAAAGCAGGGGCATGCAAAATTCAAAAATTGCTAACTACTTTGCTTCGTTTTAGCTTACTCAATCCTATATTCTGCCTTACTTAGGTTTGAAATGAATTTTTGAGAAAGTCCTCGGTAATGCTTCGGCTAAAATCTGTTGCTACTCCACAACATTTCAACAGAAGCAGGGGCATGAGGCTCCCTTCGGTGACAAGCGTAAAAACCATTCGAGCATCTCAGAAATAAACAAGGCGTTAAAGCGGATGAAACCATTCATTCAAAAGCAGTAAAGAGGATTGCAAGTTTAAAGCCCAACAATACTTCGGTTATCTGTTCGGTACCTACTTAGCAAAAAAAAAAAAATAATAAAAAAAAAACAACATTTACAAACCCTGGAACGGCAAAATCCAAATGTTCGGAGCCGTCCAGCCGAATGTGAAACAAAAGAAGTCAAAATCCTAAGCATTGGGGGGCAGAGGGGTCTGGGCTCCATCATCGGTTGAGGCAACGGCAATAGGAGCGGTCTGGGTACCCTCCTCGGTCGAAGCAACAGCAACAGGAGCAATCTGAATACCTGCCTCGGGGTTTTGCACCTGCTCGCCCTCCTCTTCTTCTTCCTCGGGCGCTACAACCTCTTCGGGTGGCACCTCGGGAAGGACCCGGAGTTCGGAGTCGGCTGGGAGATCGAGTTTACTCAGAAGAGCTTCGTGACCAAACCGAAGTCCGTCCACGAAACGGTCCCTATAAAGCTTGGCCTCAATCTCCCGAACTTGCTTCTGGTATTCTACCCCGGCTGCGGCCCAACCGTCGTCATAACCCTTGTTCCTAGCAGCTCCAACCTCGGTAGCCCGGGTAACCCTCAAGGTGGTGGCATTTTCCAATTCCTTTTCAGCTCGGGCTTCGGCTGCCAACCTCTCCCTGTCGCACCTTTGGAAGTCTGCAAGATAAAGATCGCAGGCCTCCCGAGCCACCTTCAGGTCATCCTCCTTCTGCTCAAGTGCCTTCTTCAGCTCATCAATCTCTCGCTCCTGGCCTTTGCATCGGTCATTTATGACCAAGGCCCGAGCACCAGCCTGCGAGCAGAAAACCGAAGAGGCATCACAAATATGGACTTAGCTGACAACAACAAAAGTCTAAGATAACAAACTTACAGTGAAGAGGGCCTGTGCTATCTCCGCGGTGATGTCCTCGGTCAACCCTTGGACAGCCCTGGCGTCCCTGGGAAGAATACAGCCTCGGAGCATCCCGTACGCTGTGCCGAGGTTTGACACGCTGTCCGCATGATGGATCTGGCGCCCAGCGTAGTGACAAAATTCCGGGGCCCAGGGGACCTCTGTTGCGGGGACCCAGGTCCCCCCATCAAGCCTCTCTGCAGACCCTCGGTCCTGCTCTTCAACCCTATCCTCCCCCTCGGTAATCCGAGAAGTTTCCTTCTCTTTACCTCGGCCGCTACCTTCTCCCTCGTGCCGAGTCCTCTTCGCCGGGGGCTCCCGCGGAGAAACAGGGGTCACAACCGAGGTCCCTGCACCGGGGGCACTGGTGGCTGAGCCTCGGCCTCGTCCTCTTGACGTCCGAAGTCTGAGGTTTAGCACCTCCCGAGCTCCTTGTTCCGACATCTCGTCGCTCAGTCCGGTCCTCTCAGGCGTCTCTCGGTCGATAGCCTCTCTCACGATACCTAGAGGCTCGGAGCTGCTAGCCTCGGTGCCAGAAGTGCTTCCTCTGCCTCCTCTTCCCGCTGCTCCGCCTCCTCTTCGTCCACCTCCTCCTCTTCCCCCTCGTCCTGCCTTCGGCACCCCTTGTTTCCTCGGTTTCTTCTTTAAGTAACTGGTGTACGAGGGGACGTAACCGAGGAGCTGAGGAGCGTAACGGTTGGTGATTGGGATTGCGTAGGCGGCGTTTATCCGAGATCGGACGGCTCTCTCCCGAAGTTCCTGAACGGTGCCGTCGGCTGCAAAAGAGTCATCAAAACATGGAGAAATCAGTGCAAGTTTACAAGGAAACTCGTTTATTGAAATAAGCTCACTACCGAAGGGCAAGTTACCGACCAGGAACTCCAATCTCAAATGGGACCGTGGTGACTATGTCTATGGTCTCCCCGGGCCCGAACATGAAGTTCCCGGTAACCGAGACATAGATACCCGCCCACTCTTCGGAGTCCGGTAGGTGATCGATCAAGAACGTGTCGTTCCCTGATCTGCAGGAGAGGTAGTGTCGGTTGTGGCCCCGGTTAACCCCAGAAGGTAAACACCGAAGAGCTCCTCAATACCGAACACCAAGTTAAACTGCCTCCACAGCTCGATGATGCTGGTAATAATTCGGTAAGAATTCACCGTGAGCTGGGAGGAAGTAAGGTTGAGGGTCCGGAGCACCCGACGCACGAACTGGTGGAGGGGAAACCTGATGCCCCCTCGCATATGGCCATCAGGGGAAAGATCAATTCTCCTGACCGATGCTGGAGTTTCTTTGGGTCGGTTTCTTCTAGCAACCGAACCTCAACGTCAGGAGGGATGCTGTAGAGCCTCTTGAACTCGGCGTAAGCTGCGGGGTCCCCGGTGAAATATTTGTTCTTAAATGTACAGGGCCTCATCGGTCTTCGGCGTCCCTGAATCTCTTCGGGCGCATTTCCGAACGGCCCCGGCCCGTGGTCCGACGTGCTTGGGGCCTCCATCTCCCAAGGCTCAAGGGAAGTAATCTCGCGTGGGGCCCGATTAGGGTTGGCAGGCTCAATCTGGTCAACCGGGATTCGGTAAAACCTCCCCCTCCAAAGCTCTTGAAAGATGGCTTCTACCAAGGGATCGTCAGAACCACTGGAGCTGTCCGAGGAGAGCTCAATGACCATTCGCCCCTGCCTAGAAAAAAAAAGAAAATGTGCAAAACCCGTTAGCTATATGCCTAGGGGGGAGCAAAGGGTCCTAGCGCTCGGGACGAGATGGTCATCAGTCTTCGGGATCTATGGGTCTCGGTCTTTTAAAGACTCTTCCCTCCTCGGAAAGGGTCCTCGGTGGACGGCAACTTTATCCACGAGTCCAAGGTTGAAGATAGGCCTCGGGAAGGATATAGGCCTCGGGAAGAATATAGGCCTCGGGAAGAACAAGAACAGCGGCGGCGGGCGTTAGCGCCGCCGCGCACCAGGCGACTTCGAATGGCGTCCCCGCCCTAATGCGCTCAGAAGGCGTTGAGAAATACGAAGAAAAGTACTAAAACTTGAAGATTGATTAACAAAGATCAACATACCCAAGTCTGGAGAGGAGATTTGCTGCCAAAGTGCTCGAAATCGCGATCCAAAGCTTGCAAAACACGGCGGCGGCGGTTCGACGGCGTCGGAAGGTTTCAGTAGCTTTCTCTCTCCAATTGGTCCGAATTTATAGTGGAGCGTACGAGGAGTCGCGCGGGAAACGAAGCGTCGCCAACCGAACCGCTGGATCGTCGACGCGTGTCATCATCGAACGGTTAGCAATCAGAGTTCTGAACTGAAGTCAGGCGCGCCGCGTACCGAGCCATTCACGCTTCGACACGTGCCCTGACTGGGCGTTTCGTACCAATCAGCTGACATTTCACGTGCCGAGGCCACGCATGATGTCACTCATTCCGGCGATGACTGACGCGTGGCTCCTAGGGCAGAAGTAGGCGATTCGGCTCTCCCAAGGGGCGCTCGGTTCTTCTCCAAAGCATTTCATCGGTTAAAAACCCAGTTTCGCTAGTCCATCAGAGGAGTCAACTCCCCGAAGACCAGTATGGCACTCCGGAAGTTGAGGGGCTATTGTAGGGCCCTCGGTTATCGGCTCGGTAACCGAGCTACCAACACTGAACCAGTGGCTAGGGTACGGGCCGAGGTCTTCTGACTAGCTCTCTTCGGGATGCACCTCGGTCGTTGCCCGGGCTTCGGCTGTTATCCACTTCGGAGCCTCGGTTCACTGCACGCTCCCATGCTTCCAAAGGCTTCCAGGCGGTAACGGTTTCTGTGAATGGGACCCATGCAGCTGACACAATCATTGAGATCTGTCCCATGTGCTCCGTAACCACCTCGGCCCCCTCGTCATATGTGACGTCACCCGAGGCGGTTACCCGAGCGTACTCGCCACGCGCTAGCGTGATGACCAAGCAAACCTAGGTCTATAAATATAAAGTGATACCCACCTGAGAAAGGTACGCAATACTATCCTAACCCTAGACCTAAACACCTTCCCTGAGATCTAACTTGATCGTCGGAGGGTCACTGGGCAACCAAAGCCCTAGTGACTTGTTGCAGGTCAGGCGACGGACGAGCGGAGCAGCGGAGGAAGGAACCTAACCAGACACCACAGTCAAGGTCCCGATTAATCGAACCCCTACAATATCCGAGCAGGGGACATCAGCAAAGTTCTAAAATACAAAGGGGTGACAGGTACACAAACTGTTGGACGGGGGCGCGACGCAAGCGTTTTACTAGGCTACGATCCGTCATACGAAGGTTTTATTGACAGAAGACTTGCTCACCCAAGCACTAGTGGCGCCTCAACTTCGACTGCTCCTCAAGCCAGAAGTTCAAGATCTAGCGCCGGCGTAACGATTGCCGGACAGCCAGGGGAATTCCCAATTTCGGAAGGAATCCCCTTGCCACGCTTGATTCTTAGGAGGTCCTCCCGTCGACAAGAGGCCATCCAAGAACAGCCCGAACAGTCAGCTCCCCAACAACACACAAGCCAATCATCCTCTCTAGGATATTCTCCATCCCCTCCAGGTTCAGGTACCATGTCTTACCAACCTTTGAACCTCAGCACCCTTCTCACAATCTCACCTCGGGGGCGTGGGGCCCCGGGCAGAGCGGCATCCACTGGCCAGGCTCCCCCGCCACCCCGTCGCTCTAGGGGCCCTAATACACGGTCCTCCTCTTCTCCTCGGGAACAGGACAGTTCTCTTGAGGCTGCTGATGCCCATCGGGACAAACGCCCAAGGCATCAGGAAACCGGGGCCTCAGATTCACAAGCCGTTGCTGATGCAATTCTGGGGTCTCCTACCCCTGTTACTTAAGTGATCCACGATGCCTGGGCCCCTCAATTCACTAGGGGTGACCGGCCAATAAACGTTGGGGACAGTGCGAGTTCTTCTGAGACTGCACTGGCCCTCGCACAAGGATTGCTGCTGCCAGTGGACATGCAGAAAGAGTCTACTAATTCTTCTGAACGGCTTTTATCCACTGGACTCGTCAGTGGAATCAAGGTAATCCCAAATTGTTACTCCTGTCTTTCATCCCATATTTGTCTTGATAGTTTCAAGGATGTCTAACTAAAAATTGAGTTTTTGTCGTTCTCTTAGTTTATTCAAAAGATGGTCACAATGGGCCAGAGGCTTCAAGAGACTGAGGCTGAAAGGATCAGGCTGATGAATGAAAACACCAGTCTGATCCGATCAGTCACAAGACTGGAGAGAGAGAGAGAGATAAAGCTAAGCTGGAAGCCGACGGTATGAAGGTGAAGTTGGATGCTACTGAAGAGAATCTTTGCCATGCGCTGTCTGAAATTGACAGTGCAAAAAAGACAGCACACGAAGACGGTTTCAAGAAAGGCTTTGACGCTGCCACAGCAAGTTACGTGGAGCAGATGCCCGGTATTCAAGACCAAATCTGGAGCGTGTGTTGGGAGACCTGCTTGACAAAGGTGGGAGCCCCCGAAGATTCCAGACTCTGGACAGAAAATGATTTGCCCAGCAAACGTCTCCAGCAATCTCACGATTCCGAGGAACCTGCTGTTGATGATATCGAGGAGCAGATCGACGATTTTGCTGACGTTGATGAAGAGATTCAGATGGAGTCCCAAGGTGCTCAATCTGGATCTCAGGAAGGGAATGCTGAGCAGTCAACCACTAGAGGAACAACCACTGAAACTGTGAACCTGGAGGAGCAACCAGTCGGAGACAGCAACGTTGCTGAGGTTCGAAGCAACACTACCCCCGAGGTCCAGAACTTGGACTGATTTGGTAAGTTTTAATCTATTCTTCCGAATAAAAAAAAACGCTCTTCTGGTCCTGCGTGACCGTAACCTCTAGCCCTGCGTGGCATCAGTTTATTTTTAACACTGGTTTTTTGGCCCCTCGTGGCACTACTTTGGTTTGCTCGGCCCTCGTGGCTTGATTTTGCAGGGTCCTTCGTGACCAAATGTTTATGCTAAGTTTTTTCATACTTAGTCAGTTTTTTGTGCATGTTTGATATTTATCAAGTGTGTTCATACTTAGATAAATCAACATATCCTCGTGTGTTCCCCAAGTTCTACGTGTTTAGAGAAACTCCAAAGTGTATTCGTACTTGGCTGTTTGCTTCTAAGTTTTCTCTTACTTAGCTGATCGTGCACATATTAGTGTGCATCCCAGTTTCTTCGTACTTAGGAATTTTAAGAACAGATTGTTAAATTTTTATCGTGCTTAGCAATTTGTGCAAACAAGTATTTCGTACTTCTGTTTAAGTTTCTCGTACTTAGCAATTTGCGCAAACAAGTATTTCGTACTCTGTTTAAGTTTCTCGTACTTAGCAATTTGTGCAAACAAGTATTTCGTACTCTGTTTAAGTTTCTCGTACTTTGCAATTTGTGCAAACAAGTATTTCGTACTCTGTTTAAGTTTCTCGTACTTTGCAATTTGTGCAAACAAGTATTTCGTACTCTGTTTAAGTTTCTCGTACTTTCGTATGCTCTAAGGCATTTGTAGACACCCCAATCCGGACCTCGAAGGGTCTTTGACCACCCCGATGATGAAATAAAGGAAACAAAGCCTTTGCGAGCTTGAATGAAGTGTTCCTCCTGTAGACACCTCCCAAATGGGGCATCGCCATACAGATTGATCATGTTTGTTTGCTCGATTGGTTGCGTGCTTCATAAACCAAAATCATGGACATTCCCATGGCTAGGAACATCGCCACATGATAGCGGTTATCATCAAAACAGAGTCGCCACCTAGTTTATTAAAACTAGGAAAACAGATAGAGATTCTGGGTATGGGAGCCAAAAGTACAGTAAGGGGAAGGTGTTAGGCACCCCTCTCTGCCCAGCCGTGAGACTGGCCCATAGTTATTCAACATAAGACATGTAGATGCTTTGTTTAATTCTAACACATAGTCTGTTTAATTAAGCCTTTAAACAGTAAGTAAAGTGAGCCAGAACTGTAATTGAAGCATGCATCAGAAAGCAGGAAACAAACAAAGCTGTCCCAGGGTAATGGATCCCGCGGCCGGTGAATGGATGTCACGGCCGAGGGATCCTCCTGGTTTGATATATCGGCCGAGGGATCGAAGCCCCGGTCGATGTTCTTCCTCACACCAGACAGAAACGTTAGTAAATAATCAAAACGCTAAAATCATGATTATTGACAGAAAATAAAACAAACCAGAGGCCGTTGGGCCTCACCACCTTGATCCCTCAGTTGCTTGATTGCTTCGGATTGCTTGTGATTGACTGATTGCTTGATTAAGAACCCTAGGGTTAGGGTTTGAACTTCGGGGTTTGATCGCCGGATTGACGGCTGCCTTCGGGAGGTTAGGGCTTTTGGAGTATGGGATTGAGAGAGTATTTTGACAGAGTTTCGTGGCTTGATTGAGTGTGTAGGTCTATCAATTTCTGTGTGTTAATTCGGAACCCAAAGGTCCCTTTATATAGGCATAGGGATGACTCACTCCGGCCAATCAAATCACGAGATGGCAATTGCAATTGCAATGCATCTCAAACTCTACGTCGCGATCTCCGAACGTAGCCCGAACGCATCGGAAAGGTAGTGTAGTTAGATCAAACCAAACGTCTGACAGAACGTTCGAGAGTCTGGAAAAAGGTCGATCTGGCGGCCGAGTAATGGATGTTGCGGCCGTGTAATGGATGTCTCGGCCGAAGGATAGATCTTGCGGCCGAGGGATTGATCTCTCAGGGAGATTTTGCTGGCAACAGGTTGCTCGGGCGAGGGATTGATGTTATGGCCGTGGGATCGATGTTACGGCCGTCAGATGGATTTTCCTAGGCTTCTGTATTTCTGTCTAAAAGACTGTATGGCTTTGAATTGGGTCCTCTAAGTGGTCAAAGTTCTCACCGAAAGTCCTAAGGTCCTCAAGGAAGCAATCAGCAATCACTGTATCCATTTCATCATCGGGATTGTCCCAAGGTGGGACTTGAAATAATCGTTAGGCCAAATTGGGGTGTCTACACCTCCAGCATCCGCAGCCCAAACCAACCATCAGCCCAGAAAAGCCCAAAGAGACCAAAAGCCCAGAGAAAGCCCAAAGAGCCCTGGACCGAACCTAAAGTACCGTGCGCAACACTTCTACACCGCGCGGCGTATCGAAATTTAATACGCCGCACGCAATCATGAGGTTAACCGCACGGCATTTTGGATAAAGTTCTGACTGGCTCAGAAAGCTGTCGGCCACGCCCATTTGAGCCACAGCTGCAATACGGCTCAGCCGAAAGCACACTTCTGGCCCGCCCAGAAAATACCTCCAACTTTTGAAATTCAAAATCCAAGGCTCTTGCCTATAAATACACCCCTCCACTCAAGGGAAAAGGGCCCTTGATCACCATTATACCGTTTCTCTCTCTTCTTGCTTTTACACCCACTTTTCCATTTTCAAGCCTTGAGAATGTTGTTCTCAAAAGACATTCTCTAGGCCTTTACTCCATTTTTCTCTTCACCATTGAAGTTAGTTCCTTACTAACTTTGAGGTCTCAACTACCCAATATACCCATCTATTACACACATCCATACTTCTACTCTCTTTTTCAACCTTCCGAGGTCCATCCGCCTTCATCAAAGCTCATTCAAGCTCCAGATCCAAGGTAAAAACCAAGTTTCCTTGGGCTAGGCTCTGTCCTGGCCCTGAGGGGACCTTTCTGTTTTCAGGCATAACCCTTTTGGTTGAGATCTGACCCAAAACCTCTTTTACAAAACAAAACCAGTGTTCTGTGCAAAGGTGTGCTACGCCGTGCGGCTCTTTATAGCGTCGCACGGCGTAGAAGACCTGTATGCACGGCATTTCGAAAGAACACTGTTTTCTTGATCAAAACTGTCTGGATCGCGATCGTCCGTCGTTGGGTCTTTTCTGTATACCAAAAGCTGTCTCAGCATGAGACCATCTCTACAAGCCATGTTTTAAACTCCATAGATCTTTTCAAAACAAGCAAACGAATCAAAAGTGGCTTTCTCTTCATGGCTTGAAAGAATGGTGCAGATCTGAGAGGATCGGCCGGCTGTAAGTGGACTGAAGTTTTAAAATAAAACCGTGCGATGTAATGGGTACACCGTGCGAAGCTTTGTAAAACGATAAAAGTTTGGTATCGAGATCGGAACCACGCACGGCATATTGGTAAGCCGCGCGTTATAAGCCGATACGCCGTCTGACGGAGGGCAATGATTCAGACAGTCTGTTTGTACCTTTTTGTTTATATCATCGCCATGCCATCTTTATCATCTCTGTACAGCAAGCACCACTAGCACGACAATGTGTTGTGATTTATCTTGTTCCCCTTTCCCCTTTACGTTTTTTTTAAGGTTTTTCGAATCGTATTAATCCCCCCATTTAAAATGCTTAGTAGAGACCGGTTTTCATCGGGCGAGCGGGGTGCTTTTCAGCAAAACCTTCCCCGTTCGTAACCTGGCTCCCGGATCCAAAATCTCAAACAGTTTCGCTAGACCAAAAAGCCTTTTTCTTTCAAAACAAAACCCCTCGGTTTCTCGGATCATCCATCTCAAAAATTCGGGTGGCGACTCTGTCATAAATCGCACCAACGGGCGCGGGAGCCCACAGTGGCGACTCTGCTGGGGACTTTTATTCAAAACTTCTTTTTTAAAAAAAAAAATACATAAAGAAACGTTGAATAATCAAGAGGGCCAAACTTGAAAGGCATTTTACTTGGGGGACTTAATGCAATTTGGAGAACTTAACTTTTTTTTTTTACACTTTGCACCGCACAAGCCTCGCTAGTGTGTTTCGGCTATCTTGCTCGGTTTACCGTTGACAAGCTCTCCCGGAACACCTAGCAACCCTCGACTATGATGAGCCATCGTGCTGTTCGACCATTGTCTTGCAATACACTCGACGTGGGGTAGTACATCTTGGCTCTAGTCCGGGGAACCCCTCTCAAACCAAAACCGGCCTTTGCACTTGTACATAACCATAGAACTTTCCCAACTAGGACAGGAACCCATGGCTAGGACTTATGTGATATATCCTGTTTATGTGTATTTCTTTGTACATACATTTCATTCACGCATCATTGCATCCTGCAGGCTAGAGGATTAGGCTCCCTTAGAATTCTTTAGGACTTTTCGGTCAGTCTAGGAGACTATAAATCCATGGAAGTTGCGATACCTCCGGTGTTTGCCATGCCCGAACGGCTCCCTTGACATGGGATTAACCTTGGTGGAGTGCGTATTTGGATTCTGATGGTCACATTGCTCTGTCTCGGATGGTCAAGATAAGGAGATTGGCTCTGATTCCGAAAACGATCGGAATTTAACCTGCCTGACAGTACCTACCCAGATCGTCGAAAATCTTCTGTATAAATGCCCCAAGTGAAACTCAAGTCACGGTAGGTTCTAGGACCTAGAAGGCACGTAGAGGGTAGGACAGACACTCGGGGCGGATTTTGAGTTGTTCCCTTTTGCTTTGCTACAAGTTCAGAAACATTGGACACCTACAAAAAGAAGAGGCTTTACCCAATTGGTTTCGTCCATCTCGAAGATTGGTTCGCATAGATACCCTGGAAGAAACCCAACTGGTTGAGGTCCACATAGAACAGGAAGGTCGGTCGTCATTAGCAGTTTCGCTAAGCCCAGCAATACAGGAGCCTCCGTCACTTGAAAATCTCTTACCCATGGCTGACTAAGGAAACGAGGTAGAAGAGCTTAGGCAGAACATGGCTACTATGAATGCTCAGTTTAGGCAATCCCTTGCTGGGATGGATACGCAACTCAAAGCTTCGGTTGCATCCATAAAAGGCGACATGAATATGATAATGGAAACCATGCAAAAGGTTTGCGACAAGCTTTTAGTTAAAACTGACATACCCAAGGAGGAAACGCCAGCCAAGGACATGTCGGCGATTGATCCCAATTTAGCCGACTTTATGGTTAAAATTGGGAAATTGGAAGAATCAATGCAGGAAAACAAGCGATTAGGAAGAGGAGAGATTGACATGAACAAATTGTGCTTGTTCCCCAACGCGAAGTTACCAGAAAAGTTTAAAGGCGTGGATTTCGCAAAGTTTGACGGTACCGGAGATCCAAAAGCTCACCTCCAAGGGTATGTCGGTTCACTCACCATGAGAGGAATCGAGAAGGAAGCCATGGCCCAACTATTCCACGAATCTCTGTCAAGGCCCGCTTTGCAATGGTTTCTTACCCTGGAACCCTCTAAGAAAAGGACTTGGGAAGATATTGGGACGGCATTTGTGGCTCAATATGATTTCAATGTCGATCTAAAGATGACCACGAGGGAACTAGAAAGCACCAAGATGGGTGAGAAAGAAGGCTTGGCCGACTTTGTGAAACGTTGGAGGGCTAAGGCCACTCAGATGCAAAGCAAACCAGACTTAAAGGAACAAATAAGGATCATCACCAAGAATCTGTCGAACTCTTTTGCTCCATACATGGTTCTCTCCCAGGCAGCCCCGAATTTCGAGACCTTCTATGACTCAGGCCTGGCTGTAGAAGAAGCACTGCGAGACGGAACATTGGAAAGGAAGGAATCAGCAACAAAGCCCAAAAGGGTATATTCAGGGAACAGCAATGTCCTCTTCGGGAATTCCAATCAGGCTGGAACTTCATCCAACAAACCGACAGAAGTAAACCAAATTTCAGAAAAACCAAAGTCCCAACAAAGAGCCTTTACCCAATTCAGCACTCCTAGATCCGCCTTGCTCAAGAAGCTTACTGAAGTAGGAGTGCTGAATCCCCTTCAGCCACCACAGAACTGTAGACACCCCAATCTGGGCTTCCAGATTAGTTTACTTACGGTTTTTGATTCCCCGATGATGAAATCGGATCAAACAGAGCTTGGATCGGGAATGGATTAGGCTTGGAACGCTTAGAACCCTACTCGAACCCCTTTGAACCCTTCTGAACCTTCAGTCAAACCCCTAAAACCAGAGTTGACCCTCGCGCGAGCCTTTCTGTCCCTCGTGCGACACTTAGCTTGCCACGTGTAGTCAAAGTCAAACTGTTGACTTTTTGACCCTCGCGCGACACTTCTGAACACTCGCGCGATGGTTCCCTCCTGTCCCTATCATAGAATCCAGCTGGACTTGTGATGATTGCTTGGCACATGGGTTCCCATGGGCTGGAACCCCGTTCTCCTCAGCTGAACGGCGTGCTGGCAGGTTCTAACCCCATGCAATCCCCTAACCACTCTCTCACCTTGTTGGCTAGCCTCACAACCAAGTTGTGACCAGCCTTGGTGGCTGGTCCTAAAGTCTTGTTTGGCCCCTAACTAGGCCTTACATTCCCCCTATAAATACCCCCATTGGTCTTCCATGTAAAGGGTTCCAAAAATTGCTTAAGAGATTCATTAGTCATTTCACAAGCTCTACACTAGCTAGCACAAAGTTACTAACCCTCAAACCACTTCCTAAGCCTCTGAACTTAGGGTGTTCATACACTCTTGGTAGCAAGATCACACCAATCAATCCAATCTACTCCCAAACCCTTTCCAAGCAAAGGTATAATGTTCAAGCTGTTTCTGTTTTGATCCCTGAGGGGGGCTGACAGGACCAAGGCTAGTAATCAATACCATGTCCTGGTTCTAAAGCCAGCAAAGTTACAAGAATTCGTGGCAGCCACACCCTCGCGCGATGGTCCCCTTTACTCGCGCGACACTCGTGTCAGCAAGAGAATGGACCTCGTGGGGAAGGGAAGCTACCCCTAATCTGTTTTGTAGTATTTTCATGCCTGATGTACTTTACTTTGATTTTTAGATCACTGTGATGCATGCAAAAACAAAATACAGTAGCTAGTTTATTTGCTTTAAACAGTTTGGAATGCCCTTGGGATCCCCTGAATCTGTCTCAGGACCCCAAGCATGTAAAGCAATTCCTGGAAGTCCAGTCAGGAGTGTCGCGCGAGGTTTACTCTCTGTCGCGCGACAGTTCTCTGATTTCCATGAATGGCCCTTGCATGGGCAACTTGGCCCTTGGCCTCTGTTTTGATACCCCCACTGTTTAGGGGTTGTGTTTCATCTTATTTGGCTCCTGCTTGGAGTATTGTGTAATAATTAGCATTTTACAGTCTTCCAATACACTGCTTGGTTTGCTTTCTGGGTGTGCACTGGTCCTTCTAGAGCCCAGAAGGGGATGATTTTGGGACTGTGGTGAGATGACAACACTCGCGCGAGAGTCAGTGCGTCTCGTGCGATGATTGACTTGCATGCAGATCTGTTCAGGCATGCAAGTTGGTCATCGTGCAGGGCAAATCTGCCCCGAGCCTAGTTTTGGCATCTGATCGCTGTTTCAATATCATTCCGTTTATTATTCATCATGCTACTCATCCATGTCATTATTTGATCACATCCTGCAAATTATTACAGTTTTAATCCCCGATTAACTGTTCCCCCGCCCTAATTGGCTAAAATCAATTAAAAGAGGAAGAATCACAAAGGTTTTCATAAAAATGCCAAAGTAGAGACCGATCTCCGAATTGGGCGAGAGGGGTGCCATAAAACCCTTCCCCTCTCGTAACCTAGCTCCCGAACCCAGATATGGTTATGACGGACTGGTTTCCTTCACTTTTTCAAATAAAGCGCGGCAGGTGCTTCGAAATACGGTTCCTTGAGTGTCGGACCTTCAAAACTCAAGTGGCAACTCTGTATTTTTGAGCGCTTGCCACCGGCGCTCGCGCTCCCTCGATTTTCAAAAAAGGGCCGCTATGGTGAAAGGAACGGAATCCTTTTTCCGAGGGCACGTTGCCCACAGTGGCGACTCTGCTGGGGATAAATCGAACCGATATTAATTCACACTTAGGATTTAATACGCTTGGGAACAATCCCTTAAAAGCTTGTCAAAACGGTGAGCTTCGCGCTGCCGAAGGTTGGAACGGTGATTTAACAGGACCTCGTGTCCGGCCATTCTAATCTGGGGCTTTTTCGATTGTTCGCTCGCGTAATTTCTTCTAAAGATGGACTAAATAAAGTGAGCCAAATTTGAAAAGGCGTTTTTACGACTCTGTGATTCTTCTTCTTTTAAAACAGATTCTAGCATCTCATTTGCATCGATGTGGGAAAAGCCTCGTTGGATCGTTTTGGCAATCCGGCACGGTTTACCGGAGCCCGGGGACCCCGAATGACCGACAACCTTCGACGATGATGGGTCATGCTACCGTTCATTACTCTGCGAAAAACGCGGGTAACGGGAGGTATATCTGTGGCCCTAGTCCGAGGAACCTGTTACAAGCCAAAACCAGCCTTTGCATATACAAAGCACTAGAACTCTCCAAACTAGGACAGGTACCCACAGGTTAAGATCTATTTGCATCTAACCCCATATGCTGTCAATGTGTTGCTGCTTACCCTATCGCATGCACTGTACATACACTGTTTTGCATAGGAGCATGCTTAAGGCTATTTTGTCTTTCGAGTTTGTCTTACGCTGTCTAAGACGTTGTTGGACCCGATGAGGAGTCGTTCATTCTGTTGAATGTTCGTTATCAATCGCAAAGTCCTTAGTTCAATGAGACTTTGAGAAATCAAAATTTACTACATCCTTGGCTCATGCCCGTTTAAGTATTCAACCGACAATGTGGAACAACAAAGTGGTGATGTCGTGTCGCTGGCGCCACCCAGGTTGAAGTGCGTTGTCACTATACACCGCCGTGTTCAAGGTTAAGGTGCCATGACATCAACACCGGGTTGTTCCAAATTCAAAGTCGAATCTTCGAAAGGGACTAGCCAAAGATTTAGTCTATTTTGACATCTTTTAGGATCTGTCGATCTACTCAGGGACACATCGCCGAAAAGAATTCTGAGGATTCCGGCAACGTCTAAAACTTGTGAGGCAAACTCGTCTCTGGTTCTGTACATGCATGCATATATTCTGTTCTGCGTAGGAGCATGTTTAGGGCGGCTTCTAAGTTGTCTCTCGCTTTCGAGTCTGTCTTATGCTTATTAGGACACTGCTATAGCCCGATGAAGAGTCGTGCATCTTGATGGTGCACGTTGTTAGTTTTTCAAAAGTCCTTAAATCAACGAGACTTAGAGAAATCAAACCTTACTAAATCCTTGGCTCATGCCCGGTTGAGGATTCAACCGAACATAAGGAACCACAAAGTGTTGATGTCGTGATATTGATGTCATTTTGGTTATTGTGCTTCGCACGTACACCGCCCCGGCTAAAGCGCGTTGTCGCTCACGCCACCCCGGTAAAGGTGTCACGCCATCAATACCGAGTTGTTTCTAATTCAAAGTCGAATCTTCAAAAGGGACTAGCCAAAGTTTTAGTTTGTTTTGACATCTCTTAGGATCAGTTTGATCTATTCAAAGGATATACCATCGAAAAGAAATCTGAGGATTCTGGCAGCGTCCGAACATCATGAGACAGACTTGTCTCTAGTTCTAGAGTCTAGGGTGGACACCGACGACGATGTATGCATTGCATTTTGCTGCAGGAACGCCACTGAGCTTTCTCTTACTTTACTGTCTAGTTTGGAGCCATTGCACCGAGCAAGAGAGTACCGAAAGGAAGGGCCAAACCTACTTGGGAACGTCTTCAGAATCCGGTTCAAAGACTTGTCAGGCTCGAACCTCAGTCAGTTGCAACGAAGGCTTCTCCAGGTTCATTATTGGCCGCCCTACAGTCGGATTCGCCATCGATTTTACAAAGAGCCACGCCGTCGGCTTCCCCTTCTTCAACATCTTCAAGGCCAGCTATGGCAGATCAACCGCTCACTCTGGAAACCATGCTTATGAACCTTCAGGATAGCATCACCGCTATGCAGCAAAGGGCTGTCCAGACCGATGCTTCCATCACCCGTTTGAATGACCTTATCAACACTCGTCTTCCACCTCCTCTCGAAGAGGAAGGCGAGGACGATGAGGATGCTCATGAACAACCTATCTTGGTCCCAGATCCGAATCACGAGGGGCGTCTCATTGTTCAGCTCAATCCTAAGGAGGTTCACGCACCTGCTGCAAACACAAATCCGGTAGGTGGCAAGCCTGATTTGAATCCCGATATGGTTGCACTTATAGCCAAGATGGCTAAACTGGAAGAGGCTGTCACAAAGTCTGAAAAGATCAACGCAGGAGGAATTGACTTGGATCATCTCTGTTTGTACCCTAATGCCAAGCTCCCTAACAAGTTCAAGATGCCTGACTTGGTTAAGTTTGACGGGAGCGGTGACCCCAAAACTCATCTCTATGGCTACCATGCCGCCATGAAGCTGCTGGGTGTGGAAAGTGAGGCCATGTCTTAGCTTTTTCCTCAAACCCTCTCTGGGCCTGCCTTCCATTGGTTTCTGTCAGTCGACATCTCCAAACGAAAAACTTGGGAAGACATAGGGGCTGCCTTTGTTTCTCAGTACAGCTACAACTCTCAACTCAAGATGACTATTCGAGAGTTAGAATCCACGAAGATGGAGGCAAAGGAGTCCTTTGCGGACTTTGTTAAAAGGTGGAGAGCCAAAGCCGCTCTAATGACTGAGCGCCCGAGCGAGAGAGATCAACTCCGCATTATCTCCCGCAACCTGCACCTCGACTATGCTAAGTGTAGACGCCTCAAGCGACCGCCAACTTTGAGATCTTCTTCGACTCTGGCCTAGCCATCGAGGATGCGCTGCAAGCTGGAATCCTGCCAAGGGGTGAATCCTCTTCCTCCACTCAAAAGGCTAAGCCAAGGGCTTATTCGGGAAATAGTAGTGCGTTGTTTGGTGACAGCAACTACTCCAATACAGCCGCAAGTGGGAGTGATGCCCCAGCTTCCAACTCCAGTCGTGCCGCCGATATCAACCAAATTCGAAGCGCTCAAAGCCTCCGATCTCGAACACAACCCCGAAGCTTCTCTGCCTTCGAGGCATCTCTGTCCGCAGTGATGGAGAAACTTGTCAAGTCTGGGCATCTCAGACCTTTGACCCCAAGTTTTCCACCCAAAGTCCTTCCAGCCAACTACAATGCCTACCTTTTCTGTGCCTTCCACCAAATGCCTGGCCATCTCACTGATAACTGCTTGCGTCTCCGACACGAGATACAAGATCTAATTGATGATGGCACGGTTCAAGTTCCACCAAAGCCCAACGTCATTTCCAACTCCTTGCCTCAACACGGGTCTGACCCTCTGGTTGGTCAGGTATCTATAACCTCCACTCAGATCAACCCGAGCTCCACCATATTCAACCCTAGCCACTACATCGTCCCAGCACATCAACCCAAACCCGTCGTATTCATCCTGTCCGAACCAGAGGTTAACATGATGGCTGTAGGTTGGGCAGTCGAGGTCTTCACTGCCGACATCTGGATTGACAGTAATGAGGGGCTTACAAATGAGAGGATTGACTGGCTGAGGTCCGTTGTTCAAAGGAGCATCGAGTAGGTTTGGTCGAAGAAGCTGAGTTAGCCGAAGTGCTGTTGCTTGGGTCTGACACCTGCTGGATCCTACCTCTTTTTGTGAAAGCTATGGGTAGCTTTTTAACAAATGCATTTTCAAAACCACGTCTAGTTTGCATTGGCGTCTTGTCTGAGTCTGACACAGAGTCTCTTGCGTTTGTCTAAGTCTAGCTCTGAGTCGGAGGTTGTGCCTCTTGGCCCTCCACGTCGTAGCTTTTGTTTCAAGTTTTGAGTCTGTTGTACTTGGCAAACCCCGAGGGTTTTTATGATATGCATCGTCTTGCTTCTACATGCTTCGCTGGCTTTTATATAAACTGTGTCGACCTTAACGACGAAGGGATAGATTTCGATGGGATCATTCCCAAGGAAATGTGTTCTCTCGCCGAAAGGGAAGACGAAAGGCATGCTCAGCCTATTAAAAGAAGAAGTAATTTCAAATAAACTTGAAAGACAAGTATAACCTCCCGAAAGGTTCAATTGGTTCAAAGCCGCCCCCAGAGGAGCATTGTGCTCGGTCAGACAGGCTCGAAGAATTCATAGACGTCTTGGCATGGTCTCATCAAGTCACGCCTCGCGTTGATCCTGAGACAAAGGACCATCAAATCTCGTGTTATCGGGTGCCAATCCAGAAAGCAGAAGCACAGAAGGCTCCGGGCCTTGTACCATGTTCAAAGCAATAACAGTGGCGTTTCGCCAAGCACAAATGAGAAAGTGTACAAAGCGGTCCGGAGCAAGACATTTCCAACCGAAGCACTCTTGACTCCTTGTTATCAAAGCCATTTATCTGAGGCTACAACCAAAGGTCTTCGACCTCAACGGCAACAAATTCAATACCCTGGGTCAACCTGGATCAATTCAAATGTTGTTTTTCCCTGTGAGAAGCTCGTTGGGCTGAAAACTCCAAGGGTGGGCAGTTCCAAGCAAAAGTTAGAGCAGCCTGCTAGACCAAAACCTATGAAGGAGGTTTAGGCAAAAATGAATAGGCAATATTCAAAAGCTCGCTAGACCGAAGACCCGAACGGGCGGTACTAGGCAAAAGTTAGAGCGTAAAAGGAGAGGTAAATACTCGAGAGTTAACCCTTGGCCTGAACTACGTTTTGACCTGATTCCCTAGCTTGGGATACGTAGGCAGTCTTTCTTTGAGACTCGGTCACAATCTATCAATTGGATCCATGGTTGATATTTTGGTACACATCAAAGGTCAAAGAGGATCGAGGATCAGATCAAGCTGCTTTGGAGGAACCAGAAGGGGGAAAACCTTCGTCTTTCAATTTTATTACAAACTGCTTCTTCAATTTACAGGCTGAGCATAAGTCTAAAAAATAATTGAAGCATCAAAAATAGAACGAAATGCTGGCGAGGCCTTAACAGGCTCACAGTTTATTCTAAGTTTAGCGAAGTCTGGTGTAAGCAACCGCAGCGCGTTTGTTCGAATGATACGCGTTGGTCTCAAACATGCGCACGCTTCTTGCAACAGACAGTAGCAGTTGGCTACTACCCTCGAATGTCGTTCCAGGGGCTTTTGCCAAGTCTTGTCAAACCATGCAAGTCATATGGACTTAATGTGACTGCACGGGGGTGTCGGTTTCAGTCCGGGCCTATACAAGTCATCATTTGCGTCTTATGTCCGTCTTTGCGACATTTTTCCAGTTTTTTTTTCAATTGTCATTTTGAGGTGTTTTTCTCGGTTTTGTTTGTACAGGTCTTTGTACCTTTTGCATCTTTCGTAAGTGTCAGTTTCACCTGTTCAAGAATATTGTGAGTTTTGGCACATTAATTTCATTATATTCTATGTGTCTAAGGGTTCGCATTGTACCCTGGGGCTCTGTCTCCCTTTTCATTCGAGCTAGGCGAGTTTGTACATATGTGCGCGCGTCTGTGTGTCGATTCAAATCACTTGTCAATGCAAATTAGATATTAGTGGTTAGTTTTTGCATTCTCTTCAACACTTGCAAAAAGAGAGTCAATAAACTGGAAAACGCAATTGTTACATTGCTACCCTAGTATCAATGATCCACTAGCAGTGGAATCTTGTGAGCATCAAGGGCACGTCAGCCCAAGGCCAAGCAAAGCATCTCTAGGGCATGTCCGCCCAAGCATTGAAGAAAGGGCACGCAAGCCCAATTCTATTACTAAAATGTCAACTGGGGCACGCCAGCCCGTTCAAGTCCATCTTTCTGGGTGCGCGTCTCAGAAGCACTGACAGTACAGTAATGAGGCTCAGTGGTAGTCCTTAGGCGTCGTTGTCCTTCTAGGAGCCGCCCTAAGCTTGCATCTGCATTTTCAATATGTTATACATATCATTGCATATTGTGTGTATATCAAATGTTGAACGCAGGAAAAATCCACCAAAACGACAAAGCAAGCCTGCCCGGTATCGAAGGCAGCAAGTAAACAGCCCAGCAGTTGTCACCAATTTCTCCCCAACTGCAGTCCGCCTTGCTTCTATCCATGTTATCCACTGTTTGTGCTACTTGGATCAACACAACGACAGCCGGTTCTGTCCAATTTCCAATGGCTCGGTCACTTTTTATAGTGATCCGCCGTCTCAATCAACGACAGCCGGTCCTGTCCAACTTCAAACGGCTCGATCACTTTTTATAGCGATCCGCCCTCCCAATTCAACGATGGTCAGCCATATCATCCATGACGGTCAGCCATATCGGTCATTCAACGGTTTGATCATTTATACTGTTGATCCTCCCATCCAGGCTTCAACGGTTTGATCATTTATACTGCTGATCCTCCCATCCAGGCTTCAACGGTTTGATCATTTATACTGCTGATCCTCCCATCCAGGCTTCAATGGTTTGATCATTTATACTGCTGATCCTCCCATCCAGGCTTCAACGGTTTGATCATTTATACTGCTGATCCTCCCATCCAGGCTCCAACGGCTCGATCATTTATACTGATGATCTGTCCGTTCAAAAACCAAAGCGCGTCGAGGCGTTCAAACCGTCAGTGTTGAGGCATTGGCAAATCAAATCAGCGTCGAGGCGTTCAAACCGTCAGTGTTGAGGCATTGGCAAATCAAAGCGCGTTGAGGCGTTCTTCAATCAGTGTTGAAGCATTGGCAAATCAGCGTTGAGGCATTCTTCCGTCAGTGTTGAGGCATTGGCAAATCAAAATCAGCGTTGAGGCATTCTTCCGTCAGTGTTGAGGCATTGGCAAATCAAATCAGCGTCGAGGCGTTCTTCAGTCAGTGTTGAGGCATTGGCAAATCAAAGCGTGTTGAGGCGTTCTTCAGTCAGTGTTGAGGCATTGGCAAATCAAAGCGCGTCGAGGCGTTCTTCAGTCAGTGTTGAGGCATTGGCAAATCAAAGCGCGTCGAGGCGTTCTTCAAATCCACAAACAACGACCAGAACATCGTTCGATGGTCCGTTCATCCGCAACTGATTGTTCCCCAGGAGAGTCCGCCTTGGCCCTTCCCGAACGACAATCACCCTCAATCTAGCCGAAAGTGCATCTTCCAGCAGGCTTATTGCTCTGTCTCGGATGGTCTTTGATAAGGAGATTGGCTCTGATTCCCAACAGATGGAATTCAACCTGCCTGACACGACCTACCCGTGTTTGTTGGAATACTTTGTGCCGAGGATAGCTTGATCCCCAGCAACGACGGCCGGTCCCGTCAACATCTGCAGCGACAGCCTGTCCTGTCCAAATTCAATCAACAAGCGGCGATGCAATCGTCCACTTCTACTTCCATCCCTAGCGACGGTCCGTCCGTCCATTCAACCAATCAGGTTCTGTAAGTATGCTTGTCTACTTTGCTAGTATGTTCTGCTCTGGATTGCCTTGAGGGGTGTCTAGAAACCTTTGACGTTACTTGTACCAAGTCAATGGTGCTCCAAGTGCCGTCAAAGGGGGGCTACTGTAGACACCCCAATCTGGGCTTCCAGATTAGTTTACTTACGGTTTTTGATTCCCCGATGATGAAATCGGATCAAACAGAGCTTGGATCGGGAATGGATTAGGCTTGGAACGCTTAGAACCCTACTCGAACCCCTTTGAACCCTTCTGAACCTTCAGTCAAACCCCTAAAACCAGAGTTGACCCTCGCGCGAGCCTTTCTGTCCCTCGTGCGACACTTAGCTTGCCACGTGTAGTCAAAGTCAAACTGTTGACTTTTTGACCCTCGCGCGACACTTCTGAACACTCGCGCGATGGTTCCCTCCTGTCCCTATCACAGAATCCAGCTGGACTTGTGATGATTGCTTGGCACATGGGTTCCCATGGGCTGGAACCCCGTTCTCCTCAGCTGAACGGCGTGCTGGCAGGTTCTAACCCCATGCAATCCCCTAACCACTCTCTCACCTTGTTGGCTAGCCTCACAACCAAGTTGTGACCAGCCTTGGTGGCTGGTCCTAAAGTCTTGTTTGGCCCCTAACTAAGCCTTACATTCCCCCTATAAATACCCCCATTGGTCTTCCATGTAAAGGGTTCCAAAAATTGCTTAAGAGATTCATTAGTCATTTCACAAGCTCTACACTAGCTAGCACAAAGTTACTAACCCTCAAACCACTTCCTAAGCCTCTGAACTCAGGGTGTTCATACACTCTTGGTAGCAAGATCACACCAATCAATCCAATCTACTCCCAAACCCTTTCCAAGCAAAGGTATAATGTTCAAGCTGTTTCTGTTTTGATCCCTGAGGGGGGCTGACAGGACCAAGGCTGGTAATCAATACCATGTCCTGGTTCTAAAGCCAGCAAAGTTACAAGAATTCGTGGCAGCCACACCCTCGCGCGATGGTCCCCTTTACTCGCGCGACACTCGTGTCAGCAAGAGAATGGACCTCGTGGGGAAGGGAAGCTACCCCCTTTTCTGTTTTGTAGTATTTTCATGCATGATGTACTTTACTTTGATTTTTAGATCACTGTGATGCATGCAAAACAAATACAGTAGCTAGTTTATTTGCTTTAAACAGTTTGGAATGCCCTTGGGATCCCCTGAATCTGTCTCAGGACCCCAAGCATGTAAAGCAATTCTTGGAAGTCCAGTCAGGAGTGTCGCGCGAGATGTACTCTCTATCGCGCGACAGTTCTCGGATTTCCATGAATGGCCCTTGCATGGGCAACTTGGCCCTTGGCCTCTGTTTTGATACCCCCATTTGTTTAGGGGTTGTGTTTCATCTTATTTGGCTCTTGTTGAGTATTGTGTAATAATTAGCATTTCAGTCTTCCAATACACCGCTTGGTTTGCTTTCCCGGGTGTGCACTGGTCCTTCCAGAGCCCAGAAGGGGATGATTTTGGGACTGTGGTGAGATGACAACACTCGCGCGAGAGTCAGTGCGTCTCGCGCGATGATTGACTTGCATGCAGATCTGTTCAGGCATGCAAGTTGGTCATCGTGCAGGGCAAATCTGCCCCGAGCCTAGTTTTGGCATCTGATCGCTGTTTCAATATCATTCCGTTTATTATTCATCATTCTACTCATCCATGTCATTATTTGATCACATCCTGCAAATTGTTACAGTTTTAATCCCCGATTAACTGTTCCCCCGCCCTAATTGGCTAAAATCAATTAAAAGAGGAAGAATCACAAAGGTTTTCATAAAAATGCCTAAGTAGAGACCGATCTCCGGATTGGGCGAGAGGGGTGCCATAAAACCCTTCCCCTCTCGTAACCTGGCTCCCGAACCCAGATATGATTATGACGAACTGGTTTCCTTCACTTTTTCAAATAAAGCGCGGCAGGTGCTTCAAAATACGGTTCCTTGAGTGTCGGACCTTCAAAACTCAAGTGGCGACTCTGTATTTTTGAGCGCTTGCCACCGGCGCTCGCGCTCCCTCGATTTTCAAAAAAGGGCCGCTATGGCGAAAGGAACGGAATCCTTTTTCCGAGGGCACGCTGCCCACAAGAACATTCCACCCAACCTAAACCAAAACGTCTACTGCGATTTCCACCAAATGCATGGTCATACCACTGATAACTGTATCCATCTCTGTCATGAGATTCAAAACCTCATTGACAATAAAGTCATTGATACCCCTCCTTCTGACAAACCAAACACCACGACAAATCCCTTGCCACAGCATAATACCCTATTCCATATCAACCAAATCACCCAAGACAAAAGCCAAGACTTTGATCCTACCTCTTTCATCATCCCTGATACCGAATCGAAGCCTGTCGTGGAAGTTCCCGAAGAAATTGCCCTCTGTTACCTTTGGGATTGGGGAGACTTGATTGCCAATTGGAAAGAGTTTGAAGTCGCTAATTTCCAAGAAGATGTAAACCCGTTCTTTGAGCCAGAATGGGAAGTTGATTGGCAAAACATTTATGCTGACCCTCTTGATCGATTTTCTTTGAATATGATGTTCAACTTGCCAGAAATGCCTGAATGGGAGTGGAACCCAATTCCGGATGAGTACCAACTCTTGGCCTAGAATGATCCTTTAGATACCTTCTCTATACCCATGCTGTTTGCAGAAGAATACCAACCACTGACAGTGATCTACGACTGGGCTGAACCGGTTCCGTTTCGACCAGACCTCTCCTCCTACCTCCACGATCTTATAGCTAACGACCCATACAACAACGTGGGTCTTGCTCCATACCCAGAACCGCTAGGTCCCGAAGAAGATGTGGCTAGTAATAAGTTCAACCCAATGGACTACCTGGTTGATGAAATTAAGTCAGAGTCATCTGTCACTTTCCCAAAAGATGCTGATGTTGCCATGATGAACTTGTGGGAAGATGAACCAGGTGCTAAGACAAACCTGTGGGGTAATACGGAAATCATCAACATAAAGGTGGGGAACGAAGAATGGACTGTAAATATGGCAGTAGTAGAAGCTGAGAAATGGAAGCCCGAGGATCTGTGGGAAGACCTGGTTGTCGCTGACTTGGCAGCCAATCTCCAAGACACTACCATTGAAAACAAGCGCAAGGCCCTCGCGGATTTGTGGAATGAAGAGTCCAAGTACCAACAGATTGGTCAATTAACCAGGAGTGGTCGAATATACCAACCCCCTAATCTTCAAATCGAAGAATCCTCCAACCCTCCAGCTCCACTGACCAAAGAACCTTCTAACCCATTCGTTACCCTAATCAAAGATACTTTCCAACCCTTTGCCCCACCAGTTAAAGAGCCTTCACGCCCTGAGAAAGACCCTGAAAGAATGATCAAGCGCCAGCTTGAACAAACTCCAGCCAAAATGTCTGTTTGGGATGTGCTAGTTCATTCCACCCGCCATCGCAAAGGATTCATCCAAGCTCTCTCTCACCTAAAAGTCCTGACGAACTTGTGGCGCTCATCAAAACCATACCCGTCAAGCATGCTATCACCTTCACTGATCGAGATTTGCCCGCTGATGGAACTGATCACAATTGGCCACTCCATATCACTCTGAAATGCCACGGAAAATGGGTACCGGTAATCCTCATTGACAACGGGTCGACAATCAATGTCTGTCCACTTCGTGTCGCTTATTGCCTGGGATACAAAAATAGTGACTTCTCTCCATCAGAAGTCAAAGTTCGGGCATATGACAACACCCATCGGGATGTGACTGGCACTCTCATGCTTCCTATGACTTTTGGGCCTTACCAAACAGATGTGGAGTTCCATGTGGTAAACATTCCCGCATCCTTCAACCTACTGCTGGGTAGACTTTGGATGCATCGACCTGATATCATAGCAGTTCCTTCAACGCTCCACCAGAAAGTTAGACTGGGACTAGAAACTGGGATGCTCACCATTCATGGCGATTCTGGGATCCGCGCCCCTGTGGAAGACAATGCCCCACTTTTGGAGATACAACATGGGGAAGAGGACGTTGCTCTGGGCGGTTTCTCTCTTGACACCTCTCATTCTGTTTTCACTGTCAAGATTGATGACGACTTCGTTGTTAGTAATGTTGCCATAAAAATAATGAAGAAAATGTCCTACATGCCAAGATTGGGGCTAGGAAAGAATCTTCAAGGGCCAGCACAGTTTGAAGAGCCAGGAACTTTAACCCGCATAAAAGGTGTGGGATACCACCCTTCCAAGGATAGGAGGGAGAAGAAAGGAAATAGGTTGGAAGATTACTTCGTCAAAGAAAAGGCAAAGCAGATTTATCAAGGGCAGCCGGAATCATTTTGGGACAAAGAAACCAATACCTTCCTACCAGGATTTGAGATATTCGCCAATGAGATCTGGCCTGAAAGTGATGAAGAATTGGAAATAGCAATCAAACCAACAAAGATGGCAGACTGGATTGAAACTCTTGCCGTAGGTAGCCTAGCAACCTTATTCAGAGAGGACAAACCATTGGGTATAGCCGTGGAAGCAGAAGTGCAGATGCTGGGGCAGGAGGCCCCCGAAGATCCAACTTCACTCATCATGGATGCCGCTGGAGATTATAAGAATTGGACTTTCATACCAAGTGCAACCAGTCATGAGTTTGAATCTGAAGCTGAGTCCTTTAAGTCTTCTGAGTCTTCCGAGTCTTCTGAGTCTGTTGAGTCTAAGTCGGCGCCTCTTGGCCCAACTCCTCAGAGTCTGTATTTTGAGTTTGAGTCTACCCGTGTGTATGATGCCCTCGAGGCCTCTGCTAATGATGAAATAAATGAACCTGATTCCGCTTACTTCCCCAATTTTGAAATAAATTGTGTCAACCCCAATGATGAAGAGATCGATTTCGAGGGGGAAATCCCTGAAGAAATTCGGTCCCTAATCGAAAGGGAAGACGAAAGGCATGCTCAGCCTGTAAAAGAAGAAGTTGTTTCAATAAACTTGAGGGACGAAGGGAATCCCCGAATGGTCCAGATCGGTTCCGCGCTGTCAGAAGAAGAGCGTCAGGCTCTCGTGGAATTGTTAAAAGAATTCGAAGACGTTTTTGCATGGTCGCATGCTGATATGCCCGTAATTGATCCTGAAATCGTGGAACATCGGATTCCCCTTCACCCTGACGCGAAACCAGTAAAACAAAAACTGAGACGCATGAGGCCCGATTGGGTGCTTAAAATAAAAGAGGAAGTAACTAAACAAATCAATGCCGGGTTCTTAATGGTAACTAAATACCCTCAGTGGGTTGCTAACATCGTTCCCGTTCCGAAGAAGGATGGCAAAATCAGGGTCTGTGTGGACTTCAGGGACTTGAACAAAGCTAGCCCCAAGGATGACTTCCCTCTGCCCCACATTGATGTGCTAGTTGATAACACCGCGGGACATGCCTTGCTTTCCTTCATGGACGGCTTCTCAGGATATAACCAGATTCTCATGGCCCCGGAAGATCGAGAGAAGACCACGTTCATTACCGAGTGAGGAACCTATTGCTATCGGGTCATGCCTTGGGGGCTGAAAAACGCAGGTTCCACCTATCAGCGAGCTGCTATAACCTTGTTGCATGATATGATTCATAGAGAGGTCGAGGTTTACGTTGACGACATGATCGTTAAGGCAAAAGAGCGAGAAGGCCACTTACTCGCATTAAGGAAGTACTTTGAAAGGATGAGAAAGTACAGGATGCGCCTCAACCCGGCTAAATGCACGTTTGGAGTCACTACAAGAAAAATGCTCGGGTTCATGATCACCACTCGTGGCATCGAAATCGATCCATCAAAGATTAAGGCCATTCTGGAAATGGAGCCACCACGGACAGAAAAAGACGTGAGGAGTTTCCTTGGCAAAATACAGTTCATCAGCCGGTTTATCGCAAAACTGACTTCAACGTGTGAACCCATATTCCGCTTGCTCAAGAAAGGAACACCATTTGCATGGAACGATAGATGTCAACAGGCTTTCGAGGCCATCAAAGCCTATCTAAGGAATCCACCAGTCTTAATGCCGCCGGAACTAGGAAAACCTTTGATCCTATACTTGTCAGTCACTCCATCTTCCATGGGGTGCATGCTGGCATAGGAAGGAGACGATGGGGTTGAAAGGGCTGTCTATTACCTCAGCAAAAAGATGATCGGGTCTGAAGAACGTTATACTCCATTAGAAAAGACGTGTTGGGCACTTGTTTGGGCTTCCAGAAAGTTAAGACATTACATGCTGGCCTATTCGGTAAGATTGATATCCCGAATGGATCCTCTGAAGTACTTATTCGAAAAGCCAGCACTCACGGGAAGAATGGCACGATGGCTATTGATGCTGGCAGAATTTGAATTAAAGTACGTTAGCAGAAAGTCAGTAAAAGGAAGAGCTGTCGCTGAATTTTTGGCCGACTGCCCGGTCGAAGGGAAGGAAGATGCCGAATTCGAGTTCCCAGATGAAGGCATAATGACCATAGTTGAGGACGTGTGGCGGTTGTATTTCGATGGAGCAGCTAATCAGAGAGGATTCGGAATTGGTGTGCTATTGATTTCACCAGATGGGTCGCATATCCCGCTTGCATTCAAACTTAACTTCGAGGTCACCAACAATCAAGCGGAATACGAGGCCTGTATCGTTGGTATGGAAGCAGCCATTGAAATCGGTATAGAAAAATTGGAAGTTGTGGGAGATTCAAACTTGGTCGTTTCTGAAGCAAACGGTGATTGGAAAGTCAGGGAAGAGAAGTTAAAGCCGTACCATCAAGATCTCGAAGATCTCATTCCCCATTTTAACAAAGTAACTTTCACTCATGTCCCGAGACTCAGGAATCAATTCGCTGACGCCTTGGCAACACTAGCCTCTATGGTCGAAATCCCTGTCGGTGTGAAGCTAAGGCCGATTATGATTGAGCAAAGGGACACCCCAGTATACCAACATGTCATGACCATCAACGAGCCCAAGGATGGTCACCCTTGGTTCTATGATATCTGGAGATTCGTGGAAAGAGGAGAGTACCCCTCTGAAGCAAGCAAGAAAGATAGAATCGCCCTTCGGAGAATGGCAGCTCAGTACATCATTTGTGGAGGAAATCTATACCGAAGGTTTCACTATGGAACCCACAAACTGTGTATTCATGGTGAGGAGGCAAAAAGGGTGATGGAGGAAGTCCACGAAGGAGTGTGCGGTCCTCACATGAACGGCATGATGCTTGCCAAAAAGGTTTTGAGACAAGGCTACTTCTGGTCCACCATGGAGACGGAATGTGTGGAATACGTACGACGTTGCCATAAGTGCCAAATTCACGCTAACCTCACGCATGTTCCACCACACGAGTTGCAGCAAACGACCTCGCCATGGCCTTTCTCGACATGGGGTATTGATGTCATTGGAAGGATTGTGCCAGCAGCCTCTAATGGCCATAAGTTCATCCTGGTGGCCATTGATTACTTCACGAAGTGGGTGGAAGCAGCCTCGTATGCAACCCTGACCGCGGTTCAAGTCGCGCACTTTATCAAACAAAACGTTATTTATCGGTATGGGGTCCCGCAGGCATTCGTATCCGATAATGGGGTTCATTTCAAAGGTCGAGCAAAGGAAGTCTTGGAAGAATTCCAGATCCAAGTACACAAGTCAACAACCTATCGACCGCAGACCAATGGGGCCGTGGAGGCGGCCAACAAAACAATCAAAACCATCCTGGAAAAGACCATTCAATCTGCAAGGGATTGGCACGAGCGACTACCCTTGGCATTGTGGGGATATCGCACGTCCGTACGTACACCAATAGGGGCAACTCCATAATCCTTGGTTTATGGCATGGAAGCCGTACTCCCCATGGAATTAGAGGTTCCATCCCTCCGGACTATGATCGAATGCAATGTACAAGAGGCAGATTGGCTGAGCAACCGGTTTGAAGAACTTATGTTATTCGATGAACGTCGTTTAAGGGCACTTTACCACATTCAAGGATATCAAAGGAGAATTGCGCGCGCACTCAATAAAAAAGTGAAGCCCAGGGACCTGGCAGAAGGCGACATGATTCTGAAGGAGATACGAGCGCCAATCTACGATCCACGAGGGAAGTTCCGACCAAAATGGTCTGGGCCGTATATCATCAAGACTATCCTATCTGGAGGAGCTACGCAACTCATTGATCTTGACGGAAACGAATTCTCAACTCTAGTCAACCTGGATCAACTCAAGCGCTACTACCCCTGAGAGAAGCTCGCTGGGCTGAAAACTGCAAGGACAGTTAGTCCCAGGCAAAAATTAGAGCAAAAGGCCTGCTAGGATGAAAACCCGCAAGGGCATCTTAGGCAAAAGTTAAGGCATACAATGAACAAGCTCGCTAGGCCGAAAACCCGAAAGGGCGGTACTAGGCAAAAATTAGAGCGCAAAAGGAGAATGCTAAAACCAGAGCGAACCCTATCCTTGAACTACGTCATGACCTGATTCCTTCATAAAAAAGGATACGTAGGCAGTCTCACTATGAGACTCGGTCACGATCAATCAAAATAAAAATCCAGGTTGACAGAATCCAGAAAGGAAGAATCAGAGAGGGGGAGACCCTCTATAACTCACTTTATTAAGATAACTGCTTCTAATACATAAGGCTGAGCATGATCTTCAAAAATAAAAGGCAATACAATAAAAGGAGGTCCACGATTTATTCAATGATCAGGGTAGTAAGATCGAGTCAGTTTCCTTGGGCACCCGCTCTCGCAGCAATGTCCCTCTTGAGCCATTTCCTGTAACTCCCACACGCTGCAACAGAAGGGTAAGGATGAGCATCGGTCACCTCACGAGACCTCCTGAATCGCTAGTAGTTGCAAAGAACCGAATGGCGGAAGAAAGGCAGAACTACATCCACCAGGATCTCTACAGGAACCTCCTGTCTCAAACCAAGCTGACGCTGAATCCGATAGGGGATGTAGAAGGTAAAAGCCTCCAGCCCGGGAAGAACCACCCACTGGGAACCCATATAATGCACAGTAATGGGCGGAAGATCAAGCCAAGAACCTCTCCAGGAAATAGTCTCAAGGTGACCCACTCGGAGACTCGCCTGTCCGCAAATTCAAAGCACCGAGAGGAAAGCAACCTAGCCCCATACGCCAAGTTGCCAGGAGGGAGAGTCAGTATGTTCACCTTGTCACACAGCCAAATCTACCAAAGAGAGAAAACAAGTGAGAAACCATAGAAAGTCAAGCCCAACGTTAAAGAAAATAGGGAGAGCTGAAAAGAGGGAAGATGAGGAGAAAACTAACCTGCAGGAGAAGGGGGCTGCCTCCAAAAGTCTCAGTCTCTCCAGAACGAACCATGTCTAAACCCATCAGTGTCTCAGCCAATACCATTGGAATCACATCCTTCCGAACTCCAATCTGCACTGCAATACTGACCAGTGCCGAGCTGGCATGACCAGCAGAAGGAACCAAGAAGTAGGCGGCAAGTAAGCACATGCAAAGAGCGGTCATGCGCTGAGAGTGGTAGGATACGTCCGCTAGGTTGCCAAGAGGAGAGAACATCTCAATGAGGCGCATCACGTTGATGTGACCATTGCTAACCAAGGAACGGGCAATACCGTCATTCAAACTAAGAGAGGCAGCAAGAACTTTGGACATGTTCTCGCGCACAGGAGGGACAATGACATCTCCAGAGCCGAAACCGCCAAGATAGGCGCGAAACTCCTCGATTGTAGGGCAAAGCTCTTGTCCACCGAAGCGGAATACATGCACCTCCGGATCCCAGAGACTTATGGCAGCCTTTAGGAGCTCAGGGCGAAGGCGGATGTTACGAAGGTATCTCATAGAGTAGAGACCATGCGCCCGAAAGTTGAGCCAATCGACCCCTTCCATGAAAATCAACCATGGCCGTAGCGAACCGGTGAGAGAAAGAGCCATTGGGAGGAGATGAAGATTTGAGGAAGAAAGATATGGTTAGCATGAAACCTAAGGCCTGAATTTATAGAAGGATAGATGAGACAACTTCAACTTCCAAAAGAGCCTTGGGTTCCAAAAGTGTAGATTTTCCATGAGTCTTGCATAGGGAAAAGCTTGGTCATGCTCTAAAAGAACAAAACAGACATACATTGGCCCGGATATGTCATAGAGCAGGTCAAACTTTAAAACTCGTGCAATCTATCTTGGGAAGCAGCAAACGGCAGAATGTCAGGAAAAAGGTGCCGCGCGGTGTAAAGAGGTAGCGCACGGCATACCAAAATCGGGAGAAAACCGCGGCATAACACGGATACGCCGTGGAATCAGATGAAGCCATGCACGGCGCTTTGTAGCCGCGCACGGCGTTTTTTAAGTCTGCATTTCTGCAGACTTTGACAGCAGAGGTTTGAAACCTATTCAAGGCACCCGAAAGCATCACCAACCCTCAGAACATGTCTCAATGGGTATTTGGGACTTCAAGGCACTCCCGCTTCAAGCCAACTCTCAAAATTCGACATGAGGACACCAAAAGTCAATAAAACCCATTTCCTAGGTCATGTCAAGGTATCGGAGTCCGCTTCAAGCCGTTTCAAGTTGGTCTTTCGGGTCCTACAGGTCATAATGGCTGAAGGTGACCTGGTCCAAGTTCCGTTTCGTGGTTAATGTCAAAATCTGAGAATGTCACCCTCCAAAGTCATGGTTTTCTTACTTTTCAGGTACGTTTTCAAGAGGTTTTCGATTTTTGAATCACGTGTCAAGTATCCAGGGTCATTGTCGATAAACAAGAGTCCGCGACAGGGGTAGTTTCGTAAAGTCTTGCACAAAGGGATCAGTTTTTCAGAAATATTCAGTTATCTTCCTTGATTTCTATTCCATTATCAATAAATCTTTGCCTTAACGTACTGCTCATCATAAAACTCAAGTTCGCTTCAGATTATGGCTCAAAGAACTAGTTGCATGCATTGGTTAGTGTTTTTGTTATTCAACCTTTCTTAAGCAAACGACAATAAGGGAAGTTGAATGACAAAAATAACGACAGAAATAAACTTCTCTATAAATATAATCTCCAAAATATCCATGAGTCGAAGTACCAAAAGGCGTGCAAGCCTCAAAAACCTATCTACTGAGGGTAAACAGGCACCCTTCCAAAAGAAGCACGCAGGCTCCAGTCAAAAAGCAAAATAAAAGGGAACTCTACTCTAATCGCACCCTCTGTCTGGCCCGTAGCCTCGTCCTCACCCCTAGGCTCCACTGCACTCGGAGTCTCCGTCTCCTGGCCAAAACCGGCCAGTACCCTACCACCGCTGTCATCGCCACCGCCACTGCCAGCCCCCGCGATGGCCGAAGCCGTGGCCTCCTCGGCCAATGCCGACCGGACCGAGACCCCCACGGTCTCCGGAGCACCCCCAATCGTCGAACCACTCCCCGGAGGAATGGGAGAGGGTGTAACCTCAACCTGGGGTGATTGATCATCGCCAGGTATGTCGCTGGGATCCATGATCGTAGTGTGGGAGATAGAGAGAGTAATGAGAGAGAGAGAGAGACAGCAGAGAGAGAGAGAGACAGCGAGCGAGAGAGAGGGACAGCGACAGCGAGAGAGAGAGATGATCGAGAGGGAGAGAGAGACGAGAGAGAGAGAGACCAGAGAGAGAGACAGAGAGAGAGAGGAGGGAAATTCGAAACGATCGGGGCGTACTATCTACGCCCCGTATATATATGTATATCCCCTGAACCGGTTCGTCTGGACTTTAAGTGGACCGGGTTCGAAGAGAGGTGCGCCGCACGGCATACTGGATAGAAGCGCGCAGCATAACAGCTTAACTGGATGAGAATTCTTGAGTTACCACGACGCACGGCATTACCCATGCTGCGCACGGCATACTGGGTTATTTCGACAGTTCAGATTCTGAGAGCAGTCTTCTGACCATGGCACTCACATTCAGTCTCGTTCATGAGCAGTATGAGCAATGAAAAAGCAGACAAGCAATGACAAGAAAGGGACTTTTCATTTCATCAAACCCGAGGAAATCCCCGGGATTTGCATTACATTGTTCAAAAAAAGAAAGAAAAAAAAAGAGGAAAATCAAAACAGAAAAAGAAATTCTACTGGCCCCTTTTTCTTCTTCCTCAAAATCTTCATCCTCAGTCGCTCCCTCCGCCGGACGTACCATCCCCTTCGCCGGAACGGTCATCCGAGCCATTCGGATTCCCCTCCGAGTCCTCTGCAGTCCAGTCCGAATCACGCCCCGGTGCATACTCCGGGTCATCCTTGCTGTCCATCTGATCAAAAGCGAAGTCCTGAAGATTGGACACCGCGCGACGAAGAGTGCGGATCGTTGATATGAGCCTCGCGATCTGACGGTTCAGTTGCTCAATCTCCTCGCGATAAAAGCCCATCTCTGCCTCCAAAGAGATCACTCGTGCAGTCAAGTCGTTGTCCGCCATGTTGAGTCTCGAAAGTAACCTTTTTCTTAGAATAGGGAGAAGGTAGAGAGACTTGGGAGAATGGTGCATAGAATGAGGCACCCCCATCCCTTTAAAAAGAGGTCCTGACCGACGAAAGGGCACGCCTGTATTAATGGGCACCCTTAAACCAGCCAACTGATCTCGGAAATCGAAGAGGTGCATGGAAAAATGAAATGCCGCGCGCCACATAGAACGCCCGCACAGCATTATGGCTTCAGAGGAATAAATGTGTTTTCTCAGAAATTGAGCACTCTAGCCACCAAAATCATCTCGGAAACCAAAAGCTCCAGCCGTTTTGCAACAGAAATCCTTTGGAATAGTGTGCATTAATGATGGGATCATGTGATCCTAGTCCCCCGGGACTCGCAAAATTTCCCCGTCCCCTGAGGACTGGTCGTGTTCAAATTTGCTCGCAGTATCTACTAGAATCGCGTTCCTAGTCTCAAATCAATTTCAAAAATTCGCCTCCCGAAGTCTAGTCTCAATTCAAGTCTCAAGTCTCAATTCAAGTCTCAAATCAATTTCAAAATTCACCTCCTGAAGGCTAGTCTCAATTCAAGTCTCAAATCAATTTCAAAATTCGCCTCCCGAAGGCTCGTCTCAATTCAAGTCTCAAGTCTCAAATCAATTTCAAAATTCGCCTCCCGAAGGCTCGTCTCAATTCAAGGCTAGTCTCAATTCAAGTCTCAAGTCTCAATTCAAGTCTCAAATCAATTTCAAAATTCGCCTCCCGAAGGCTCGTCTCAATTCAAGTCTCAAGTCTCAATTCAAGTCTCAAATCTCAAGTCTCAATTCAAGTCTCTTTCAAAATTCGCCTCCCGAAGGCTCGTCTCAATTCAAGTCTCAAATCAATTTCAAAATTCGCCTCTCGAAGGCTCGTCTCAAGTCTCAATTCAAGTCTCAAATCTATTTCAAAATTCGCCTCCCGAAGGCTTGTCTCAAATTTTCAAAAAGGCTTACTACGAATTTTTCGCATTGTTTGCTACGATTGCATTGTCCCAATTGAACTACGTTGGTTTGATCCCTACAAACGGGGTACGTAGGCAGTTCCACGAGCGCGACCACCATCATCATTTACTTGCATTTTCGAGCATTTTGTTTTCTGTTTCTGTTCAAAGACTTTAGAGCAAACGGATCGGGATGCCTATTCTTTAAGCGTCACTCGTATCAAAACAATGGTATCCGAGTTACGTTAAAGAGGGACTACTGTAGACACCCCAATCCGGACCTTGAAGGGTCTTTGACCACCCCGATGATGAAATAAAGGAAACAAAGCCTTTGCGAGCTTGAATGAAGTGTTCCTCCAGCATCCGCAGCCCAAACCAACCATCAGCCCAGAAAAGCCCAAAGAGACCAAAAGCCCAGAGAAAGCCCAAAGAGCCCTGGACCGAACCTAAAGTACCGTGCGCAACACTTCTACACCGCGCGGCGTATCGAAATTTAATACGCCGCACGCAATCATGAGGTTAACCGCACGGCATTTTGGATAAAGTTCTGACTGGCTCAGAAAGCTGTCGGCCACGCCCATTTGAGCCACAGCTGCAATACGGCTCAGCCGAAAGCACACTTCTGGCCCGCCCAGAAAATACCTCCAACTTTTGAAATTCAAAATCCAAGGCTCTTGCCTATAAATACACCCCTCCACTCAAGGGAAAAGGGCCCTTGATCACCATTATACCCTTTCTCTCTCTTCTTGCTTTTACACCCACTTTCCCATTTCCAAGCCTTGAGAATGTTGTTCTCAAAAGACATTCTCTAGGCCTTTTACTCCATTTTTCTCTTCACCATTGAAGTTAGTTCCTTACTAACTTTGAGGTCTCAACTACCCAATATACCCATCTATTACACACATCCATACTTCTACTCTCTTTTTCAACCTTCCGAGGTCCATCCGCCTTCATCAAAGCTCATTCAAGCTCCAGATCCAAGGTAAAAACCAAGTTTCCTTGGGCTAGGCTCTGTCCTGGCCCTGAGGGGACCTTTCTGTTTTCAGGCTTAACCCTTTTGGTTGAGATCTGACCCAAAACCTCTTTTACAAAACAAAATCAGTGTTCTGTGCAAAGGTGTGCTATGCCGCGTGGCTCTTTATAGCGTCGCACGGCGTAGTAGACCTGTACGCACGGCATTTCGAAAGAACACTGTTTT
The DNA here is from genome assembly GCA_018127125.1 of Rhododendron griersonianum. Classification (NCBI taxonomy): domain Eukaryota; kingdom Viridiplantae; phylum Streptophyta; class Magnoliopsida; order Ericales; family Ericaceae; genus Rhododendron; species Rhododendron griersonianum. Next base: position 24,782,213 of record CM030791.1, on the reverse strand, counting down.
CTTGATCAAAACTGTCTGGATCGCGATCGTCCGTCATTGGGTCTTTTCTGTATACCAAAAGCTGTCTCAGAATGAGACCATCTCTACAAGCCATGTTTTAAACTCCATAGATCTTTTCAAAACAAGCAAACGTATCAAAAGTGGCTTTCTCTTCATGGCTTGAAAGAATGGTGCAGATCTGAGAGGATCTGACGGCTATAAGTGGACTGAAGTTTTAAAATAAAACCGTGCGATGTAATGGGTACACCGTGCGAAGCTTTGTAAAACGATAAAAGTTTGGTATCGAGATCGGAACCACGCACGGCATATTGGTAAGTCGCGCGTTATAATCCGATACGCCGTCTGACGGAGGGCAGTGATTCAGACAGTCCGTTTGTACCTTTTTGTTTATATCATCGCCATGCCATCTTTATCATCTCTGTACAGCAAGCACCACTAGCACGACAATGTGTTGTGATTTATCTTGTTCCCCTTTCCCCTTTACGTTTTTTTTTAAGGTTTTCCGAATCGTATTAATCCCCCCATTTAAAATGCTTAGTAGAGACCGGTTTTCATCGGGCGAGCGGGGTGCTTTTCAACAAAACCTTTCCCGTTCGTAACCTGGCTCCCGAATCCAAAATCTCAAACAGTTTCGCTAGACCAAAAAGCCTTTTTCTTTCAAAACAAAACCCCTCAGTTTCTCGGATCATCCATCTCAAAAATCTGGGTGGCGATTCTGTCATAAATCGCACCAACGGGCGCGGGAGCCCACAGCGTTCATGCCTATTATCTGCTCCCCAATACGAAGGAGGTATAATTTGTCCATTGTTCGTATTGACATGTTTAAGAAACAACCATAAAAAAGAGACAGAAATTTCTGAAAAAATCATAACTTTTATTCATAGTTTTCCAACTCAAGGAGTCGTTATGCGTACCCCTTGCAACTAAACCAAAACAAAGGAATTTATTTCGTAATCCCCACACAATAACATAATCCTAAAGCAGAATTAAAAACAAAGGGATTTTCTTCGTAATCCCCACACAATAACATAATCCTAAAACATAATTAAAACAAATCAAGTCCTTTAAACAAAGAACTTTCTCAAATTGTGGACATTCCAAGGCCTTGGCACCGGGTTCCCATCCAGGTCTGCCAACCTATAAGCTCCAATGCCCACAATTTCAGTCACTCGATATGGACCTTCCCAATTAGCTCCAAGCTTTCCCTCATTAGCCACTTTGGTATTGCCAAGTACTTTTCGAAGCACAAGGTCTTCAATGCCAAACTCTCGAGGGTGGACGTGTTTGTTGTAGCATCTCATTAGCTATTCCTGGTACGAGGCCAGGTGAACCAGGGCCCTTTCTCTCCTCTCTTCGGCCAGATCAAGCTCAATTTCTAAGGCCCTGTCATTCCCCCCACTTTCAACCAATGCAGTCCTATTGGTTGGAAGTCCAACTTCCAGGGGTATGACTGCCTTTGTACCATACGCTAATGAATAAGGGTTCTCTCCTGTAGACCTTCTAGGCGTTGTTCGGTGTGCCCACAACACCAGAGGTAGTTCATCAGGCCATTTGCCTTTTGCCTTGTCTAGCCTCTTCTTGATCCCATCAAGAATGGTTTTGTTGGAAGCTTCTGCTTGTCCATTGCTCTGAGAGTAAGCAGGGGTTGAGTAATAGTTCCTTATCCCATACTGGGAACAGAATGTCTTGAACTTTTTCTGGAACTGTGCCCCATTATCTGTGATCAAAGAGTAAGGAACTCCAAATCGAGTGATAATACTCTTCCACACAAACCTCTCTATCATAGGTTCAGTGATTTTAGCCAAGGGTTCTGCTTCAATCCACTTGGTGAAGTAATCAGTAGCTACTAACAGGAACTTTCGATTACCTGTTGCTTTATGGAGTGGACCCACGATGTCCATTCCCCACTTGGCAAATGGCCAAGGGCTTGTTAAGGGTACCAGATCTTCGGCCGGTGTCTTTATCATAGGTGAGAACTTCTGGCATTTCTCACAAATCTTAACATAGACCTTGGCATCCTCCTGCATGTACGGCCACCAATAACCTTGGGTAATTGCTCGGTGGGCAATAGATCTGCCCCCATCATGGCTTCCACATGTTCCCTCGTGTATCTCGTGGAGGAACTTCTGCACCATCTCGGGGTGTACACAGAGCAGATACGGCCCAGTGAAGGATTTTTTATATAGCTTTCCGTCAGGGGACAGCCAAAACTTTGCACACTTGGTTTTAATCTTATGTGCTTCCTTTTTGTCTAAAGGGAGTTTTTCATCTCGTAAAAACTCTATGATTGGATCCATCCAACTTGGTCCTTGGTTCACGTCCAGGATTAAGTCCACACTTCCGCCGATGCTCTGCTCGGCTCGGCCAAGTAGTCAACTGCTACCTTTCGTTTAAACTCAGTTGGAACAGCTGTAGCCAACCAAGCTAAAGAATCTGCATGAGAATTCTGTTCAGAGCTTATCTGTTCTATACATACCCTTTCGAAGGTGTTCAGTAAACTTCTGGCCGCCTCCACGTAGGCTGCCATCTTCTCATTTCGAGCTTCATACTCGCCGGACAGTTGGTTTACCACCAGTTGTGAATCACAATAAACCCTGATTCTCTTAACCTTCAGAGTTTTCGCACTGTTCAAGCCGACCAGCAGAGCCTCGTACTCTGCTACATTATTCGATGCACTAAAGCCAAGCCGAACAGACTGTTCCAACATAACCCCTCCGGGAGGGAACAAAACAATTCCAATACCTGACCTAGTGTTGCAAGCAGAACCGTCAACAAACAATTTCCACTCCAAAGGGTCCTGTTCGGCAGGCGCCTTTCCTTTCCTCTTCGAAAGTGCGACTTTCTGCTCCTGTCTCGCAGGGGGCTGGGGTGCTACTGTTGGTGAGAATTCAGCTACAAAATCTGCCAACACTTGGCCTTTTATTGCAGTGCGCGGCTGAAAGTCAATATCGTATTGACTTAACTCAACAGACCAAGTTGAGATCCGCCCAGAGAAATCTGCCTTTCGTAGCAGTGATCTCAATGGAAACTCAGTAAAAACCACGACCTTATGGCTTTGGAAATAATGGGGCAATTTTTGTGTTGCTGTCCTTAAGGCAAGGACCAGCTTTTCAAGGGGCAGATACCTCGTTTCTGCGTCTAGAAGTGTTTTACTCACATAATAAACTGGGATCTGTTCGGGTCCCTTGTCCCTTAATAGAACCGCACTCACAGCATGTTTAGAAACTGCTAGATATAAAATCAAAATCTCACCTGGGTCTGGGGTCGACAATAGGGGGGCTTGAGCCAAATATCTTTTCAAGTCTTGGAATGCCTGCTCACATTCTGCTCCCCATTCGAACCCTTTTCTTTTCTTGAGCAATTGGAAGAAAGGCCTACACTTATCACTTGAACGGCTAATGAACCTGTTTAGGGCCGCAGCCATCCCGGTCAGTCTCTGGACTTCTTTCGTAGTCTTAGGACTTTGGAGCTTCTGTAAAGCCGTGATCTGATCAGGATTTGCCTCGATTCCTCTCAGAGTCACCAGGTGGCCCAGGAATTTTCCAGAGCCAACTCCAAATGCACATTTCGAGGCGTTGAGTTTCAACTTGTATTTCCTCAAAATTCCAAAAGCTTCTTTCAAGTCCAGAATGTGCCCCTGCCGGGTCTTGCTTTTGACCACCAAGTCGTCTATGTATACCTCCATAGTTTGGCCAAGAAGTTTTCTAAACATGATTGTAGCCAGCCTCTGGTAAGTTGCTCATGCATTCCTCAGTCCAAATGGCATAACACTGTAACAGTACAACCCTCGTGGTGTAATGAAAGAAGTCTTCTCTTGATCAGGCCCAAACATGGCAATCTGATGGTATCCTCGATACGCGTCGAGGAAACTCATTCGTTCATACCCAGCAGTGGCGTCAACCAATTGATCAATCCTTGGGAGAGGGAAGCTATCCTTAGGACAAGCTTTATTCAAGTCTGTGAAGTCTACACAGACACGCCATTTCCCATTCTTCTTCTTCACGACTATAGTGTTGAACAGCCACTCTGGGTAATAGACTTCTCGTATTGCTTTAGCCTCTAGCAAACGATCCACCTCTTCAATAACAGCGTCAACATGCTGTACTGCTGCCCTTCTTTTCTTCTGAATAACGGGCTTATGTTGCGGGTCAACATTCAGGTGGTGGCAGATCACATCTACATCCACTCCAGGCATCTCCTCTGGTACCCATGCAAACACATCAACATGTTCTTTCAAGAAACCTATCAATTCGGACTCTTCCTCATCCGGCAGTGACTCCCCAATTAGAAAATACCTCTCAGGATCAGTTTCGTTGATCTGTATTTTCTTTAGGCCTTCCACTACTTTTTCTGCTGGATCTCTTCCAACATCCTCAACAGTTGGTTGATCTGGTACCTCTACTGTATGAACTTGATGGGCCTTTGGAACTTTCTTGATGATGGAAATTAAGCATTGTTGTGCTGACTTTTGGTTACCCCTTATCTTCTTGATCCCGTCGGACCCTGGGAATTTCACCATCTGGTGATATGTAGAAGAAACAGCCCTCATCTTATGTAACCAAGTCCTTCCTATAATTGCATTATAGGAGGATGGTACGTCCACGACCATGAAGTCAGTCCTTAGGACCACTGTCCCCGCCCGAACAGGCAGCGTCACCTTCCCGAGGGGCCATACTGCACTTGCACCAAATCCAACCAAAGGTGTGATAGATTGTTCCAAATCTGTCTGCTTCAACCCCAACCTTTTGAATGCGTCGTAGTACAACACCTCTGTGCATCTCCCTGAGTCTACCAGGATTCTCTCAATGTCATATTCCCCAATTCGTAGGGTTATGACTAATGCATCATTGTGGGGCACCTGAACCTCTCCCAGATCCTCATCTGTAAAAACTATAACATCGTTGGGCATATCATTATCTCGCCCTCTTTTGTTCCCCACTCGCATGACATATTGGTCATGCTTGATCTGCCTCTGCAGCAGTCTCACCTCATTCCTCTTATAAGGTGTGGCTAATCCATGTATCATATGGATTACCCCTCTAGGATTCTGCTCGTAATCCAACTCCATTGTTTTCCCTTTATCTTTGGGATCCTCCTGAATGAATTCCTTAAGATAATCACGAGAAACCAAATCGTCGAGATGTCTTTTATACATCTCACAATCCTTTGTCATATGACCCCAATCCTTGTGGTAACTGCAGTGCTGATTCGTCGCACGTTTTGCTTCCTTATCTCCACCCAGACTTGGGGGCCATTTGAAGAAAGGCTGATTCTTTATTCGGTAAAGAATCCTGTAGATTGGTTCTTTCCAAACCGTGGTTATTGAAAAGAACGACTTAGGATCAGGTGCCTGCTTTTCCTTGTAAGGCTCTTTCTTAGCCTGCCCATATTCTTTCCTATAGGTCTTGGGCTCTGGCTTATCCGCCCTCTTTGCTGGAGTTTTTGGCTGTTCGGCAACAACTCTGCCTTCCTCTCGGAGTATGTCATCCTCCATTCTTGCATGTTATTCGATACGCTCCATTAGCCTTGCCAATGATGCCACAGGATGCTTATTCAATGACCGGCGTAACTCGCCCCGAACAGGCAGGCCAGTTTTGAAGGTAGCAATGGCATACTCCTCACTGCAACTGTCTATCTCATTAAAAGTCTCCCAGTATTTCTTTGCATAGTCTCTGATCGGCTCGTTATCCTCCTGCTTCATCATTGAGAGACTTTCAAATGTCTTGGGAGTCTTTCTACTCGTCAAGAACCGAGCAGTGAACTCTTCCGCTAACTGCGTCCATCCTCGTATGGAACGTGGTTCCAACTTATGGAACCATGATAAAGCCACTTTTCCCAAGCTTGAAGGGAACATCTTACGCATGATGGCGTCATCTCCATCATGCATGAACATTGTCTGTTGGTAATGTTCTATGTGAGCAACGGGATCCGCATTTGTCTCGTAAAGTATGAACGTCCCATGCTTCACTCTGCTCGGCAGGCGCGCGTCCTGTAGCCTTTTTGAAAAAGGTGATGCTGCTATATTACTCAGGGCCCACCTTGCTGCTTCTCGTGCAGTCATAGACCCATCTTCTCGCTTTTTGGATTCTTGGGTCACTGCCTTGTTCCAATCATTATCAGGTCTCTCGTACCTGTCCCTGTGGTGTTTTCTTACGCCTTCCTTGGGCGAGGAGCTTCGGCTTCTGCTTCCCCTGTAACGTGGGGGTGTTCTTTGCTTGCTCGGACTCCTGCTCCTTCTTTTTCGTGAAGAAACTCTTTTCTTAGGAGGAGTAGGGCTTCTGGACTTGCTTCTTCTTCTTCGTGAAGGGGCCTTTGTGTATTGCACCATGACCAGTCCGTCTCCCCTGGATCTCCTTCCTGATAACCCAGAGTCCTCAGGATGTTCACGGATCCGCTCTAACTCTCGGATCTCGTGTTTCCTTTTCCGAATTAGTCGAGCATATTCCTCGACTTCCTCCCTCTTTTTATCGAGGATATCCTCGTTGCTATGCACACTTTTTGAATGTGCAACCGATTCTCCCCTGTGATGGGATTTGCTCCTTCGCGTGGAGGTTGTAGCCGTTCTGCCCTCCCTATTCTTGGAGTTGTCGTGGATGGTAAGAGGATCCTTGCTTGTTGTCCTCTTATCATGCCCGCTGGTTGGCTTTCTCGGAGCACCTGGTGGGGATTTATCTCCTCCCCCACCAGCCTGGTTTTTATCGGTGATCGGTGTGACTGGATCTACCTCCACCATGGTCGTATTTCAAAAGGGAACTCTTTCGTTTCCCACAGACGGCGCCAATTGTAGGTGGAGAAAAATAGATGGTACCTAGAACAGCGCTGAATCTCCTTCCTTCACGTGCTGTCCAACCGGAACCCTAATACCTTCGCCTGAACCCTAACCTGTAAAACAGACAAGGGGTGAGCGCACCTCTGCCTCTCGTGGCAAAGGCCCTCCGATGCCTAAGTTAGTATCTCGTACTTGTAGACACCTCCCAAACGGGGCATCGCCATACAGATTCCTAACGTTGTGTTTGCTCGATTGGTTGCTCATTTCATAAACCAAGATCATGGACATTCCCATGGCTAGGAACATCACCACATGATAACGGTTATCGTCAAATAGAGTCGCCACCCAGTTTATTAAAACTGGGAAAATAGATAGAGATTCTGGATACGGGAGCCAAAAGTACAATAAGGGGAAGGTGTTAGGCACCCCTCTTTGCCCAGTCGTGAGACTGGCCCATAATCATTCAACATAAGACGTATAGATGCTTTGCTTAATTCTAACACATAGTCTGTTTATTTGTTCCTTTAAACAGATAAAGGTGAGCCAGGACTGTAATTGAAAGCATGCACAGAAAAGCAGGAAACAAACAAAACTGTCCCAGGGAAATGGATCCCGCGGCCGGCGAATGGATCTCACGGCCGAGGGATCCTCCTGGTTTTATTTATCGGCCGAGGGATCGAAACCCCGGTCGATGTTCTTCCTCACACCAGACAGAAGTTTAGCAAATGATTTAAACGCTACGGTTAGCCATAAACGCGATAAATAAAACAAACCAGAGGCCGTTGGGCCTCACCACCTTGATCCCTCAGTTGCTTGATTGCTTCGGATTTGATTATGATTGACTAACTGCTTGATTGAAAACCCTAGGGTTAGGGTTTGAACTTCGGGGTTTGATCGCCGGATTGACGGCTACCTTTGGAAGGTTAGGGCTTTTGGAGTATGGGATTGAGGGAGTATTTGTGCAGAGTTTCGAGGTTTGATTGAGTGTGTAGGTATCTCAATTTCTGTGTGTTAAATTCGGAACCCAAAGGCCCCTTTATATAGGCATAGGGATGACTCACTCCGGCCAATCAAATCACGAGATGGCAATTGCAATTGCAATGCATCTCAAACTCTACGTCGTGATCTCCGAACGTAGCCCGAACGCATCGGAAAGGTAGTGTAGTTGGATCAAACCAAACGTCTGACAGAACGTTCGAGAGTCTGGAAAAAGGTCGATCTGGCGGCCGAGCAAAGGATGTCGCGGCCGTGGAAAGGATGTCTCGGCCGAAGGATAGATCTTGCGGCCGAGGGATTGATCTCTCAGGGAGATTTTGCTGGCAACAGGTTGCTCGGGCGAGGGATTGATGTTATGGCCGTGGGATCGATGTTACGGCCGTCAGATGGATTTTCCTAGGCTTCTGTATTTCTGTCTGAAAGGCTGTATGGCTTTGAATTGGGTCCTCTAAGTGGTCAAAGTTCTCACCGAAAGTCCTAAGGTCCTCAAGGAAGCAATCAGCAATCACTGTATCCATTTCATCATCGGGATTGTCCCAAGGTGGGACTTGAAATAATCGTTAGGCCAAATTGGGGTGTCTACAGATGCCCCTCTTTGACTGAACTCAGACGGATCGCGAGACATGTTTGAGTAAGAGTCAAAGCTGTAAAAAGCAACTCAATTTGGTCCAACCACTATTCCAAGGGGTTTTCGAAAAAGGTTTTGTTATGGTCGGGCCGGGAGGCTGCCTACGTATTCCACAAGGGAAATTCAGACCAATCGTAGTTCGGGCAAAAGAAGTTTTGTTATGGTCGGACCCGGAGGCTGCCTACGTATTCCACAGGGGAAATTCAGACCAATCGTAGTTCGGGCAAAAGAAGTTTTGTTATGGTCGGACCCGGAGGCTGCCTACGTATTCCACAGGGGAAATTCAGACCAATCGTAGTTCGGGCAGAAAAGTAAAAAGTTCGGAGGGTTAGACACAGAAGACGTACCTTAGGGCTTAAAAAGCCGTAGTGTGACGTACCTAGACTGAGCCAGGGTTTTGGCGAAGAGTAGTTGAAGGAGCGCGGGGCTACCTGGGGAGTTTCTTTGCGGAGAGCTTCCTTAGTATTTTGGGGTAGATCAGTACACTGCAGGTGCGTTTGCTTTTCTTGATCGTCCTTACTTTGACTGAAAGGAGCTCGGTAGAGTAGCCTATCCTTGCGAATGAGCTGGATGGGATTGATGTAATGGGGTGGAATCCAAACCATCTGCGGGGGATGATTCAGACGCCGGTTTGTTTTTGAGATGTGGGGGGCACATGGCCAGTAATTGGAGCACGGAGCTTTTGGAGATGAGGGAACCGAGGCACGGAGCCGGTTGTAGTTATGAGGCGAGAGCCTGGAGAGTGATAGAATTGAGGCGTGGAGCCTGTTGCAATCTTGAGGCGAAGGCCTGAGGGGATGGGATAGGACCGAAGCGCGGAGCTGGTATTGATCAGGATGAGAGCCTGTGGTGTCAGAGCTTTGAGCTTGACGTAATGAACCGAAGCGCGGAGCTGGTTGTATTCTGATGGTCTGTGCACGGAGCTTTCTCATCATAAGTGTTGGCGTGGAGCCAAAGGATCGAGGTGCTGAACCGATCAATAAAACCGAGGCATAGTGCCGGTTGATTGCAGGGTTGCCCTGTTTCATGAGAGATATGCAAGGTGTATATGTGTGATGATGGTTGTTAGATGTGAACAGATATGATGATGCAGACTCGATGTGATAATGTTGATGCAATATGTGCACGGGCCCGTGCGTGTGTGTTTGTTTTAAGCTTAGAGCTTCTATCAAGTTCCGGACTTGAGCATTCAGAGCGTAGAGCTCGAGCATTCGGACGGCAGAATCCGAGCATTCAAAGTACAGGCTTTGAGCGTCCAGTACGCAGTGGTTGGGCATCCAAGCGTAGAGCTTGAGCATTCAAGTGTATAACTTGAGCATCCAGTACACAGTGGTTGGGCATCCAAGCGTGGAGCTTGAGCATTCAAAAATGTTAGATTTTTGAGCATTCAGGCGTAGAGTCTGAGAATAGATATCTTGATTGTTGGGGCGGCTTAGAGCCTGTTGCTTTTTTACGGCTTCGAGCCAGTTGAGACGGTGGGCTTCGAGCCGCTGAGTTGATGAGATGATAAATACGGGTGTTGAGATGATTGTTTACGGCTTCGAGCCAGTTGAGATGGTGGGCTTCGAGCCGCTGAGTTGATGAGTATTCCATCTTCCATCTTCCACGGGGTTTGATTGGTTCCTTATGCTTGGGATGTTTCCAAGGCTAGTTTTGAGTATGCTCGGGATTACCCCCAAGGCTAGTTCTGAGTATGCTCGGGATTGCCCCCAAGGCTAGATTCCATAGGCTCGGGATTATCCCCAAGGCTAGTTCTGAGTATGCTCGGGATTGCCCCCAAGGCTAGATTCCATATTCCACTTTGACTTCGTTGACTTGTTGACCCAAAGTGCCATAAGGTTTGTTAAATGCTTCAGTGATTAATGTCTTCAGAGATTTCCATCGTCTTTGCTGGCAAGATGATCCTCATGCACGCCTAGGAGATTTCCTTCGCCTCCTAATTTCAACCTTGTTAAGCAGACTTTCAACTCCCCTACTGAAGGGATGCTTTCCGAAGTGTGCGCTGGGCCAGAACTGCATAAATGTGCATTAAGTGGGAGTCACAAGATTGCTTCACCGGCCTGGAAGTGGTGAGGCTGCTTATCTTCAAGATGTGAGCTCGGGGTAGCTACAGAGCTGCTGAATGACTAGTAGGCACGAGGCTGTTGAGGTGAGTGCAGAGCTGTTTGAGTGACTTGGGCACAGGGCTGCTGAGTATGAGTATAGAGTGGCTGGTAGTGATAGTGAACTTAGAGTTGTTGATAAATACTTGAACTCAAAGCCGTTGGAGGAGTGAATACGGAGCTGATGAGCGACTTGGGCACAAGGCTGCTGAATGTAAAAGGGGCTATTGAGTGATCATGATGGCGAGCACAGGGCCGCTGAGTGGGCTTAGAGCTGCTGAGCCTAAAGCTGCTAGGTGATAGTGAGCATAGGCATAGAGCTGCCGAGTTTCCGAAGTTGAGTGACCTGAGTACGGAGCTTTTGAGCACGGGGTGCTACTGACGTGGGGGAGCCATTGACATGTTTTGATGGTAGCGAGCATGTAGCTGCTGAGATAATAGGTGCAGGGAGCTGCTGAATTGAGCTACTGTTGAGAGGGAGTCGTGGAGATCGGACCTGCTGAGCGCAAGGCGACCTGTGCATAGAATTGCTCGGAGCTTATGAAACCCAACAAGGTCGTGAATATGACAAGGCATGCGTACGGTGCTACTGAAGAGCAAGTGTGAGGCTTCTGAGTTATGAAGGCAAAGTTGCTGATGCAAAGTAAGGAGCTATGGGGATGTGAAGTGCGAAGCCACTTTAATACTGTTGATATGGTGCCAATTGTAGAGTTTGCTGAGGCTATCTTTCAGCTTTTTTGACTTGTCTCTGTCAGTTATAGATACCAAGCTTGGTATGGTCGGTTCAAGGACTGAAATCCAGGAGAATCCTGCAATCCATATTTGAATAGTTTAGAAAAATAGCAATGGATAGGAAAACAACATGCAATAGGCTTGGGATCGACCACGGGCCGAAACCCTTTTATGCTGACTGCTAGGGGCAAGACCATCACTTTTAAAGAACCCTAGTTCAAGAGCTTGAACGATTTTGGGTGACATAGATTGCAATGCAATACATAGGCATGTTAATTTGAGTATTTAAAAAGAAATGCAAGCCCCATGTTTAGGCCATGAATGCTTGACCCTAGCTCAATCGTGCATGATGACAATGATCTACTTGCCCCTAGCATAGAAACATGCGATGTGAATAACAATAAACGTGGGTGCAATGTTTCCGTTCGGCAGAGGTCTTGGCATGCCCTTGACAGTGCTGTGTGACAGCATTCCACAAAAGAGTTGAGGTGTTCCCCCAGGATATGACGCTTCTCAGGCTGAGCTTTTTTCAAGTGTGTTGGCAGGGAGGTAGACTTTACAATGCATCCCTTTATTGCCCTTTATTCCTTGATGGCCATGATGCCTTGATGAACCTGCCTTGTTTGAGCATAAGAACACCTCATACTTGGGGTTAGATCTTGCAACTAAGACAACTAATTTTGCTAAGCAAACATAAGGATGTACACATGAACTACTAGGTGCAAAAGACAGGGTGATGATGATATGCATGTGAACCCGCAATGCATTCTGGACATCTCAACTTTCGCGTATTTGATAATGGCTTATTGCTTATACTAGCCAGGTGTTTTGAAAGGCCGCAATGCCCTAGCAGTACGACTGAAAACATAGTTTGGTCAAGGAACCATATTGCTGCACCCTTCATGAAATGAGAGACCCATGTTATTTCCTCAGAAATTTGCAAAAAGGTGACTGCGCTTGCATTTGCTATGTTAAGAATGCTTAGGATAAAACCATCTTCGAAAGCTTTTCCTCGAGGATTTCAAGGTCATATCATTCCATCCATGTTCCACACTCACGTCATTCAATCATCAAAGGACGTAGAACTATTTTGCAAACCTATGCCCCTAGTCAATTAGGTGAGTTTGTTGCTTCGAGCTTGATTTGGTTGACTTGAGTTGGATTGATAAGCACCTACTGAGACCCACACAAGAGGTTGGATACTTTTGAGAGAAGTGCATAAAGGGGAACATAGCCATGCCCCCTGTCTCACGTGACTCTCCATGTTGTGCAATTTGCCAAGATGATGCAAATTCCAAGATTCTTGCCCTTCGTGTTAAGTCCCATACTGGTGATGCCCCTAGTGTCTAGGACCTTGCTACTAAGTCGTGTTCCCCAATATGAGAGGACTTTATTATGGACCATAATGCAGGCTTGGGGTTTTGGTTTGAAAAAGAAGCAGATGTAAAGGCTCAAACCTAATTTCTACTCACGCTTGGGTTTTAAAAGCTAGCAGCCATCTTCAACATTTTTATCAACTCTTGTTGTCTCTTGCCTCACTTTGTGTGAAAGAGTTGGTTTCTTCAAAAATGTCCTTCATATGTATTGGAAGAAATGTTTCCTTCAAAATGCCCCTTGTATGACGAGATGCTCATTATTTCATTGATTTTTCTTTCATCTCTCCTTGTATTTTTTTGTGTTTGCCCTAGTGTAGGGGATGGCTACCTAGCAGGCTGTTCAAAGAAATTATCCAGGGGCTCGATGTGGCTAGCAAGGGATAAGTGTTTAGGATAGAGAAATGAATGCCTTTCTTCATCTTGAAACACACGACAAAGTGGCAAGGATCTTTACCAAGAAATTAGGGGCTTCGATGTTAACCAAGTGAATTTTCTAAGATTGAGGACAATCCTTTGAGACACATAGTAGATGCATGGAGACATGGCTGTTTCCTCATTTTGTTCGTGCTCTAACTTTTGCCTAGACCGCCCTTACAGGTTTTCAATCTAGCGAGCTCATCATTTTTTTCTCCTCTCTTTTCTTCTTTCTCTTTTTCCTACTCTTCATCTTTGATAGCATGTTTTGCTTACAAGTGATCTCTATGAGGGTGCAGAGATGTGTCAACTCCTTCTTAACTCAACAGAAATGATGCGGGTCATAGCTTTGAAAAACTCATTTTGCGCTTTTGACAATTCAAGTGATTATGATGTGTTACAAAAGATGCCATGAGATTACTTTGAAATCCCTAAGGATTGTTTTCAACGTTTGATGTTATCATGAGTATTCTATGGCAGCGAACTAGCACAGGAGAAAGCATTTTCAAAATTTGTGGCCGACCAAAAGGTGCCTACGTATCCCAATAGAGAATCAGGCCATTCGTAGTTCAAGTCTAAAGAGATTCACATTTCATGCTAGGTGCAACAAGCGGATTTATGACCAAAATAAACTCAAGATGTAGACCTTTTAAAAAGGAAACCAATATGGACCAAAATAGTAGCCAAAAAGAGCTAGATAAGACTCCTCAAAAGATTGACTCTTAGCCTAAGACGTGACAGGCATGGATGCTACTGCTGCCCAGTGATCAAACTCAGTTGGATCAATCTTCTCTTGATCGATGAGGTCTTGGATCGCATTCTTGAAAGCCCCGCATTCTTGAAAGCCCCGCATTCTCTGATAGAGTGACCACTTACTTGGTGGTACTTGCAATACCCTCCGCCTTTTTGTATAAAGTTTGGAAACTTTGGCTGTAACGGCTTTAATACCCCTTTTGCTTCCAAGATACAGAACACCTTTTCCAAGTTCATTCTAAGAGGAACAAAGTTTCTCTTTTGCCTGCGGTCGAGATGGGATCCCACCATTTTAATATTACTGTTGCTTATGTTCATCTTACAGCTGTTTTTCCCTTTGAGAGATTCCTGGTTTAGATCGATGGTATTGAGAAGAAGTTGATTTTCATGTTGCTGCTGCAGATCATTCACCACCATTTCAATTTGGTTGTCCTTAGCGGGATAAGTTTCTTTCTGAGCTGCATTTTTCGTCCATCTAGTAGGGGGAGGTGGAGGTGGAGCTTGTGAAGGACTTATTTGCAAACTGTGAACAATGGTGGCTAGGGCAGCCACTAATTCAGCCAATACATCAACTTTAGCAGACAGAGCTTCAATCTTCTTGTCAGTCATTGCTGTCACGTCTAAGACCAAACCCAAAATTTAGAAAAAGCAAGAACTTAGCTACGCTTAGGTTGAGATGTCCAAAATCAAGTGTCTATGTAATGCACACATCAAACACACTTATTGCCCTTAAAATGCAAATCTAGCATGATGGGGTGGCTTAACCAAATGATAATCGATGTTGACACGTGATCATGCAATGTGCTATAAGAAGAAATGAGGGTGATGGATTCCTCTCTTGGTTTGGCCCCTGCATAGTTAGAAAGAGGCAAGCAAAATGATTTACAAAGCACCATAGCTACCTTCACAAATTATGGATGAGTCATGCATAGCAATTCGTTTGTATGCATGAGTTTGTCAAATATTATAGATAGCCAGCTATTTTTGATATGGATGATTCTTAAGACTCGTTGCTGCCACTTAATTAAGATCCCACTTCCACCCCAATCCATATTATGAGATAAACCGAAAAGGTTGAGCATATGACTACAACAGAAAGTAGACTCGGAGTCCATCGCTGTGCTAGCGGCTATTTGGATGTTTTAGAAAAACTTGTCATTAGACTAGGTATTGCAAAAAGTTTTAAAAGTTCTTTCAATTCTTGGTTAGGGAAGATTCAAAACGTGATTGAGGTAATTGAAATCCACCTGATTATTTGCTAGTACATTGACAACCTCCTAAATTTTACCAGCTTGCTGAGGTAAGCATACTCAAAATTTTGAATTTTGAAAGATGGGTTGCTATGCCGATTTGGAAATAGGAATCAAAGTCCTAAGTTGAATCACTCATCGAGAAATGAGTATTGCAAGTTCTATCCATAATATCCTTAACTTTGCATACAATCATCCATAATCTGCTCTACTACCTCACACTCCCACTTTCCTTTAGCCTTGCAAGGCAGAGACTGCTAGAGTAACCTCAGTTCAATTGCCGACATGGCGACTTCTTTTTTTTTTTTTTTTTGATGTTTGATTTTGTTCTAGAAATCCATGCTTCGCGGTGCTTCAAGCAAAATGGGAGTGAGAAATAAGTAGTGGTGCTTTCAACTTACTAAAAACATACCTTGCAGACAATGCTATGCTTCAGTGCTTAGCTATAAAGACTTAGAGTTAGGGTTCTTAGTTCATGCCCCAACCCTTCTGCACAGAAAATGATATTACAACAACATATGATACAAGGTGTGAGGAAGAACTTTTGCAAGCAAATGCAAATAGGTTCCTAGCCTGTAGGTTCCTGTCTTAGTTTGATAAGTTCTATGGCTTTCTAATACATGCAAGGTTTAGGTAGTCTCAGGGTGCTCCGTTGTCAAAGGGCACCAATCCTCTCACCAGCCCATCATAGGCGGTGATTGGGTGATCCCCTTTTTGATATACCACTAGGTACGAGTGACTGTGGAGTTTGCTGGAACCCCCAATATAGCCCGTGTCATGCCGGGATATCAGGTGAACTCAACGGGTTGCCCGCTCGATGCATATGATAAGTGAATTAAACAAGGCATGTATTAGTCTTATGTTGAACTTTCTGGTTATGGCTCTCATATTCCCCAGCGGAGTCGCCAAAAACTGTAGACACCTCCCAAACAGGGCATCGCCATACAGATTCCTAACGTTGTGTTTGCTCGATTGGTTGCTCATTTCGTAAACCAAGATCATGGACATTCCCATGGCTAGGAACATCACCACATGATAACGGTTATCGTCAAATAGAGTCGCCACCCAGTTTATTAAAACTGGGAAAATAGATAGAGATTCTGGATACGGGAGCCAAAAGTACAATAAGGGGAAGGTGTTAGGCACCCCTCTTTGCCCAGTCGTGAGACTGGCCCATAATCATTCAACATAAGACGTATAGATGCTTTGCTTAATTCTAACACATAGTCTGTTTATTTGTTCCTTTAAACAGATAAAGGTGAGCCAGGACTGTAATTGAAAGCATGCACAGAAAAGCAGGAAACAAACAAAACTGTCCCAGGGAAATGGATCCCGCGGCCGGCGAATGGATCTCACGGCCGAGGGATCCTCCTGGTTTTATTTATCGGCCGAGGGATCGAAACCCCGGTCGATGTTCTTCCTCACACCAGACAGAAGTTTAGCAAATGATTTAAACGCTACGGTTAGCCATAAACGCGATAAATAAAACAAACCAGAGGCCGTTGGGCCTCACCACCTTGATCCCTCAGTTGCTTGATTGCTTCGGATTTGATTGTGATTGACTAACTGCTTGATTGAAAACCCTAGGGTTAGGGTTTGAACTTCGGGGTTTGATCGCCGGATTGACGGCTACCTTCGGAAGGTTAGGGCTTTTGGAGTATGGGATTGAGGGAGTATTTGTGCAGAGTTTCGAGGTTTGATTGAGTGTGTAGGTATCTCAATTTCTGTGTGTTAAATTCGGAACCCAAAGGCCCCTTTATATAGGCATAGGGATGACTCACTCCGGCCAACCAAATCACGAGATGGCAATTGCAATTGCAATGCATCTCAAACTCTACGTCGTGATCTCCGAACGTAGCCCGAACGCATCGGAAAGGTAGTGTAGTTGGATCAAACCAAACGTCTGACAGAACGTTCGAGAGTCTGGAAAAAGGTCGATCTGGCGGCCGAGCAAAGGATGTCGCGGCCGTGGAAAGGATGTCTCGGCCGAAGGATAGATCTTGCGGCCGAGGGATTGATCTCTCAGGGAGATTTTGCTGGCAACAGGTTGCTCGGGCGAGGGATTGATGTTATGGCCGTGGGATCGATGTTACGGCCGTCAGATGGATTTTCCTAGGCTTCTGTATTTCTGTCTGAAAGGCTGTATGGCTTTGAATTGGGTCCTCTAAGTGGTCAAAGTTCTCACCGAAAGTCCTAAGGTCCTCAAGGAAGCAATCAGCAATCACTGTATCCATTTCATCATCGGGATTGTCCCAAGGTGGGACTTGAAATAATCGTTAGGCCAAATTGGGGTGTCTACAGTACTGTATCAAAACCCTAATTATCAGTAGAAAAGTGTAGAATGAATGCAACTTATTGCGTACCTTTTTCCTCCAGGTTTACCTCGTATTTATAGATATGAGCATGCTTGCTTTCCGAGCATCCTTGTTGCCCAGCTCTCCTGCCTCGTGCAGGAACCCTAGCTCTCTTGGGGATCTCTTGCCCAATCAACCGAGATCCCTTCCTCATAGGGTCTCTTCTCACAATAGAACTCATCCCTTAATAGGACTGTCTCTTGACTCATCTTTGCTGTATATCGGGTTCGAATTACAGAACACCCCTATTGCCTTATCTCTTAAGACAACGTTTCATCAAGTAACTCCATCTGTTCGGCATATGCCCCTACCGAACAGACTATACAAGTAAATGACTTCTCATGCCACTGGCCCATCTAGGCCGAACAGAATGTATCAACTAATGACTTCACGTGCCACCGGCTTATCCCAGCCGAACAGATCGTCTAATCCGGTGCCTCCTCGTAGCACTGGACCTTACCGCCGTCGTTCATCTTATATGGGGTCCCATATCACTTTCCTCATTACACGGATCTGGCGCATCACGTGTTCGGCCCTTAATTGTACCTGTTCGGGAACACCTCCCTACAGCAGCAGCTGAGGCCAAGTAAAGACGGCAATACTCCGAGTAGTCTCCCGCTTGAAGAAGCAAACCTGCCCAGTCTCTAATCCGAGCATTCCTCAAATCTTCCTTAGACATTGAGGAAGTGGATCTCATCGATGTCGGAGGCGGAGGAGGGACAAACTGAAGAGCCTCAACACGCGGGCGCCACTGGCTGGCCACCCGATCACCTAAGTACCAAGCTCGGCAAAAAGTACCCTCAAGCAAGCTACGAGTACGGTCTAAAATTCTGGAGCGTGCAAGAGGGCCATCCTCAGGGACACCACCCCAAGGGTCAAACCGTACTTGTAGAACAAAGGTAAATCAGCCACAACACAAAGCAATGGAAGTCTAAGGACAAGAAATGCAAAGGGAAGGAAAAGGTACCTGATCGACCGTCAATCGGTCCAAGACTCACCGCCACTCGGGAAGGCTCAAAACTGGCGACCGTGACTTCCGTTGGCCCGCCAACCACCTCTCGTAACGAGGAACACAGTGCGCATCCTCATGCTTGGTGTCAGGGGGAAACTGGAGAAGATGCTCGAAAGCCTAGAGTTGAGAAATGGATTAGCAAAACAAGTTCAAAACTAGGAAAAGCCAAAACAGGAAAGGAAGTAAAAGGGAAAGATATGTACCTCAAGCACCCGGTAGTGACCGCCGAGGATGGGACTCTTGTCCCGCGAACAGGCTCCGAGGTTGCCATAAAAGGTAGCCAAAGCAGACGCTCCCTAGTCAAACTCCCTAATAGCCTCCAAGTGCTGCAGATGAGCCAGAAACTGTGTATGCACTAAACCATCCTTGTTGGCAAACAACGTTTGCCCAAGCAGATAAAGAAGGAAGGCCCGTGTCAGCTGTTCGACGCTCACTTGAGTAAGGATGTCAGCCTTCATGAAAGTTTTGCTCAACCCAGCAACGTCAACATGGCCTCGAGAACGAAGAGGGGGCACCATGCCCAAGAACCACTCCAAACCTCATACTCGCTCCCAAAGCCTAGGGTCAACCCGAAGAGAAGCTCCACCTACACGCAAGCCGGTCAGCAAAGAGAAGTCACCTGGTGTGATCGTCATCTCGCCGACAGAAGGAAAATGAAATGTGTTGGTGGTATCCCACCATCTCTCTACCAACGAAGTCATCAACGACCAATCAATCTTCGGAAGATTGAGACCCATAATGAACGTCTCAAAACCCATAGCTCGCACTAACTCTCGGGCTGGCTCCGGCAATGCTAGGAGCCACTTGTGCACCTCCTTACCTCCTCCACAAGCCTCCAATCTTATGTTTCTCTGCAAAAATACACCACGACAAAAGGGAGTTAATCTCATGATTGCATAAACAAATAAAGAAGGCCAGGGGCATCAAATTAACATTTAAAAGCATGCATTGCCTAAGCAGGGGGCACAATTATTTTAGTATTTTTAAACTCAAACACGAGTCCTTCTTATTCATGCCCCTGGCTAAAAGGGATTTCATCTCGAGAACAAAATTAAGCTCTGAACTAAAAGTAAACCTTTTACTTTTCAGGAAACTTACCGGAACGTTAAGGATGCTCAAGTGCTGCTCAGGCTCTCTACGAACTACCACGGCCTTCGGGCCACCAACAGGAGGACGGTACTGCAAGAAACCGCCATAACCTAACCTACGCGAGGGAAGAACGTAGGTAACGGCGTCAAATGAACCCGGCTCCTCAATCGCTTCCTCGTCGGAAGAAGGATACTCGCACCTGCATGTAGGGTGCGAGGACGAACCCCCAACGTCCGTAGAAGATGATGGCGGCAAGTCATCGGCTTCAAAAGGTGGCGTGGCCATTGCACTCGAAACAAACAAAAGAAAAGGCAAGCAAAAACGGCAACCAAAGACCGACGGTGATGGGGGTGGAAACCGGCGGTGGTGGCCGGAGGAACAACAGTGGCCGGACTACGGTGGTTGGAAGTACGGGGAGATGGCACGGTTTCGGACGAGAGAAAGGAGAAAGAAAGAGAAAGGAAAAATGAGCCGTGAAATCGATTAAACCGAACTTAAATCGATTTTCTGACTTTTGGCTTTCTCACGGCCGAGACATCGATTCCTCGGCCGAGTCATCAATTATTCGGCTGAGAGATCGATCTCTTGGCCCCCCTAATCAATTTCCCACAGCAACAGTTGATTTTACCTAGCACCAATTCAAGCAATCATGAAGTTTTTGGGTCCATGACCAACAGAACCAATGATGAACTAGCCTTGGGGGCATACCTGAGCATGGAAAAACGTCAAAGCATAAGGGATCTCTCTCTCTCCGTAACAGCAAGCTCACAACAACTGGTAGCTTGACCACTAAGGATTATCAAACTCGAGCTCGAGCTCACAAGATCAAAGGACCCTTGATACTGTAGACACCCCAATCTGGGTCTCCCAATTGTTTTACTTTGTTTTACGATTTTCTTGTTTCTCCGATGATGAAATCGGATCAAACGAGCTTGGATTGGGAATGGATTGAGTTTGGAGTGCTTAGAACCCTGCTTGAACCTTTTGAACCCCTCTAAACCTTCAGTCAAACCCTAGGGTCAGAATTGACCGTCGCGCGACCCTTCATGTTCCTCGCGCGATACTCAGCTTGCCAGGTGTGGTCAAAGTCAAACTGTTGACTGTTGACCCTCGCGCGATGGTTTTGAACCCTCGCGCGATGGTTCTCTCCTGTCATTATCACATAATCCAGCTGGACTTGTGATGATTGGGTGTCACATGGGTCCCCATGGGCTGGAACCCCGTTTTCCTCAGCTGAACAGAGTCCTGGCAGGTTACACCCTCACACCCTCACAACCACTCCCACTCACCTTGTTGGCTAGTCTATCCACCAAGTTGTGACCAGCCTTGTTGGCTGGTTGCAAAGCACATTTTGGCCACCACCTAGCCCTTCCACTACCCCTATAAATAGCACCATCTCTCTTCCATGTTAAGGGTTCCAAGAAAAAGGTTAAGAAGTCTAATTGCCATTCACAAGGCAATTAGCACTTTATCACAAAGTTACTAACCTAAACCACTTCCTAATCTTCCAATCAAGTGTTCTACACACACACTTAGTCAAAGGCTTCACCAATCAATCCAATCCATTTCCAAACCCTTTCCAAGCAAAGGTATAATGTTTGGCCTGTTTCTGTTTTGATCCCTGAGGGGGGCTGACAGGGCCAAGGCTGGTAATTAATACCATGTCCTGGTCCTAAAGCCAGCAGAGTTACAAGAATCCGTGGCAGCTAAACCCTCGCGCGATGGTCCACAAAACTCGCGCGACACTTGTGTCAGCAAGAGAATGGACCTCGTGGGAAAGGGAGGCTAGCCCTTTACTGTTTTTGCAATATTAGTATGCCTGTTGAGTTTCATTTCAAATATTGATCACTGTCATGCATGCAAAACAAAATACAGTAGCTTAGTTATTTGTCTCAGATAGTTTGGAATGCCTTTGGGTGATCCTTGAACCTGTCTCAGGACCCCAAACATACAAAGCAATTCCTGGAAGTCCAGTCAGGACTGTCGCGCGAGACTTACTCTCTGTCCCGCGATGGTTCTCTGAACCCCAAGAATGGCCCTTGCATGGGCAACCAGGCCCTTGGCCTCCTTTTATCCCCCCACTGTTTAGGGGTTGTGTTTTCTTTTTATTCAGTTTCATTTTCAAGCTGTCTGTAATAATTAGTATTTTACAGTCCTTTGATAAACTGCTTGGTTTGCCTCCTGGGTGTGCACTGGTCCTTCCAGAGCCCATAAGGGGATGAAATTGAAACTGTGGTGAGATGACAACACTCGCGCGAGGGTTTGAGTGTCTCGCGCGATGGTTCTCTTGCATGCAGATTTGTTCATGCATGCAAGTTGGCTATCGTGCAGGGCAAATCCATCCCGAGCCTGGTCTTGGCATCTGATCGCTGTTTTAGGTTTTATCCCATTTATTACTCGTCACGCCATCCATCCATGCTATTATTTGATCACATCCTGCAAATTGTTACAGTTTTAATCCCCGATTAACTGTTCCCCCGCCCTAATTGGCTAAAATTAATTAAAAGAAGAAGAATCACGAAAGTTTTCATAAAAATGCCTAAGTAGAGACCGATCTCTGGATTGGGCGAGAGGGGTGCCTTAAAACCCTTCCCCTCTCGTAACCTGGCTCCCGAACCCAGATATGGTTATGACGGACTAGTTTCCTTAAACTTTTTCAAACAAACAGCGCGGCAGGTGCTTCGAAATACGGTTCCTTGAGTGTCGGACCCTCAAAAACTCAAGTGGCGACTCTGTATTTTTGAGCGCTTGCCAGCGGCGCTCGCGCTCTCTCGATTTCCAAAAAAAGGGGCCGCAACGGCGAAAAGGAACGAAATCCTTTCTCTGAAGGGCATGCTGCCCACAGTGGCGACTCCGCTGGGGATTAATCGAACCAATATTAATTCATACTTAAAATTTAATACGCTTGGGAACAATCCCTTAAAAGCCTGTCAAAACGGTTAGCTTCGCGCTGCCGAATGTTGGGATGGTGATTTAACAGGACCTCGTGTCCGGCCATTCTAATCTGGGGGCTTTTCCGATTGTTCGCTCGCGTAGTTTCTTCTAAAGATGGACTAAATAAAGTGAGCCAAATTTGAAAAGGCATTTTTACGATTTTGTGATTCTTCTTCTTTTTATCAAATTTTAGCATCTCATTTGCATCGATGTGGGATAAGCCTCGTTGGATCGTTTTGGCAATCCGGCACGGTTTACCGGAGCCCGGGGACCCCGAATGACCAACAACCTTCGACGATGATGGGTCATGCTACCGTTCGACTGTTACTCTGCGAATACGCGGGTAACGGGAGGTATATCTGTGGCCCTAGTCCGAGAAACCTGTTACGAACCAAAACCGGCCTTTTGCATATACAAAGCATTAGAACTCTCCAAACTAGGACAGGTACCCACAGGCTAGGATCTACTTGCATCTAACCCTGTAAATGCCTATGTGTTACTGCTTTTCTTATCGCATGAACTGTACATACATCTCGTTCAGCGTAGAAGCATGTCTAGGATGGCTCCTAGGTTCTCAATCTGTTCCGAGTCTGTCTTTAGGCTTAGTAGGACACTGTCATGGCCCGATGAGGAGTCGTGCATCTCAGTGGTGCGCGTTATGATCTTTAAATCCTTTTATGGTGGGACTTTAGGAAATCAGAAGCTTTTCTACACCTTTGCCCGTGTACCTGTTTAGGGTTTCAAACAAAAAACAAGGAACCACGGAGTAAAATACCATGATGCTTACACCAAAAGGTAACAAGTGCCTCGTCACTTACGCCGCCCGGCTAATAGCACAGTGCTACTCACGCCAATCTGGTTATGGCATCATGATATTCATACCGAGTTGTTCTGGCTTCAGAAACTTGAAACCCCGAACATCGAAATGGACAAAGGTTTAGACTCCTTTTGACATCCTTTAGGACCGCTCGTTCCAAACAAGGATGCATCTTCGAAAAGAATTCTGAGGGCCTTAAACAGTGTCCGAAGCGTCGTGAGACAGACTTGTCTTCTGGTTCTAGAGTCTAGGGTGACACTGACGACGTTGGCTGCATCCGCTTTAGTCTTTTATTTAGATTAAAGTCACTGCAGGACCCTTATTAAACCTCCTTTTACCTTGCAAGCAAAGATCTGAATCATTGCACCACCGAGGAAAGTATCGAGGCCAGTCGCCAAACCCGCTTGGGAACGTCTGCATCTGAATCCGGTTCAAAGGCTTGTCAGGTTACAATCCCAGTCAGTCGTCACACTTCTCTACAGTCAGATTCTCAGGCAGGTTCACCACCGGTCTTACAGGAAGGGCGTCCAACTACCCCAGCATCCGCATCAAGCAGCTCCGAACCTCCTATCATGATGGAACGACCACAGCCAGAACCTCTTACCTTGGAGACCATGCTCATGAACCTTCAGGACAGCATCACCGCCATGCAACAGAGGGCAGCTCAGACAGATGCTAACATTGCCCGCCTGAATGACCTCATCCACACTCGCCTTCCACCCCCTCTCGAGGGAGAAGGTGAGGACGATGAGTCTGACCAGGAGCAACCCATCTTGGTTCCATATCTGCTTCACGCAGGACGTCTCATGGTGCTGAACCCAAGGGAAGGCCGCAGGCCCGCTGCAAACCTTGCAGGTGGTAGACTGCCTCCAAACCAAGAGGAACCAGCTCAGAATCCGGATGTGGTCGCACTCATGGCCAAGATGACCAAGCTGGAGGAATCCATTGCTAAGACAGAAAAGATCAGTGATGGAGGGATCGATTTGGATCGCCTTTGCCTGTATCCCAATGCCAGACTTCCTGAAAAGTTCAAAATGCCGGACTTGGCTAAGTTCGATGGGAGCGTGACCCCAGGACTCATCTCCACAGCTACCATGTCGCTATGAAACTCCTTTCTGTCGAGCCGGAGGCCATGTCACAGCTCTTTCCTCAGACCCTTTTAGGCCCTGCTTTCCATTGGTTTTGTCACTCGACATTGCCAAAAGAAGGACTTGAGAGGACATTGGGACTGCGTTTATTTTGCAGTACAACTACAACTCCCAGCTGAAAATGACTACTCGGGAACTTGAATCCACCAAGATGGAAGCTAAGGAGTCCTTTGCGGACTTCATCAAAAGGTGGAGAGCTAAAGCCGCACAGATGACTGATCACCCGAGTGAGAAGGATCAGCTCCGCATCATCTCCCGCAATCTCCAACCGGACTATGCCAGGCATTAGGTTCTGGCTCAGGCATCCGCCAACTTTGAAACCTTCTTCGACTCTGGTCTGGCCATCGAAGATGCTCTGCAGAGTGGGATTCTATCCAAGGGAGAATCCTCACACGCCACCAAGTCGAAGCCTCGGGCTTATTCTGGGAGCGCAAATGCATTGTTCGGAACGGGGAACTACTCCAACACGGCAACCGCCGGTACCAACACCACTTCCTCCAGCACTGCTAATCACATTGCGGATGTCAATCAAGTCCAGACTTCGCAGAACAACGGGCCTCGGAACCAACCCCGCAGCTTTTCTGCTATCAAGGCACCTCTATCCTCGGTCTTGGAAAAGTTAGTCAAATCAGGGCATCTCAAGCCCCTGGATCCAACTCCTCTACCCAAGAACCCTTTACCCGGCTTCAAAGCCAACCTTTACTGCGCTTACCATCAAGGAGCGGGTCATCTCACTGACTCCTGCTTTCGCCTCCGTCATGCAATCCAGGATCTCATTGACGATGGCACGCTGGAAACCCCTCCACCACCTCAGAAACCCAATGTCATTGCCAACTCTCTTCCCAAGCACAACGCTGTACCACATATCAGCCAGATATCTCTCAGCTCCACTTATATCAACCCCAGCTCCACCATATTCAACCCCACTGACTATATAGCCTCAACCGATCAACCCAGGCCCATCGTGCCTTTCCCGCTCGAACCGTCCACCGAGATTTCTTATATACATGTGATTGAAGGCCAGGTTGTTGACACTGATGCGCCTTTAGAACCTTTACAAGCTGGATCACCTGTCTCCGAAGAATCTATCAGCTCTCTCTTCCATCAATCAATCCCCGCTGTACAGATCAATTCTGCCTCGTCGCTTGACAGCCCGTACGCAACCATCGCTAGCCCGTTTCCTGATCCCTACCAGCCTTGGGTGCCTCCCTCAGATAGCAACATGCAAGCTACTGGCTGGGCCATAGCAGACAATTGGGACTACGCCATTCCTCTGATCAACGAGTGAACAAGCTTTGAAGCGGACAGGATTCCTCCATAACCCAAAAATATCCCGTTTGATCAAGCCTGGTATGATGGCTGGTTGGCTGGTTATGAAGCGGCCATGCTCGATCCTCTGGATGGCTTCTCCTTATACATGCTATTCAACCCAATTGAGCCTCCAGTTCTTGAAGCAGAGTATTACTGGGATCCTGAGCCAACTTGGAATGCTCCCATGGACATTGACCCTAACCCCCTTTAAGGCTATGCTATACCGGACTACATGCTTCACTACGTAGAGGACGAACTTGTCCAGGAAGATCCACGGGCCCTGGGAGACCACGTTTCCCTCTTTAGTTCGGTCTTTGATTCAGTTTGTGATACTGATCCCGACGCTGACTATGACCCATGTTCCTACATTGTCGACGAGGAAAATCCGCGCCCTCAGATGCCTTACCCCAACAACAGGGACTGCAGTATCATGGTCACGGACCGCGTTCCGCCTGCTAATCTTTGGGAAGTGGACGACATAGTGGATGTCCAAGTTGGAAATGAAGTTTAGGCTGTCAATCGTTCCCTGGCTGACACTGGTCTTTGGGATGTTCCCTTTATTGCAAATCCGGAGCCTGTTGCTGAAGTGGCTGCTGTGAAAGACTTGAGCTTCTGGGACTCCTTGCTGATGAAAGATCTGGCTGAGGATCTGGGCTTAGACATGGAAGTGCCCGTCTCTACACCAACTACTGACAGAGGGAAACGCAAACTGGGAGATGTCCCTGCTAACCTCTGGGATGTGAAGGAAGAACCTCAAGTCGTGCCCTCTTTGGGGAATGTTCACAATGTTACAAGGAGTGGACGGATTTTTCAGCCTGCTAATGTGCAGGCCGGGAGTTCTTCCAATCCTGCTAATCAAAGGAACGAACCTGTTTCCTTCCTAAGGTCTGCACCTCTTGAGGTATCAACTGGCAATCCGATTCCTGACTTAGATCAGCGGCAACTTGAGCGGATTCCTGCCGCAATTTCTATCTGGGGACTGATCTGTTCGTCCAAGGAGCATCGTCAGAGGCTGTGTCACGCTCTATCCCGCCTTGAAGTCCAGGCCAACGTCACGCCAGAGGCAATGATATCTCTCATCCTCCCTCCGACCTCCAAGCATACAGTGATCTTCATGGACAAGGATCTGCCAGTCGAAGGAGTCGACCACAATCGTCCTTTGCACATCACCGTCAAGTGTCGAGGACTCTGGGTCCCGACTGTTCTTATTGACAACGGCTCCGCTATCAACGTCTGCCCTCTGAGGGTCGCTTATCGTTTAGGACTCACCAAGAAGGACCTTGCACCTTCCAATTTGGCTGTCAAGGCATATGACGGCACCCGTCGCATAGTCGAGGGTCTTTTAAAGCTCAAACTTGATGCTGAGGGTTTTGAGATGGACGTGGAGTTCCATGTCGTGGACATTCCCGCAACCGTCAATCTTCTGTTGGGCAGGCCATGGCTTCATCGATCCGACATCATGGCTGTGCCATCTACTCTCCACCAAAAGGTTATTCTGGGGCTACCTACCGGTACTTTAACTATCTGCGGGGACTCTGGCATCCGCCCGCTCAAGGAGGATGGGACTCCTGTTTTGGGAATTCAACACGGTGAAGAAGACGTCGATCTTGGGGGTTTCTCTTTTGATACTTCAGGCACAGTGATGGCCATCAACGTGGACGGGAACTTCCTCATAAGCTCTGTCGCGCTGGACATTATGAGGAGGATGTCTTACTTCCTGGGCATAGGCTTAGGTTTTTGCTGTCAAGGGGTCCCGGAGTTCCCTACTTTTCCTTTCGACGAGGGCCGCTTTGGTTTGGGGTATATCGCCTCTGCCAAAGATGCCAAGCAGAGGAAATATATGGAAAAACCTCGGACCCTCTGCGGTGGTCCCAAATTTGTACGTGAGGTGGGAAATGCCGCTTACACTGGGCAGTCTGAGCCCTTTATTCATTCCGAAACCGGGGAGCTGCTGCCTGGATTTGAGATTTTCGCTGATGACACCTGGTCAAGCAGTGATGATGAGCCAGCAAAGGTAGAATTCAAGAGGAAGCTTAATCAGGTGAAGATCAAGACTTACTGGCTGGGATCTATCAATCAGGGAAATTTGGAGCTGCTGTTCCAGGAATTCTCCCAAGTGGGTTTGGCTGGGGAAGCTGAAGAGGCTGAAGTGCTCATGCTCGGGCCCGACGCCCTCGAGGATCCCACCTCTCTCATTGTGACAGCCAAGGGCTCTCTAAATAATTGCATTTTCAAGCCACGCCTGACTTGCATTGACGACACTTCTGAGTTTGAGTCTGAGTCTGAGTCTGAGTCTGTTTCGTCCTCTAAGTCTAGCTCTGAGTCGGAGTTTGTGCCTCCGGGCCCTCCACGTCATAGCTTTTATTTCGAGTTTGACTCTCTTGTACTTGGTGACCCTTCAGGGGCTTGTGAAATGAACGAAGCATCTTCTGACTATTTCAATGATCTTTATATAAACTGTGTCGACCCTGACGATGAGGGGATAGATTTTGATGGGGACATTCCCAAGGAAATCCATGCCTTCATCGAAAGGGAGGACGAAAGGCATGCTCAGCCATTAAAAGAAGAAATAGTTTCTATAAATTTGAAAGATGAAAACGATCACCGGATGGTTCAAGTGGGCTCCACACTTTCGCCAGAGGAGCATCGCGATTTCAAAGAGTTGCTCACCGAATTCAGTGACGTTTTTGCATGGTCTCATCGAGATATGCCCGGAATCGATCCCGAGATTGTGGAGCATCGCATTCCTTTGTTTCCAGATGCCAAGCCTGTGAAGCAGAAGCTCCGACGGATGAGGCCGGATTGGGTCTAAAAGATTAAGGAGGAGGTTACTAAGCAGATTGACGCTGGCTTTCTCATGGTCTCTCAGTATCCCACATGGGTGGCCAACATTGTCCTTGTTCCTAAGAAAAATGGCCAAATTCGAGTTTGCGTTGATTTTCGGGACTTGAACAAAGCGAGCCCCAAAGACGATTTTCCCTTGCCACACATCGATGTGCTTGTGGACAATACTGCGGGGCACGCTTTGCTCTCGTTCATGGATGGCTTCTCTGGCTACAACCAAATTCTCATGGCACCCGAAGACCGTGAGAAAACCACGTTTATCACTGAGTGGGGGACTTATTGCTATCTTGTCATGCCTTTCGGCCTGAAGAACACCGGGCCCACTTATCAGCGAGCCGCTACCACCATCCTGCATGACATGATGCACAAAGAAGTCGAGGTCTACGTCGATGACATGATCGCCAAATCCAAAACTCGAGAAGGCCACGTTCCTGTGCTTAGGAAGTTCTTCGAGAGATTACAAAAGTTTCGTATGCGTCTAAATCCTCAGAAATGCACCTTTGGGGTTACAACTAGTAAGATGCTCGGTTTCATGATCACTTCTTGTGGAATTGAGGTCGACCTGTCGAAAATCAAAGCAGTCCTTGATATGAAGCCACCAGATTCTGAAAAGGGGGTGCGATGTTTTTTGGGAAAGGTACAGTTCATCAACAGATTCATCGCCAAGTTGACTCTAACTTGCGAGCCGATGTTTCGTCTATTGAAGAAGAATACTTCGTTTGTTTGGACAGACAAGTGCCAGGCGGCTTTCACCTCCATTCAAACCTACCTGCAGAACCCTCCGGTTTTAATGCTGCCAGTGCCAGGGAAACCCTTGATACTTTACTTGTCTGTAAATCCTTCGTCTATGGGGTGTTTGTTAGCTCAAGAGGGAGAAAAGGGAGTCGAAAAGGCCATTTACTACCTGAGTAAGAAGATGGTTGGTGCTGAAGAACACTACACCGCTCTCGAAAAGACGTGTTGGGCTCTTGTTTGGGCATCCAAGAAATTGAGACACTACATGCTGGCTTACCCAGTGAAGTTGATTTCTCGAATGGATCCTCTCAAGTATCTGTTTGAGAAGCCTGCGCTTACTGGTAAGCTAGCACGTTGGTTGCTCTTGCTCGCAGAGTTTGACCTCGAGTATGTCACTAGGAAGTCTGTCAAGGGACGCGCGGTTGCCAAATTTCTGGCTGATCATCCTGTCAATGGGCCAGAGGACTCGGATTTTGCATTCCGGATGAAGGGGTAATGGCGGTTGTCAAGGACACCTTGACCCTTTATTTTGATGGAGCAGCCAATTAGAAGGGATACGGGATTGGGGTTCTGCTGATAACCCTTGAGGGTGCTCATATTCCGCTGGCGTTTAAACTCAATTTCGATGTCACGAACAACCAAGCTGAATATGAGGCCTGCTTTGTCGGCATGGAAGCTGCTCTTACGCTTGGTGTGGAAAAACTCGAAGTCATTGGTGATTCCAACCTTGTCGTTTCTCAGGCTAACGGGGACTGGAAAGTTTGGGAGGATAGATTGAAGCCTTATCACCAAGACCTGGAGGACCTCATTCCTCGTTTCAACAAAGTCACGTTCTTGCACATCCCTCGGATGAAGAACCAGTTCGCTGATGCTCTAGTAACTCTGGCTTCCATGGTCGAGCTTCCGATTGGTGTCAAGCTTCGTCCTATTCTAATTGAACAGCGGGACTTGCCTGCTTATCAGTACATCAACACCGTCGATGATGTTGATGACGGCCTACCCTAGTATCATGACATTTGGAATTTCATTGAAAGTGGTCAGTTCCCGCCTGACACCACAAAGAAGGATCGGACAGCACTGCGAAGGTTGGCTGCTCAATACATTATCTGTGGGGGGAAGCTGTATCGGAGATCTCACTGCAGAATACACAAGCTCTGTGACAGTGGTACTGAGGCCATCAAAATCATGGAGGAAATTCACGAGGGAGTTTGTGGCCCTCACATGAGCGGGGTCATGCTCGCCAGAAAAATCCTGCGACAGGGTTACTTTTGGTCTACCATGGAATCTCAGTGTGTGGATTATGTACGCCGCTGCCATAGGTGTCAAATCCATGCCAATCTCATGCACGTCCCTCCTTCTAAACTGTTCGGCATGACATCGCCTTGGCCCTTTTCTGTTTGGGGTATCGACGTTATCGGCATGATCAGGCCTTCTGCTTCCAACGGGCATCGGTTCATCTTAGTGGCAATAGATTACTTCACCAAGTGGGTCGAGGCTGAATCTTACAAGACCCTGACGGTGGTTTTGGTTGCTCAGTTCATCCGAAAGAACATCATCTATCGGTATGGGGTTCCACAGGCGTTCGTTTCTGACAATGGGGTTCATTTCAAAGGCAGGGTGTTAGAACTTTTCGAGGAATTCAAGATTCAGGTTCATCATTCAACGGTCTATCGCCCTCAGACGAATGGGGCGGTCGAAGCAGCCAACAAAAACATCGAGACTATCATCAAGAAGTCCGCAGAGTCCGCCAGGGACTGGCACGAGCAGCTGCCTCTAGCTCTTTGGGGGTATCGTATGTCAATTCGGACATCAACAGGGGCAACCCCTTTTTCCCTAGTCTATGGGATGGAAGCTGTGCTTCCCATCGAGCTCGAAGTACCGACTTTGAGGATCATGGCTGAATGTGAACTCACGGAGTCCGAATGGCTTAGTGGGAGGTTTGTTGAACTTATGCTCTTTGATGAGAGGAGGCTTCGTGCCTTGTATACGTTCAGGGGTATCAGCGCAGAATTGCTCGGGCATTCAACAAGAAAGTGAGGTCTCGTGACTTGGCTGAAGGGGATATGGTCACAAAAGAAATCCGGGCTCTCATTTTCGATCTACGTGGTAAGTTCCGCCTGAAGCGCACAGGACCTTACATTATCAAGACCATCCTCTCGGGTGGGGCGGCTCAACTCATTGATCTGGACGGCAACGAGTTCAACACTCTGGTCAACCTGGATCAACTTAAACGTTACTATCCTTGAGAGAAGCTCGTTGGGCCGAAAACCACGAGGGTGGGCGGTCCCAAGCAAAAATTAGAGCAAGCCTACTAGACTGAAAACCCAAGGGGGCAGTTTAGGCAAAAATAAATAGGCATTCAATCAAAGCTCGCTAGACTGGAAACCTGCAAAGGCAGTTTAGGCAAAAATTAGAGCGCAAAAGGAGAGCCAAAATACACGAGCGAACCTTGGCTTGAACTACGTTTTGACCTGATTCCCTAGCTTGGGATACGTAGGCAGTCTCTCTGTGAGATTCGGTCACAATCAATCAACTCGATCCAGGGTTTTTATTCCAAAGTGTACCTCGACATTCAAACGACGTGGTATTCAACACTTGGACCAAAAAGGGGAAAATTCTTAATCTTTCACCTTTATTCAAAACTATTATTTCTATTACATAGGCTGAGCAGAGCCCTAAAAAAATAGTAAAGCATCAAAAACAGAACGAAATGCTGGAGGCCTTTACAGGCTCACAGTTTATTCTAGATCATTGGAGTTGTGTCAGGAGTCAGTCTGTGTTTTGTCTCCTTGCAACCTCTTCTCTTAGCCATGCTACATAGCGGCGTTTGAGTCTCGTGGTGAAGTCGTCTTCCACTCCTCCGAGTTCTCTCAGGCCCCAGTTACGCTCATACCCTACCAGATGTTGGGCTGTGAATGCTGGAATCTGGAAATCTTCTATCCCAGCTCGATGAAAGCCTTGGCTCATGCCTAACTGCCGCAGAATACAACCTGGAACGTAGAACGTGAAACTGGACAGCCCAGCAATCACCATTCTCTCAAAACCTGCAGAGTGCATAGCCATGTCCGGGATGTTCAGGGCTTCATGCCGCCAGACGATCTCGCGCGGAGACATCTCCCTCATGAAGGTGTACCACTCCTCCTCAGACATCTTTGGGTACAGCATCCCTCTTTGGTGCATTTGCCCGGGCAAACGGGGCCAGTTCGCTTCAGGAGCCGAGATTAGCTCGAGTTTGTCGCACAGCCACAACTGTATGAGCGAAAAGACAAGTAAGGAGCCACATAAGCCTGAGCGAAAGAAAACAAGTAAGGAGCTTCTATATAGCCTTAGCCGAGAGTTGAGGTAAAAACAGACTGTGTGAAAGCCGGAAAAAGGTGAGCTGAGTGAGAATTTACCTGCAACAGGAGTGGGCTGCCACCGAACGTGTTCATTTGACCAGCGGCCACCAAATCCAAACCAATGAGTGTCTCGGCGAGCACCATGGGAACTACGTTCTTTCGAACACCCATCTGTGTAGCCACGTCTACCAACAAGGGGTCGGGCCGTCCATGCGGAGACACCAGCAAGTATGCGGCCAGTATGCCAATTGACATGGCAAATCGACGTCGAGCCTGCAAAATGGTATCTGCTGGATCGCCGTCGGGCCCGTACCATTCCATTAGGCGCACGACGTTTATCTGTCCACCAATCAGCAGGCCTTCCGCCGTGCCCCTTGAAATATTCAGGCAGGTTTTCAGCAACTTTGACATGCTTTGCCTTTAAGGTGGCACGACGATCATGCTCGAAGCAAAGCCTTGGAGATATGCCTGAAATTCTTCTACAGTCGGGCACAGCTCGTTGTCCCTGAATCGGAACACATGGACGTCCCGGTCCCAGAACTGGAGAGCCGCTCTCAGGATTTTAGGGCAAAGCCTTATACTTTTTAGGAAGCGAAAGGCGGCCAGCCCGTGAGAACGGAAACATAGCCAATCGCTCGCGACAAATTCTTCGAGCCACGGGCTGATTAATGTGGGAAGATGATTTGCCATTAGGGTCTAAGACCTGTGGGATTTTTCCTACGGAGAGTATGTGATCACTCAGGAGGTAATCTTGCTTTTATAAGCCAAGGAAGTAGGTGAGACTGTTCCCTTGGGTGAAGTGTCCATGCAAGGTGTCCCCCTACTTATTAAAGATCAAGGGCAGAGCTGCTGGCAAAGCCTGCCACCTTTTACTTTCTGAATGG
The DNA here is from genome assembly GCA_018127125.1 of Rhododendron griersonianum. Classification (NCBI taxonomy): domain Eukaryota; kingdom Viridiplantae; phylum Streptophyta; class Magnoliopsida; order Ericales; family Ericaceae; genus Rhododendron; species Rhododendron griersonianum. The sequence continues at coordinate 24,748,727 of CM030791.1, read as the reverse complement.
GTCAAGGCTGGCCACTGTAACAGGAGTTCTCAATCGCGCGATGGTTCTGAAGTGTCGCGCGACTGTTTGTTCTCGCGCGAGGGTTAAGTTTATTTCGGCACAGTAAGGCAGGCTACTGTCTTTTGGGGAGTGATTTTCTGAATTTTGACTCGGGCCAGATTTTGAAATTCCGATGCTTCCAGTATGTCATTATGGGTAATTATGACTACGTCGAAGCGTTGTTTGTTCAAATTGCACGTTTGGTGACGAATTCAGTCCCACGAATGGATAACGGCTGGATGGTTCTTATTTAAAGTCGTTATTTAGCCGGTCAAGCCGGGCAAAAGGTCGTACAATTTACAAAGCAAGCATTGAAAAGCAGGGCCAGAAGTTCAGGCAGCCTGATGGTTTTACTGATTACGAACTTGGTTTTCCCACAGGATTCAGAAATATCCCCTCAGCCTTGCTTCGACTTCAACACGAAGCCATCTTATGTAGCGGCTCTCCAACCATGTCTTGAAGTCTGGGATTGGTTCCTTCAGTGTCCTATCGCCCCAATTGTCTTTGTAGCAGCGCAATTGCCACGAGTCAAATGCGGGGATGTCGAAATCTTCCGCTCCATAACGCTTGTACCCTTGGCTCCTCCCGAGCTGTCGGAGTGTACGCCCTGGAACGTAAAACGTGAAGCTCGATAGGCCAGCGATTATCACTCTCTTGAATCCAGCTGAATTGAGCGTCATTTCTGGAAGGTTTAACCAGAGGCATCTCCAGACTATGTCCTCAAAGTGCAGATCGTTCAGAAACGCAAACCATATATCCACTGTCAGGTCGGGGAATACCATTGGTCTTTTGGCCAAAAGCCTGGGGAACTCTTCAAAGCCAGCCTGTGGCTCTTCTAAAACCCCCACTTTGTCCGCCAGCCAGAGCTGCATGGGAACAGAGGACAAATCAGAAATCAAATACAGCCTGAGTATTTGGGGTAAAAATGAAGATGCAAGAAAGTGTGTCGAATGGGAATCTACTTGGAGCAGGATAGGGCATCCGCTGAAGGAATCAGCTTGCTCAAGTTTCAACATGTCTAAACCCAGGAGCGTTTCCGCCAAAATCACGGGCATGATATTTTTCTGGGCATCCATTTGCAGGGCGATGCTCACTAATTTGGGATTCGCTCCTCCTTCAATGGGAATCAGCATATATGCAGCTAGTGTGCATATGGACAAAACGAAGCGTCTGTTAGCTTCCCCCACGTAGTCTCCCAGGGCTCCCTCGGGCCCATACAGCTCAATTAGGCGGAAGATGTTGAGTTCGCCATTCTGAATGATACTGGCCGTCAGAGCCTCTGGAATATTGAGTTTTGCTTGAAGGATTTGCTCCATGTCTTCGTGAACGAGCGGAACTGCAAGAACGTCTAGGTTGGCAAAGCCTGGCGCATACGCTTGAAATTCTTCTATGGTGGGGCACATCTCGTCTTGTCGGAATCGGAAGACATGCACAATCGGATCCCAAAAAGGCAATGCGGCCTGGAGGAGCTCGACGCACGGTCGAGCGAATCGGAGATCTCGAATTGAGGACAAGCATCGAGATCGGGGGCTCGCCCAGTTTATGGTTTCTTCTCTCAGTAGCCAAAGGTCGAGTATTTCAGTCAACGCATCTCCCATTTTTGGTGATAAAGGGGGATGCACACTACATTCCTCCTAAAAACCTTCCTTCTTATAGGCCAAATATGGTGGAATTGATGCCTAGGTGTCCCACCACCTTGCCATGCTGTGGGCAGCATGCCCTCCGGAGGGAAAAGGATTTCGTTCCTTCCCCTGCCGTTTTTGCGGCCCTTTTTCTTGAAAATCGAGGGAGCGCGAGCGCCGGTGGCAAGCGCTCAAAAATACAGAGTCGCCACTTGAGTTTTGAAGGTCCGACACTTAAGGAACCGTATTTTGAAGCACCTGCCGCGCTGTTTGATTTGAAAAAGTGAAGGATACCAGTCCGTCATAACCATATCTGGGTTCGGGAGCCAGGTTACGAGAAGGGAAGGGTTTTATGGCACCCCTCTCGCCCAATCCGGAGATCGGTCTCTACTTAGGCATTTTTATGAAAACTTTTGTGATTCTTCCTCTTTTAATTAATTTTAGCCAATTAGGGCAGGGGAACAGTTAATCGGGGATTAAAAAACTGTAACAGTTTGCAGGATGATCAGATGATAGCATGATGAATAATAAATGGAATGAGCTTGAAACAGCGATCAGATGCCAAAACCAGGCTCGGGGCAGATTTGCCCGGCACGATGACTAACTTGCATGCATGAACAGATCTGCATGCAAGTTAACCATCGCGCGAGACACACTGACCCTCGCGCGAGTGTTGTCACCTTACCACAGTCCCAAAATCATCCCCTTCTGGGCTCTGGAAGGACCAGTGCACACCCAGGAAGCAAACCAAGCAGTTTATTGAAAGACTGTAAAATACTAATTATTACATGATACTCCAAGCAGGAGCCAAATGAATTGAAACACAACCCCTAAACAGTGGGGGTATCAAAACAGAGGCCAAGGGCCTAGTTACCCATGCAAGGGCTATTCATGGAGATCACAGGACTGTCGCACGACAGAGACTGAGTCTCGCGCGACATTCCTGACTGGACTTCCAGGAATTGCTTTGCATGCTTGGGGTCCTGAGATAGATTCAGGGGATCCCAAGGGCGTTCCAAACTATTTAGAGCAAATAAACTAGCTAATGTATTTTGTTTTTGCATGCATAACAGTGATCTAAAAATCAAAGTGATGTGCAACAGGCATGAATATGTTGCAAAACAGAAAAGGGCTAGCCTCCCTTCCCCACGAGGTCCATTCTCTTGCTGACACGAGTGTCGCGCGAGCATAGGGGACCGTCGCGCGAGGGTGTAGCTGCCACGAATTCTTGTAACTTTGCTGGCTTTAGGACCAGGACATGGTATTGATTACTAGCCTTGGTCCTGTCAGCCCCCCTCAGGGATCAAAACAGAAACAGGTTAAACATTATACCTTTGCTTGGAAAGGGTTTGGGAATGGATTGGATTGATTGGTGTGACCTTGCTACTAAGTGTGTATGAACACACTAAGTTCAGAAGATTAGGAGGTGGTTTGGGGTTAACAACTTTGTGCTAGCTAGTGTTTGCCTTACAAAATGACCAATGAACTTCTTAATTAATTTTTGGAACCCTTAACATGGAAGATGAAGGGGGGTATTTATAGGAGGAGTGTAAGGGCTAGTTAGGGGCCAAACAAGGCCTTGGGACCAGCCAACAAGGCTGGTCACAACTTGGTTGTGAGGCTAGCCAACAAGGTGGGTGGTTGGTTGGGAGGATTGTATGGGCTACAAACTGCCAGAACCCTGTTCAGCTGAGGAAAACGGGGTTCCAGCCCATGGGGACCCATGTGCCAAGCAATCATCACAAGTCCAGCTAGATTCTGTGATAGGGACAGGAGGGAACTGTCGCGCGAGTGTCCGGGAGTGTCGCGCGAGGGTCAACAGTCAACAGTTTGACTTTGACTACACCTGGCAAGCTAAGTGTCGCACGAGGGACACAAAGGCTCGCGCGAGGGTCAACTCTGGCTCTAGGGTTTGACTGAAGGTTCTGAAAGGTTCAAAAGGTTTCAAACAGGGTTCTAAGTGTTCCAAGCCTAATCCATTCCCAATTCAAGCTCCGTTTGATCCGATTTCATCATCGGGGAAACAAGAAAATCGTAAAATAAAGTAAAACGATTGGGAGACCCAGATTGGGGTGTCTACAGTAGTCCCTCTTTGACGGCATGCGGAGCACCATTGACTGGTACGGGTAACGTCAAAGATTTCTAGACACCCACCAAGTCCGCCCAAAAGCCGATTAAATGGAAAATGCAGACGAGTATGTAAAAATACCGTGCACCAAGGGGGACTTGAAAATTGGACGGATGGATCGTCGCTGATTGATTGATCGGACGGATAGATCGTCGCTGATAGATTGATCGGACGGATAGATCGTCGCTGATTTGATTGGACGGATAGATCGTCGCTGATTTGATTGATCGGACGGATAGATCGTCGCTGATTTGATTGGACGGATAGATCATCGCTGATAGATTGACCGGACGGATAGATCGTCGCTGATTTGATTGATCGGACGGATAGATCGTCGCTGATTTGATTGATCGGACGGATAGATCGTCGCTGATTTGATTGATCGGACGGATAGATCGTCGCTGATTTGATTGGACGGATAGATCGTCGCTGATAGATTGACCGGACGGATAGATCGTCGCTGATTTGATTGATCGGACGGATAGATCGTCGCTGATAGATTGATCGGACGGATAGATCGTCGCTGATTTGATTGATCGGACGGATAGATCGTCGCTGATTTGATTGATCGGACGGATAGATCGTCGCTGTTTTGATTGATCGGACGGATAGATCGTCGCTGATTTGATTGGACGGATAGATCGTCGCTGATAGATTGACCGGACGGATAGATCGTCGCTGATTTGATTGATCGGACGGATAGATCGTCGCTGATTTGATTGATCTGATGGATAGATCGTCGCTGATTTGATTGGACGGATAGATCGTCGCTGATAGATTGACCGGACGGATAGATCGTCGCTGATTGCGGGTGGACCACTGCTGGGGATACAAAAATCTTTGGGTTTTGAAGACAAAACCTTCAAAATGACCCTCAAATTTATTGTACAACATATCAATAAGTCACGGACCCAAAAAAAGAGCAATTGAGCTCGGGCCAGACTTAGAATCTGGATTGGGCTTGAGGCCCAAAGTAAGTGTCGCGCGACACTAACGGACCATCGCGCGAGGGTATGAAGCTAGGGCTTGGGCCTGAATAGGCCCAGACCCGGCCCAGACCCGTTCCAAACGTTTAAACTCCGCGGGGGTTACCAGAACAGTTTCAAAAGTTTGAAACTCTCTCAAACTCTCGTCTCTCCTCCCAAACCTCCTTTCAAACTTCTTTCAAGCTTTGATTTCGTCCACGAAATCGACGAACCCACGTGTGACCAAGGATCCATGGCAGACCACGACAACGGGGGCGGCGGAGGAGAGGTTGTTGATCAGTTAGAGGACCGAGGAGGTCCAAAGGGCACCGAAACAGGAGATCAAACACCGGCGGAGGTCACCGCAGGGGCCGGTGCAACGGTTGCAAGCGGCGGAGATGGCGAAGAGGGTCGCGAGCAGGCGACTGTTGGGGACGATGAGAGTCGCGTGACAGAGCCAGAGGCTCACGCGACTGTTGATCCTGAGGCCGTAGAGGCCGTCGTCGAGCGGTTAGATCCGAGCATGGCCGTAGAAGGGTGGGTGGTGACCAGAGTGAGTCCAGGAAACGCCGGGGATATTGGAGCTGGTGAGCACCATCGTACGACAGAGGAGGAGCCTCGCGCGATGGTTGATGCTGGAGGAGGCAGTGGCAGTGGGGAAGGAGATGACACTGTTGAGCCGTCCAGGTCCCCGCCGAGGGATTCGGCGAAGGGTAAAGGGCCTGTCGAAGAGACCGCGGAGGTTCCGGTTAAGGTCCGTGAGGAAGATGTGCTGTTTCGGCCAACAGCGATGTCGTCGAGTCACGTGCCGATCACGAAACACGACGTTGCCGAGTACTTGACCGACGAGGCAGTGGCAAAGCTTCTGGAGGACAACCCCCTGATTGGGGAGTTGGTCCTAAAGGCCAGAGAGGATCGTGCCCGGGCCATCGAGGCTTCAAAGGCCGCTGAGAGGGCCGAGAGAGAGAGACAGGGGAGAGAGGAGCTCTTGAGAGACGCAGAGGTTGAGGAGAGGGCCAGAGTTGAGGCACAGGGGCCTAGGGTTACAGCTGTGACGGAGGCGAAGAACACGAGTCGGCCGGGCTTTTCAGCGGAGGCATACGTGCTTCCTACGCGCACCTCTTTGTGCCGTCGGGCATTGCGGCACGCGTGCCGTCGCGGAGAGACTACGATGACGAGTTGGTGTTGAGAGATCCCCGGGCCCATATTGCAGCGACATGGACGGAGGTATATTCCCAGAAAACACCCTTTGTAACTTGATTTTGATACTCTTGCTTCGATAGTTTACATTTGATTCGCTTAGAATGCGCTTGAACTTAGAATTGCACGGATAACTCGCGAGCCAAAGCATGCTAAAGCCACGTACTTCTGTAATATAGGCCCAATATGTAATAACTTGAACCAACCATCCGTTGTAGGCTTCATTGATTACCTAGAACTTGAAAATGAAAAACTCTGTATGCACGGGAATCTAGAACAGCACACCAAACTCCCAAGTTGAGCCATGGCATAGAACTGAGGCCGAATATATGCCCTAGGCTTCATCGATTACCTAGAACTCGAAAATAAATTCCCTGTATACTGATGAACCATTTGCTGCTTGTCTTTGTATCTGAAGCAGGCTGGAGCAGAACAGAGGGATATCCGCGGCTTCGGAGGCGCGTGCATGTCCTTGCAGCTGTACGAGGGGCTGCCGGAGAGAGTGAGGCGGCTGGTAGACGAGGCAGGCTTCGGGGAGTTTGTGCGGACTTTGACCCCGGTGAGGATTGACCATGTTGTCCTTGTTGCACTTGCTGAGAGGTGGAGGGACACCACCAATACCTTCCACCTACCTCCCGGGGAGATGACAGTGACGCCTGCAGACTTTGCAGCGATCACGGGCTGAGGGTTGGAGGTGAGCCCATCCCGTTCGACTCGGGGATCCAGGAGGATCGGGCTGCTCTGGAGTGGTTTCTGGGCAAAGTGCCCAGGATAGAGGGGGGAATGGCGAGGTACGACCAATTCAAAGGCTACCTGAAGAAGGAGGTGACGAGTGACCGGGAGGCGGAGTAGATGGCCCGGGCGTTTCTGCTATACCTGTTTGGTGCCACTCTGTACCCAAACAGGCGAAGCAACATCCACCTTTCCTACTTGCCAGCGCTGAGGGATTTGAGGACGGCCTCACGCTTCGACTGGGGCGGAGCTACCCTTGGGACGGCCTATCACTTCTTTGGCCACTCGTCGAGGACGGGTAAGAGCACGGCTGGCTACTGGAGGGTCTGGGAGGTACGATTCTAACCCTTTTAAGCACAATTTGATTATGCTTGTCCATCGTTTAGCCTGTTTGACTGTTTCGATTTCGAATAACGTATGCCTTGACTAATGCTTGAACTTGTCTAAACATTGCAGCTTTGGGCCTACGAGGTTTTGCGGATGTATCCGCCGGAGTGCAAGCATCCAGACCTGAGCACTCTCCCTCGCGCGCTGAAGTGGAGCAAGGCGAGCACCGGGAAGAAGGAAGGGAGAGGCGAGCTCAACGCCTTCAGGCTGTACATAGACGAGCTTAGGGCCTCACAGGTATGAACACGTAACTGTAAGCTTTAGATATGCATTCATTTCCTTGCTTTAATGCTGTCGCTGATCAATTGCTTGTATTGCCCGTTTACTTTGAATCGCAGGTCAATTGGGATCCTGGAGGAGAGCGGGGCCAGAGCCTGAGTACTTGGCCCGGAGTAGGGCTGTCACGGCCAGCAAGGTGTTGTTGGAGTCTGCCTTCGGTTGCCAGTGGTACCTAGGGGATCGAGTGACGCGCCAGTCGCTTGGTTACCCTGAGTTCTGGGTGCCAGGGCCGCTCCCACCTCGAGCTTCACACACGGGAGAGTACACACGGGCTGAGCTGGAGAGGTATACGAGGCCGGATACTGAGCTTGAACGCTACCTGCGTCCTGGTAGGGACTATGTAGTCTACCAGAGAGACTTCCTGGCGGGTCCACTGGGATCCGTGGTCTGAGAGAGGCGCGAGGCCAGGCCGTAGGGGCCGCTGAGGAGAGGAAAGCAGCCGGAGAGGGACGGAGAGGAGGTGAGAGTCGGGCAAGGCGAACCCTGAGCGGACCGGCAGTTGGTGGACTTCCCGCGCTGCTTTGGAGGATCCCTGTGGTTGACAGCCAGGGGAATCCTGCAGAGTTACAGCTAGTGCCCGCGAGAGCGGAGCCTGCTCCTGTGACTGTTTCGGTAAGACCTAGCTTCCAATATTACTTTTGAATTCCAAATACTTGGATTATCTGCTGAATAGCCTGATGAACTTGAATTGCATGCAGGTGCCAATTGAGTGGGTGAACGAGGCCGTTCGACGCATGTTGGCGTTGGAGAACGTGGTGAGAAAGGCGGCGAGCGGCACGCCACTGGAGTTGCAGTACTAGGTGCCGACACTACTGCCGACTCAGTCAGCCGTTGTTCAGAGGACCCAGGTACGAAAATGATACATTCCAGCTTTCGATACATTCCTGCTTTCGATACATTCCTGCTCTCGACACATTCCTGCTTTGATAGCTTGATAGACTGTACCTGTTTTTAATACAAAAATACAATATGCACAATAGATACTCATGCTTTGAAATGAAATGACAATGCAGGTGCAGGGGAAGATGAATCCTAGGAGGAAGAGTGCGCGAGATCCGTCACCGATGAAGGTGGCGGCATAGAAATCCACGCCTCCGGTCACCACCACACGGCGACAGACGAGGGGCTCACAGATGGCGCGTGCACGCGAGGAGGAAGCCAAGCAAGCCGCGAGGCAAGCTGAGCTTCGGTACCAACTCAAGAAGCGCGAGAAGCCGCCATTGGAGAAGCCGGGCCCGATTCGCAGGCCGAAGCTGATCATGAGTCCAACCTCCGAGGACGAGGAAGAAGAGGGAGAAGAAGAAGAGGCAGAAGAAGAGGGCGAGGAGCACTCGTCCACCAGCAGTGGCTCTGACGACTCCATTGATGACCCGCGGTATAGAGACGATCCCCAGGAGCTACAGGACACTTCAGATAGCGATGACGGACTTGGGGGGCGCTGACGAGGCCTCCGTTACCCTTTTTTGCACACTACCTTTGACTTCGGGCCTGCGTGCCCAAGTAGATAGCTTTTGACAGATACTTCGAGGGCCTGCGTGCCTTTTTTTGATTGGTGGGCGCATGTGCCCTGACATGATTTGGTAGCTTTTGATTGGCCGAGGGCCACAGATACAGTAGTTCTTTCGCTTTTGACATGGATAGATCATGGTTTAGTATAAAAGTTGCATTTTGAAGTTTATTGCTTCTCATTGTGCATAAGAAACAGTAAAATCCGCCACTAACACTAAACTTGCATTGACAACACATCAAGACCACTCACAGACACATATGAGTACAAACACTGGCCTAATTCTGAATGAAACGAGAAAAGTACCCCAGGATACGGCCAGGATACGAGGATACGAGAAATAATGAAATTTGGGCATTGATACGCCAAAACTCACAGCATTCTGTTAAAGACAAAACTGACACTATAGATAGGCCAACGACAATCAACATGACCTGTATCAATCAACGGGACTGAACAAAACGCCCCCAGAAAAGACTTATACCAGAAAAACGCAGAAAATGACGCAAAATGGCATAAAATGCCCAAGAATGACTCAATTATGTTCCGGACTGAAACCAACACCTCCATACAGTCACTCAAGGTCCAGGCGACCTGTATGGCATGACCAAAATGGGCTAGAGCCCCCATGGCGAGGTTTGACCTCCCAAAACCTCGATTTGAACTTGAAACGGGCCTCCGAGGGTCCAAAATCTTCGTTGAGCACGGCATTCGGAATCCGATGCTTGGATACAGTCACATATGCTCATAATGACTTGCTGGAACCATCAAAAGGGCCAAATGACCTTTGGAATGAAAAACGACCAATTTGGACAGTAGCTGTTGGAATCTGTCAAAATTGCAGACCAACCGTCGCGCGATGGTTTGGAACTGTCGCGCGAGAAACATCTGTCGCGCGATGCTTTGAGAGTGTCGCGCGAGGGTCAATCCCTGCTAAGCTGCCTTTGTTTGACCAAATTATTGCCATGGACCTGTTCATTGTTCCACGTCTTGAAAGTTATTCTGGGCTTGCAGAAGGAAGGCTGTTCTTCCATGCAAGGTGGTAGGACACCTATGCATTGATCTCACCAACTCCTTGGCTATTTGAAGAAGGGTTTTAAGACTTAATGAAGTGTACACCCTTTCAACTTATCTAAAATGGGAGATTCACTAATGGGAGCCCTTGATCCTTGGCTAATGAGAGACGAAACCATAAATTGGGCGAGCCCCTGGTCTCGCTGTTTATCCTCGATTCGGGACCTCCGATTTGCTCGACCGTGCGTCGAAATCCTCCAAGCAGCATTGCCTTTCTGGGACCCCATCGTGCACGTCTTCCAGTTCCGTCAAGACGAGATGTGCCCCACAATAGAAGAGTTCCAGGCATATGCGCCAGGGTTTGCCAACCTAGATGTTCTTGCCGTGCCACCCGTCCATGAAGACATGGAACAAATCCTACGGGCAAAACTCAACATCCCGGCGGCTCTGTCAGCCAGCATCATTCGAAACGGCGAGCTCAACATCCTTCGCCTAATTGAACTGTATGGCCCGGAGGGTGGCCTGGGAGACTATGTTGGGGAAGCTCACAGACGCTTCGTTTTGTCTATATGCGCACTGGCCGCGTACATGCTGGTTCCTATCGACGGAGGGGTAAATCCCAAATTGGTGAGTATCGCCTCACAAATGGATAACGGGAAAAACATCATGCCCATGGTTTTAGCGGAGACGCTCACGGGCTTAGATATGCTGAAACTTAAGCAAGCCGACTCTTTCAGCGGATGCCCTATCTTGCTCCAGGTAAATACACATTCGACATACTTTCTTGCGCTTTTAGCTTCACCCCAAACGCTTGGGCTGTATTTGATTTCTGACCTGTCCTCTGTTCTCATGCAGCTCTGGCTGGCGGACAAAGTGGGGGTTTTGGAAGAGCCACAAGCTGGCTTTGAAGAGTTTCCCAGATTGTTGGTCGCAAGACCAATGATATTTCCCGACTTGCCGGTGGACATATGGTTTGCATTCCTGAACGATCTGCAATCTGAGGACATAGTCTGGAGGTGCCTCTGGTTAAACCTTCCGGCAATGACGCTCAAATCAGCGGGATACAAAAGAGTGATAATCGCCGGCCTGTCAAGCTTCACATTTTACGTCCCTGGGCGCACGCTCCGACAGCTCGGAAGAAGCCAAGGATACAAGCGATACGGAGCGGAAGACTTCGACCTTCCCGCGTTCACTTCCTGGGATTTGCGCTGCTATAGAGACAACTGGGGTGATAGGACGCTGAAGGAATCAATTCCAGAGTTCAGGACGTGGCTGGAAAATCGTTACATAAGGTGGCTTCGCGTTGAAGTTGAAGCAAGACTGAGGGGATATTTCTGAATCCCGTGGGAAAACGAGTTGCAATTAGTAAGGCCATTAGACTGAGCTTCTAGCTCCGCTTTTCAGTACTCACTTTGTAAACTATGCCACTTTGCCCGGCTTGACCGGCTAAATAACAACTTTGAATTATCCGATCGTTATTTCTCCGAGGGACCGATCTTGTCACTGAACGTGTAATTTGAACGAACAACGCTTCGACGTAGTCATAACCACTCATAATGGTCTACTGGAAGCATCAGAATTTCAAAAACTGGCCCGAGTCAAAATCCGAAAAATAGCCCCAAAAAGGCAGTAGCCTGCCCTACTGTGCTGAATCAAATTGAACTCTCGCGCGAGCAAACAAAACCATCGCGTGAACATAAACAGTCGCGCGACACTCCATGACCATCGCGCGATGGAGAATTCCTGTTACAGTGGCCAGCCTTGACTCATTCGGACAAAAAGGGGTGGTAGGCTTTGTCAGCAGGTCTGGGCGTGCAGGGGCTCCTGGCTTTCCCGAGAGGTTTTCCCTTGATCTTTAGCAAGTGGAGGGACACCTTGCAAGGCCACATCACTCAAAGGAAAGGCATTACCTCCTTTCTTGGCCTATAAAGAGGAGTGAGTCCCTGAATGAAGGGTGTGCTTCTGTGGAAGACCTCTAGCACCGTTCCCCAAATGGCAAATCATCTCCCCACCTTAATCAGCCCGTGGCTCGAAGAATTTGTCGCGAGCGATTGGCTATGCTTCCGTTCTCACGGGTTGGCGGCCTTTCGCTTCTTAAAAAGTGTAAGGCTCCGCCCCGAAATTCTAAGAGCAGCCCTGCAGTTTTGGGACCGGGACGTCCATGTGTTCCGATTTGGCGACAACGAGCTGTGCCCGACCGTTGAAGAATTCCAAGCGTATCTCCAAGGCTTCGCTTCGAGCGTGATTGTCGTGCCACCTTATAGGCAAAGCATGTCAAAGCTGTTGAAGACGTGTCTGAACATTTCCAGGGGTGCAGCGGAAGGCCTGTTGATTGGCGGACAAATAAACATTGCGCGCCTAATGGAATGGTACGGACCCGACGGCGACCCAGCGGATATGGCTTTGCAGGCTCGACGTCGATTCGCCATGTCAGTTGGCATATTGGCCGCGTACCTGCTGGTGTCTCCGTATGGACGGCCCGACGCCTCGTTGGTTCACGTGGCTACAGAGATGGGTGCTCGGAAGAACGTAGTTCCCCTAGTACTTGCCGAAACGCTCATTGGTTTGGATTTGGTGGCCACAGGTCAGACGAACACATTTGGTGGCAGTCCAATCCTGTTACAGGTAAAATCTCACTCAGCTCACCTTTTTTCGGCTTCCACACAGTCTGTTTTTACCTCAACTCTTGGCTAAGGCTGTATGGTAGTTCCTTACTTGTTTTCTTTCGCTCGGGCTTATGTGGCTCCTTACTTGTCTTTTCGCTCATGCAGTTGTGGCTATGTGACAAACTTGGACTAATCTCGGCTCCTGGAGCGGACTGGCCCCGTTTGCCCGGGCGAATGCATCAAAGGGGAATGCTGTACCCAGAAATGTCTGAGGGGGAGTGGTACACCTTCATGAGAGAGATGTCTCCACGCGAGATCGTCTGGCGGCATAGAGCCCTGAACATCCCGGATATGGCTCTGCACTCTGCAGGTTTCGAAAGAATGGTGATTGCCGGGGTGTCCAGTTTCACGTTCTACATTCCAGGTCGTATCCTGCGGCAACTAGGCATGAGCCAAGGCCTTCATCGAGCTGGGGTAGAAGATTTCCAGATCCCAGCTTTCACGGCCCAACATCTAGCAGGGTATGAACACAACTGGGGTTTGAGAGAACTCGGAGGAGCGGAAGACGACTTCAGCACAAGACTCAAACATCGCTATGTAGCATGGTTAAGAGAGGAGGTCAAAAGCAGACAAAACGCAGATTGACTCCTGACTCAACTCCAATGATCTAGAATAAATTGTGAGCCCGTGAGGGCCTCTTAGCATTTCGTTCTGCTTTTGATGCTTTACCATTTTTCTTAGGGCTCTGCTCAGCCTATGTAATAGAAATAATAGTTTTAAATAAAGGTGAAAGATTGAGAATTTTCCCCTTTTGGTCCAAGTGTTGAACGCCACGTCGTTTGAATGTTGAGGTACGCTCTGGAATAAAAACCCTGGATCGAGTTGATTGAGTGTGACCGAATCTCACAGAGAGATTGCCTACGTATCCCGAGCTAGGGAATCAGGTCAAAACGTAGTTCAGGCTACGGTTCGACAGAGCATGGCCGAGTCCCAAAGAGAGACTGCCTACGTATCCCAAGCTAGGGAATCAGGTCAAAACGTAGTTCAGGCTAAGGTTCGCTCGTGTGTTTTGGCTCCCCTTTTGCGCTCTAAATTTTGCCTAGGACTACCTTTGCAGGTTTCCAGCCTAGCGAGCTTTGATTGAATGCATATTTATTTTTTTGCCTAAACTGCCCCCTTGGGTTTTCAGTCTAGCAGGCTTGCTCTAATTTTTGCTTGGGACCGCCCACCCTTGTGGTTTTCGGCCCAACGAGCTTCTCTCAAGGGTAATAACGTTTAAGTTGATCCAGGTTGACCAGAGTGTTGAACTCGTTGCCGTCCAGATCAATGAGCTGAGCTGCCCCACCCGAGAGGATGGTCTTGATAATGTAAGGTCCCGCGCGTTTCGGGTGGAACTTGCCGCGTAGATCGAAGATGGGAGCCCTGATTTCCTTTGTGACCATGTCCCCTTCAGCTAAGTCACGAGACTTCACTTTCTTGTTGAATGCCCGAGCAATCCTGCGCTGATACCCCTAAACGTGATACAAGGCACGGAGCCTTCTCTCATCAAAAAGCATGAGTTCGACAAACCTCCCGCTAAGCCATTCGGACTCCGCGAGTTCACATTCAGCCATGATCCTCAAAGTTGGTACTTCCAGCTCGATGGGAAGGACAGATTCCATCCCATAGACCAGGGAAAAAGGGGTAGCCCCTGTTGATGTTCGAATTGACGTGCGGTACCCCCAAAGAGCTAGAGGCAGCTGCTCGTGCCAGTCCCTGGCGGACTCTGCGGACTTTTTGATGATAGTCTCGATGTTCTTGTTGGCCGCCTCAACCGCCCCATTCGTCTGAGGGCGATAGACCGTTGAGTGATGAACCTGGATCCGGAATTCCTCGAAAAGTTCCAGCACCCTGCCTTTGAAATGGACCCCATTGTCAGAAACAAACGCCTGCGGAACCCCGTATCGATAGATGATGTTCTTTCGGATAAACTGAGCAACCTGGACCGCCGTCAGGGTCTTGTAAGAATCACGTCAAGCTCTAAGCTCCGACACCTCAGGCTCTCGCCTTGTGACCACAACCGACTCTATGCCTCGGTTCCATCACGTCAGAACTCTAAACTCTCCAAGCTCTCGCCTCATGACTACAACCGGCTCCGCACCTCGGTTCCCTCATCTCAACGCTCCATGCTCTAGTTATTGGCCTCGTGCCCCCCATATCTCAAAAATGGCATCCAACACGTCTCCAGAAGATGGCTTGGGTCCCACCCCATATCTCAAAAAATCGGCATCCGATTCATCCTCAGCAGATGGCTTGGATTCCACCCCATTACATCAATTCCTTCCAGCTCATTCGCAAGGATAAGCTACTCTACCGAGCTCTCCACAGTTAAAGTAAGGATGATCAAGAAAAGCAAACGACTCACTCGCAGTGTATTGATCTACCACAAAATACTAAGGACGCTCTCCGCAATGTTTCCCCGGCAGCCCCGCGCTCCTTCAACTATCCTTCGCCAAAACCCTGGCGCAGCCTAGGTACGTTGCACTACGGCTTTTAAGGCCTGAAGGTACGTCTTCTGTTCCTAACCCTCCAAACTTTTTCTTTTTTTATTGCCCTTCCGAACTACGATTGGTCTGAATTTTCTCTATGGAATACGTAGTCAGCCTCCCGGCCCGACCATAACAAAAACCTTTTTCAAAAACCCCTTGGAATAATGGTTGGACCAAATTGAGTTGCTTTTACAGCTTTGACTCTTACTTAAACATGTCTCGCGATCCGTCTAAGTTCAGTCAAAGAGGGGCATCTGTAGACACCCCAATTTGGCCTAACGATTATTTCAAGTCCCACCATGGGGACCATCCCGATGATGACATGGAACAGTGATTGCTGATTGACTTCCTATGAACCTTAGGACTTTCGGTAAGAACTTTTAGCCACTTAGAGGACCCAATCCAGAGCCAAATAGCCTTTCAGACAGAAGTACAGTATCCCAGGAGAATCCATCTGTCGACCGTGACATTTATCACACGGCCCCAACTTCAATTCTTCTCCCGTGAAGCCTGTTGCTTGCAAATCTCCCTGAGAGATCGTTTAGCCAGCCGCCAGATCTATACCTCGGCTGCAATATCATTCCTTTAGCCGCCAGATCATTTGCTCGGCCTCCAGATCGTCTATTTTCCAGATTTTGTAACGTTCTGTCAATCGTTTGATTCGTTCACAAAACCCTAGTAGCCTTTTTCCGATGCGTTCGGGCTACGTTCATGGATCACTATGAAGAGTTTGTATCACTCCCCAACTCCAATTCCCACTGTGCGCTTTGATTGGACGAGTTGTGTCATCCTTAGTGCCTATATAAAGAGGGCTTCGGCTCCGAAATTGAGAGACCAACACACCCCCATCAACCACGAAACTCTACAGAAATACACTCTCAAATCCCCTCTACAAAAGCCCCAACCTCCCGAAGGCAGCCACTAATCCAACGATCAAACCCCGAAGTTCAAACCCTAACCCTAGGGTTTCAAGAAGCAATCAGTCAATCACTCTCAATCCGAAGCAATCAAGCTACCGAGGGATCAAGGTGGTGAGGCCCAGGGGCCTCTGGTTCAATTTACTTTTTCTCTTATGCTTAATCGTAGCTTTTTGATTATCTGTTAGTCGAATAGTCTGGTGTGAGGAAGAACATCGGCTGGATCTTCGATCCATCGGTCGGTACATTAAACCAGGAGGATCCCTCGGCCGTGATATCCATTCACCGGCCGCGAGATCCATCTCCCTGGGACATGTTGTTTTATTTTGCTTTTTCCAATGCATGATTTATTTATCGTCTCGGCTTACCTTATTCACTGTTTAAAGGCTAACTAATCATTGTCAAATTGCTAGAATTACATAAAGCACGCGTTAGTCCTATGTCGAGCAATTATGGGCCAATCTCACGATTGGGCAGAGATGGGTGCCTAACACCTTCCCCTCATTGTACCTTTGGCTCCTGTGCCCAGAATCTCTATCTGTTTTTCCTAGTTTTCTTAAACTAGGTGGCGACTCTGTTTCGATGATAACCACTATCGTGTGGCGATGTTCCTAGCCATGAGAATATCCACGATCTTGGTTTATGTAGCAAGCAACCAATCAAACAGCAACGATAAATCTGTATGGCGATGCCCCGCTCCAGGGAGGTGTCTACATGCGTGCAGTGGCTTCGGTCAGTGCAGGCAAGTTCCTTCCTGTGCACATCAAGTTTGGAACAGTGTACTGAGTTTGCTCTTCTGAACATAATCTGGTTTTATCCTATTTATTGCTTTCGCTTCCATGTCATCTATCACATTATGCAAACTGTTACAGTTTGAATCCCCATTTAACTGTTCCCCACCCTAATTGGCTAAAAGTTGATTAATAAAAGAAGAATCGCAATATTTTCACAAAATGCCTAAGTAGAGACCGATCTCCGGATTGGGCGAGAGAGGTGCCTTAAAACCCTTCCCCTCTCGTAACTTGGCTCCCGAATCCAGATATGGTTATGACGGGCTGGTGCTTTCACTTTTTCAAATCAAATAGCGCGGCAGGTGCTTGGAATACGGTTCCTCGGGTGTCGGACCTTCAAACCCGAGTGGCGACTCTGTATTCCGAGCGCTTGCTTCCCCACTTGCGCTCCCTCGATCCGGGTCCTTGCATTTTTGGGAAAACGGAATTTCCTAAGGGCATGCTGCCCACAAATAACATTGTCAAATTTCTTAAATGCTTATATATATCAAACTTGTACAAGACAGCTCCAATCCATAATCGTAATAGAAAATATTTTGATTCCATAGAATTCAACTATTTCGCTTCACAAGGTTTCATTTCTTCATGAACTATCTTCTAATAGGATTTTAGAAATTTAATCTTTTATAGTTTTTAGAAATCATCCAATTTTAAGAAAATCCCAATCCACCCACTTGTTCTCATTTCACAATAAATTAATCCCCAATCTATTGATCATACTACGAAACCTCAACTAATCAATCAAGAGCTCAATATCATACAAATAGCTAGAAACGGAGTCACATTTCAACTCCTATATAAACCATCATTCATTATACTTTACACTTCAAGTTCTGACCATATCCAATTAATTAAATTGAGTTTTAAAAAAAAAAGACACTTAAACCATTGAAAAGTAGACTTCTTCTTCTTCAAATTGATAGGCCATACATAAAAAACGGAGTTCGGGTAACCTTACTACGACATCGCGATTATAGCTCAACATAACAGTTAAAACTGATGCGAAGACAGATTTTGGGTCACCTTTAAATGCAAATCTGTTATTTTTCGGACATAACCACGATGCATAGGATGTATCGTTGGAAAGCTCTATGTGTCTAGTTTCTAACAAAACAAACGGTGCGTGATTTTGAGTCCCGAGCTAGGAGTTATGGTCGTTTTACCAAAGTTCGTCGGTGCTGTCAGATTCTCCGCGGGAATAAGTAAAATTAATCGAAAACCTAAATTGGACCAATCCTAATAGCACCCGTGTCCATTCTTCAACATCATCAACATGTGATTAAAGGTTTTAGGTACAAAACCCCTAGAAATTATGCAATTAATACTATGTGAGTCGATTACGAATTTCAGGTTTATAACAGATTTCAACCCAACTCTAAAATGGAAGATCATATACTAAAAATTACACCAAACCAACATATAAACACATAAAGAGAGAGGAGAAATCCTTACCTTAAGGGTTTTGAGTAAAACCCAATGATCTAAGCCAAAACCCTAACTCTCCAAACTTGAAATCAACCGAAATACACCACCTACGAGTTAGAGCAAGCAATATCCAAGACCTAGAACGTGAATATATGTTGAAAAATGGCTAAATCCTTGTGGGTTTGACTGATTATGAGAGACATAGATGAGAGAGAGTGAGAGGCCCAGAGAGACGAGAGAGCGGGAGAAAGAGAGGCGTAATTTTCCATGATATTTTGATCCTTATATAGGCCAATTCACACACCCACCCTTCAAGTATATAACTACATCATCAACTCCCACAACTTTATATTCTTGTACTTTAATCCCACATACATATTATCTACATCAAATATCTTAAACACAATTTAAAATTATAAAGTAAAAGAAAATTATTCCGGGTCTCTACACATAATATATGTAAAAGGGCAAGCTAGTAAATATTTTTTTTTCTTGCAAGATTTTAACAAAACTTATCTTTTTAACCAAACACATGTAAGGAAACAAAATTTCTTTTCATGTACTTTCTCTCATTTTTACTTTCCAGCATAAATTTCTTTCTAATCAAACAGATCCTATATTAACAACTTTATGTTGTCACAAAATATCTTAAGGTACATGCACTCTTTTAGTGATATTTTTGTGACAATAGTTTTGGTTAATGATTTCGACAGTACTCCACTTTTTTATAACCACACTTCAAAATACACATCACATGAACACTAAGGGACAAATATTGGAGGGTGGTTATCAATATTTGGAGTGCCAAAATCAATTCCCATAATTTTTTGTCACTAATATAGTTTAGTGACAATTTTTGCATGTCAATATAGGCCAATTTTCTTATAGTGTGTGTGGGCTACCCGACTGGCGCGCCCAAAAGAGTCGCCACCTGGATTTTTGAGATGGATAATCTGAGAAATCGAGAGTTTTTTTGAGAGAAAAAGGAGGCTTTTGGCCTAGCGAAAACGTTGAGACTTTGGGTTCGGGAGCCACGTTACGAATGGGGAAGGTTTTCTTAAAAGCACCCCATTCGCCCGGTCGAAACCGGTCTCTATTTAGCATTTTCAAAGGGGGAAACCTTTATATCATTTGGAAGATTAAACTCTTTAATAAACAAGTAGGGGAAAGGGACATGGGATTGAATATATCACATTGACGTGCCTGTTGTGCTTACTGTACAGTAGATGATAAAGGGATAATGTGCAAAAATGAAATGACAAAATAACAACAAACTTCCTTGATCACAAGCAATACCGCACAGTATATTGGGATACCACGCACGGTTTTATGGTGAACCGTGCGGTGTACCAACTCACTGTTAGTGCACTACCATTGCTAAGAACCTCGTACGATGTATTAGTTGCCTCATACAATGTTCCTGACTTATTTTCAGAACATCCTTATATTGTCAAAATGAAGCCAACCATTGATTTAAGTACCTTCCTTATGATTTTTATTGGAAAACAGTTTGCAAATCCCGTTTTGATGCATTTGATCATCATGGATGATCATGAAAACTGTTTTAAGCGAATGAAAGGCATGATTTAAGCAGAGCTACATTCTGGAATACACCCATACTAAACTCTGAGCAATATCTGTGTGACTAGCAGTGAGAGAATGTGATCAAAACAATCAGAAGAAATAACAATGGACATTAAAATAACGTACGGTGGACGACACAACATCGTGCGGTGTATCATAACATCACACGGTGTAGTGTTTCCAGTACAGTAACTGATTTTGTTTTTATTTCTGTAAATGGGTTTTTAAGCCAACACTTTACAAAAACAGGTCAAGTGTGACTGTAGAAAGTCCCCTCAGGGCTAAGACCGAGCTTGGCCCAAGGAAACTTGCTTTATACATTTGGTATTGAGCTTGTATGAGGATGAATGATGATGGATGAGTATAGGTGAGGATGGATGATGACGGATGAGTAGGGATGAGGATGGTAGAATGTGGGCTTAGAGCTTTTGAGTGGAGGTGTTCCAAAGCTATTAGAGTACTAAGCCTTGGGAGAGGAGAACGATTGAATGTTTGTAGAGAGAGAAAGAATGTCAGAATAACTTTCTCAAGACTTGAAGTAGAAAAGGGGTGTTAGGGCCTCTTTCATCTAAGAGGAGGGGTGTATTTATAGGCAAAAGTCAAAGAATATCAATGTAAATGGGGGAGGTATCTTCTAGGCCGGCTAGAAGTGTATTCCCTGCCAAGCCATCTTTGAGCTGTGGCTCAAATGAGCATGGTTGACAGCTTTCTGAGCCAGTCAGAATTTTTCCCCGAAACGCCGTGTGGTATACCCCATAACCACGTGCGTTGTAATAAATTTTACTACACCGTTTGGTGTAGTGGTGTCTCTTACGGTGTTCTAAGTCCAATTCTGGGCTTTTCTAGGCTATGGGGGTCCACATCCAAGCTTTTGAAGGTATCGTTTCCTTTATTTCATCATCGGGGCATTTAAATAACCTTTGAGGTCCGGATTGGGGTGTCTACAGTAGTCCCTCTTTAACGGAATTTGAACACCATTGATTGGTATGAGTGATGCTTAAAGAATAGGCATCCCAATCCATTGCTCAAAAGTCTTTAAACGAAGACCATAGTGCAGGAAAACCAAAATTCATGCAAACAGTAATGGTGGTCGTGCTCGTGGAGCTGCCTACGTACCCCGTTTGTAGGGATCAGACCAACGTAGTTCAATTGGGACAATACAGGCAAAATGAGTCCCAGAGGTCAAATTGCAAGAGTGAGCAGTAAAGTTGAGAAGATTGAGTGCATCTAGTGCTGAATGTCATGACATTTCTTGAGACGAGTCCCATGGGGACTAAAGCGATTAAAAGGCGAGACGAGCCCTTGGAGGGCTAAAATGAGACGAGACGAGTCCTAGGGGGACTAAAATAAGACGAGCCCTAGGGGGTGAGACTAGCCCCTGGAAGGCTAAAACGAGCGAGACGAGTCCCGGGGGGACTAAAATGAGATGAGCCCTAGGGGGTGAGACAAGCCCCTGGAAGGCTAAAACGAGCGAGATGAGTCTTGGGGGGACGAAAAATGCGACAAGTCCTGGAGGACGAAAATGCGACGAGTCCTGGAGGACGAAAATGAGATGAGTCTCGGAGGACAAAAATGCGACGAGTCCTGGAGGACGAAAATGCGACGAGTCTCGGAGGACAAAATTTAGACGAGTCCCAGAGGGCAAAAATGAGACGAGTCCCGGAGGAAAAAAATGAGACGAGTCCCGGAGGACTAAATTGAGACAAGTCCCGAAGGACCAAAATGAGACGAGTCCTGGAGGACTAAATTGAGACAAGTTTCGGAGGACGAAAATGAGATGAGTCCTGAAGGACTAAATTGAAACGAGTCCTGGAGGACGAAAATGAGCCTTTTGACCAAGGCACAACATTTTAATAGATTTTAATGCTTAGATGGCCGGAATATGTCGTTCTCGAGGATGATATGGGGGTGGGTCGAATGGACCCACATAAATAATTTAAATTCATGCTGTACGTACTCGGTGCGTCCCTGTTTCCTAACAGGCATAACCAGGTACATCTGTCTTTCTTGCCGGCGCTAAGGGATGTTGGGGAGATAGCCTGCTTCGACTGGGGAGGCGCGGCTTTGGGGGCATGTTATGCCTTCATGGGGTCCCTTTCTCGAGGAGCGGGGAAAAGCCTCGGCGGCTACTGGCGGGTCTGGGAGGTATAACTCAAAACTTCACTTTCTTTTATCGCTAGTTAGCTTTCCATTTGCTTTTGTATATCCTGTGCTAATTCTGTTGTGCCTTGAACTGCAGCTTTGGATGTACGAGGTGCTGAATATGTACCCTCCTGAGACCACGTGCCCCAACATCGTGATACTTCCTCGAACCTTGCACTAGTCAAAGGAGTATCGCGGGGTTAGGAAGGGCAAAGGCGACTTGAACGCCTACCAACTATACCTTGACGAGTTGCATGCTAACAGGTATCAATGCTTCTTTGATTGTTTGATTCATGCTTTTTGTGCATTTCAATTTGATAGTGTACTGATGCCATGTGCTTCTAATTGCAGGTTTGTTGGCGCCTCTGGGACCGCTTTAACATTCCACACATTGCTCAGAGTAGGGCGGTGACGAGAGGGAGAGTACTTCTAGAGTCCCCCTACGACTGGCAATGGTACCTGGGTGACCGGGTGTCACGTCAGTCGCTAGGGTTGGATATTTTCTTGGTCCCTGGACCACTCCCTCCTCTCGTGCAGAGGACGAGTCAGTACATGCTGAGGGAGGTCGAGCAGTTCACGCAGCCGGACCTTCAACTGGAGCCGCTCTTCCAGGCGGGTGCTGACTACACGGGGTACCGGGCTCAGTTCCTGATGGGGAGCTTCAGGATCTGTACCGCCTGGGAGGCAGAGCAACTGGGGAGGGGAGGTAGAAGTGGAAGAGGTGGAAAAGGAGGAAGAGGTAGAGGTGGAGGCCGCAGTGGCAGGGCAGGTCGGGGTGAGATCACTTTGCCTGCGCTCTCCTGGACAGTGGACGTGGTCACTGCTCAGGGGGTCTCCGGCTTTGTGGAGATCCCACGCCCGGTGGTGGAGCCTCCGGAGTTCACTGATGAGGTATGACATGCTTCAATCCTTTGGATACTTGCTATCTTTACCGCATGTTTTGACTGACTTCCTCATTGTGCAAGTGACTCCAGAGTATGCGAGGGAGATGGCGGCGGTCAATCTAGGCAAGAGTCAGCTGGTATGGCTGTACGCTATGGGCCACGCTCCATCGGTACAGACTCGCAGGGAGGGGATAGAGGTAAACATTCACTCTTACTTAGCTTTTATTGCCCTCACTTATGAATATGATGCAAATGTTGTATGAATGTTGTGCTTTCGCAGGCTAGAGGAGGGACTTCTCGGGGACAGTGCCGGAAGTCTATTCGCATGCCTGTGCCTCAGATTTCTTCTACTAGCTCTCGAGGGGAGCATCCCCAGAAGAGACAGAGGTGTACACACCCTACCGAGGAGGAACCTAGCGCCGACTCGGATGAGACTGAGGAGCCAGAGCATATCGACTTGGAGGATACCTCTAAAAGCTCAGTGCCTAGGGCTGCTCACGTCCCAGAGGTTGTTCGCTCGGAGGTGGAGGAGGATGCTTCTGAGGAGGATGAGGACGAGGAGGAGAGCAAGAATGACGAGGATTGAGTCTCCTCTTTTGCTTTTGCCATTTTTGTGGAGCCTGCGTGCTTCTTTTTTAGGGCGCCTGTTTGCCCTCGTAGATGGGATTTTGATCATAAAGCCTGCATGCCTCATTTTGTCATGTATTTCGACTTATGGATGCCGTTTAGCTTATATATAAAAGAATTGCTACTTTATCATTTTCGTCATTCAATTCTCCTTATTATTGTTGTACAAAGAAAATTGAATAACTAAAACGCACACCGAAGCAGATAACTTGCCATAAGACATGAAACCAAGTCTGATACGTAGCCCAAAATAGAGAACATATTGACAAGGGAAAAGAAATCAAAGGAACATTTGAACGATGCATGAAAAACTGACGCTATTTTGTACAAACAAACTTATTAAAGGCTTGAACACGACCACATACATTAATAATGACCTCCATGATTCGAGGGATAACTAAAAAGTTGAATTCATGCCTTGAATGTTCTTGAAAGCAAGGAAATATCGACTTTTTAAGGTCATGACTTTGAAATTTGACCAATGACTCGAACCGGAACTTGGACTAAGTCACGCTTGACCATTACGACTTATACGACTCAAAAGAACTGCTTGAAACGACTCCAAACGAAATTTGATACTCCAACTTGACTCAAGAATAGGATTTTGTCGACTTTTGGCACCATGACCTTTAAGTGAGACATTCCCGAAGTCCCAAATACTCATTGGAATGTGTTTTGGCAGTTGGTAGCACCTTGTAGACACCTCCCTGGAGTGGGGCATCGCCATACAGATTGATCGTTGCTGTTTGATTGGTTGTTTGCTACATAAACCAAGATCGTGGATATTCTCATGGCTAGGAACGTCGCCACACGATAACGGTTATCATCGAAATAGAGTCGCTACCTAGTTTAAGAAAACTACGAAAAACAGAGAGAGATTCTGGGCACGCGAGCCAAAAGTACAGTGAGGGGAAGGTGTTAGGCACCCCTCTTTGCCCAGCCGTGAGACTGGCCCATAATTGTTTGACATAAGATTAACGCATGCTTTATGTAATTCTAGCAAGTAAATTGATTAATTAGCCTTTAAACAGTTAATGGTGAGCCAAGGCTGTAATTGAAGTCATGCATCAGAAAAGCAGAATAAAACAAACTGTCCCAGGGAGATGGATCCCGCGGCCGGTGAATGGATGTCACGGCCGAGGGATCCTCCTGGTTTTATGTATCGGCCGAGGGATTGATTCCCCAGCCAATGTTCTTCCTCACACCAGACCGAACGATTAGCAGATAATCAAAGAGGTACGATTAAGCATAAGAATGGAAAATAAATTGAACCAGAGGCCCCTGGGCCTCACCACCTTGATCCCTCAGTAGCTTGATTGCTTCGGATTGAGGGTGATTGACTGATTGCTTCTTGAAACCCTAGGGTTAGGGTTTGAACTTCGGGGTTTGGATCGTCGGATTATGGCTGCCTTCAGAAGGTTGGGGCTTTTGTAGAGGGGATATGAGAGTGTATTTTTGCAGAGTTTCGTGGTGGATGGGGAGGTGTTGGTCTCTCAATTTCAGAGCCGAAGCCCTCTTCATATAGGCACTAGGGATGGCACAACTCGTCCAATCAAAACGCACCGTGGGAATTGGAGTTGGGGAGTGATTAAAACTCTTCATAGTGATCCCTGAACGTGGCCGGAACGCATCAGAAAAAGGCTGCTAGGGTTTTGTGAGCGGATCAAACGATTGACAGAACGTTACAGAATCTGGAAAACAGAAGATCTGGCGACCGAACAAAGGATCTGGTGGTCGAAGGAATGATATTAAGGCCAAAGGATAGATCTGGCGGCCGGCTAATCGATCTCTCAGGGAGTTTTACAAGCAATAGGCTTCACGGGTGAAGAATTGAAGTTGGGGCCGTGTGATCAATGTCACGGCCGACAGATGGATTCTCCTGGGATACTGTACTTCTGTCTGAAAGGCTATTTGGCTCTGGATTGGTTCCTCTAAGTGGCTAAAAGTTCTTACCGAAAGTCCCAGGGTTCACAGGAAGTCAATCAGCAATCACTGTATCCATATCATCAACGGGATGGTCCCTAAGGTGGGACTTGAAATAATTGTTAGGCCAAAGTGGGGTGTCTACAGATGCCCCTCTTTGACTGAACTTAGACAGATCGCGAGACATGTTTAAGTAAGAGTCAAAGCTGTAAAAGCAACTCAATTTGGTCCAACCACTATTCTAAGGGGTTTTTTGAAAAAGGTTTTTGTTTTGGTCGGGCCGGGAGGCTGCCTTCGTATTCCATAGGGGAAATTCAGACCAACCGTAGTTCGGAAGGGCAATAAAGAAAAAGAAAAAGTTTAGAGGGTTAGGAACAGAAGACGTACCTTCAGGCTTTAAAAGCCGTAGTGCAACGTACCTAGGTTGAGCCAGGATTTTGGCGAAGGATTGTAGACACCTCCCAAACGGGGCATCGCCATACAGATTGATCATGTTTGTTTGCTCGATTGGTTGCTTGCTTTGTAAACCAAAATCATGGACATTCCCATGGCTAGGAACATCGCCACATGATAGCGGTTATCATCAAAACAGAGTCGCCACCCAGTTTATTAAAATTGGGAAAATAGATAGAGATTCTGGACACGGGAGCCAAAAGTACAATAAGGGGAAGGTGTTAGGCACCCCTCTTTGCCCAGTCGTGAGACTGGCCCATAATCGTTCAACATAAGACATATAGATGCTTTGTTTAATTCCAACACATAGTCTGTTTAATTAATCCTTTAAACAGTAAGTAAAGTGAGCCAGGACTGTAATTGAAACATGCATCAGAAAGCAGGAAACAAAGCAAAGCTGTCCCAGGGGAATGGATCCCGCGGCCAGTGAATTGATGTCACGGCCGAGGGATCCTCCTGGTTTGATGTATCGGCCGAGGGATCGAAGCCCCGGTTGATGTTCTTTCTCACACCAGACAGAAACGTTAGTAGATAATCAAAACGCTAAGATTATGATTATTGACAAAAAAATAAAACAAA
This sequence comes from Rhododendron griersonianum, assembly GCA_018127125.1. Lineage (NCBI taxonomy): Eukaryota > Viridiplantae > Streptophyta > Magnoliopsida > Ericales > Ericaceae > Rhododendron > Rhododendron griersonianum. Next base: position 24,722,395 of record CM030791.1, on the reverse strand, counting down.
CCAGAGGCCGTTGGGCCTCACCACCTTGATCCCTCAGTTGCTTGATTGCTTCGGATTGGGTGTGATTGACTGATTGCTTGATTGAAAACCTAGGGTTAGGGTTTAAACTTTGGGGTTTGATCGTCGGATTGATGGCGGCCTTCGGGAGGTTAGGGCTTTTGAAGTGGGGGTTTGAGAGAGTATTTTGACAGAGTTTCGTGGCTTGAGAGGGTGTATTCCCTTGTTAATTTTTGTGTGTTTATTTTCGGAGTCCAAAGGCCCTTTATATAGGCAATTAATGACTCACTCCGGCCAATCAAATGGCATGATTGCAATTGCAATTGCAATGCAACTCAAACTCTTTGTCGCAATCTCTGAACGTAGCCCGAACGCATCGGGAAGGTAGTGTAGTTGGATCAAACGTCTGATAGAACGTTCCAGAGTCTGGAAAAAGGACGATCTGGCGGCCGAGTAATAGATCACACAGCCGAGGAATAGATGTTGCGGCCGAGGGATTGATCTCTCAGGGAGATTTTGCTAGCAACAGGTTGCTCAGGTGAGGAAATGATGTTAAGGCTGTTAGATCGATGTTACGGCCGACAGATGGATTCTCTTAGGCTTCTGTATTTTCTGTCTGAAAGGCTGTATGGCTCTGATTGGGTCCTCTAAGTGGCTCAAAGTTCTTACCGAAAGTCCTAAGGTTCTCAAGAAGGCAATCAGCAATCACTGTATCCATTTCATCATCGCGATGGTCCCAAGGTGGGACTTGAAATAATCGTTAGGCCAAATTGGGGTGTCTACAGATGCCCCTCTTTGACTGAGCTCAGACGGATCGCAAGACATGTTCGAGTAATAGTCAAAGCTGTAAAAAGCAACTCAATTTGGTCCAACCACTATTCCAAGGGGTTTTTTGAAAAAGGTTTTTGTTATGGTCGGGCCGGGAGGTTGCCTACGTATTCCAAAGGGGAAATTCAGACCAACCGTAGTTTGGGCAATAAAGAAAAGTAAAAAGTTTGAAGGGTTAGAGACAGAAGACGTACCTTAGGGCTTACAAAGCCGTAGTGCAACGTACCTAGACTTAGCCAGGGTTTTGGCAGAAGATAGTTGAAGGAGCGCTGGGCTGCCGAGGGAGTTTTTGCGGAGAGCTTCCTTAGTATTTTGGGGTAGATCAGTACACGGCAGGTGCGTTTGCTTTTCTTGATCATCCTTACTTTGACTAAAAGGAGCTCGGTAGAGTAGCCTATCCTTGCGAATGAGCTGGAAGGAATTGATGTAATGGGGTCCAAACCATCTGCTGGGGATGAATTGGATGCCGGTTTGTTTTTGAGATATGGGGGGCGCAGGGCCAGTAACTATAGCACGGAGCTTTGGGGATGAGGGAACTGAGGCACGGAACCGGTTGTAGTCATGAGGAGTGAACCTGAGGTGATGGTTTCTGACGTGATGGAACCGAGGCGCGGGGCCGGTTGTGGTTGCAAGGCGAGAGCCTAAGGTGATAGGATTGAGGCGTGGAGCCTGCTGTGGTTATGAGGCAAGAGCCTGAAGTGATCGGAGCTTAGAGCTTGATAGAACCGAAGCGCGGAGCTGGTATTGATCATAAGGCGAGAGCCTGAGGTGTCAGAGCTTAGGGCTTGTCATGTTTGAACTGAAGCGTAGAGCTGGTTGCATTCTGATGGTCTGTGCACGGAGCTTTCTCATCATAAGTTTTGGCGTAGAGCCAAAGGATCGAGGCGGTGGACCGATCAATAAAACCGAGGCGTAGAGCTGGTTGATTGCAGGGTTGACCTATTTCATGAGAGATATGCAGAGTGTATATGTGTGATGGTGGTTGTTAGATGTGAACAGATATGATGATGCAGACTCGATGTGATAATGGTGATGCAATATGTGCACGGGTCCGTGTGTGTGTGTTTGTTTTAAGCTTAGAGATTCTATCAAGTTCCGAACTTGAGCATTCAGAGCGTAGAGCTCGAGCATTCGGACGGCAGAATCCGAGCATTCAAAGTACAGGTTTTGAGCATCTAGTACGCAGTGGTTGGGCATCCAAGCGTAGAGCTTGAGCATTCAAGTGTAGAACTTGAGCATCCAGTACACAGTGGTTGGGTATTCGAAGAGCTTCGAGCACTTAAAATGTCAGATTTTGAGCATTCAGGCGTAGAGCCTGAGAATGATGATGTCTTGATTGTTGGGGGCGGCGTAGAGCCTGTTGAGATAGCCATGGCTTCGAGCCAGTTGAAACGGTGGGCTTGGAGCCGCTGAGTTGATAGATGAGGGCGTAGAGCCGCTGAGTCGAGGGCTTGGAGCCGCTAAGTGAATGTATACGGGCGTAGAGCCGCTAGAATAGTTGTTACGGCTTGGAGCCAATTGAGATAATAGGCGTAGAGCCGCTGAGTTGGTAGGTGAGGGCGTAGAGCCGCTGAGTCAAGGGTTTGGAGCCGCTGAGTGAATGTATACGGGCGTAGAGCCGCTAGAATGGTTGTTACGGCTTAGAGCCAATTTGAGATAATGGGCGTGGAGCCGCTGAATGAACCTAGAGCTGTTGAGTGATAATGGGCTTCGAGCCGCTGGGAAGGTGAATATGGGCATAGAGCCACTGTGATAATGGGCTTTGAGCCACTGAGATGGTGAATGCGGGCATAGAGCCTGAGCGACTTAATAGAGGTGAAACTGCGTAGAGCTACTGATGTAATGAGATGGCGGGCGTAGAGCCGCTGTGTGAGTGAGATAGTGAATGCGAGGCTGCTGAGCGGCTTGAGCGATGAGCATGGGGTGCTGCTGAGTTGTTTGATAGTGATGAATAGCAGAGCTGCTGAATGTTCTGATTTGCTTCGGCCAGCAGTTTGTGGAGAGAGAGCTTCCCCATGCTTGGATATGCCCCCAAGGCTAGTTCTGATTACGTTGTATCGGCTTGGGGATGCCCCCAAGGCTACTTTGTTGGTCGAAGATTCAGAAGTCCATGATTGCTTGGGTTTGGTGTGTAGAGACTCGCAAACTTGTTTTAATTTCGGAAATCGTTTATTTCGTTAAGTAGTTGTATTGTTAGTAAAATCGCTCGTATGTTGTGGGGGTGTACGGAGATACGTATCCGGATGTGTATCGGACTTTCGGAGAATGGTAAAATGTTAATTTTGATGTTGTATTGATGTTTGAAAGTGTTGGTACCAAGTCGGGTTCGTTTCGGTGTCCGTTGAAAAATCCTTTCTTTCGGCCCAGCATGAACCGGTACGACCTTTTCCCCGTACCGGTACATGGTGTTCAGAAATTGTGTTTTTTGACATTTTGAAGGTTCATGAACCGGTACGACCTTTTCCCCGTACCGGTACATGGTCTATTTTCTGCACTTTTTCGGCACGCTTTTTGGACCACTATAAATACTCCTTTTTGTCATTTTCCACACCATTTGGCCACGAAAACAGATCTAAACACCCCCTCTCACCTACCCAACTCCAATCTCACCCAAGATCCTTGATTTCAAGATCAAATCTTCAAGATCCAAGGGTTTTCCTCTTCAAAATCTCATGATTCTTGCATTTGGTGAACCAAGGGTGAGTTTTATGTTCTTGTTCTCTCTCCTTGATACAAACCCACGTTTTTCTCTATCTCCTCTCGATTATTGGTTGATCTTTGTTTGTCCTTCGTGTTTGTGGACTTTATTCACTCTAGATCTTGTACCCAAGCTCGGGTGAGGCTTGTCTTTGAAGGATTCAAGCTTTTGCTCTTAGTGGACCTAGGGTTTTGCTCAAAACCCACTTCGGTAAGGATTTCTCTCATTCTCTACATGTTCTAAGTTGATTAAGTATGTTTTGGGTGTTTGAATGCTACTTATAGTTGAATAGAGTGAATGTGGCTTGGTGATTGCATATTCCATTGAAAATGGGCACAATAATCTTGATTGTTATAGTTCATGAGCTTGTTGTAACGTATTTGATAATGTCCGTATGCGTTAAATGTGGTTAAGGCGCCGGTCTTGATTGTGGTGATAATAGAGTCGTTGTTGAGTGATGAATGTGGAGTATATTGTGACGCAAGGGGTGGAAACACAACTCGCAAGGGGTGGAAATGGGTTGGAGGAAGTGTGTGTGTGAGTGTGTGTGTGTGTGTGTGAGTGTGAGAATTGGTATGTTACTTGAAATAGTATTGACTTGCGTTGTTGGACCTTGTCATGTAATTCAATTCGCCACATTCATGCTTATCATCTTATTGCATATGGAATATGTAGAGAACTTCCTACTGGGCTCTAGTAGCTCAACAAAATCCTTCTTTTCAGGTTTAAACGCCGGTCAGTAGCGAGCATGTTTCGAGCATAATGATATGAAGTCCCCTTTTGGAAGCTAAATGTATCTTAGTTACGTAACCATCTTAGTAATGACCCCTTTTGATTAAAGATGGCTCTGTAACTAATTTTGCACTTGTAACATCTTTTGGTAACGGTTTGTAATATTCTAAACGCTTCGTACTTATAATTAGTTTAATTTGGGCCTCGGAGCCAAGGTTGTTATTTATGTAAACTTGGGGACTTGATTCGTATTTGAACAGGTGGGAACTCTCTTTTGGGGTATTATTTACTTAATGCGAGGATCTTTTATTGATATGGTTTATTATATTATGTTAATAATCGAGGGCATGACAAATTGGTATCAGAGCAACTAGGTTTGAATACTTTGAGACCGTGGGGAGACTTCTAGTCTCATGGGTTCAAAAGTCACGCCATTTGCATAACATAGATGTGTTTATTTGCATTGATCGTTACTTGGCTTATGTGGCATTGCATTTTAAACATGATAGGATGGCGTTGAGTTGATTTGGCTCTTGTTGGGATAGTTGGGGGTTTAGACCTCATTAAATGATGTCGTCGTTAATGAATTTCTCTTTCTTATATACTTGTAGCTAGATGCCTCCGAGAACGCGTGCTAGAGCAGGTGAGGCCGAGAGTTGGGGTGGCCGTGGTCGTGGCCGAAGGGAACCGATTGAGGATGAGATTAGTCAGCATGGGGAGAATCCGAGTGGGAATTCGGGGGAAGGGGCCGAGCATGGTCGAGGAGAGGAAGCACCGGTCATTCAAAATCCTTTTGCTAGGGACTTCGTCGCGGCTCTTGCGGCCGCTAACCTATTAAACCCCGCACCAAGGGAAGGTGCTGAGAGTCGTGCTTTGTCGGCTATGAGGGAATTCAGCCGTAGGAATCCACCGACGTTCGATGGGTCGAGTAGTGACCCTCTTGTGGCCGATCACTGGCTAGCTCAGATTCGAAAGCTTTTTAGGGCTCTTGGGATTACAGAGGATGACTTACGGGTAAACATCGTGGCCGTTCAACTTACCGGGGAAGCGAATGAGTGGTGGGAGTCGGTGTTAGAATCGAGAAAGGATGCGAGGAGGGCGGCGAGGACCGCGGCTCAAGCAAATGAGCCGGATGTGGAGAACTTAACTTGGGCCGAGTTCGAAATGCTCTTCGAGGAGCAATACTTTCCGGAGACTAGCCGTGACCAATTGAGAGAGGAATTTGAGAAATTAGAACAGGAGAATATGACCGTGTCGGAGTACGCTTTAAAGTTCCAATCCTTATCCCGTTTTGCGCCGGAATTGGTGGCAATTGACGAAAGAAAATGTAGGCGGTTCGAGAGAGGTTTACACGACACTGTGAAGAAGTTTGTGATGGCACAACGCAAGGGGAAGTTTTCTGAGGTTGTGGAGTGTGCGAGGAGTATCGAGACTCCGAGGGAAGCGCCGAGAAATTCGAAGGCTTGGGAACCGAGGCAACCGGTTGGGGGCGTGAGCTCTTCTTCGGGGAGTTTTGGTAGTCAGGGGAGGAAGAGGCAACGAGATCAATTTTCGGCTTCGCAAGGTCCGTCAAACTTTAGACCTCAATCTTCTTCGTCGTTTGGGACCCGGGGAAATTTGAATAGGCCTCCGATTGTGTGTCACGAGTGTGGTCAAGCGGGGCACATTCGTGCTCAGTGTCCGCAGTTATTGGGTACGTGTTTTACTTGTGGGAAGGCCGGTCATTTTGCTAGGAATTGTCCGCTTGGGGAAGGGACACGAAGCGAATCGGGTTCGGTGCAGCAACCGAGGGGTGGTCAGAGTTCAGGTCGGCAATCATTTCGGGGTAATCAGAGGCAGCAACAGTCTCACTTCCGTCAGACCACGTCAGCTCAGGGATCTCAGGCTGAGAGAGGGGCGAGTTTGTTAGCACCTACTCAGAGTTCTGGTCAGCGGGGTGGACACGTTCAGGGTCAGATGACTCAGGGAAGGGCTTTTGCTATCACTTCAGCCATTCCGCCACCACCACCTGTCACTTCTCAGACCCCAGAGGCTTCGGTCGTAAGGGGTACATTTCTGTTGTTTAACTCCTTTGCTAGAGTGTTATTTGATTCTGGAGCATCGAATTCTTTCATTGCTGCATCTTTTGTTTGTGCTTTGGAATTGGAAATCGAGAAAATTAGTCCTCCGTTGTTTGTTGAGACACCTATAGGGGGTAGGTCGCCGTTAGATCGTGTCTGCCGGGATTGTGAACTTATCATTCGAGATCGTCGTTTTACTTTTGACTTCATCGTGCTAAATATGTCGAGTTTCGATCTCATATTGGGAATGGATTGGTTGTCTACATTCCACGCTACCATTGATTGTTTCAAGCGTCGAGTCCATATTTGTCCGCCTGAGGGTCCTTGTTTTGAGTTCTTCGGGGAGCGACGGGAACCGTTAGAACCGTATCTGTGTGGGTCTCGAGAGCAGGAGTCGATGTATGTCTTGTTAGCAAGTTTGGCCTTAGATGAGGACATATCCGCGCGTGGGGAATTACCCCTTGTTGTTTGTGACTTTCCAGACGTATTTCCGAAGGAGTTGCCTGGTTTACCACTCGAAAGGGAGATCGAATTTTCTATTGACTTGCTTCCTGGTACTGCTCCCATTTCTGTACCTCCTTATCGTTTCGCGCCCGCCGAGTTGAGGGAATTAAAGACTCAATTGCAAGAATTGGAAGGTTTGGGGTTTATTCGTCCAAGTACGTCACCGTGGGGAGCACCGGCATTGTTTGCTCAAAAGAAAGATGGGTCGCTTCGTTTGTGCATCGATTATCGTAAGTTAAACCGTGTCACAATTAAGAATAAGTACCCAATGCCTAGAATCGACGATTTGTTTGACCAGCTTCGAGGTGCAACTTGTTTCTCTAAGATTGATTTGAGGTCCGGTTATCATCAAGTAAGGGTTCGGAGGGAAGACATTCCTAAGACCGCTTTTCGTACTCGTTATGGCCACTACAAATTCGTTGTTATGCCTTTTGGGTTGACGAACGCACCGGCAACTTTCATGGATTTGATGAACCGCATCTTTCGTGTCTATCTTGATCGTTTCGTGGTCGTTTTTGTAGACGATATCCTTATCCACTCACCTTCGGAGGAGGAACACCAATCTCATCTTTCTATCGTTCTTGAACTCTTGAGAGAGAACCAATTGTACGCCAAACTTAGCAAGTGTGAATTTTGGTTGTCCGAGGTTAAGTTTTTGGGTCACGTTGTATCGAGGATGGGGTGTCTGTTGATCCGGGAAAGATAGAGTCCGTGACGAATTGGCAACGACCGAAGAGTGTTTTTGAAATCCGTAGCTTTTTGGGCTTGGCCGGATACTATCGTCGTTTCGTCCTTGATTTCTCCCGTCTAGCGGCTCCGATGACTAGACTAACTCGTAAAGGAACTCGTTTCGTTTGGAATGACGCGTGTGAGAAAGCCTTTGAAGAATTGAAGAGGAGGTTGACTACCGCGCCGGTTTTGGTTGTGCCTGAACGGGGAGTCGGTTATTCAGTGTACTGTGATGCTTCGAAAGAAGGGTTAGGGTGCGTATTGATGCAGTTGGGGCGAGTGGTAGCGTACGGATCGCGGCAATTGAAGACTCACGAGCGGAATTACCCTACCCATGATTTAGAACTTGCGGCCGTCGTTTTTGCTTTAAAGAGTTGGCGCATTATCTTTACGGTGAGAGATTCGAGGTGTTTTCCGATCATAAGAGTCTTAAGTATTTGTTTTCTCAAAAGGAACTCAATCTACGTCAACGCCGTTGGATGGAACACCTAGAAGATTACGATTTTGAGTTGCAATACCACCCGGGAAAGGCGAACGTTGTAGCGGACGCTTTAAGTAGAAAATCGACGCACCTCGCGAGTTTAGCTATCCATGAATGGAAAACAATGAACGACTTAGGTTCGTATGCATTGCATTTCGAGGAAGTTCGAGAGGGAGTCACCTTATGTAACTTAACCGTTCAATCAACCTTGTCGACCCGAGTAATTGAGGCCCAACAACAAGATGAAGAAGCGGGAGAGTTTCGCGCCAAGTTTCTTAGCGGAAATGCTCAAGAGGGGTGGATGATCCATGCCAATCAAGGTTTACGATACCAAGGAAAATTGTTCGTACCCGTTTCGTGTCGGGAGGAAATCTTGCGAGAATTTCACCATTCGCCTTTAGCCGTGCATCCGGGGGGAACGAAAATGTACCATGACTTGCGTAGACAGTTTTGGTGGCCGGGAATGAAGAGAGATGTTGTCGTTTTTGTATCCAAATACCTTATGTGCCAGCAAGTCAAAGCCGAACATCAACGACCCGCCGGGGAGTTGCAACCGTTGCCAATGGCCGAGTGGAAGTGGGAGAACGTGACTATGGACTTTGTTACCGGTTTGCCGAGGTCGTCGAAGGGGCATGATGCCATATGGGTGATAGTTGATCGATTGACCAAGTCAGCGCATTTCTTACCTATCCAGGTTTCGGATTCGATTGATACACTTAATCGATTATATATCCGTGAGATTATCCGCCTTCATGGAATACCTGTTTCTATCGTGTCCGATCGAGATCCAAGGTTTACCGCGCGTTTTTGGCAAATTTTACAAGCCGCTCTTGGCACCAACTTGTTATTTAGCACCGCGTATCATCCTCAAACGGATGGGCAATCCGAGAGAACGATCCAAATTTTAGAAGATATGCTTCGGGCTTGCGTTATGGATTTCCGGGGAAGTTGGGAAGATCACCTACCGTTAGTCGAATTCGCGTACAATAATAGTTACCAATCTAGTATCGAGATGGCACCGTATGAGGCTTTGTATGGGCGACCGTGTCGATCACCCGTTTGTTGGACCGAGTTGGGCGAGGCTACTTTGGTTGGGCCAGAATTGATTCAAGAGATTTCCGAAAGCATGAGAGCGATTCGTCTACGTCTTCTTGAAGCACAAAAGAGAACCACCGAGCAAGTCAAAGTGATTCGTCAACGATTGTTAATCGCACAAAGTAGGCAAAAGAGTTACGCTGATCGCCATCGCCGACCGTTATCTTTTGAAGTGGGGGATCACGTGTTCCTTAAGGTATCGCCACGTCGGGGACTATCGCGTTTTGGGCAAAAAGGGAAGCTTTCACCGCGTTTCATTGGACCGTTTGACATTATCGAGAAGATTGGGGAAGTTGCATATCGATTGGCCTTGCCACCAAGGTTATCGGGAGTTCACAATGTATTTCACGTATCAATGTTGCGAAAGTACAAGCCAGATCCGTCTCATGTCTTAGAGTGGTCCGAAATGGAGTTGGAAGCTGATGCGTCTTATGGGGAGGAGCCAATACGTATTCTAGATTCATGTGACCAAGTCTTGAGGGGCAAGACTATTCCGTTAGTGCGAGTTCTGTGGAGTCATCTCGGGAAAGAAGAGTCGACGTGGGAAAGGGAAGACGAGATTAGGGAGAAGTATCCGCATCTATTTTCAAGTTGAATCAATGTAAAATCCCGAATTTCGGTTTTGTGAATGTTAGTTTGATTGTTTCATGACATGTGTTGTGGTATAGGCATGATTACTTGATGCATAAGTCTGTTTGACTTAAATTGTAAATTTCGGGACGAAATTTCTTTAAGGAGGATGGATTGTAGAGACTCGCAAACTTGTTTTAATTTCGGAAATCGTTTATTTCGTTAAGTAGTTGTATTGTTAGTAAAATCGCTCGTATGTTGTGGGGGTGTACGGAGATACGTATCCGGATGTGTATCGGACTTTCGGAGAATGGTAAAATGTTAATTTTGATGTTGTATTGATGTTTGAAAGTGTTGGTACCAAGTCGGGTTCGTTTCGGTGTCCGTTGAAAAATCCTTTCTTTCGGCCCAGCATGAACCGGTACGACCTTTTCCCCGTACCGGTACATGGTGTTCAGAAATTGTGTTTTTTGACATTTTGAAGGTTCATGAACCGGTACGACCTTTTCCCCGTACCGGTACATGGTCTGTTTTCTGCACTTTTTCAGCACGCTTTTTGGACCACTATAAATACTCCTTTTTGTCATTTTCCACACCATTTGGCCACGAAAACAGATCTAAACACCCCCTCTCACCTACCCAACTCCAATCTCACCCAAGATCCTTGATTTCAAGATCAAATCTTCAAGATCCAAGGGTTTTCCTCTTCAAAATCTCATGATTCTTGCATTTGGTGAACCAAGGGTGAGTTTTATGTTCTTGTTCTCTCTCCTTGATACAAACCCACGTTTTTCTCTCTCTCATCTCGATTATTGGTTGATCTTTGTTTGTCCTTCGTGTTTGTGGACTTTATTCACTCTAGATCTTGTACCCAAGCTCGGGTGAGGCTTGTCTTTGAAGGATTCAAGCTTTTGCTCTTAGTGGACCTAGGGTTTTGCTCAAAACCCACTTCGGTAGGGATTTCTCTCATTCTCTACATGTTCTAAGTTGATTAAGTATGTTTTGGGTGTTTGAATGCTACTTATAGTTGAATAGAGTGAATGTGGCTTGGTGATTGCATATTCCATTGAAAATGGGCACAATAATCTTGATTGTTATAGTTCATGAGCTTGTTGTAACGTATTTGATAATGTCCGTATGCGTTAAATGTGGTTAAGGCGCCGGTCTTGATTGTGGTGATAATAGAGTCGTTGTTGTGTGATGAATGTGGAGTATATTGTGACGCAAGGGGTGGAAACACAAGAATCGCAAGGGGTGGAAACACAACTCGCAAGGGGTGGAAATGGGTTGGAGGAAGTGTGTGTGTGAGTGTGTGTGTGTGTGAGAATTGGTATGTTACTTGAAATAGTATTGACTTGCGTTGTTGGACCTTGTCATGTAATTCAATTCGCCGCATTTATGCTTATCATCTTATTGCATATGGAATATGTAGAGAACTTCCTACTGGGCTCTAGTAGCTCAACAAAATCCTTCTTTTCAGGTTTAAACGCCGGTCAGTAGCGAGCATGTTTCGAGCATAATGATATGAAGACCCCTTTTGGAAGCTAAATGTATCTTAGTTACGTAACCATCTTAGTAATGACCCCTTTTGATTAAAGATGGCTCTATAACTAATTTTGCACTTGTAACATTTTTTGGTAACGGTTTGTAATATTCTAAACGCTTCGTACTTATAATTAGTTTAATTTGGGCCTCGGAGCCAAGGTTGTTATTTATGTAAACTTGGGGACTTGATTCGTATTTGAACAGGTGGGAACTCTCTTTTGGGGTATTATTTACTTAATGCGAGGATCTTTTATTGATATGGTTTATTATATTATGTTAAGAATCGAGGGCGTGACATGGTGCACTAAGCAAAATCTGATTTTGCTGAGGGGAATGGATTAGAGGGGCCAGGAGATCGATCTCTCGGCCGAAGGATTGATGTCTCGGCCGAATTATCGATGTTTCGGCCGTGTGATCCCTTTATTTCCAGAGGCCTATGAAAACCGAGGCCGCTGTGTCTTTTCATTTTATTTTCTTCTCTTCTCTCTCTATCCTCTGCGTCCGAGAGACTCGTCAAGAACATCTTTGTTTCTTGTTAGCTCCGGGCCATGGATATCATGTGGCTGATGATCGCGGAGGGAGACCGCGCTGTTCTTGGTCCTGTCTTGACGCTTGATTAGGGACCCTTGCATGGGTAGCTTGCTTCCGTGACGCGGAACTCCTGGGATGGTGCTTGTACATGATAGGGTGGTTTTTCTGTGCCACCGGTGTCTTTCTTGCACCGCAGTGCTTCTTTGGTACACGCCGTCCTGGGAGTGTCCTCTTCTTTTTTGCAGCTGGTCTCTGGTGTTCAGACCACAAGAGGGTTTGGCATCCTCTTCTCCTTCCTTTTTTTGTTTTTCTATTTCTCTTCCTGCATAGGTTAGTTTGACAGGAAATCGATGTATAGTTTGTTTAGGAAATATGGGATGATCCACCTTGTGATGTAAAAAGCTTTCGTTATATGAAACAAAAATCTTTTGCTCTGTTATGTGATTGTGTACGCTATATCTACGTTGTTTGTGTGCGATAATCTTGTTAATTCAGTGAAACAAACTGAACCGTGGAGACAGTCTGTAAAACAGCCGTTCTTGCGGCCGATCTAATGATTACGCGGCCGAGGCTTATATCTGGCGGCCGAAGGATCGTTTTGTCTGCCTGGGTTTGACTTGTAGGTCAACCTTGATTTTCACGGGCCGATGGATAGATCCTACGGCCGTCATATCGAAGTGCCGGCTAAGAGACCGACCAAATTACCGAGGATTAAGAATCCGATTCCGATTCGAACTTAGACTCGACTTAGTTCTATAAATACACGTTCTACAAACCTGATAGCATTGTCAGTAGCAATTCCTTGCACATGGCACAACCAGTCCTTGATCAGTGGTTGGATTCCTTTAATGTCATCGACCATTTACACTTTAAGTCCTTTGGCATGGACTTTCTCTTCTCCCTTCGTCAAATTCCCGTGAATTTTGCTTTCCTTAGGGCAGCCACCAGTTTGTGGGATCTTGCTTTTCACGTCTTTCGATTTAAGAGAGAGGAATTGTGTCCGACTATTGAGGAGTTTGCAGCCATCATGGGTCATTCGGATAGAGAGGGTTTCGTTGTCCCTAATCCTTTGTTCAACCGAGGTGATCTCTTGAAAGATTTGCTCCAAGTTCAGAAACATGAAGCTAGGTTCTTTTGTGGGCAGCATGCCCTGGAAATTCCGGTTTCCAAAATGCAAGGGACCGGATCGAGGGAGCGCGAGTGCAGGTGGCAAGCGCTCAAAAATACAGAGTCGCCACTTGAGTTTTGAAGGTCCGACACTCAAGGAACCGTATTTCAAAGCACCTGCCGCGCTGTTTGATTTGAAAAAGTTAAGGAACCAGTCCGTCATAACCATATCTGGGTTCGGGAGCCAGGTTACGAGAGGGGAAGGGTTTTATGGCACCCCTCTCGCCCAATCCGGAGATCAGTCTCTACTTAGGCATTTTGAAAACATTGCGATTCTTCTTTTATTAATCGATTTTAGCCAATTAGGGCGGGGGAACAGTTAATCGGGATTTAAAACTGTAACATGTTTGCAGGATGTGATAGATGGCATGGATGAGCAGTTAGTGTAGGATGAGAACAGACTCTTGTGGGAGTTTAAACAGACTGGAAAGCTCCTGTCTTGGAGTGTCGTGCACAGGAAAAAACCAGTATGCACTGATCAAGTCAATGCATGCTGACCAAACCTGCGCACGCTACTACAAGACCTGCGTGCGCCAGTAAGCCTAAGCCCATAGCTCTTATTCTCAAACCCTCTGGGCTCTGGAAGGACCAGTGCACACCCAAGACAAACCAAGCAGTTTAAACTCTCTGGGCTTTGGAAGGACAAGTGCACACCCAGGACAAACCAAGCAGTTTATGCAGTCATAATATACAGTTTAAAGGCTGAAAAGCCTAATAAATAAACAAAAACACCCCATAAACAGTGTGGGGACAAAATAATAGCCTAAAACCAAGTTAAACATGCAAGGCCAGCCACTGATCGGGAACAGAATGGAACCGTCGCGCGAGGGTTCCGAACAGTCGCGCAACGGTGCGCCCGGGCACACTGGTCAACGCTCCATTTGACTATCGCGCGAGGGTTTGGGTGTAGCGCGCGATGGTTCGAGCCAACTTTCCAGTGTCTGGTTTTTCACGTCCTGGGTTCTGAGACAGGTCCAGAATGATCCCAGGGGTACTCCAACAGAACAGAACTAAATATTGAAATGCAAGCTAACAATTTAAGCTCTAAGAAAAGCAGTAAACTGGTTTTTTGCATGCTTCACAGTGACTTAATACCAAAATAAACTACTCAACAGCTATGGAAATAACCAAAAATAAGAAATGACCAGCACCCTTTCCCCACGTGGTCCATTCTCGTGCAAACAGAACTGTCGCGCTAGTGAGTGGGACCATCGCGCGAGGGTTTGCTTGGCCACGGTTTTTGAAACCTTGCTAGCTTTAGGGCCAGGACTGGTATTGATTACCAGCCTTGACCCTGCCAGCCCCCCTCAGGGATCAGAACAAAAAAACAGTAGGTATGCTATACCTAAATTGAGTTTGAACGGATGATTGAGCTTTGAGGTTTGAGGCTTGAGGTTGAATGAGATGATAGAGCTTGAAAAATAAGTGTATGAGGATGACTTGAGTGAGGGAGTATCAAGTGTATTTGAAAAGTTGGAACCCTTATAACTTCCTTCTCCTTCTTTATTTCTTTTCTTTTTTTTGGGAACCCTTTAATGGAAGAACCAAGGGGGGTATATATAGGAGGAGAGGTGGGAATGGTGTATGGAGGAGAAAGAACCAACCAAGAAGGGTTGGTTTTGCTTTGGTGGCCAAATTGCATCCTTTGAAAAGGTAAGGTGATGCAAACAGAGGAGTTCAGCCAGTCCACGAGGTCTGGCTGAGGGTGGCATTGGTGGCCAAGTTTCTGCCACTGGAAAAATAGGTGGGGACTGAACCATCGCGCGATGGTTCCAAACTGTCGCGCGAGGGTGCGCCCGGGCGCGCGATGGTTGCACCCTGGCGCGCGACGGTCAATGGTCAAACTTTGACTTTGACCATCGCGCGAGGGTTCCAAACTGTCGCGCCCTGGCGCACGTCAGTAGGGTTTTTGGCTTTTGGAAGTGGCTTAGGCTAGTTTAGGTTCTTGGGTTTTGCAAACACTCAAAGCTCAAACACTCGACATTCCCGGGGTGTTCTTGATCCATTTCATCATCGGGGAATCAAAAACCGTAAGTAAACTAATCTGGAAGCCCAGATTGGGGTGTCTACAGTAGCCCCGCTTTGATGGCACTTGGAGCACCATTGAATTGGTACAAGTAACGTCAAAGGTTTCTAGACACCCCTCAAGGCAATCCAGAGCAGAACATGCTAGCAAAGTAGACACGAATACTTAAAGAACCTGATTGGTTGAATAGACGGACGAACCGTCGCTAAGGATGGAAGTAGAAGTGGACGATTGCATCGCCGCTTGTTGATTGAATTTGGACAGGACAGGCTGTCGCTGCAGATGTTGACGGGACCGGCCGTCATTGCTGGGGATCAAGCTATCCTCGGCACAAAGTATTCCAACAAACACGGGTAGGTCGTGTCAGGCAGGTTGAATTCCATCTGTTGGGAATCAGAGCCTATCTCCTTATCAAAGACCATCCGAGACAGAGCAATAAGCCTGCTGGAAGATGCACTTTCGGTTAGACTGAGAGTGATTGTCGTTCGGGACAGGCCAAGACGGACTCTCCTGGGGAACAATCAGTTGCGGATGAACGGACCATCGAACGATGTTTTGGTCGTTGTTTGTGGATTTGACAGGACCGGCTGTCGGTGAAAGCGGACGGGGAGATCATTGTGCGGAGTGATCAAGCCGTTGAGAACTTGGACGGGAGGATCATCAGTATAAATGATCGAGCCGTTGGGGGAATTGACAGGATCAGCTGTCGGTGAATGTGGACGGGGAGATCATTATGCTGAGTGATCAAGCCGTTGGAGAAATTGACAGGAGGATCATCAGTATAAATGATCGAGCCATTGGGGAAATTGACAGGATCAGCTGTCGGTGAATGCGGACGGGGAGATCATTGTGCCGAGTGATCAAGCCGTTGAGAACTTGGACGGGAGGATCATCAGTATAAATGATCGAGCCGTTGGGGGATTTGACAGGATCAGCTGTCGGTGAATGCGGACGGGGAGATCATTGTGCTGAGTGATCAAGCCGTTGGGGGAATTGACAGGATCAGCTGTCGGTGAAAGCGGACGGGGAGATCATTGTGCCGAGTGATCAAGCCGTTGGGAACTTGGACGGGAGGATCATCAGTATAAATGATCGAACCGTTGGGGGAATTGACAGGATCAGCTGTCGGTGGAAGCGGACGGGGAGATCATCAGTATAAATGATCAAACCGTTGAAGCCTGGATGGGAGGATCAACAGTATAAATGATCAAACCGTTGAAGCCTGGATGGGAGGATCAACAGTATAAATAATCAAACCGTTGAAGCCTGGATGGGAGGATCAGCAGTATAAATGACCAAACCGTTGAAGCCTGGATGGGAGGATCAGCAGTATAAATGATCGAGCCGTTGGGGGATTTGACAGGATCAGCTGTCGGTGAATGCGGACGGGGAGATCATTGTGCTGAGTGATCAAGCCGTTGGGGGAATTGACAGGATCAGCTGTCGGTGAAAGCGGACGGGGAGATCATTGTGCCGAGTGATCAAGCCGTTGGGAACTTGGACGGGAGGATCATCAGTATAAATGATCGAACCGTTGGGGGAATTGACAGGATCAGCTGTCGGTGGAAGCGGACGGGGAGATCATTGTGCCGAGTGATCAAGCCGTTGGGAACTTGGACAGGAGGATCAACAGTATAAATGATCAAACCGTTGAAGCCTGGATGGGAGGATCAGCATTATAAATGACCAAACCGTTGAAGCCTGGATGGGAGGATCAGCAATATAAATGACCAAACCGTTGAAGTCTGGATGGGAGGATCAGCAGTATAAATTATCAAACCGTTGAAGCCTGGATGGGAGGATCAACAGTATAAATGATCAAACCATTGAATGACCGATATGGCTGACCGTCATGGATGATATGGCTGACCATCGTTGAATTGGGAGGGCAGATCGCTATAAAAAGTGATCGAGCCATTTGAAGTTGGACAGGACCGGCTGTCGTTGATTGAGACGGCGGATCGCTAAAAAAAGTGATCGAGCCATTGAGGTTGGACAGGACCGGCTGTCGTTGATAGAGACGGCGGATCACTATAAAAAGTGACCGAGCCATTGGAAATTGGACAGAACCGGCTGTCGTTGACAGAGACGGCGGATCGTTATAAAAAGTGACCGAGCCATTGAGGTTGAACAGGACCGGCTGTCGTTGATAGAGACGGCGGATCACTATAAAAAGTGACCGAGCCATTGGAAATTGGACAGAACCGGCTGTCGTTGACAGAGACGGCGGATCGCTATAAAAAGTGACCGAGCCATTGAGGTTGGACAGGACCGTGGTTGGACAGGACCGGCTGTCGTTGTGTTGATCCAAGTAGCACAAACAGTGGATAACATGGATAGAAGCAAGGCGGACTGCAGCTGGGGAGAAATTGGTGACAACTGCTGAGCTGTTTACTTGCTGCCTTCGATACCGGGCTGGCTTGCTTTGTCGCTTGATGGATTTTTCCTGTGTTCAACATTTGATATACACACAATATTCAAAGACATGTATAAAATATTGAAAATGCAGATGCAAGCTTAGGGCGGCTCCTAGAAGGACAACGACGCCTAAGGACTACCACTGAGCCTCATTACTGTACTGTCTGTGGTTCTGAGACATGCACCCAGATAGAAAGATGTTGAACGGGCGGGCGTGCCCCAGTTGACGTTTAGTAATGGAATTGGGCCTGCACGCCCTTTCTTTGATGCTTGGGTGGATGTGCCCCAGAGATGTCTTGCTTGGCTTTAGGCTGATGTGCCCTTGCTGCTTCAAGAGATTCTGCTGCTTGCGGATTACAGATACTAGGGTAGCAATGTAAAAATTGCATTTTCCAGTTTATTGACTCTCTTTTGCGAGTGTTGAAGAGAATGCGAAAACTGACCACTAATATCCAATTTGCATTGACAAGTGCTTTGAATCGACACACAGACGCGCGCACATATGTACAGACTCGCCTAGCTCGAACGAAAAAGGAGACAGAGTCCTGGGGTACAATGCAAACCCTTAGACACACGAAATATAATGAAATTTTGGGCATTAATGTGCCAAAACTCACGACATTCCCTAGACAAGTGAAACTGACACTTACGAAAAGACGCAAAAAAAAAAAGCACAAAGACCTGTACAAACAAAATCGAGAAAAGCATCCCGATATGACAGTTGATTGAAAAACCGGAAAAATGTCGCAAAAACGGACATAAGACGCAGATTACGACACGTATAGGCCCGGACTGAAACCGACACCCCCGTGCAGTCACATTAAGTCCATATGACTTGCATGGTTTGACAAGACTTGGCAAAAGCCCCTGGAACGACATTTGAGGGCAGTAGCAGACTGCTACTGCCTGTTGCAAGAAGCGTGTGCAGGTTTGAGACCAACGCGCATCACTTCGAATAAACGCGCTGCGGTTGCTTATACCAGACTTCGCTGAACTTAGAATAAACTGTGAGCCTGTTAAGGCCTCTAGCATTTCGTTCTGTTTTTTATGCTTCAATTATTTTTAAGACTTATGCTCAGCCTGTAAATTGAAGAAGCAGTTTGGTAATAAAATTGAAAGACGAAGGTTTTCCCCCTTCTGGTTCCTCCAATGAAGCTTGTCTTGATCTTCGATCCTCTTTGACCTTTGATGTGTACCAAAATGTCAACCATGGATCCAATTGATAGATCGTGACCGAGTCTCAAAGAAAGACTGCCTACGTATCCCAAGCTAGGGAATCAGGTCAAAACGTAGTTCAGGCCAAGGGTTAACTCTCGAGTATTTACCTCTCCTTTTGCGCTCTAACTTTTGCCTAGTACCGCCCATTCGGGTCTTCGGTCTAGCGAGCTTTGATTGATTGCCTATTCATTTTTGCCTAAACCACCTTCATAGGTTTTGGTCTAGCAGGCTGCTCTAACTTTTGCTTGGAACTGCCCACCCTTGGGGTTTTCAGCCCAACGAGCTTCTCTCAGGGAAAAGTTGCTTTTGAATTGATCCAGGTTGACCATGGTATTGAATTCGTTGCTGTCGAGGTCGAAGACCTTTGGTTGCAACCCTAGATAAAAATGGCTTTGATGACGCAGGGTCAAGAGTGCTTCAGTTGGCATGCCTTGCTCCGGACCGTTTTGTACACTTTCTCATTTGTGCTTGGCAGAACGCCACTATCATTGCTTTGAACATGGTACAAGGCCCGGAGCCTTCTGTGCTTTTGATTTCTGGATTGGCACCCGATAACAGGGGATTTGATGCTCCTTTGTCTCAGGATCAACGCGAGGCGTGACTTGATGAGACCATGCCAAGACGTCTATGAATTCTTCGAGCCTGTCTGACCGGGCACAATGCTCCTCTGGGGGCGGCTTTGAACCAATTGAACCATTGGGAGGTTATACTTGTCTTTCAAGTTTATTTGAAATTACTTCTTCTTTTAATAGGCTGAGCATGCCTTTCCGTCTTTCCTTTCGGCGAGGGAACACATTTCCTTGGGAATGATCCCATCGAAATCTATCCCTTCGTCATCAGGGTCGACACAGTTTATATAAAAGCCAGCGAAGCATGTAGAAGCAAGACGATGCATATCATAAAAACCCTCGGGGTTTGCCAAGTACAACAGACTCAAAACTTGAAACAAAAGCTACGACGTGGAGGGCCAAGAGGCACAACCTCCGACTCAGAGCTAGACTTAGACAAGCGCAAAAGACTCTGTGTCAGACTCAGACAAGACGCCAATGCAAACTAGATGCGGTTTTGAAAATGCGATTGTCAAAAAGCTACCCATAACTTCCATAAAGAGAGGTAGGATCCAGCGGGTGTCAGACCCAAGCAACAGCACTTTGGCCTCCTCAGCTTCTTCGACCAAACCTACTCGGTGCTCTTTTGATCAACGGACCTCAGCTGGTCAGTCCACTCCTGTGCAAGCCCCTCATCACTGTCAAACCAGATGTCGGCAGAGAAAGTCCCAATCGCACAAACAGCAGCCGGCAGGCTGTCCTCGGGCTCGGACGGGATGGGTACAATCGACTTGGAGCTCGGGTTGATTTGAGTAGAGTCGATTGATATTTGACCAACCAGAGGGTTAGACTCGTGCTGAGGCAAGGAGTCGAAAATGACATCGGGCTTTGGTGGAACTTGAATCGTGCCATCGTCAATAAGATCTTGAATCTCGTGTCGGAGACGCAAGCAGCTATCAGTGAGATGGCCAGGCATTTGGTGGAAGGCACAGAAATGGTTGGCATTGTAGTTGGCTGGAAAGACTTTGGGTGGAGAAGTTGGGGTCAAAAGTTTGAGGTGCCCAGACTTGATGAGTTTCTCCATTACTGCAGATAGAGATACCTCCAAGACAGAGAAACTCCGGGGTTGGGTTCGAGATCGGAGGCTTTGAGCGCTTCGAATTTGGTTGATATCGGCTGTTGATGGAGGTGGAGTTGTGATGATACCACAATCGACAAGATCTTGAACGGCATGTCGAAGCCGAAAATAGGCATTAGTAGAATGGCCAGGCATTTGATGGTAGGTGCAATAGAGGTTATGCTTGAAATTGGGTGATGGATTTTTGGGTAGAGGAGTTGGATTGAGGGGCTTGATGGAACCAGCATCGAGGAGCTTTTCATAAATTGAGGCCAAGGGCATAGAGAGGCATGAGAAAGTCCTTGGTGGGTTCCGGCAAGTGAACTGAGAATCCGAAGAGGAACCCTTGTCTGCTTTGCAGTTTGCCTCATCAACAGGATGCATTCTTTTGTCTTCAGGGCTGAATTCATCACTAAGCATGTCCTCCCCTTTGGCAAAGGCTTTGAACAAGGAATCAGCATCCTCCTTCGAGTGAGTCCTGGCCTCATGAAACTCAGCCAGGTCTTTGAACATGTCTCCTGAGCACAGCTTGATTCCAACTGTTGGAGGGTGGTAGGCTTGAGAAGGTTCTTTGACTTGCCCCATATCTGGTTGCGAGGCTGTGGAGGAAACAAGGCCAACCAATCCCTGGATCATAATCATCTGTTTGTCCATCTTGTGACCCAATTCTTCTACAGCTTTCTTGAGCTCAGTCAGCTCCATTTGTACTGCCATTCTGAATTGATGAGCGAGGTAGGTGATATGACCTTGGAAGCAAAGGTGTAACAGCCTGGCAGACTCTTCTAAGCAGGTTTGGCTCTTCTTTTCGGTACTTTCCGACGATGGAATGGCTCGAAGCTTTGACAGTAAAGTAATAAAAGCTCAGTGATGCCCTTTCAGCAGTTTATTGAAAGAATTGAAAGAACAAAAATGCCGAGATCATCGTCGTTAGTGTCCTCCTAGACTTTAAACTAGAGACAAGTTTGTCTCATGATGCTCGGATGCTGCCAGAATCCTCGGATATTTTTTCGAGGGTTTATCCTTTGAAAAGATCAAACTGATCCTAAGAGATGTCAAAACAGACTAAAACTTTGGCTAGTCCCTTTTGAAGATTCGACTTTGAATTAGAAACAACTTGGTATTGATGGCGTGACACCTTTACCGGGGTGGCGTGAGCGACAACGCGCTTTAGCCGGGGCGGTGTACGTGCGAAGCACAATAAACCAAAATGACATCAATATCACGATATCAACACTTTGTGGTTCCTTATAGTCGGTTGAATCCGCAATCAGGCATGAGCCAAGGATTTAGTAAGGTTTGATTTCTCGAAGTCTCGCTGATCTAAGGACTTTTGAAAAACTAAAAACGTGCACCATCAAGATGCACGACTCTTCATCGGGCTATAGCAGCATCCTAATAAGCATAAGACAGACTCGAAAACGAGAGACAACTTAGAAGCCACCCTAAACATGCTCCTACGCAAAACAGAATGTATGCATGTACAGTTCCAGAGACGAGTTTGCCTCACAAGTTTCAGACGTTGCTGGAATCCTCAGAATTCTTTTCGGCGATGTGTCCTTGAGTAGATCGACAGATCCTAAAAGATGTCAAAATAGACTAAATCTTTGGCTAGTCCCTTTTGAAGATTCAACTTTGAATTTGGAACAACTCGGTGTTGATGTCATGGCACCTTAACCTTGAACACGGCGGTGTATAGTGACAACGCACTTCAACCTGGGTGGCGCTAGCGACACGACATCACCACTTTGTTGTTCCACAATGTCGGTTGAATCCTTAAACGGGCATGAGCCAAGGATGTAGTAAATTTTGATTTCTCAAAGTCTCATTGAACTAAGGACTTTGCGATTGATAACGAACATTCAACAGAATGAACGACTCCTCATCGGGTCCAACAACGTCTTTAGACAGCGCAAGACAAATTCGAAAGACAAAAACAGCCTTAAGCATGCTCCTATGCAAAACAGTGCATGCGATAGGGAAAGCAATAACACATAGGCAGTTACGGGGTTAGATGCAAATAGATCTTACCCTGTGGGTACCTGTCCTATTTTGGAGAGTTCTAGTGCTTTGTATATGCAAAGGCTGGTTTTGGCTTATAACAGGTTCCTCGGACTAGGGCCACAGATATACCTCCCGTTACCCGCGTATTCGCAGAGTAACAGTCGAACAGTAGCATGACCCATCATTGTCGAAGGTTGTTTGTCATTCGGGGTCCCCGGGCTCCGGTAAACCGTGCCGGATTGCCAAAACGATCCAACGAGGCTTATCCCACATCGATGCAAATGAGATGCTAGAATTTGATTAAGAGAAGAAGAATCGCAAAATCACAAAATGCTTTTTCAAATTTGGCTAACTTTATTTAGTCCATCTTTAGAGGAAACTACACAAGCGAACAATCGAAAAAGCCCCAGATTAGAATGGCCGGACACGAGGTTCTGTTAAATCACCATTCCAACCTTCGGTAGCGCGAAGCTAACCGTTTTGACAGACTTTTAAGGGATTGTTCACAAGTGTATTAAACTCTAAGTGTGGATTAATATCGGTTCGATCATCCCCAGCAGAGTCGCCACTGTGGGCAGCATGCCCTGGAAATTCCAGTTTCCAAAATGCAAGGGCCCGAATCGAGGGAGCGCGAGCGTAGGTGGCAAGCGCTCAAAAATACAGAGTCGTCACTTGAGTTTTAAAGGTCCGAAACTTAAGGAACCGTATTTCGAAGCACCTGCCGCGCTGTTTGATTTGAAAAAGTTAAGGAACCAGTCCGTCATAACCATATCTGGGTTCGGGAGCCAGGTTACGAGAGGGGAAGGGTTTTATGGCACCCCTCTCGCCCAATCCGGAGATCAGTCTCTACTTAGGCATTTTGAAAACATTGCGATTCTTCTTTTATTAATCGATTTTAGCCAATTAGGGCGGGGGAACAGTTAATCGGGATTTAAAACTGTAACATGTTTGCAGGATGTGATAGATGGCATGGATGAGCAGTTAGTGTAGGATGAGAACAGACTCCTGTGGGAGTTTAAACAGACTGGAAAGCTCCTGTCTTGGAGTGTCGTGCACAGGAAAAAACCAGTATGCACTGATCAAGTCAATGCATGCTGACCAAACCTGCGCACGCTACTACAAGACCTGCGCGCGCCAGTAAGCCTAAGCCCACAGCTCTTATTCTCAAACGCTCTGGGCTCTGGAAGGACCAGTGCACATCCAGGACAAACCAAGCAGTTTAAACTCTCTGGGCTCTGGAAGGACAAGTGCACACCCAGGACAAACCAAGCAGTTTATGCAGTCATAATATACAGTTTAAAGGCTGAAAAGCCTAATAAATAAACAAAAACACCCCATAAACAGTGTGGGGACAAAATAATAGCCTAAAACCAAGTTAAACATGCAAGGCCAGCCACTGATCGGGAATAGAATGGAACCGTCGCGTGAGGGTTCCGAACAGTTGCGCGACGGTGCGCCCGGGCACACTGGTCAACGCTCCATTTGACTATCGCGCGAGGGTTTGGGTGTAGCGCGCGATGGTTCGAGCCAACTTTCCAGTGTCTGGTTTTTCACGTCCTGGGTTCTGAGACAGGTCCAGAATGATCCCAGGGGTACTCCAACAGAACAGAACTAAATATTGAAATGCAAGCTAACAATTTAAGCTCTAAGAAAAGCAGTAAACTGGTTTTTTGCATGCTTCACAGTGACTTAATACCAAAATAAACTACACAACAGCTATGGAAATAACCAAAAATAAGAAATGACCAGCACCCCTTCCCCACGTGGTCCATTCTCGTGCAAACAGAACTGTCGCGCGAGTGAGTGGGACCATCGCGCGAGGGTTTGCTTGGCCACGATTTTTGAAACCTTGCTAGCTTTAGGGCCAGGACTGGTATTGATTACCAGCCTTGACCCTGCAACCCCCCCTCAGGGATCAGAACAAAAAACAGTAGGTATGCTATACCTAAATTGAGTTTGAATGGATGATTGAGCTTTGAGGTTGAATGAGATGATAGAGCTTGAAAAATAAGTGTATGAGGATGACTTGAGTGAGGGAGTATCAAGTGTATTTGAAAAGTTGGAACCCTTATAACTTCCTTCTCCTTCTTTATTTCTTTTCTTTTTTTTGGGAACCCTTTAATGGAAGAACCAAGGGGGGTATATATAGGAGGAGAGGTGGGAATGGTGTATGGAGGAGAAAGAACCAACCAAGAAGGGTTGGTTTTGCTTTGGTGGCCAAATTGCATCCTTTGGAAAGGTAAGGTGATGCAAACAGAGGAGTTCAGCCAGTCCACGAGGTCTGGCTGAGGGTGGCATTGGTGGCCAAGTTTCTGCCACTGGAAAAGTAGGTGGGGACTGAACCATCGCGCGATGGTTCCAAACTGTCGCGCGAGGGTGCGCCCGGGCGCGCGATGGTTGCGCCCTGGCGCGCGACGGTCAACGGTCAAACTTTGACTTTGACCATCGCGCGAGGGTTCCAAACTGTCGCGCGACGGTGCGCCCGGGCGCGCGATGGTTGCGCCCTGGCGCACGTCAGTAGGGTTTTTGACTTTTGGAAGTGGCTTAGGCTAGATTAGGTTCTTGGGTTTTGCAAACACTCAAAGCTCAAACACTCGACATTCCCGGGGTGTTCTTGATCCATTTCATCATCGGGGAATCAAAAATCGTAAGTAAACTAATCTGGAAGCCCAGATTGGGGTGTCTACATCTTTGTATAAAGGGAAGGTTGGAAATTCTACAGTTTATCCAGCGTTTTGGTACAGCTGAGGCTCATCGTCAAGTTTCCCAACAGAAAGCGTGTTTTCATGCATTCTGCATTTGTCTCCTTCATTATTACTTGCTTGGCCCTTCCTCTGGCCATGCTGATCCCGTATTGCTTAACCTTGCTCAATAAATTGGAAACCGTGTGGGTTTCGCTGGCTTAGTGTTGGCAGAGACCTTGATGGGCCTAGACGTGATACAGGGTAACCCTACAGCTCAGTTCTCAGGCAGTCCTTTGCTATTGCAGGTTCGCTCTGTGTTTGTTTTATTCGTCAAGTTATATTTTCACTCATCACTCTTTTGTTTTGACTCACATGTTCTCTCAACTCACAATTTTCCCTTGTTCTCTAGGTATGGTTATTTGAGAAGCTAAAGGTGTGGGATGCGCCAGAGCGACTTCCTTATAATCCAGACCAATGCACGGAGCGTCGCATGATTAAACAGTTTCCAACTGAGGCTGCTTGGGAAGCATGGATGAAGACTTGCAGAGGTGATTGGATTCAATGGGTTTGCCCCTGGTATGGTATTGAGAGTATGACTGCGAGTACCATGAACCATTTTGGTGTAGCAGTGATTGGTATTACTCGAGTCGTTTTCTACTTTCCTGCTCGCTTTCAAAGGCAGTTCGGGGCCGAACAAAACGCAATCCTGGGTGATCCTGAGTTCACTGTCTCTAAGGTCCATGATGCCAACTTTCGTCGCAATATGTTGCCTCTTTTTGGCCAAATAGAGTGATGCAGGAGGTTGCTGAGAACTTTGCTGTCAAGCTATCAGGTTCTTACAAACGCTGGTTGAAGAAAAACCTTTTGGAGGACAGTAGTGCAAAGAGAAGGAAGACCTAGAGATTGACACTTTGCTTATGTTTTTTCAAAAGATGTTTGTTTGATTCTAGCTTTCATGGATTGAGAAGTGTTTAGGTTTGCTTTGCCCTTTTCCTTTGGAAATAATAAAACATTTGGTCATTTTATTTGAAGATGTTATTGCCATGATTTGATAGTGAACATGATTTAGGATAGACCTAGAAATTTTGGAAGTGATGATGATAGTAGTGGCCGGATCTCAAATTTGGAGATTGCCTACGTATCCCATGGAGGGAATCAGGCCATAAACGTAGTTCCAACAAAGGGGATTTATTTTGTTTTGTTTTTTTTAGTTAAGGTCCGCTTGGGTATTTTCCTCTCCTTTTGTGCTCTTAATTTTGCCTAAAACCGCCCTTGCGGGTTTCGGTCTAGCGAGCATTTTATTTATGCCTTAGTTTTTGCCTAAGCCGCCCTTGCGGGTTTTCGACCTAGCAGGCTGCTCTAATTTTTGCTTGAGTCCACCCACCCTTGTGGTTTTCGGCCCAACGAGCATCTCTCATGGGTAATACTTCCTCAGCTTGTCAATGTTGACTGGCGTTGCGAATTCCATTCCATCCAAGTCTGCAATGTATGCTGCTCCTCCAGAAAGTATGCGTTTGATAAGGTAGGGGCCTCCCCAGTTTGGTCTAAACTTGCCCCTTGGGTCTGAAACGTGGCGACGGATTGCTTTGAGCACCATGTCTCCTACCTTGATGTCTCTAGGTTTTACCTTTTTGTTGAATGCTCGTGCGATGCAGCGTTGATACCCTTGTACACTCTCAGCCTCCTTTCGTCTAGTAGTGCCAACTCGCCGTAGCGGTTTGAGCCCAGTCTTCTTCGATCATTCCAGTTTCAGCCAGAACCCTTAACGAAGGTAATTCTAGCTCGATAGGCAAGACAGCTTCCATTCCATAAACCAGAGAGTAGGGAGTGGCCCCAGTTGAAGTCCTTTCAGTTGTTCGATAACCCCATAGTGCCAAAGGTAGCATTTCTGGCCAGTCTGTATAAGTGTCGGTAGTCTTCCGCAGAATCCTCTTGATATTCTTGTTCGCAGCCTCAACTGCTCCATTAATTTGAGGTCGGTAAGTAGATGACCGATGATTCTGTATCCCAAATTCGGCAAAAAGCTTCTTTGTCACCCCCTTGAAGTGCGATCCATTGTCACAGACGAACTCATGAGGTACACCATATCGATAGATGATATTAGTGCGAATAAATTTGGCCACATGAGTGGCCTTGAGGGTAGCATAAGAAGCTGCTTCTACCCATTTGGTGAAGTAGTCGATAGCCACTAGAATGAACTGATGCTTGTATTTTCCCTTTGGATTTATTCTTCCAATGACGTCTATCCCCCAGGTGGAGAATGGCCAAGGGGATGTCATGCTATACAATTCCGTAGGGGGAATACGCATGCGATCAACGTGAGCTTGACATTTGTAGCATCGGCGGACATAGTCAGCGCAGTTGGCCTCCATTGTGGTCCAGTAATATCCCTGACGCAGGATCTTCTTTGCCATTGTCGCCCCATTCATGTGTGGCCCACAAATTCCTTCGTGTATTTCCTCCATTACCATGCGGCTGTCCTCCGTTGTGACGCAAAGTTGACTTGGACCCAAGTGTGCCCTTTGATACAATGCTCCTCCACAAATTACAAATTGGGCAGCAAACTTCCGCAGAGCCGTTTTGTCTTTCGAGGTGGCCTCGGATGGGTATTCTCCTCCTTCCAAGAATTTCTTTACGTCTTCGTACCATGGTTTGCCATCGTCTTCACCTTCCTCGGTAATGGTACATTCGCATGTTGGCTTGACTTTTTGTTCGATCATGAGAGGCCGCATTGTGAATCCCAGGGGTATTTCGACCATAGATGCTAATGTTACCAGTGCATCTGCAAATCTATTGCTCACTCGAGGAGTGTGTGTGAAGATAACGGAATCGAATTGTGGAATTAGATCTTCCAGCACAGAGTGATATAGTTTCAGTGTATCTTCCTTGACCTTCCAGTCTCCTCTTGCTTGAGATACCACCAGGTTTGAATCCCCAATGACTTCTACCCTTTTTGCCCCTAGTTCCAGGGCTGCCTCCATTCCAGCAATACAGGCCTCGTATTCAGCTTGGTTGTTGGTGACTTCAAACCTCAGTTTATATGACAAAGGGATGTGAGAGTCATTTGGGGAAACTAGCAATACCCTTATGCCATATCCACATTGGTTTGATGCTCCATCAAAGTAAAGTTGCCAGGTGTCGTCTAAGAGACATAAGATGTCCTCATCGGGGAACATGAAGTCTTCTGCCTCGGCCTCTGTCACAGGGTGATCTGCCAAGAATTCTGCCACAGCTCTTCCCTTTACTGATTTCCTTGTCATGTATTTGAGGTCGAATTCTGCTAGCAGCAATAACCACCTAGCTAGCTTTCCGATAAGTGCTGGCTTTTCGAAAAGATATTTGATTGGGTCTAAACGAGAAACCAGCACCACCGGATGTGCTAATAGGTAGTGCCTTAGTTTCTTTGTAGCCCATACTAGCCCCCAACAGGTTTTATCGAGGGGAGTATACCTTGTTTCATAGTCCATCATTTTTTTGCTGAGGTAGTATATGGCACACTCTACTTTGGCGTCGTTCTCTTGCGCTAGCATACATCCCATGGATGTGTCTGTTACTGAGAGATACAGAATCAATGGCTTCCCAGGGATGGGTGGTGATAACACAGGTGGATTCTGGAGATATTTTTTGATTGCCTCAAACGCTTGCTGACAGTCTTGGCTCCACTCAAAGCCAGTACCTTTCTTTAGTAGCTTGAAAAGAGGTTCGCAAGTAGTTGTGAGCTTGGAAATGAACCGGCTGATGAACTGTACCTTCCCCAGGAAACTCCTTACTTCCTTTTCTGTATTTCCATGATAACCTGTATCTTGGAAGGGTCTACTTCGATTCCTCTTTGAGTGATGAGAAATCCCAACATTTTTCCAGCCGTTACCCCAAAAGTGCATTTTTGAGGATTAAGACGTAGCTTGTATTGCCTAATCCTCTCAAAGAACTTTCGAAGCGCTTCATGGTGTCCTGCCCTTTCCTTTGATTTGACTATCATATCGTCGACATACACCTCGACCTCTTTGTGCATCATGTCGTGCAGTAGTGTTGTCGCCATCCTTTGGTAAGTGGCTCCAGCATTCTTTAGCCCGAATGGCATCACTCGGAAGCAGTAGGTTCCCCAAGGTGTGGTGAAGGTGGTTTTCTCTCTATCCTCAGGAGACATTAGGATTTGATTATACCCAGAAAATCCATCCATGAAGGATAGCAATGCATGGCCTGCGGTGTTGTCTACTAGCTCGTCTATGTGAGGTAATGGGAAGTCATCCTTTGGACTGGCTTTGTTGAGATCTCGGAAATCTACACAAACCCTAATTCCTCCAGTTTTCTTTGGTACGGGAACGATGTTAGCTACCCATTGTGGATATTCGGTGACTATGAGAAAACTGGCGTTGATTTGTTTAGTGACTTCTTCTTTTATCTTTAGGACCCAATCAAGGCGCATACGTCGAGGTTTTTGTTTAACTGGTTTTGCATCAGGATGAAGGGTATTTTTATGCTGAACAATTTCAGGGTCTATTCCAGGCATGTCCTCGTAAGGCCAGGCAAAAACATCTTTGTATTCTTTTAGCAAAAGGATTAGTTTTTCACTTTCTTGAGGGAATAGTGTGGCACCAATTTTAACCATTTTGGGCTCGTTTTCAGAGCCTATGTTTGCTGTGATTATTTCCTCAGAAAAAGGTTTAGCGTGCCTTTCTTCTTCTCTCTCGATGAATTCTAGAATTTCTTTTGGAATTTCTTCCTCAAAATTTGGTTTGTCGGAATCCATGCAATTGATCATAGGTGTAGACACCTCCCAAGCGGGGCATCGCCATACAGATTGATCACGTTTGTGTTTGCTCGATTGGTTGCTCGTTTCATAAACCAAAATCATGGACATTCCCATGGCTAGGAACATCGCCACATGATAACGGTTATCATCAAATAGAGTCGCCACCCAGTTTATTAAAACTGGGAAAATAGATAGAGATTCTGGATACGGGAGCCAAAAGTACAATAAGGGGAAGGTGTTAGGCACCCCTCTTTGCCCAGCCGTGAGACTGGCCCATAATCATTCAACATAAGACGTATAGATGCCTTGTTTAATCCTAACACATAGTCTGTTTAGTTATTCCTTTAAATAGTAAGCAAAGTGAGCCAGTGCGATAATTGAAGCATGCATTGGAAAGCAGAAAAGCAACAAAATTGTCCCAGGGAGATGGATCCCGCGGCCGGTGAATGGATGTCACGGCCGAGGGATCCTCCTGGTTTGATATACCGGCCGAGGGATCGAAGCCCCGGTCGGTGTTCTTCCTCACACCAGACAGAAAGATTAATGGATAATCAAAATGCTACGATTAGTCAAAAAGCAAGAAATTAAGACAAACCAGAGGCCGTTGGGCCTCACCACCTTGATCCCTCAGTTGCTTGATTGCTTTGGATTGGGTGAGATTGGTTGATTGCTTGATCGAGAACCCTAGGGTTAGGGTTTGAACTTCGGGGTTTGATCGCCGGATTGACGGCTACCTTCGGAAGGTTAGGGCTTTTGGAGTATGGGATTGAGGGAGTATTTGTGCAGAGCTTCGAGGTTTGAGAGAGTGTGTACGTATCTCAATTTCTGTGTGTTTATTTCGGAGCCCAAAGGCCCCTTTATATAGGCATAGGGATGACTCACTCCGGCCAATCAAATCACGAGATGGCAATTGCAATTGCAATGCATCTCTAACTCTACGTCGTGATCTCCGAACGTAGCCCGAACGCATCGGGAAGGTAGTGTAGTTGGATCAAACCAAACGTCTGACAGAACGTTCGAGAGTCTGGAAAAAGGTCGATCTGGCGGCCGAGTAAAGGATTTCACGGCCGAGGAATGGATGTCTCGGCCGAAGGATAGATCTTGCGGCCGAGGAATTGATCTCTCAGGGAGATTTTGCTGGCAACAGGTTGCTCGGGCGAGGGATTGATGTTATGGCCGTTAGATCGATGTTACGGCCGTCAGATGGATTTTCCTAGGCTTCTGTATTTCTGTCTGAAAGGCTGTATGGCTCTGAATTGGGTCCTCTAAGTGGTCAAAGTTCTCACCGAAAGTCCTAAGGTCCTCAAGGAAGCAATCAGCAATCACTGTATCCATTTCATCATCGGGATTGTCCCAAGGTGGGACTTGAAATAATCGTTAGGCCAAATTGGGGTGTCTACAGATGCCCCTCTTTGACTGAACTCAGACGGATCGCGAGACATGTTTGAGTAAGAGTCAAAGCTGTAAAAAGCAACTCAATTTGGTCCAACCACTATTCCAAGGGGTTTTCGAAAAAGGTTTTGTTATGGTCGGGCCGGGAGGCTGCCTACGTATTCCACAAGGGAAATTCAGAAAAGTTTGGAGGGTTCGGGCAATAAAGAAAAGTAAAAAGTTTGGAGGGTTAGAGACAGAAGACGTACCTTAGGGCTTTAAAAGCCGTAGTGTGACGTACCTAGACTGAGCCAGGGTTTTGGCGGAAGATAGTTGAAGGAGCGCGGGGCTGCCCGGGGAGTTTTTTGCGAAGAGCTTCCTTAGTATTTTGGGGTAGATCAGTACACTGCAGGTGCGTTTGCTTTTCTTGATCATCCTTACTTTGACTGAAAGGAGCTCGGTAGAGTAGCCTATCCTTGCGAATGAGCTGGAAGGAATTGATGTAATGGGGTGGAATCCAAACCATCTGCTGGGGATGAGTTGGACGCCGGTTTGTTTTTTGAGATGTGAGGGGCACAGGGCCAGTAACTGGAGCACGGAGCTTTGGTGGAACCGAGGCACGGAGCCGGTTGTAGTCATGAGGCAAGAGCCTGGAGAGTGATGAAATCGAGGCGTGGAGCCTGTTGCAATCTTGAGGCGAAGGCCTGATGAGATTGGATAGGACCGAAGCGCGGAGCTGGTGTTGATCATAAGGCGAGAGCCTGAGGTGATTGATAAGACCGAAGCACGGAGCTGGTGTTGATCATAAGGCGAGAGCCTGAGGTGATTGATAAGACCGAAGCACGGAGCTGGTGTTGAGGTGATTGAGAGTCTGTGGTGTCAGAGCTTTGAGCTTGTCATGCTGAACCGAAGCGCGGAGCTGGTGTAAGGCAAGGGCCTGAGATGATTAGTTTTGAGGCATGGAGCCTGCTGTGGTTTATGAGGCGGAGGCCTGAGGTGAACTTAGAGCTTGATGTGATGTGAACCGAAGCGTAGAGCTGGTTGCATTCTGATGGTCTGCGCGCGGAGCTTTTCCATCATAAGTGTTAGCATGGAGCCAAAAGATCGAGGCGTTGGGCCGATCAATAAAATCGAGGCATAGAGCCGGTTGATTGCAGGGTTGACCTGTTTCATGAGAGATATGCAGAGTGTATATGTTCAATGCTTTGTTAGATGTGAACAAATATGATGATGCAGACTCGATGTGATAAATGCAAATGTGCACGGGCCCGTGCGTGTGTGTTTGTTTTAAGCTTAGAGCTTCTATCAAGTTCCGGACTTGAGCATTCAGAGCGTAGAGCTCGAGCATTCGGATGGCAGAATCCGAGCATTCAAAGTACAGGCTTTGAGCGTCCAGTACGCAGTGGTTGGGCATCCAAGCGTAGAGCTTGAGCATTCAAGTATATGACTTGAGCATCCAGTACACAGTGGTTGGGCATCCAAGCGTAGAGCTTGAGCATTCAAAAATGTTAGATTTTTGAGCATTCAGGCGTAGAGCCTGAGAATAGATGTCTTGATTGTTGGGGCGGCTTAGAGCCTGTTGCTTGTTTACGGCTTCGAGCCAGTTGAGATAGTGGGCTTAGAGCCGCTGAGTTGTGACAGCAAGCGTAGAGCTGCTGAATGAGTGTATATGGGCGTAGAGCCATGTCGATAATGGGCATCGAGCCGCTGAGATTGCTGTTCACGGCTTTGAGCCGCTGGGTGATAGTAGGCCTTGAGCCACTTGAGTTTGTGGCGTAGAGCCTATTGCCGTGATAGCGAGCATAGAGCTGCTGAGATAAAGGGCTTCAAGCCTGCTGGGATTGCTTGTTTATGGCTTTGAGCCAGTTGAGATAGCGGTCTTGGAGCCGCTGAGTTGTGTTGAGACGATGGGCACAGGGCCGCTGAATTGATACGGGCGTAGAGCCGCTATGATAAAGGGCTTCGAGCCGCTGGGATTGCTTGTTTACGGCTTTGAGCCAGTTGAGATAGCGATCTTGGAGCCGCTGAGTTGATTGCTATGGCTTCGAGCCAATTTGAGGCAGTGGGTGTAGAGCCGTTGAATCGGTTGATAACAGGCGTAGAGCCTATTTGTTGTGATAGCGAGCACAGAGCTGCTGAATTGGTAGATGGGGCGTAGAGCCGCTGAGTTGCGTAGAGGTGATGGGCTTTGAGCCTGTTAGGATAGTGGGCTTAGAGCCGTTGAGACTGCTTGTGTACGGCTTCGAGCCATTTGAGACGATAGGTACAGGCTTCGAGCCTGTTGGGTGATAGTAGATATAAGCCCGTTGAAGTAATGGGCTTCGAGCCGCTGAAGTGATAGACATGGGCTTTGAGCCAATTCAGATGGCAGGCTTGGAGCCGCTGAGTTGTGTGGAGATAATGGGCACAGGGCTGCTGAGATGGTTGCTATGGCTTCGAGCCAGTTGAGATGGTAGGCCGGGAGCCGCTGAGTGAATTGATAATGGATATGGGCGTAGAGCCGCTGGGCGTTTCAACTTGCTTTGGCCAGTAGTTTGTGGAGAGAGATTTTCCTCATGCTTGGATATGCCCCCAAGGCTGGTTTGGATTACATTGCATTGGCTTGGGGATGCCCCCAAGGCTACTGTAGTGGTTGAGGATTTAGAAGTCTGTAGTGGTTTGAATTGGTGCACTGAGCATGATCTGTCGTTGCTAAGGGAATGGATTTAGGAGGGCCAGGAGATCGATCTCTCGGCCGCATAATTGATTAGCCGGCCGAGGAATGGATGTCTCGGCCGTGAGAACGCCAAAAGCCAGGAAATCGATTTAAGTTCAGTTAAATCGATCTCACGGCCCATTTAATCCTTTCTTCTCCTCCTTTCCCATTCTCTTCCGTTCCCCTCGCCTGACGACCACCGTACGTCGCCGCCCTCCACTACCGTCGGCCACCATCTTCTCCGGCGACCGTCCTCTCCGACCACCGCCGTCATTGCCGCCGCTGCCGGCTTTGGGTTTGGGTTTTTCCTAAAACCGTTGGTTTTCTTGGCTTGGACGTAATGGCTACGTCATCTTTGGGTGTCGCGGGTTCGTCCTTGCATCCTCCATGCAGATGCGAGCACTCGTCTTCCGACGAGGAGGCGATTGAGGAGCCCGGTTTGTTTGATCCTGCTACCTACGCTCTTCCTTCGCGTAGGCTGGGTTACGACGGTTTCCTGCAGTACCATCCTCCAGTTGGTGGCCCAGGGACCGAGATAGTTCGCAGAGAGCCTGAGCATCATCTGAGCGTTCTGAACGTACCGGTGAGTTTCCTGAAAAAGTAAAAAGTTTACTTTAATTCAGAGTTTCGGAAATCCTTGTATTTAGAATAAGATTTATTTTTTTTTTGTTTGCGGGACGAAAATCCCTTTTGGCTAGGAGCGTGATCGTGAGGAACCCATGTTCGGGTTTAAGGAAATTAAAATAACTATGCCCCCTATCTAGGCAATGCATGCTTTTAGATGTTAATTTGACGCCCCTTAGCATTTTCTTTGTTTATGCAATCATGAGATTAACTCCCTTTTTGTCTTTGGCAGAGAGATAGGAGGCTGGAGGCTCGCGGAGGAGGCAAGGAGGTGCACAGATGGTTTTTGAAGCTGCCGGAACAAGCTCGGGAATTGATACGTGCTGCGGGTTTCGAGGCATTTGTTCTGGGCCTTGATCTTCCGAAGATGGATTGGTCATTGATGACCTCGCTAGTTGAGAGATGGTGGGACACCACCGACACATTTCACCTTTCCTCGGTTGGCGAGATGACTATTACTCCAGGTGACTTTTCTTTGCTGACTGGCCTGCGAGTAGGCGGTGTTCCTCTTAGAGTTGACCCCAGACTTTGGGAGCGAGCAGGCGCTTTGGAGTGGTTTCTGGGCAAGGTGCACCCTGTTCGTTCGCGAGGTCACATCGACCTTGCTTGGCTGAGCAGATCCTTCACGCAGGCTGATATCTTGACCCAGGTGAGCGTCGAGCAGTTGACACGGGCCTTCCTTCTTTACCTCCTTGGGCAAACGTTGTTTGCCAACAAGGATGGTTCAGTACACACGCAGTTTCTGGCTCCTCTGCAGCACCTGGGAGCTATTAGGGAGTTTGACTGGGGCTCGTCTGCTTTGGCCACTTTGTACGGCGGTCTTGGAGCTTGCTCGCGGGACAAGAGTCCCATTCTTTGTGGTCACTTTCGAGTGCTTGAGGTACGTATCATTCCTTTGTACTTCTGTTTTTACTTTGGCTTTTTCCTAGTTCTGAACTTGCTTTGGTTAACCTGTTTTTCAGCTCTGGGCTTTTGAGCACCTTCTCCAGTTTCCCCCCGAGACCAGGCATGGTGACGCGAACTGCATACCTCGTTATGAGCGATGGTTGATGGGGCAACGGAAGCCACGGTCACCAGTTTTGAGCCTTCCTGAGTGGCGGCGAGTTTTAGACCGACTGACGGTCGATCAGGTACCTTTTCTTTTGTACTTCTTGCCCTTTAGACTTTCCTATTCTTGTGTCGAGACTGATTTTGTCCTTGCTCTTATAGGTACGGTTTGACCCTTGGGGTGGTGTACCAGAGGATGCCCCTCTTGCACGTTGTAGAGTCCTAGATCGGACTCGTAGCTTGCTCGAGGGTCCATTTTGCCGAGCCTGGTACTTAGGCGATCGAGTGGCCAGTCAGTGGCGGCCACGTGTTGAGGCTCTTCGGTTTGTTCCTCCTTCTCCTCCAGCATCCATGAGGTCCACTTCCTTGATGTCGAAGGAAGATCTGAAGAATGCCCGGATCAGAGATTGGGCAGGTTTACTCCTCCAGGCAGGTGACTATACGGAGTACTGCCGTCTTTTCTTGACCCCCTCTGTTGAGGCTCCTCCCGTTGCTCCTGTTTGGCCACGGGCTCCTTCGTTTGTTTCCTTCCACTCAGACGATGGGGAGGAGGAGCGCCTGACGCTGACTCCTTGCACGACCCCGCTCTATACTTTGCCAGTCGGGACTTCACAGGTATTTTTAGCTTCCGGTATTAGCTTTCATCACTTCGCATTGTATTCTTGCTTTAGATGTTTGTAATACTTGGCTGTTCCACAGGTGCCTGCCGAGATAGTGCAGGAGTGGCTTCGCGCCTACCAGAGTACAGAGGTCTTGGTCCGGAGACAGCGCCGTAGGATCCTAGAGGTATGACTCTCTTCATAAGCTTTATCTGCTATGTATTATCCCTTGATTCTGAACGTTTATATCTTCCCTGACTGCAGCTTGAGGCTGAGAGGGTACCGGCTGCTGAGGGGAACATGGGGACCAGTGAGCAGCCTTTGCCTTCTTCTCAGAGATCGCCTAGTTTTTAGGGCTTTTCTTTTCCCTGTTCATAGTTAGTAGATAGGCAGAAACTATATTTGTATAGTGAAAGCAACCACAACAATGATTTTGTAAACAAGTTTTTGTTTGAGAAATGAGAAATGCCTTTCCTGCCCCTAAATGTTTTGAGTTTGCATGCGATAGTCAGAACATGGCTTTTTGAGCGAGTTTTTGCCGATAGACAGTTATTTTGTGTGAAAAATATTTGGCCGAAGAATCGATCACTCGGCCGAAGGATTATTGTTGCGGCCGAGGTATCGATTGTCCGGCCGTTACATCTATTTTCCCAAGGAAGATAGGTTTTGCTTTAGCCAATTGGCATCCTGTTTCATATCCTTTCCTATGCTTAGTCCTCGATTTGCTGTTTCTTGCTTTTGCCATGCTTCAGCCTGATTGCCAAACTTTAAGAGTCTTCCGAAGGATCATACCCATTGCGTTTGATGACTTTTGGGTTAGAAGAGATGAACTGTAATCCTTATGTGCCTTTGTTTTTGCCAATTCCTTGGAAAATGACTAACTCATCTTTTGCGAGCTCAATACGCAGGTTTAGCTATGCCTATCATTGAGTACAAACATGTTGATGTTTTCCTCTCTTCAAATGTTTGGGCCGTATCTCGATGTGAGACTGCCTATGTATCCCAATCAGGGAATCAGGCCTTTTACGTAGTTCCAAGATCACCACCTTTGGGGGTTGGGTTTTCACTCTTGGTTTTTCTTTCTCTCATGCTCTAAGTTTTGCCTAGGTTACCTGATAGAGGTTGAGTCCCTAGCGAGCTTTTCCTTCAAATGCCTTAACTTTTGCCTAGGCTGCGTTTCTTGTCCTAGCAGGCTCTCCTCTTACTTTTGCTTGGGTGTATGGGTTGCCCAACGAGCATTTTTCTCTCAAGAGGTTTTGTCTGATGGAGATGTTTTTATGAATCTCTTTGTTGCGTTTGTACTTTCACAATGGGCAAGCTAACCCTAAGTGTTCTCACGGAGATAGCGTCTTCTTCCTGAGTTTTGGCAAAAACCTAGTTCTAAGTAATTAGAGTTCATCATTTCCTTCCCTTCTGTCGGGGACACAAAGATTTTGATCCCTTCGAAATCTTCCTTTGTTTTGGCAATGAGAGTATAGCGCATGGCAATTGCAATTTAGAAATTTGAATTTAGATAAGCATAATCTGGAAGATGAAAAAGGAATTCTCTTAGCATAAATAAAATGCCCAAACAGGGGCCCAAAACTCGTTCTAGTTTGTTTAAAGCAAAAACAATGTTTTAACGTTTCTTATTTGCCATGTTGTGACTTCTCAGCTACTGCAGCACGTCGGGGTCATTTCCCTTGTCTTTTGCAACTTTGTACTCTTTCCCACCCTCTTCCTTGCCAAACAGAGCCTTTGAACCGGGTTCATCTTTTGCGCGATGGCTACCTCCTTGAGCCATGAGTAATCCCCAGATGGATGTGTTGGCAGGAAACTCCCTTTCTCTTTCCTCGTTGATTGCGTGGTTATCAGCTATGTCCTCCTGATTGAATAGTGATACTAAGGAGGTTTCATCGAGCGGATCATTGCACTCTTCTTCCATTTCATCAAAGTCGCTTTCCCTGTTTTATAGGGTTCTGTGTACATGAAATCCAGATCTTCTCTTTCCTCTATCCATTGACTATAGTCGTATTCATCGTAAGGGTTGACCCATGGTTGCATTTGGAACTCCTCTACTTTCTCAATGAGATTGATTGTCTCCCAATCAATGGGCGGTGTTGGAATTTTGGGACGGTTGATGCGTACCACTTTTTGGGCAGGCTCGAAGCGAGCGTGCCTTCTCATCATGATGACCCTTTCTTTTTCCTTCTTCCTATTCTCAAACCAGATACGAAGCCATTCGTCATCCTCTACAAATGGAATGTCTGGATCCTCCAAATTATGTTTCGCCCAAGAGTGTTTCTTCCACTTCATTAGTTTTTCCTCTTCTGCCTGATCTTTGCTGCTTATGTCGGACATGTCGGCGTCAATTACTTCTGACTGATCAGAATTATCATCCTCCTCCTCTTCCATCATGGAACATTCGTCCTCCTCGGGGAAGGTTAAGGTAGGTTTGGTTTGGTTGTCTTGGACAATGTATTGGCTGGGATTGTATGTGGTGCTGTGAGATGGATTTATGAGATTGATATTTCGAGGTGGCGGCTCAGCATTGTGAGTAGGGAGTGGGTTGGTTTGCCCATCAGGTTTTGGTGGCTTTATGGTTCGACTATCAATAAGGTCTTGAATGTCGTGACGAAGACGCATGCAATTGTCTGTTTCGTGCCCAGGATGTTGGTGATAGGCGCATTGCTTGTTTGGGTCATGGTTTGGACCGTAGGGCGGCGGAGGAAGTGGCTTGTTTAGGGGTTTGAGATGCCCTTGACGGCTGAGAATGGTTAAGGCTTGGGATAAGGTCATATAGAGAGGATCAAAGTTGCGGCGGGGCCGATTTGAGCTTCGGGATGGGCTAGTTTGGAAAGGGTCTTGAGACAAGGATGTGCCAAGGGCATTCACGGAGGCGTGAGACGTACGGCTAGAGAAGGTTTTCTTAGATGGAGGAGTGGCCTCTTCTTTCCCAATGAGTCCTAACTTGATTCCGTCTTCGATTTGCAACCCAGTGGCATGCAAGCGCTTGAAATCGGTGATAGCCTGTGTGTAAATATGCCTGAGATATTTGGGTTGTAAATTTTTTACAACTATCCTCACTTGGTCTTCCTCGGAGGGACGGTTCTTCATCTTGGCAGCTTTTTCCCTCCACCTTGCCACAAAGGTGGCAAAGTCCTCATTGGAATCCTGTTTGGTCATTTCCAAGTCTCGAGTTGTTAGTTCAATTTGGACGTTGTACGCATACTGCTTGACGAAAGCATTGGCAATTTCTGGCCAAGTTTGATAATGTACAAACTCCAAAGTGAGGAACCAGTCGAGGGCACTTCCGGTGAGAGTTCGTTGGAACAACTGGGCGATGAGCTCGTCATTCAAGCCCATCGGCTTCAGGGTGTTGATAACATGGCGAACATGACTGGTAGGGTTGCCAGTTCCATTGAACTTCTCAATGTTGGGCATCTTGAAATTCTCAGGTAGCTTGGATTCTGGGAAGAGGCAAAGTCCTTCGAAATCCAGAATTTGGTCCCCTTGTGAACGAGCTAAAG
Source organism: Rhododendron griersonianum (assembly GCA_018127125.1). NCBI lineage: Eukaryota > Viridiplantae > Streptophyta > Magnoliopsida > Ericales > Ericaceae > Rhododendron > Rhododendron griersonianum. Next base: position 24,682,848 of record CM030791.1, on the reverse strand, counting down.
CCTGCTTGATTTCCTTGACTTGTTTGGTTAACTCAGGACTTTCTGCCAATACCACTTTATGGGGGTTCTCGTCTTCCATTGATTTTTCCTCATCTTCAGCATCTCTAGCTGCCTTTTATGCTAGTAGTGTAGCGATTTGAGCTTGGAGGTTGGCAATAGTGGCGTCGTTGTCTGCCATGAAGGTAGAAGGGTTGCTTGACGAAGCTTGAGATTTAGTGAATGACGGGGTCCTTTGAGGGGATGACCGGGAAGTTTCCGAGAGCGGTCGGAACTGTTGTGGTGAGGGTGTTTTGTCAGATGAAGACGATAGTCGGGAGGGTTGCAGAGACCTTTGTTTGGCGTAGCTTCGGGTGTTATAAGAGTACAAAGTTGGCTGTGGTTGCTTCTTTGATTTACCTATTGTGCCTGCTTGAAAAGTAGAATACCTGGAAGTCAGTATTCGGCCGGTGCAGGGTTAGGATTTGGGCTGAAAATCCCAACCCTTCTGCACAGAAAGAGTTAATACAACAACAGATGGTACAGGGTGTGAGGAAGAACTTTTGCAAGTAAAATGCAAGTAGGTTCCTAGCCTGTAGGTTCCTGTCTTAGTTTGATAAGTTCTATGGCTTTCTAAAGCATGCAAGGTTTTTGGTAGTTTCAGGGTGCTCCGTTGTCAAAGGGCACCAATCCTTTCACCAGCCCATCATAGGCGGTAATTGGGTGATTCCCTTTTTGATATACCACTAGGTACGAGTGACTATGGAGTTTGCTTGAACCCCCAACATAGCCCGTGTCATGCCGGGATATCAGGTGAACTCAACGGGTTGCCCGCTCGATGCATATGATAAATGAATTAGACAAGGCATGTATTAGTCTTATGTTGAATTTTTTGGTTATGGCTCTCAATTCCCCAGCGGAGTCGCCAAAAACTGTAGACACCTCCCAAGCGGGGCATCGCCATACAGATTGATCACGTTTGTGTTTGCTCGATTGGTTGCTCGTTTCATAAACCAAAATCATGGACATTCCCATGGCTAGGAACATCGCCACATGATAACGGTTATCATCAAATAGAGTCGCCACCCAGTTTATTAAAACTGGGAAAATAGATAGAGATTCTGGATACGGGAGCCAAAAGTACAATAAGGGGAAGGTGTTAGGCACCCCTCTTTGCCCAGCCGTGAGACTGGCCCATAATCATTCAACATAAGACGTATAGATGCCTTGTTTAATCCTAACACATAGTCTGTTTAGTTATTCCTTTAAACAGTAAGCAAAGTGAGCCAGTGCGATAATTGAAGCATGCATTGGAAAGCAGAAAAGCAACAAAATTGTCCCAGGGAGATGGATCCCGCGGCCGGTGAATGGATGTCACGGCCGAGGGATCCTCCTGGTTTGATATACCGGCCGAGGGATCGAAGCCCCGGTCGGTGTTCTTCCTCACACCAGACAGAAAGATTAATGGATAATCAAAATGCTACGATTAGTCAGAAATACAGTAAATTAAGACAAACCAGAGGCCGTTGGGCCTCACCACCTTGATCCCTCAGTTGCTTGATTGCTTTGGATTGGGTGAGATTGGTTGATTGCTTGATCGAGAACCCTAGGGTTAGGGTTTGAACTTCGGGGTTTGATCGCCGGATTGACGGCTACCTTCGGAAGGTTAGGGCTTTTGGAGTATGGGATTGAGGGAGTATTTGTGCAGAGCTTCGAGGTTTGAGAGAGTGTGTAAGTATCTCAATTTCTGTTTGTTTATTTCGGAGCCCAAAGGCCCCTTTATATAGGCATAGGGATGACTCACTCCGGCCAATCAAATCACGAGATGGCAATTGCAATTGCAATGCATCTCTAACTCTACGTCGTGATCTCCGAACGTAGCCCGAACGCATCGGGAAGGTAGTGTAGTTGGATCAAACCAAACGTCTGACAGAACGTTCGAGAGTCTGGAAAAAGGTCGATCTGGCGGCCGAGTAAAGGATTTCACGGCCGAGGAATGGATGTCTCGGCCGAAGGATAGATCTCGCGGCCGAGGGATTGATCTCTCAGGGAGATTTTGCTGGCAACAGGTTGCTCGGGCGAGGGATTGATGTTATGGCCGTGGGATCGATGTTACGGCCGTCAGATGGATTTTCCTAGGCTTCTGTATTTCTGTCTGAAAGGCTGTATGGCTCTGAATTGGGTCCTCTAAGTGGTCAAACTTCTCACCGAAAGTCCTAAGGTCCTCAAGGAAGCAATCAGCAATCACTGTATCCATTTCATCATCGGGATTGTCCCAAGGTGGGACTTGAAATAATCGTTAGGCCAAATTGGGGTGTCTACAATAGGCAAAGTGAAATACTCTATATCTTCCTTCTCATTGCTAAGATTATCAAAAGACATTTCAGAGTCAAACTAAAAGTAAATGTTATGCCTTGGTACTTTGACTAGGTTTTCCTCACTAGACTTAGTAGTTTCAAAAGATGAAAAGCTTGACTCGGACTGAGTCGACTCGGAGTCGGAATCGGAATCGGAACTAAGATCAGAATTAGCGCTTTTCATTTTGTATTTCAGAGTGTGTTCCACAATCCAGTTAGGGTAAGCCCCTTTTTCAGCATCCACAAGCAGTTCAGAGCAGTCTTTTCCATCACCAAGGTTGATCATCAGCACTTCACTGTCACCTTGATTCGCACTTTCATCATTGTCACCCTGCAAGTCTTGGAGGGCCATTTGATTTGCTATTGCTGTTATTTCTTCCAATTGAGCTTCAATCTCTGCTTCGTCGCTGTTGTCGACTCTTCGTGTGCCAACAAAGCCCCACCAATTACCAAAGCTATCTGTGATTGGGTGGATCACCCTTATTTCATTGTTGGTGACCCCCTCATCAAAGAGTAGGTTCAGTGATATTTCGTCTAGTGGGTCATTGTCGATAGACTCTTTTTCCTTTGCCTCTTCAGTTTCGAGGTTATCGACCTCGTCTATCGGCCAATAGTCGTCGGTAGGTGCATAGGGGTCATAAAAATATATTGGAACCCTGCGAAGCCCTTCTTCTTCAATCAAGTCTTCTACTTCTTCCTCATAAACCGTTCTAGCGAACATGACATGGATGTCTTCAATAATAGTCACCACAGGCTTTGGTTGATTTACCGGAGTGATGTATTCAGAGGGGTTGAAATCTTCAACAGCAGAGTGGAGCGGGCCAGACAGCTTGGTGACAACTTGAAAGTGCGAATCAGACGTGAACGATGATGCAGTCATTTGTCCTGAAAAGGTTTTTGTTTTAATTAGATTGATTAATCTTACCTACTGTTCATTCGACTTAGAGAGATTCCTAAGGTTTAACCTGCAAAAGAAAAGCTTTACAACATACATATATACAATGGGTGTGAGGAAGAACATTTGCAAGCAAATGCAAGTAGGTTCCTAGCCTGTAGGTTCCTATCTTAGTTTGATAAGTTCTATGGCTTTCTAAAACATGCAAGGTTTTGGTAGTCTCAGGGTGCTCCGTTGTCAAAGGGCATCAATCTTCTCACCAGCCCATCATAGGCGGTGATTGGGTGATTCCCCTTTTGATATACCACTAGGTACGAGTGACGGTGGAGTTTGCTGGAACCCCCAACATAGCCCGTGTCATGCCGGGATATCAGGTGAACTCAACGGTTTGCCCGCTCGATGCATATGATAAATGAATTAGACAATGCATGTATTAGTCTTATGTTGAACTTTCTGGTTATGGCTCTCATGTCCCCAGCAGAGTCGCCAAAAACTGTAGACACCTCCCAAACGGGGCATCGCCATACAGATTGATCATGTTTGTTTGCTCGATTGGTTGCTTGCTTCGTAAACCAAAATCATGGACATTCCCATGGCTAGGAACATCGCCACATAATAGCGGTTATCATCAAAATAGAGTCGCCACCCAGTTTATTAAAACTGGGAAAATAAATAGAGATTCTGGACACGGGAGCCAAAAGTACAATAAGGGGAAGGTGTTAGGCACCCCTCTTTGCCCAGTCGTGAGAGTGGCACATAATCGTTCAACATGAGACATATAGATGCTTTGTTTAATTCCAACACATAGTCTGTTTAATTAATCCTTTAAACAGTAAGTAAAGTGAGCCAGGACTGTAATTGAAACATGCATCAGAAAGCAGGAAACAAAGCAAAGCTGTCCCAGGGGAATGGATCCCGCGGCCGGTGAATTGATGTCACGGCCGAGGGATCCTCCTGGTTTGATGTATCGGCTGAGGGATCGAAGCCCCGGTCGATGTTCTTTCTCACACAAGACAGAAACGTTAGTAGATAATCAAAACGCTAAGATTATGATTATTGACAAAAAATAAAACAAACCAGAGGCCGTTGGGCCTCACCACCTTGATCCCTCAGTTGCTTGATTGCTTCGGATTGGGTGTGATTAACTGATTGCTTGATTGAAAACCCTAGGGTTAGGGTTTGAACTTCGGGGTTTGATCGTCGGATTGATGGCGGCCTTCGAAAGGTTAGGGCTTTTGAAGAGGGGGTTTGAGAGAGTATTTTGACAGAGTTTCGTGGCTTGAGAGGGTGTATTCCCTTGTTAATTTTTGTGTGTTTATTTTCGGAGTCCAAAGGCCCTTTATATAGGCAATTGGTGACTCACTTCGGCCAATCAAATGGCATGATTGCAATTGCAATTGCAATGCAACTCAAACTCTTCGTCGCAATCTCTGAACGTAGCCCGAACACATCGGGAAGGTAGTGTAGTTGGATCAAACGTCTAACAGAACGTTCCAGAGTCTGGAAAAAGGACGATCTGGCGGCCGAGTAATAGATACACGGCCGAGGAATGGATGTTGCGGCCGAAGGATGGATCTTGCGGCCGAGGGATTGATCTCTCAGGGAGATTGTGATAGCAACAGGTTGCTCGGGTGAGGAAATGATGTTAAGGCCGTTAGATCGATGTTACGGTCGACAGATGAATTCTCCTAGGCTTCTGTATTTTCTGTCTGAAAGGCTGTATGGCTCTGATTGGGTCCTCTAAGTGGCTCAAAGTTCTTACCGAAAGTCCTAAGGTTCTCAAGAAGGCAATCAGCAATCATTGTATCCATTTCATCATCGGGATGGTCCCAAGGTGGGACTTGAAATAATCATTAGGCCAAATTGGGGTGTCTACAAGGATAGTCGAAAGAGCGCGGTGCTGCCGGGGAATTTTTTTTGCGGAGAGCGTCCTTAGTATTTGGGGTAGATCAATACACTGCGGGTGAGTCGTTTGCTTTTATTGATCATCCTTACTTTGACTGAGGAGAGCTCGGTAGAGTAGCTTATCCTTGCGAATGAGCTGGAAGGAATTGATGTAATGTGGTGGAATCCAAGCCATCTGCTAAGGATGAATCGGACGTCGGTTCGAGATATGGGGTGGAACCCAAGCCATCTTCTGGAGACGTATTGGATGTCGTTTTTGAGATATTGGGGGCGCGAGGCCAGTAACTAGAGCACAGTGCGTTGAGATGAGGGAACCGAGGCGCGGAGCTGGTTGTTGTCATGAGGCGAGAGCTTGGAGAGTTTAGAGTTCTGATGTGATGGAACCAAGGCATAGAGCCAGTTGTGGTCACAAGGCGAGAGCCTGAGGAGTTTGACAGATTTGAGGCGTAGAGCCAGTTGTATTCACAGGGCGAGAGCCTGTGGTGTCGGAGCTTTAGAGCTTGACGTGATTTGAACCGAGGCGTAGAGCTGGTTGCATTCTGATGGTCTGTGCACGGAGCTTTCTCATCATAAGTTTTGGCGTAGAGCCAAAGGATCGCGGCGCTGGACCGATCAATAAAATCGAGGCATAGAGCCGATTGATTACAGGATTGACCTATTTCATGAGAGATAGAGATGCAAAGTATGTTTATGTGATGATGTTGGTGATTGGTTAGATGTGAACAGATATGATGATGATGGTGCAGACTTGATGTGATAATGGTGGTGCAATTGATGCTTATGTGCACGGGCCCATGCGTGTGTGTTTGATTTAAGCGTAGGGCTTCTTTCAAGTTCTGGACTTGAGCATTCAGAGCTCGAGCTCGAGCATTCGGGCGGCAGAATCCGAGCATTCAAAGTACAGGCTTTGAGCATCCAGTACGCAGTGGTTGGACATTCAAGCATAGAGCTTGAGCATTCAAGTGTAGAACTTGAGCATCCAGTACACAGTGGTTGGGCATTCGAAGATCTTCGAGCATTCAAAATGTTAGATTTTGAGCATTCAAGCGTAGAGCTTGAGAACAGATGATATCTTGATTGGGGCGGCGTAGAGCCAGTTGAGGATTGTTTGGTTACGGCATAGAGCCAGTTGAGTATGTGAATACGGGCGTTGAGCCGCTGAATTGGTGAATGATAGCGAGCTTGGAGCTGCTGTGGTAGGGAAGCCGTTGACTGGCTTTGACGGTGCAAAGAGTATGATGCTATGCAAAGTGAGCACGCAGCGCTGTGAGCATGGAGCTACTAAGATGGAATTGCTGAGATAATGAGCTCAGGGCTGCTTAATAGAACTACTGGGAGAAACGGAGCTGCTGAGAGGGAGCCGTTGAGATAGTGAGCATAGAGCTTTCATGAACGGCTTGAATAATGAGCACGTGGTGCTGTTGAATGACTTGGTATGGGCATAGAGCCATTGAGAAGGTGAATACAGGCGTAGAGCCGTTGAATAGCTTTGATAGTGATGAGCTCGAAGCTGCTTGAATGAGTATGTGAAGCTGATGAGTAGCGAAGCTGATGAGACGGTATTTTCATGGGCGTTGGGTCGCTGAGCTAGAGAGTTGCTTGAGTGATGATGGAGTAGCTTGACTGCCGTAGCAAGAGCTCGGATTTGATATTCCTTGGTGGTCAAGCGACCAGCATTTGTGATCTTGCTTTTCACAGAGAGAGAGCTTCTTTATGCTCGGGCGTGCCCCCAAGGCTGAGATTCAATCAATGTTGATTAGTGGTTTTGTTGGTCGAGGACCCAAAACCTCCTTTTTGCTTGAATTCAGTGCTCCGCTGCTACCGTAGGAAATAGATTGGGAGGCCAGGAGATTGATCAAGGGGCCAATAGATAGATCTCTTGGCCAATCAATTGATGTCTCGGCCGATCAATTGATGTCTCGTTTGTGAGAAAGCCAAAAGTCAGAAAATCGATTTAAGTTAAGTTTGATCGATCTCACGGCTTATTTGATCTTTCTCTTCCTCCTCTCTTTCTCTCGTTCGAGACTTCTCCTTCAACCAAAACCACTCCATCCCCCAACCGCCGCCGTTGCCGTTGCCGTTGCCGTCCCTCTCTCTCCTTCGATCTGTTGTCGTTCATTGTTATGGCTTCGTCGCCTCCACCTCCTCCAATGACACTATATCCATGTCGTCATCCAATGTTCTTGCCGTGTCAAGGGACACGGGCAAGGCTCCGTCCATTGAGGCCACGATTCTTGGCGGGGTTATGAGTACCCGCGTTCTTCGTTCGAGTCGGCATATACTGATTGTTGGAAGGGGGTCTTCGCAGCCGAATCCTCCCAATACTGAGTTCGAGATTCCTTCTGATGTGGGCAACGATGCCCTACCACCATTTAACGTTGATACATATGTTCCTCCAATTCACGTAATCGGACGTGGTGGTTCGTTGCGATTCGCCCTCCTCTCAGCGATGTCCCGCTAGAGGTTTTGCATCGAGAGCCGGAGCAGCACTTCGGCTTCACCAACGTGAAGGTAAATTTTTCCCTGTCAATGATTTTGTTTGCATTTAGAATTTACGAAGCAACGATTGATAAATGAAATTGGGTTTTAGAAATTGCCCCCTGTATAGGCACTTTGCATTGATCTCTTCTTTCCATTTTGCCAGGTTGATGAGAAGCTATGCCTGTGGGGGAGCGGTCCCCAAGTTTTCGAGTGGTACGAGAGACTCTCTTGGGATGCTAAAGATGCAATTGCTTTAGCTGGTTTTGAGCAGTTGATACTTGGCTTTCACCTTCCGAAAGCGGAACTGGGATTGACCACAGCACTGGTGGAGCGATGGTGGGATACCACCAATACTTTCCATCTTCCTGAGGCCGGAGAGATGACAATCACACCAGGTGATTTTGCTTTGCTTATAGGTTTAAGAGTTGGCGGCGATCCCCTTCCGATAGATCCGAGGATTCACGAGCGAGAAGGAGCTCTCTCATACCTTCTAGGGAAAGTTCCTGAAATGCCAGCAGGTGGTCACATTACTTATTCCTGGCTTCGGGAACAGTTTGATTATGAGGACATTGAGGCTGAGGTGTCGACGCAACAGCTGGTGAGGGCTTTTCTCCTTTACCTCCTTGGCCAGACCTTGTTCTGTAACAAGGAGAACTCGGTACACATTCAGTTCTTGGCTGCTTTGGTGAATTTGGACACCATAGCAGAGTTTGATTGGGGGACCCCTGCTTTGGCTACGCTGTACGGGCACTTGAGCGCTTGTTCTAGGGGTGTTAGCCTCTCACTAGGTGGACACCACCGTGTTCTTGAGGTACGTACTTCGACCTCTTGTGTCGTTCTTTTTACTGCTTTTATTCCTGCAGCTCATGCTTGTCTTTTTCTTTTCTTGTAGCTCTCGACTTTTGAGCATTTGTTGCAATTCCCTCCTCCGACTAGGCATATAGAGCCTAGGTTTGTCCCACGGGTAGCCCGCTGGCTAAAAGGAATTCAAAAGAAACGGTCGCCCGTTATGGACCTGCTGGCCTGGAGACGAGTTTTGGACCGTTTGACGGTGGATCAGGTAAGATGCACCCCACTTCTTTCATCTTCATGTGACTTTCTCCACTTTGCTATTATTGATGTGATTTCCTTGATTACATGTGCGATTTGATCCATGGGACTCTTCGCTTGATGATGCTCCTTTGGAGTTGACCTCGGCTCGGGCTTTGGATAGCCAGCACTTCCTTCTAGAGGGGCCATTTTCGAGAGCTTGGTACCTTGGAGAGAAGGTAGTGAGCTAGCACTTTCCATGCTCAGAGGCGCTGCAGCTCATTCCTCTCCCTCCTCCAACCGGTATGAGGTCGACTCATCTTTTGACAGGGGAGGGTTTGCTCCGTGCTCTTGAGAGATAGCCGTCCGCGAGTTTTCTCCAGGCGGGAGATTACTCGTCCTTTCGTTTGGTTTCGCTGGCCCTACCTGCTACCACTGCTGCTGTTGCTCCTCCCGTTTGACCACGGGCTCCCAGTTTCATCTCTTTCCATAACGCTAATAGAGAAGAGGAGCGTTTGATGCTGACTCCATGTGTTAACCAGCTGTATGTGCTTCCTAGCGGTGTCCAACAAGTAACATTGTATATTTTGGTTGCCTTTGATATCCTTTTTATGCTTTGCTATAAATGATGCGACTTCCTTTGCAGGTGCCTGCAGACATAGTTCAGGAGTGGCTGCGTGCATTTCAGAGTGCAGAGGCCTTGGTTCGAAGGCAGCGCAACCGGATAGTTGCGGTACGTGCCCCTTAATTTTCTTTTTTTCCATCCTGTATCCCTTGTGAATCTAAACATTCACATTTCGTGTTTTGCAATTTGAAGCAGAGCGGGTGCCAACGGTGTCTGTCACTCAGAGTGCTGGTGTCAGTGAAGGCGGGAGTACCAGAGCTGGTGATGGAGATGCTGAGGCGGGTGATAGAGGTGCTGAAGTTGAAGGTGGAGGCGAAGGACGGCGGATCCGCATCTCAGTTCCTGAGCATTTTCGTCCTTCCTCTTCTCGACCTGCATCCAAGAGGGGTCGCGGGCAGTAGCTTGCCCTTTTCCTTGTTCCTGTATCATTAGTTCTAAAAATAGACATGGATATGTATTTTTGTGAAGCAACTTCAGCATTTATGATTAAACTATGTTATTCCTATGGGGAACATGCTTTGTCCTGAGATACTTCATATTTGTATGCAATTTAAAACAGGTATTCGCTACGAGGGTTGATAAATGATTTTGTAGCAAATCTGTCTTTTGGTAGGTAAGTTAGAACATTGGCCGAGGAATGGATTGCTCGGCCGAGGATTCCATTCTTCGGCCGCTACTTTAATTCCCTAAAGAAATCAGACCTTTTGTTTTAGCCAAGTGGCGTTCTATCCTTCTTATGCTTGAATCTGATTCATGCCTTTTATTTGCTTTCGCTATTTCCACAGTCTCTTTTGCCATGTTTTGGGATTTTTGGGATATCTTGTCCCTTATGTTGGTGACTTTCGAGTCAGAGAGGATGAGCAATGATTCTCGTATACTTTGGTCTTTGTCAATCCTCTGAAAAATGACTGACTCATCTTTTGCGACCTCAATACGCAGGGTTAGCTACACCTATCATTGGGTACAAATCTACTTTGACATCTTCTCTCCAAATGTTTGGGCCTCATCTCATTGCAAGATTGCCTACGTATCCCAATCGGGGAATCAGGCCTTTTTATGTAGTTCCAAAATCACCACCTTTGAGGTTGGGTTTGCACTCTCGGTTTTTCTTCTCACATGCTCTTGATTTTGTCTAGGTTACCTAATGGAGGTTGAGTCCCTAGCGAGCTTTCGTTTGAATGCCTTAACTTTTGCCTAGGCTGCATTTTTGTATTTTCTTGCCCTAGCAGGCTTTTGCTCTTAATTTTGCTTGGGTTGCTTGGGTTACCCAACGAGCGTTTCTCTCAAGAGGCTTTTTGTACCTTAGAAGAGGAACTTGGTGGAGATATCTTTGTGAATCTCCTTTGGTGTTTGTACTTTCATAATGGGCAAGCTAACTCTAAGTGTTCTCACGGAGATAGCGTCTTCTTTCTATGTTTCGACAAAAACTTAGTTCTAAGTAATCAGGGCTCGTCCCTTCCTTCCTCTTTGTTGACAACATACAGAATTGGATTCTTAAAATTTCCCTTCTTTGGCAAAGAGACTGTAGTGTATAGCAATTGCATTTCAAGGATCAAACCGTTTAATAAGTATAAAACGAAAAGATAAAAACGGTAGTTTGTTTATCTATGAAAATGCCCAAATAGGGGCCCAAAACATGTCCTAGCTTGATTTAGGAAATGAAAGTAATGTTTTTGCCATGTCATGCAATTATTGTAGCATCTCGGGAGTTCCTCCTTTTTCCTTGCCTTTCACAGTTTTATACTCTTCTTCACCCTCCTCTTTGCCAAACAGAATCTTTAGATCAAACTCAGCTAGCACCTCGGTCCAGTCTTCGGGAATTGGGGATGAATTTGTCGGTTCTTCTTCCATATCACTGTCAGTCCACTCTTGATCGAAAAAGATTTGCCTCCCAGGAAGCCTTTGCTTGGTTGTCTCGTCTTCCCATGTTTCTGTGAAACCACAGAATGGGAAGTCTTCGACTTCTCTTACGAACCAACCGTTGAGTGTTTTTGGGATCATGAGTTTCTCTTCTTTGCCATTTCTTCCTCTTGCCTTAGCTTTCTCCATGCTTCTCTTCTTTTCTATTTTGGCTTCTGTTGGGGTGTAGCCAAGACCAAAAGCGTATTGATTATGCGGGGGATCAATCATTTGCGAGATGCCCTGTGATCTTTTGCCTAAACCCAATCCAGGACAGTAGTTCTGCTTCTTCATCATTTGTATGGCGGGGGTACTTATGTAGAAACTTCTTTCAGCCAATAATGCTTGCACAGCAATTGCTTCCTCAAGACTGAACCCAGTAAGAAAGGTTTCTTCAGCTCCTACTTCTTGCACAGGTGTGTCGGAGTGAGCTCGGATTGATGAGTCTCCTAGGATGGTTACGACCCTTCCGTCTACTGCGAACTTGACCTTTTGATGTAAAGTGGAAGGTACTGCCCCAGCATCATGTAACCAAGGCCTTCCTAGTAAAAGAATGAATGTGGCTGGTATATCCATCACATGGAATTCTACATCTCTTTTGATCTTTTCTACTTCTACTGGTAGAGTAACACATCCAACCACTCTTCTCTTTGAGTTGTCATAACCCCTTACACCTTGGCTTAAGGGGCGTATATTAGCAGCACCTACTCCTAACTTGTCGAGGGTCCTTTGAGGACACACATTTAAAGCAGACCCATTATCCACCAAGACTAGTGGGATCCATTTGGTGAGGCACTTGAGAGAGATGTAGAGGGGTTTGTTGTGCGCAAGACCTTCACGGGGTAGGTCCTTGTCAGTGAAAGCTATTGTTGGCTTCAAGGCTTTGGATGTCATTATAAAGCCTACCAAATCCTCAGGGGTAATATCGATGGGAACTTTGGCTTTTCCCAAGGTTTTGAAAAAGGAGTTGCGATGCGCATAAGAGGACATGAGCAGCCCCCAGATAGAGATATCACTACAAGAAAATGTGGCTTTAGCGGCATTTTTATTACCGGCATGTAACAAAATGCCAGTAATACTAGTTATTCCCGGCATTAATAATCATGCTGGAAAATATTATCTTTAAACGGCATTAGTTATAAAATGCCGGTAAAAAGTACTTAAAAATGGCATTATTGTCTAAAATGCCGGTAAAAAGTACTAAAAACGACATTATTGCAAAAGCCGGTTACAGTTGCAAATACAACAATGCAAAACGACATAGTTTCGTTAAAACCCAGTCTTTTTGGTTCCAAAACACACTAATCACATCTCCCGCTAGGAATTCCCCGAGCCCTTGCGATCTCCCGCTAGAAATTTCCCAATCACTTCTAGGGTTTATCTGGTATGCCTCTCCATTACGGGTCCAAACGAAATCAGTGTGAGCCTCTCTCTCTCTCTCTGTTTCACATAGCTCCTCTTTCTTGTGGATCGAAACAGAGCTCCTCTTTCTTGTGGATCTCGAAGACGACAACAATCTAACTTCGCAAATGCTCTACCTCAGTGGTTAGTAAACGAATCTACATTTTTCCGATTCCAGTAGTTTAATCAATGGCACTCGATCTCGTTGAACCACGCTTCTTGCGTGATGAACCCTAGCACCCACATGAAGAATTGAACCTCGTAACTTGCAAAAATTTCTCCTTTCTGTTAAATAAGTTTCTTTTTTTTATTTATAAATTCTTAGTTAAAGAGTCTCTCTTTCCATATGCGTATGTATGTGTGTGTATGTACACTTGTGTATGTGTGCTTAGTTGTGAAATGGATTGCTTCAATCGACTTGATTTGGTCTCACGCTCAGCCAAAGAAAAAGGTTTTGTATCTTGGTCGACTGATTTTGTTAGGGCTTTTGTTTTGGTAAGATTTTGTATCTAGATCAACTGATTTATTAAGTATTGAGTTTCTTTAACGCTGATAGAATGATTCCTTAGGTTAATGCTGATCAACTGATTCCGTTTGGCTAACAGCAGATCTACTGATTTCTGCGTACCTACTCTGAAATCCAAACCGGTAAATTCTCAACTCAGTTGTATCTTAATAGAAAAAAGTTTAACTGGTTATACTTTTAGGCTATATTTCGGTAGATTTTGTTGAGAAATTGATTTTGTTTGGTTAAATGTTGATATTCTTGCTCACCAACTTAAAACTGACTCTATATTACATTCTGAAGTTATGCTATTCTCGAGAGGTAAGGTTCTGTAAGATACATATAGGATGTGTGGTTTTCTGGAACTTGTGGTTGGGAAACATGGTGGATAAATTTGAAGATTTAGGTGTTATGGATATAATAGTGCTCTCTTCGATGATGCTTTGTGGTTAATCATTAATGTGGAGTATGTAGAAACTAATAACATTCTACGTGATATTTCTATAATTCTAATCTCCATCCACCCCATCTTAATCTTTTGCAAGCTGAAACTGACATATCATTCTATGTAAATTTTTCTTTGTTCTTTCCTTTCAAATGGCCTTTTCAAATTCAGCATACTTGATTGTATCTACCTTTTTTTAATCGTATATTTGATTTTGGCCTTGTAGAATGTAGCTGATAATTTCTAGTCAATTGGTACCGTTATCATTTTTTTGTTATCATTAATTGGGACTTGACCTCGGTTTGGTTGGTTTTATTTATAGTATTATTGGTTTAGCTATAGGTGGCTTGTGAAAAATAGAGAGGCACATATATTAGAGTTGGAAGAGATAGATACATTAATGATCGTTTTATGACTACAATACTCACCATGAAGGATTTCAAAATCGCTCATATGAAATGGTCATTCCAATTCACCCTACTTGATTGTATCTACTTTTTAATCATATATTACTTGGCTTTTAGCCTTGTAGAATGTAGCTGATATTTGGCAGTCAATCTGTACAAATTTTTTTGTTAAGTATCAATCTGTACAAATTTTTTTGTTAAGTATCAATCTGTACAGTTAATATTTTTCAGATAAGTTTGTTTGTTTTACTGGTTTAGTTTGTTATATGCCCAATCCATGGGCAATCAGTATATTTGGTGTTGTCTTCAAAGACTAGACTGGTCTCTTTCTCATCATTTGCTTCTTAAGACGAACATTTGTGATACATATGTCAAATTCTATTGGAGTGTGAGTGTTGCTTTAAGAGAGACCACATTCATATCAGGTGATATTGATTGGAATCTCATCTCATTTATATCGTGTTTTCAGCTTTATGTTGGATGCCAGGGCTCTAATGCCGGGGAAACTGTGCGGTTAGCTTTCGGAATGCCTTGGTGTAAATCAAGATGTTGATCAAATCCAAAATAAAATGGGTTGCACTAGGAGGACTGGTTTTGTCTTTCGTCTCTTTGCTAGTTCATTTGATTCTAGCCAAGTATTCAAGCGCTGATCTAGTACACTACAGTGCGATAACAGGGTTTACTGAGGATTTAAATGTGAACATTGAGGGGAGACAGGTAACACACTTATTCCTGTTCTTTATTACTGTTTTTGTAGTTTTCACGATACTCGTTGTCTTGATAGATTTCATTTTCATCCTTAATCCCATCATATATTCTGTCTTTTAGCTGATTTGGACTTTTTGAGAAGTCTTTAATATTATCTTAACTCTAACCTGAATGTTGTATTTTTCATTCTTATCCTTTGCGATGGCTGTTATTATGATATGTTCGTCAACTAAGATAATGATCCCTCTGACTTGTCTGTGTTTTCTTTCTAGCCCATCCTTCCCACTCGCTTAGCTGAGTATCAGAGGCTCAGATGTCGGGTAGCATTTCATGCACTTCGTTTCCGCCGAGGAATTTTGGCACTAGGACACCTAATGGTGGAAAGGTAAGAAACTTTTATTGCTTGGCATTTTTGTTAGCAACAGAGAAACGTCGAAGTATTCTTTTTTGGCATGGGAAACTAACATCATTCAGTCATTTCAGCTTTTCCCTTTAAATACTCGGGCCTTAAGTTTTTTCAGCATCTTTTGTACAAATCTGTCTAATAGCCATGTGGGAGGATAGATTGGCATCTTAAGTTGAAAAATGTGAACCAAGCGGTTGAAGGACTTGTGTGGAAGATCAATTCTGCTACAAATGTTCTTTGGTTAGAATAGCGACATGAACATGCTGACAATTCCCCCCTCCCCCTCCCCTTTTTCTGTGTTGTGCAAGCAACTGAATACTGCTCTACATATGGATTGTTTATCTGCTTGGATTTTAAGTTTGTGTGTCTTTTACACGTGTATTATGTTCGTCCACCTAAAATGGTATAAGAAGAAAGACAAGGTAAACCAAGCGTCTATATGTGATTATAAGTCGTCAGGCCACATTGATTTGCTATCTTGTTTCTTATGACAAGTTTATAAGAAAACAACTGAACTTACAAATACCAATTTCAGGCACTTATACCTCTATAGTCTTTAGCATTCTTGATACTTGAAATAATCAGCTGGGCATCTACTAATCAGTTAGCTGAATCAATCTTCTTAAGATTTCTCCTGTCTATGGCGGTGACATAGGTCGTCAGGCCAATAAAGCCCCTAAGAGGCCAAGCGTCTATATGTGATTATAACTTTGTTCTGGTATAACTCAAATTTGACTTTAACAGTATAAACTTGCCTCTAAAATAAGTTATTTCAGATGTCTTCCAAGTGTTTGATAAATTGTGTAAATGAGAAATTATGTTTCTATCCATTTGGTTATTGTAGGGCCCTCGGTTATCGGCTCGGTAACCGGGCTACCAACACTGAACCAGTGGCTAGAGTACGGGCCGAGGTCTTCTGACTAGCTCTCTTCGGGATGCATCTCGGTCGCTGCTCGGGCTTCGGCTGTTATCCACTTCGGAGCCTCGGTTCACTGCACGCTCCCATGCTTCTAAAGGCTTCCAGGCGGTAACGGTTTCTGTGAATGGGACCCATGCAGCTGACACAATCATTGAGATCTGTCCCATGTGCTCCGTAACCACCTCGTCCCCCTCGTCATATGTGACGTCACCCGAGGAGGTTACCCGAGCGTACTCACCACGCGCTAGCGTGAAGACCAAGCAAACCTAGGTCTATAAATACGAAGTGATACCCACCTGAGAAAGGTACGCAATACTATCCTAACCCTAGACCTAAACACCTTCCCTGAGATCTAACTTGATCGTCGGAGGGTCACTGGGCAACCAAAGCCCTAGTGACTTGTTGCAGGTCAGGCGGCGGACGAGCGGAGCAGCGGAGGAAGGAACCTAACCAGACACCACGGTCAAGGTCCCGATTAATCGAACCCCTACAATTGGCGACTCTGCTGGGGACCTAGCTGTTCTTCATTCAATCACATTCTTCCTCACAAAGGTTCCGTTCAAAGCTCTCCAACCCAACCATGGTGGAAATCGATGACGTACACTGCACTGAGACCCCCTACGGCCCCGGAGATCTCAGGGACCTGGCGTCCGGCGGAACAGGCGCTCCTGGAAAGGCCCACATGTCCGTCGGACTCGCAGCAGGGACTTCGGCTCAGGAGGCTGGGGCTCCGGCCGAACTCCAATCCTACATCCGCCATCTGGAGCGGAGATCGACGACCTCACGACAGTGGTGGAGCGCGACAGGAGCGTCCGAGACGAGTTGGCGGAGATCAAGCACCTCCTCCAAATGTCCCCGTCACATTCCTCCGGAGGCCGTGGCGGAAGACGAAGCCACCACAGTCCTCCCCGCAACCGTGACGGAGGACTGTTGGTCGAACACCGATCCCGTCCTTCGGTCAAGGACCGCCTCGAACCACCAGGAATCAAGGACCGCCTCGAACCACCAGACGAGGGCCGTAACGAAAGGGACGTTGAACGAGGGGAGCGCTCCCGCTCCCCTAATCCAAAGGGTCCTCGAGGCAAGCGATCCGCCTTCGAAAGGCTTGGTGGCGGAAGCGTCTCCGCCTCCTCCACCCACCCTATCATATCCAAGGAGCGCCGTCGGGAGACCACCCCAAGTTTTGCTAACGAAAACAACGCCCTATTGGAGTTCCAAACAAAAGGGTATCGTGAGCGACACAAGAGCCCACTCGTCCACCACCCCAAAGATGGTTACAAAAGGCTGGGTGGAGGAAGCCAAAACACCGAGCGCCTCGAGCCCTACGCTCGAGATAGCCACAAGAAGCAGCGGTACGAGAGATCTCCCCAACGGTCAGGGAACTCCCAACCGAAGCGAAGAGAGTACGAGAGATCTCCTCAAAGGTCAGGGAACTCCCAACCGAAGCGGAAGGAGTACGAAGGACAGGACCGACCGCTGCCGAAGAAACATACCGCGACCGGGGGTCCAGACGGTCTCGACCGTTCGATCCGACCCCACCGGGATGCCCGTCTCGAGAGACTCTCAACCTCTCCTTTCGTTAGGGAGATCGACTCGGTCACCCCCCCGAAAGGCTTCACCCAACCCAAATTTGCAAAGTACGACGGCAAAACCGAGGCATACACTCATTTGGTTCAGTACAAGATGGTCATGTCTCTTTTCCTTCGCAATGAGCCTTCGGACGACGCCTTCCTCTGTAAGGTCTTCCCCGCCAGTCTCGGCAACCTGGGCCTAACTTGGTTCAACCAGCTTCCTGCCATATCGATCTCTTCCTTCGATTCTCTCTGTGACGCTTTTATGGCCCGGTTTGTCACGAGCAACAAGCACGAAAAGGAGATCGATTCCCTTCTTGCCCTACGCAAGCGGACCGACGAGACGCTCCGCCAATATGCCGGTCGCTACTGGGAACTGTTCAACGAAATCGAAGGATGCGACGGTGTCATCTCCGCCCGCGGTTTCAAGCTCGGCCTAACCGCCCAGGATGAGCAGGTTTACGACGATCTCGCTCGGCACAAACCAAACTCCATGAAGGATCTCATGACTCGAATCGAAGGTTGGTGCCAGCTTATCGAAACCAAAGCAGAGAGGGGCATGGGGAAGTCAACGAGCTCCAAGGCACCGTTTACTCCGGTGTCCGCTCCAGCCCCAGCCTCGGCCACAACACCGAAGAAGCAAGTCAACAATATCAAGCAGTCCCCGAGGAAGGCACCGAAGCAAGGAGACTTCAGTGCCGAGAAAACCGTCTTTACTATGCCCATCTACAGGATTATCGACCAAGTAAAGGATCAACCCTTTTTCTCCTTCCCTAACCAAAAACTCGGTACCGAGAACGGGAAAATCAAAAACCCGATAGTCCGATGTAGCTACCACAACGAGCAAGGACACTTTACAACCGCTTGCAGGCCCTTCAAGGCCTACCTAGAGCAGCTGGTCCTCGGTGGCCATCTCAGCAACTTCATAGATCATGAGAAAACGAGAGCACGGGCGCAGAATGCCGAGACAAGAGCCGAAGAGGAGATCCAGACGATTAACGTTATCCACGGCCCTCTCAACTCCAAAGCCGCCCGTTTAATCCGCGCCGAGTTGAACGACGCATCCTCTTCTAAACAGGTCATGCTCGTCGGTCCCGAGCCAAAACGTCCCCGAACCGACGACGGATCCAAGTGGACTATCACGTTCACCGAGAAGGACCTTGCGCGCGTCCAACTTCCACACAACGACGCCCTCGTGGTCACACTGCGCATAGGCACCTTCAATGTCCAACGTGTCCTCGTGGATCAGGGGAGCTCGGCCGAGGTTATGTACTACTCCTTATTTAAAGATTTGAAGCTCTCAGACGCCGATCTCCGACCCTCCGAGGTCCCCCTCATAGGTTTCAACGGAGCCCCGGTCTGGCCCGTCGGTTTGATCACCCTTCCCATCCGCTCCGGCTCGGTCGTGCTCGATATGGAGTTCGTCGTAGTCGATGTCCCAAGCCCCTATAACGCCATCATCGGTCGCACCTGGCTCCATAGGTTAAAGGCTGTTGCCTCTACCTATCACTAGGTGGTCCGGTTCATCGGAACCAACGGACGACAGGAAGATCTGTACGGGGACCAAACCGCCGCCAAGCGCTGCTATGTCAACGCGGTCCGGAGCAGCAAACAGACTTCCAGGGTAAACTTCATCGAGGTACCGGAGGCTCCGATCCTTGAAGACGTCGGGAGACCCGCCGACGAGAAGGCAGTTGAAGATCTTGTCACCGTCCCTCTTACCGAGGATGGTTCCCGTTTCTTCCTTGTCGGTTCCTCACTCTCGGAAACCGAGCGGAATGACATGGTGAACTTCCTCAAGAGCAACATTGAGGTCTTTGCGTGGACGCCCTACGAAATGCCCGGGGTCGATCCAAAATTCATCTGCCACGAGCTCAATATCGACCGAACAAAACGTCCGGTCATCCAGAAAGCTCGGCGATCCTCCCCGGTCCATTCCGACGCCGTTATCGACGAGGTCAACCGACTCCTAAACGTGGGAGCCATACGAGAAGTGCAATACCCTAAGTGGTTGGCCAACACCGTGGTGGTCAAGAAGAAAAACGGGAAATGGCGAATTTGTGTTGACTATTCAAATCTCAACGACGCCTGCCCAAAGGACTTCTTCCCCCTTCCTCGGATAGATCAGCTCGTCGATGCGACGGCTGGCCACGCCCGACTAAGCTTCATGGATGCCTACCGGGGCTACCATCAGATCGCCATGAGCGACGGCGACGTCGAGAACACGGCCTTCATTACTCCTCACGGCATCTTCGGTTATCTTGTCATGCCCTTCGGCCTTAAAAACGCCGGAGCAACCTTCCAGAGGATGATAACCAAGATGTTCGAGCGCCTGCTGGGAGATACTATGATGGCCTACATCGACGATATGGTGGTCAAGAGCATGATGGCCGGCGACCATCTCACTCACCTCGCCGAGGCGTTTGAGATTCTCAAGACGCACAAGCTTCGACTTAATGCCGAGAAGTGTGCCTTCGGTGTGAGCTCTAGCAAGTTCCTCGGGCATCTCGTCTCCCGCCGAGGTATTGAGGCCGACCCGGCACAACTTACAGCAATCGAAAAACTCTCAGCCCCCCATAACAAGAGAGATGTGCAGCGTCTAACCGGCATGGCCGCCGCCCTCAACAGGTTCATCAGCCGATCTTCCGACAAGTGCAAACCATTCTTTGCCCTCCTGAAGGGGAGCCGGCGCGGCTTCAATTGGACCGACGAATGCGATCGAGCTCTACAGCAGCTGAATGAATACCTCTCCAAGGCCCCTCTCCTCGTCACTCCTCGGGACCAGGAAGACCTGTTCATTTATCTCGCTGTCTCGGCGCACGCCATAAGTTCAGTCCTCGTCCGGCAGGAAGAACGCGACCACCAGCCGATTTATTACTTTAGCAAGACGATGACGCCTACCGAGACACGTTATCTTCCCTTGGAAAAACTTGTTCTTGCCCTCGTCTCCGCGTCTCGGAAGCTCGCCCCGTACTTCCAATCCCACCGCATTATCGCATTAACCGAGTATCCTCTGAAGTCTCTCCTCCGAAAAGCCGACCTCTCGAACCGAATCTCCCAATGGGCCGTCGAGCTGGCCAATTACGAGATTCACTTTCAACCAAGAACGGCGATTAAAGCCCAGGCACTCGCCGACTTCATCGCCGAGCTCACCCCGACCGACGTCCTCGCTTCAAATCCAGCCCCCCGCCCCGAAGCCGTTCTCCAAGCACGTCCCAGCACCGCCTGGAAGCTCTTCCATGGCGATGTTTGGAAAATGTATGTTGATGGCGCCTTAAACAGCCGAGGCGCCGGGGCTGGGATCGTCCTCCTCTCTCCTTCTGGCGTATTACATGAAAGCTCCATCTCTATCAACTTTCCGGCCTCAAACAACGAGGCTGAGTATGAAGCGCTCATCTCCGGACTCAAGACTGCCGAAGCCCTTGGAATTGAAGAGCTTGTTCTCTACAGTGATTCACAGCTGGTTGTCAACCAGCTCTCCGAGGAGTATGAGGCTCGGGACGATCGGATGCGTACTTACCTGAGCTCTGCCCTTCGGCTCCTCAAAAGTTTCCGAGCTATCCGCGTCGAACACATCCCGAGGGACCAAAACGCTCACGCCGACGCCCTCGCCGGACTTGCTACGGCCTGCGCCGCTTCAGGACAACGCTCCATCTCCTTTAGCTCCATCGACAAACCGAGCTTCGAGCTTGAAGTACTCAGTCATGAGATATTGAACGTGGAGCTTGGTCCGAGCTGGATGGATGAGATCATCGGCTACCTACGCGACGACACCCTACCACACGACAAGAAGGACGCCCACCGACTCCGCAACAAGGCCGCCCTCTTCTGGCTCAATCCGAATGGAAAGCTCTACCGGCGGTCATTCACCGGCCCCTATCTATTGGTTGCACACCCCCACCAGGTCCCCGGGATCATCGAGGAACTACACGCCGGCGACAGCGGTTGCCACTCCGGTGGACGCTCCATCGCTCACCGAGCAATTACCCAAGGGTACTGGTGGTCAACAATGAAGAAGGACTCTGAAGAATTTGTGAAGCGTTGCAAGAAGTGTCAAATGTTCGCTCCCATCATACATCAACCGGCTCGGGATCTCAGCCCTCTCACCAGCCCATGGCCCTTCTCCCAGTGGGGCATGGACATCGTCGGTAAGCTTCCCGTCGCTCCTGGAGGATTCAAGTTCCTCTTAACCGTCACCGACTATTTCTCCAAATGGGTCGAGGCCGAACCATTGGTCACGGTTGAAGAGTCAGACATCATGCGCTTCGTGTGGAGAAACATAATTTCTCGCTTCGGTGTACCCTTCGCCATCTTAACCGACAACGGCAGCCAGTTCACCGGTCAAAAGTGCCGAGCACTCCTGGATGAATTCGGCATCAAATGGGACACTTCCACTCCATACTACCCCCAGGGCAACGGGCAAGCCGAAGCTGCAAACAAAGCAATCTCATCAGGCCTCAAGCGCCGGCTCGAGTCACGCCGGGGCAAATGGGCCGAAGAGCTCCCTCGGGTACTATGGGGCTACCGTACAACGCCTCGGCGATCTACTGGCCGAACCCCCTTCTCCCTGGCATTTGGAATGGAAGCTATAATCCCCCTCCAGGTCGGGCTCCTGACAATCCGAACCGAAGATTTCGACGAGGAAGTTAATGATGAGAACATTGCTGCGGACCTCGATCTGGCCGAAGAAGAGCGGGAGAATGCTAGGATCAAACTAGCTTCTTATCAGCAAGAGGTTGCCAAGGGCTACAACCGAAGCGTCCGCCTTCGGTCATTCAAGCCGGACGACCTTGTCTGGAAAAAGGTGGTGGATAAGTCCAAAAAGAGGAAGCTGATGCCTAATTGGGAGGGCCCCTTCCGAGTCCTAAAACACCTCGGCTCGGGAAACTACAAGCTAGAGAAGCTAGACGGCTCCCCAATCGCCAAGACCTGGAACGCCAATAACCTGAAGAAATTCTATGGGTAGACAGGCTTCGGCTTCTTCGGATTCATTTCTTCGAACAAATTTTGTTTTTTTTGTCAACATGCGATTAGAACCAAACTACTCTTGTAATGGCCTGATTTTATGACAGTTTTTTAATGAGAATCTCTTGTTTACCACTAGTCTAATCTTGTCTCTTACTCTTCGTACTCGGTTCGCCGTTGCGTGAACAGTTTTATCCTGACTTCAGGGACTGTCCTCCGCGGGATATTCCTCGGACAGATCCCTCACCAAGTCACCACGGCCTCTTCAGTCGTTTCGGACTTTCGGACGCCGGCGATAAGGACACTCGGTATTAATCCCGAGCCCCTTACACCGACCCCCCCCAATAAGTCACGCAATATTTAGATTCGCTACGTCCCGAAGTCATGGCCGACGCCATTCCCACTTCAGGACCCTAGCCCTAATCTAACTAGCAACGCCCCAATGAGTTGCTTCGGTTTACTCCCTTCGGCTCGGCGTCAGTTAAAACAAAGCAGGGGCATGCAAAATTCAAAAATTGCTAACTACTTTGCTTCGTTTTAGCTTACTCAATCCTATATTCTGCCTTACTTAGGTTTGAAATGAATTTTTTCCTCGGTTAATGCTTCGGCTAAAATCTGTTGCTACCCCACAACATTTCAACAGAAGCAGGGGCATGAGGCTCCCTTCGGTTACAAGTGTAAAAACCATTCGAGCATCTCAGAAATAAACAAGACATTAAAGCGGATGAAACCATTCATTCAAAAGCAGTAAAGAGGATTGCAAGTTTAAAGCCCAACAATACTTCGGTTATCTGTTCGGTCCCTACTTAAAATCCATTCATTCAAAAAAAAAAAAACATTTACAAACCCTGGAACGGCAAAATCCATATGTTCGGAGCCATCCAGCCAAATGTGAAACAAAAGAAGTCAAAATCCTAAGCATTGGGGGGCAGAGGGGTCTGGGCTCCATCCTCGGTTGAGGCAACGGCAATAGGAGCGGTCTGGGTACCCTCCTCGGTCGAAGCAGCGGCAACAGGAGCAATCTGAATACCTGCCTCGGGGTTTTGCACCTGCTCACCCTCCTCTTCTTCTTCCTCGGGCGCTACAACCTCTACGGGTGGCACCTCGGGAAGGACCCGGAGTTCGGAGTCGGCTGGGAGATCGAGTTTACTCAGAAGAGCTTCGTGACCAAACCGAAGTCCGTCCACGAAGCGGTCCCTATAAAGCTCGGCCTCAATCTCCCTAACTTGCTTCTGGTATTCTACCCCGGCTGCGGCCCAACCGTCGTCATAACCCTTGTTCCTAGCAGCTCCAACCTCGGTAGCCCGGGTAACCCTCAAGGTGGTGGCATTTTCCAATTCCTTTTCAGCTCGGGCTTCGGCTGCCAACCTCTCCCTGTCGCACCTTTGGAAGTCTGCAAGATAAAGATCGCAGGCCTCCCGAGCCACCTTCAGGTCATCCTCCTTCTGCTCAAGTGCCTTCTTCAGCTCATTAATCTCTCGCTCCTGGCCTTTGCATCGGTCATTTATGACCAAGGCCCGAGCACCAGCCTGCGAGCAGAAAACCGAAGAGGCATCACAAATATGGACTTAGCTGACAACAACAAAAGTCTAAGATAACAAACTTACAGTGAAGAGGGCCTGTGCTATCTCCGCGGTGATGTCCTCGGTCAACCCTTGGACAGCCCTGGCGTCCCTGGGAAGAATACAGCCTCGGAGCATCCCGTACGCTGTGCCGAGGTTTGACACGCTGTCCGCATGGTGGATCTGGCGCCCAGCGAAGTGACAAAATTCCGGGGCCCAGGGGACCTCTATTGCGGGGACCCAGGTCCCCCCATCAAGCCTCTCTGCGGACCCTTGGTCCTGCTCCTCCGCCCTCTCCTCCCCCTCGGTAATCCGAGAAGTTTCCTTCTCCTTACCTCGGCCGCTACCTTCTCCCTCGTGCCGAGTCCTCTTCGCCGGGGGCTCCCGCGGAGAAACAGGGGTCACAACCGAGGTCCCTGCACCGGGGGCACTGGTGGCTGAGCCTCGGCCTCGTCCTCTTGACGTCCGACGTCTGAGGTTTAGCACCTCCCGAGCTCCTTGTTCCGACATCTCGTCGCTCAGTCCGGTCCTCTCAGGCGTCTCTCGGTCGATAGCCTCTCTCACGATACCTAGAGGCTCGGAGCTACTAGCCTCGGTGCCAGAAGTGCTTCCTCTGCCTCCTCTTCCCGCTGCTCCGCCTCCTCTTCGTCCACCTCCTCCTCTTCCCCCTCGTCCTGCCTTCGGCACCCCTTGTTTCCTCGGTTTCTTCTTTAAGTAACTGGTGTACGAGGGGACGTAACCGAGGAGCTGAGGAGCGTAACGGTTGGTGATTGGGATTGCGTAGGCGGCGTTTATCCGAGATCGACGGCTCTCTCCCGAAGTTCCTGAACGGTGCCGTCGACTGCAAAAGAGTCATCAAAACATGGAGAAATCAGTGCAAGTTTACAAGCAAAATCGTTTATTGAAATAAGCTCACTACCGAAGGACAAGTTACCGACCAGGAACTCCAATCTCAAAAGGGACCGTGGTGACTATGTCTATGGTCTCCCCGGGCCCGAACATGAAGTTCCCGGTAACCGAGACATAGATACCCGCCCACTCTTCGGAGTCCGGTAGGTGATCGATCAGGAACGTGTCGTTCCCTGATCTGCAGGAGAGGTAGTGTCGGTTGTGGCCCCGGTTAACCCCCAGAAGGTAAACACCGAAGAGCTCCTCAATACCGAACACCAGGTTAAACTGCCTCCTCAGCTCGATGATGCTGGTAATAATTCGGT
Organism: Rhododendron griersonianum; assembly: GCA_018127125.1. Taxonomy (NCBI): domain Eukaryota; kingdom Viridiplantae; phylum Streptophyta; class Magnoliopsida; order Ericales; family Ericaceae; genus Rhododendron; species Rhododendron griersonianum. Next base: position 24,657,578 of record CM030791.1, on the reverse strand, counting down.
AAGAATTCACCGTGAGCTGGGAGGAAGTAAGGTTGAGGGTCCGGAGCACCCGACGCACGAACTGGTGGAGGGGAAACCTGATGCCCCCTTCGCATATGGCCATCAGGGGAAAGATCAATTCTCCTGACCGATGCTGGAGTTTCTTTGGGTCGGTTTCTTCTAGCAACCGAACCTCAACGTCAGGAGGGATGCTATAGAGCCTCTTGAACTCGGCGTAAGCTGTGGGGTCCCCGGTGAAATATTTGTTCTTAAATATACAGGGCCTCATCGGTCTTCGGCGTCCCTAAATCTCTTCGGGCGCATTTCTGAACGGCCCCGGCCCGTGGTCCGACGTGCTTGGGGCCTCCATCTCCCAGGGCTCAAGGGAAGTAATCTCGCGTGGGGCCCGGTTAGGGTTGGCAGGCTCAATCTGGTCAACCGGGATTCGGTAAAACCTCCCCCTCCAAAGCTCTTGAAAGATGGCTTCTACCAAGGGATCGTCAGAACCACTGGAGCTGTCCGAGGAGAGCTCAATGACCATTCGCCCCTGCCTAGAAAAAAAAAAGGAAAATGTGCAAAACCCGTTAGCTATATGCCTAGGGGGGAGCAAAGGGTCCTAGCGCTCGGGACGAGATGGTCATCAGTCTTCGGGATCTATGGGTCTCGGTCTTTTAAAGACTCTTCCCTCCTCGGAAAGGGTCCTCGGTGGACGGCAACTTTATCCACGAGTCCAAGGTTGAAGATAGGCCTCGGGAAGGATATAGGCCTCGGGAAGAATATAGGCCTCGGAAAGAACAAGAACAGCGGCGGCGGGCGTTAGCGCCGCCGCGCACCAGACGACTTCGAATGGCGTCCCCGCCCTAATGAGCTCAGAAGGCGTTGAGAAATACGAAGAAAAGTACTAAAACTTGAAGATTGATTAACAAAGATCAACATACCCAAGTCTGGAGAGGAGATTTGCTGCCAAAGTGCTCGAAATCGCGATCCAAAGCTTGCAAAACACGGCGGCGGTTCGACGGCGTCGGAAGGTTTCAGTAGCTTTCTCTCTCCAATTGGTCCGAATTTATAGTGGAGCGTACGAGGAGTCGCGCGGGAAACGAAGCGTCGCCAACCGAACCGCTGGATCGTCGACGCGTGTCATCATCAAACGGTCAGCAATCAGAGTTCTGAACCGAAGTCAGGCGCGCCGCGCCCCGAGCCATTCACGTTTCGACACGTGCCCTGACTGGGCGTTTCGTACCAATCAACTGACATTTCACGTGCCGAGGCTACGCATGATGTCACTCATTCCGGCGATGACTGACGCGTGGCTCCTAGGGCAGAAGTAGGCGATTCGGCTCTCCCGAAGGGCGCTCGGTTCTTCTCCAAAGCATTTCATCGGTTAAAAACCCAGTTTCGCTAGTCCATCAGAGGAGTCAACTCCCCGAAGACCAGTATGGCATTCCGGAAGTTGAGGGGCTATTGTAGGGCCCTCGGTTATCGGCTCGGTAACCGGGCTACCAACACTGAACCAGTGGCTAGGGTACGGGCCGAGGTCTTCTGACTAGCTCTCTTCGGGATGCATCTCGGTCGCTGCCCGGGCTTCGGCTGTTATCCACTTCGGAGCCTCGGTTCACTGCACGCTCCCATGCTTCTAAAGGCTTCCAGGCGGTAACGGTTTCTGTGAATGGGACCCATGCAGCTGACACAATCATTGAGATCTGTCCCATGTGCTCCGTAACCACCTCGTCCCCCTCGTCATATGCGACGTCACCCGAGGAGGTTACCCGAGCGTACTCACCACGCGCTAGCGTGAAGACCAAGCAAACCTAGGTCTTTAAATACGAAGTGATACCCACCTGAGAAAGGTACGCAATACTATCCTAACCCTAGACCTAAACACCTTCCCTGAGATCTAACTTGATCGTCGGAGGGTCACTGGGCAACCAAAGCCCTAGTGACTTGTTGCAGGTCAGGCGGCGGACGAGCGGAGCAGCGGAGGAAGGAACCTAACCAGACACCACGGTCAAGGTCCCGATTAATCGAACCCCTACAGTTATCCTTTTGGCTTAGTACGGTAGCATCAATATCTTAGCAAACATAAATTTTCACAACCTTCTCTCTCTGTCTATAACCTTACAATCATGTCATTATTGTGGAGAAGTTATCGGTTTTATCTTGAAGTTCCATTATCTAACGTTTATACCGTCCTTTTCTGGGTTCGAAAAATATAGCCACTCTAAAGTAATTGAAACACAAGGCTAGGCTAGGTTTGGTTTGATTTATTTTTTGGAGAATGTATTTTTTCTTGTACCTTAAAGGTCCTCTTCATTTTGTTGATAGTGTGTTTTGTGATTCTCTACATGTTCAATTTTACAGTCTTTGCTATTCTGATCTTCTCATTTATCTAAGCATGTTCCAGAAATTCAAGAAAGAAGACATGCAACTCGCAGGAAAAGAGGCAGATATGCGGAGGTCTGATTCTTTACAAAGAGTGAGTACTTTTAGCTCTTGGAATTAGATTCCTCTAGGATTCAATTCTACTTTTATCACCAAAGAAAAGCAGCTATGATGTGACTGTGAGGAGATATGATAGCTGGTATGACTTAGGAAGCAGTTGTCGCTAAGGATTATCTTGTGTGCATCTTTAAATTTAAATAGCAAGACCTTGGAATTCATTTGGGATTACCCTTCAATGTAGTAGGTTGTGGATCGCGGACAAACAAATTTGCCTCATTACCATAAGTTCAATAGTAGGTGACTTAGAAAGTAGCGTGAAGTGTTATGTCTACGCGAAGAAAGTGAAAGGCTAAGGCAGCAGGAACGTGAACAAATTGCAGAGAGATGGAGAAGAGATTTGGTCTGTTGTCTTTATGGAACTGTTTATTCGGTGAATTATTAAGCTGGATACTTTTATACGAGGTACCATTCCAATTTTCTCTTATCGAGTCTTATGTGTTGAATCCTTGATTTATGTTAGACACTACGTGCACGTGTTGCTGCAAGGCTAAGGAAAAGAAGTTAGAGTTGCTATTTCTTTGGTGGAGTGAGCACCACAGAAAACTTGGCAACTTTCAAAGGTGCAATCTTATGGCATTGTTTATACACTAGGCTGGTATTATTCTTGTCAAAAAACTTGTAATTTTTTCTTGCATTTGCAGGTTGATAGGACATAGACGGACATGGACATGCAATAGGAATGATGCGAAATCTTCCTAATTATGACAACTGTTTTTGGTCTTTTTGTTTTAGAGATTCGCAACCAAAAGCATGTTTTGGGTCATTGTGTTGTTTTGGTTAGTATGATCTTTTGTTTTTGAACATACACATGCAATTGGAACTTGTATTTTGACGCTTTGGGTTTGATTTTTACATTAGCATTCTATGACCTGCATTGTTATTTTTTGTTGCTTTGAGAATTGTCTTTTATGATGTCTAATTTGCTTATATACGTAACTTGGATTTTGGTTGGAAGTTGAACTTCAAATTATTTTGGGCAATTACAATTTCGTATGCAAGAAATAGTGTTGTCAAAAATGGTGTCAGGTTAGGATAATTTTTAATGAAAAAAATTATGTTTCAAAAAATGATAAATGCCAAAAAAAAAAGAAAGAACTTTTAGCGGCGTTTTACAAATGCCGGTAAAAGCAATGAAAAGAAAATACCAAGATATAAAAATGGCATTTTGAAAATGCCAGTAAAAGTTATAAAAAATACGGCACTAATAAAATGCCGGTAATATTACCTTTTCCGGCATTTGCATCAAATGCCGTTAATAAATGTATATTCGGCAATTCTTTTTCCGGCACTTTACAAATGCCGGGAAAACTAGTAACAAATGCCGGTTTTATTTCCGGCATTTGTACAAATGCCGTTTATGTATTACCGACACTTACCTGGACGGCATTTTTTATTTTCGTCAACAAATGCCGGGAATACTATTACCGGCATGAATTTGCTCTTTACCGGCATTTATAAAATGCCGCAAAAAGCTTAATTTGGCGTAGTGTATCTGCTTGAATCTTCTTTAATTGCCTCAGCACCCTGTCTTCCTCAGGCTCGATCTTTTGGCTTTCCTCTTCTTCTTCCTCCATTACTCGGGTTGAGGTTGAACTCTCTCCTCTTAGTTTGGGAGGTTTGTATACTCTTCCACTTCTCGTGAGATGACCTATTTCCTCCTCTTGAGTGCCCCAAGGATCAGCAGGTTCGATTCTCCCCACTTCCCAATCGTTTCGCAGGGCTTGGCCATTTCCACACTACGCCAAATTTTAGTATTAGCGGCATGAGAAAAACTGCTGTTAATAGTCCCAAAACTGCCAGTAATACTCAAAACCGCCGGTAAAAGTTCAAAAACCGCCGGAAATAAACCGCCGGGAAAATAATTGTCGGAAAAACAAAAGCGGCATTAGAAAACCGCCGGCAATACTAAAAACTGCGGTAAAAAACCGCCGGCAATAAAATCGGTGGTTAATTTTTTTTGTTCTCCCAGGAATCGAACCCGGAACCTCTGGATCCTATAGCGCTGTAGACACCCCAATTTGGACTTTTCAAAAATCCTTGATTTGTGGCCCGGAGGCTCCCCGATGATGACTTTGGATTGAAACAAGCCTGGTACCGATCAGAACTTTACTCCTTGAAAGATTTGAAGAGGGATTAAAAATGGTTAAAAACATTTTCAAGCGCTTGGGAGCAATCCCAAGCGCTCAAAACTGTTTCACAAAACCTCTGGCCTGACTCTTTCTCGAGCGCTCGAGAGTAAGGTCCCAAGCGCTCGGGAGTGATCCCAAGCGCTCGAGACTATTCTATTGCCCAATGGATGGCAGTATCACCCACTCACCATGTTACTCATCATTATAACCACCTTGAGCCCGCCGATGGCTCGGTCCACACTCAACCTCTGGTGAAAGATATACAGGCCAAAGATTTTCCCTTTAAAAAAATGTTTTATCAAAACCATTTGATTTTCAAAAACCATTTGAGGTCTTGGCCTATAAATATGACTGGTTTTTCAGCTAGAAAGGGACCACGAAATTTTCACTCCACCAGAACTCTCATCCTCTGCTCTCTCTCTCTCTAGCTCAAAACCAAAAACCTCCAAACTCTCTTTCCAAACTTCAAAGGTTTTGCAAATAACCAAGGAAAAAGGGCAAGAAATCCAGAATACTCTTCTGATCTCTTACACTCTTCTCACTTCACCCACATCTCAAAGGCACACCAAGGAGCAAGGTTCAAGGAAAAGGTATAAGACTTTACCTTTGGTCATAACTAAAGGGCTATTCATCCCTTCTGAGGGGGGTCTCTCAGCCTGACCCAGTATTCAATACTGGGTGCATGGTTGGGAGACCCTAGTGTAAAAACAAGAGCAATGGGGTACAAGAAAATGTTTTCACAAAACCCTTACTGGAACTACTCCCAAGCGCTCGAGAGTACTCCTGAGCGCTCGGGACAGTTCCCAGTTTCATGCATGGCCCTTCGTAACACAGTGGGTTGGAAATGATGTGTGATCTTAAAAGAAATGGTTGCATTTTGGCATGCATGCACAGAAAACTATTTTCTCCAAAACAGAAGCATTTCCCTCAAGTTTTCATGTAAAGTAAGGTATTTCCAAAGCTAAGAGATGTTCTCCTCTTGGGAAACATCAAAACAAGGGTGTTTGCATGTCAAGATGGTACCATTTCCTGTTTGAGAGAAAGCTGACATGCAGCTCACTCCCAAGCGCTCCGAACCATTCCAAAGCGCTCGGGAGTGCATGCATGCTATTGCTTCCCATTTCCCGATCTGCTGTGTTATCTAGTCTCTGCATGCATTAGTGTGGCCTGTTACTATTTTAAATTCATAGATTTAGCTTTGTTAAGGCAGGGATGCATGACTTGAAAGATTGAAGGCTTAGTTCAGTCTTCCAAATCCTCTGCTTTACCAGTAGTGTGTTTAATATCACTTCAGTTCCTATTTTAGCATTGTATTCTGTCTGTGCTAACAAAGCTTGCAGGTTGGGTATCAGAACTCCCAAGCGCTCGGGACGGCTCTCGAGCGCTCGAGAGTGAAGCCCGTGACAGATCTTCAATTTCTGTGATCATGCATTTTGCTCACTTTCATTTAATCATCCACTGTACACCAGCACATGCATGCAGTTCTTACCTGTTATAACTGTGGATACGTGCTAAATGATCTAATGAAACAAAATCCCTTTGAAAAATCCCACAAACGTTTAGTAGAGACCGATTTCGAATCGGGCGAGGGGGGTGCCGTAAAACCCTTCCCCCCTCGTAACATGGCTTCCGGACCCTTGAAACTGATCTCTGGTTTTCAACTTCAAATCAATTGGTTTCCCAAACAAAACGGTTTCTCGGGTGACACACCACAAATCCGGGTGGCGACTCTTCAAACGGCGTATTTCTCTTCGAAGCGGCGGGAAAATATAAAACACCAAAAACAAACATTCGTTTTCGTTTTTCGGGCAGGTAGCCCACAGTGGCGACTCCGCTGGGGACATTTAATTAATACTTGAGAAAAAGTTTGTTTGTTGATAAAACGACCCGCTTTTCTTGAATATCAATTAAACTTGTGAGCCAGGCTTGAAAAACATTTGTGGGATTTTCAAAAGGGATTTTGTTTCATTATTTATTTCTTGTATGCATATATCTCGTGCAACCCCGCTGTTGTGTTTCGGCAATCCTACCCGGCTTGCCGGTGATGGGGAATCCCGGAATGCTCAGCAACCCTCGACCATGATGAGTCATCCCTACCATTTGTACCATTATTGGGTGTACGCTCAATAGTGGGAGGTATACTTTGACTCTAGTCCGGGGAACCCACTTCAAACCAAAACCGGCCCTCGTACGTGTTTAGAAAGCAATAGAACCTTCCAAACTAGGACAGGGACCCGCAGGGTAGGATTATATGCCATATCCTGTCTACATGTTACTGCTTTCTGCATCTCACCGTGCATGTCATGCCGTCATGCTGTCCGTTCATTTTTGAGTCCTGCGCTTTTAATCTCACTCGCACGGTCTGTAGAAGGTTGCCAAGGCCCGATGATGAGTCGTGCACTCTGGTGTACGTTGTCTAAACTACATGAGTCCTTAGGACAAGGAGACTTTGGGAAATCAGGATGTTACTAAGTCCTTAACTAATGCCTAATCGAAATTTCAACGGAGAATAAGGAATAACAAGGAAAACGACGCCGTGATGTCACTTTACTTACACCACCTTGGCTAATGGCACCGTGTCACTGACACCACGATGGTTGGGGTATCACGCCGTCTATACTAAGTTATTCTAAGTTCAAAATTGAGACTTCGAATGAGGACTAGTTGAATACTTAGTTCATTTTGACATCTCTTAGAATTTGTCGTTCTAAACGAAGGATACACCCTAAAAGAAATATGAGGATCAAGGCAACCTCGTGTGGAAGACACTCGTTCATTCTTAGAAAATCAGAGTCGATGACGGTGACGATGATGCACATTTTCTAAAAACCTATGCACATAGTTCATGAAAATAAAAATAGGAATCGCGTCTGAGCACGGTTTTTGCTTTGCTATCAATACTGAGCAATTGGGCCGAAGAAGAAGGACACCATACCCTCCTGGACCAGACCCTTGGGACAGAGATTGGAACGGCTTCAACTTCAAGCAGTTTCTATCGGTACATCAGATTTGAGGGAGGAGATGGCTCTATTGATAGGCAACCTAAACCCAAACCCCAATCCAAACCCAAGCGGGGATAACCTAAACCCAAATGCCGGCAATCCAAACCCAAACCCAAATGGAGGTAACCCAAACGGAGGCGAACCGAACCCAAATCCTAACCCCATCCTTAATCCTAACCCCATTCCTAACCCCAGTCTGGAAAACTTGTACGGAGGAATGGGACAGATAAGGGAAAGTATCCAACACCTCGGCGAGCGCACTGATAACCAAATCGCTCAGCTTATGATGATGATCACTGGGGACACACGACGTCTTCCACCACTGAACCCGAATCCGAATCCTAACCCAATCCCGAATCTGGTCCCAAATCCGAATCTTAATCTCAACTTAAATCCTAACCCGAATCCGATGCCGAACCCGGAGCAACTGGCTGTTGAATTGGAAACCCCGCAAAACCCCGAGATGGTTGCGGTATTAGCAAAAATCACCCTGTTGGAGGAGTCTGTGGCAAGAAATGAGAAGATAGCATCAACCGGCTTTGACATCAACAAGCTTTGCTTGTTTCCTAATGCAAAGCTTCCGGAAAAGCTCAGGCCGATCGACTTCGCTAAATTTGACGGAACAGGAAACCCGAGGGCTCACTTGACCGGATACATCGGGGCACTCTCCATGTGGGGGGTAGAGAAGGATGCTATGGCGCAGATGTTCTCGCAGACTCTAGTGGGGCATGCTTTGCACTAGTTCACCATACTGGACGAAAGAAAGAAACTCTCATGGGAAGACATATGCGCGGCTTTTGTGGCGCAATACGATTACAACATTCAGTTGGAGGTGACCACCCGAGAATTAGAATCAACAAAGATGGAAGCAAAGGAAGCCTTCGCCGAGTTTGTAAAAAGGTGGAGGGCTAAGGCCGCACAGATGAAAGACAGACCAAGTGACAGGGACCAGATCCGGATGATTGTCCGAAACCTTCAACCGACTCTCGCACGACACATGATTATGGCTCAAGCATGCTCGGACTTTAAAACATTCTTCGACACAGGCTTAGCCGTCGAAGAGGCAGTTCAATTGGGGATCCTTGACAAACCCGAGCCTGCGTCCAAACCCAGGAAGGTTTTCTCCGGAAATAGCAATACCCTGTTTGGCAACTCGAACTACACCAACATCCCAAACACTTTCTCAAACACAGCTCAAGCCGAGCCCGTTAATCAAATTGTGACCCAAGCCAATCAACCCCGTACCCAATCCCGCGCTTTTGCTCAATTCTCGGCACCCCTCTCTGCTGTGCTCGAGAAGTTGGTCAAAGATGGCATGCTTAAACCACTTGCCCCTACTCCTCTACCACAAAAACTCCCGGCATCCCACAACCCTAACGTATACTGTGCCTTCCACCAGGGCCCGGGCCATTCAACCGACAATTGCTTCCGCCTGCGCCATGCTATCCAAGATCTCATAGACAATAAGACTATCCCCACACCACCACAAAAACCAAACACCGTCTCAAACCCACTCCCAAAACACACTAACGCCCGCACCAACCATATCTCCCTAGACCATCCCTTTGACCCGAGCCTTTACATCCTCCCTACCACCCAACCCAGACCAATTGTCGAGTTGCCAACCGAGGATACCGTCTGTGCCCTTGAAACTGTGGATTGGGATTTCCAAAGAGAGTGGGAAGAATTGGCAAGTGATTTTCTGGCAGTGGAAAAACCGGGCTATCGTAACTGGAATATGGCCCGTGGCTCTCAATGCTCACCGGGTCGCAGAATTAGAACATGGCAATTGGAGGCAAGAATTCGAAGAGGTGTTGACCGACCCGTTGGACGGGTACTCCCTGTTTGCTCTGTTTTTGGAGCCAGAACCGATAGAAGAAGAGGATGAATGGGCATGGGAGCCCGAACCCAATGGGTGGCTTTGGATGGATGATTCCGACCCGTTAGACGAGACGTCATTGGCATACCTTTTCTTAGAGGGAGAAGTTCGTGAAGAAGTGGACCTCATGAACCCCCGCATGTTTTCGGGGCTCACTGTCAGCGCTATTATCAATATTGCTAGAGGATCCGACGCTCTGGACCATATCATGGATCAGGCCTTCATCCCGCAGGAATACATTATTGGGGAGTACCTTCCGCAGCCCGTAGTCGAAACCCCCGATGAGCCCGCTATCTGTGTACTGAACTCTGAAGAGCTGTGGGGAAAATCTGAATTGGTGAATGTGTGGATTGATGGCGAGGAACTAACCGTCAATAGAGCCATGATAAATGAAGGCTCTCTGCAGATTAACAACAGCAGCAACAACAACAACAACAACAACAACAACGGTAACAACAACGTCAACTTTTGGAGTTCCCTAGAGGAAGGGAATATGTGGCACGCTCTGGAGATGGAAACCCTCAACGAAACCTTGGAGAAAACTACACTTGACAAAGGAAAACGAAAGGCTGACTCTTGCAACTCTGACTTCTCCAACTTTTGGGAAGGTACTTGGTGGGAGCCCATTCCCAAAACGGTCAGCAATCTTACCAGGAGTGGAAGAGTGTACCAGCCAACCAATCTTCAGCGGGGAAGCTCGTCCCGAGCCCCTCCGCCGCGGCAGAACAACCCCGTCAACTCGGCAAACCCGAACACCCCTCAAGCTCCACAAAATAACCCTCCTAACTCCACAAACCCGCCTGTCCATCTCAACCCTTCCATAAATTCTAACCCTGATGCCTCCCAACAACAAAACCCAGCGACCACCACCGACCCCATAATCCGACAGCTCCAAGAAACCCCCGTTCGTATGTCTATGTGGGGAGTGTTAGCTGCATCCCGCGAGCACCGCCGCAGGCTCGTAAACACTCTCTCTAAATTCGAGGTCCCCTCTGATATAGCCCCAGAAGCTCTCATTGCCCTCATAACCCCGATGAACCTCACCCAGCACACCCTGTCGTTCACAGAAAAGGATCTCCCGCCGGAGGGAGCTGACCATAACAAACCACTGCACGTCACGATGAAGTGTCTCAGAAAATGGGTCCCCGCAATTCTCATTGACAATGGTTCAGCTATCAACGTGTGCCCACTTCGCACCGCTTATTGCTTGGGCCTCAAGAACAAGGACTTTGCACCATCGAATCTGGGTGTCCGTGCCTATGATAATACGCGCCGCGATGTTTTGGGAACAATCAACTTGGAACTTGTGACGGGGAAATTTAAAACCACTGTCGAATTCTGTGTGTTGGAGATACCTGCATCGTTCAACCTCCTGCTGGGGAGGTCGTGGCTGCACAGGTCGGATGTCATGGGTGTACCCTCGACGCTGCATCAGAAACTCATTCTGGGTTTAGATTCTGGAACCCTCATCATCCATGGAGACTCAGGCATCCGTCCACACTCAGAGGACAACTCCCCACTACTAGAGATTATGCATGGAGAGGAAGACATCACCATGGGAGGCTTTGCGGTTATGACTTCAAAAGTGTGCACCATCCGGGCCGAGGACGGCTTCTTGGTGAGCTCCGCAGCGCTGGAAATTATGAAAAGGATGAAATATCTACCGGGCATGGGTTTGGGTCTTTATGGTCAAGGAGTCCCGGAGTTCCCTGATTTTCCCGGGAGTAACGAACGCTTTGGTCTAGGATATGAGGCCAAGAAGAGCGATCCAGCAAAGAAGTGGCGCAACCGTGCCCGGGCTCATGCAGCCGGGATTAAGCCGAAAATGGAAGAAGCGCTGTACCAAGGAGAACCCGAGCCCTTTGTGGATCTTGAAACGAAAATGAAGCACCCGGGGTTTGAAATCTTTGCCAACGACACTTGGGAGGAAGATGAAGTGGTGACCAAGGTAGAAGAAGTATCTGAGGCACTCAACTGGCTAGAGGCTTTTGGAGTGGGCAGTCTCCAACTCCTGTTCGAGGGTGAAGATCCGGAGGGTATGGTCGAAGACGCTGCTGTGCTGGTGCTTGAAGAGGAAGAAGAGGTTGAAGATCCTTCCAAACTCATCGTGGAGGCTGTAGGCGTTTATGATAATTGCACTTTCATACCACATGTAACTTGCACTCACAGCACCTACACTGAGTCTGAATACGGGTCCGACACTAGTTCATCGTCTAGCACAGAGTCGGAGTTTGTGCCTATCGGCCCTCCACAGCGTAGCTTTTTCTTTGAATTTGAGTCAACCGCTGTATTCCCCCCTTCTGAGGAGGCTGCTTATGAAATGATTGATGCTTTCACTTACTTGCCGATTTTTGAAATAAATTGTTTAGATCCCGACGATGAAGGAATAGATCTCGATGGGGACGTCCCCAAGGAGATCCGTTCCCTCATCGATCGCGAAAATGAAAGGCATGCTTAGCCTTTAAAAGAAGAAATAATCTCTATAAATTTGGGTGATGAGGAGAACCCTCGATTGGTTCAGGTTGGTTCCGGACTGTCCCCCGATGAGCTTCAAGAGCTCACCGATTTGCTAAAAGAGTTCAAAGAAGTTTTCGCTTGGTCTCACGCGGACATGCCCGGAATCGACCCGGAGATCGTCGAGCACAGAATCCCTCTCTTCCCAGATGCAAAACCCGTTAAGCAGAAACTGAGAAAAATGCGGCCCGATTGGGTGCTTAAGATAAAAGAAGAGCTCACAAAATAAATTGACGCCTGTTTTCTAATCGTAACAGAGTACCCCACTTGGGTAGCCAACATCGTTCCTGTCCCCAAAAAGGACGGAAAAATTAGAGTGTGCGTCGATTTCAGAGATCTGAACAAAGCAAGCCCTAAAGACGATTTCCCATTGCCACATATAGACATACTTGTTGATAGCACTGCGGGGCATGCTATACTATCCTTCATGGATGGTTTCTCAGGGTACAATCAGATTCTCCTAGCTCCGGAAGACAGGGAAAAGACAACATTCATCACTGAGTGGGGGACATACTGTTATCGGGTTATGCCATTTGGGTTGAAAAACGCCGGTCCTACATACCAAAGGGGTGCCACGACACTGCTCCACGACATGATTCATAAGGAGGTCGAAGTATACGTCGATGACATGATAGTGAAAGGAAAGGAGCGGAAGGACCATCTCCCAGCATTGAGAAAGTTCTTGGAAAGGATTCAGAAATACAGGATGCGTCTCAACCCACAGAAATGCACGTTCAGAGTCACGGCCGAAAAGATGCTCGGGTTCATGATCACAACCAGGGGGATTGAAGTGGATCCCTCCAAGATCAAAGCCATTCTTGAAATGGAGCCACCTCGATCCGAAAAAGAAGTCCGGTGCTTTTTGGGAAAAATTCAGTTCATCAGTCGATTCATCGCTAAGTTGACTTTGACCTGTGAACCACTCTTTCGACTACTCAAGAAAGACGTGAAATTTGAATGGAATGACAAGTGTCAGAAAGCTTTCGAAGCAGTGCGGACTTATCTCCAGAATCCTCCAATCTTGATGCCGCCCATCCCGGGAAAACCTTTGATCCTATACTTGTCCGTCACGCCCTCGTCAATGGGGTGCATATTGGCACAAGAAGGAGAAGATGGGGTTGAAAGGGCAATCTACTACTTGAGCAAGAAGATGGTGGGAAGCGAAGAACGGTACACTTCATTGGAAAAGACGTGCTGGGCGCTGATATGGGCCACAAAGAAGTTGAGACACTACATGCTGGCTTACTCGGTGATACTGATTTCTCGGATGGATCCTCTCAAATATCTATTCGAGAAGCCAGAACTTACCGGTAAGTTAGCACGTTGGTTGCTCTTGTTGGCTGAGTTCGAAATCAAGTACGTCACTCGCAAGTCAGTGAAAGGAAGAGCAGTGGCAGAGTTCTTGGCGGATCGTCCAGTTGAGGGCCCGGAACACACCGAATTTAAATTTCCCGACGAGGATGTAATGACAGCAGTTGACGAAACGTGGATGTTGTACTTCGATGGAGCCGCTAATCAAAAGGGCTTTGGGATTGGCATACTGCTAGTTTCGCCTGAGGGGTCGCACATTCCCCTCGCATTCAAGCTAAACTTCGAAGTCACAAACAACGAGGCAGAATACGAAGCATGTATCGTGGGAATGGAAGTTGCATTAGAGATTGGGGTCAAGGTACTGGAAGTTGTCGGAGATTCCAACTTGGTCGTATCACAAGCAAAGGGGGAATGGAAAGTAAGGGACGAGAAAATGAAGCCGTATCATCAGCAACTCGACGAACTTATCCCGAACTTTCAGAAGGTGACCTTCACGCACGTGCCAAGGATGAAGAATCGCTTCGCAGACGCTTTGGCTACTTTAGCATCCATGCTGGAACTTCCAATCGGGGTAAAGCTAAGACCCGTCATGAACGAGCAGAGGGAGAAACGTGTGTACGACTATGTTATGAACATCGACGAACCAGATGATGGTCTCCCTTGGTTCCATGATATTTGGAACCTCGTCGAGAAGGGAGAATTTCCCGCGGATTCAACTAAGAAGGATCGGATCGCTTTGCAGCGCCTCGCATCTCAATACATCATCTGCGGTGGGAAATTATACCGACGATCTCCGTGTGGAGTTCACAAGTTGTGTGTTCATGATAACGAGTCAAGAGCAGTAATGGAAGAGGTACATGAAGGTGTTTGTGGACCCCACATGAACGGAATGATGCTAGCAAAGAAGGTTCTGAGGTTGGGATACTATTGGTCAACCATGGAAACAGATTGCATCGAGTATGTGCGCCGATGTCATAAGTGCCAGACTCATGCCAATCTTATCCACGTCCCGCCCTCAGAATTACACTCAATGGCGACACCATGGCCATTCTCTGCCTGGGGCATCGATGTTATTGGAAAGATCACTCCCGCGGCTTCCAATGGTCACAGGTTCATCCTGGTAGCAGTGGATTACTTCACCAAGTGGGTCGAGGCAGCCTCGTATAAGACATTGACGGCCGTTCAAGTGGCTCATTTTATTAGGCAAAATATCATTTATCGGTATGGAGTCCCTCAAGCCTTCGTGTCTGATAATGGAGTTCACTTCAAGGGAAGGGTTTTGGAACTCTTCGACGAGTTCAAGATCCAAGTACATCATTCGACCACCTATCGGCCACAAACGAATGGGGCAGTTGAGGCAGCAAACAAGACGATCAAGACAATCCTCGAAAGGACCACTCAGTCAGCTAGGAATTTGCACGAACAATTACCGCTAGCTCTGTGGGGATACCGGACATCTATTCGTACACCGACGGGGGCAACACCCTATTCTTTGGTGTACGGTATGGAAGCCGTTCTCCCTATCGAGCTAGAGGTTCCATCGCTGAGAGTCATGGCTGAGAGCAGAGTGAACGAGGCTGAATGGATCAATGGGAGATTTGAAGAGCTCATGTTATTCGACGAAAGAAGGCTACGAGCGTTGTACCACATTCAGGGTTACCAGCGAAGGATCGCCCGGGCGTTCAACAAGAAAGTGAAGTTGAGAGACCTGCAAGAGGGGGACATGGTAGTTAAGGAAATTTGCGCGCCGGTGTTTGATCTGCGAGGAAAGTTCCGACCTAAATGGGCAGGGCCATACATCATCAAGACCATACTCTCTGGAGGAGCGGCCTCAATCATCGACCTTGACGGCAACGAGTTCTCTAATCTTGTCAATTTGGATCAGCTTAAACGGTATTACCCCTGAGAGAGCTCGCTGGACCGAAAACCGCAAGGGCGGGCGGTCCCAGGCAAAATTTAGAGCAAGCCTGCTAGGTCGAAAACCCGAAAGGGCGGCTTAGGCAAAAGTTAAGGCAAAAATTGAAAAGGAGCTCGCTAGGCCGAAAACCCGAAAGGGCGGCTCTAGGCAAAATTTAGAGCGCAAAAGGAGAGCGTTAATACCCGAGCGAACCCTAGCCCGAACTACGTATGGGCCTGATTCCCTTTCACGAGGGATACGTAGGCAATCTCACGCTGAGGTTCGGTCCTAAATATCTCTAAAATCAAAATCCAAATTGTCAAATCAGAATGTTTTCTCAAAGGCGCATGCGATTAACCAACCAAAAGGGGGAAACCCTTAATCAGCCAATTTTATTCAGATTATCTCTTTATTACAAGCTGAGCATGAAAATAAAAAACACACATTTTTAACACACTCCTTTTATTTCAAAAAACGGCAAAGTAAGTGGTCAACCCATCCTTGCTTCCACGTCTCTCCTCAGCCATTTGCGATACCTTCCGGTCGTAGCAATAGAGAAAAGTGGATCACTTGGCTCAGTCCTGCGAGCTTCCCACGACCGAACATAACTCCGAAGGCCCGGAATGGTGAAGGGAGGGAGACGAAGCACTTCAGAACCCGACGGCGGCACTTCTTGATTGAGTCCAAACTGACAGAGGATGCGGAACGGTGAATAGAAGGAGAAGCCGGACAAGCCAGCCACAAGGACATGCGTCGAACCCATGTTGCTAGCAGTCATGGCAGGGAGCCTCAGCCAATGGCACCGCCAAACGATGTCATCTTCCTCGGCAGAAGCAAAGAAATCAGCCCAGTCATCCTCATTGCGGTACGTCACTAGAAAAGGGCGGTTCCATCCACTTGCACGATACCACCAGTCATTCGCCGGAAGCATCAACAGGCTCAACTTATCACAAAGCCACATCTACCCAAAAAGAGAGAAAACAAGTAAGGAGTCAGAATAAGGCCTAAGCCGAGCGATGAGGTAAAATGAACGAGAGAAATAGAAAAAGGAGAGCTGAGTGAGGTCCCTAACCTGCAGCAACAGCGGGCTACCACCGAAAACCCTTGTCCGACCAGCATTGACCGCGTCTAAACCCATCAAAGTCTTGGCAAGGACTAAGGGCGCGACATCTTTGCGAGCCTCGATCTGAGAAGCGACGCCCACCAATAGAGAACTGGGCTGACCAACTGAAGGAACCAACAGAAAAGCCGCCAAGAGACAAATGCAACAGGCCGCCATTCGTCGGCCTTGGTATTCGAAGTCTGTCAAATCCCCGGGGGGGCTGAATCTCTCGTACAGTTGCACGATGTTGATGGTATTGCCCCGAGTAAGAAACTCAGCGACGTTTCCGCTAACACCCAGCTTAGCTTTCAGAATATTCTTCATTCTCTCTCTAAGCATTGGGACAATCGACTCCGTGGAGTCGTGACTTCCAAGGTAAGCATGGAACTCCTCGACGGTAGGGCATAGCTCTTGAGAACCAAAGCGAAAGACGTGTGCTTCAGAATCCCAAAAGCGCACCGCCGCGTGTAACAAGATAGGACGAATGGCGATCTCCCGAAGATGCCTAAGAGCGTATAGCCGGTGACCGCGGAAGTTCAACCAATCGATGCCTTCGAGGCTGTCCAACCAGGGACGGAGCAAAGCTTGGTTTAGCAAGGCCATGAGAGGAATGGGTTCTTGGAAGGAAAAAGGATTTGGGAGGAGAAGAATGGAATGAAGTGTGAAGGAATGGCCAAGGCAGGAGCTCTCCATTTATAGAGGTCTGGGGAATGCAATGCCAGCCCACATTAGCCTTGGAACTCTTCAAAGCTCAACATTTCCAAAACAAATTCAAAATTTCAGAACTTTAGAAATTTGAAAAAAGGGTGGGAAAGCCCAAGTCTTGCTTTGGGAAATTGCTTCTGCTGGGAAACAGATGGTGCAAAGTTACGAAACGTCTTGGAAGGGTGCATGCAGAAGAAAACGACATGGGAATAGCTAGTGAGTGGCATTGGGAAGCAACTCTGAATCTGCCAATAACAGAAGTCCCGAGCGCTCTGGAGTGAAGACCCAAGCGCTCGAGACCTCTCCCAAGCGCTCGAAAGTTTTACTATTTTACAGAGGATTCTGATCCCGGTGTTCCAGCCTCAGTCCGACGCCACAAATACGCCTAACTCCAATCAGAAAGTTCTCAACGTATTCGTAGGGGATACAGCGGTTTCCGTTACATGTTTTCTTGCGTATCTATTCTCGTTCCTTAAGAAAATGTTAAAATTCCCAAGATTTTCGTCTCTCGAGTACCACGTAAAGCATGTTTCATTGAACCCAACGATAAGTCGCAAGGTGTATTACTGACTTGTGTCGATGTCAGATTTTCAGAGTATCGATTGAAATTCGCGTGCTCTCTACTTTCTTGCAAGCTAGACGTATATATTTCATAAAATACAATTCTTAAAGGAAGTGCAAACGAACACCGAAGAACGAAGTGCAAATTCTCATAGATGAAATACGGTATTTGCAATGAGTAAGAAAGGAAGTGCGAAAGCAGGGGCAAACACGCGCCCAATCCTAAACCACTGGGGCGCGCAGACCCAAACAAAATCAAGGCACGCAGGCCTAGAAGATACAACTACCTCGGCGCTCGGGTCTATGTATAAGTAAGCTAGCAAGGCAAAAACCTAAGGCTCAGACACGACAAATCCCTCTCCGCTGGTGGCCCTCGGGCTCTTTGCTGTCACTCTCGTCATTGTCGTCACCATCATCCCCGGTCTTCTCCTTCATCCGCAGCCATAGATTTGGCACCCCTCCTTTCCGCCGCCATATATTTGGCACCCATCTTGTCTGCCATAGATTTGGCACCCCTCCTTTCCGCCGCCATATATTTGGCACCCATCTTGTCTGCCATAGATTTGGCACCCCTCCTTTCCGCCACCATATATTTGGCACCCATCTTGTCTGCCATAGATTTGGCACCCCTCCTTTCCGCCGCCATATATTTGGCACCCATCTTGTCTGCCATAGATTTGGCACCCCTCATTTCCGCCGCCATATATTTGGCACCCATCGCCCCCGGTTTTACCCTTCCGTCGCCGCCATAGATTTGGCGCTGTCCTGAGGGACTTCTTTCTATCATTTGCTTGCATGTCTGCATGTCTGCATGTTTGCATTTGCCCCAAAGAACTACGCTGGTCTGATCCTTGCAGAAAAGGGTACGTAGGCAGTCTGAAACGACGCGACCACATGCATCAAATGTTTGTCTCTTTACTTGCATTTGATTTTGAATTGAGGATTTGATTTGGCTCGAATTGGGCTTTCTCAATCTTTGGACGGCACTCGTATCTAGATAGGATGCTGAGCGTCGCCCAAAGAGGGGCAACTGTAGACACCCCAATTTGGACTTTTCAAAAATCCTTGATTTGTGGCCCGGAGGCTCCCCGATGATGACTTTGGATTGAAACAAGCCTGGTACCGATCAGAACTTTACTCCTTGAAAGATTTGAAGAGGGATTAAAAATGGTTAAAAACATTTTCAAGCGCTTGGGAGCAATCCCAAGCGCTCAAAACTGTTTCACAAAACCTCTGGCCTGGCTCTTTCTCAAGCGCTTGAGAGTAAGGTCTCAAGCGCTCGGGAGTGATCCCAAGCGCTCGAGACTATTCTATTGCCCAATGGATGGCAGTAACACCCACTCACCATGTTACTCATCATTATAACCACCTTGAGCCCGCCGATGGCTCGGTCCACACTCAACCTCTGGTGAAAGATATTCAGGCCAAAGATTTTCCCTTTAAAAAAATGTTTTATCAAAACCATTTGATTTTCAAAAACCATTTGAGGTCTTGGCCTATAAATATGACTGGTTTTTCAGCTAGAAAGGGACCAAGAAATTTTCACTCCACCAGAACTCTCATCCTCTGCTCTCTCTCTCTAGCTCAAAACCAAAAACCTCCAAACTCTCTTTCCAAACTTCAAAGGTTTTGCAAATCACCAAGGAAAAAGGGCAAGAAATCCAGAATACTCTTCTGATCTCTTGCACTCTTCTCACTTCACCCACATCTCAAAGGCACACCAAGGAGCAAGGTTCAAGGAAAAGGTATAAGACTTTACCTTTGGTCATAACTAAAGGGCTATTCATCCCTTCTGAGGGGGGTCTCTCAGCCTGACCTAGTATTCAATACTGGGTGCATGGTTGGGAGACCCTAGTGTAAAAACAAGAGCAATGGGGTACAAGAAAATGTTTTCACAAAACCCTTACTGGAACTACTCCCAAGCGCTCGAGAGTACTCCTGAGCGCTCGGGACAGTTCCCAGTTTCATGCATGGCCCTTCGTAACACAGTGGGTTGGAAATGATGTGTGATCTTAAAAGAAATGGTTGCATTTTGGCATGCATGCATAGAAAACTATTTTCTCCAAAACAGAAGCATTTCCCTCAAGTTTTCATGTAAAGTAAGGTATTTCCAAAGCTAAGAGATGTTCTCCTCTTGGGAAACATCAAAACAAGGGTGTTTGCATGTCAAGATGGTACCATTTCCTGTTTGAGAGAAAGCTGACATGCAGCTCACTCCCAAGCGCTCCGAACCATTCCAAAGCGCTCGGGAGTGCATGCATGCTATTGCTTCCCATTTCCCAATCTGCTGTGTTATCTAGTCTCTGCATGCATTAGTGTGGCCTGTTGCTCTTTGAAATTCATAGATTTAGCTTTGTTAAGGCAGGGATGCATGATTTGAAAGATTGAAGGCTTAGCTCAGTCTTCCAAGTCCTCTGCTGAGCCAGTAGTGTGTTTAATATCACTTCAGATCCTATTTTAGCATTGTATTCTGTCTGTGCTAACAAAGCTTGCAGGTTGGGTATCAGAACTCCCAAGCGCTCGGGACGGCTCTCGAGCGCTCGAGAGTGAAGCCCGTGACAGATCTTCAATTTCTGTGTTCATGCATTTTGCTCACTTTCATTTAATCATCCACTGTACACCAGCACATGCATGCAGTTCTTACCTGTTATAACTATGGATACTTGCTAAATGATCTAATGAAACAAAATCCCTCTGAAAAATCCCACAAACGTTTAGTAGAGACCGATTTCGAATCGGGCGAGGGGGGTGCCGTAAAACCCTTCCCCCCTCGTAACATGGCTTCCGGACCCTTGAAACTGATCTCTGGTTTTCAACTTCAAATCAATTGGTTTCCCAAACAAAACGGTTTCTCGGGTGACACACCACAAATCCGGGTGGCGACTCTTCAAACGGCGTATTTCTCTTCGAAGCGGCGGGAAAATATAAAACACCAAAAACAAACATTCGTTTTCGTTTTTCGGGCAGGTAGCCCACAAGCCCGCGTGCTACCAACTGGGCAGACCCGCATATTGTGTCATATAGGATAAATAATAATATTTATATTATACGGGTCGGTATTATTATAAGCGGCATTAATAAACCGCCGGTATTAAAAAAAAACGTATATTCTATTTTTTCGGCGGTATTTTAAAAAACCACCGGTAAAAGTTTATAAAAACAGCATTCCTAAAAAAACCGCCGTTTTAGGTAGTTATTCCCGACGGTTTTACTAATGCCGGTAAAAGTAGCTTTTAACGGCAGTTTTTTTACCGCCGGTAATAATACCGCCGGCAAAAGCAATATTTGGCGTAGTGCCAACCACCAATCCCCATCATCAATTGCATAGATGTGGGGGAAATGAAGTTCTTCTTTTGTCAGAAAGCATTCATCGTTCTCAGGGAAGGTCAGAGATGGTTTGGCTTGGGTTTTTGGGACAATGTATTGGATAGGATTTTACATGGGGCTGTTGGACAGGCTTATGAGATTGATGTTTTGAGGTGGCGGCTCGGTGTAGTGAGTGGGGAGTGGGTTGGTTTGCACATTGGGTTTAGGCGGCTTTATAGTTTGGCTATCAATGAGGTCTTGGATATCATGACAAAGACGCATGCAGCGGTCTGTCTCATGTCCAGGGTGCTGGTGGTAAGCGCATTGTTTATTGGCATCATAGCTTGGGCCATAAGGTGGTTGAGTGAGATGCCCCTGACGGCTTAGAATGGCTAAGGCTTGGGATGAGGTCATATATAGAGGGTTGTGGCGGGGGCGATTTGAATTTCGAGATGAGCTAGCTTGGAAAGGGTCTTGAGGTAAGGTTGAGTTAAGGGTGTTAACGGAGGCATGAGATGTACGAGTTGGGAAAGTTTTCTTGGGTGGAGGAATTTCTTCTTTTCCAATGAGCCCCAGTTTGATCCCTTCTTCAATCTGCAGCCCGGTTGCATGTAGGCGTTTGAAATCTGTGATGGCCTATGTGTAAATATGCTTGAGATACTTAGGCTGCAGATTCTTGACGACTATTCTGACTTGATCTTCCTAAGAAGGACGGTTTTTCATCTTGGCAGCCTTTTCTCTCCATCTAGCCACAAAGGCAACGAAGTCTTCGCTTGACTCCTGCTTGGTCATCTCCAAATCTCGAGTGGTTAACTCAACTTGGACATTGTATGCATATTGCTTGACAAAAGCGTTTGCAATTTCTGGCCAGGTGTGGTAATGCACAAATTCCAAAGTGAGGAACCAATCAAGAGCACTTCCGGTGAGAGTCCTTTGAAATAGTTGAGCGATGAGCTCATCATCCAAGCCCATCGACTTCAGGGTGTTGATGACATGACAGATATGGCTGGTAGGGTTACCGGTTCCATTGAACTTCTCGATGTTTGGCATTTTGAATCTTTCGGGCAATTGAGAATCTGGAAAGAGGCAAAGTCCTTCAAAGTCCAGAATTTGATCCCCCTGTGAACAGGCTAGAGCGTGCTTGATTTCCTTGACTTGTTTGGCCAATTCAGGGTTCTCCGTTATTACCACTCCTTGAAGGTTTTCTTCCTCATCTTTCTTGTCCTCGGCATCTCTTGCTACCTTCTCTGCCAGTAAGTAAGTGATCTGGGCTTGGAGTTCAGTGATGGTGATGTCCTTGTCTGCCATGAGAGGATTGCTTGGCGAAGTTTGAGACTTGGTAGATAATCGAGTTTGTTGAGAAGATGACCGCGAAGTCCCTGAAAGTGATTGGGACCGTTGCGGCGAAGGTGTCCTGACAGGCGAAGGTGATGGACGAGGCGGTTGTAAAGACCTCTATTTGGTGTGACTTCGGGTGTTGTAAGAGTATAAAACTGGCTGAGGTTGCTTCTTTATTTTACCTATTGTGCCTGCTTGAAAAGTAAAATACATGCAAGTCAGTACTTGGCTGTATAGGGTTAGGATTTGGGCTGAAAATCTCAACCCTTCTGCACAGAAAGAAATGTTACAACAACAAATAATATAGGGTGTGAGGAAGAACTTAAAGACGAAATGCAGGAAAATTCCTTAACCTGCGGGCTCCTGTCTTATTTTGATAAGTTCTATGGCTTTCTAACACATGAAAGGTTTGGGTAGTCTCAAGGGTGCTCCGTTGTCAAAGGGCACCAGTCCTTCCGCCTGCCCATCATAGGCGACGATTGGGCGGTTTCCTTTTTGATATACCACTAGGTACAAGTGACTTGTGGAGTTTGCTGGAACCCCTAACATAGCCCGTGACATGCCGGGGTATTAGGTGAACTCAACGAGGTTGCCTGCTCAATGCATATGATAAATGAATCAGATAAAGCATGTATTAGTCTTATGTTAAACTTTCTGGTTATGGCTCTCAAGTCCCCAGCGGAGTCGCCAAAAACTGTAGACACCTCCCTGGAGCGGGGCATCGCCATACAGATTGATCGTTGCTGTTTGATTGGTTGTTTGCTACATAAACCAAGATCGTGGATATTCCCATGGCTAGGAACATCGCCACACGATAACGGTTATCATCGAAACAGAGTCGCCACCTAGTTTAAGAAAACTAGGAAAAACAGATAGAGATTCTGGGCACGGGAGCCAAAAGTACAGTGAGGGGAAGGTGTTAGGCACCCCTCTCTGCCCAGCCGTGAGATTGGCCCATAATTATTCGACATAAGATTAACGCACGCTTTATGTAATTCTAGCAAGTAAATTGATTAATTAGCCTTTAAACAGTTAATGGTGAGCCAAGGCTGTAATTGAAGTCATGCATCAGAAAAGCAGAATAAAACAAACTGTCCCAAGGAGATGGATCCCGCGGCCGGTGAATGGATGTCACGGCCGAGGGATCCTCCTGGTTTTATGTATCAGCCGAGGGATTGATTCCCCAGCCGATGTTCTTCCTCACACCAGACCGAACGATTAGCAGATAATCAAAGAGGTACGATTAAGCATAAGAACGGAAAATAAATTGAACCAGAGGCCCCTGGGCCTCACCACCTTGATCCCTCAGTAGCTAGATTGCTTCGGATTGAGGGTGATTGACTGATTGCTTCTTGAAACCCTAAGGTTAGGGTTTGAACTTCGGGGTTTGGATCGTCGGATTATGGCTGCCTTCAGAAGGTTGGGGCTTTTGTAGAGGGAATATGAGAGTGTATTTCTGCAGAGTTTCATGGTGGATGGGGAGGTGTTGGTCTCTCAATTTCGGAGCCGAAGCCCTCTTCATATAGGCACTAGGGATGACACAACTCGTCCAATCAAAACGCACCGTGGGAATTGGAGTTGGGGAGTGATACAAACTCTTCATAGTGATCCCTGAACATGGCCCGAATGCATCGGAAAAAGGCTGCTAGGGTTTTGTGAGCGGATCAAACGATTGACAGAACGTTCTAGAATCTGGAAAACAGACGATCTGGTGGCCGTAGGAATGATATTACGGCCGAAGGATAGATCTGGTGGCCGGCAAATCGATCTCTCAGGGAGTTTTTCAAGTAATAGGCTTCACGAGTGAAGAATTGAAGTTGGGGCTGTGTGATCAATGTCACGGCCGACAGATGGATTCTCCTGGGATACTGTACTTTTGTCTGAAAGGCTATTTGGCTCTGGATTGGGTCCTCTAAGTGGCTAAAAGTTCTTACCGAAAGTCCTAAGGTTCACAGGAAGTCAATCAGCAATCACTGTATCCATATCATCATCGGGATGGTCCCCAAGGTGGGACTTGAAATAATTGTTAGGCCAAATAGGGGTGTCTACACACTTCAAAAGGCCTTAAATTCAATTTGAACCTCTGTTGTTAAAAGCTGCAGAAATGCAGACTATGAAATACCGTGCAGTGTTATGGAACACCGTGAGTCACCGGAATGTCGTGCGGTGTACCAATGATACACCGTGCTGATATTTTGAGATTTTAATTCACCATGCGTGGTTCGGGTACACCGTACGGTGTTATTTTCCAGACAGTCTGCAGTTTGTTCATTCCCAAGACAGATTGCATGATGGCTGAAGTTTGACCCCTGCAATGACATTTCTGGGCCAATGCATGTCTGCATTGAGCTTCTATGCTATGACCAAGTTTTTTCCCATGCAAGACTCATAGAAAATTTGCACTTTTGGAAACCCAAGGTTCTTAGAAAGTTGAAGTTGCTCCTTCCATTTCTCCTATAAATTCAGGCCTCCATCTTCAAATTTTCTTCACCCCAAACATCCTCCTTCTCTCAAAGACTCTCTTCTTTCAAATGGCTATTTCTCTCACTGGTTCAAACGGCTATTTCTCTTCTTTCAAATTCAGGCCTTTATTCCATGAGGCACCTTCGCAACATTCGCCTCCACCCCGAGCTTTTGAGGGCAGCGGTGAGCGTCTGGGATCCAGAGGTTCATGTCTTCCGTTTTGGCTAACAAGAGCTTTGTCCAACTATGGAGGAGTTCCGCGCATACCTTGGCGGCTTTAGCTCGGGAGAGGTCATCATTCCTCCCGTGCACGAGAACATTTTCAAGGTCTTGGCTTCAGTGCTCGGGTTGAGCGGTGGCGCTGCTCGCTACTTGGTTAGCAATGGCTATCTCAACACAATGCGGCTCATCGAGATGTTCTCTCCCTCTGGTGATCTTACAGACATGACTTACTAGTCTCGGCGCATGATGGCCCTTTGCATGTGCTTGCTTACGGCTTATCTTTTGGTCCCCTCTGCTGGCCATGCTAGCTCGGCATTGATTAGCATTGCTGTTCAAATTGAAGCTCGGAAGGACGTGATTCCAATGGTTTTGGCTGAAACTTTGATTGGTTTGGACAGAGTTTGTTTTGGAGAGACCGAGACTTTTGGGGGCAGCCCTCTCCTCCTACAGGTAGGCTTCTCACTCAACTCTCCTTTTTCAGGTTTTTCTCACATTTTCATTTTACCTCAACACTCGGCTTGGCTTTCTATAGTTTCTTACTTGTTTTTCCCTCTCTCTTGTAGATTTGGCTTTGTGACAGGGTAACATGCTAACCATTCCTCCGGGCAACTGGGCATATGAGGCCAGGCTGCTGTCTCGGAGGTGCTTTAAATTTGCTGACCGTCGTGTCTCCGAATGGGTTTACTTTTCAAGCGCCTGGGGGCTGAGACCATTTCTTGGAGGTGCCCTTGGCTGGACCTTCCACCCATGATAGTGCATTTCATGGGGCCTCAGTGGGTTGTCCTTGCTAGTTTGGAGGCTTTTACCTTTTACATTCCCTACCGGATTCAGCGCTAGCTAGGTTTGAGGCAAGAGGCGCCTGTGGAGGTTCTGGTGGATGTTGTTTTGCCTCTTTTTGCCACTCTGTCCTTTGCAACTACCAACAGTTCTGGGGGACTCGCGAGGTCATTGATGCACATCTTTATCCATCCATGCTGGCACGCGGAAGTTACCGAAAGTGGCTCAAGAGGGACATTGCCGCGAGGGCAAGAGCTCGAAGAAACTGACTCCACTCTACTACCTTGATCACGAAATAAATTGTGGACCCACTTTATTTATCATGTTGAACTTTTATTTTTGAGGTTTTATGCTCAGCCTTATGTACTAGAAGCGGTTATTTAAATAAAAGTGAATTATGAAGGGTTTTCCCCTTCTTGGTTCCATGCTTTGAATTTTTGCAACTTGGATTTTAATTTTGACGAATTGTGACCGGGCCCCAAAGTAAGGCTGCCCATGTATCCTTTTTGCAAAGTAATGAGGTCATGACGTAGTTCAGGGTAGGGTTCACTCTGGTTTTGACGCTCTAAATTTTGTCTAGCACCACCCTTTCAGGTTTTCGGCCTAGCGAGCTTCTTTATACATGCCTTTACTTTTGCCTAGGATGCCCTTGTGGGTTTTAAACCTAGCAGACTTTTGCTCTAACTTTTGCCTGGAACTGCCCGCCCTTGCGATTTTCAGTCCAACGAGCCTCTCTCAGGGATAATAGCGCTTGAGCTGATCCAAGTTGACAAAGGTTGAGAACTCATTTTCGTCCAAGTCGATAAGCTACGAAGCTCCTCTGGATAGGATGGTTTTGATGATGTATGGTTCTGACCACTTCGGTTGGAATTTCCCTCACGGATCAAAAACTGGTGCCCGGATCTCTTTCAAAACCATGTCACCTTCTGCCAAGTCCCTGGGCTTCACCTTCTTGTTGAATGCACATGCAATCCTCCGTTGGTACCCTTGAATGTGATATAGCGCTCTTAGCCTTCGTTCGTCAAACAACATAAGCTCTTTAAATCTATTGCTTAGCCATTCTGCTTCTTGAACATCACATTCAACCATGGTCCGAAGAGATGGAAGCTCTAGCTCAATGGGGAGCACGGCCTCCATACCGTAAACCAAAGAATAGGGAGTTGCCCCTGTTGGTGTACGTACAGACGTCCGATATCCCCATAATGCTAGTGGCAGTTGCTCATGCCAATTCCTTGCAGATTGAGTGGTCTTTTCCAGAATGGTCTTGATTGTTTTGTTTGCTGCTTCCACGGCCTCGTTGGTCTGTGGTCGGAAAGTTGTTGACTTGTGCATTTGGATCCGATATTCTTCCAAAACTTCCCTGGCTCGACCTTTAAAGTGAACTCCATTGTCCGATACGAATGCCAGAGGAACCCCATGCCAATAAATGACATTTTGTTTGATGAAATGCGCGACTTGTACCGCGGTCAGAATTGCATAAGAAGCGGCTTCTACCCACTTGGTGAAATAATCAATAGCAACCAAGATGAACTTATGACCGTTGGATGCTGCTGGTACAATTCTTCCAATAACATCGATCCCCCATACTGAGAAAGGCCAAGGAGAAGTCATTTGATGCAGTTCGGACGGCGGGACATGCATGAGGTTGGCATGGATCTGGCACTTATGATATCGCCACACATATTCTACACATTCTGTTTCCATAGTGGACCAAAAGTATCCTTGCCTTAGGATTTCTTAGCGAGCATCATGCCATTCATATGAGAACCGTACATTCCCTCATGAATCTCTTCCATTACCCTTTTGGCTTCCGCACCATGAATACATTGCTTGTGCATTCCACAGTGTGACCTTCGATACAGATTCCCTCCGCAAATGATGTATTGGGCTGCCATCCTTTGGAGTGCTATCTTGTCTTTCTTACTTGCTTCAGGGGGATACTCTTCTCTTTCTACGAATCTCCAAATGTCATGATACCAGGGAAGGCCGTTATTGGGTTCATCAATGACCATGACATGCTTGTATACTGGGGAATCTCTTTGCTCAATCACGATGGGTCTCAATTTCACACCGATAGGAATTTCGACCATGGATGCCAGCGTCGCCAAAGCATCTGCAAATTGGTTCTTGAGCCTTGGCACGTGGGTAAAAGTCACCTTGTTGAAATGAGGGATGAGATCTTAAAGGTCCTGGTGATATGGCTTTAGCTTTTCCTCTTTGACTTTCCAATCACCGTTAGCCTGTGACACAACTAGGTTGGAATCCCCTACCACTTCTAATCTTTCCATGCCGATTTTGATGGTGGCTCCATGCCTACGATGCAAGCCTCGTATTCTTCCTGATTGTTGGTGACCTCAAAGTTTAGCTTGAATGCAAGCGGGATGTGGGATCCATCGGGTGAAATTAATAACACACCAATTCCAAACCCTATTTGATTGGTAGCTCCATCAAAGTATAATTTCCAAACGTCCTCGGTTATGGTCATTAGATCCTCGTCGGGGAACTCAAATTCAGCATCTTCACCTCCCTCGACAAGGTGGTCAGCCAAGAACTATGCGACGGCCCTTCTTTTTACTGACTTCTTGGTGACATATTTGAGCTCAAACTCGGCCAACATGAGCAGCCATCGTGCTAGTTTTCCTATGAGTGCCGGTTTCTCAAATAGATATTTGAGAGGATCCATTCGAGAAATCAACTTCACCGGGTATGCTAGCATATAATGCCTCAATTTCTTAGAAGCCCAAACAAGTGCCTAGCACGTCTTTTCCAATGGGGTGTAGCGCTCCTCGCATCCAACCATCTTTTTGCTTAGGTAGTAAACAGCCCTTTCAACCCCATCATATTCTTCCTGTGCCAACATAAACCCCATCGCGGATGGGGTGACTGACAGGTATAGGATCAAAGGTTTCCCTGGCATGAGCGAAGTTAGAACATGTGGATTCTGCAAATAAGTCCGGATTGTTTCAAAAGCCTTCTGACATCTATCATTCCAGTTAAACGGTACACCTTTCTTAAACAGGCAAAATATTGGCTCACAGGTCGAGGTCAGCTTGGCGATGAACCGGCTAATGAATTGCACCTTGCCAAGGAAACTTCTTACATCCTTTTCAGACCGAGGTTGTTCCATTTCCAGAATAGCCTTGATTTTCAAAGGATCCACTTCAATGCCGCGAGTGGTGATCATGAATCCCAACATTTTCCCTGCGGGGAGCCCAAATGTGCACTTGGCTGGATTGAGACGCATCTGTAGACACCTCCCTGGAACGGAGTATCGCCATACAGATTGATCATTTGTTTCTCGATTGGTTACTTGCTTCATAAACCAAGATCGTGGACATTCCCATGGCTAGGAACATCACCACACGATAGCGGTTATCATCAAAACAGAGTCGCCACCCAGTTTGTTAAAACTAGGAAAACAGATAGAGATTCTGGGTACGGGAGCCAAAAGTACAGTAAGGGGAAGGTGTTAGGCACACCTCTCTACCCAGTCATGAGACTGGCCCATAGTTATGCAACATAAGACATGTACTTGCTTTATTTAATTCTAACACGTAGTCTGTTTTTAGCCTTTAAGCAGTTAATGGTGAGCCAGTGCGATAATTAAAGCATGCGTCGGAAAGTAGAACACAAAACAAACTGTCCCAGGGAGATGGATCCCGCGGCCGGTGAATGGATGTCACGTTTGAGGGATCCTCATGGTTTTATGTACCGGCTGAGGGATCGAAGCCCCGATCGGTGTTCTTCCTCACACCAGACAGAAAGGTTAGTAGATAATCAAAACGCTACGATTAGGCATGAATACAGTAAATAAAACAAACCAGAGGCCGTTGGGCCTCACCACCTTGATCCCTCAGTTGCTTGATTGCTTCGGATTGATTGTGATTGACTGATTCCTTCTTTGAGGGTTAGGGTTTGAACTTCGGGGTTTGATCGTCGGATTGATGGCTGCCTTCGGGAGGTTAGGGCTTTTGAAGAGGGGATTTGAGAGAGTATTTCTGCAGAGTTTCGTGGCTTGAGAGGGTGTGAAAGTATATGAATTTGATGATTTCGTGGTTGTATTTTCGGAACCCAAAAGCCCTTTATATAGGCAATTGGTGACTCACTCCGGCCAATCAAAACGCACGATTGCAATTGCAATTGCAATGCAATGCAAACTCTTCATGGTAATCTCTGGGCGTAGCCCGAACGCATCGGGGAGGTAGCGTAGTTGGATCAAACAATCGACAGAACATTCCAGAGTCTGGAAAATAGACAATCTGGCGGCCGTAGAAAGGATCTGGCGGCCGAAGGATAGATCTTGCGGTCGAGGGATTGATCTCTCAGGGAGATTTTCAAGCAACAGGTTGCTCGGGTGAAGAAATGATGTTAAGGCTGTGAGATCAATGTTACGGCCGACAGATGGATTCTCCTAGGATTCTGTATTTCTGTCTGAAAGGCTATATGGCTCTGGATTGGGTCCTCTAAGTGGCTCAAAGTTCTTACCATAAGTCCTAAGGTTCACAAGAAGGCAATCAGCAATCATTGTATCCATTTCATCATTGGGATGGTCCCCAAGGTGGGACTTGAAATAATCGTTAGGCCAAATTGGGGTGTCTACAGCATCCTGTACTTTCGGATTCTCTCAAAGAACTTCCTGAGTGCTGGCAAGTTCCCCTCTCACTCCTTCGCTTTGACGATCATGTCATCAACAAAAACCTCTACTTCCTTGTGAATCATGTCATGCAACAAGGTTGTAGCAGCTCGCTGATAAGTAGATCCTGCATTTTCCAATCCAAAAGGCATGACCCGGTAGCAGTAAGTTCCCCATTTAGTAACAAACGTGGTTTTCTCCCGATCTTTTGGGGCCATGAGGATTTGATTGTAGCCTGAAAAGTGTAGACACCCCAATTTGGCCTAACGATTATTTCAAGTCCCACCTTGGGACAATCCCGATGATGAAATGGATACAGTGATTGCTGATTGCTTCCTTGAGGACCTTAGGACTTTCGGTGAGAACTTTGACCACTTAGAGGACCCAATTCAAAGCCATACAGCCTTTCAGACAGAAATACAGAAGCCTAGGAAAATCCATCTGACGGCCGTAACATCGATCCCACGGCCATAACATCAATCCCTCGCCCGAGCAACCTGTTGCCAGCAAAATCTCCCTGAGAGATCAATCCCTCGGCCGCAAGATCTATCCTTCGGCCGAGACATCATTTCCACGGCCGCGACATCCTTTGCTCGGCCGCCAGATTGACCTTTTTCCAGACTCTCGAACGTTCTGTCAGACGTTTGGTTTGATCCAACTACACTACCTTTCCGATGCGTTCGGGCTACGTTCGGAGATCACGACGTAGAGTTTGAGATGCATTGCAATTGCAATTGCCATCTCGTGATTTGATTGGCCGGAGTGAGTCATCCCAATGCCTATATAAAGGGGCCTTTGGGTTCCGAATTTAACACACAGAAATTGAGATACTTACACACTCTCTCAAACCTCAAAGCTCTGCACAAATACTCCCTCAATCCCATACTCCAAAAGCCCTAACCTTCGAAGGCAGCCGTCAATCCGGCGATCAAACCCCGAAGTTCAAACCCTAACCCTAGGGTTCTTAATCAAGCAATCAGTCAATCACACTCAATCCAAAGCAATCAAGCAACTGAGGGATCAAGGTGGTGAGGCCCAACGGCCTCTGGTTTGTCTTAATTTATTGCTTTTCTGATTAACTATAGCGTTTTGATTATTCATTAACCTTTCTGTCTGGTGTGAGGAAGAACACCGACCGGGGCTTCGATCCCTCGGCCGGTACATCAAACCAGGAGGATCTCTTGGCCGTGACATCTATTCACCGGCCGCGAGATCCATCTCCCTGGGACATTTGTTTGTTTTTCTGCTTTCTGATGCATGCTCGTTTATCGCACTGGCTCACTTTGCTTATTGTTTAAAGGAATAACTAAACAGACTATGTGTTAGAATTAAACAAAGCATCTATACGTCTTATGTTGAACGATTATGGGCCAGTCTCACGACTGGGCAAAGAGGGGTGCCTAACACCTTCCCCTTATTGTACTTTTGGCTCCCGTATCCAGAATCTCTATCTATTTTCCCAGTTTTAATAAACTGGGTGGCGACTC
The DNA here is from genome assembly GCA_018127125.1 of Rhododendron griersonianum. Lineage (NCBI taxonomy): Eukaryota > Viridiplantae > Streptophyta > Magnoliopsida > Ericales > Ericaceae > Rhododendron > Rhododendron griersonianum. The sequence continues at coordinate 24,625,774 of CM030791.1, read as the reverse complement.
TATTTGATGATAACCGTTATCGTGTGGCGATGTTCCTAGCCATGGGAATGTCCATGATTTTGGTTTATGAAGTGAGCAACCAATCGATTAAACACAACGTGATCAATCTGTATGGCGATGCCCCGTTTGGGAGGTGTCTACGCCACTAGCGCCGCTTGTGAATATGAGAGCCATAACCAAAAAGTTCAACATAAGACTAATACATGCCTTGTTTAATTCATTTATCATATGCATCGAGCGGGCAACCCGTTGAGTTCACCTGATATCCCGGCATGACACGGGCTATGTTGGGGGTTCCAGCAAACTCCACAGTCACTCGTACCTAGTGGTATATCAAAAGGGGAACCACCCAATCACCGCCTATAATGGGCTGGAGAGAGGATTGGTGCCCTTTGACAACGGAGCACCCTGAGACTACCAAAACTTTGCATGTATTAGAAAGCCATAGAACTTATCAAACTAAGACAGGAACCTACAGGCTAGGAACCTACTTGCATTTTTGCTTCCAAGTTCTTCCTCACACCTTGTACCATCTGTTGTTGTAATTAACTCTTTCTGTGCAGAAGGGTTGGGATTTCCTGCCCTAATCCTAGCCCTACACAAGCCAAGTACTGACTTACAGGTACTCTACTTTTCAAAGCAGACACAATAAGTAAAGCAAAGAAGCAACCACAGCCAATTTTATACTCTTACAACACCCGAAGTCATGCCAAACTGAGGTCTTTGCAATCGTCCCGTCTGTCACTCTCACCGGCCAAAACACCTACACCGCTACGGTCCCAATCACTTCCAGGGACTCCGCGGTCATCTCCTCAACAAACTCAATCATCTACCAAATCCTAAGCTTCATCAAGTAATCTTCCCACTCTCATGGCAGATAACGACGCCATCATTGCTAATCACCAAGCTCAAAAGTCGCTACCTTACTAGCAGAAAAAGCAGCAAGAGATGCTGAGAACGAAAAGAAATCGGTGGAAGATGAGAATCCTCAAGAAGTGGTATTGGTAGAAAACCCTGAATTGGCCAAACAAGTCAAGGAGATCAAACGTACTCTGGCCCGTTCACAAGGGGACCAAATTCTAGATTTTGAAGGACTCTGCCTTTTTCCAGATTCTCAACTACCTGAGAAGTTCAATAGAACTGGCAATCCCACTAACCATGTCCGCCATGTCATCAACACTTTTAAGCCAATGGGCTTGAATGATGAGCTCAGTTATTTCAAAGGACTCTTACTGAAAGCGCTCTCAATTGGTTTCTCACTTTGGAGTTTGTACACTATCATACTTGGCCAGGAATTGCCAATGCTTTTGTCAAGCAATATGCATACAACGTTCAAATCAAGTTAACAACTCGAAATTTGGAAATAACTAAGCAGGAGTCAAACAAAGAATTTGCAACCTTTGTGGCTAGATGGAGAGAAAAGCCGCCAAGATGAAGAACCGCCCCTCTGAGGAAAATCAAGTGAAAATAGTCGTCAAGAGTTTGCGGCCCAAGTACCTCACGCACATTTGCACTCAGGCTATCACTGATTTCAAGTGCCTGCATGCTACTGGGTTGCAGATTGAAGATGGGATCAAGCTAGGCCTCATCGGGAAAGAAGAAAACTCCTCCACCCAAGAAAACCTTCCCAACCCGTACATCTCCTGCCTCCGTCAACACCCTTAACTTAACCTTACCATAAGACCCTTTTCAAATTAGCTCATCCCGAAGCTCAAATCGCCCTGGTCGCAACTTTGACCCTCTCTATATGACCTCATCTCAAGCCTCAGCCATTCTGAGCCGTTAGGGGCATCTCAAACCTTTAAACAAACCACTTCCTCAGCCACCCTATGGCCCAAACCATGATCCTAACAAACAGTGCACCTACCATCAACACCTTAGGCATGAAACAGATAACCGCATGCGTCTCCGCCATGACATTCAAGATCTCATTGATAGCCGAACTATAAAACTTCCAAAACCTGATGTGCAAGCCAATCCACTTCCTACTCACAATGCTGAACCACCACCCCGAAACATCGATTTCATAAACAACCCCACATACAATCCTGGCCAATACATTGTCCAAAACAATCAAGTCAAGCCAACCTTTACCTTCCCAGAGGAGGATGAATGTTTCATGATGGAGGAGGAAGAAAACAATGAGTCCTATCAATCCGAAGTGATCGATCTCGACTTGTCTGACAAAAGTAATAGAACAAGCAAAGGGGAAAATGACTTTGACGAAATGGAAGGAGAATACAATGATCCACTCGATGGAATCTCCTTAGCATCACTATTCAATCAAGTGGAAATAGCTGATGACTACACAATCAATAAGGAGGAAGAAAGGGTGATGAAAACCCAGACCAACACTTCCATTTGGGGACTACTCATGTCTCAAAGAGGTAGCCACCATGCAAGCAGTGAAGATGGATCCAGTTCAAAGGCCCTGTTTGGCAAAGAAGAGGGTGGAAAAGAGTATAAAGTTGCGAAAGACAAAGGTTTTGAAAACGACCTCGAAATGCTACAATAGCTAAGAAGTCACAACATGGCAAAGAACATTAAACATCGCTTCTAATCAAGCTAAAACATGTTTTAAGCCCCTGCTTAGGCATTTAATTTCTACCAAGTGAATTCCTGTTTCATCCTCTAGACTATGCTTATTCAATGATTTATTTCCTAAATTGCAATTACCAATACACTATAGTCTCTTTGCCAAACAAGGGAAATTTCAAGGAATCAAGTTCCTTGTGTCGCTGACAAAAAGGAAGGAAAGGATGAACTCTAGTTGCTTAAGAAACTAGGTTTTTGTCAAAACTTAGAAAGAAGACACTATCTCCGCGAGAACACTTAGGGTTAGCTCGCTCATTATGAAGGTACAAACACAAGGGAGATTTAGAAAAATATCTCCATCAAATTCCTCTCCGAAACGCAAAAACCCTCTTGAGAGAACTGCTCGTTGGGTAACCTGAAAACCCAAGCAAAAGTAAGAGCAAAGCCTGCTAGGCCAGAAAATGCAAAAACGCAGCCTAGGCAAAAGTTAAGGCATTCAAAGAAAAGCTCTCTAGGGACTCAACCTCCATTAGGTAACCTAGGCAAAATCAAGAGCATATGAGAAGAAAAACCAAGAGTGAAAAACCCAACCTCAAAGGTAACGATTTTGGAACTACGTAAAAGGCCTGATTCCCTGATTAGGGATACGTAGGCAATCTCACATCGAGATGCGGCCCAAGCATTTGGAGAGAAGGAAAAACATCAACAAACTTGTACTCACTGATAGGCATAGCTAACCTTGCGTATTGAGCTCGCAAAAGATGAGTACGCTTTTCTCAAAGAATTGGCAACAACAATAGGCACAAGAATTATTGTTCATCCCCTCTAACCTGAAGGTCATTAACACAATGAGCAGAATACCTCGAAAATTCTCAAGTTTGGCAATCAGACTATGGAACATGGCAAAAGCAAAAGGCGAAAATCAAAACCAAGCATAAGAAGGAGGAGAAAATGGGATGCCACTTGGCCAAAACAAAATCTACCTTTGGATAATCAAGGTAACAGCCGAAGAATTGATACATTGGCCGCAACATCGATTCTTTAGCCAAGTAATCGATTCCTCGGCTAGTATTTCATTTTCACACAAATTACTGTCTATCGGCAAGTACTTGTTCAAAAAGCCATGTTCTGACTATCGCGTGCAAACTCAAGACATCTAGGGGCATAAAAAGCATTTCTCATTTCATGAACAAAAGCTTGCCTGCAAAATCATCACTGTGGTTGCTTTTACTATACAAATACAGTTTCTGCTTCTCTCTTTGCTAACCATGAACAGGAAGGAAAAAGGACGTCTTTGAGATGATCTCGTCTCTGAGATGAAGAAGGGGATTGCTGGCTATCCTCCCCACTAACAGCTGGTGCTCACTCAGCCTCAAGCTACAAGGAAAAGAATGCAAAACAAGGGGCAAGCACCAAGCGCCTCTTCTCCGTCATCAGAATGGAAGGAGACAAAGGAAAGGGCCCGTGGCCAAACAAGAGCAACTGAAGGAACAACAGGCAAAACCAAGGAAAAATGGCAGTACTCCATACAGTCACCTGCCTAAAGAAGCAAACCCGTCTAGTCTCTGATCTAAGCATTCTCCAAGTCTACTTTAGACATCGAAGAAGTAGACCTCATCAACGCCGGAGGAGGAGGAGAAACAAACTGAAGATCCTCAGCACGCAGGCGCCACTGGCTGGCCACCCGATCACATAAGTACCAAGCTTAACAAAAGGGACCCTTAAACAGGCTACGAGTACAATCTAGAACCCTGGAACTCGCAAGAGGGGCATCCTCTGATACACCACTCTAAGGGTCGAACCTCGCCTGCAAACAGAGTCTAAATCAGCCACAGCACAGAGGAATGGAGATCTAAAAACAAGGAATGCAAGGGGTACCTGGTCAACCGTCAATCGGTCCAAAACCCGTCACCACTCAGGAAGGCTCAAAACTGGTGACCGTGGCTTCATTGCCCCACGGACCATTACTCGTAGCGAGGAACACAGTCCGCATCCGCATGTCTAGTGTCAGTAGGAAACTGAAAAAGATACTCAAAAGCCCAGAGAGGAAAGGGGCTACCAGTTGGCCAAGGCAGATGCTCCCTAATCAAACTCCTAAACAACCTCCAAATACTGCAAAAGGGGCTAGAGACTGTGTATGCGCTGAACTATCCTTGTTGGCAAACAACGTTTGCCCAAGGAGGTAGGGAAGAAAGGCCCGTGTCAGCTACTCAACACTCACCTGAGTCGAGATATCAACCTTCATAAAAGTCTTGATCAGCCAAGAGACGTCAACATGACTACGCGAGTAAAGAGGGGGCACCTTGTCCAAAAACCACTTCAAAGCCCCTATCCGCTCCCAAAGCCTGGGGTTAACCCAAAGAGGAGCTCCACCTACTCACAGGCCGGTCAACAAAGAAAAATCACCTGGCGTGATCGTCATCTCACCAACAAAAGGAAGCTTATCGAAACATTGAGGACGCTCAAGTGCTGCTCAGCGGCTCTACGCCCACACCTCAACAGCTCTATGCCACGCCATGTGCACAATCTCGCGCTCAGCAGGCCAGTAAAACAATCCTATGGCTTCCACTCAATGCACCCTCCAGAAGGCGTTTATATTGCTAGCTTCCAGAAAGCGTTTATGTTGCCAGCTTGCAGAAAGCATTTAGCCACCAGAAGACATTTGAGTCGCTAGAAGGCGTTTGGCCTCCGGAAGGCACTCCCAGCAGTGGAGGTAATGGAAATCTCCCTAACAAGTTGGAATATGGTCAAGGACTAGCCTTGGGGACAACCCCGAGCATATGGAATCTAGCCTTAGGGGCAATCCCGAGCATGTGAAATCTAGCCTTGGGGACAGTCCCGAGCATGTGAAATCTAGCCTTGGGGGCAATCCCGAGCATACTCAAAACTAGCCTTGGAAACATCCCAAGCATAAGGAACCAATCAAACCCCGTGGAAGATGGAAGATGGAATACTCAACAAAGCGGCCCTGTGCCTATCATCTCTATCAACTCAGCGGCTCCAAGCCCACCATTTCAACAGGCTTTGCGCCTGTATACACTCACTCAGCGGCTCTAAGCCCACTATCTCAACTGGCTCGAAGCCGTAACAACCAACTCAGCGGCTCCAAGCCCATTACCTCAACAGGCTCAAAGCCTTTGTCTACTATCACCCAGCGGCTCGAAGCCCTTTATCATAGCGGCTCTATGCCCGTATCAATTCAGCGGCCCTGTGCCCATCGTCTCTACACAACTCAGCAGCTCCAAGCCCGCTATCTCAACTGGCTCAAAGCCGTAAACAAGCAATCTCAGCGGCTCAAAGCCCATTATCTCAAAATGGCTCCAAGCCATCACCTCAACAGGCTCGAAGCCTATGCTCACTATCACAGCAACAGACTCTACACCTGTTATCACAATCTCAGCGGCTCGAAGCCCATCACTCCAACAGGCTTGAAGCCTGTATCTATCATCTCAATTGGCTCGAAGCCGTAACAACCAACCCAGCGGCTCTAAGCCCATTGTCTCTAACTGGCTCGAAGCCGTACACAATCAAGTTCTTAACAGGCTCGAAGCCTGTGTTCATCATCTCAACTGGCTCGAAGCCGTAACAAACAATCTCAGCGGCTCCAAGCCCATTATCTCAACTGGCTCAAAGCCGTAAACAAGCAACAGGCTCTAAGCCGCCCCAACAATCAAGACATCTATTCTCAGGCTCTACGCCTGAATGCTCAAAAATCTAACATTTTTGAATGCTCAAGCTCTACGTTTGGATGCCCAACCACTGTGTACTGGATGCTCAAGTCATACACTTGAATGCTCAAGCTCTACGCTTGGATGCCCAACCACTGCGTACTGGACGCTCAAAGCCTGTACTTTGAATGCTCGGATTCTGCCGTCCGAATGCTCGAGCTCTACGCTCTGAATGCTCAAGTCCGGAACTTGATAGAAGCTCTAAGCTTTAAAACAAACACACACGCACGGGTCCGTGCACATATTGCATCAACATTTTCACATCGAGTCTGCATCATCATATCTGTTCACATCTAACAACCATCATCACACATATACACTCTGCATATCTCTCATGAAACAGGTCAACCCTGCAATCAACCGGCACTATGCCTCGGTTTTATTGATCGGTTCAGCGCCTCGATCCTTTGGCTCCACGCCAACACTTATGATGAGAAAGCACCGTGCACAGACCATCAGAATACAACCAGCTCCGCGCTTCGGTTCATTACATCAAGCTCTAAGCTCACCTCAGGCCTCCGCCTCATAAACCACAGCAGGCTCCACGCCTCAATCTAATCCCCTCAAGGCTCTCGCCTTATGATCAACACCAGCTCCGCGCTTCGGTCCTATCAATCACCTCAGGCTCTCGCCTTATGATCAACACCAGCTCCGCGCTTCGGTCCTATCAATCACTCTCCAGGCTCTCGCCTCATGACTACAACCGGCTCCGTGCCTCGGTCCCCTCATCGCCAAAGCTCCGTGCTTCAGCTACTGGCCCTGCGCCTCCCCTACATCTCAAAAACAAACCGGCGTCCAACTCATCCCAGCAGATGGTTTGGATTCCACCCCATTACATCAATCCCATCCAGCTCATTCGCAAGGATAGGCTACTCTACCGAGCTCCTTTCAGTCAAAGTAAGGACGATCAAGAAAAGCAAACGCACCTGCAGTGTACTGATCTACCCCAAAATACTAAGGAAGCTCTCCACAAAGAAACTCCCCAGGTAGCCCCGCGCTCCTTCAACTACTCTTTGCCAAAACCCTGGCTCAGTCTAGGTACGTCACACTATGGCTTTTTAAGCCCTAAGGTACGTCTTCTGTCTCTAACCCTCCAAACTTTTACTTTTCTTTATTGCCCGAACTACGATTGGTCTGAATTTCCCTTGTGGAATACGTAGGCAGCCTCCCGGCCCGACCATAACAAAACCTTTTTCGAAAACCCCTTGGAATAGTGGTTGGACCAAATTGAGTTGCTTTTTACAGCTTTGACTCTTACTCACACATGTCTCGCGATCCGTCTGAGTTCAGTCAAAGAGGGGCATCTGTAGACACCCCAATTTGGCCTAACGATTATTTCAAGTCCCACCTTGGGACAATCCCGATGATGAAATGGATACAGTGATTGCTGATTGCTTCCTTGAGGACCTTAGGACTTTCGGTGAGAACTTTGACCACTTAGAGGACCCAATTCAAAGCCATACAGCCTTTCAGACAGAAATACAGAAGCCTAGGAGAATCCATCTGTCGGCCGTGACATCGATCCCACGGCCATAACATCAATCCCTCGCCCGAGCAACCTGTTGCCAGCAAAATCTCCCTGAGAGATCAATCCCTCGGCCGCAAGATCTATCCTTCGGCCAAGACATCATTTCCACGGCCGCGACATCCTTTGCTCGGCCGCCAGATCGACCTTTTTCCAGACTCTCGAACGTTCTGTCAGACGTTTGGTTTGATCCAACTACACTACCTTTCCGATGCGTTCGGGCTACGTTTGGAGATCACGACGTAGAGTTTGAGATGCATTGCAATTGCAATTGCCATCTCGTGATTTGATTGGCCGGAGTGAGTCATCCCTATGCCTATATAAAGGGGCCTTTGGGTTCCGAATTTAACACACAGAAATTGAGATACTTACACACTCTCTCAAACCTCAAAGCTCTGCACAAATACTCCCTCAATCCCATACTCCAAAAGCCCTAACCTTCCGAAGGCAGCCGTCAATCCGGCGATCAAACCCCGAAGTTCAAACCCTAACCCTAGGGTTCTTAATCAAGCAATCAGTCAATCACACTCAATCCAAAGCAATCAAGCAACTGAGGGATCAAGGTGGTGAGGCCCAACGGCCTCTGGTTTGTCTTAATTTATTGCTTTTCTGATTAACTATAGCGTTTTGATTATTCATTAATCTTTCTGTCTGGTGTGAGGAAGAACACCGACCGGGCCTTCGATCCCTCGGCCGGTACATCAAACCAGGAGGATCTCTTGGCCGTGACATCTATTCACCGGCCGCGAGATCCATCTCCCTGGGACATTTGTTTGTTTTTCTGCTTTCTGATGCATGCTCGTTTATCGCACTGGCTCACTTTGCTTATTGTTTAAAGGAATAACTAAACAGACTATGTGTTAGAATTAAACAAAGCATCTATACGTCTTATGTTGAACGATTATGGGCCAATCTCACGACTGGGCAAAGAGGGGTGCCTAACACCTTCCCCTTATTGTACTTTTGGCTCCCGTATCCAGAATCTCTATCTATTTTCCCAGTTTTAATAAACTGGGTGGCGACTTTATTTGATGATAACCGTTATCGTGTGGCGATGTTCCTAGCCATGGGAATGTCCATGATTTTGGTTTATGAAGTGAGCAACCAATCGATTAAACACAACGTGATCAATCTGTATGGCGATGCCCCGTTTGGGAGGTGTCTACAAAAAGCCAAACATAAAAGAAAGCAAAGCGTGTCCAGCAGTATTGTCGACCAGCATGTTGATGTGTGGTAACGAGAAATCATCCTTTGGACTTGCTTTGTTTAAGTCCCTAAAATCAACGTAGACCCTAATTTTACCATCCTTTTTAGGGACAGGCACAATGTTTGCGACCCATTGAGGGTACTCAGTTACTATTAGGAATCCTGCATTAATCTGTTTAGTGATTTCTTCTTTTATTTTAAGCACCCAATCGGGCCTCATTCGTCTCAGCTTTTGTTTCACAGGTTTTGCATCAGGATACAAGGGAATCCGGCGTTCCACGATTTCAGGATCGATTCTGGGCATATCAGCATGCGACCATGCAAAAACATTCTCAAATTCTTTAAGCAAATTAATATGAGCTCGGTGCTCCTCTGGAGATAGCACGGAACTGATCTGGACCATCCGGGGATTCTCTTCATCTCTCAGGTTTATTAAAATAACATCTTCTTTTATAGGCTGAGCATGCCTCTCATCTTCCCTTTCGATTAGGGATCGAATTTCTTTAGGGATATCCCCATCAAAATCCATCTCTTCATCATCAGGGTCGACGCAATTTATTTTAAAATCAGAGAAGTAAGCGGAATCAGATTCATTTATTTTATCATCAACAAAGGTCTCGGGGGCATCGTACTCACGAGTAGATTCGAATTCAAAATACAGACCATGAGGAGTTGGGCCAAGAGGCACCGACTCAGACTCAACAGACTCAGAGGACTGGGAAGACTCAGATGACTCAGATTCAGACTCAGAATCAGACCCATGGCATGTTGCACTTGGCATGAAGGTCCAATTCTTATACTCTCCGACAACATCCACGATGAGCGAGGTTGGGTCTTCGAGGGCCTCCTACCCCAGCATCAGCACTTCAGCTTCAATGACTATACCCATTGGTTCGTCCTCCTCAAACATGATCGCCAGACTTCTCATGTCGAAAACCTCAATCCAATTGGTTGGTTCTTCCTTTATTTCCACAGCTGCAACCTCTTCTTCATCTTCTGGCCAAACATCGTTGGCAAATATCTCAAACCCTGGCAGCAGAGTGTTGGTTTCCTTATCCCAGAATGGTTCTGGCTGGCCTTGGTAGACTTGCTTTGCTTTCTCCTTCACAAAGTAGTCTTCTAGTTTGTCTCCTTTCTTTACCACATTGTCGCCAGAGGGCTCATAGCCGAGACCGGTCTTGCGTATCAGGGTTCCAATGATCTCAATCTTTGCGGGTCCTTGCAGGTTCTTTCCCAGCCCTAGTCCCAGCATGTAGGACATTTTTTTCATCATTTTCAGGGCGACATTGCTAATGACGAAGTCATCGTCTATCCAGACTGAGAAAACAGAGTTTGTAGTGTCCAGCGAAAAACCTCCCAGAGCGATATCTTCCTCCCCATGCTGAATTTCCAAGAGTGGGGCATTATCTTCGGTGGGTGCACGAATCCCAGAATCACTGTGAATGGTGAGCATTCCTGTTTCGAGTCCCAAACGAATTTTCTGATAGAGAGTGGAAGGTACAGCCATGATGTCCGGGTGATGCATCCAGGGCCTTCCTAGTAGCAGATTGAAGGAAGCGGGGATGCTCAACACATGGAACTCAACTTCAGTTTGGTAGGACCCGAAGGTCATTGGGAGCATGAGAGTGCCAACCACATCCCAGCGGGTGTTGTCATATGCTCGAACTTTGACATCAGATAGGGAGAAGTCCTTATTTTGTATCCCAAACAATAGGAAACACGGAGTGGGCAGACATTGATTGCAGAGCTGTTGTCAACCAGGATCACTGGAACCCATTTACCTTGAAATTTCAGAGTGACGTGCAATGGTTTGTTGTGATCAGCCCCTTTGGTGGGCAGGTCTCGGTTGGTGAAGGTGATAGCATGCTTGATAGAGATTGTTTTGATGAGTGCCAGAAGTTCATCGGGAGTTATGTCATAGGTTACTTTCAGGTGGGAGAGAGCTTGGATAAGCCCCTCGCGGTGGCGAGTGGAGTGGACAAGTACATCCCAAATGGACATTTTGGCTTGGGTTTGTTCGAGCTGTTGTTTTATCATTCCTTCGGGGGTTTTCTCAGGACGGGATGGTTCTTTGGTTGGTGGAGCAAAGGGTTGGAAAAGGTTTTTGGCTGGTGTAGCAAAGAGGTGGGAAGGTTCTTTTGCTAGTGGGGCTGCAGAGTTGGAGGATTCTCCAGTTTGGAGGTTAGCGGGTTGGTAAACACGACCGCTTCTTGTCAAATGGTCAATCTGACGGAATTTCTATTCCTTGCTCCATAAATCAATTGGAGCTTTACGCTTACACCCAATGGTGGTCCCTTGGAAATTTTTGGCCAAATCAGCAATGACCAGATCCTCCCAGAGATCCTCAGGCTTCCACTGTTCTGCTTCCATTACTGCTCGGTTCACATTCCATTCCTCATTCCCCACTCTCATGTTAACAATTTCAGAATCCGCCCATGGGTTTGGCCTGGTCTCTGCCTCCCATAAAACTGGTTGTGGTTCGTCTTCCCATAAGTTCATAAGGGTTTCGGATTGCAGCTTGGAGACATTGGCGTCTTCAGGGAAGGTAACTGATGGTTCTGATTCTGCTTCATCCACAATATAGTCAAGTGGGTTAAACTCGTTGCTTGCCACCTCCTCGCCGGGTTCTGGATCCCAACACCATGGATTAAAGTTCACGTTGCTGTACAAATTAGCAATGACAAAGTCATCAGGGCGGAGTGGAGCAAGTTCTGGCCAATCGTAAGCCACCCTTTCAGGTTGATACTCTTCGGTGAACATCATGGGCAAGGAGAACATGTCTAGAGGATCATCTCTAGCCAGGAGTTGGTACGCATCTGGGATTGGATCCCATTCCCATTCAAGAGCCGCCTGAGGGATATCATAGTTCTCATTCTGGTTTTCAAACATCATGTACAGAGAAAGTTCATCAAGAGGGTCAGCTTGAATGTTTTCCCAATCAACTTCCCATGCAGGTTCGAATGGTGGCTCGATAATCCTTTGGAAGTTGGCAGCTTCAAATTCCTCCCAATCAGCGATCAAGTTTCCCCATGTATCTTCCCATTCTTGAAGAAAGTAAAGAGTAGTTTCTTTAAGGATTTCCACAACGGGTTTTGGTTCAGTATCAGGAATGATGAAGAGGGTTGGGTCCAAGTCTTGGGTAGTAGAATCATCAGTTAGGGTGATTTGGTTTATGTGGAAGGAGGTACTGTGTGGTGGTAAGGGGTTTGAGATGGTATTCGGCTTATCTGGAGGAGGAGCTTCAATGACCTTGTTATCAATGAGGTTTTTAATCTCATGACGGAGGTGGATGCAATTGTCTGTGGCATGACCAGACATTTGGTGAAACTCACAGTAAACATTTTGGTTGAGGTTTGGTGGGAGAGTTTGTGGTGGCGGGAGTACTTTCAATACCTCAAACTCAAGAAGCTTCTTGAACAGGGCGGATCTAGGGGTGCTAAATTGGGTGAAGATCTGGTTCTGGGATTTTGGATTTTCAGAGATTTGGTTTACTTCTGTCGGTTTAGCAGAAGAGGTTCCGGCTTGGTTGGCATTTCCGAAGAGGACATTGCTGTTCCCAGAGTATGCCCTTTTGGATTTTGATCCCGTTTCTTTCTTCTCCAGGGCACCATCCCTCAGAGCTTCCTCCACAGCCAGCCCAGAGTCATAAAAGGTCTCAAAGTTTGGAGATGCCCGAGAAAGAACCATGTATGGTGCGAAAGCACTTGGCAAGTTCTTGGTTATGATCCTGATTTGTTCCTTTAGATCTGGCTTATACTGCATCTAGGCGGCTTTGGCTCTCAATTGTTTCACATAATCAGCGAAGCTTTCCTTGTCACCCATCTTGGTACTTTCTAGCTCCCTCGTAGTCATTTTCAAGTCCACATTGAAATCATACTGGGCTACAAAAGCTGCTCCAATATCCTCCCAGGTCTTCTTAGATGGCTCGAGGGTAAGGAACCATTGCAGCGCTGGACCAGACAGAGATTCAAGAAACAACTGTGCCATAGCCTCTTTTTCAATTCCTCACATAGTGAGAGAACCAACATACCCCTGAAGGTGAGCCTTTGGATTACCGGTGCTATCGAATTTTGCAAAGTCTATGCCTTTGAGTTTTTCTGGCAACTTGGCATTTGGGAATAAGCACAACTGGTTCATGTCTATCTCTCCTTTCCTGAGTCTCTCGGTTTTCTGAACGGATTCCTCCAGCTTGTTGATTTTGGCGACGAGGGCAGTCAGGTTAGGGTCTGCAGGTGGTGTTTCTTCTTTAGGTTGTTCAGGCTGTGGGGGAGGCCTAGCCTGCAGCTTATCACTGATTTCTTGCATGCTCTCCATTATCATGAGCATGTCTTTTTGCATTGCAGTGACAGAAGCCTTGACCTGAGCGTCAACGTTGGCGATGGACTGCTTGAGCTGGGTGTCCAAAGCTGCCATGTTTCGCCTAAGTTCTTTCACCCCATTTCCTTGGTCAGCCATTGGTAAATGATTTTCAGGTGGTATTGCTACTGGTGGTTCTTGCAATGCCTACTGACGACTACCTTCTTGTAACACTTCAACCTCAAACAACTGGGTTTCTTCCACGATGTATGTCCAAACCAGTCTTCGGAGTGGACAAAACCAATTGGGTACAGCCTCTTCTTGCAATCGACCAATGTTTCAGAACTGGCAGCAAAGCAAAAAGGAGCGACTCAAAAACTGATCATGGGAAGTCGCTCTACCGTCTACATGCCTCCTAGAAACTAATCCTAGGACCTACCATGACCTAGATCTCACTTAAGGTGTTTGTATAGAAGATTTTCGATAATCCGGGTAGGTACTATCAGGTAGGTTAAATTCCACCGATTTAGGGAACCAGAGCCAATCTCCTTACCTTGACCATCCGAGACAAAGCAATATGATTATTGGAATCTGGATACGCATGCGCTCAAGGTTAGTTCTGGACCAAGGGAGCCGTTCGGCATGGCAAACACCGGAGGTATCTCAAACTCCATGGATTTACAGTCACCTAGGCTGACCGGAGGAAAAAGGTTTTATATTTTTAGGTTGCAACAGTCCTCTGAGCTCTCTTTATTGATATATCCTTGATTTTGCCAAAGTTTTAGGGAGCGCCAAATTGAGCCATGTTTTGGTTTCGTTATCCTTGAAAATGGTAAAGACACGGCATTGCAATTCAGATGGCAAGAGCAATGAATCGTTTTCGGGTCGAATGAAAATATCCGTCTAACGCCGCGTCTTTGTTTTGATCATTTTAAAAATGAACCATGATTTTGGCATAATTTGATTTTGGCAGAATTTGATTTTCCCTGATTATCGACTTTTCAAAAGATCAAATAATTTTAAAGATCGTGCATCCTCGGGGGGGGGGGGGGGTCATGACGCTTCATCGGGTGTTAACAACCTTACAAAAACGACGAGAACAAAGCATCCTAAGGGAGTCCTATCCTCTAGCTTGCATGAATGCGATGATGAATGAACGATATGTATGTACAGAAGAAAAATGCACATAAATAGGATATATCACATAAGTCCTAACCATGGGTTCCTATCCTAGTTTGGATGGTTCTATGGTCATGTACAAGTGCAGAAGGCCGGTTTTGGTTTAGCGGGGTTCCCTGGGCTAGAGCCAAGATGTACCTCCCGTTGTCAAGTGTATTGCGAGACAATGGTCGAGCAGTACGATGACTCATCGCGGTCGAGGGTTGCTAGGCAGCCCGAGAGACCTTGTTTTCGGCAAGCCGGGCAAGATTGCCAAAACACACTAGCGAGGCTGTGCAGTGCAAAGTGTACAGAATAATAATAGTTTAATTTTCCAAAAGATATTAAAAAAAATTCCGCTTTGAAATTACCTTTCAAGCTTGGCCTTCTTAATTATTCAATTCTTTGGAAAATAAAAGTAAATTCCAAAGTTTTGAGATGGATAATCCGAGAAACCGAGAGATTGTTTGAGAGGAAAAAGAGGCTTTCGGCCTACGAAAAACGTTGAGACTTTGGGTTCGGGAGCCACGTTACGAATGGGGAAGGTTTTGTTGAAAGCACCCCATTCGCCCGATCGAAACCGGTCTCTATTTAGCATTTTCAAAGGGGGAAACCTTTATATCATTTGGAAGATTAAATTCTTTAATAAACAAGTAGGGGAAAGGGACATGGGATCGAATATATCACATTGACGTGCCTATGGTGCTTACTGTATAGTAGATGATAAAGGGATAATGTGCAAAATGAAATGACAAAATAACAACAAACTGCCTTGATCACAAGCAATACTGCACGGTATACTGGGATACCACGCACGGTTTTATGGTGAACCGTGCGATGTACCAACTCACTGTCAATGCACTACCATTGCTCAGAACCTCGTACGATGTAATAGTTTCCTCATACGATGTTCCTGACTTATTTTCAGAACATCCTTATATTGTCAGAATGAAGCCAACCATTGATGAAAGTACCTTCCTTATGGTTTTTATTGGAAAACAGTTTGCAAATCCCGTTTTGATGTATTTGATCATCATGGATGATCATGAAAACTGTTTTAAACAAATGAAAGACATGATTTTAAGCAAAGCTACATTCTGGAATGCACCCATACTAAACTCTGAGCAATATCAGTGTGACTAGCAATGAGAGAATGTGATCAAAACAGTCAAAAGAAATAACAATGGACATTAAAATAACATACGGTGGACGACACTACATCATGCGGTGTATCATAACACCACACGGTGTAGTGTTTCCAGTACAGTCACTAGTTTTGTTTTTATTTCTGAAAATGGGTTTTTAAGCCAACACTTAACAAAAATAGGTCAAATGTGACTGCAGAAAGTTCCCTTAGGGCCAAGACCGAGCTTGGCCCAAGGAAACTTGCTTTATACCTTCGGTATTGAGCTTAGATGAGGACGGATGATGATGGATGAGTATAGGTGAGGATGGATGATGACGGATGAGTAGGGATGAGGATGGATGAGTGTGGGCTTAGAGCTTTTGAGTGGTGGGGTTCCAAAGCTAGTAGAGTACTAAGCCTTGGGAGAGGAGAAGGATGAAATGTTTGTAGAGAGTGAAAGAATATCAAGAGAATGTCAGAATAACTTTCTCAAGACTTGAAGTAGAAAAGGGGTGTGAGGGCCTCTTTCATCTAAGAGTAGGGATGTATTTATAGGCAAAAGCCAAGGAATATTAATGCAAATGGGGGAGGTATCTTCTAGGCCGGCTAGAAGTGTATTCCCTGCCAAGCCATCTTTGAGTAGTGGCTCAAATGAGTATGGCCGACAGCTTTCTGAGCTAGTCAGAACTTTTCCCCAAAACGCCGTGCAGTATACCCCATAACCACGTGCGGTGTATGTAGGGAGTAAATCCCGAACAGGCACAAAATAGGGCCGAACACGTGGTACGTGGGACCACGACACAGTTATGTTAAGGACAGTCGCCGTGCAGGACGACGGTCGGCGACAGGGACCAATGATATGAGAAATCATTGGTCAAGATCCAATAACACGAGAGGATGTTGGACCAAGGGATTGGCAAAGGACCAGTAGCATGTGAAGTCACTGGTCCAAATAGTTGTTCGGCAACAAAAGGGCCGAACAGGAGGGGACTTGATGAGGATATTTTTAGGCACTTACTGTCGAGCGCTGTTCTCTCGACACGTGTCAAGAGGTGACACGCTCGGTCGGACATCTATCGATCGGTCGTATTCAAGTCGCTCGGTCAGACTTCTCCAACCTCGCTGGGACAACAGGATAAGCACTGACTGGGTCAATACGGTTACACCCGCCGGTATCCTCGGACGTGGAGGGGGTAACCCCACGTCCCCCTGATTCCTGGACTACGGAGCCATGACTCCCACGTCCACCACTCACACCGGTTCCGACGGGAGTCCCCCCACTCCGAGGGACTCCAACCGCTGTCGTGGTCCACGATCTACCACCTTCGTCGCCTGCCAGGGGCACGAACCGCCTCTTCTATAAATGGGCAGTCCGTCCATGGGTTGAAGGTACGTACTCAGTTCTATCCACAAAGCACACAGAATTCTACCCTTACATACCCTTACTGACTTAGCCATCGGAGGGTCCACGACTGGCAACACCCCCAGTCCTCGGACGCTGTTTTGCAGGAACTCCTCGAAGACGGAGCTCGGATTGACCGTCCAGTTTCGGGCACCAACAGTTTGGCGCTGTCTGTGGGAAACGACGAGTTTTCTGTAAGTGCAGGAAAACTAAGAGCGGTTTAAGCAGCACAAGATGGTAACGGCTACTTCGTGATCCTCGCCGGAACCCTAATACATCGCCGTAGTTCTTATCTGCAAAACAGACAAGGGGTGAGCGCACCTTTGCCTCTCGTGGCAAAAGCCCTCCGATGCCTAAGTTAGTATCACGTACTAAAGGAAAACCCTAATTAAGCATAAGCACTACTACAAAAACCTTAAAAGATGACACTCAAAAAATTGAAACAATGACAGTTTTTGTAAAACTGTCATCGAAAATATGATGGTAGACTTTTGATGACAGTCCATCTTACAAACTGTCATCTTTGCGATATATGATGACGGTTTAGAATAAAAGTGACATTATTATCTTTTTCTTTAATGTCAGTTTTTGCTTAAAACTGACATTAAAACATGGCGCTTCTGGAAGCCCATATGGGAAACCTTTTAATGACAGTTTTCCTTAAAAGCGACATTGAAACTAAGCCCTTTTAATGACAGTTTTAATTAGAACTGACATTGCAGTTGCTCATAAAAGATGACAGTCAAAAAGCGTCATAAAAACATATAAGATGATAGTTTAAAACTGTCATCTTATACTTTCAATGTCTACGATGACAGTTTCATCCAAAACTGATATTAAAAGTGCTCATCTTAAAATTTTCGAAAATATAGTATACATATTTTTGTTTGTCTTTTGTTAACAATAAGCGTGCCAGCTCAGTTGGTAACATGCGCGCGAGGAACTTAAGTTCTTGAGTTCAAGTCCTGGGGCAAGCAAATATTTGCTGGTCACACAAGTACTAAGTAGGCTACACACAAGTGCCACTGGGCGGCCATGCGAGAGGCACGTGGGTGCCACGTGGGTGGCCACACATTCGAAATAGAATTGGTTTTTTTTTTCTTGAATGGAGAACAAATAAGATGACAGTTTAAATCCGTCATCTTTGCGATTAAAGATGACGGATTAAAACTATCATCTTTTATCACAAAGATGACAGTTTTAAACTGTCATCTTATATGTTTAATGACAGTTTTTTATTGTCATAAAAAATCTAAACTTTTAATGACAGCTCTATAGATGACAGTTTCAAAAGTGTCATCTTTCACATTTAATGACACTTTTAAACTGTCATCTTTTACGATTATTGTAGTAGTGAAGAGAATGCGTATAACTGTAATGTATTGTGTACCTTTTTCCTCTCGGTTTGCTTTGTATTTATAGGTTTATGGATGCTTGCTGCCCAAGTATCCATGTTGCCCTAGATTTCCTATCTCATATAGGAAACCCAGAGTATCTCGGATTCTCGTTCCCTTATCAGTTCATTACCTTAGTCCGTTTTAGGACTCCTTTCCATAGCTGGCCGAACTTCCCATTCCCGTTGGGTATCTCTTCAAGATCCTATTTTATCGGGATCTTATAGTATACACGGAATATCCCTGTTTCTAGAACCTTCTGGGACGTTTCCTGCATTTGGGACTGCTTTACGTACAAATCCCCTCCTGTTCGGTTCCTTTGCTGCCGAACAGACTACTTGGACCAATGACTTCACATGTCACTGGTCCTCTGTCAATTCCTTGGTCCAATACTCTCTCGTGTTACTCGACCTTGACCCAGTACAGACTCTCTGGACCAATGATCCTTCATATCACTGGTCCCTATCGTCGATCACCGTTCTGCACGGCGACTACCCTTATCATAACTACATCGTGGTCCCACGTACCACGTGTTCGGGCCTTACAAGCATCTGTTCGGGATTTACTCCCTACAATTGCTCCCCAGCTTTACTCGTTTATTTCTTCGTATATGACGAGCAAAGCTCTTTAGGACTTAAGCCGCGTTTCTTTGCCCCTGCATCCTTTGTTCCTCAAATCTGGTGCAGATATCATCATTAAACCAGTCCAAAAACGTCTCGTCGTTTGGGCTGGACAGGCTTTTCCTGCACCAACCCTTCCACGTGGCACTCATCGTGCCACTTTCATTAAATGCGAATGGACATCTTTTGGGAAACGGAACGCCCAAACGGCGTCTGAATGACATTTCGCATACGCCACCCTACTAATTGGGGCACATTTGGGTTTTCACCCTATTTCGAAACCCCCTTCTTTGTCTCGATTCCCTCTGCAACCAGAGTCCTCAAGCACATCCGCCATTGGAGCCCTGTCCACTATCTCGAGATCTCTCGCTTGTGCACCTAGGACTCCTGATCGCCATAATCGTAAGTCATCATTCCTTCTTCCCTTACCTCTCGTCGATCTAGGGATTCCTTTAATCGTTTTCAGGGCTTCCTCATACCCATATTATTCGTCTGTTCCATTCCTGTTCATAATGGGGAGGTTCAAGCGTCATTGCAATACTCCTCAGGCCATGGCCTTGTTTAGATCTCGCTATGAGATCCCAGATGATGTTGCCACCAGTTTGGCCCCTGTAGATGCCATATGCCAGAGCCCAAATAACGATACTCTCCATATTCCGGTGGTTGCTGTTGTAGAGGGCGGTGTCAGATTCCCCCTGGCGCCACTACTCCGCCAAGTTCTGGCTTACTACAGGCTATCCCCCATGCAAGTTTCTACTAACTTTTTTAGGGTCGTCATGGGCGTACACGCCCTAAACCAGATGTTAGGCACATCCCTAGGCCTACACGATATTCATCATCTTTATAGCATATCTCGTACAAAAGACGCCCTCACCTACTATCTAAAGAGTAGAGATTCCAGGAGGCGACTGGTGCTTGAATTGCCCGACTCCGCTCGAGGAGATGATGACGATTTCCTCGTCGTTACTGGAAATTTCGAGCCCAGAAATGACGACGGCCAAGTGATAGGCTTTCACGCCCCTCGCAGATTTGGGCAACCACGTTTGTTCTTTCCTTTTCGTAAAATTCATTCGTTGAGCAATTTATTCGTATTGCGTTCTTTAATCTACTTCTACTGCCAACTTCACATGTTGCAGCTGAAAATATCAATCAGGGGTACGCCATCATCACCCCCCAAGTCCACGTAACTGACATCAACCGGGCCCTGAACTTCAACGGTTAAGGCACCCATTTGGCTGGCCGAGCAAGAGCAGCTCAAGTGCTCCTCAGTTACAGAGCTTCGTACGGGGGTTTCATCGACCGTCGTATCCGAGCAGCTGACAACCCGGTTGCACCCGGACCACCCCCCATTCAACCCGACCAACAAGAAGAGGAAAGGCGTTCTCGAACCCCTCCATTCCGTAGCGGATCTGTAGAACTTGCCGAGGAAGCTTCCACATCTTCAGGCGGCTACTCTCCATCCCCTCCTTTTCAAGAGATGAACCAACCTATTGACCTCGGAACCCTCCTCACAATCCCCGGAGCTGGCCGAGGAAGAGGCCGCGGCACTGCTCGTGGCCGAGGTCGCTCCCAGAGTCCAGTCCCTTCTCATGGCCGCCGAGGAACAACACAAACTGACGCCCCCCTAGATTCTCCCCCGAGGAAATCGAAGCTAGCCACAGGGAAAAACGCCAACGCTTGGAAGCTCCCGAGGGGCCTTCGACTCAGACACTTGCAATCCCAACTCAAATCTGGGCTCCCCAATTCACTCATGGTGGGCGTCCAGTCACTGTTCGGGATAGTATAGAATCTGCGGGGACAGCTCTTGCCTTGTCCCAGGCTTTCATGCTGCCCGGAGACATGCAAAAGGTGGTAACTAGCTCCCCTGACAATCTCCTCGGATCTTTTATGACCTGCAGTGCTCAGGTAAGCCCTTTATACTCACCAAACCAATAATTCCAGATTTGTTGTTTATGAACTCCATTTAATTTTCTTTAAAACATTCTAGGCCATGCAAAGGATGGTAGCTATGGCGCAAAAGCTGGGCCAATCCGAGCCTCAGCGAGCGGAGTTGGCCAGTGAGATTTCCAAGCTCCAGGGTACCATCATCCGGCTCGAGAGGGAAAGAAACCAGGCTCGAAATGCAATGAACGAGTTTAAGAGCAAGCTGGACGGTGCCGAAGATAGTCTGAACCAAACTCTGACAGAGTTGGAATCAAGCAAAAACAAAGCGAAGGAGGCCTACCAGCAGGGATACAACGAAGGGATCAATGTAGCCACGGAAAGCTACAAAAATCAAATGCCCAAGATCCAAGACCAGGTGTTTGCTGCTGGGTGGACGGCTTGCCTTAGGAAATCTGATGCAGCAGAGTCGTCCCCTCTTTGGACAGAGATTGATCTCCCAAGCATTATGGCCGCTCAGGAAGAGGATGGGGTCGAGGTGGAAGAAGTTGATTTGGATGGAGAATCCACTGTCAACATCTCCGAGCAGCATGATGTAGATGCCGGACTCATTGTTGAGGAGGCCAACCCTGGCCAGAAGGAAGCCAGTGGTGGTCCAACTGACGATAGCACAGCTGCAGAGGCCACACCTGCACAAGTTTCTTCTCCTGCAATTGAAAACCCTGCTGTTGAAAACCCTACTGTTGATCAGCAGGTATGAATCTCCCTTCCTTGGAACACTTCCAATTTCTTGACTATAATATTACGGTGGCCCTGCGTGGCTGTAAGGCTTGCCCTGCGTGGCACAAGTACATTCCCAATACTTTAAGTTTTCTGGCCCTTCGTGGCGTTTTAACTTTGTGTTGCTCGGCCTTTCGTGGCTTTTTAGTATTTCCTTAATGGCTCTTTTGTAGCTAATTGTCTAATTTTGCTGGGGTGTACCCTACGTTTCCCAAGTTTATTCATACTAGCTAAGCATGTTTTCGTATGCTTCCTGAATTTTCCTCGTAATTGGAAATAGTTCTAAGCATATTCATACTTAGACAATTTTGTATGTGTTCATGTGCTGCCCAAGTTTTCCTCGTACTTGGCTATTTTAGGTATTTCTGCATATCCTCGTATGCAGCCCATTTTTCATTGGTTTGGAATATAACCCTCTTAAGTTTATTCGTACTTAGATTTCCTAATGTATTCGTATCCGGGAAAGCTATGCATATTTTCGTATGCAAGCCAAACGCTCGTTTCTAAGTGTATTCATACTTAGTCTACCCAAATGTTTTCATATCTGGGGAAAGTGTGTACATTCACGTATGCACACCAGGTTTGTTTATACCTGTATTCGTAGCCGAGTATATTCGTACTCGTTCTCACCTTGTTTGAAAGTCTGCTCAAATATATTTGTATTTGGTATAAACCTATCCCTTTGCTCCCCAATACGAAGTGAGGAGCAAGGACCAAGCCTAACTTCGTATTCTAATCATTACGAAGATAAAAAACAAAATCTTATATCAAAATCAGAATTTTATTCATAATTCAAAAAACTCAAGGGGTCGTTATGCGTAGCCCTTGCAGCTAACAAAAATAAAAACAAAGGAATTTTATTTGAGCAGAGCACACAATCACGATGTGTATCCTAAAACAGAATAAAAAATAAACTGAAGTTTTTTCAAACAAAAAACTTCCTCAAGTTGTGGACATTCCATGGCCTCGGCACCGGGTTCCCGTCCAGGTCCGCTAAACGATAAGCCCCAATGCCCACAATCTCTGTAACTCTATATGGGCCTTCCCAGTTTGCCCCCAACTTGCCCTCATTGGCCACCTTGGTATTGTCGAGCACCTTACGAAGCACAAGGTCTCCAATACCAAATTCTCGGGGGTGGACATTTTTGTTGTAGCTTTTCATCAGCTGCTCCTGATATGAGGCCAAATGCACCAGAGCCCTTTCTCTCCGTTCTTCGGCAAGATCCAGTGCAATCTCCAGGGCTCTGTCATTTCCTCCACTTTCAACTAAAGTGGTCCTGTTGGTCGGCAGACCAACCTCCAATGGGATCACAGCCTCCGTCCCATATGCCAATGAGTAGGGGGTCTCTCCCGTAGACCTCCTAGGAGTTGTTCGGTGCGCCCATAAAACGAGTGGCAGTTCGTCGGGCCACTTCCCTTTTGCCTTGTCCAACCTCTTCTTGATCCCGTCAAGTATGGTCTTGTTGGACGCCTCTGCCTGCCCATTACTCTGTGGGTAGGCTGGGGTCGAATAATAATTCCTTATCCCATACTGGGTACAAAAAGCCTTGAACTTTTTCTGAAATTGGGACCCGTTATCCGTAATCAGTGAATAGGGGACCCCAAATCGAGTAATTATGCTCTTCCACACGAACCTTTCTATCATAGGCTCAGTGATTTTAGCCAATGGTTCTGCCTCAATCCATTTGGTGAAATAGTCTGTTGCTACCAACAGAAATTTCCTATTTCCTGTTGCCTTGTGAAGTGGACCCACGATGTCCATCCCCCATTGTGCGAAGGGCCAAGGACTTGTCAAAGGCACCAGATCCTCGGCTGGTGTTCGGATCATTGGTGAGAATTTCTAGCACTTCTCATAAATTTTCACATACACCTTTGCATCTTCCTGCATGTGAGGCCACCAGTACCCTTGGGTTATTGCTCGGTGGGCAATGGACCTACCCCTAGCATGACTTCCACACGTTCCCTCGTGGATCTCGTGGAGGAACTTCTGCACCATTTCTGGGTGCACACAAAGTAAATATGGACCAGTGAAAGATTTTCTGTACAACTTCCCTTCAGGTGACAGCCAAAATCGTGCAGATTTTGTTTTTATCTTGTGAACCTCCTTTTTATCTGTGGGGGGTGTCCCATCTCGTAGGAACTCCACTATTGGGTCCATCCAACTTGGTCCTTGGTTCACACCCAAGACCAACTCCACACTTCTACCAATGCTCGGCTCAGCAAGATAATCTACTGCCACACGTCTTTTGAATTCTGTTGGTACAGCTGCAGCCAACCAGGCAAGAGAATCAGCATGGGCGTTCTGCCCAGAACTTATTTGCTCAATATACACCTTCTCGAAAGTGTCTAGCAAATCTCTGGCGGCCATCACGTAGGCTGCCATCTTCTCGTTCCGAGCCTCGTATTCCCCGGACAACTGATTCACCACGAGTTGTGAATCACAATGTACTCGTATTCTTTTTACCTTCAGGGTCTTTGCGCTCCTTAGCCCTGCCAAGAGTGCCTCATACTCTGCCACGTTATTTGAAGCACTGAATCCCAATCGAAGGGACAACTCCATCATTGCTCCTTCAGGAGGGAAGAGTACTACCCCAATTCCTGATCCTGTATTACACGCAGAGCCATCAACAAATAATTTCCATTCCATGGGATCTTGTTCAGCCGGAGTTTTCTTCTTTCTCGTTGTTTGCTCCTTCCCCTGTTCCTTTCCCTGCTCCTGACTCATAGGATGCTGGGGAGCCACTGTGGGCGAAAACTCAGCTACAAAGTCTGCAGAACTTGCCCCTTTATTGCGGTGCGCGGCTGGTAGTCTATGTCGTACTGGCTTAACTCGACTGACCAAGTTGAGACACGTCCCGAGAAGTCCGCCTTTCGTAGCAGAGACTTTAACGGGAATTCAGTATAGACCACAACCCTGTGACTCTGGAAATAATGGGGCAATTTTCTCGCCGCCGTTCTTAATGCCAGGACCAACTTTTTGAGAGGCAGATATCTCGTTTCTGCATCCAGCAATGTCTTGCTCACATAATAGACGGGGACTTGCTCGGATCCCTTATCCCTCAATAACACTGCACTCACAGCATGTTCAGAAACTGCTAAGTACAAAGTTAAAGACTCACCTTCTTCGGGCGTGGATAATAGGGGAGCTGCTGCCAAGTACTTCTTCAGGTCTTGGAATGCTTGCTCACACTCTGCTCCCCATTCATATCCTTCCCTCTTTTTCAGCAATTGGAAAAAAGGTCTACATTTGTCACTGGACCTGCTGATGAATCTGTTTGGAGCCGCTGCCATCCCTGTTAATCTCTGGACCTCCTTCGTGGTCCTCGGACTTTGGAGCTTTTGCAACGCAGTAATATGATCGGGATTTGCCTCTATCCCTCGTATGGTTACCAAATGCCTTAGGAATTTTCCTGAGTTTACTCCAAACGCACATTTCGAGGCGTTGAGTTTCAGCTTATATTCCCTCAGTATCCCAAAGGCTTCCTTCAAATCAGCAATGTGATTCTCATTTTCCTTGCTTTTGACTACCATGTCGTCTATGTAAACCTCCATGGTCTTGCCGAGCAACTTCTTTAGCATAATCGTTGCTAACCTCTGGTACGTTGCACCTGCAGTCCTTAAACCAAAGGGCATGACGCTATAACAGTATAGCCCCCTTGGTGTAATAAAGGAAGTCTTCTCTTGATCGGGACCGTACATGGCTATCTGGTGATACCCTCGATAAGCATCAAGGAAACTCATCCGCCCATACCCAGCCGTTGCATCAACAAGTTGGTCTATCCTGGGAAGGGGGAAGCTATCCTTGGGACACGCTTTGTTCAAGTCGGTGAAATCGACACAGACTCGCCACCTCTCGTATAGCTTTTGCTTCGAGCAACCGGTCCACCCCTCGATGACAGCGTCCACATGCTGTACGGCAGACCGTCTCTTTTTCTGCATCACAGGCTTATGTTGTGGATCCACATTCAAGTGGTGACAAATCACGTTTGCATCCACTTCAGGCATCTCCTCGGGCACCCAAGCAAACACATCGACGTGCTCCTTGAGGAACCCCACCAATTCTCTTTCCTCGGTTTCATTCAGGTTCTCCCCAATCAGGAAATACCTTTCTGGATCATTCTCGTTGATCGGGATCTTTTTCAAGCCTTCCACCATCTTCTCGGCGGGGTCCCCTCCGACATCCTCAATGGTCGGCTGATCCGGGACCTCGACTGCTTGGACTAGTTTTGCTTTAGGTGCCTTCTTGATTATAGAAATCAAGCACTGCTGGGCAACCTTCTGATTCCCCTTTATCCTTTCTACACCATTCGATCCTGGGAATTTCACCATCTGATGGTAAGTGGAAGAAAGCGCCTTCATCTTGTGTAACCACGTTCTTCCAATAATCGCGTTATAAGAAGATGGTGTGGGCAACATGCCCTTGGTGAGAAAGGATTTCGTTCCTTTTCGCCATTGCGGCCCTTTTTTGGAAATCGAGGGAGTGCAAGCGGAGAGGCAGGCGCTCAAAAATACAGAGTCGCCACTCGGGTTTGAAGGTCCGACACCCAAGGAACCGTATTTCGAAGCACCTGCCGCGCTGTTTGATTTAAAAAAGTTAAGGAACCAGTCCGTCATAACCATATCTGGGTTCGGGAGCCAGGTTACCAGAGAGGAAGGGTTTTATGGCACCCCTCTCGCCCAATCCGGAGATCGGTCTCTACTTAGGCATTTTGAAAACATTGCGATTCTTCTTTTATTAATCAATTTTAGCCAATTAGGGCGGGGGAACAGTTAATCGGGGATTAAAACTGTAACATGTTTGCAGGATGTGATCAAAATAGCATGGATGAGCAGTTAGTATAGGATGAGAACAGACTCCTGTGGGAGTTTAAACAGACTGGAAAGCCCATGTTTTGGAGTGTCGCACGCAAGAGGTAACCAGTATGCACTGATCAAGTCAATGCATGCTGATCATACCTGCGCGCGCTACTACAAAACCTGCGCGCGACAGTAAGCCTAATCCCACAGCTCTTATTCTCAAACCCTCTGGGCTCTGGAAGGACCAGTGCACACCCAGGACAAACCAAGCAGTTTAAACTCTCTGGGCTCTGGAAGGACCAGTGCACACCCAGGACAAACCAAACAGTTTATGCAGTCATAATATACAGTTTAAAGGCTGAAAAGCCTAATAAATAAACAAAAACACCCCATAAACAGAGTGGGGACAAAATAACAGCCTAAAACCAAGTTAAACATGCAAGGCTAGCCACTGATCGGGAACAGAATGGAACCGTCGCGCGAGGGTTCCGAACAGTCGCGCGACGGTGCGCCCGGGCGCGCGATGGTTGCGCCCTGGCGCGCGACGATTGCGCCCTGGCACACTGGTCAACGCTCCATTTGACTATCGCGTGAGGTTTTGGGTGTAGCGCGCGATGGTTCGAGCCAACTTCCAGTGTCTGGTTTTTCACATTTCTGGGTTCTGAGACAGGTCTAGGATGATCCCAGGGGTACTCCAACAGAACAGAACTAAATATTGAAATGTAAAACTGACATTTCTAACAAAAGAAAGCAGTAAACTGGTTATTAACATGCTTTACAGTGATCTATATACAAAGTAAAGCATAAAACAGTAGGACACCAATCCCCGCGCGGTCCATCGCACACAGCAACGAAGTGTCGCGCGCGTGTATGGGACCCTCGCGCGTTGGTTCCTACCAGAACGGTTTTTGAAACCTTGCTAGCTTTAGGGCCAGGACTGGTATTGATTACCTGCCTTGACCCTGCCAACCCCCCTCAGGGATCAGAACAGAAAACAGAACAAAGGTGTTATACCTTTGGTTTTTGAGTTTGAATGGTGTTTGAGCTTTGATGCTTGAGGTTGAACTATGTGATAGAGCTTGCAAAATGAGTGTATGTAGATGGCTAGAGTGATGAAGTATCAAGTGTATTTGGGTTTGTGTAACATTTTGTGCTTGATTTTTTTGTAACCGTTTGAAAGAGAACAAATGGGGGGTATTTATAGGCATGGAGGGTGAATCTAGTTGGTGCCAGGAGAGGAATTCAGCCAGCCACGAGACCTGGCTGAGGTTGCGTTGGTGGCCAATTTTCTGCCTCTGAAAAAGTAGGTGGGGAACTAACCATCGCGCGAGGGTTCCAAACTGTCGCGCGAGGGTCATCGGTCAAACTTTGTCCACCTGGCAGTTTGACCATCGCGCGAGGGTTCCAAACTGTCGCGCGAGGGTGCGCCCTGGCGCGACCATCGCGCGATGGTTCCAGTCTGTCGCGCGACGGTGCGCCCTGGCGCGAGATGATTGCGCCCTGGCGCATGTCAGTAGGGTTTTTGGCTTTTGGAAGTGGCTTAGGCTAGATTAGGTTCAAGGGGTTTTTCAAACACTCGACATTCCCGGGGTGTTCTTGATCCATTTCATCATTGGGGAATCAAATACCGTAAGTAAACTAATCTGGAAGCCCAGATTGAGGTGTCTACAGATGGTACATCTACCACTAAGAAATCGGTCCTCAACACGACCGTTCCTGCCCGAACAGGAAGAGTTATTTTGCCCAAGGGCCAGACTGCTCCTACACTGAATCCGACCAAGGGGGTTATTGACTGCACCAAATCCGCTTGTGTCAGCCCCAACTTCTTGAGCGCGTCATAGTACAGTATCTCTGTACAGCTTCCTGAGTCCACCAAGATTCTCTCTATGTCGTACTCCCCAATCCGTAGGGTTATGACCAAGGCATCATTATGTGGCACCTGGATTCCCCCCAGGTCCTCATCCGTGAAGACTATGTATCCATTGCATTCTTCTCCTTCACGTCCTCGTTTCTTTCCCAACTGCATCACATGCTAGTCGTGTTTTACTTGTCTCTGGAGCAACCTCACCTCATTTCTCGTATAAGGCACGGCCAATCCATGTATCATATGGATTACTCCCCTTGGATTTTGCTCATAATCCAATTCCAATGCTTTCTCTGCACCCTTGTGCTCCTCCTGAATAAATTCTTTCAGGTAACCCCGAGACCAGATCATCGAGGTGTTGCTTAAACATCTCGCAATCCTCCGTCATGTGCCCCCAGTCTTTATGATAACTGCAATGTTGACTTGTAGCCCTCTTCGCGTCTTTGTCCCCCTCCAGCCTTGGGGGCCATTTGAAATATGGACGATTCTTTATCTTGTAAAGAATCCGATAGATTGGTTCCTTCCAAACTGTTGTTACTGAAAAGAAAGACTTGGGGTCTGGAGCGTGTTTCTCTTTATACGGCTCTTTCCTGAACTGCCCGTATTCCTTCCTTTCTTTGTAGGTTTTGGGCTCCGGCTTATCCGCCTTCTTCGGTAGACCCTTCGCCTGTTCGGCAACCATCCTGTTGTCCTCTCGCAGTATGTCATCCTCGTTCTTGGCATGCTGCTCGATTCATTCCATTAGCCTTGCCAATGTATCTACCGGGCTCATGTTTAGGGACTTACGTAGTTCCCCCCGAACAGGCAGCCCTGTCTTGAATGTGGCTATTGCATATTCCTCACTGCATCCTTCAATCTCGTTGAAAGTCTCCCAGTACTTCTTGGCATAGTCCCTGATCGGCTCATTCTCCCCTTGTTTCTTAACAGAGAGGCTTTCAAAGGTCTTTGGTGCTTTCCTGCTCGTCAGAAATCGAGCAGTGAATTCTTCGGCCAACTGTCTCCATCCTCGTATGGTGTTCGGCCCTAGTTTATGGAACCATGACAAGGCCACTTTCCCCAAACTCGATGGGAACATCTTGCACATGATCGCATCGTCCCCGTCGTGCATGAACATTGCCTGCCGGTAGTGTTGTATGTGCGCCACGGGATCCGTATTTGTTTCGTAAAGTACGAATGCCCCGTGCTTCACCCTGCTCGGAAGCCTTGCCTCCTGCAATTTCCTTGAAAAATGGGATGAAGCTATATTGCTGAGGGCTTTCCGTGCTGCTTCTCGTGCTGACATGGCTCCCTCCTCTTGTTCTTTGCCTTCTTGGGAGTATTCTTTTCCCAATCGGAATCAGGTCTCTCGTACCTATCCCTGTGATGTCTTCTAATCTCTCCTTCTTCGGGGGTGAGGCTTCTGCTTCTTCTTTTTCGTGAAGAAGCCCTTTTCTTTTTCGGAGTGGGACTCTTGGACCTGCTCCTCCTTCCTCGTGAAGGAGCCCTCTTGTACTCCACTACGGCTAACTTGTCTTCTCTGGAATTTCTTCGTGATAGTCCAGAGTCCTCCGGACGTTCTCGTATCCGTTGCAATTCCTGGATCTCGTACTCTCATTTTTTGATTAGACGAGCGTACTCTTCGATTTCTTGTCTCTTCCTATCCAAGACATCGTCATGGTTGTGCCTACTCCTTAAATGTGCCACTGATTCTCCCTCACGACGGGACCTACTCCTTCTTGTGGATTCCGTGGCCGTCCTTCCCTCCTTGTTCTTGGAGTCGTCATGGACAGTCAAGGGGTTATCTTTGTTTGTGGGCTTCTTTGCTTGCCCTCCGTCGGGTTTTCTCGGAGGGTCTGGTGGGGAGTTGCCACCTCCTCCCCCCAACTGGTGTTTTGGATCATGTGGTGTCTTTGGGTCTTCTTCCATCATGGTCGCTTTTCAGAGGGATCTCTTTCGTTTCCCATAGACGGCGCCAATTGTAAGTGCAGGAAAACTAAGAGCGGTTTAAGCAGCACAAGATGGTAACGGCTACTTCGTGATCCTCGCCGGAACCCTAATACGTCGCCGTAGTTCTTATCTGCAAAACAGACAAGGGGTGAGCGCACCTTTGCCTCTCGTGGCAAAGGCCCTCCGATGCCTAAGTTAGTATCACGTACTAAAGGAAAATCCTAATTAAGCATAAGAGAATGTGTATAACTGTAATGTATTGTGTACCTTTTTCCTCTCGGTTTGCTTTGTATTTATAGGTTTATGGATGCTTGCTGCCCAAGTATCCATGTTGCCCTAGATTTCCTATCTCGTATAGGAAACCCAGAGTATCTCGGATTCTCGTTCCCTTATCAGTTCATTACCTTAGTCCGTTTTAGGACTCCTTTCCATAGCTGGCCGAACTTCCCATTCCCGTTGGGTATCTCTTCAAGATCCTATTTTATCGGGATCTTATAGTATACACGGAATATCCCTGTTTCTAGAACCTTCTGGGACGTTTCTTGCATCTGGGACTGCTTTTCGTACAAATCCCTTCCTGTTCGGTTCCTTTGCTGCCGAACAGACTACTTGGACCAATGACTTCACATGTCACTGGTCCTCTGTCAATTCCTTGGTCCAATACTCTCTCGTGTTACTGGACCTTGACCCAGTACAGACTCTCTGGACCAATGATCCTTCATATCACTGGTCCCTATCGCCGATCACCGTTCTGCACGGCGACTACCCTTATCATAACTACACCGTGGTCCCACGTACCACGTGTTCGGGCCTTACAAGCATCTGTTCGGGATTTACTCCCTACATTTTCTACTTCATAAATTCAACTGTTTCAAAACCCTTTAGAATGGTCAACACGAGAGCTGGAAGCCAACGAAACGGTCCAGATGGAGAAGATCGTGGTAACCCTCTCCAGGAGTAGGTTAATCAACTCACTCAGATGGTTAATCAGCTCCGGGAGCAGAACACGGAGCTTCTCCAACGTCTCCCTCAACCAACTCCCCCTAATGAAGAGCGGGAGGCGAGCGGAGATTCACCAGAGATTCAGGGCACCCACCACGGTGGGGATCCCTCCGACACCGCTGATCATCGCCAATCCATGGCGGCTGGCGATAACAGCTTCATCGCCCTCCGACACAGAAATGCTCCCAACTCTGGGTCATC
Organism: Rhododendron griersonianum; assembly: GCA_018127125.1. Classification (NCBI taxonomy): domain Eukaryota; kingdom Viridiplantae; phylum Streptophyta; class Magnoliopsida; order Ericales; family Ericaceae; genus Rhododendron; species Rhododendron griersonianum. Next base: position 24,594,333 of record CM030791.1, on the reverse strand, counting down.
ATTGGTTCAGGGGGCTGCGTTCAAGGAGCTACAGGAGAAGGTGGACCTGGTGCTGAAGCAAGTTAACGACCGAGGGGCCAGAACTGTGGAGACTCTGGTTCAGAAGACCAATCTCCCTTTCACGGCCGAAGTCACTATTTACCCACTTCCTCAAAAGTTCAGGCTCCCATCGCTTGAGCCTTTCGATGGATTGGGTGACCCCCTCGATCATCTGGAGACATACAAGGCCTTCATGACGTTACACGCTTGCCCGGACCAGATCTTGTGTCGAGCCTTCCCCACTACTTTGAGGGCTCGCCCAGAGTTTGGTTTGGGAAGCTCAAACCCGGCTCAATTGGGACGTTCGACGAATTGAGCAAGCTGTTCATCGAGCACTTCTACAGCGGGCGGCGTCAGCACAGACCGGCCACCTACCTTCTCAACGTCAAGCAGAAGGAAGGAGAATCGCTCCGCGACTACCTTAAGCGCTTCAACAACGTAGCACTCTTAATTGACGAGGTAGATGACAAAGTGGCTCCCACTACCTTTATTGGTGGACTCCAGCCTACCAAGTTTTTCGAGTCTGTCTCGGAAAAGCCACCGTGTAGCATGGCGGAACTAATGAACAAGGCTCAGAAGCACATCAATGCTGAAGAAGTGATGGCTGCTCGGCGACAATCAGAAGAGGCGTCAGGCAACGGCAAGCGGAGGCATGAAGCGGAACAGCCCAAAACCCAAAAGGAAGTCAAACCCGAGAAGAAGCCAAGAGGGGAGGACCGTCCACGTGCTCGAGGACGTTTCGAGCGGTTCACACCGCTAAACGCGACTCCCGAGCAGGTGCTGGTCCACCTGATCAATGACCCAGAACTCCGCTAGCCCAAAGCAATGAAACCAGGGGTTCCCAGAGACCGAAGCAAGTATTGCCGTTTTCACAGGGATCATGGGCACGATACCTCCGACTATATCGAGCTCAAGAAACAGATTGAGAATCTGATCCAATGCGGTCGCTTGCGGAGGTTCATTCAAGACAAGCCCGAGCCATCCGCTCGGCCCCAACACCAGGAAAGAAGAGAAGACTGTAACCCTCGCGCCAAACCGGAACCACGCAGAGCACTTGGAGAAATCCACACTATCTCTGGTAGGTATGCCAGAGGCGGCGAGTCCAACACTTCCAGGCGCGCTCATGCCCGCAGGTTGCGGTCGGCAGAGGTCCTCCTCACTGAGAGGCCCTGGAAAGAAAGAAGAATGGAAGAGCAAACCATCAGTTTTCACGCCAGCGACTCTGCAGGTGTCCAACATCCTCACGATGATCCACTAGTGATCACTGTCACTATCGGGAATTACAAAACCAGCAGGGTCCTTGTCGACAACGGGAGCTCTGCAAACATTCTCTTCTCCAGAGCTTTCAACCAAATGGGGATCCCAAAGGACAAGTTACAGCTTGTCCGATCCCCACTGGTTGGGTTCTCCGGCGAAAAGGTTCAACCCATGGGGACGATTGACCTCCCGGTCAACCATGGGGGCTGAGCCATGCCAGGTTGTGAAAATGGTGAAGTTCCTCGTGGTGGATTGCCCTTCGGCCTACAACGTAATTCTTGGACGCACGGCCCTTAACAGCATGAAGGCGGTTACCTCCACATACCACCTGGTGATCAAGTTCCCAACCGAGAATGGCGTAGGGACTCAGAAGGGTGACCAAGCCTCAGCGCGTGAATGCTACGTTGCAACCCTGAAAGAGAAACGTTCACAAGAAACCTTCGTTGTGGATGCACTCGAAGTCCGAGACGAAAGAGAGGAGATCCACGCGGAGCCTGTGGAAAAACTGGACAAAGTCAACGTGGGAGAAGGCCGGAATCTTCAGATTGGCTCACTGCTTCCCCCTCAACTGAGGGAGCAGTTGGTCACCTTCCTGAAAGACAATAAGGATGTCTTTGCTTGGTCTCATGCGGACCTGACAGGGATCGATCCTGAGGTAATGACCCACCACCTGAACGTGGATCCTACCTTCAAGCCCGTAAAACAAAAACCAAGAATCTTTGGAAAAGAGAGGAGCGATGCCGTCCTTGAGGAAATCCAGAAGTTGATCGATGCTGGATTCGTCCAGGAGGTGCAATATTCTGACTGGCTGGCCAACGTGGTGCTGGTCAAGAAGGCGAATGGTAACTGGCGCATGTGTGTGGACTTTAAAGACCTGAACAAGGCCTGCCGGAAGGATAGTTACCCACTCCCAGGAACGACCAACTGGTTGATTTAACAGCAGGACATGAACTCTTGAGTTTCATGGACGCTTTCTCTGGATACAATCAGATCTTGATGCACCCGGCCGACCGAGAAGGTACATCTTTCATTACCGAGCGAGGGTTATTCTGTTACCGGGTTATGCCTTTTGGACTAAAGAATGCAGGAGCAACCTACCAACGGTTGGTCAACCAGATGTCCGCCGGGCAAATTGGCCGGAATATGGAGGTGTACGTGGATGACATGCTTACTAAAAGCAAGTTAGCCTGCGATCACCCAATCGACTTGGCTGAAACCTTCCAAATCCTCAGAAAGTTTGACATGAAGCTTAATCCAACCAAGTGCGCGTTCGGAGTAGGGGCAGGAAAATTCCTCGGGTTCATGGTCAGCCAAAGAGGAATTGAAGCCAATCCCGAGAAGGTTCAAGCGGTGATTGACATGCAAGCACCCAGGACAATCAAAGAGGTTCAGTGCCTTACAGGGCGAGTAGCAGCACTCAACCGATTCGTCAGTCGGTCGACAGATAAGTGCCTCCCCTTCTTCAAAACTCTGCGGAAAGCTTTCGAGTGGATTGACGAGTGCGAAGAGGCGTTTGCACACCTAAAGGCCTACCTCAGCTCTCCTCCTTTGCTTTCCCGGACTATTTCAGGAGAGCAGCTTTACCTGTACTTGGCAGTCTCCCCAAATGCAGTCAGCTCAGCTCTATTCAGGGAGGAGCGGGGTATTCAGAAGCCAGTATTCTATGTTAGCAGAGCTTTCCGCGGCCTCGAAGTCAGGTACCCACTCATTGAACAACTAGCCTTTGCTTTGGTTATCTCGGCGAGACGTTTGCGCCCTTATTTCTGTTCACACACCATTGTGGTGCTGACCGACCGACCGCTCAAGCAAGTGCTTCAAAAGCCTGAGTTGTCCGGTCGGCTCATCCAGTGGTCTATCGAGCTCAGTGAGTTCGATATTGTATACCAACTGCGCAAGGCAAGGAAGGGACAGGTCATGGCAGATTTCCTGGCAGAATTCACTAACCCTTTACAGGATGAAGATGATGTGACCAAAACAAAGGGACAAGACGTGGAATGCTGGACAATCTACGCAGACGGCTCGTCCAACAAGGCCGCAAGTGGCGCTGGGATTGTGCTTATCTCACCACTCGGTGAGCAAATGGCGCTGGGATTGCTGCGGTTCGGATTCAACGCAACCAACAATGAGGCCGAATATGAAGCAGTCGCTATTGGGTTGCTGTTATGCTCACAGATGGGAGCTAAAGTGGTCAAAGTCCTCAGCGACTCCCAGTTAGTTGTCCATCAGTCCAACGGGGAAGCTGAGGCCAAAAACGAGAAGATGAAGAAGTACTCAGAGCTAGTCGCCAAGATCAGAGCAACCTTCGAGAAGGTGACTTTCTTACATGTCCCACGTGAAGAATTGGCTCGCCTGGCAAGTGCTCCTGATGAACACCTGGGGCCCATGGCTGCTCTCCAGTACCTTGAAGAGCCAAGTATCAATGACAAGAAACCCGGGGAAGTCCAGGTTATCCATGCCCATGCAGAATGGGCGGAAGCCATCATTAAGTTCCTCCAGGATGGGGAACTCCCCTCGGATAGAAGGGAAGCAAAAAAGCTCAGGTACCGGTCGGCGAGATACCTCCTACAGGATGGCACCCTCTACAAAAGAGGTTACACCTACCCTTATCTCAGGTGTGTCTCAGATGTAGAGGGCCAGTTCATTCTGAGGGAGATCCATGAAGGAATCTGCGGCAACCATTCCGGGGGCCGAGCACTGGTATTCAAAGCACTCCGAGCGGGCTATTACTGGCCCACCATGAAGGCCGACTCCAGCAACTTCATGCGCCGATGTGATAAGTGCCAGTGCTTCGCTAACATTCCACATCAGCCTCCAGAGCTGCTCACGCCCATCGATAACCCTTGGCCGTTCGCGCAGTGGGGGATCGACATCATTGGCCCCTTCAAGTTGGGGCCAGGGCAGCACAAGTTTGCCATAGTCGCAATCGACTATTTCACTAAGTGGGTGGAGGCTAAGCCGCTCACCAAAATCACTCAAGAAGCAGCAAGAGATTTTGTCTGGAAGCACATTGTTTGCAGGTTCGGGATTCCCCATGCCATCGTCTCGGACAACGACAAGCAATTCGACAACGAGATGATGCAAGATTTCTGGGAGTAGTTCAGCACCAAGTGCAAATACGCAACTCCTGGTCATCCTCAGGCCAATGGGCAGGCAGAAGTCACCAACCGCACCCTTCTTGGCATCATCAAAACCAGGCTTGACGATGCCAAAGGGTTATGGGTAGGAATGTTACCAAGCACCCTCTGGGCATACCACACCACTGTACGCACCCCAACGGGACAAATTCCCTTCCAGATGGCTTTCGGCTCTGAAGCGGTCATCCCAGTTGAGGTCGCTATCCCAAACTACAGGGTCCAGCACTACAATGCAGAGCAGAACGACGAGGCCCTCAGCCTAAACCTCGACTTGCTCGAGGAAACCAGGCGAGCGGCCACAGTCAGGGTGGCCGCATACCAACAGAAGGCAAAGCTTTATTTCGATAAGAAGGTCAAACACAGAGCTTTCCAAGTAGGTGATCTGGTCTTAAAGAAGGTGCTGGAGAAGAAGAAGCTAGGTAAGCTGAATCCGAAGTGGGAAGGCCCTTTCCAGGTCCAAAAAATCATCAAGCCCGGGGTATACCAACTGGTTACCATGACTGGTTGGAAACTCCCTCACCCGTGGAACGCGGACAATCTGAAGATTTATTATCAGTAAAGTCCAAGTTATTTTGCTTTCAATTTGTTTCTTGACCCCCGTACAGTTGGGTCCAATGCTATTCTCTTTTTAGGCTACACGCCTCTATCCCTATCTCATTCGATGAGTTTCTAGATGATCGATCTGTAATCTCTCTTAAATTCATCAATGGGAATATCCTTGTCTTTCTTTTCCAAAAAAGACTGTCTCAAGAATGCTTTGGTGATATTGCCCCGGTAAACCACGAGTGGATAAATAAAGCGACTTGAAGAGACTAACATGGCCCTCTTCGGTCTGCCAGCGAGTTAACCCGCTCTCCTGGCAGGACGGCACTCGTCCATAAATAAAGCGACTTGAAGAGACTAACATGGCCCTCTTCGGTCTGCCAGCGAGTTAACCCGCTCTCCTGGCAGGACGGCACTCGCCAATAAATGAAGTGACTTGAAGAGACTAACATGGCCCTCTTCGGTCGGCCAGCGAGTTAACCAGCAGACTTTCCCCAAACAGGCGGACTATAGATCTGGCCAAGTTAGCATGCAATATTTCCTCACAAGCATTTCAAAGGGTGAACGGTACCACTTCACAATCATTTAAATTTACGTTTGAATTTTGTGCATGGGTAACTTTTTTGCATGAATTTAACCCTGCGCACTTTCATATGATCATTCATAAAGAGATTTAGGCATCACTCGCTGGTCTACATAATCAATATTTTTCGTGGCTAGGAAATTAAAGTTCATGGTCAGGGCACTATCTTCTCAAACACCTTGCATAAAATTCGGTAAATAGGAAGTTATAGATAGAAAAGAAATTTTTTCATGAACTAAAGCCCCCTCTTTTAATTTGGGAGGAGGGGGAAGACTCCCATTACAAAAAAAAAAGGATGAAAGCCTAGGGCGACGGTGAGAAACCACTAAGGTGGCCCATCCTCGCGTCCCCTCTTGGCCTCATGGGAGGAAGACGGTGACCCCTCGGGGGAAGTCACCATTCCCCGCGGGGGAGAGGGCGTCTCCGGCCGGGGACCGTGAAGAGGGTTCCAGCCTGTGATCAGTAGCAGCCGGACCATCTTCTCCGCGTTCCGCACCGTGTCCTCCATCACCTCTACCCTCGCCGATAGCCCCTCTACGGCCATCGTTAATCCTTGCACCTGCTGGCAGAGGCTCTCCAGTATGTTGCTGCCATCATTCGATATTCTTCAGGCTTCACTTTCCTTTCTCTCGTTCCCTCCGAAATGAAAAGTTTTGTGGGGGAGAAGGAGTACCAAGGGTCTGCTTTTATAGAGAAATAGATCAACCAACTCTGCTTTCGAAAAATTTGAATGTTCAAAGTAATTACTAACTGCCTTAATGGCGGTAGAAGTGCAAGTGTTGTTAAAACTCCTTGGAAAACTTAACCGCTTTAAATGTCTAGCCTGAATGTTCTCCTCGTTTGGCGAGATATGCTCTTGCCAACTGCCAGCACGTGTACGATTACTCGCACGCCACAATTATTGCCACTCACTTGTTCGTTTGCTCTACCCAAGTGTATAGGGCAACCTGCATTAGCTAGGTGCATCTCACATGATTATTCTTCTCCCCGCATAAAGCTTGCAATCAGTGATCAAATCTTAATGATTCAATGAGGCCTTCCAGTCCATCAGCAAAATTATCCAGTGCCCCCGTGGGGGTTCGCTCGGTCTGACAGGCATACTCGCTCAAACACCTGTTTATTCGCTCGGTCTGACAGCCATACTCGCTCAAACACCTGTTTATTCACTCGGCTCTTGACGGATCATTCAGTGTGACAATCCACCCAAAACTCTCTTGGGGCGGAATCAAAGACAGGCGACAGATAGAACAGATAAACAAATGCAACGTACTAACATTGGTAGAGCAACGGTCATGCCCCCGAAGGGATGAACTCCGATCTCCATCTTGGAATTAAGGACAAGAAAATAGTGTTATGCCTAATTATACGGTGGTACGAGCAGTGTTATGCCTGATTATACGGTGGTACGAGTTTTCTAGTTGCGAAAATGAAACAAACTACATCAAAACAAAAACACAGGAAGTCAGAGCACAGAGGGCAGCCAGGTTTAACTCTGGGCGTCGTCATCTTCGTCATCACCTCCACCACCACCCACTTCGGTGTTCTCCACATCGGACGAGGCTCAGGCTTCAGTTCGCTCAAGTCGAGGTCGGTGTACTTGGCCTTCACACGCTTAATGGCTTGCTCAAAGCCACCTGAAAAGTACAGCATTAGCTCGCTAGCGCATTCGTCAGAGGCCTTGTACTCTTCAACCGCCTGGGCCGTGGTGGCCCTCGCCTGGCCAAGGTCGCTTTGAAGCTTCAGGATCGTGGTGGATTGCCGGGTGGTGGTGTTCTCGGACGCTTGCTTCAGTGCTCTCAACTCCTCCTCTCTTCCTGATAGGGCCTCCCTCGAGTTCTTCAAATCTACCTCAGACTTCTCTTGGATTTCTTTGGCCGCTTGACGCAGCCGCTCCACCTCCTCTCTCGCTCGGCCGGCCTCCTCCACAGCCTACTGCAGTGCTGAAGGGCAGCCGGAATGAGTCTTCTCTAGCTGCTCCAAAGAATTACGACACTCCAGGGCTTGGCGCATGACACCATGAAGCCTTAGCTCTCGGTCGGCCAGCCTCCTGGCAATGACTACTCCTTCAGCAATGGCCTACAAATAACGGATACAGGGACAGTCATTAGATGTCAAGGGGCTTCATCACAAAAGCAGGTATTGAAAAGCAACACTTACCCTGCTCAGATGCAGCTCGAAGTTCCTCAGCAGCTTCTCCGCCGGCATCGAAGCGAGACCGTCGTAGACAGGCTGGGCGAATGCATTTAACGCTCGGTGGCTGGCAGACGGGTCCGATAGAATGCTCCCTTTAACTGGGACTGTCGCATAGTCGTTCGTCGCTGGGTATATCAGCCCAGCCATGCTCGCCATCTCTGCTTCTGTCCACGGGGCTGCAGGGGCAGGAGGGAATGTTTGGAATGCAACCTTCTTCGGAGGATTCGGGTCCTTCGTCGTTGGAGAGGGCGGCCGCTCTTTCTTACTTTTCCTTTGTTCGCTCGGCTCGGGGAGCTCACCTTCTTTCACAAGGGACTCTATCACCCGGCCGATCGAAATATCGGGGTTCGCCATCTCCGCGACAAGGGTTTCCTCGTCCTTCTCAGTTATCTCTGCGCTCCTCTTTCTTTTCTTCTTGCCCAGGGCCCTCAGGGCTGACCCACCGGCAGCCTCGAGCATTTTTTCCAAGATCTCCTTGCCAATCCGAGCGTTAAGGAGAAGGGATTAAACGTTACCCGCAGGATTTGGCCCCAACAGGTGGTCGAATAGCTTCTGAGGGTTCACCAGCTCCTCAAAGGGGATTTTCTCTTTCCGCATGGCCGCAATCAGTCCGTCGATGTCTCGGTTGGGGTTCTCCACCCGCCGGAAGTCACTCGGCTCAGGGTCTCCCCACATTGTCTGGATCCCTGGGGTGTTGGGACCAACCACTTCATCACTTTGATACTCCCATCCTTCTCCAGAAATAAAGAAAAACTTCTCTTTCCATTTTTTGACAGACGAGGGGTACCCAAACACAATCTGACGACCGTCAAGTGCTTGGAAGTACCAAAAGCCCGCATCTCCCACCTTCGGGGTATAGCAGTAGAAGAAATCATCAATCGTCATGGGGCGGCCCTCTGCACCCAGTGCCTCGAACATCATGAACACCCCAAAAAAGATGTTCCAAGCATTTGGCATAAGCTGCCCAGGAGCAAGCTTCATGCGGCTCAGCAGCTCTCGAACGATCCGTGGAAAAGGGACTCGCAGCCCAGCAAAGAAGGCGTGCTCATAAACACACACCTCGCCCTCCATAAAGGAGCAAGCCCTCTCTTCCGGACGGGCCGCTCGTAGGGTCACAGAATCTAGGATCTGGTAGGCCGCTCTGATCGTCCCCAGGTCCTCCTCGTAAATCACACTCACAAGCGTTTCAGCCCTAAAGGACGGGACCTTGACGGCGGTGTCCACATCGATAACGTTGGTAGGGGCAGTCTCCTCCATTTCAGGTGCAAAGGAATCGGAAGCGAGACTGGAAAGGTCTCTCACAAAGTGCAGGAATGGCTCTTGGCTGGTGTACGAATGGAGAAGGGGATTTAGGGCTTGTCGCTCAAAATGGGACCGTGACAACTGGTTCCACACGCGGTGAGCACTAAATAGCTCCTTTAAACGATAGTGTGGAACAACTGGCTCAATCGTTTGAAGGGGGAGATCAACCCCGGGTATCGGGTCACCCGGATTGGCGTTTGCTTCTGGATCCAGTGTTGCGAATCGACTTGGGGGGTAGGAAACGAGGTGTACTGGGGAATAGCTGCATGTTTGTGCTTATACCCTTCCTCGGGCGCGAGAACCAAGGGAGATCCTTTCTCCCTCACCGTCCGATCATGAACGAGCAAGATCTGTCGCTAGATCCCCAACCGCAGCCGTCCTCGTATCTCGGGAAGTTTTGAAATTTAGAGAGCCCAACTTCACGTGGGGTTTGTATTTGGCGGTTACTCATCATTATCCTTGGGGAAAGGGGGATTTCTTTCACACGCATTAACTACCTCGAGCCCAGCGTCGACGAACGGAGCAGTTATTCCCAGCGTCGAAGCTCACTCTGCTCGACTTGGGAATGGGGGGCAACTGATGAGGATATTTTTAGGCACTTACTGTCGAGCGCTGTTCTCTCGACACGTGTCAAGAGGTGACCCGCTCGGTCGGACATCTGTCGATCGGTCGTATTCAAGTCGCTCGGTCAGACTTCTCCAACCTCGCTGGGACAACAGGATAAGCACTGACTGGGTCAATACGGTTACACCCACCGGTATCCTCGGACGTGGAGGGGGTAACCCCACGTCCCCCTGATTCCTGGACTACGGAGCCATGACTCCCACGTCCACCACTCACACCGGTTCCGACGGGAGTCCCCCCACTCCAAGGGACTCCAACCGCTGTCGTGGTCCACGATCTACCACCTTCGTCCCCTGCCAGGGGCACGAACCGCCTCTTCTATAAATGGGCAGTCCGTCCATGGGTTGAAGGTACGTACTCAGTTCTATCCACAAAGCACACAGAATTCTACCCTTACATACCCTTACTGACTTAGCCATCGGAGGGTCCACGACTGGCAACACCCCCAGTCCTCGGACACTATTTTGCAGGAACTCCTCGAAGACGGAGCTCGGATTGACCGTCCAGTTTCGGGCACCAACAGGACTCATGAGAAAACAACCCTAGGAGCAAGGAACGCTCCAGAAGGTTCCAGAACAGGGACATTCCATGAGGGAATAAGATCCCAGCAAAGTAGGATCTTGGAAAGATACCCAACGGGAATGGGAAGTTCGGCCAGCTGTGGAAAGGAGTCCTAAACAGACTAAGGTAATGAACTGATAAGGGAATAAGAATCCAAGATATTCTGGGTTTCCTATACGAGATAGGAAACCTAGGGAAACGTGGATACTTGGGCAGCAAGCATCCATAAACCTATAAGTACAAGGTAAACCTAGAGGAAAAAGGTACACAATACATTACAGTCTTACATACTTTCTTATGCTTAATTAGGGTTTTCTATTAGTACGTGATATTAACTTAGGCATCGGAGGGCCTTTGCCACGAGAGGCAAAGATGTACTCACCCCTTGTCTATTTTGCAGATAAGGATTCCGGCGATGTATTAGAGTTCCGGCGAGGATCTTGAAGTAGCCGTTACGTTCTTGTGCTGCTCAAACCACTCTCGGTTTTTCTGCACTTACAATTGGCGCCGTCTGTGGGAAACGAAAGAGATCCCTCTGAAAAGCAACCATGATGGAAGAAGACCCAAAGACACCACACGACCCAAAACACCAGTTGGGAGGAAGAGGCGACCAGTCCCCACCGGATCCACCGAGAAAACCCGATGGTGGGCAAGCCAAGAAGCCCACAAGCAAGGGTAATCCCTTGACCGTCCATGACGATTCCAAGAACAAGGAAGGAGGGACGGCCACAGGATCCACGAGAAGGAGTAAGTCCCATCGTGAGGGAGAATCAGTGGCGCATTCAAGGAGTGCACACAACCGTGATGATGTCTTGGACAAAAAGAGACGAGAGATCGAAGAGTACACTCGTCTGATTAAAAAACGAGAGTATGAGATCCAGGAATTGCAACGGATACGAGAACATCCGGAGGATTGTGGACTGTCACGAAGAAATTCCAGAGGAGACAGGCTGGCAATAGTGGAACACAAGAAGGCTCCTTCACGAGGAAGGAGGAGCAGGTCCAGAAGCCCGACCCCAAGAAAGTAAAGGGCTTCTTCACGAAAAAGAAAGAGCAGAAGCCTTACCCCCGAAGAGGGGGAGATTAGAAGACATCACAGGGATAGGTACGAGAGGCCTGATTCCGATTGGGAAAAGAGTACTCCCAAGAAGGCAAAGGAACAAGAGGAGGGAACCATGTCTGCACGAGAAGCAGCACGGAAAGCCCTCAGCAATATAGCTTCATCCCCTTTTGCAAGGAGATTGCAAGAGGCAAAGCTTCCGAGCAGGGTGAAGCACGGGGCATTTGTTCTTTACGAAACAAATACTGATCCCGTGGCCCACATACAGCATTACCGGCAGGCAATGTTCATGCACGACGGAGATGATGCGATCATGTGCAAGATGTTCCCATCAAGTTTGGGAAAGGTAGCTTTGTCTTGGTTCCATAAACTAGGGCCGAACACCATACGAGGATGGAGACAGCTAGCCGAAGAATTCACTGCTCGATTTCTGACAAGCAGGAAAGCACCAAAAACCTTTGAGAGCCTTTCTGTCATGAAACAAGGTGAGAACGAGCCGATCAGGGACTACGCTAAGAAATACTGGGAGACTTTCAACGAGATTGAAGGTTGCAGTGAGGAGTATGCGATAGCCACCTTCAAGACAGGGTTACCTATTCGGGGAGAACTCCGTAAGTCCCTGAACATGACCCCAGTAAGTACATTGGCAAGACTGATGGAACGAATCGAGCAGCATGCCAGAAACGACGATGACATATTGCGAGAGGACAACAGAATGGTCGCCGAACAGCCGAAGGGTTTGCCGAAGAGGACAGACAAACCAGAGCCCAAAACCTACAAAGAGAGGAAGGAATACGGGCAGGTCAAGAAAGAGCCGTTCAAAGAGAAACATGCTCCAGACCCTAAGTCTTTCTTTTCGGTGACGACGGTTTGGAAGGAACCAATCTATCAGATTCTTTATAAAATAAAGAATCGTCCATATTTTAAGTGGCCCCCAAGGCTGGAGGGAGATAAAGACGCAAAAAGGGCTACGAGTCAGCATTGCAGTTATCACAAAGACTGGGGGCACATGACGGAAGATTGTGAGATGTTCAAGCAACACCTCGATGATCTGGTTTCACGTGGTTACCTGAAAGAGTTTATTCAGGAAGAGCACAAAGGTGCAGAGAAAGCATTGGAGTTGGATTACGAGCAAAATCCAAGGGGCGTAATCCATATGATACATGGGTTGGCCGCGCCTTATATGAGAAATGAGGTGAGGTTGCTCCAGAGACAAGTAAAACACGACCAACATGTGATGCAGTTGGGAAAGAAACGAGGACGTGAGGGAGAAGAATGCAATGGAGGCATAGTCTTCACGGATGAGGACCTAGGTGGACTCAGGAAGCTGCACAGAGATACTGTACTATGACCTGTTCAAGAAGTTGGGGCTGACACAAGCGGATTTGGTGCAGTCAACAACCCCGTTGGTCGGATTCAGTGCAGGAGCAGTTTGGCCCTTGGGCAAAATAACTCTTCCTGTTCGGGCAGGGACAGTCGTGCTGAGGACCGATTTCCTAGTGGTAGATGTACCATCTTCTTATAACGCGATTATTGGAAGAACATGGCTGCACAAGATGAAGGCGGTTTCTTCCACTTACCACCAGATGGTGAAATTCCCAGGATCGAATGGTATAGAAAGGATAAGAGGGAATCAGAAGGTTGCCCAGCAGTGCTTGATTTCCATAATCAAGAAGGCACCCAAAGCAAAGTTAGTCCAAGCAGTCGAGGTCCCGAATCAGCCGACCACTGAGGATGTCGGAGGGGACCCCGCCGAGAAGGTGGTGGAAGGCTTGAAAAAGATCCAGATCAACGAGAATGATCCAGAAAGGTATTTTCTGATTGGGGAGAACTTGAATGAGACCGAGGAGAAAGAATTGGTGGGGTTCCTCAAGGAGCACGTTGATGTGTTTGCTTGGGTGCCCGAGGAGATGCCTGGAGTGGATGCAAACGTGATTTGTCACCACTTGAATGTGGATCCACAACATAAGCCTGTGATGCAAAAAAAGAGACGGTCTGCCGTACAGCACGTGGACACTGTCATCGAGGAAGTGGACCGGTTGCTCGAAGCAAAAGCTATACGGGAGGTATATTACCCTGAATGGTTGTCCAATACTGTGGTGGTAAAAAAGAAAAATGGGAAATGGCGAGTCAGTGTCGATTTCACCGACTTGAACAAAGCGTGTCCCAAGGATAGCTTCCCCCTTCCCAGGATAGACCAACTTGTTGATGCAATAGCTGGGTTTGGGCGGATGAGTTTCCTTGATGCTTATCGAGGGTATCACCAGATAGCCATGTGTGGTCCCGATCAAGAGAAGACTTCCTTTATCACACCAAGGGGGCTGTACTGTTACAGCGTCATGCCCTTTGGTTTGAGGAATGCAGGTGCAACATACCAGAGGTTAGCAACGATTATGCTAAAGAAGTTGCTCGGCAAGACCATGGAGGTTTACATAGACGACATGGTAGTCAAAAGCATGGAAAAAGAGAACCACATTGTTGATTTGAAGGAAGCCTTTAAGATACTGAGGGAATATAAGCTGAAGCTCAACGCCTCGAAGTGTGCGTTTGGGGTAAACTCAGGAAAATTCCTAGGGCATTTGGTGACCATACGAGGGATAGAGGCAAACCCCGATCAAATTACTGCGTTGCAAAAGCTCCAAAGTCCGAGGACCACAAAGGAGGTCCAGAGGTTAACAGGGATGGCAGCGACTCTAAATAGATTCATCAGCAGGTCAAGTGACAAATGTAGACCTTTCTTCCAATTACTGAAAAAGAGGGAAGGATACGAATGGGGAGCAGAGTGTGAGCAAGCGTTCCAAGACCTGAAGAAGTACTTGGCAGCAGCTCCCCTATTATCCACACCCGAACAAGGTGAGTCTTTAACTTTGTACTTAGCAGTTTCTGAACATGCTGTGAGTGCAGTGTTATTAAGGGATAAGGGATCCGAGCAAGTCCCCGTCTATTATGTGAGCAAGACATTGCTGGACGCAGAAACGAGATACCTGCCCCTCGAAAAGTTGGTCCTAGCATTAAGGACGGCGGCAAGAAAATTGCCACATTATTTCCAGTTAAAGTCTTTGCTACGAAAGGCGGACTTCTCGGGACGTGTCACCGCAATAAAGGGGCAAGTTCTGCAGACTTTGTAGCTGAGTTTTCGCCCACAGTGGCTCCCCAGCATCCTATGAGTCAGGAGCAGGGAAAGGAACAGGGGAAGGAGCAAACAACGAGAAAGAAGAAAGCTCCGGCCGAACAAGATCCCATGGAATGGAAATTATTTGTTGATGGTTCTGCGTGTAATACAAGATCAGGAATTGGGGTAGTACTCTTCCCTCCTGAAGGAGAAATGATGGAGTTGTCCCTTCGATTGGGATCCAGTGCTTCAAATAACGTGGCAGAGTATGAGGCACTCTTGGCAGGGCTAAGGAGTGCAAAGACCCTGAAGGTAAAAAGAATACGAGTACATTGTGATTCACAACTCGTGGTGAATCAGTTGTCCGGGGAATACGAGGCTCGGAACGAGAAGATGGCTGCCTACGTGATGGCCGCCAGAGATCTGCTAGATACTTTCGAGAAGGTGTATGTTGAGCAAATAAGTTCTGGGCAGAACGCCCATGCTGACTCTCTTGCCTGGTTGGCTGCAGCTGTACCAACAGAATTCAAAAGACGTGTGGCAGTAGATTATCTTGTTGAGCCGAGCATTGGTAGAAGTGTGGAGTTAGTCTTGGACATGAACCAAGGACCAAGTTGGATGGACCCAATAGTGGAGTTCCTACGAGATGGGACACTCCCCACAGACAAAAAGGAGGCTCACAAGATAAAAACAAAATCTGCACGATTTTGGCTGTCACCAGAAGGGAAGTTGTACAGAAAATCTTTCATTGGTCCATACTTACTTTGTGTGCACCCAAAGATGGTGCAGAAGTTCCTCCACGAGATCCACGAGGGAACGTGTGGAAGTCATGCTGGGGGTAGGTCCATTGCCCACCGAGCAATAACCCAAAGGTACTGGTGGCCTCACATGCAGGAAGATGCAAAGGTGTATGTGAAAATTTGTGAGAAGTGCCAGAAGTTCTCACCAATGATCCGAACACCAGCCGAGGATCTGGTGCCTTTGACAAGTCCTTGGCCCTTCGCACAATGGGGGATGGACATCGTGGGTCCACTTCACAAGGCAACATGAAATAGGAAATTTCTGTTGGTAGCAACAGACTATTTCACCAAATGGATTGAGGCAGAACCATTGACTAAGATCACTGAGCCTATGATAGAAAGGTTCGTGTGGAAGAGCATAATTACTCGATTTGGGGTCCCCTACTCACTGATTACGGATAACGGGTCCCAATTTCAGAAAAAGTTCAAGGCTTTTTGTGCCCAGTATGGGATAAGGAATTATTATTCAACCCCAGCCTACCCACAAAGTAATGGGCAGGCAGAGGCGTCCAACAAGACCATACTTGACGGGATCAAGAAGAGGTTGGACAAGGCAAAGGGGAAGTGGCCCGACGAACTGCCACTCATTTTATGGGCGCACCGAACAACTCCTAGGAGGTCTATGGGAGAGACCCCCTACTCATTGGCATATGGGACGGAGGCTGTGATCCCATTGGAGGTTGGTTTGCCGACCAACAGGACCACCTTAGTTGAAAGTGGAGGTAATGACAGAGCCCTGGAAATTGAACTGGATCTTGCCGAGGAACGGAGAGAAAGGGCTCTGGTGCATTTGGCCTCATATCAGGAGCAACTGATGAAGAGCTACAATAAAAATGTCCACCCCCGAGAATTTGGTATTGGAGACCTTGTGCTTCATAAGGTGCTCGGCAATACCAAGGTGGCCAACGAGGGCAAGTTGGGGGCAAACTGGGAAGGCCCATATCGAGTCACAGAGATTGTGGGCATTGGGGCTTATCGTTTGGCGGACCTGGACGGGAACCCAGTGCCGAGGCCATGGAATGTCCACAACTTGAAGAAGTTTTTTGTTTGAAAAAACTTCAGTTTATTTTTTATTTTTTTGATTTTTGTGATAGGATGCACATCGTGATTGTGTGGGAATTACGAATAAAATTTCTTTGTTTTTTATTGAGTCGTTAGTTGCAAGGGGTACGCGTAACGCCCACTTGAGTTTTTGAATTATGAATAAAATTCTGGTTTTTATATAAGACGTTGTTTTTTTTTATTTCCGTGATAATTAAAATACGAAGTTAGGCCTGGTCCTCGCTCCTCACTTCGTATTGGGGAGCAGAGAGATAGGTTTACGCCAAATACAAGTATATTTGAGCAGATTCAAAACGTTGCAAGTACGAATATACTCGGTTACAAATACAGGTATGAACAAACCTGGTGTGCATACGTGAATGTACACACTTTCCCCAAATATGAAAACATTTGGGTAGACTAAGTATAAATACACTTAGACTTACAAACGAGCGTTTGGCGTGCATACGAAAATATGCATAGCTTCCCCAAATACGAAACATTTGGGAATCTAAGCACGAGTAAACTTAGATGGTTTCTAGTCCAAACCAATGAAAAATGGGGAGCAAACGAATGTATGCAAACTTATCTAAGTATGAACACACTTAGAATTATTTCCAAGTACGAGGAAAACTTGGGCAGCATACGAATACATACGATATTGTCTAAGTACGAATACACTTAGGATTTTTTCCAAATACGAGGATAACTCAGAGAACATACGAAAACATGCTGTTCAGTGGTATGAATAAACTTGGGTAGCATAGGGATGCACCCCAGCAAGATAAAAAAAAAAAGAAGAAGAGAGAAAACACTCAGAACACCTAAGTACGAGATACTTGGGCAATCGAAATTAAACGGTTGGCCACGAAAAAGGCCACCAGCAATGTTAAGAAGCCACGAAGGGCCAAATACTTAAGTTAAAAGTATTGAAAATGTATCTGTGCCACGCAGGGCAAACTTACGGCCACGCAGGGCCACCATAAGTATCCAAAAAACATGATTGGGAAAAGTTCCAAGAGAAGGGAAGTCATACCTGCTGGTTAACGGTAGGGTTCTCGACGGTAGGGTTCTCGACGGTGGGGGAAGGAATCTGTGCAGGGGTAGCCTCCGTGTTTGTGCTCTCGTCAGCTGGACCTTCACTGGCTTCCTTTTGACCAGGGTGGGTCTCTTCCACATTTATAACAGCTTCTGCATCTTGATGCTCGGAGGCGTCAGTATTGAGCCCCTCATCCAGATTATCCCCTTCCTCAGCACACTCCTCCTCGTCTTGGGCCACCATAGTGCTCGGAAGATCAATTTCCGTCCACAGGGGAGAAGACTCAGCTGTACCAGACTTCCTGAGGCCAGCAGTCCACCCAGCAGCAAATATCTGATCCTGGATCCCAGGCATCTGGCCTTTGTAGCTCTCAGTAGCTACATTGATTCCTTCATTGTAGCCCTGCTGGTAAGATGCCTTGGCCTCACTTTTACTCGTTTCTAGCTCTATCAAAGTCTAGTTCAGACTATCTTCGGCACCTTCCAGTTTAACCTTTAGTTCATTTGCTGCACTTCGAGCCTGGTTTCTCTCTCTCTCAAGCCGGGCAACGGTGCTCAGGAGCTTGGCATTATCACTGGCCAATTTTGCGCGCTGGGGCTCTGAGTGGCCCAATTTTTGGGCCATGGCCACCATCTTTTGAGCAGCCTAGACATATTATTAGTGGCTCAGTAGTACAATTGAGAAAGAGCAAAGTTATGAGAACGATAAGAAAACAACAAATCCACCTTAAAGCTGTGCACCATAAACGACCCGAGCAGGTTGTCCGGCGAATTGACCACCTCCTTCTGCATGTCCCCTGGAAGCATGAGAGCCTGGGATAGGGCTAGTGCAGTACCTTCAGACTCCACACTGTCTCGGACAGTGACAGTCTTGTTGCCGTGAGTAAATTGGGGA
Organism: Rhododendron griersonianum; assembly: GCA_018127125.1. Taxonomy (NCBI): domain Eukaryota; kingdom Viridiplantae; phylum Streptophyta; class Magnoliopsida; order Ericales; family Ericaceae; genus Rhododendron; species Rhododendron griersonianum. The sequence goes on along the minus strand of CM030791.1, from coordinate 24,576,151 downwards.
GCCCAGATTGGAGTTGGGGTTATGGGCGGCTGATGTAGACACCTCCCAAATGGGGCATCGCCATACAGATTGATCACGTTTGTTTGCTCGATTGATTGCTTGCTTCGTAATCCAAAATCATGGACATTCCCATGGCTAGGAACATCGCCACATGATAGCGGTTATCATCAAAACAGAGTCGCCACCCAGTTTATTAAAACTGGGAAAATGGATAGAGATTCTGGATACGGGAGCCAAAAGTACAATAAGGGGAAGGTGTTAGGCACCCCTCTTTGCCCAGTCATGAGACTGGCCCATAATCATTCAACATAAGACGTGTAGATGCTTTGTTTAATTCCAACACATAGTCTGTTTATTTATTCCTTTAAACAGTAAGCAAAGTGAGCCAGTGCGATAAATGAAGCATGCATCAGAAAGCAGAAAAGCAAACAAACTGTCCCAGGAAATCGATTACTCGGCCGGTGAATGGATGTCACGGTCGAGTAATCACACTGGTTTAATGTACCGGCCGAGGGATCGAAGCCCCGGTCGGTGTTCTTCCTCACACCAGACTGTACGATTAACAGATGATCAGAAAGCTATGATTAGTTATAAACATGATAAGTAAAACAAACCAGAGGCCGTTGGGCCTCACCACCTTGATCCCTCAATTGCTTGATTGCTTTGGATTGGGTGTGATTGACTGATTGCTTGATTGAAAACCCTAGGGTTAGGGTTTGAACTTCGGGGTTTGATCGCCGGATTGACGGCTACCTTCGGGAGGTTAGGGCTTTTAAAGAGTGGGTTTGAGGGAGTATTTGTGCAGAGTTTCGAGGTTTGAGAGAGTGTACACTCTGATAATTTCGTGTGTATATTTTCGGAGTCCAAAGGCCCTTTATATAGGCAATTGGTGACTCACTCCGGCCAATCAAATCACGAGATGGCAATTGCAATTGCAATGCATCTCTAACTCTACGTCGTAATCCCTGAACGTAGCCCGAACGCATCGGAAAGGTAGTGTAATCGGATCAAACGTCTGACAGAACACGTTCCAGAATCTGGGAAAAGGTCGATCTGGCGGCCGAGTAAAGGATATCACGGCCGAGGAATGGATGTCTCGGCCGAAGGATAGATCTTGCGGCCGAGAGATTGATCTCTCAGGGAGATTTTGCTAGCAACAGGTTGCTCGGGTGAGGAAATGATGTTAGGGCCGTGGGATCGATGTCACGGCCGACAGATGGATTCTCCTAGGCTTCTGTATTTCTGTCTGAAAGGCTGTATGGCTCTGAATTGGGTCCTCTAAGTGGCTCAAAGTTCTTACCGAAAGTCCTAAGGTTCTCAAGGAAGCAATCAGCAATCATTGTATCCATTTCATCATCGGGATGGTCCCAAGGTGGGACTTGAAATAATCGTTAGGCCAAATTGGGGTGTCTACAGATGCCCCTCTTTGACTGAACTCAGACGGATCGCGAGACATGTTTGAGTAAGAGTCAAAGCTGTAAAAAGCAACTCAATTTGGTCCAACCACTATTCCAAGGGTTTTTTTAAAAAGGTTTTGTTATGGTCGGGCCGGGAGGCTGCCTACGTATTCCACAAGGGAAATTCAGACCAATCGTAGTTCGGGCAATAAAGAAAAATAAAAGTTTGGAGGGTTAGAGACAGAAGACGTACCTTAGGGCTTAAAAAGCCGTAGTGTGACGTACCTAGACTGAGCTAGAGTTTTGGCGAAAGATAGTTGAAGGAGCGCGGGGCTGCCAGGGGAGTTTTTGCGTAGAACTTCCTTAGTATTTTGGGGTAGATCAGTACACGGCAGGTGTGTTTGCTTTTCTTGATCATCCTTACTTTGACTGAAAGGAGCTCGGTAGAGTAGCCTATCCTTGCGAATGAGCTGGAAGGAATTGATGTAGTGGGGTGGAATCCAAACCATCTGCTGGGATGAGTTGGACGCCGGTTGTTTTTGAGATATGGGAGGTGCAGGGCCAGTAACTGGAGCACGGAGCTTTGCGGGATGAGGGAACCGAGGCACGGAGCCGATTGTAGTCATGCGGCGAGTGCCTGGAGAGTGATGGAATCGAGGCGTAGTGGAACCGAAGCGCGGAGCTGGTGTTGAATACAAGGCGAGAGCCCGAGGTGTCTGAACTTTGGAGCTTGATAGGACCGAAGCGCGGAGCTGGTATTGATCACAATGCGAGATCCTGAGGTGATTAGATCGAGGCGTGGAGCCTGCTGTAGTTATGAGGTGAGGGCCTGAGGTGAGCTTAGAGCTTGATGGAATCGAAGCGCGGAGCTGGTATTGATCATAAGGCGGGGGCCTGAGGTGTCAGAGCTTTGAGCTTGATGTAATGAACCAAAGCGTAGAGCTGGTTGCATTCCGATGGTCTGTGCACAGAGCTTTTCCATCATAAGTGTTGGTGTAGAGTCAAAGGATCGAGGCGCTGAACCGATCAATAAAACCGAGGCGTAGAGCCGGTTGATTGCAGGGTTGACCTGTTTCATGAGAGATATGCAGAATGTATATGTGTGATGATGGCTTGTTAGATGTGAACAGATATGATTGTGCAGACTCGATGTGATAATGCAATATGTGCACGGGCCCGTGCGTGTGTGTTTGTTTTAAGCTTAGAGCTTCTATCAAGTTCCGGACTTGAGCATTCAGAGCGTAGAGCTCGAGCATTCGGACGGCAGAATCCGAGCATTCAAAGTACAGGCTTTGAGCGTCCAGTACGCAGTGGTTGGGCATCCAAGCGTAGAGCTTGAGCATTCAAGTGTATAACTTGAGCATCCAGTACACAGTGGTTGGGCATCCAAGCGTAGAGCTTGAGCATTCAAAAATGTTAGATTCTTGAGCATTCAGGCGTAGAGCCTGAGAATAGATGTCTTGATTGTTGGGGCGGCGTAGAGCCTGTTGCTTGTTTAAGGCTTCGAGCCAGTTGAGATGATTGGCTTGGAGCCGCTGAGTTGGTTGCTACGGCTTCGAGCCAGTTCAGATAGTGGGCTTAGAGCCGCCGAGTGAGTGATAGCGAGCTTAGAGCTGCTGATTCGAGGGATTACAGGCGTAGAGCTTGTCGATAATGGGCTTCGAGCCGCTGAAATTGGTTGTTTACGGCTTCGAGCCAGTTGAGATAGTGGGCTTGGAGCCGCTGAGTTGATTGCTATGGCTTCGAGCCAGTTGAGACAATGGGCTTGGAGTCGCTGAGTTGAGTGTTACGGCTTCGAGCCAGTTGAGACAATGGGCTTGGAGCTGCTGAGTTGAGTGATAGCGAGCGTAGAGGTACTGAGTCGAGGGCTTGGAGCCGCTGAGATGGTAGACATAGGCTTCGAGCCTGTTGAGGTAATGGGCTTCGAGCCGCTGAGATTGGTTGTTTACGGCTTCGAGCCAGTTGAAATGGTGGGCTTGGAGCCGCTGAGTTGATAGAGATGATGGGCGTATAACCGCTATGATAAAGGGCTTTGAGCCGCTGAGGTGGTAGACATAGGCTTATAGCCTATGGAAGTAGTGGACTTGGAGTTACAGTGTTTGGTGAGTGGATGGACATGGTAATGGGCCTCGAACCACTGAGTGTGTATAGGCATAGAGCCGCTGAGTGAGTTGATATGGGCGTAGAGCCTGGGTGACTTGAGCGACCTGTGCACAAGGTTATTGAGCATGGAGCTGCTAAAGTTTTGAGCTCAGGGCTGCTTGTTTTGCTTCGGCCAGCAGTTTGTGGAGAGAGATCTTCGATGCTTGGGCATGCCCCCAAGGCTAGTTTTGATTATGTTGTGTTGGCTCGGGAGTGCCCCCAAGGCTACTTGGTTGGTTGAAGACTTAGAAGTCTGTAGTGGTTTTGAGTCAGGGCACAGAGCAAGACCTGTTATGGCTGAGGGAAATAGATTGGGAGGCCAGGAGATCGATCTCTCGGCCGAAGGATTGATGTCTCGGCCGAGGAATTGATATTTCGGCCGTGAGATAGCCAGAAGTCAGAAAATCGATTTAAGTTCGGTTTAATCGATTTCACGGCCCATTTAATCCTTTCTCCTCCTCCTCTCTTATTCTTCTCTGTTCCACTCGTTCGACGACCACCGTACGCCGCCGCCCTCTTCCACTACCGTCGGCCACCATCATCTCTGGCAACCATCCTCTCCGACCACCGCCGCTGTTGCCGCCGGCTCTTGGTTCGTTTTTGAGAACCGTTGGTTTTCCCTCTTGATTCGGACGTGATGGCCACGTCATCTTCGGGTGTTGCGGGTTCATCCTCGCACCCTCCATGTAGGTGCGAGTATTCATCTTCTGACGAGGAGACGATTGAGGAACCCGGTTTGTTTGATGCCGCTACCTACATTCTTCCTTCGCGTAGGTTGGGTTATGGCGGTTTCTTGCAGTACCGCCCTCCTGTTGGTGGCCCAGAGGCCGATATAGTTCACAGAGAGCCTGAGCATCACTTGAGCGTTCTGAACGTGCCGGTGAGTTTCCTGAAAAGTAAAAAGTCTTACTTTAGTTCGGAATTCTTTGGAAGTCTTTGTACGTTTTAAGAATAATAAAAAAAATCTTTTGCTTGCGGGATGAAAATCCCTTTTGGCTAGGAGCGTGAATAAGAAGAACCCGTGTTAGGGTTGAGTTTGTCTTTGTTTAAGGAAACTAGAATAACTGTGCCCCCTGTATAGGCAATGCATGCTTTTAGATGTTAATTTGACGCCCCTTAGCATTTCCTTTGTTTATGCAATCATGAGATTAACTCCCTTTTGTCTTTGGCAGAGGAATAGGAGGCTGGAAGCTCGCGGTGGAGGCAAGGAGGTGCACAGATGGTTCTTGAAGCTGCCAGAGCAGGCTCGGGAATTAGTACGCACTGCAGGTTTCGAGACATTCGTTCTGGGCCTCGATCTTCCGAAGATGGATTGGTCATTGATGACCTCGCTAGTTGAGAGGTGGTGGGATACCACCAATACCTTCCACTTTCCTGCTGCTGGCGAGATGACTATCACTCCGGGTGACTTCTCTTTGTTGACTGGCTTGCGGGTAGGCGAAGTTGCTCTTCGAGTTGACCCCCGGCTTTGGGAGCGAGAGGGTGCTTTGAGGTGGTTTCTGGGCAAGGTGCCCCCTGTTTGTTCCCGAGGTCATATCGATCTTGCTTGGCTAAGCAAGACTTTTATGGTGGCTGACATTCTGACCCAGGTGAGTGCCGAGCAATTGACGCGGGCCTTCCTTCTTTACCTCCTTGGGCAAACGTTGTTCGCCAACAAGGATGGTTCGGTACAAACGCAGTTTTTGGCTCCTCTGCAGCACTTAGGAGCTATTCGGGAGTTTGACTGGAGCTCGTCTGCTTTGGCCACTTTGTATGGCAGTCTTGGAGCTTGCTCGCGGGACAAGAGTCCCATTCTTTGTGGTCACTTTCGAGTGCTTGAGGTATGCATCGTTCCTTTGACTTCTGTTTTCACTTTGGCTTTTTCTAGTTCTGAACTTGCTTTGGTTAACCTGCTTTTCAGCTCTGGGCTTTTGAGCACCTTCTCCAATTTCCCCCTGAGACTAGGCATGGTGATGCGAACTGCATACCTCGTTACGAGCGATGGTTGGTGGGGCAACTGAGGCCACGGTCACCAGTTTTGAGCCTTCCTGAGTGGCGGCGAGTTTTGGACCGACTGACGGTCAATCAGGTACCTTTTTCTTTGTACCTCTTATCCTTTAGATTTCCATATTCTTGTGTTGGGGCTGATTTGTCCTTGCTTTGTAGGTACGGTTTGACCCTTGGGGTGGCGTACCAGAGGATGCCCCTCTTGCACGTTGTAGAGTCCTGGACCGGACCCGTAGCTTGCTCGAGGGTCCATTTTGCCGAGCCTGGTACTTAGGCGATCGAGTGGCTAGTCAGTGGCGATCACGTGTTGAGGCTCTTCAGCTTGTTCCTCCTTCTCCTCCAGTATTTATGAGGTCCACTTCTTTGATGTCGAAGGAAGATCTGAAGAACGCTCGGATCAGAGATTGGGCGGGCTTACTCCTCCAGGCAGGTGACTATACGGAGAACTGCTGTCTTTTCTTGACCTCCTCTGTTGCGGCTCCTCCCGTCGCTCCTGTTTGGCCACGGGCTCCTTCGTTTGTCTCCTTCCACTCAGATGATGGGGAGGAGGAGCGCCTGATGCTGACTCCTTGCACGACCCAACCTTACACTTTGCCAGCCGGGGCTTCACAGGTATCCTTAGCTTTCCATGTTAGCTTTCATCACTTCGCATTGTATCCCTTGCTTTAGATGTAATGTTTGACTGTTCCACAGGTACCTGCCGAGATAGTGCAGGAATGGCTTCACGCCTATCAGAGTGCGGAAGTTTTGGTTCGGAGACAGCGCCGTAGGATCCTCGAGGTATAGCTTTCTTCATGGATTTTATTTGCTGTATATTATCCCTTGAATCTGAATGTTTGTATCCCTCTTTGGCTGCAGCTCGAGGCTGAGGGAGTACCGGCTGCTGGGGGGAATGTGGGGACCAGTGAGCAGCCCTCGCCCTCTTCTCAGAGATCGCCTAGCTTTTAGGGCTTTTCTTTTTCCTGTTCATAGTTAGTAGAAGATAGGCAGAAACTATATTTGTATAGTGAAAGCAACCACAACAATGATTTGTAAACAAGCTTTTGTTCATGAAATGAGAAATGCTTTTTATGCCCCTAGATGTCTTGAGTTTGCATGCGATAGTCAGAACATGGCTTTTTGAACAAGTTTTTTGCTGATAGACAGTAATTTGTGTGAAAATACTTGGCCGAAGAATCGAATACTCGGCCGAAGGATCATTGTTGCGGCCGAGGTATTGATTATCCGACCGTTACGTCTATTTTCCCAAGGGAGCTAGGTTTTGCTTTAGCCAAGTGGCATCCTGTTTCACATTCCTTCCTATGCTTAGTCTTTGATTTTCTGTCTCTTGCTTTTGCCATACTCCATAGCCTGATTGCCAAGCTTAAGAGTTTTTGAGGTATCATACCCATTGCGTTGACGACTTTTGGGTTAAAGGGGATGAACCATAATTCTTACGTGCCTTTGTTTTTGCCAATTCCCTGGAAAATGACTAACTCATCTTTTGTGAGCTCAATACGCAGGGTTAGCTATGCCTATCATTGAGTACAAACCTGTTGATGTTTTCCTTTCTCCAAATGTTTGGGCCGTATCTCGATGCGAGATTGCCTACGTATCCCAATCAGGGAATCAGGCCTTTTACGTAGTTCCAAGATCACCACCTTTGGGGGTTGGGTTTTCACTCTTGGTTTTTCTTTCTCTCATGCTCTAAGTTTTGCCTAGGTTACCTGATAGAGGTTGAGTCCCTAGCGAGCTTTCCTTCAAATGCCTTAACTTTTGCCTAGGCTGCGTTTTTCGCTTTTTCTTGTCCTAGCAGGCTTTGCTCTTACTTTTGCTTGGGTGTATAGTTTGCCCAACGAGCATTTTTCTCTCAAGAGGGTTCTAGCGTTTTGGAGAGGAATCTGATGGAGATGTTCTTATGAATCTTCTGTTGCGTTTGTACTTTCACAATGGGCAAGCTAACCCTAAGTGTTCTCACGGAGATAGTGTCTTTCTTCTAAGTTCTGACAAAAACCTAGTTTCTTAAGCAATTAGAGTTCATCATTTCCTTCCCTTTTGTCGGGGACACAAAGATTTTGATCCCTTCGAATTTTTCCCCTATTTTGACAATGAGAGTATAGCGCATGGCAATTGCAATTTAGGAATTTAGATTTAGACAAGCATAATCTGGAAGATGAAAAAGAAATTCTCTTAGCGGAAATAAAATGCCCAAACAGGGGCCCAAAACTCGTTCTAGTTTGTTTTTAGAAAGCAAAAACAATGTTTTAACGTTTTTGTTTGCCATGTTGTGACTTCTCAGCTACTGCAGCATGTCGGGGTCATTTCCCTTGTCTTTTGCAACTTTGTACTCTTTCCCACCCTCTTCCTTGCCAAACAGAGCCTTTGAACTGGGTTCATCTTTGAAGTTTGCACGACGGCTACCTCCTTGAGCCATGAGTAATCCCCAGATGGATGTGTCGGTATGAATCTCCCTTTCTCTTTCCTCATTGATTGCGTGGTCATTAGCTATTTCCTCTTGATTGAATAGTGATGCTAAGGAGGTTTCATCGAGCGGATCATTGCACTCTTCTTCCATTTCATCAAAGTCGCTTTCCCCTGTTTTATAGGGTTCTGTGCATATGAAATCTAGATCTTCTCTTTCCTCTATCCATTGACTATAGTCGCACTCGTCGTAAGGGTTGACCCATGGTTGCATTTGAAACTCCTCTACCTTTTCTATGAGATTGATTGTCTCCCAAACAATGGGCGGTGTTGGAATTTTGAGACGGTTGATGCGTACCACTATTTGGGCAGGCTCGAAGCGAGTGTGTCTTCTCATCATGATGACCCTTTCTTTTTCCTTCTTCCTATTCTTAAACCAGATACAAAGCCATTCGTCATCTTCTACAAATGGAATGTCTGGATCCTCCAAATTGTGTTTTGCCCAGGAGTGTTCTTTCCATTTCCTTAGTTCTTCCTCCTCTGCCTGATCTTTGCTACTTATGTCGGGCATGTCGACGTCGATTATTTCTGACTGATCAGAGTTATCATCCTCCTCCTCCTCCATCATGAAACACTCGTCCTCCTCGGGGAAGGTTAAGGTAGGTTTGGTTTGGTTGTCTTGGACAATGTATTGGCTGGGATTGTATATGGGGTTGTGAGATAGATTTATGAGATTAATGCTTCGAGGTGGCGGTTCGGCATTATGAGTAGGGAGTGGGTTGGCTTGCCCATCAGGTTTTGGTGGTTTTATTGTTCGACTATCAATAAGGTCTTGAATGTCGTGACGAAGACGCATACAATTGTCTGTTTCGTGCCCAGGGTGTTGGTGGTAGGCGCATTGTTTGTTTGGATCATGGTTTGGACCGTAGGGCGGCGGAGGAAGTGGTTTGTTTAAAGGTTTGAGATGCCCTTGACGGCTAAGGATGGTCAAGGCTTGGGATAAGGTCAGGTAAAGAGGATCAAAGTTGCGGCGAGGTCGATTTGAGCTTCGGGATGGGCTAGTTTGGAAAGGGTCTTGAGACAAGGATGTGCCAAGGGCATTCACGGAGGCGTGAGATGTACGGCTAGAGAAGGTTTTCTTAGGTGGAGGAGTGGCCTCTTCTTTCCCAATGAGTCCTAGCTTGATTCCATCTTCGATTTGCAACCCAGTGGCATGCAAGCGCTTGAAATCGGTGATGACCTGTGTGTAAATATGCCTGAGATATTTGGGTTGCAAATTTTTGACAACTATCCTCACTTGGTCTTCCTCGGAGGGGCAGTTCTTCATCTTGGCAGCCTTTTCCCTCCATCTTGCCACAAAGGTAGCAAAGTCCTCATTGGAATCTTGTTTGGTCATTTCCAAGTCTCGAGTTGTTAGTTCAATTTGGACGTTGTACGCATATTGCTTGACGAAAGCATTGGCAATTTCTGGCCAAGTTTGATAATGTACAAACTCCAAAGTGAGGAACCAGTCGAGAGCACTTCCGGTGAGGGTTCGCTGGAACAACTGGGCGATGAGCTCGTCGTTCAAGCCCATCGGCTTCAGGGTGTTGATAACATGGCGAACATGACTGGTAGGGTTGCCAATTCCATTGAACTTCTCAATGTTGGGCATCTTGAAATTCTCAGGCAGCTTGGATTCTGGGAAGAGGCAAAGTCCCTCGAAATTCAGAATTTGGTCCCCTTGTGAACGAGCCAAGGCTTGTTTGATTTCCTTGACTTGCTTGGTCAACTCAAGACTTTCTGCCAACACTACTTTATGAGGATTCTCGTCTTCCATTGATTTTTCCTCATCCTCAGCATCTCTAGCTGCCTTTTCTGCTAGTAGTGTAGTGATTTGAGCTTGGAGGTCGGCAATAGTGGCGTCGTTGTCTGCCATGAAGGTAGAAGGGTTGCTTGACGAAGCTTGAGATTTAGTAAATGATGGGGTCCGTTGAGGGGATGACCGGGAAGTTTCTGAAAGCGCTTGGAATTGTTGTGGTGAGGTTGTTTTGTCAGATGAGGACGATAGACGGGAGGGTTGCAGAGACCTTTGTTTGGCGTAGCTTTGGGTGTTATAAGAGTACAAAGTTGGCTGTGGTTGCTTCTTTGATTTACCTATTGTGCCTGTTTGAAAAGTAGAATACCTGGAAGTCAGTATTTGGCCTGTGTAGGGTTAGGATTCGGGTCGAAAATCCCAACCCTTCTGCACAGAAAGAGTTAATTATAACAACAAATGATACAGGGTGTGAGGAAGAACTTTTGCAAGTAAAATGGAAGTAGATTCCTAGCCTGTAGGTTCCTGTCTTAGTTTGATAAGTTCTATGGCTTTCTAAAACATGCAAGGTTTTGGAAGTCTCAGGGTGCTCCGTTGTCAAAGGGCACCAATCCTCTCACCAGCCCATCATAGGCGATGATTGGGTGATTTCCTTTTTGATATACCACTAGGTACGAGTGACTGTGGAGTTTGCTGGAACCCCCAACATAGCCCGTGTCATGCCGGGATATCAGGTGAACTCAACGGGTTGCCCGCTCTCGATGCATATGATAAACGAATTAAACAAAGCATGTATTAGTCTTATGTTGAACTTTTTGGTTATGGCTCTCATATTCCCCAGCAGAGTCGCCAAAAACTGTAGACACCTCCCAAACGGGGCATCGCCATACAGATTGATCACGTTTATTTGCTCGATTGGTTGCTTGCTTCGTAAACCAAAATCATGGACATTCCCATGACTAGGAACATCGCCACTTGATAGCGGTTATCATCAAAACAGAGTCGCCACCCAGTTTATTAAAACTGGGAAAATGGATAGAGATTCTGGATACGGGAGCCAAAAGTACAATAAGGGGAAGGTGTTAGGCACCCCTCTTTGCCCAGTCATGAGACTGGCCCATAATCATTCAACATAAGATGTGTAGATGCTTTGTTTAATTCCAACACATAGTCTGTTTATTTATTCCTTTAAACAGTAAGCAAAGTGAGCCAGTGCGATAAATGAAGCATGCATCAGAAAGCAGAAAAGCAAACAAACTGTCCCAGGAAATTGATTACTCGGCCGATGAATGGATGTCACGGCCGAGTAATCACATTGGTTTAATGTACCGGCCGAGGGATCGAAGCCCCGGTCGGTGTTCTTCCTCACACCAGACTATACGATTAACAGATGATCAGAAAGCTATGATTAGTTATAAACGTGATAAGTAAAACAAACCAGAGGCCGTTGGGCCTCACCACCTTGATCCCTCAGTTACTTGATTGCTTTGGATTGGGTGTGATTGACTGATTGCTTGATTGAAAACCCTAGGGTTAGGGTTTGAACTTCGGGGTTTGATCGCCGGATTGACGGCTACCTTCGGGAGGTTAGGGCTTTTGAAGAGTGGGTTTGAGGGAGTATTTGTGCAGAGTTTCGAGGTTTGAGAGAGTGTATACTCTGATAATTTCGTGTGTATATTTTCGGAGTCCAAAGGCCCTTTAAATAGGAAATTGGTGACTCACTCCGGCCAATCAAATCACGAGATGGCAATTGCAATTGCAATGCATCTCTAACTCTACGTCGTAATCCCTGAACGTAGCCCGAACGCATCGGAAAGGTAGTGTAATCGGATCAAACGTCTGACAGAACACGTTCCAGAATCTGGGAAAAGGTCGATCTGGCGGCCGAGTAAAGGATATCACAGCCGAGGAATGAATGTCTCGTCCGAAGGATAGATCTTGCAGCCGAGAGATTGATCTCTCAGGGAGATTTTGCTAGCAACAGGTTGCTCGGGTGAGGAAATGATGTTAGGGCCGTGGGATCGATGTCACGGCCGACAGATGGCTTCTCCTAGGCTTCTGTATTTCTGTCTGAAAGGCTGTATGGCTCTTAATTGGGTCCTCTAAGTGGCTCAAAGTTCTTACCGAAAGTCCTAAGGTTCTCAAGGAAGCAATCAGCAATCATTGTATCCATTTCATCATCGGGATGGTCCCAAGGTGGGACTTGAAATAATCGTTAGGCCAAATTGGGGTGTCTACAGCTGAGTCGAGGGCCCTTCAAGTGCTTCCAAACATTGGCATTTGTCCCTGTGGCTAGCTTCAACTTCCTCGGGAGAGAATCCGTGAGGGGCGTCAGGTCGTGTTGGACCTTGGCGGCCATGCGACGGCACCGGACTCTGGGAGCGACCTCGGCCACGAGTAATGCCGCGGCCTCTTCCTCGGCCAGCTCCTGGGATTGTGAGGAGGCTTTCAAGGTTGATTGGCTGGTTCATCTCTTGAGAATGTAGGGATGGAGAATAACCGTCGGATGATGTGGATGCTTCCTCGACAATTTCCACAGATGTGCTACGGAATGGAGGAGTCCGAGAACGCCTTTCCTCTTCTATTTGATCGGGCTGTGCGGCAGCAAGCCCAGGAACTGGTGGGTCGTCGGCTGCACGGATGCGCCGATCAATAAAGCCCCCGTACGATGCCCTGTAACTCAAGAGCACCTGTGCTGCTCTTGCTCGGCCTGCCAAATAGGTACCCTGACCGTTGAAATTTAGGGCCTGATTGATATGTGCTAGATGAACTTGGGGAGTGATGATGGCGTGCCCTTGGTTGACGTTTTCGGCTGCAATACGAGAAGTTGACAGTTAGAAAATGAGTGATCTAAATACAATATGAAAAATTGCTAAGTGATTCTACGAGGAAAAAAGAACTAACGTGGTTGCCCAAATCTGTGAGGGGCATGGAATCCTATCACTCTGCCATCCTCATTCCTGGGCTCGAAGTTCCCAGTGACGATTAGAAAATCATCATCGTCTCCACGAGCGGAGTCAGGCAATTCGAGCACGAGACGTCTCCTGGAATCTCTACTCTTTAAATAATAGGTTAAGGCATCCTTGGTCCGAGAAATGCTGTACAGGTGATGAATATCGTGCAGACCTAAGGATGTGCCTAACATCTGGTTTAGGGCATTGATGTCCATAACGACGCGAAAGAAATTGGCAGACACCTGCATTGGTGACAACCTATAGAAAGCTAGAACTTGGCGGAGTAATGGGGCCAAGGGGAACCTAACACCACCCTCGACGACAGCCACCACGGGAATGTGAAGGGTGTCATTATCAGGGCTTTCCCGAAGGGCGTCCTCATGGGCCAGTACAGTGGCGACATCATCAGGGATCTCATAACGAGACCTGAATGTCGCCATGGCCTGAGTTGTGTTACAGTGACGGCGGAATCTCCCCATTCTAAACAGGAGTGAAACAGACGAGTAAAGGGGTACGAAGAAACCTTGAAAAATCCCTAGATCGACGAGAGATAAAGGGAAGAAGGAACGATGACTTACGATTATGGTGATCAGAGTCCTAGGTGCACAAGGGAAAAATCTCGGGATGATGAACAGGGCTTCAATGGCGGGTACGCTTGAAGTGCTCTGGTTGCAGAGGGAATCTAGACGAAGGATGGGGATTCGAAATGGGGTGAAAACCCAATTGTACCCTATTTCAGTAGATGGCGTAAGCAGAACGTCATCCGAAGCGCCGTTTGGGCGTTCCGTTTTCCGAAAAGAGTCCATTCGCATTTAATGCGGGCGGTACGATGGGTGCCACGTGTAAAGAAAGGGGCACGAAAAGCCTGTCCAGCCCGATGACGAGACATTTTTTGGGCAGGTTCAATGATGATATATGCACCAAATTTAAGAATTAATGGATGCAGGAGCAAAGAAACGTTATTCTGTTCCTGGGGAGCTTTGCTCGTCATGTACGAGAAAATAACGAGTAAAGCTGGGGAGCAATTGTAGGGAGTAAATCCCTGTAGACACCCCAATTTGGCCTAACGATTATTTCAAGTCCCACCTTGGGACAATCCTGATGATGAAACGGATACAGTGATTGCTGATTGCTTCCTTGAGAACCTTAGGACTTTCAGTAAGAACTTTGAGCCACTTAGAGGACCCAATTCAAAGCCATACAGCCTTTGACAGAAAATACAGAAGCCTAGGAGAATCCATCTGTCGGCCGTAACATCGATCTCACGGCCATAACATCATTTCCTCACCCGAGCAACCTGTTGCTAGAAAATCTCCCTGAGAGATCAATCCCTCGACCGTAAGATCGATTCCTCGGCCGCCAGATCTATTCCTCGGCCGCTAGATCGTCAAATCCATTCCTCAGCCGTAAGATCGATTCCTCGGCCACCAGATCGTCCTTTTTCCAGATTCTGGAACGTTCTGTCAAACGTTTGATCCGTTCACCAAACCCTAGCAGCCAAATCCCGATGCGTTCGGGCTACGCCAGAGGATTGCCATGAAGAGTTAGAATCACTCTCTAACTCCAATTTTAATCGTGCATTGTGATTGGTTGGAATGAGTCATCCGGTGCCTATATAAAGGAACCTTTGGGTTCCGAAATTAACATTCAATTCCTCCATCTCATACCTCCAACCTCTGCAGAAATCATCTCACATACTCCCTCTATAGAAGCCCTAACCTTCCGAAGGTAGTCGCATCCCGAACGATCAAACCCCGAAGTACAAACCCTAACCCTAGGGTTTTTGAGAAGTAAATCAGTCAATCACACCCAATCCGAAGCAATCAAGCAACTGAGGGATCAAGGTGGTGAGGCCCAGGGGCCTATGGTTTGATCTCTTTTACGTTTTTATGCATTAATCATAGTGTTTTGATTATCTGTTAAATATCTGTTCTGGTGTGAGGAAGAACATCGGTTGGGGGATCAATCCTTCGGCCGATATATCAATCCAGTGGGATCCCTCGGCCGTGAAATCCATTCACCGACCGAGAGATCGATTTTCCTGGGACAGCCTGTCTGTTTTGTTTATTTCTGATGCATGCTTTCAATTACAGTCCTGGCTCACCTTATTCACTGTTAAAGGCTTAATTAAACAGACTATGTGTTAGAGTTGAATAAAGCATGTACATGTCTTATGTTGAATAATTATGGGCCAGTCACACGACTGGACAGAGAGGGGTGCCTAACACCTTTCCCTTACTGTACTTTTGGCTCCCGTACCCAAAATCTCTATCTATTTTCCTAGTTTTAATAAACTAGGTGGCGACTCTGTTTTGATGATAACCACTATCGTGTGGCGTTGTTCCTAGCCATGGGAATGTCCATGATTTTGGTTTATGAAGCAAGCAACCAATTGAGCAATCACTACAAGAAAATCGTTCTACAGCAACGGTCGAAAGCGTTGCCAAAAACCCGAAAAACCGTTGGTAGAGACCCATTTAGGCTATACCAACGGTTGGTCAAACCGTTGCAATATATCCGTTGGTGTAGGGTATAGCAACGGTTTTGACGAGCGTTGGTACAGATTTTTTTTTAGTAACGGTTCCTTTAGCAACGGTTACAAGCGTTGCTAAAGGCAAATTTTTTTTTTTTAAAATCTGGGGTAAAATACGACGTCAGCAGCCACGTGGATTCCACGTGTCGCCATGACGCTTGCGTGGCGGCCACGTGTCGCTCGCGTGGTGCCTGCGTGGCGCACGCGTGGCATGGAAGGCAACACAATTTTGTGTCTCCTGGGAATCGAACCCAGGACCTCGCGTATGCACGCGCGAGTGCTTACCAGCTGGGCTAGCCCAACACTTGTGCATTGTAAAGGAACAACTAATATTTATATTATGCGAACTGTCCTTAGAGCATCCATAATGTTATAATCAAAACCAAAAAGTTGTTAAAGTTAGCAATATTTGATCAAAAAAGTGCTCACATTGTAATAACCAAACTTAGCAATCTCTTAATCAAATCAAATTTTGGCTTTTGAATAATCAAAACTAGCAACTTTTTTGCCAATAATCAAATCTAATGGTCTCCACATTTTTTTAATCAAATACACCCATCATTACATAAAAACTTTTTCTCTTTCTCAACAATGTTTCCAGAAAATTATTTTTAAATTATTTTTTTTCCAGAAACTTTAAAAAAAATAGTATTTACAAAAAACTTTTTTTTAAAGTGTTTTAACACAAAAATTTTATTTATTTTTTTTAAACGGCTTTTAACAAAAAAATTTTAAAAAAAAACTGTTTTTAACACAATTTTTTTTTTAAATGGCTTTTAACAAATTTTCAAAAAATAATTTTTAGCAACGGTTATTGAAAACCGTTGCTATAGTCAGGTTTTTAGCAACGGTTATTGGAAAACCGTTGCTATAGTCCGGTTTTTAGTAACGGTTATGAAAAACCGTCGCTATAGTCTTGTAATCTAGTAACGGTTGCATGAAAACCGTTGCTATAGTCCTGTTTCTAGTAACGTTTTGTAAACCGTTGCTAAACACCATCTATACCGACGGTTTTTTGAACCGTTGCTAAAAAAACCGTTGCGAGATCCCAAATTTCTTGTAGTGAATCCATGATCAATCTGTATGGCGATGCCCCGTTTGGGAGGTGTCTACAGTTTTTGGCGACTCTGCTGGGGAATATGAGAGCCATAACCAGGAAGTTCAACATAAGACTAATACATACCTTGTTTAATTCACTTATCATATGCATCGAGCGGGCAACCCGTTGAGTTCACCTGATATCCCGGTGTAGACACCCCAATTTGGACTTTTCAAAATTCCTTGATTTGTGGCCCGGAGGCTCCCCGATGATGACTTTGGATTGAAACAAGCCTAGTATCGATCGGAACATTGCTCCTTGAAAGATTTGAAGAGGGATTAAAAAAATGGTCAAAAGCATTTTCAAGCGCTTGGGAGAAGTCCCGAGCGCTCAAAACCATTTTCCAAAAACCTCTGGCCTGGCTCTTTCTCGAGCGCTCGGGAGTGATCCCAAGCGCTCGAGACTATTCTGTTGCCCAATGGATGACCGTATCACCCACTACCCTTGCAACTCATCATTATCAACACCTTGAGCCCGCCGATGGCTCGGTCCACACTCAACCTCTGGTGGCAGATATTCAGGCCAAAGATTTTCCTATTAAAAAAATGTTTTTATTAAGCCCATTTGATTTTCAAAACCATGGGTTACTTGGCCTATAAATATGGCTGGTTTTCAGCTGAGAAAAGGGGGAGGCTACGAAATTTGATCCCAGAGAACCCTTACTCTCTGCTCTCTTTCTCTCTCTAGCTACAAACCAAAAATCTCCAAGTTCACCTTCCAAACTTCAAAAGTTTTAGAAATCACCAAGGAAAAGGGCAAGAAATCCAGAATACCCTTCTGATCTCTTGCACTCTCCTCTCTTCATCCACATTTCAAAGTCATCCCAAGGAGCAAGAGTTCAAGAAAAAGGTAGAAACTTTTACCTTTGATCACAACTAAAAGGGCTGTTCATCCCTTCTGAGGGGGGTCTCTCAGCCTGACCCAGTCTTCAATACTGGGTGCATGGTTGGGAGACCCTAGTGTAAAAACAAGAGCAATGGGTACAAAAAAAACGTTTTCATAAAACCCTTACTGGAAACACTCCCAAGCGCTCGAGAGTACTCTGAAGCGCTCAGGACTGTTCCCAGCTTCCATGCATGGTCCTCTGTCACATAGCAGGTAGGGAAGGAGGTGCACTCTTAAGTTAAATGGTTTTTATTTGGCATGCATGCACGAAGAAGTCGTTTTCCACTAAAACATAACCATTTTCTCACAAAGTCTTCATGTGTGAATAAGGCCTCTTGCTTTTAAAGATTAAAAGATGTTTTCCTCTTGGGAAATACCAAAACAAGGGTGTGTGCATGTCAAGTCAGTACCATTTCCTGTTTGAGGGTAAGTTGATATGCAGCTCACTCCCAAGCGCTCCGAACCTTTCCCGAGCGCTCGGGAGTGCATGCATGTCATTGCTTCCCATTTTCCAGTCTGCCGTGTTACCTGGTCTCTGCATGCATAAGTGTAGCCTGTTGCTCTTTTAAATTTGTAGATTTGGTCTTGTTAAGGCAGGGATGCAAGATCTGAAAGATTGAGGTTTCTTTCCAGTCTTTCAAGTCCTCTGCTGAGCCAGTAGTGTATATAGCAGCTTTTCAGTTCCTATTTTAGCATTGTATTTTGACTGCGCTAACAAAGCTTGCAGGTTGGGTATCAGAACTCCCAAGCGCTCGGGACTGTTCTCGAGCGCTCCAGAGTGAAGTCAGTGACAGATCCTCAGTTTTCTGTCATTCATGCATTTGCTCACCGTTATTCCATCATTGCACTTCCCCCTGTACAACTGCACATGCATGCACTGCTTACCTGTTATAACTGTGGATACTTGCCAGCTGGTTTAAATGAAACAAAATCCCTTCAAAAAATCCCACAAACGTTTAGTAGAGACCGATTTCGAATCGGGCGAGGGGGGTGCCGTAAAACCCTTCCCCCCTCGTAACATGGCTTCCGGACCCTTGAAACTGATCTCTGGTTTTCAAATTCAAATCAACGATTTTCCAAACAAAACGGTTTCTCGGGTGATATACCCCAAATCCGGGTGGCGACTCTTCAAACGGCGTATTTCTCTTCGAAGCGGCGGGAAAATATAAAGCAAAACATCATTTGTTTGTTTTATTTTTCGGGCAGGTAGCCCACAGTGGCGACTCTGCTGGGGACCTAGTTTAATTAATACTTGAGAAAAAGTTGGTTTGTTGATCAAACGGCCCGCTTTTCTTGAATATCAATTAAACTTGTGAGCCAAGCTTGAAAAACGTTTGTGGGATTTTCAAAGGGATTTTGTTTCATTGTCTATTTCTTGTATACATCTTGTGCAGCCTCGCGTTGTGTTTCGACAATCCTACCCGGCTTGCCGGTGATGGGGAATCCCGGAATGCTCAACAACCCTCGACCGTGATGAGTCATCTCTACCGTTTGTACCATTATTGGGTGTACGCTCAATAGTGGGAGGTATACTTTGACTCTAGTCCGGGGAACCCTCTTCAAGCCAAAACCGGCCATTATACGTGTTTCGAAAGCAATAGAACCTTCCAAACTAGGACAGGGACCCGCAGGGTAGGATTATATGCTATATCCTGTCTACATGTTACTGCTTTCTGCGTCTCACCATGCATCTCATCCATGTCATGCCGTCATGCTGTCCGTCCAATTTCGAGTCCTGTGCTTTTAATCTCGCTCGCAGGTCTGTAGAAGGTTGCCGAGGCCCGATGATGAGTCGTGCACCCCGGTGTACGTTGTCTAAACTGCATGAGTCCTTAGAACAAGGAGACTTTGGGAAATCAGAATATACTAATTCCTTGACTAATGCCTAATCGAAATTTCAACGGAGAATAAGGAATAACAAGGAAAACGATGCCGTGATACCACTTTACTTACACCACCTTGGCTAATGGCACCGTGTCACTGACACCACGATGGTTGGGGTATCACGCTGTCTATACTAAGTTATTCCGAGTTCAAAATTGAGACTTCGAATGAGGACTAGTTGAATACTTAGTTCATTTTGACATCTCTTAGAATTCGCCGTTCTGAACGAAGGATACACCCTAAAAAGAAATTCTGAGGAATTAAGCAACCTTTGATAGGCCGTAATCTTATCACCCTTGCACATCGCACCTTGCATCTTACGCTTTCCTTTTGTGTCTCATATAGAATTCTAAGACTCGCTTGCGCAGTCTTCGCGAGGTTGCCAAGACCCGATGAAGAGTCACGCATTCTATATGCGTGTTGTTTAACTACATGAGTCCTTAGAACAAGGAGACTTTGGGAAATCAGAATATACTAATTCCTTGACTAATGCCTAATCGAATATCAACGGAGAATAAGGAATAACAAGGAAAACGATGCCGTGATACCACTTTACTTACACCACCTTGGCTAATGGCACCGTGTCACTGACACCACGATGGTTGGGGTATCACGCTGTCTATACTAAGTTATTCCGAGTTCAAAATTGAGACCTCGAATGAGGACTAGTTGAATACTTAGTTCATTTTGACATCTCTTAGAATTCGCCGTTCTGAACGAAGGATACACCCTAAAAAGAAATTCTGAGGAATTAAGCAACCTTTGATAGGCCGTAATCTTATCACCCTTGCACATCGCACCTTGCATCTTACGCTTTCCTTTTGTGTCTCATATAGAATTCTAAGACTCGCTTGCGCAGTCTTCGCGAGGTTGCCAAGACCCGATGAAGAGTCACGCATTCTATATGCGTGTTGCTTAACTACATGAGTCCTTAGAACAAGGAGACTTTGGGAAATCAGAATATACTAAGTCCTTGACTAATGCCTAATCGAAATTTCAACGGAGAATAAGGAATAACAAGGAAAACGATGCCGTGATACCACTTTACTTACACCACCTTGGCTAATGGCACCGTGTCACTGACACCACGATGGTTGGGGTATCACACTGTCTATACTAAGTTATTCCGAGTTCAAAATTGAGACTTCGAATGAGGACTAGTTGATTACTTAGTTCATTTTGACATCTCTTAGAATTCGCCGTTCTGAACGAAGGATACACCCTAAAAAGAAATTCTGAGGAATTAAGCAACCTTTGATAGGCCGTAATCTTATCACCCTTGCACATCGCACCTTGCATCTTACGCTTTCCTTTTGTGTCTCATATAGAATTCTAAGACTCGCTTGCGCAGTCTTCGCGAGGTTGCCAAGACCCGATGAAGAGTCACGCATTCTATATGCGTGTTGTTTAACTACATGAGTCCTTAGAATAAGGAGACTTTGGGAAATCAGAATATACTAAGTCATTGACTAATGCCTAATCGAAATTTCAACAGAGAATAAGGAATAACAAGGAAAACGATGCTGTGATACCACTTTACTTACACCACCTTGGCTAATGGCACCGTGTCACTGACACAACGATGGTTGGGGTATCACGCCGTCTATACTAAGTTATTCCAAGTTCAAAATTGAGACTTCGAACGAGGACTAGTTGAATACTTAGTTCATTTTGACATCTCTTAGAATTCGCCGTTCTGAACAAAGGATACACCCTAAAAGAAATCCGAGGATCAAGGCAACCTCGCGTGAAGGATACTCGATCATTCTTGGAAAATCAGAGTCGATGACGGTGACGATGATGCACATTTTCTAAAAACCTATGCACATATTTCATGAAAATAAAAACAGGAATCGCGTATGAGCACGGTTTTTGCTTTGCTGTCAGTACTGAGCAATTGGGCCGAAGAAGAAGGACACCATACCCTCCTGGACCAGACCCTTGGGACAGAGATTGGAACGGCTTCAACTTCAAGCAGTTTCTGTCGGTACATCAGATTTGAGGGAGGAAATGGATCTATTGATCGGGAACCTAAACCCAAACTCCAATCCAAACCCGAACCCAAATGGAGGTAACCCGAACCCAAACCCAAACGGGGGCGAGCCGAATCCAAATCCTAACCCCCTTCCTAATCCAAACCCAAACCCTAACCCGAGTCTGGAAGACTTGTACGGAGGAATGGGACAGATAAGAGAAGGTATCCAACATCTCGGCGAGCGAACTGATAACCAAATCGCCCAGCTTATGATGATGATTACTAGGGTTGCACGACGTCTTCCGCCACTAAACCCGAATCTGAATCTGAACCCAATTCCGATCCCAAATCCCAATCCGATTCCAAATCCGAATCCTAACCTCAACTTAAAACTCAATCCTAACCTCAACCCGAACCTCAATCCAAACCCTAATCCGAATCCGATGCCGAACCTGGAGCAGCTGACCGTTGAATTGGAAACCCCGCAAAACCCCGAGATGGCTGCAGTATTGGCGAAAATCACCTTGTTAGAGGAGTCTGTGGCAAGAAATGAGAAGATAGCATCAACCGGTTTTGACATTAACAAGCTTTGCTTGTTTCCTAATGCAAAACTTCCGGAAAAGTTCAGGCCGATCGACTTTGCTAAATTTGACGGGACAGGAAACCCAAAGGCTCACTTGACGGGATACATCGGAGCACTCTCCATGTGGGGAGTGGAGAAGGATGCTATGGCGCAGATGTTCTCGCAGACTCTAGTGGGGCATGCTTTGCACTGGTTTACCACCCTGGATGAAAGAAAGAAATGCTCATGGGAAGACATATGCGCGGCTTTTGTGGCGCAATACGATTACAACATTCAGTTGGAGGTGACCACTCGAGAATTAGAATCAACAAAGATGGAAGCAAAGGAGGCCTTCGCCGAGTTCGTAAAAAGGTGGAGGGCTAAGGCCGCACAGATGAAAGACAGGCCAAGTGACAGGGACCAAATCCGGATGATTGTCCGAAACCTTCAACCAACTCTCGCACGGCACATGATTATGGCTCAAGCATGCTCGGACTTTAAAACATTCTTCGACACAGGCTTAGCCGTCGAAGAGGCAGTTCAATTGGGGATCCTTGACAAACCCGAGCCTGCGTCCAAACCCAGGAAGGTTTTCTCCGGAAATAGCAACGCCCTGTTTGGCAATTCGAACTACACCAACCTCCCAAATACTTTCTCAAACGCAACTCAAGCCGAACCCGTCAATCAGATTGTGACCCAAGCCAGTCAACCCCGTACCCAATCCCGTGCTTTTGCTCAATTCTCGGCACCCCTCTCTGCTGTGCTCGAGAAGTTGGTCAAAGATGGTATGCTTAAACCACTTGCCCCTGCTCCTCTACCACAAAAACTCCCTGCATCCCACAACCCTAACGCATACTGCGCCTTCCACCAGGGCCCGGGCCATTCAACCGACAATTGCTTCCGCTTGCGCCATGCTATCCAAGATCTCATAGACAATAAAACTCTCCCCACACCACCACAAAAACCAAACACCGTCTCAAACCCACTCCCAAAACACACTAACGCCTGCACCAACCATATCTCCCTAGACCATACTTTTGACCCAAGCATCTACATCCTCCCTACCACCCAACCCAAACCAATTGTCGAGTTGCCAACCGAGGATATAGTCTGTGCCCTTGAATCTGCGGATTGGGATTTCCTAAGAAGGTGGGAAGAATTGGCAAGTAACTTTCTGGCGGTGGAAAATCGGGCTATCGTAACTGGAATATGGCCCGTAGCTTTCGATGCTCACCAAGTCGCAGAATTGGAACAGGGGAATTGGAGGCAAGAATTCGAAGAAGTGATGACCGACCCATTGGATGGGTACTCCCTGTTTGCTCTGTTTTTG
The DNA here is from genome assembly GCA_018127125.1 of Rhododendron griersonianum. Lineage (NCBI taxonomy): Eukaryota > Viridiplantae > Streptophyta > Magnoliopsida > Ericales > Ericaceae > Rhododendron > Rhododendron griersonianum. Next base: position 24,553,209 of record CM030791.1, on the reverse strand, counting down.
GAGCCAGAACCGATTGAAGAAGAGGATAAGTGGGCATGGGAGCCCGAACCCAATGGGTGGCTTTGGATGGATGATTCCGACCCGTTAGACGAGACGTCATTGGCATACCTTTTCCTAGAGGAAGAAGTTCGTGAAGAAATGGACCTCATGAACCCCCGCATGTTTTCGGGGCTCACTGTCAGCGCTATTATCAATATTGCTAGAGGATCCGACGCTCTGGACCATATCATGGTTCAGGCCTTCATCCCGCAGGAATACATTATTGGGGAGCACCTTCCGCAGCCTGTAGTCGAAACCCCTGACGAGCCCGCTATCTGTGTACTGGACCCTGAAGATCTGTGGGGAAAATCTGAATTGGTGAATGTGTGGGTTGATGGCGAGGAACTGACCGTCAATAGAGCCATGATAGATGAAGGCTCTCTGCAGATCAACAACAACAACAACGGTAACAACAACGTCAACTTTTGGAGTTCCCTAGAGGAAGGAAATATGTGGCACGCTCTGGAGATGGAAACCCTCAACGAAACCTTGGAGAAAACTACACTTGACAAAGGAAAACGTAAGGCTGACTCTTGCAACTCTGACTTCTCCAACTTTTGGGAGGGTACTTGGTGGGAGCCCATTCCCAAAACAATCAGCAATCTTACCAGGAGTGGAAGAGTGTACCAGCCAACCAACCTCCAGCGGGGAAGCTCGTCCCGAGCCCCTCCGCCGCGGCAGAACAACCCCATCAACTCGGCAAACCCGAACACCCCTCAAGCTCCACAAAACAACCCTCCTAACTCCACAAACCCGCCACCTCAATCTAACCCACCGGTCCATCTCAACCCTTTCATAAATTCAAACCCTGATGCCTCCCAACAACAAAACCCAGCGGCCACCACCGACCCCATAATCCAACAGCTCCAAGAAACCCCTGTTCGTATGTCTATGTGGGGAGTGTTAGCTGCATCCCGTGAGCACCGCCGCAGGCTCGTAAACACTCTCTCTAAATTCGAAGTCCCCTCTGATATAGCCCCAGAAGCTCTCATTGCCCTCATAACCCCAATGAACCTCACCCAGCACACCCTATCGTTCACAGAAAAGGACCTTCCGCCAGAGGGAGCTGACCATAACAAGCCACTGCACGTCACGATGAAGTGTCTCGGAAAATGGGTCCCCGCAATTCTCATTGACAATGGTTCAGCCATCAACGTGTGCCCACTTCGCACCGCTTATTGCTTGGGCCTCAAGAACAAGGACTTTGCACCATCGAATCTGGGTGTCCACGCCTATGATAATACGCGCCGCGATGTTTTGGGGACAATCAATTTGGAACTGGTGACGGGGAAGTTTAAAACCACTGTCGAATTCTGTGTGTTAGAGATACCTGCATCGTTCAACCGCCTGCTGGGGAGGCCATGGCTGCACAGGTCGGATGTCATGGGTGTACCCTCAACGCTGCATCAGAAACTCATTCTGGGTTTAGATTCTGGAACCCTCATCATCCATGGAGACTCAGGCATCCGTCCACACTCAGAGGACAACTCCCCACTACTAGAGATTATGCATGGAGAGGAGGACATTACCATGGGGGGCTTTGCGGTTATGACTTCAAAAGTGTGCACCATCCGGGCCGAGGACGGCTTCTTGGTGAGATCCGCAGCGCAGGAAATTATGAAAAAGGATGAAATATCTACCAGGCATGGGTTTGGGTCTTTATGGTCAAGGAGTCCCGGAGTTCCCTGATTTTCCTGGGAGTAACGAACGCTTTGGTCTAGGATATGAGGCCAAAAAGAGTGATCCAGCGAAGAAGTGGCGCAACCGCGCCCGGGCTCATGCAGCCGGGATTAAGCCAAAAGTGGAAGAAGCGCTGTACCAAGGAGAACCCGAGCCCTTTGTGGATCTTGAAACGAAAATGAAGCACCCGGGGTTTGAAATCTTTGCCAACGACACTTGGGAAGAAGATGAAGTGGTGACCAAGGTAGAAGAGGTATCTGAGGCACTCGACTGGCTAGAGGCTTTTGGAGTGAGCAGTCTCCAACTCCTGTTCGAGGGTGAAGATTCGGAGGGTATGGTCGAAGACACTGCTGTGCTGGTGCTTGAAGAGGAAGAAGAGGTTGAAGATCCTTCCAAACTCATCGTGGAGGCTGTAGGCGTTTATGATAATTGCACTTTCATACCACATGTAACTCGCACTCACAGCACCTGCACTGAGTCTGAATCCGGGTCCGACACTAGTTCATCGTCTAGCACAGAGTCGGAGTTTGTGCCTATCGGCCCTCCACAGCGTAGCTTTTACTTTGAGTTTGAGTCAACCGTGTATTCCCCCCTTCTGAGGAGGCTGCTTATGAAATGAATGACGCTTTCGCTTACTTGCCGGTTTTTGAAATAAATTGTTTAGATCCCGACGATGAAGGAATAGACCTCAATGGGGACGTCCCCAAGGAGATCCGTTCCCTCATCAATCGCGAAAATGAAAGGCATGCTCAGCCTTTAAAAGAAGAAATAATCTCTATAAATTTGGGTGATGAGGAGAACCCTCAATTGGTTCAGGTGGGTTCCGGGCTGTCCCCCGATGAGCTTCAAGAGCTCACCGATTTACTAAAAGAGTTCAAAGAAGTTTTCGCTTGGTCTCACGCGGACATGCCCGGAATCGACCCGGAGATCGTCGAGCACAGAATCCCTCTCTTCCCAGATGCAAAACCCGTTAAGCAGAAACTGAGAAAAATGCGGCCCGATTGGGTGCTTAAGATAAAAGAAGAGCTCACAAAACAAATTGATGCCGGTTTTCTAATCGTAACAGAGTACCCCACTTGGGTAGCAAACATCGTTCCGGTCCCTAAAAAGGACGGAAAAATTAGAGTGTGCGTCGATTTCAGAGATCTGAACAAAGCAAGCCCTAAAGACGATTTCCCATTGCCACATATAGACATACTTGTTGATAGCACTGCAGGGCATGCTCTACTATCCTTCATGGATGGTTTCTCAGGGTACAATCAGATTCTCCTAGCTCCGGAAGACAGGGAAAAGACAACATTCATCACTGAATGGGGGACATACTGTTATCGGGTTATGCCATTTGGGTTGAAAAACGCCGGTCCTACATATCAAAGGGGTGCCACGACACTGCTCCACGACATGATTCATAAGGAGGTCGAAGTATACGTCGATGACATGATAGTGAAAGGAAAGGAGCGGAAAGACCATCTCCCAGCATTGAGAAAGTTCTTGGAAAGGATTCAGAAATACAGGATGCGTCTCAACCCACAGAAATGCACGTTCGGAGTCACGGCCGGAAAGATGCTTGGGTTCATGATCACAACCAGGGGGATTGAGGTGGATCCTTCCAAGATCAAAGCCATCTTTGAGATGGAGCCACCCCAATCCGAGAAGGAGGTCCGGTGCTTCTTAGGGAAGATCCAATTCATTAGCCGATTTATCGCCAAGTTGACCTTGACCTGCGAACCACTGTTTCGACTACTCAAGAAAGACGTGAAATTCGAGTGGAATGACAAGTGTCAGAAGGCCTTCGAAGCAGTGCGGACTTATCTCCAGAGTCCTCCAATCTTGATGCCACCCATCCCGGGAAAACCTTTGATCCTGTACTTGTCCGTCACGCCCTCGTCAATGGGGTGCATGTTGGCACAAGAAGGAGAAGATGGGGTTGAAAGGGCAATCTACTACTTGAGCAAGAAGATGGTGGGAAGCGAAGAACGGTACACTTCATTGGAAAAGACGTGCTGGGCAATGATATGGGCCACAAAGAAATTGAGACACTACATGCTGGCTTACTCGGTGATACTGATTTCTCGAATGGATCCCCTCAAATATCTATTCGAGAAGCCAGCACTTACCGGTAAGTTAGCACGTTGGTTGCTCTTATTGGCCGAGTTCGAAATCAAATATGTCACTCGCAAGTCAGTGAAAGGAAGAGCAGTGGCAGAGTTCTTGGCAGATTGCCTGGTTGAGGGCCCGGAACACACCGAATTTCAATTTCCCGACGAGGATGTAATGACAGCAGTTGACGAAACGTGGATGTTGTACTTCGATGGAGCCGCTAATCAGAAGGGCTTTGGGATTGGCATACTGCTAGTCTCGCCCGAGGGGTCGCACATCCCCCTCGCATTCAAGCTAAACTTCGAAGTCACAAACAACGAGGCAGAATACGAAGCATGTATTGTGGGAATGGAAGCTGCATTGGAGATTGGAGTCAAGGTACTGGAAGTTGTCGGGGATTCCAACTTGGTCGTATCACAAGCGAATGGGGAATGGAAAGTAAGGGATGAGAAAATGAAGCCGTATCATCAGCAACTCGACGAACTTATCCCGAACTTTCAGAAGGTGACTTTCACGCACGTACCAAGGATGAAGAATCGCTTCGCGGACGCGCTGGCTACTTTAGCATCCATGCTGGAACTTCCAATCGGAGTAAAGCTAAGACCCGTCATGATTGAGCAGAGGGAGAAACGCGTGTACGACTATGTTATGAACATCGACGAACCAGATGATGGTCTCCCTTGGTTCCATGATATTTGGAACCTCGTCGAGAAGGGAGAATTTCCCGCGGATTCAACTAAGAAGGATCGGATCGCTTTGCAGCGGCTCGCATCTCAATACATCATCTGCGGTGGGAAATTGTACCGACGATCTCCGTGCGGAGTTCACAAGTTGTGTGTTCACGATAACGAGTCAAGAGCAATAATGGAAGAGGTACATGAAGGTGTTTGTGGACCCCACATGAACGAAATGATGCTAGCAAAGAAGGTTCTTAGGTTGGGATACTATTGGTCAACCATGGAAACAGATTGCATCAAGTATGTGCGCCGATGTCATAAGTGCCAGACTTATGCCAATCTTATCCATGTCCCGCCCTCAGAGTTACACTTAATGGCGACACCATGGCCATTCTCCGCCTGGGGCATCGATGGTATTGGAAAGATCACTCCCGCGGCTTCCAATGGTCACAGGTTCGTTCTGGTAGCAGTGGATTACTTCACCAAGTGGGTCGAGGCAGCCTCGTATAAGACAGTGACGGCCGTTCAAGTGGCTCATTTTATCAGGCAAAACATCATTTATCGGTATGGAGTCCCTCAAGCCTTCGTGTCTGATAATGGAGTTCACTTCAAGGGAAGGGTTTTGGAACTCTTCGATGAGTTCAAGATCCAAGTGCATCATTCGACCACCTATCGGCCACAAACGAATGGGGCAGTTGAGGCAGCGAACAAGACGATCAAGACGATCCTCGAAAGGACCACTCAGTCGGCTAGGAATTGGCACGAACAATTACCGCTAGCTCTGTGGGGATACCGGACATCTATTCGTACACCGACGGGGGCAACACCCTATTCTTTGGTGTACGGTATGGAAGCCGTTCTCCCTATCGAGCTAGAAGTTCCATCGCTGAGAGTCATGGCTGAGAGCGGAGTGAACGAGGCTAAATGGATCAGTGGGAGATTTGAAGAACTCATGTTATTCGACAAAAGAAGGCTACGGGCGTTGTACCACATTCAGGGTTACCAGCGAAGGATCACCCGGGCGTTCAACAAGAAAGTGAAGTTGAGAGACCTGCAAGAGGGGGACATGGTAGTTAAGGAAATTTGCGCGCCGGTGTTTGATCTACGAGGAAAGTTCCGACCTAAGTGGGCAGGGCCATACATCATCAAGACCATTCTCTCTGGAGGAGCGGCCTCAATCATCGACCTTGACGGCAACGAGTTCTCTAATCTTGTCAATTTGGATCAGCTTAAACGGTATTACCCCTGAGAGAGCTCGCTGGACCGAAAACCGCAAGGGCGGGCGGTCCCAGGCAAAATTTAGAGCAAGCCTGCTAAGTCAAAAACCCGAAAGGGTGGCTTAGGCAAAAGTTAAGGCAAAAGCCGAAAAAGAGCTCGCTAGGCCGAAAACCCGAAAGGGCGGCTTTAGGTAAAATTTAGAGCGCAAAAAGAGAGCGTTAATACCCGAGCAAACCCTAGCCCGAACTACATATGGGCCTGATTCCCTTTTCGCGAGGGATACGTAGGCAATCTCACGCTGAGGTTCGGTCCTAAATATCTCTAAAATCAAAATCCAAATTGACGAACCAGAACGTTTTCTCAGAGACGCATGCGATTAACCAACCAAAAGGGGGAAACCCGTAATCAACCGATTTTATTCAAATTATCTCTTTATTACAAGCTGAGCATCAAAACGAAAAACACACATTTTTAATACATGCCTTTTATTCCAAAAAATGGCAAAGTAAGTGGTCAACCCATCCTTGCTTACACATCTCTCCTCAACCATCTGGGATACCTCCAGTGGTAGCAATAGAGAAAAGTGGATCACTAGGCTCAGTCCTGCGAGCCTCCCACGATCGAACATAACTCCGAAGGCCCGAAATGGTGAAGGGAGGGAGACGAAGCACTTCAGAACCCGACGGCGGCACTTCTTGATTGAGTCCAAACTGACGGAGGATGCGGAACGGTGAATAGAAGGAGAAGCCGGACAAGCCAGCCACAAGGACATGCGTTGAACCCATGTTACCAGCAGTCATGGCAGGGAGCCTCAGCCAATGGCACCGCCATACGATATCATCTTCCTCGGCAGAAGCAAAGAAATCAGCCCAGTCGTCCTCATTGCTGTACGTCGCTAGAAAAGGACGGTTCCATCCACTTGCACGATACCACCAGTCATTCGCCGGGGGTGTCAACAGGCTCAACTTGTCACAAAGCCACATCTACCCAAAAAGAGAGAAAACAAGTAAGGAGTCAGAATAAGGTCTGAGCCGAGGGTTGAGGTAAAATGAATGAGAGAAATAGAAAAAGGAGAGCTGAGTGAGGTCCCAAACCTGCAGAAACACCGGGCTACCACCGAAAACCCTTGTTCGACCAGCATTGACAGCATCTAACCCCATCAAGGTCTCGGCAAGAATCAAGGGTGCGACGTCTTTGCGAGCCTTTATCTGAGAAGCGACGCCCACCAATAGAGAACTGGACTGACCAACTGAAGGAACCAACAGAAAAGCCGCCAAGAGACAAATGCAACAGGCCGCCATTCGTCGGCCTTGGTATTCGAAGTCTGTCAAGTCCCCGGGTGGACTGAACCTCTCGTACAGTTGCACGATGTTGATGACATTGCCCCGAGTAAGAAACTCAGCGACATTTCCACTAACACCTAGCTTAGCTTTCAGAATATTTTTCATACTCTCTCTAAGCATTGGGACAATGGGCTCCGTGGAGTCGTGACTTCCAAGGTAAGCATGGAACTCCTCGACGGTAGGGCATACCTCTTGAGAACCAAAGCGAAAGACGTGCGCTTCAGAATCCCAAAAGCGCACCGCCGCGTGTAACAAGACAGGACGGATGGCGATCTCCCGAAGATGCCTAAGAGCGTAAAGTTGGTGTCCGCGGAAGTTCAGCCAGTCGATGCCCTCAAGGCTGTCCAACCAGGGACGGAGCAAGGCTTGGTTTAGCAAGGCCATGAGAGGAATGGGTTCTTGGAAGGAAAAAGGATTTGGGAGGAGAAGGATGGAATGAAGTGTGAAGGAATGGCCAAGACAGGAGCTCCCTATTTATAGAGGTCTGGAGAATGCAATGCCAGCCCTCATTAGCCTTGGAAATCTTCAAGCTCAACATTCCCAAAACAATTTCAAAATTTCAAACTTTGGAAATTTGAAAAAAATGGTGGGAAAGCCCAAGTCTTGCTTTGGGAAGTTGTTTCTGCTGGGAAACAGATGGTGCAAAGTTACGAGACGTCTTGGAAGGGTGCATGCAGAAGAAGACGACATGGGAATAGCTAATGAGTGGCATTGGGAAACAACTCTGAAACTGCCAATGACAGAAGTCCCGAGCGCTCGGGAGTGAAGACCCAAGCGCTCGAGACCTCTCCCAAGCGCTCGAGAATTTTACAGAGGATTCTGATTCCAGTATTCCAGCCTTAGTTCAACGCCACAAATTCGCCCAACTCCAATCAGAAAGTTCTCGACGTGTTCTCAGGGAATACAGCGGTTTACATTACATATTTTCTTGCGTATTGGCTCTTGTTTTTTTTTGAAAAATGTTAAAATTCCCAAGACTTTCGCCTCTCGAGTACGTCAAATACCACATGAAGCATGTTTTATTGAACCCAACGATAAGTCGCAATGTGCATTATTGACTGCGTGTCGGTGTCAGATTTTCGTTCTTACTTTGAGAGTATCGGTTGAAATTCGCGTGCTCTCTACTTTCTTGCAAGCTAGACGTATATATTTCATAAAATACAATTCTTAAAGAGAGTGCGAAACGAATACCGGAGAACGAAGTGCAAATTCTCATAAACAAGTGCAGTATTTACGATGAGTAAGGAAGGAAGTACAAAAATTGGGGCAAGCACCACCCAATCCTAAAATACCGAGGCACACAGGCCTAGAAGCTACAACTACCTCGGCGCTCGGGTCTATGTATGAATAAGCTGGCAAGGCAAAAACCTAAGGCTCAGACACGACAAATCCCTCTCCGCTGGTTGCCCTCGGGCTCTCTGCCGTCACTCTCATCATTGTCGTCACCTTCATCCCCGGTTTTCTCCTCCATCCCGCCGCCATAGATTTGGCACCCTACTTGTCTGCCATAGATTTGGCACCCTCCTTCCGCCGCCATAGATTTGGCACCCTTCATCCGCTGCCATAGATTTGGCACCCATCTTGTCTGCCATAGATTTGGCACCCTTCATCCCCGGTTTTTCTCCTTCATCCGCTGCCATAGATTTGGCACCCATCTTGTCTGCCATAGATTTGGCACCCTCCTTCCGCCGCCATAGATTTGGCACCCTACTTGTGTGCCATAGATTTGGCACCCTCCTTCCGCCGCCATAGATTTGGCACCCTTCATCCTCGGTTTTTCTCCTTCATCCGCTGCCATAGATTTGGCACCCATCTTGTCTGCCATAGATTTGGCACCCTCCTTCCGCCGCCATAGATTTGGCACCCTACTTGTCTGCCATAGATTTGGCACCCTCCTTCCGTCGCCATAGATTTGGCACCCTTCATCCCCGGTTTTTCTCCTTCATCCGCTGCCATAGATTTGGCACCCATCTTATCTGCCATAGATTTGGCACCCCTCTTCCGCCGCCATAGATTTGGCACCCATCTTGTCTGCCATAGATTTGGCACCCTTCATCCCCGGTTTTTCACCCTCCTTCCGCCGCCATAGATTTGGCACCCTACTTGTCTGCCATAGAGTTGGCACCCTCCTTCTGCCGCCATAGATTTGGCACCCTTCATCCCTGGTTTTTCTCCTTCATCCGCTGCCATAGATTTGGCACCCATCTTGTCTGCCATAGATTTGGCACCCCTCTTCCGCCGCCATAGATTTGGCACCCATCTTGTCTGCCATAGATTTGGCACCCTTCATCCCGGTTTTTCACCCCTCTTCCGCCGCCATAGATTTGGCACCTATCTTGTCTGCCATAGATTTGGCACCCTTCATCCGTTGCCATAGATTTGGCACCCATCTTGTCTGCCATAGATTTGGCACCCTTCATCCCCGGTTTTTCTCCTTCATCCGCTGCCATAGATTTGGCACCCATCTTATCTGCCATAGATTTGGCACCCTCCTTCCGCCGCCATAGATTTGGCACCCTTCATCCGCTGCCATAGATTTGGCACCCTTCATCCCCGGTTTTCTCCTCCTTCCACCGCCATAGATTTGGCACCCTTCATCCGCCGCCATAGATTTGGCGCTGTCCTGAGGGACACCTTTCTATCATTTGCTTGCATGTCTGCATGTCTGCATTTGCCCCAAAGAACTACGCTGGTCTGATCCTTGCAGAAAAGGGTACGTAGGCAGTCTGAAAAGACGCGACCACATGCATCAAATGTTTGTGTCTTTACTTGCATTTGATTTTGAATTCAGGATTTGATTTGGCTCGAATTGGGCTATCTCAATCTTTGGACGGCACTCGTATCTAGATGTGATGCTGAGCGTCGCCCAAAGAGGGGCAACTGTAAACACCCCAATTTGGACTTTTCAAAATTCCTTGATTTGTGGCCCGGAGGCTCCCCGATGATGACTTTGGATTGAAACAAGCCTAGTATCGATCGGAACATTGCTCCTTGAAAGATTTGAAGAGGGATTAAAAAAATGGTCAAAAGCATTTTCAAGCGCTTGGGAGAAGTCCCAAGCGCTCAAAACCATTTTCCAAAAACCTCTGGCCTGGCTCTTTCTCGAGTGCTCGAGAGTGAGGTCCCAAGCGCTCGGGAGTGATCCCAAGCGCTCGAGACTATTCTGTTGCCCAATGGTTGGCCGTATCACCCACTACCCTTGCAACTCATCATTATCACCACCTTGAGCCCGCCGATGGCTCGGTCCACACTCAACCTCTGGTGGCAGATATTCAGGCCAAAGATTTTCCTATTAAAAAAATGTTTTTATTAAGCCCATTTGATTTTCAAAACCATGGGTTACTTGGCCTATAAATATGGCTGGTTTTCAGCTGAGAAAAGGGGGAGGCTACGAAATTTGATCCCAGAGAACCCTTACTCTCTGCTCTCTTTCTCTCTCTAGCTACAAACCAAAAATCTCCAAGTTCACCTTCCAAACTTCAAAAGTTTTAGAAATCACCAAGGAAAAGGGCAAGAAATCCAGAATACCCTTCTGATCTCTTGCACTCTCCTCTCTTCATCCACATTTTAAAGTCATCCCAAGGAGCAAGAGTTCAAGAAAAAGGTAGAAACTTTTACCTTTGATCATAACTAAAAGGGCTGTTCATCCCTTCTGAGGGGGGTCTCTCAGCCTGACCCAGTCTTCAATACTGGGTGCATGGTTGGGAGACCCTAGTGTAAAAACAAGAGCAATGGGGTACAAAAAAATGTTTTCATAAAACCCTTACTGGAAACACTCCCAAGCGCTCGAGAGTACTCTGAAGCGCTCAGGACTGTTCCCAGCTTCCATGCATGGTCCTCTGTCACATAGCAGGTAGGGAAGGAGGTGCACTCTTAAGTTAAATGGTTTTATTTGGCATGCATGCACGAGGAAGTCGTTTTCCACTAAAACATAACCATTTTCTCACAAAGTCTTCATGTGTGAATAAGGCCTCTTGCTTTTAAAGATTAAAAGATGTTTTCCTCTTGGGAAATACCAAAACAAGGGTGTGTGCATGTCAAGTCAGTACCATTTCCTGTTTGAGGGTAAGTTGATATGCAGCTCACTCCCAAGCGCTCCGAACCTTTCCCGAGCGCTCGGGAGTGCATGCATGTCATTGCTTCCCATTTTCCAGTCTGCTGTGTCACCTGGTCTCTGCATGCATAAGTGTAGCCTGTTGCTCTTTTAAATTTGTAGATTTGGTCTTGTTAAGGCAGGGATGCAAGATCTGAAAGATTGAGGTTTCTTTCCAGTCTTTCAAGTCCTCTGCTGAGCCAGTAGTGTATATAGCAGCTTTTCAGTTCCTATTTTAGCATTGTATTTTGACTGCGCTAACAAAGCTTGCAGGTTGGGTATCAGAACTCCCAAGCGCTCGGGACTGTTCTCGAGCGCTCAAGAGTGAAGTCAGTGACAGATCCTCAGTTTTCTGTCATTCATGCATTTGCTCACCGTTATTCCATCATTGCACTTCCCCCTGTACAACTGCACATGCATGCACTGCTTACCTGTTATAACTGTGGATACTTGCCAGCTGGTTTAAATGAAACAAAATCCCTTCGAAAAATCCCACAAACGTTTAGTAGAGACCGATTTCGAATCGGGCGAGGGGGGTGCCGTAAAACCCTTCCCCCCTCGTAACATGGCTTCCGGACCCTTGAAACTGATCTCTGGTTTTCAAATTCAAATCAACGATTTTCCAAACAAAACGGTTTCTCGGGTGATATACCGCAAATCCGGGTGGCGACTCTTCAAACGGCGTATTTCTCTTCAAAGCGACGGGAAAATATAAAGCAAAACATCATTTGTTTGTTTTATTTTTTGGGCAGGTAGCTCACACCCGGCATGACACGGGCTATGTTGGGGGTTCCAGCAAACTCCACAGTCACTCGTACCTAGTGGTATATCAAAAAGGGGATCACCCAATCACCGCCTATGATGGGTTGGTGAGAGGATTGGTGCCCTTTGACAACGGAGCACCCTGAGACTACCTAAACCTTGCTTGTATTAGAAAGCCATAGAACTTATCAAACTAAGACAGGAACCTATAGGCTAGGAACCTATTTGCATTTGCTTGCAAAAGTTCTTCCTCACACCTTGTATCATATGTTGTTGTAATATCATTTTCTGTGCAGAAGGGTTGGGGCATGAACTAAGAGCCCTAACTCTAAGTCTTTATAGCTAAGCACTGAAGCATAGCATTGCCTGCAAGGTATGTTTTTAGTAAGTTGAAAGCACCACTGCTTATTTCTCACTCCCATTTTGCTTGAAGCACCGCGAAGCATGGATTTCTAGAACAAAATCAAACATCAAAAAAAAAAAAAGAAGCCGCCCCGTCGGCAATTGAACTGAGGTTACTCTAGCAATCTCTGCCTTGCAAGGCTAAAGGAAAGTGGGAGTGTGAGGTAGTAGAGCAGATTATGGATGATTGTATGCAAAGTTAAGGATATTATGGATAGAACTTGCAATACTCATTTCTCGATGAGTGATTCAACTTAGGACTTTGATTCCTATTTCCAAATCGGCATAGCAACCCATCTTTCAAAATTCAAAATTTTGAGCATGCTTACCTTAGCAAGCTGGTAAAATTTAGGAGGTTGTCAATGTGCTAGCAAATAATCAGGTGGATTTCAATTACCTCAATCACGTTTTGAATCTTCCCTAACCAAGAATTGAAAGAACTTTCAAAATTTTTTGCAATACCTAGTCTAATGACAAGTTTTTCTAAAACATCCAAATAGTCGCTAGCACAGCGATGGACTCCGAGTCTACTTTCTGTTGTAGTCATATGCTCAACCTTTTCGGTTTATCTCATAATATGGATTGGGTTGGAAGTGGGATCTTAAGTGGCAGCAACGAGTCTTAAGAATCATCCATATCAAAAATAGCTGGCTATCTATAATATCTGACAAGCTCATGCATACAAACGAATTGCTATGCATGACTCATCCATAATCTGTGAAGGTAGCTATGGTGCTTTGTATATCATTTTGCTTGCCTCTTTCTAACTATGCAGGGGCCAAACCAAGAGAGGAATCCATCACCCTCATTTCTTCTTATAGCACATTGCATGATCACGTGTCAACATCGATTATCATTTGGTTAAGCCACCCCATCATGCTAGATTTGCATTTTAAGGGCAATAAGTGTGTTTGATGTGTGCATTACATAGACACTTGATTTTGGACATCTCAACCTAAGCGTAGCTAAGTTCTTGCTTTTTCTAAATTTTGGGTTTGGTCTTAGACGTGACAGCAATGACTGACAAGAAGATTGAAGCTCTGGCTGCTAAAGTTGATGTATTGGCTGAATTAGTGGCTGCCCTAGCCACCATTGTTCATAGTTTGCAAATAAGTCCTTCACAAGCTTCACCTCCACCTCCCCCTACTAGATGGACGAAAAACGCAGCTCAGAAAGAAACTTATCCCGCTAAGGACAACCAAATTGAAATGGTGGTGAATGATCTGCAGCAGCAACATGAAAATCAACTTCTTCTCAATACCATCGATCTAAACCAGGAATCTCTCAAAGGGAAAAACAGCTGTAAGATGAACATAAGCAACAGTAATATTAAAATGGTGGGATCCCATCTCGACCGCAAGCAAAAGAGAAACTTTGTTCCTCTTAGAATGAACTTGGAAAAGGTGTTCTGTATCTTGGAAGCAAAAGGGGTATTGAAGCCATTACAGCCAAAGTTTCCAAACTTTATACAAAAAGGCGGAGGGTATTGCAAGTACCACCAAGTAAGTGGTCACTCTATCAGAGAATGCGGGGCTTTCAAGAATGCGGGGCTTTCAAGAATGCGATCCAAGACCTCATCGATCAAGAGAAGATTGATCCAGCTGAGTTTGATCACTGGGCAGCAGTAGCATCCATGCCTGTGACGTCTTAGGCTAAGAGTCAATCTTTTGAGGAGTCTTATCTAGCTATTTTTGGCTACTATTTTGGTCCATATTTGTTTCCTTTTTAAAAGGTCTACGTCTTGAGATTATTTTGGTCATAAATCCGCTTGTTGCACCTAGCATGAAATATGAATCTCCTTAGACTTGAACTACGAATGGCCTGATTCTCTATTGGGATACGTAGGCACCTTTTGGTCGGCCACAAATTTTGAAAATGCTTTCTCCTGTGCTAGTTTGCTGCCATAGAATACTCATGATAACATCAAACGTTGAAAACAATCCACAAGGGTTTCAAAGTAATCTTATGACATCTTTTGGAACACATCATAATCACTTGAATTGTCAAAAGCGCAAAACGAGTTTTTCAAAGCTAAGACCCGCGTCATTTCTGTTGAGGAGTTGACACATCTTTGCACCCTCAAAGAGATCACTTGTAAGCAAAACATGCTATCAAAGATGAAGAGTAGGAAAAAGGAGAAAGAAGAAAAGAGAGGAGAAAAAAATGATGAGCTCGCTAGATTGAAAACCTGTAAGGGCAGTCTAGGCAAAAGTTAGAGCACGAACAAAATGAGAAAACAGCCATGTCTCCATGCATCTACTATGTGTCTCAAAGGATTGTCCTCAATCTTAGAAAATTCACTTTGTTAACATCGAAGCCCCTAATTTCTTGGTAAAGATCCTTGCCACTTTGTCGTGTGTTTCAAGATGAAGAAAGGCTTTCATTTCTCTATCCTAAACACTTATCCCTTGCTAGCCACATCGAGCCTCTGGATAATTTCTTTGAACATCCTGCTAGGCAGCCATCCCCTACACTGGGGCAAACACAAAAAAATACAAGGAGAGATGAAAGAAAAATCAATGAAATAATGAGCATCTCGTCATACAAGGGGCATTTTGAAGGAAACATTTCTTCCAATACATATGAAGGACATTTTTGAAAAAACCAACTCTTTCACACAAAGTGAGGCAAGAGACAACAAGAGTTGATAAAAATGTTGAAGATGGCTGCTAGCTTTTAAAACCCAAGCGTGAGTAGAAATTAGGTTTGAGCCTTTACATCCGCTTCTTTTTCAAACCAAAACCCCAAGCCTACATTATGGTCCATAATAAAGTCCTCTCAGATTGGGGAACACGACTTAGTAGCAAGGTCCTAGACACTAGGGGCATCACCAATATGGGACTTAACACGAAGGGCAAGAATCTTGGAATTTGCATCATCTTGGCAAATTGCACAACATGGAGAGTCACGTGAGACAGGGGGCATGGCTATGTTCCCCTTTATGCACTTCTCTCAAAAGTATCCAACCTCTTGTGTGGGTCTCAGTAGGTGATTATCAATCCAACTCAAGTCAATCAAATCAAGCTCGAAGAAACAAACTCACCTAATTGACTAGGGGCATAGGTTTGCAAAATAGTTCTACGTCCTTTGATGATTGAATGACGTGAGTGTGGAACATGGATGGAATGATATGACCTTGAAATCCTTGAGGAAAAGCTTTCGAAGATAGTTTTATCCTAAGCATTCTTAACATAGCAAATGCAAGCGCAGTCACCTTTTTGCAAATTTCTGAGGAAATAACATGGGTCTCTCATTTCATGAAGGGTGCAGCAATATGGTTCCTTGACCAAACTATGTTTTCAGTGGTACTACTAGGGCATTGCGGTCTTTCAAAACACCTGGCTAGTATAAACAATAAGCCATTATCAAATACGCGAAAGTTGAGATGTCCAAAATGCATTGCGGGTTCACATGCATATCATCATCACCCTGTCTTTTGCACCTAGTATTTCATGTGTACATCCTTATGTTTGCTTAGCAAAATTAGTTGTCTTGGTTGCACGATCTAAACCCAAGTATGAGGTGTTCTTATGCTCAAACAAGGCAGGTTCATCAAGGCATCATGGCCATCAAGGAATAAAGGGCAATAAAGGGATGCATTGTAAAGTCTACCTCCCTGCCAACACACTTGAAAAAAAGCTCAGCCTGAGAAGCGTCATATCCTGGGGGAACACCTCAACTCTTTTGTGGAATGCTGTCACACAGCACTGTCAAGGGCATGCCAAGACCTCTGCCGAACGGAAACATTGCACCCACGTTTATTGTTATTCACATCGCATGTTTCTATGCTAGGGGCAAGTAGATCATTGTCATCATGCACGATTGAGCTAGGGTCAAGCATTCATGGCCTAAACAGGGGGCTTGCATTTCTTTTTAAATACTCAAATTAACATGCCTATGTCACCCAAAATCGTTCAAGCTCTTGAACTAAGGTTCTTTAAAAGTGATGGTCCTGCCCCTAACAGTCAGCATAAAAGGATTTCGGCCCGTGGTCGATCCCAAGCCTATTGCATGTTGTTTTCCTATCCATTGCTATTTTTCTAAACTATTCAAATATGGATTGCAGGATTCTCCTGGATTTCGGTCCTTGAACCGACCATACCAAGCTTGGTATCTATAACTGACAGAGCCAAGTCAAAAAAGCTGAAAGATAGCCTCAGCAAACTCTACAATTGGCACCATATCAACAGTATTTAAGTGGCTTCGCACTTCACATCCCCATAGCTCCTTACTTTGCATCAGCAACTTTGCCTTCATAACTTAGAAGCCTCACACTTGCTCTTCAGTAGCACCGTACGCATGCCTTGTCATATTCACGACCTTGTTGGGTTTCATAAGCTCCGAGCAATTCTATGCACAGGTCGCCTTGCGCTCAGCAGGTCCGATCTCCACGACTCCCTCTCAACAGTAGCTCAATTCAGCAGCTCCCTGCACCTATTATCTCCGCAGCTACATGCTCGCTACCATCAAAACATGTCAATGGCTCCCCCACCTCAGTAGCACCCCATGCTCAAAAGCTCCATACTCAGGTCACTCAACTTCGGAAACTCGGCAGCTCTATGCCTATGCTCACTATCACCTAGCAGCTTTAGGCTCAGCAGCTCTAAGCCCACTCAGCGGCCCTGTGCTCGCCATCATGATCACTCAATAGCCCCTTTTACATTCAGCAGCCTTGTGCCCAAGTCGCTCACTCCTCCAACGGCTTTGAGTTCAAGTAATTATCAACAACTCTAAGTTCACTATCACTACCAGCCACTCTATACTCATACTCAGCAGCCCTGTGCCCAAGTCACTCAAACAGCTCTGCACTCACCTCAACAGCCTCGTGCCTACTAGTCATTCAGCAGCTCTATAGCTACCCCGAGCTCACATCTTGAAGATAAGCAGCCTCACCACTTCCAGGCCGGTGAAGCAATCCTGTGACTCCCACTTAATGCACATTTATGCAGTTCTGGCCCAGCGCACACTTCGGAAAGCATCCCTTCAGTAGGGGAGTTGAAAGTCTGCTTAACAAGGTTTAAATTAGGAGGCGAAGGAAATCTCCTAGGCGTGCATGAGGATCATCTTGTCAGCAAAGACGATGGAAATCTCTGAAGACATTAATCACCGAAGCATTTAACAAACCTTATGGCACTTTGGGTCAACAAGTCAACGAAGTCAAAGTGGAATATGGTCAAGAACTAGCCTTGGGGACGATCCCGAGCATACTCAAAAAACTAGCCTTGGGGGCAATCCCGATCATACTCAGAACTAGCCTTGGGGACGATCCCGAGCATACTCAAAAAACTAGCCTTGGGGGCAATCCCGAGCATACTCAGAACTAGCCTTGGGGACAATCTCGAGCATACTCAGAACTAGCCTTGGAAGCATCCCGAGCGTGTGGAAACTAGCCTTGGAAGAATCCCAAGCATGAGGAACAAATCAACCCCCGTGGAAGATGGAAGATGGAATACTCAACAACTCAGCAATTCTACAAACTAACTACTCAGCAAGATATCTATTCTCAAGCTCCATGTTTGAATGCTCAAAGTTCTACACTTTGGATGCTCGAAGCCCTTCGAATGCCCAACCACTGTGTACTGGATGCTCAAGTTCTACACTTGAATGCGCAAGCTCTACGTTTGAATGCCCAACCACTGCGTACTGGATGCTCGAACTCTATGTTCGAATGCTTAAGGTTTATACCTTGAATGCTCAAGCTCTACGTTTGAATGCCCAACCACTGCGTACTGGATGCTCAAAGCCTGTACTTTGAATGCTCGGACTTTACCCTCCGAATGCTCGAGCTCTATGCTCCGAATGCTCAAGTCCGGAACTTGAAAGAAGCTTTATGCTTAAATCAAACACACACGCACGGGCCCGTGCACATAAGCATCAATTGAATCACCATTGTTATCATCATATCTGCTCATATCTAACCACTATCATCATATACACACTATGCATATTTCTTATTCATGAAACAGGTCAATCCTGCAAATCAACCGGCTCTACGCCTCGATTTTATTGATCGGCCCGGCGCCTAGATCCTTTGACTCTATGTCAAAACTTATGATGAGAAAGCTCCGTGCGCAGACCATCAGAATGCAACCGACTTTATGCCTCGGTTCAATCAAGCTCCTCCAACCGGCTCCGCGCCTCGGTTCCTTCATTTCCAACGCTCCATGCTCTATTTACTGGCCTTGCACCCCCATATCTCAAAAATAGTATCCGATTCATCCCCAGCAGATGACTTGGATTCCACCCAAATTACATCAATTCCATCAAGCTGATTCGCAAGGATAGGCTATTCTACCGAGCTCCTTTCAGTCAAAGTAAGGATGATCAAGAAAAGTAAACGCACCTGCCGTGTACTGATCTACCCCAAAATACTAAGGAAGCTCTCCGCAAAAACTCCCCAGCAGCCCCGCGCTCCTTCAACTACTCTTCGCCAAAACCCTGGCTCAGTCTAGGTACGTCACACTACGGCTTTTTAAGCCCTAAGGTACGTCTTCTGTCTCTAACCCTCCAAACTTTTTACTTTTGTTTTATTTGCCCGAACTACGATTGGTCTGAATTTCCTTTGTGGAATACGTAGGCAGCCTCCCGGCCCGACCATAACAAAACCTTTTTTGAAAACCCCTTGGAATAGTGGTTGGACCAAATTGAGTTGCTTTTTACAGCTTTGACTCTTACTCAAACATGTCTCGCGATCCGTTTGAGTTCAGTCAAAGAGGGGCATCTGTAGACAACCCAATTTGGCCTAACGATTATTTCAAGTCCCACCTTGGGACAATCCCGATGATGAAACGGATACAGTGATTGCTGATTGCTTCCTTGAGAACCTTAGGACTTTCGGTAAGAACTTTGAGCCACTTAGAGGACCCAATTCAAAGCCATACAGCCTTTGACAGAAAATACAGAAGCCTAGGAGAATCCATCTGTCGGCCGTAACATCGATCTCACGGCCATAACATCATTTCCTCACCCGAGCAACCTGTTGCTAGAAAATCTCCCTGAGAGATCAATCCCTCGGCTGTAAGATCGATTCCTCGGCCGCCAGATCGATTCCTCGGCCGCCGATCTATTCCTCGGCCGCCAGATCTATTCCTCGGCCGCCAGATCGTCAAATCCATTCCTCAGCCGTAAGATCGATTCCTCGGCCGCCAGATCGATTCCTCGGCCGCCAGATCCATTCCTCGGCCGCCAGATCGTCCTTTTTCCAGATTCTGGAACGTTCTGTCAAACGTTTAATCCGTTCACCAAACCCTAGCAGCCAAATCCCGATGCGTTCGGGCTACGCCAGAGGATTGCCATGAAGAGTTAGAATCACTCTCTAACTCCAATTTTAATCGTGCATTGTGATTGGTTGGAATGAGTCATCCGGTGCCTATATAAAGGAACCTTTGGGTTCCGAAATTAACATTCAATTCCTCCATCTCATACCTCCAACCTCTGCAGAAATCATCTCACATACTCCCTCTATAGAAGCCCTAACCTTCCGAAGGTAGTCGCATCCCGAACGATCAAACCCCGAAGTACAAACCCTAACCCTAGGGTTTTTGAGAAGTAAATCAGTCAATCACACCCAATCCGAAGCAATCAAGCAACTGAGGGATCAAGGTGGTGAGGCCCAGGGGCCTATGGTTTGATCTCTTTTACGTTTTTATGCATTAATCATAGTGTTTTGATTATGTGTTAAATATCTGTTCTGGTGTGAGGAAGAACATCGGTTGGGGGATCAATCCTTCGGCCGATATATCAATCCAGTGGGATCCCTCGGCCGTGAAATCCATTCACCGGCCGAGAGATCGATTTTCCTGGGACAGCCTGTCTGTTTTGTTTATTTCTGATGCATGCTTTCAATTACAGTCCTGGCTCACCTTATTCACTGTTAAAGGCTTAATTAAACAGACTATGTGTTAAAGTTGAATAAAGCATGTACATGTCTTATGTTGAATAACTATGGGCCAGTCACACGACTGGGCAGAGAGGGGTGCCTAACACCTTCCCCTTACTGTACTTTTGGCTCCCGTACCCAGAATCTCTATCTATTTTCCTAGTTTTAATAAACTAGGTGGCGACTCTGTTTTGATGATAACCACTATCGTGTGGCGATGTTCCTAGCCATGGGAATGTCCATGATTTTGGTTTATGAAGCAAGCAACCAATCGAGCAATCCATGATCAATCTGTTTGGCGATGCCCCGTTTGGGAGGTGTCTACAATCCCGAACAGGCACAAAATAGGGCCGAACACGTGGTACGTGGGACCACGACACAGTTATGTTAAGGACAGTCGCCGTGCAGGACGGCGGTCGGCGACAGGGACCAATGATATGAGAAATCATTGGTCAAGATCCAATAACACGAGAGGATGTTGGACCAAGGGATTGGCAAAGGACCAGTAGCATGTGAAGTCACTGGTCCAAATAGATGTTCGGCAACGAAAGGGCCGAACAGGAGGGGACTCATGAGAAAACAACCCTAGGAGCAAGGAACACTCCAGAAGGTTCCAGAACAGGGACATTCCGTGAGGGAATAAGATCCCAGCAAAGTAGGATCTTGGAAAGATACCCAACGGGAATGGGAAGTTCGGCCAGCTGTGGAAAGGAGTCCTAAACAGACTAAGGTAATGAACTGATAAGGGAACAAGAATCCAAGATATTCTGGGTTTCCTATACGAGATAGGAAACCTAGGGAAACGTGGATACTTGGGCAGTAAGCATCCATAAACCTATAAGTACAAGGTAAACCTAGAGGAAAAAGGTACACAATACATTACAGTCTTACATACTCTCTTATGCTTAATTAGGGTTTTCTATTAGTACGTGATACTAACTTAGGCATTGGAGGGCCTTTGCCACGAGAGGCAAAGGTGCACTCACCCCTTGTCTGTTTTGCAGATAAGGATTCCGGCGACGTATTAGGGTTCCGGCGAGGATCTTGAAGTAGACGTTACGTTCTTGTGCTGCTCAAACCACTCTCGGTTTTTCTGCACTTACAGTGTAATAAATTTTATTATACCGTTCGGTGTAGTGGTGTCTCATATGGTGTTCTAGGTCAAATTCTGGGCTTTTGGGCTTTTCTGGGCTTTTTGGGCTATGAGGGTCCACATCCAAGCTTTCGAAGGTATCGTTTCCTTTATTTTATCATCGGGGCATTTAAAGAACCTTTGAGGTCCGGATTGGGGTGTCTACAGTGTGATTTGAACAATTTGCGTAATAAGATGTTTTAAAAAAAAATTTGGATTGTACTAATCATAAAGCGCTATAACCAGAGTTTCATTTTCATTTTGATTTTTTGATGTAATTCAAACTAAAAACACAATATAATCTTAATTTTGTTTCTTTACTTATATGTTTTTTAAAAATTTGTAGACATCCCAATCTGGGTTTCCAGATTAATTTACTTTTGGTTTTTGATTCCCTAATGATGAAACGGATCAAAAACACCTCGCCAATGTCAAGTGGTTGAGTTTTGAATATTTGACACCCTTTTGAACCTAATTAAACCTAAACCAGAACCCTACCTGCACGCGTTGGTTCACAACCAGCGCGCACTGGTCCATTTGCCACCTGTTGGTCAATGGTCAAGCTGACCATTGACCAGGGCAAGAGCAGTTGGACCAGCGCGCGCAGGTCCACAATCAACGCGCGCTGGTCAAAGCTTTGTCCCATCACCTTTCTCTAGCCTGTTTTTGCCATGATCAGAAGGACTTTGGGGCTAAAGGAAGATTCTATTGGTCCAAACAGCAGTCTTCGGACAGGGGACATCCCTTACACCCCTCCCATGACCTTTTCCCTCTCATCCAATGAGAGGGAAGGCTTTGTGGCCAAACCAAGGCCAGCCCTTTTGCTAGTGTCTCTCACACCCCTTGCTCTATAAATACCCCCCATGCAATCCATGCCAAGGGGTTACAAGTTTTTCCATTATTCTTAAGCTTCTTGTTCATTTCTTTCTTACAAAAGAAAGCCATCAACAAGCAAGGCTACTCATCCTCATCTAGCAAAACCATCATCCATCAAACACCACCATCCAAGCCTCAACTCAAGCTCAATCACTCTTTCAAACCCAAAAAAAACCAAAGGTATAAACACCTGCTGTTTTCCTGTTCTGATCCATGCGGGGGGCTGGCAGGGCCAAGGCTGGTAATCAATACTAAGTCCTGGTCATAAAGATAGCAAGGTTTCAAATACCGTACTTGCAAGTGACCAGCGCATGCCAGTCCTTAGTTTGCACGCGCCACTCTGTGGCAGCGCGCACAGACTTGCGCGGGGATTGGAATCTTGCATTTTATGCTTTTAGTTGTATATACATCAGTGCAAGCATATTAAAAACCAGTTTACTACTTTCCATGTTAGAAACTGCTAGTTGTATTTAAATACTCATATCTGCTGCAATGGAATACCTCTGGGGTCTTTCTGGATATGTCCTAGAGCCCAGGTCATGCAAAACCAAACACTGATAGGATGGCTCAAACCTACGCGCGCTTGTTGCCTACCCACGCGCGCTGCTTCATCTCCCGACCAGTGTGCTTCATTCGTCGATATGTCAAATAAGATCACCCCAAGCGTAGGGTATAAGCGTCCAATTGAAGCATAATAATCCGGAAGACCAGGATCGTACCCAAAAGAATAATTATACGGCTTTGCTGGATTTGTAGAAGTAGCAAGGGTTTTCGGCTTTTAGTCAGCCAACTTTGTTTAACATATGCGGTGGAAAGTAAAAAGGCTAAATTAAACGTGAATAAACTAGGATAAAAAAACATGTTAGGTCTAGGAATCACTAACACCCACGACTCAAGTAAAACTACATTTTTCATCCAAATACACGGTTTAAGATGCTCAACTAAGGCTCTTAACCCGGAAGATAGAATGGTTCGATTACCAAGCTAGCTCTAGAATTTATTTAGCAAACGCCTCGAGCAACAGAGCTCCAAGCATCATGAGTGGTAAGTAGGCGATGCTCTTACCGACACATGATCAAAGAGGTTAACACCTTAGCTTTTTGACAAACAAACCCGAACTACACATAGATTTTCGAACCAAAGATTTAAACCACTCAAATCAACCCGAGCTCCACCATATTCAACCCTAGCCACTACATTGTCCCAGCACATCAACCCAAACCCATCATATCCATCCCGTCCGAACCGGAGGTTAACATGATGGCTGTAGGTTGGGCAGTTGAGACTTTCTCTGCCAACACCTGAATTGACAGTGATGAGGGGCTTGCAAAGGAGGGGACCGTTTGGCTGAGGTCCATTGTTCAAAGGAGCACCAAGTAGGTTTGGTCAAAGAAGCTGAGGAGGCCAAAGTGCTGTTGCTTGGGCCTAGCACCCGCTGGATCCTACCTCTTTTTGTGGAAGCTACGGGTAGTTTCTTAACAATTGCATTTTCAAAACCGCGCCTAGTTTGCATTAGCGATATGTCTGAGCCTGACACAGAGTCTTTTGCGTTTGTCTAAGTCTAGCTCTGAGTCGGAGGTTGTGCCTCTTGGCCCTCCACGTCGTAGCTTTTGTTTCAAGTTTCGAGTCTGTTGTACTTGGTAAACCCCGAGGGTTTTTATGATATGCTTTATCTTGCTTCTAACTTCGCTAGATTTTATATAAATTGTGTCGACTCTGATGACGAAGGGATAGATTTCGATGGGATTATCCCCAAGGAAATGTGTTCCCTCGCCGAAAGGGAAGACGAAAAAGCATGCTCAGCCTATTAAAAGAAGAAGTAGTTTTCAATAAACTTGAAAGACAAGTATAACCTCCCGAAAGGTTCAAAGTTGGTCCAAGCACCGCCCTCAGAGGAGCATTGCGCCCGGTCAGACAGGCTCGAAGAATTCGTCGACGTCTTGGCGTGGTCTCACCAAGTCATGCCTCGTGTTGATCCTGAGATAAAGAAGCATCAAATCCCCTGCTACCGGGTGTCAATCCAGAAAGCAGAAGCACCAAAGGCTCCTGGCCTTGCATTGTGTTCAAAAGTAACAACAGTGGCGTTCCGCCAAGTACAAATGAGGAAGTGCATAAAATGGCCCGGAGCAAGGCATTTCCAATCGAAGCACTCTCGACTCTTCGTCAACAAAGCCATTTTATCTGGGGCTGCGGCCAAAGATCGTCGTCCTCAACAGCAACAGTTTCAATACCCTGGGTCAACCTGGATCAATTTCAAAAGCAACTTTTCCCTAAGAGAAGCTCGTTGGGCTGAAAACCCCAAGGGTGGGCAGTTCCAAGCAAAAGTTAGAGCAGCCTGATAGACCAAAAACCTATGAAGGCGGTTTAGGCAAAAATGAATAGGCAATATTCAAAAGCTCGCTAGACCGAAGACCCGAATGGGCGGTTCTGGGCAAAAGTTAGAGCATAAAAGGAGAGGTAAACACACAAGTGAATCTTAGCCTGAACTACGTTCTGACCTGATTCCTCAAAATGGGATATGTAGGCAGTCTCTCTTCGAGACTCAGTCACAATCTATCAATTGGATCCATGGTTGATGTTTTGGTACACATCAAAGGTCGAAAAGGATCGAAGATCAAGACAAGCTTCCTTGGAGGAATCTGGAGGGGGAAAACCTAGCTTTGTCTTTCAAATTTTATTACAAACTACTTCTTCAATTTACAGGCTGAGCATAAGTCTTAAAATATTTGAAGCATCAAAAACAGAACGAAATGCTAGCGAGGCCTAACGGCTCACAGTTTATTCTAAGTTTAGCAAAGACTAGTTTAAGCAGCTGCAACAGCTTTTCAATCACGCGCGCTAGTTTGAGGCTCACGCACGTTTGTTCAAAGTGATGTGCATTGGTCTCAAACTTGCACGCGCTTCTTCATTTCTAGCAGTAGACAGAAGCAGTTAGCTACTGCCCTCGAATGTCATTCAAAGGGGCTTTTGCCAAGTTTTGTCATACTGTATAGGTCATCTTGACTTAATGTGACTATACAGGGGTGTTGGTTTCGGTCCGGGCCTATATGAGTCATCTTTTGCGTCTTATGTCCGTCTTTGTGGCATTTTTCCAGTTTTCAATCAATTGTCATTTTGAGATGCTTTTCTCGATTTTGTTTGTACAGGTTTTTGTACCTTTTGCACTTTTCGTAAGTGTCAGTTTCACCTGTCTAAGGAATGTTGTGAGTTTTGGCCCCTTAATGCCCAAAATTTCATTGTGTTCTGTGTGTCTAAGGGTTCGCATTGTATCTTGGGACTCTTTCTCCCTTTGCGTTCGAGCTAGGCGAGTCTGTACATGTGCACATGTCTGTGTGTCAATTCAGGTCACTTGTCAATGCAAATTGGATATTAGTGGTTAGTTTTTGCATTCTCTTCAATACTTGCAAATAGAGTCAATAAACTAGAAAATGCAATTTTCACATTGCTACCCTAGTATCCGTAATCCGCAAGCAGTGGAATCTCGTAAGGCAGTAAGGGTACATCAGCCCAAGGCCCAGCAAAGCATCTCTGGGGCACATCTGCCCAAGCATCGCGGAAAGGGCACGCAGGCCCAATGCCACTGCTAAGCGTCCACTAGGGCACGCCGGCCCGCTCAGCGTCTATCCATCTGGGTGCGCATCTCAGAAGTAGCAGACAGTACAGTAATGGGGCTCAGTGGTAGTCCTTAGGTGTCGTTGTCCTCCTAGGAGCTACCCTTAGCTTGCATCTGCATTTTCAATGTATTATACATATCATTGCATATTGTGTATATTAAATGTTGAAAGCAGGAAGGTAGCTAGAATGGTCGCCATCATTCGATTTGTTTGCCGAAGGATGCGATGCAATCTCCTACAGTTTTGATTCAATTTGTTAGCGGAGGCATGCGATGCAATCTCTTACCCTAATCTCGGTTCATAAACCAAAGGATGTGATCCTACGGAGTCGGAAGTTGTTTGTTCAAGAAGGAGTTAGAAGTCTCCCTCATCTCTGTTTGCTTTCAACTCAATGACAGCCGGTCCTGTCCAATTTTCAATGGCTCGATCACTTTGTATAGTGATCCACCCGTTCAAATCAATGACAGCCGGTCCTGTCCAATTTTCAATGGCTCGATCACTTTGTATAGTGATCCGCCCGTTCAAATCAACGACAGCTGGTCCTGTCCCATTTCCAATGGCTTGATCACTTTGTACAGTGATCCACCCGTCTCCATCAACGACAGCCGATCCTGTCCAATTTCTCAACGGCTCGATCATTTTGCACACTGATCTGCCTGTCTCCATCCACGACAGCCGGTCCTGTCCCATTTCCAATGGCTCGATCATTTTGTATAGTGATCCGCCCATCCAATTCAACGACGATCAGCCATATCGTCGGTCTCAGTCATTCAGCGATGATCAGCCATATCATCAACGACGATCAGCCATATCGTCGGTCTCAGTCATTCAACCGACGATCAGTCATATCATCAACGACGATCAGTCATATCGTCCTTCTCAATCATTCAACCGATGGTCAGCCATATCATCAATGACAATCAGTCATATCGTCCATCTCAATCATTCAATCGATGGTCAGCCATATCATCAACGACGATCAGTCATATCGTCCATCTCAATCATTCAACCGATGGTCAGTCATATCATCAATGACAGTCAGCCGTATCGTCCGTTTCAATCCATTCACCGATGGTCAGTCATATCATCAACGACGATCAGCCGTTTCGTCCACTTCTACTTCCATCCCCAGTGATGGTCCATCCGTCCATTCAACCATTCAGGTTCCTTAAGTTTACAAGTCTACTTTGCTAGTATGCTTTGTTCTGGATTGCCTTGAGGGGTGTCTAGAAATCTTTGACGTTACTTGTACCAAGTCGATGGTGCTCCAAGTGCTGTCAAAGAGGGGCTATTGTAGACACCCCAATCTGGGCTTCCAGATTAGTTTACTTTCGGTTTTTGATTCCCCAATGATGAAACGGATCAAGAATACCCTGGGAATGATAAGTGTTTGCAAAACCCTTGAACCTAACCTAGTCTTAAGCCACTTCCAAAAGCCAAAAACCCTACTGGCACGCGTTGGTTGAGAACCACCACGCGCGGGTCAAGCTGCCAGGTGTGGTCAATAGTTAAAGCTTGACCGTTGACCCACACGCGTGTTGGTATGACCCACGCGCGCCAGGGTGCAACACGCGAGCGCCGGTCAAAGTTTGTCCCCATCACCTTTATGGGTTGGTAAGCTTAACCACCAAGTAACCATCAGCCAGCCTCGTGGACTGGCTGAGCTCCTCTCTTTGCTACCATATCTACCTCATCTCTCCCTATATATACCCCCCATGGTTCATCCATTAAGAGGGGTTCAAAAAAAAGAGAGTTAAAAAAGATTGGTATTCAAAGTCTTACATCCTAAGCACCCTTAAGAACATAGCTTGTTCTTCCACCTCAAACAACCTCAACTCAACTCAAAGTTCAAACACCTTTCAAACCTCAAAGACCAAAGGTATAGCTTACCTTGGTTCTGCTCTCTGTTCTGATCCCTGAGGGGGGCTAGCAGGGTTACGACTGGTAATCAATACCAGTCCTGGCCCTAAAGCTGGCAAGGTTTCAAGAACCGTGGTGGAATTAACCAGCGCGCGCTTGTCCCATGTATGCACGCGCCACTTTGTGGCTGCGCGCGCAGGACAGTGTGGGGATTGGTTTTCCACTATTTTATGTCTTTTTATTTATATAGATCACTATGGAGCATGCTAACAACCAGATTACTACTTTTCTTAGCTTAAACTACAAGTTCAAAATGTCAAAATGCATATCTGTGTGGAGTACCCCTGGGATCTTTCTGGACTTGTCCCAAAGCCCAGGATGAGCAAAACCAAACACTGGAAGGTTGATTCACATCCGCGCGCGGGACAGTCCTTGACCAGTGAGTGGTCTTTGCTTTGGTAACTTGGCCTTAGGCCACAGTTTTGTCCCAACACTGTTTATGGGGTGTTTTGTTAATTTATAGGGCTTTTCAGCCTTTAAACTGTATATTATGCTTATTATAAACTGCTTGGTTTGTCCTGGGTGTGCACTGGTCCTTCCAGAGCCCAGAGGGTTGAAAAGAAGAGCTGTGGGCTTAGGCTTACTGGCGCGCGCAGGTCTCGTAGTGGCGTGCGCAGGTTTGGTCAGCATGTAGTGACTTGATCAGTGCATGGTGGTTTTTTTTTTTTTCATGCGCACGACACTTCGAGACAAGGGCTTTCCAGTCTGTTTAAACTCCCATAGGAGTCTGTTTTCATCTTATACTAACTGTTTCAATAAGCAAGCATGTTGTCTATCACATCCTGCAAACTGTTACAGCTTTAATCCCCATTAAACTATTCCCCCGCCCTAATTGGCTAAAAATCGATTAAAGAAAAGAAGAATCATAAAGTTTTCACAAAATGCCTAAGTAGAGACTGATCTCCGGATTGGGCGAGTGTGGTGCCTTAAAACCCTTCCCCTCTCGTAACCTGGCTCCCGAACCCAGATATGGTTATGACGGACTGGTGCTTTCACTTTTTCAAATCAAACAGCGCGGCAGGTTCTTCGAAATATGGTTCCTTGGGTGTCAGACCTTCAAACCCGAGTGGCGACTCTGTATTTCAAGCGCTTGCTTCCCCGCTCGCGCTCCCTCGATCCGGGCCCTTGCTATTTAGAAAGGAACGAAATCCTTTTCTAAAGGGCATGCTGCCCACATTTAATAAGCTGGAAATGAAAAACACTCAAGAACAAGCAAAAAGCAATTTGAAATCTAAGCTAGATCTAAAAATATGCAATACAATCTAATCTCTACTTTTTTTACAATGTGACATCACGCCCTTTTATATTCTCCAAGGTACGCGCACGGAATATCCCAAAAGATGCCTCAAAGATGCCCTCCGGAGTCCTCGGTACCGATGGCATAGGCCTTAAGTTGCTGTGATAAGGACCTCGGTACCGATAGACTTGCAAAATTGGTACCAATACCGAAATGACAAAGGTTGCCGCTGGGATCTCTAAGATGCTCTTGGTACCGATGGGTTAGGAAACTAGGTACCGATGCCGAAGTGGCTTGAGGGCTCCGGTCTTGACTTGCTCGGTACCGATGGATGATTCAGCAGGTACCGATTTCGAGATCCTTAGGAGCAGCTTGTTTCTTTGATTCTTGCTTTGCATTGACTTCCTTGTCTTGCCTTCGGGTCACCTTCGGCTCTTGACATGCCTTGGGCCTTAAAACTCCTGTTATTAGATGATTCCCTACAAAACAAAGCTAAACTACCTTATGTGCAAAAGCAATTAAGAATAACTAAATAGGCGATAAAATTAACTAAATCTAGATAACTAGCGCACCCTTCATTGCATTATCGGGTGCTTATCACAGTGGCTGGCCTTTGCATGGGTAACTTGGCTTCAGGCCTTTGTTTTATCCCCACATTGTTTATGGGGTGTCTATTCATTTGGTGGTCTCTGAACCCATTCAAATTGCCTATAACTGTATATATAACTGCCAATAAATTGCGTGATTTGTCCTGAGTGTGCACTGGTCCTTACAGAGCCCAGAGGGTTGAAAGTAAGAGCTGTAGGCTTAAACTTACTGGCGCACGCAGGTTATGTAGTAGCGTGCGTGAGTGAGATCTGCATGCAGTGACTTGGTCAGTGCATGCTAGTTTCTTCCTGCGTACGACACTCCAAAACAGTTGCCTTCCAGTCTGTTCATCCACAAGAGTCTACTTTTATCATATTCTAACTATTTCAATAAAGCAAGTATGTCATTTTATCAAATCCTGCGAATCTGTTATAGTTTTAATTCCTTTAAACTGTTTCTCTGCCCTAACTGGCTAAAAAATGATTAATGAGAAAGAATCGCAAACGTTTTATAAATGCCTGAGTAGAGATCGATCTCCGGATTGGGCGAGAGGGGTGCCGTAAAACCCTTTCCCTCTCGTAACCTGGCTCTTAAACCTAAGATATCAAGGCGACAACGAACCAGTCTACAAGCCTTTTTCAAATCAAATATAGAGCAACGTTTCAAGTTCGTTTCCTTGGGTGGCGAACCTTCAAACCCAAGTGGCGACCCTGAATTGAGTGTTTCGCCACGCTCTAAGAAGGGGTGCACCTGCTTAATCGCGAGCGATTTTCTGGGGCGTGCACCCACAAAATTTTATGACTTAATAATAAACGGGCAACCAAGTTTGGGGTTGCGCTTAGGGATTTCGGGTTGGTGCTATGGAGTAAGGTGCACACCTCTGATCCGACGGCTCAGATCTCATCTCGGCAATCAACGATAGAGAGCCATTTATTGCCGAGATGAGATTCGAGCCGTCGGATGCACGATCCGACGGCTCGGAGGTGCGCATCACGGTGCTGCACACATCACTACACAGCACCATCCCCCAATTCTGCGCTTCGGCAATCTGACCCTGTACACATGCCACGGCGTACTATTAATTTCTCAAATTTCGAAGGCACAACTACAGTTGCATCTTTGTGGACTTTTTTATCCATAATTTTTTGGGTATCTTTTATTTTTTGTAATATTTTGTTTAGCTTTTTGTTATAATTTTTAAAATTAATCATTCGTCTTGACTAGAAAAATTGGAAAAGTAAAAAAATATGAAACGACGTTGAAAAAAGTTCAATTAAGACAACACTTCTGACAAAAAAGACATATGTTTGATACCGTTTTCATCTTTAGTGAACTATTTTTGCTTTTTGGTCATAATTTTTTTTTACTTTTTAGACTTTTCTTGTCATGGCAGTTGATTAATTCCAAAAATATCAAGCAAATCTAACAAAATTTAGCAAATACGAACATAACAGGCAAAACTAAAAGTCAAGTTTTCCTTGATAAATTGTTACTTTTTTTGCCGATAAAAAAACAGATAAAACAAAAAAGAAAAAGAAAAGTTAAGAAGGTTGAGCCCGTACCGGCTTTTTTTTTTAATCAGCAAAAGAAATTTTATTACTCTCCGTAGTAATACAAAGATTAAAAGGATAAGGGCACCCGAAAGGAAATTTACTAACATAAAACTGTCTAAGACTCAAATATTGGCAAGAGACCAACAAAAATGGGCCAAGCCCAAACCCCAACCCTAACAACACCCTAATCTGCCACCTGCACGTAAAACAGCCACCAACAAAGACGACGCTCAAAGATTAATCTTTTTCAAGAATTAATAAAATTTATTTGCCATCAAAAAAAAAAAACAAAGAAGACGCTTCGCCGCCGCTAATGGAAGCCGGGAAACTAGCCCCTGTTGCTGCCCCTAAGTTGCAAAGAAACTCCTCCGTTGCTAGTCGACCCGTTGCTGCCACCGCCATGCACCTCTGTACCACTGCTACTGTCAAACCATGAACCCATCGCCTGAGAAACCACCGCCGATGCCTCCGTAACACTGCTGCCGCAGAGATCCTTGCTACCACCTAACCACCTTAATGTTAGTAATTATTTTAATCAACGGTTATCTGTAATCTTAGCGTGGGGAGATAAATAAGTATTTAATATCATGGAGCTCGTAATATAATTGAGATAAGGACGGGACTACAATTATAATTCTGTAGTGGTGTGAATTATAATTAGTGAAATAAGAAATAGAATCCTGGTGGGATTAGGTTTTCTTATTTACACTGGGAGCCCAGACTTATTACTCCTTAGATCCCTATTGTAGCCCTATATATACACGTTATGCTCTCTAGGTCAGATTGACGTTTACACGTTTTCTATTATTCTCGAAAATAGTGGCAGGCTTAGAGAGAGCAAACAGATCACGAGAGAGTCCACACTCGATTCGTGTTCTAGACGTGCAGGGAATACGATAGAAGATCGTAAAGGTGCAGTCGAGCAGTATACGTGGTTTATAGCAAGACGTGCTATAACAAATTCAACCAGCGTTCGTGTTCGCAGGGAGTTGAGGTAAAACTCTAATTCCGCCTAGTAGGGTTTTGCGGTTTTCTTATTGTCTAATCTGTACGCGCCATTACTGGTTTCTGGGAATCGTTTCCCAACAGTGGTATCAGAGCAGGCTGTAATCACGCGCATGGATTAAACAGGCCATGTTGTTCGTAGGATATAGAGGGTAGAACGTAGAACTGTGCTAACCCTTGTTTTGCAGCGTTCTTACCCAGCTATTATGGTCACATGATTTTTTGTTGATTTTATGTGATTGGATCCCACATGATTTTTGTGTGGTTATTGTTATTTATTGGGTATCACGATTATTTTTCGTGGTTGTAATAATTAACGTAGCATGTGTTATTTATTGGGTGCCACGATTATTTTTCATGGTTGTAATAATTAATGTAGCATGTGAACTCCAATGGAGGCATAAGATCGATATATGTATGTTTCTTCGATCGTAATAGCATTCGATGGTTATTCGGAGATCGAAGAAGGGAGATACAAAAGATACAAGTTGTTTGGCTCGCAACAGTTTTTTTTCCAGATTCGTAGGGTCTGATTGCAGGGCTATTTCGACCCAGTAAACGTTGGAATTAGAAAATCTTTTCTTCACGGAAGTTGTAGATAATTGAATTTCGAATCCAACCCAATTTGAATCACTTCAATCGGTGGTCGGATGAGGAAGATATGGCCAAAATACTGAAGGCTGTGCAGTTTACGCGGGAATATATCAAATCCGAATTTTCTTGCCTAAGCACGGTTGGATTTTGGTTTCCTTGATTGATTCAAAGTATCTAAGTCTTCCACACAAGTATGGCTGAAGGATTTCAAGGTTGGAAGGATTGCTTAAGGATTTCAAGTTTGGAAGGACTCCTGATTGCTTAAGGATTTCAAGTTTGGAAGGATTCCTTATTGCTCAAGGATTGCATCTTTGACCATAATAGCTGGATTCTTTATCTTGTGTTTCCTTATTATTTGTGTTTCCATATTGTTTGCATATGTGATAGTTTACCATATTGGGACAACATGGTAATATTTGGCCTTTGACCTAGATCACGGTTTTTTGCAAACTTGAAAATTTTGATAACCCTCCCAA
Source organism: Rhododendron griersonianum (assembly GCA_018127125.1). NCBI lineage: Eukaryota > Viridiplantae > Streptophyta > Magnoliopsida > Ericales > Ericaceae > Rhododendron > Rhododendron griersonianum. The sequence goes on along the minus strand of CM030791.1, from coordinate 24,520,021 downwards.
TTTTTTTTTAAAATAACTAAGTTGGAGAGGGAGTTTATTTTTATAAATCCCATGGTCTCCATTGCTAGTTCGTAGGTGATATAATTAATTTTGTGTGTTGGTTTCAGAACCTTCCTCCCTATCGGACAAAATTAATTGTGGCATCATCGGTACAACTTCCTAAAGGAATAGTTCTAAGATAATTGTTGTGTGGGTCACTTCTCCATCTGAGGTGGTTCATAACGGAACAATGGGTCATGGGGCTAGGTAATGGTATACACTTAGATGTAAATAATAGTATCTTCGCCATCTGAGTCACTATTATTATTTATAGGACCGAAGCTATATTGGCTATTTAATTTTGCTTGGCATGGTATAGTGTCTAGATAGTAAAATTAAAAGGTTGTGCCTATCTACACGAATGATGAAGAGTAGACGACCTTCCCATCGAGGCATGCTCTTCACGGTGTGTAGGGTTGCCAATGTTTTTCTTTTAACACGTGGTTGAGGGAACCAGTATTAAAATGAAATTCAAGATTTTATTGCCCTTCATAATTGTTGTTATGTGATTCTCATATTCAAAAATGGGTTTTTTCAATCCACTTTCAATTATTCTCAAAGCTAATAAACTTACTGGATCGAATTATATTGATTGGAAAAGGAATTTGGATATTGTGTTAACTGTTGAGGGGCACAAATTTGTGTTGTATGAGATGTGCCCTCCTAGACCTGATGAGAATGCCACATAACATGAAGTAAAATTTATAAAAATTGGTGAATATCACCCATGTTAAAGGGACCCCGATTAGGGATCATGTTCTTAAGATGATAGGTCTTCTTAGTTCAAGGTCTTCTTAATGAACTAGAGATTCTTGGAGCTGAAATTGATGGGAAAACCCAGATCGATTTCGTTCTTAACTCACTGCAGTCTGAGAGTTTTAAGTAATTTTGCCTGAACTATTATATGAACAAAATGCATTTATTTTTGGCGAAACTTCTTAAGGAACTCCAAGCAGCTGAGGGTCTTTTGGTTGTAAAGAAACCACCATCAGTGTTAGTGGCAGAGAAGGCTTCTACTTCTAAGCTGAAAGGCAAGAAGAAGCAGAACTAGTCTCAGGAAAAGGTTGTGGAGGCATTTCATGCGCCTCAAGGTGGAGTGAAAAAGCCTGCGGGCAAGTGTTTTCACTGCAAGCAGAAAGAACACTGGAAGTAGGAATGTCCATTCTATCTCAATAAAGTGAACAATCTGGATAAATCTTTTTCACTAGTTGTTGAATGACGTTTAGTGGTGTTATCTACCAGTACATGGTGTGTAGATATGGGAGCCACTAATCATGTTTGCAATTTGTTGCATGGGTTCCAGGAAACCAAAAGACTTAGTGATGGGGAGATTTATCTACATATGGGAAATGCTACGAGAGTGGCAGCAGTTGCAGTAGGAAATGTCTTTTTAAATTTTAGTAGTAATAGGAATTTAATTTTGAGAGATTGTCTTTATGTTCTTACTATTAGAAGAAACTTGGTTTCAGTTTCTAAGTTAATAAAGGACGGATATTTGGTTTATTTTAGTGACTCTGTGGTTATTAAGTTTAATAAACGTTTTATCTGTTCTGGTTCATTGGTGGATGATCTCTACATTATTAATCCTATGTTTCCTATAATGAAACTACATGAATTGAATAACACAAATAATTTACCATGTAAGAGAAAAGAACCTTCTAAATTGAACCAAACGTATCTTTGGCACTTATGTCTTGGTCATATTAATCTGAATAGGATTCTAGACTGGTTAGAGATGAACCTTTAGGTTCATTGGAAGTTGAGGAACTTCTAGTCTGTGAATCCTATTTAGAAGGTAAGATAACCTAGAAGCCTTTTTTCAGTAAAAGGATATAGAGCCAAAAAGCCGTTGGAATTGGTTTCATTCTGATTTGTGTGGGCCTATGAATGTCCAAGCTAGAGGTGGTTTTGAGTACTTTTTCACTTTTATTGACGATTACTCAAGGTATGGATACATTTATTTGATGCGCCGTAAGTCCGAATGCTTTGAGAAATTCAGGGAGTATAGGGCGGAAACGGAAAAGCGTCTGGGTAAATGTCTCATGACACTGCGATCTGATCGTGGTGGAGAATACCTCTTGGGAGAGTTTAGGGACTACTTGTCAGCTAAAGGGATTACATCCCAGTTGTCAGCTCCAGGTATGCCGCAACAAAATGGTGTAGCAGAGAGAAGGAATAGGACTCTTATGGATATGGTAAGATCAATGATGAGTTATTCAGATTTACCAATTTTGTTTTGGGGACATGTACTAGAAACAGCAGCGTATATTCTTAACTTGGTACCATCTAAGTTAGTACCATCTACACCCACAGAACTATGGACTGGGCGCAAACCTAGTCTGCAGCATGTTCGGGTTTGGGGTAGTCCAGCACATGTGCTGAATGGGAACGCAGATAAATTGGAATTGAGGACATAAGTTTGCTTGTTTGTGGGGTACCCTAGAGGAACGAAAGGTGGACTGTTTTATAGTCCTACGGATAAGAAGGTCATTGTTAGCACTAATGCCTGGTTCTTAGAAGAGAGGTGATAGACCACAATCCCAGAAGTAAAATTGTTCTAAAGGAATTGAGAGGAGAGATACCGACACAAACTTCTTTACCACCAATAGTGCAGGAGGAAACACCACAAGAGACATCTGTAGAGGCAGCTATTGACACACCAGTACCTCGTCGTAGTGGGAGGGTTATTGTTCCACCCAGTCGGTATACGTTGTTGGGAGAGTCTTTTGAAATGATCCCTGATAATCAACATGCCGAACCCTGTAACTACAATGAGGCACTTTAAGATAAAGATGTGAAACTTTGGCAAAAGGCTATGAAATCAGAGATGGAGTCTATGTACTCTAATCAGGTCCGCGTTCCTTAATGGAAATCTGGATGAGTGCATCTATATGATGCAACCAGATAGATTCATAGCCAAAGGTCAAGAGCACATATTGTGTGCAAGCTTAAGAAGTCTATTTAGTGCAAGCTTAAGAAGTCTATTTATGGGCTTAAGCAGACATCTAGATCGTGGAACATCCGTTTTGATCAAGTAATCAAGTCTTTTGATTTTGATCAATATCCGAATGATTCATGTGTGTATAAGAAGCGCAACGAAAAAGTGGTGGTGTTTTTAGTACTATATGTCGATGATATCCTGCTCATCAGAAATGATGTGGGAGTATTGTCTTCAGTGAAAGTGTGGTTATCCGGCCAATTCGAATCGGACTTGGGAGAAACCGATCACATCCTTAGAATTAATCTTATGCGAGATTGCAAGAATAGGATGTTGGGTTTATCACAAGCTATTTATATCGATGAGATTCTTGTCTGTTTTAGCATACAGGATTCCAAGAAAGGGTTCCTCTGTCACGACCCTGACCCGCCCCTTGAGGTCTTAATCATGACAAATGCCAGTGATTTCTCACTCAGGCCAAAGGAAGCCTTTTGTATGCTATGTTGTGTACTAGACCTGATATTTGCTTTGCCGTTGGCATGGTTAGCAGATTTCAGTCTAATCCAGGACAAGAATATTGGACTGTAGTGAAACATATACTCAAGTATCTGAAAAGAACTAGAGATCATATGTTGGTGTTTCAATCAGATAGTCTGGTACCTTAAGGGTACTCAGACTTTATGTCAAATAGGGATTCCAGAAAGTCTACCTCGGGATATGTGTTTACCTTGGGAAGTGGAGCCATAAGTTGGAGGAGTATCAAACAATCTTGCATTGCTGATTCTACCATGGAGGCTGAGTATGTGGCAGCTTCTGAAGCAGCCAAGGAGATTGTTTGGCTCAGAAACTTCTTGTTGGATATGGAAGTGGTCCCTTCAGTGCAATTAGCCATTACACTCTATTGTGACAATAGCGGTGTAGTTGCTAATTCGAAGGAGCCAAGGACTCACAAGAAGGGTAAACACATCGAGTGTAAGTATCACCTGATTCGAGAGATCGTTCGAGAGGTGATGTAGGCTGTGACCAAGATCGCATCGGTAAACAACCTAGCAGATTCTTTTACGTAAGGCTTACAGGCTAAGACTTTTGATAGTCACGTAAAGGGAATGTGAGTGAGATGCGTGGCAGCATGACTTTGAGTCTTAGTGGGAGTTTGTTAGGAGGTTATGTAAAAGCTATGTTTTTATATGTATTAATCAGTTTTATCCTTTTTTTTGATGAGAATCTTTATGGGCAATGTTTGCATAATATTTTTGAATGTTGTGCATGTGTGTATTTTATTCTACATAATAGATAATCCAGTGTGTAGAGTACGACTTACACACAGAAGATTGGATCATCACTTGTGGAATATAAGAGATAGTTCACAGTCTTAGATGGAACTGGACACACCATCGGTAGGACTGTAGTACAATGTTTAGTAGGTCTATCTTGACTACAGGGAACGGTCTAGTTCTAACTCATTGTGCTAGTACACTTTGTGTGTATTGAACGGGACCGCATTGAGATAATTGTTTTTGTACTAACTTTATAAGACAATTGGAACCTCATGGTTATTATGAATGCTTATGCTCTTAATCCAAAGATAATTATTAGAGGTATATATTTAATGTTGTTGATTTTGATTCATTAAAGGGTGAGATCTTTTATACGGTCAATAGTCTCGGTGAGTTGGGTCGCAACATTATGTATATGACAGCTATTAATTATTGATGGAATCCACGTCCCAGTAGGGATTGATGATACCCCCTTGTGTAAGCTTATAAGTTTCGAATATGTCAAACCCTGCAGGTGGATTTTGTATCCGACATATCGAATAAGTTAAGCGGATAGTCTCAAGGTTAAGATGTTGATTAAGTGGGAGATTGTTAGTAATTTATTTTAATCAACGGGTATCTGTAATCTTAATGTGGGGAGATAAATAAGTATTTAATATCATGGAGCTCGTAATATAATTGAGATAAGGACGGGAGTGCAATTATAATTCTGTAGTGGGGTGAATTATAATTAGTGAAATAAGAAATAGAATCCTGGTAGGATTAGGTTTTCTTATTTACACTGGGAGCCCAAACTTATTACTCCTTAGGTCCCTATCGTAGCCCTATATATACACGTTATGCTCTCTAGGTCAGATTGACGTTTACACGTTTTCTATTATTCTCGAAAATATTGGCAGGCTTAGAGAGAGCAAACAGATCACGAGAGAGTCCACACTCGGTTCGTGTTCTAGACGTGCAGGGAATACGATAGAAGATCGTAAAGGTGCAGTCGAGCAGTATACGTGGTTTATAGCAAGACATGCTATAACAAGTTCAACCAGCGTTCGTGTTCGCAGGGAGTTGAGGTAAAACCCTAATTCCGCCTAGTAGGGTTTTGCGATTTTCTTATTGTCTAATCTGTACGCGTCATTACTGGTTTCTGGGAATCGTTTCCCAACACTTAATTCACTGAACCACAGCCAAACCACCCAAAGCCTGCCACCCACAGCCACCACTGAACCAGATCCCACTGCCGAGACCTCCAGCCAACATCAACAACCACCTGCAAAAAAGAACCCTTACCCATCGCAACTTCTTCTTTAGAGAATTTTTTGTAATTGTGGGGATATTTCATTTGTTCACTTAAAAGGCACTAGGCTCCGATTTTAATTGGGTCATCAGCTAATGGGCAATGGTATTTGTTCTCTAAGAATTAATTGAGTTGTGCGTTTGAGTTATAAAAAACTTTGTGCTATGCTCCTGTCCCTTTTCTAATTAATTAATTATTTATTTAAAGTAATCTTGATTGTATTATTCGCAAATTAATTCTTGCAGTATAATTATTCCTACAAATAATTTAGTGGGCTACAGTTTCTAGTTGGTGTTTATTTCATAATGAAATTTCGGTAGACAATCTAGGTTAATTGTAAGTGTAATTAACCATCCCAATTTAAAACGAGTTAGCCAAATGGCCTAATATAGGTCGTACGTGGAACCAATAGTTCATTGGAAAATATAGGGCAACATAGAAAGCTACTAGTTCAATGGAAGTTCCTTAATTTTGGTAACAATCTACATTTAGAAAGTATTTCTTTTTTCATGTCCTGAAGTTTTTTTTTTGGTCAATATTGTATACATTAATTAACGGGATGTTAGTAGGTTAGTCTAACCTACAAGAGGTTGCAGAGGCTATTCAATGAATTAAACTAGTGGATTGTTCACCCACAATAAAATGGAAAAATGACGGCCAATAACGTGTTTTGATAATTAATTCCCATCAAGAACATTTTCAACATTAACAAATGTTCAGAGAATGTCTTTGGCGGGTATTAATTATTAAAACACGTCCTGAGCCGTCATTTGCCCCTGTAAAATTGAAATTGAAAGGAGCATCAAGATATTCAAGTAAATTTACCAAAAAAAGATAGGGGAAATTAGTGTTCAGTGGGAAGAGGGGTATTTTATCCCCAAATGATGGAGGAGTTTTTGTGAAATTCTTCTAAACATGAAACAGAGGTTTACAAATTCTGAATACATGAAATGGTCATGTTAAATGACTATTATGCCCCTTAGCCAACCCTCCCCCTCTCTCTCTCTCTTACTTTACTCTATCTCTCTCTCTCTGCTTCAGTAATCATCAATCAATTCCAATGAATTGAAAACAAATTCAGCAATCATTAATCAATTCCAATTCCCTTTTTTACCTATCTTTCTCTTCTTACTTTTTTCCCTTTTCTTTCATCTGGTAAGCCAAGTTGAACATAACAGAGGGGCAAAGAACGAGCAAAACAAGAACAAGAAACAGAGCCTTGATTCCCTTCGGTTTTTTGTTTCGATTTCTCTTTCAACAGAACCCATCACCGCCGCCCATCACAGCCACCACATCCACCATAGCTGTCGCCACCCACCACCACCACATCGCCAAGCTCAACAACCCCATTAGCGATTTGAGACATTTTTCATTTTCTCTCTCTTTTTCTGTCTGTGGGGAAATGGTTGGGTAGCACCACTGGGTGCAATCCACTGAACGCATGGCCACTGGCGTAGAATCCGGAGAGGTGAGAAAGTATCGGCACGAGTTAATAAACGATTTGAACTTATCCCAAACAAACAAAAGTCTTAAGTCGAAACAAAAAAAAAAACAAAAAACCAGTAATGGCGATAACGATGGTTGGGTTTCAGGGGATTTCTCTTCTTCTTCTTTAAAGTCTTCCTACTCCTATATTAAAGAAAGTTGGTAGTAGTAGGGATTGCACGTTCCCTCTTTCTCTCTTAAGAATCTGTAAATATCTATAATTTTTTTCAACAATTATGTATTTTTCAATTTCAAATGGGTTTTGTGATGGATTTATAGAGTAGTGTCCACGTGGTCTTTACTAATATCTAACGTAGTCCTTTATAATTAATGACTTGCTCTTTTATACCTCAAACAATAGTCAATTATTTGGGACAAAATTCTCTAAAAAAAAATATGATTTGGTCTATGTTAACAGAAAGATTAGTCTTTACTAATACCCAATGCTTCGCCACAACCTAACCGTTGAAATAGGTTGAATTACCCTGAGCGTAGGGCTAGGTTGTTGTCAGCATAATAACCGGAAGTCCAGAGTCGTACCCTCAGAGATAATCTCTATAGCTTGCTAGGATTTTTAGAAGTAAATGTTTCCGGCGTTCAGACAGCCAACTTTTGGTTTGCTTTGAAAAGTGATGAAAACTCTTTAGTAAAAGACTAGAAAGTTGGTTTTGACTAAGTTAAACAAGCGGCATGGCAATGGAACTATTAACGCCCGTAACTTAGGCCATCAAGCCATTCTCAACGAAAACTCGGTTGAATCGCACGGCATAGGCTACCAATCGGAAGATTTAGCTTTGAAACCATTGAAAAACTAGAAATGCAGTATGGGAAAATAAGTGAGCTCTTTTGTTCTTTTGGCAAACACAAACCGAGACATCGCTCACGGAACCATATGAGCGAGCATATGATCACCGGAGATTAATATCGGCTAGTTTTGTTACATAAAGGCGAGCCTTCCTCATTTTCCATACCGAACCTCAAGCCATGAGTTGAGAGAGGCAAGATAAACGTTAAGTCACGAGGCGCTAATCACCCCACGGCCAAGCCTAATCGACTACTCACCCATAACGAAAAGGCTAGAAAGCATGGTAAATATTGAAAGCATATTTAACCGATAGAATCGAAAACAAACTTGATTTATATAAGGATCCACTCGATAGCTACAACATTAATGAACAAGAAAAGATCATATGATAAGTACTTACTTGAGTTCTTTGCCAGGATTTTTAGAAGTAAATGTTTCCGGCGTTCAGACAGCCAACTTTTGGTTTGCTTTGAAAAGTGATGAAAACTCTTTAGTAAAAGACTAGAAAGTTGGTTTTGACTAAGTTAAACAAGCGGCATGGCAATGGAACTATTAACGCCCGTAACTTAGGCCATCAAGCTATTCTCAATGAAAACTCGGTTGAATCGCACGGCATAGGCTACCAATCGGAAGATTTAGCTTTGAAACCATTGAAAAACTAGAAATGCAGTATGGGAAAATAAGTGAGCTCTTTTGTTCTTTTGGCAAACACAAACCGAGACATCGCTCACGGAACCATATGAGCGAGCATATGATCACCGGAGATTAATATCGGCTAGTTTTGTTACATAAAGGCGAGCCTTCCTCATTTTCCATATCGAACCTCAAGCCATGAGTTGAGAGAGGCAAGATAAACGTTAAGTCACGAGGCGCTAATCACCCCACGGCCAAGCCTAATCGACTACTCACCCATAACGAAAAGGCTAGAAAGCATGGTAAATATTGAAAGCATATTTAACCGATAGAATCGAAAACAAACTTGATTTATATAAGGATCCACTCGATAGCTACAACATTAATGAACAAGAAAAGATCATATGATAAGTACTTACTTGAGTTCTTTGAGAAAGTGACTAAGAAAGCTGTGGGCTACCCGCCCGAAAAATATGTTTTGATTTGAAAAATTGAAAGAGTCGCCACCCGGATTTGAGGTTTGCCATCCGAGAAACCGTTTTATTCGAAAATCGATAGATTGAATTGAAAACCAGAGATTCGCTAAGGATTCGGAAGCCACGTTACGAAAGGGGAAGGGTTTTACGGCACCCCCCTCGCCCGACGCGATGTCGGTCTCTACTCAATGTTTGTGGGATTTTATTGAAAATATTTTGTTTCATTATACAGTTAGCAAACATCCACAGAAATGCCACATAGAGAAGTGTATACAGATGCTAGTGTACAATATATAATAATGAAATGACACAAAACAAACGATGACATAAAATAAAACATTGCCACTGGATTCACTCCCGAGCGCTCGAGAATGGTCCTGAGCGCTCGGGACCTCTTACCCCCTGCAAAACAGAACTTAGCACTTCTGGATGTAAACAGAATGTACAAACAGTGAAGTATAAATTAGAGCAGCATTTAGGCAGGTTTACTCAGCATTAAACTCAAACAAACAAGAACAGATCTTGAATATCCAAATATTGCTTCCTTGCAAACAGAACAATAAACCTAAATAGACTCTGGATGGACTAGTTTACACCCAACATCTACTGAAATACAAGAAAAATGGTGTTTGGTGACAAAACAGGTCCCGAGCGCTTGGGAGTGGTCCCGAGCGCTCGGGACTGAATACAGTGCCCAGAAAATGGTTTTGTTTCTTTGTGATGCTCTTGCTTTTGTGGTTAAATTAAAATCAAATGGGCTCACAACCAGTATGAGGAACTGGTATGGGCCCTTTGATTCCCCTCAGAAATAGAAAAAACAGTAGATTTGAAGGTGTTTATACATTTGCTTGACTTGAATTTTGTTTCTTGGATTGAATTGAAGGCTTGAAAATAGATGGAAAAATAGTGTGAAATAGAGCCTTTGATTGTCAAAGACTAACAATGTGTTTGAAATTTTCTTAGAAAAATAATTGAAAAAAATGAAAGAGTTTGAGATCGAGAGGGTTTTGGAGACTGATTTTTGGCAGTAAAAGGGGGAGTTTTCAGGGGAATTTCGTGGCCCTTCATGTGTTGAAAGAGGGGGGGTATTTATAGTGGATTGAAAACTAGGATTTTCCTTTGAAAATCAAATCAAAAATGAAAATAAAATGTTTTGGGGGGAACAAAAGGGCTGAACAGATTCCTGCTGGCTCAGGCAGGCCTCTAGCACATGCAGGGTTGAATGGAGGTTTGAAAAACGTGGTCAAAGATCAAGCTCAACATGCATTGCCTCTAACAGCACTCCTGAGCGCTCAAGAGTGTCACTCCTGAGAGCTCTAGAGTGGTCCCAAGCGCTTGGGAGTGGTCCTGATCGCTTGGGAGTGGCTGCCCAACTTCAGAAGGGCGCCACGAACACTCCTGAACTCGGTTTTAGGTGTTTTTCAAAGCGTTGGAAAGCTCGTTGAGTCCTCTTTCTAACCCAATTGGATTCATTCAAATGTATTTTATATGCTAAAATGTGTGACATTTTTGCCCTCAGGGTGTCGGGAAAAACGATGGTTTTGGTTTGTAAAAGTCCAAGAGACCTCGTTCAAGCTTTAGCCGAGACTTATTTTGATTCATTTTCATCATCGGGGAGCCTCGAGGGCACAAATTAAGGATAGCTAATAGGTCCAAATTGGGGTGTCTACAGTTGCCCCTCTTTGGATGGTGCTCGGCATCATGTCTGGATGCGAGTGACGTCCAAAGATTGAGACAGTCCAATTCGAGTCCTACTAAATCCTTAATCGAAAATTGAATGCAAGTAAAGATGTACAAGCATTTGAAACATGAGGTCGTGCTCTTTCGAGCTGCCTACGTACCCTTTTCTGAAGGGATCAGACTAGCGTAGTTTCTCGGGGCAAATGCAAACATGCACGCCGATATTTAACAAGATAGATTGATTGAACAGCACCCACCGATTGCTCTGTCTTAGTGGGTAAACAGGTTCGTAATCGACGCCATACTCTGGAGGCGAAAGATGTAATATACCAACAAGACAAGTTAGTTTGTCTTGAAAGGATAGAATGCGATTGAATCCCGAGACAAGTTAATTTGTCTTGAAGGGATGAAATGCGATTGAATTCCGAGACAAGTTAATTTGTCTTGAAGGGATGAAATGCGATTGAATCCCGAGACAAGTTAACCATGCGATTGAAATGCGATTGAGGGAATTTGAAATGACATATATGCGAAAGATGGAGATAACCATGTCCTATTTGACAATGATGACGATAACATTTTATTTTTTATTTTATTTTTTGAAAAACAAGAGACACGCCTAGGTATCCTTTTTGCTTTACTGTCTTTTGACCGGTGGACCGGTATCGTCAAGTCTTTTGGATTTGAGCTGGAGTTGGGTTTGAGCTGGATCTTAGGCTTGAGCTGGAGTTGGTTTGAGTTTGAGTTGGTTTGAGTTTGACTTCGGTCAGGGCTCGGATTTTGAGCATTCATGCCCCATTCTTGATGTTGGCTGTATGCTTGCTGATGACATTAGGCTAATGTGCCTCAGTTACAGACCTCAGTTCTGATTCCTTTCCTTGATTCTATCAATAGTTTCGGCAACCAGTTTTATCATGAGCACAAGTGCGGGTTCTTCCATGTATTGGAGTTTCTCTCACAAGTTAGGGTCGGATGATCAATATGACTTGACTAGACAGATAACCTTGTGTGAATTTGGACAAGGCCTAGATGACCTTAAAAGATAAGGAAGACACTTTATCAGATGACTGACTCACAATGATGACCCTGACTGGACAAGGAGTTCGATTTGACTGGATGAGGAGCTTGATTACTTAAGGGTTAGTGTAGACACCCCAGTTTGGCCTAACGATTATTTCAAGTCCCACCTTGGGGACCATCCCGATGATGAAATGGATACAGTGATTGCTGATTGCCTTCTTGAGAACCTTAGGACTTTCAGTAAGAACTTTGAGCCACTTAGAGGACCCAATTCAGAGCCATACAGCCTTTCAGACAGAAAATACAGAAGCCTAGGAAAATCCATCTGTCGGCCGTAACATCGATCTCACGGCCTTAACATCATTTTCTCACCCGAGCAACCTGTTGCTAGAAAATCTCCCTGAGAGATCAATCCCTCAGCCGCAAGATCTATCCTTCGGCCCAGACATCCATTCCTTGGCCGTGATATCCATTACTCGGCCGCCAGATCGTCCTTTTCCCAGACTCTGGTACGTTCTGTTGATTGTTTGATCCAACTACACTACCTTCCCGATGCGTTCGGGCCACGTTCAGAGATTGCGACGAAAAGTTTGAATTGCATTGCAATTGCAATCGTGCCATTTGATTGGCCGGAGTGAGTCACCAATTGCCTATATAAAGAGGCCCTTAGACCGTAAAATTGATAAGTGAAATCATTCACCTAAGCTCCGATACTCTGTCAAAATACTCTCTCAAAACCTCTCTTCAAAAGCCCTAACCTCCCGAAGGCAGCCATCAATCCAGCAATCAAACCCCGAAGTTCAAACCCTAACCCTAGGGTTTTTCGAGGAGCAATCAGTCAATCACACCCAATCCAAAGCAATCAAGCAACTAAGGGAAGTAGACACCTCCCAAACGGGGTATCGCCATACAGATGGATCACGTTTGTTTGCTTAGTTGGTTGCTTGCTTCGTAAACCAAAATCATGGACATTCCCATGGCTAGGAACATCGCCACATGATAGCGGTTATCATCAAAATAGAGTCGCCACCCAGTTTATTAAAATTGGGAAAACAGATAGAGATTCTGGATACGGGAGCCAAAAGTACAATAAGGGGAAGGTGTTAGGCACCCCTCTTTGCCCAGTCGTGAGACTGGCCCATAATCATTCAACATAAGACGTGTAGATGCATTTGGGGGTTGGGTTTTCACTCTTGGTTTTTCTTTCTCTCATGCTCTAAGTTTTGCCTAGGTTACCTGATAGAGGTTGAGTCCCTAGCGAGCTTTCATTCAAATGCCTTAACTTTTGCCTAGGCTGCGTTTTTTGTTTTTTCTTGTCTTAGCAGGCTCTGCTCTTACTTTTGCTTGGGTGTATAGATTGTCCAACGAGCATTTTTCTCTCAAGAGGGTTTTAGTGTTTTGGAGAGGAATCTGATGGAGATGTTTTTATGAATCTCCTGTTGCGTTTGTACTTTCACAATGGGCAAACTAACCCTAAGTGTTCTCACGGAGATAGTGTCTTTCTTCTAAGTTCTGACAAAAACCTAGTTTCTTAAGCAATTTAGAGTTCATCCTTTCCTTCCCTTTTGCCGGGTACACAAAGATTTTGATCCCTTCGAATTTTTCCCTTGTTTTGGCAATGAGAGTATAGCGCATGGCAATTGCAATTTAGGAATTTAGATTTAGACAAGCATAATCTGGAAGATGAAAAAGAAATTCTCTTAGCGGAAATAAAATGCCCAAACAAGGGCCCAAAACTCGTTCTAGTTTGTTTTAGAAAGCAAAAACAATGTTTTAACGTTTTTTGTTTGCCATGTTGTGACTTCTCAGCTACTGCAGCATGTCGGGGTCATTTTCCCTTGTCTTTTGCAACTTTGTACTCTTTCCCACCCTCTTCCTTGCCAAACAGAGTCTTTGAACTGGGTTCATCTTTGAAGTTTGCACGACGGTCACCTCCTTGAGCCATGAGTAATCCCCAGATGGATGCAACGGTATGAATCTCCCTTTCTCTTTCCTCATTGATTGTGTGGTCATCAGCTATTTCCTTCTGATTGAATAGTGATGCTAAGTAGGTTTCGTCGAGCGGATCATTGCACTCTTTTTCCATTTCATCAAAGTCGCTTTACCCTGTTTTATAGGGTTCTGTGTATATGAAATCTAGATCTTCTCTTTCCTCTATCCATTGACTATAGTCACACTCGTCGTAAGGGTTGACCCATGGTTGTATTTGAAACTCCTCTACCTTCTCTATGAGATTGATTGTCTCCCAAACAATGGGCGGTGTTGGAATTTTGGGATGGTTGATGCGTACCACTATTTGGGCAGGCTCGAAGCGGGCGTGCCTTCTCATCATGATGACCCTTTCTTTTTCCTTCTTCCTATTCTCAAACCAGATACGGAGCCATTCGTCATCTTCTACAAATGGAATGTCTGGATCCTCCAAATTGTATTTTGCCCAGGAATGTTCTTTCCATTTCCTTAGTTTTTCCTCCTCTGCCTGATCTTTGCTACTTATGTCGGGCATGTCAACGTCGATTACTTCTGACTGATCAGAGTTATTATCTTCCTCCTTCTCCATCATGAAACACTCGTCCTCCTCGGGGAAGGTTAAGGTAGGTTTGGTTTGGTTGTCTTGGACAATGTATTGGCTGGGATTGTATGTGGGGTTGTGAGGTAGATTTATGAGATTGATACTTCGAGGTGGCGGCTCAGCATTATGAGTAGGGAGTGGATTGGCTTGCCCATCAGGTTTTGGAGGTTTTATGGTTCGACTATCAATAAGGCCTTGAATGTCGTGACGAAGACGCATGCAATTGTCTGTTTTGTGCCCAGGGTGTTGGTGGTAGGCGCATTATTTTTTGGATCATGGTTTGGACCGTAGGGCGGCGGAGGAAGTGGTTTGTTTAAAGGTTTGAGATGCCCTTGACGGCTGAGAATGGTCAAGGCTTGGGACAAGGTCATGTAAAGAGGATCAAAGTTGCGACGGGGTCGATTTGAGCTTCGGGATGGGCTAGTTTGGAAAGGGTCTTGAGATAAGGATGTGCCAAGGGCATTCACGGAGGCGTGAGATGTACGGCTAAAGAAGGTTTTCTTAGGCGGAGGAGTGGCCTCTTCTTTCCCAATGAGTCCTAGCTTGATTCCATCTTCAATTTGCAACCCAGTAGCATGCAAGTGCTTGAAATCGGTGATAGCCTGTGTGTAAATATGCCTGAGATATTTGGGTTGCAAAGTTTTGACAACTATCCTCACTTGGTCTTCCTCGGAGGGGCGGTTCTTCATCTTGGCAGCCTTTTCTCTCCATCTTGCCACAAAGGTAGCAAAGTCCTCATTGGAATCTTGTTTGGTCATTTCCAAGTCTCGAGTTGTTAGCTCAATTTGGACATTGTACGCATATTGCTTGACGAAAGCATTGGCAATTTCTGGCCAAGTTTGATAATGCACAAACTCCAAAGTGAGGAACCAGTTGAGAGCACTTCCGGTGAGAGTTCGCTGGAACAACTGGCGATGAGCTCGTCATTCAAGCCCATTGGCTTCAGGGTGTTGATAACATGGTGAACATGACTGGTAGGGTTGCCAGTTCCATTGAACTTCTCAATGTTGGGCATCTTGAAATTCTCAGGCAGCTTGGATTCTGGGAAGAGGCAAAGTCCCTCGAAATCCAGAATTTGGTCCCCTTGTGAACGAGCCAAGGCTTGTTTAGTTTCCTTGACTTGCTTGGTCAACTCGGGACTTTCTGCCAACACTACTTTATGGGGATTCTCGTCTTCCATTGATCTTTCCTCATCCTCGGCATCTCTAGCTGCCTTTTCTGCTAGTAGTGCAGTGATTTGAGCTTGGAGGTTGGCAATAGTGGCGTCGTTGTCTGCCATGAAGGTGGAAGGGTTGCTTAACGAAGCTTGGGATTTAGTAAATGACGGGGTCCGTTGAGGGATGACCGGGAAGTTTTTGAAAGCGGTTGGGATTGTTGTGGTGAGGGTGTTTTGTCAGATGAGGATGATAGACGAGAGGGTTGCAGAGACCTTTGTCTGGCGTAGCTTCGGGTGTTATAAAAGTACAAAGTTGGCTGTGGTTGCTTCTTTGATTTACCTATTGTGCATGCTTGAAAAATAGAATACCTAGAAGTCAGTATTCGGCCTATGTAGGGTTAGGATTCGGGTTGAAAATCCCAACCCTTCTGCACAGAAAGAGTTAATTACAACAACAAATGATACAAGGTGTGAGGAAGAACTTTTGCAAGTAAAATGCAAGTAGGTTCCTAGCCTGTAGATTCCTGTCTTAGTTTGATAAGTTCTATGGCTTTCTAGAACATGCAAGGTTTTGGTAGTCTCAGGGTGCTCCGTTGTCAAAGGGCATCAATCCTTTTACCAGCCCATCATAGGCGATGATTGGGTAATTCCCTTTTTGATATACCACTAGGTACGAGTGACTGTGGAGTTTGCTGGACCCCCAACATAGCCCGTGTCATGCCGGGATATCAGGTGAACTCAACGGGTTGCCCGCTCGATGCATATGATAAATGAATTAGACAAGGCATGTATTAGTCTTATGTTGAACTTTTTGGTTATGGCTCTCATAGTCCCCAGCAGAGTCGCCAAAAACTGTAGACACCTCCCAAACGGGGTATCGCCATACAGATGGATCACGTTTGTTTGCTTGGTTGGTTGCTTGCTTCGTAAACCAAAATCATGGACATTCCCATGGCTAGGAACATCGCCACATGATAGCGGTTATCATCAAAACAGAGTCGCCACCCAGTTTATTAAAACTGGGAAAACAGATAGAGATTCTGGATACGGGAGCCAAAAGTACAATAAGGGGAAGGTGTTAGGCACCCCTCTTTGCCCAGTCGTGAGACTGGCCCATAATCATTCAACATAAGACGTGTAGATGCTTTGTTTAGTTCCAACACATAGTCTATTTATTTATTCCTTTAAACAGTAAGTAAAGTGAGCCTATGCGATAAGTAAAGCATGCGTTAGAAAGAAGAAAAGCAAACAAACTGTCCCAGGGGGATGGATCCCGCGGCCGGTGAATGGATGTCACGGCCGAGGGATCCTCCTGGTTTGATGTACCGGCCGAGGGATCGAAGCCCCGGTCAGTGTTCTTCCTCACACCAGACAGAAAGATTAACAGATAATCAGAAAGTTGTGATTAAGCGTAAGAACAATAAATAAAACAAACCAGAGGCCGTTGGGCCTCACCACCTTGATCCCTCAGTTGCTTGATTGCCTCGGATTGGGTGTGATTGACTGATTGCTTGATTGAAAACCCTAGGGTTAGGGTTTGAACTTCGGGATTTGATCGCCGGATTGACGGTTGCCTTCGGGAGGTTAGGGCTTTTGAGGAGTGGGTTTGAGAGAGTATTTGTGCAGAGTTTCGAGGCTTGAGAGAGTGTATACTCTGATGAATTTTGTGTGTTTATTTTCGGAGTCCAAAGGCCCTTTATATAGGCAATTGGTGACTCACTCCGGCCAATCAAATCACGAGATGGTAATTGCAATTGCAATGCATCTCTAACTCTACGTCGTAATCTCTGAGCGTAGCCCGAACGCATCGGGAAGGTAGTGTAGTTGGATCAAACGTCTGACAGAACACGTTCCAGAGTCTGGAAAAAGGTCGATCTGGCGGCCGAGTAAAGGATATCACGGCCGAGGAATGGATGTCTCGGCCGAAGGATAGATCTTGCGGCCGAGGGATTGATCTCTCAGGGAGATTTGGCTAGCAATAGGTTGCTCGGGTGAGGAAATGATGTTAGGGCCGTGGGATCGATGTCACGGCCGACAGATGGATTCTCCTAGGCTTCTGTATTTTTTGTCTGAAAGGCTGTATGGCTCTGAATTGGGTCCTCTAAGTGACTCAAAGTTCTTACCGAAAGTCCTAAGGTTCTCAAGGAAGCAATCAGCAATCACTGTATCCATTTCATCATCGGGATGGTCCCAAGGTGGGACTTGAAATAATCGTTAGGCCAAATTGGGGTGTCTACAAGGGATCAAGGTGGTGAGGCCCAACGGCCTCTGGTTTGTTTTACTTATCGCATTTACAATTAATCGTAGCATTTAATCATCTGCTAATTTTTCTGTTTGGTGTGAGGAAGAACACCGACCGGGGCTTCGATCCCTCGGCCGGTACATAAAACCAGGAGGATCCCTCGGCCATGACATCCATTCACCGGCCGCGGGATCCATCTCCCTGGGACAGCTTGCTTTGTTTTGCTTTCTGATGCATGCTCTACTTATCGCACTGGCTCACCTTACGTACTGTTTAAAGGCTTAATTAAACAGACTATGTGTTAGAATTAAACAACACATCTACATGTCTTATGTCGAATAACTATGGGCCAGTCTCACGGCTGGGCAGAGAGGGGTGCCTAACACCTTCCCCTTTGTAGACACCTCCCAAGCGGGGCATCGCCATACAGATTGATCACGCTTGTGTTTGCTCGATTGGTTGCTCATTCATAAACCAAAATCATGGACATTCCCATGGCTAGGAACATCGCCACATGATAACGGTTATCATCAAATAGAGTCGCCACCCAGTTTATTAAAACTGGGAAAACAGATAGAGATTCTGGATACGGGAGCCAAAAGTACAATAAGGGGAAGGTGTTAGGCACCCCTCTTTGCCCAGTCGTGAGACTGGCCCATAATCATTCAACATAAGACGTATAGATGCTTTATTTAATTCTAACACATAGCCTGTTTAATTAATCCTTTAAACAGTAAGTAAAGTGAGCCAGGACTGTAATTGAAGCATGCATCAGAAAGCAGGAAACAAACAAAGCTGTCCCAGGGTAATGGATCCCGCGGCCGGTGAATGGATGTCACGGCCGAGGGATCCTCCTGGTTTGATATATCGGTCGAGGGATCGAAGCCCCGGTCGATGTTCTTCCTCACACCAGACAGAAACGTTAGTAAATAATCAAAACACTAAAATCATGATTATTGACAGGAAATAAAACAAACCAGAGGCCGTTGGGCCTCACCACCTTGATCCCTCAGTTGCTTGATTGCTTCGGATTGCTTGTGATTGACTGATTGCTTGATTAAGAACCCTAGGGTTAGGGTTTGAACTTCGGGGTTTGATCGCCGGATTGACGGCTGCCTTTGGGAGGTTAGGGCTTTTGGAGTATGGGATTGAGAGAGTATTTTGACAGAGTTTCGTGGTTTGATTGAGTGTGTAGGTATCTCAATTTCTGTGTGTTAAATTCGGAACCCAAAGGCCCCTTTATATAGGCATAGGGATGACTCACTCCGGCCAATCAAATCACGAGATGGCAATTGCAATTGCAATGCATCTCAAACTCTACGTCGTGATCTCCGAACGTAGCCCGAACGCATCGGAAAGGTAGTGTAGTTGGATCAAACCAAACGTCTGACAGAACGTTCGAGAGTCTGGAAAAAGGTCGATCTGGCGGCCGAGCAAAGGATGTCGCGGCCGTGGAAAGGATGTCTCGGCCGAAGGATAGATCTTGCGGCCGAGGGATTGATCTCTCAGGGAGATTTTGCTGGCAACAGGTTGCTCGGGTGAGGGATTGATGTTGTGGCCGTGGGATCGATGTTACGGCCGTCAGATGGATTTTCCTAGGCTTCTGTATTTCTGTCTGAAAGGCTGTATGGCTTTGAATTGGGTCCTCTAAGTGGTCAAAGTTCTCACCGAAAGTCCTAAGGTCCTCAAGGAAGCAATCAGCAATCACTGTATCCATTTCATCATCGGGATTGTCCCAAGGTGGGACTTGAAATAATCGTTAGGCCAAATTGGGGTGTCTACAGATGCCCCTCTTTGACTGAACTCAGACGGATCGCGAGACATGTGTGAGTAAGAGTCAAAGCTATAAAAAGCAACTCAATTTGGTCCAACCACTATTCCAAGGGGTTTTCGAAAAAGGTTTTGTTATGGTCGGGCCGGGAGGCTGCCTAAGTATTCCACAAGGGAAATTCAGACCAATCGTAGTTCGGGCAAAAGAAGTTTTGTTATGGTCGGACCCGGAGGCTGCCTACGTATTCCACAGGGGAAATTCAGACCAATCGTAGTTCGGGCAATAAAGAAAAGTAAAAGTTTGGAGGGTTAGAGACAGAAGACGTACCTTAGGGCTTAAAAAGCCGTAGTGTGACGTACCTAGACTGAGCCAGGGTTTTGGCGAAGAGTAGTTGAAGGAGCGCGGGGCTACCTGGGGAGTTTCTTTGCGGAGAGCTTCCTTAGTATTTTGGGGTAGATCAGTACACTGCAGGTGCGTTTGCTTTTCTTGATCGTCCTTACTTTGACTGAAAGGAGCTCGGTAGAGTAGCCTATCCTTGCGAATGAGCTGGATGGGATTGATGTAATGGGGTGGAATCCAAACCATCTGCTGGGATGAGTTGGAGCACGGAGCTTTGGAGATGAGGGAACCGAGGCACAGAGCCGGTTGTAATTATGAGGCGAGAGCCTGGAGAGTGATAGAATCGAGGCGTGGAGCCTGTTGCAATCTTGAGGCGAAGGCCTGGGGGATGGGATAGGACCGAAGCGCGGAGCTGGTATTGATCAGGATGAGAGCCTGTGGTGTCAGAGCTTTGAGCTTGACGTAATGAACCGAAGCGCGGAGCTGGTTGTATTCTGATGGTCTGTGCACGGAGCTTTCTCATCATAAGTGTTGGCGTGGAGCCAAAGGATCGAGGCGCTGAACCGATCAATAAAACCGAGGCATAGTGCCGGTTGATTGCAGAGTGTATATGTGTGATGCTTGTTTGTTAGATGTGCAATGCTTTGTTAGATGTGAACAGATATGATGCAGACTCGATGTGAAAATGCAATATGTGCACGGGCCCGTGCGTGTGTGTTTGTTTTAAGCTTAGAGCTTCTATCAAGTTCCGGACTTGAGCATTCAGAGCGTAGAGCTCGAGCATTCGGACGGCAGAATCCGAGCATTCAAAGTACAGGCTTTGAGCGTCCAGTACGCAGTGGTTGGGCATCCAAGCGTGGAGCTTGAGCATTCAAGTGTATAACTTGAGCATCCAGTACACAGTGGTTGGGCATCCAAGCGTAGAGCTTGAGCATTCAAAAATGTTAGATTTTTGAGCATTCAGGCGTAGAGCCTGAGAATAGATGTCTTGATTGTTGGGGCGGCTTAAAGCCTGTTGCTTGTTTACGGCTTCGAGCCAGTTGAGATGATGAACACAGGCTTCGAGCCTGTTAAGAGTTTGTGATAACAGGCGTAGAGTCTGTTGCTGTTATAGCGAGCATAGAGCTGCTGAGATAGTAAACATAGGCATCGAGCCTGTTGAGGTGATGACTTGGAGCCATTTTGAGATAATGGGTTTTGAGCTGCCGAGATTGTTTGTTTACGGCTTCGAGCCAGTTGAGATAGCGGGCTTAGAGCCGCTGAGTTGTGTAGAGATGATGGGCACAGGGCCGCTGAATTGATACGGGCTTCGAGCTGCTATGATAAAGGGCTTCGAGCCGCTGGGTGATAGTGGGACGAAGGCTTGAGCTGTTGAGGTTAGGGTGATCTCGGAGTTCCTACGCAGTTGAGATGATGGGCTTGAGCCGGCCGAGATTGCTTGTGTATGCGGCTTGAGCCGGTTGAGATGGTGGGCTTGAGCCACCGAGTTGATAAGGTGGCGGGCGTAAAGCCGTGATAGAGGATTGTTGAGAATTGTTACGGCTTTGAGCTTGAGCTGTTGAGTATTCCATCTTCCATCTTCCACGGTGGTTTGATTGGTTCCTTATGCTTGGGATGTTTCCAAGGCTAGTTTTGAGTATGCTCGGGATTGCCCCCAAGGCTAGTTCTTGACCATATTCCAGTTTGTTAGGGAGATTTCCCATTACCTCCACTGCTGGGAGTGCCTTCCGGAGGCCAAACGCCTTCTAGCGACTCAAATGTCTTCTGGTGGCTAAATGCTTTCTGCAAGCTGGCAACATAAACGCTTTCTGGAAGCTAGCAATATAAACGCCTTCTGGAGGGTGCATTGAGTGGAAGCCACAGGATTGTTTTACTGGCCTGCCGAGCGCGAGATTGTGCACATGGCGTGGCATAGAGCTGTTGAGGTGTGGGTGTAGAGCTGCTGAGCAGTACTTGAGCGCCCTCAATGTTTCGGTAAGCTTCTTTTTGTCCTTGGCAGAGAAATATGAGATTAGAGGCCTGCGGTGGAGGCCTTTAGTGCACAAGTGGTTTGCGACGTTGTCGGAGCAGGCTCGGGAGTTAGTACGCGCTGCTGGTCTTGAGCCGTTTGTTTTGGGCCTCAATCTTCTGAAGATGGATTGGTCGTTGATGACCTCGCTAGTTGGTGGGATACTCCTAACATGTTCCACTTTCCTTCTGTTGGCGAGATGACGATCACGCCAGGTGATTTTTCTTTGCTTACTGGCCCATGAGTAGGTGGAGCTCCTCTTTGGGTTAACCCTTGGCTTTGGGAGCGAGTAGGGGATTTGGAGTGGTTCTTGGGCAAGGTGCCCCCTCTTCACTCGCGTGGTCATGTTGACGTCTCTTGGCTGATCAAGACTTTTATGAAGGTTGATATCTCGACTCAGGTGAGTGTTGAGTAGCTGACACGGGCCTTTCTTCTCTACCTCCTTGGGCGAACGTTGTTTGCCAACAAGGATAGTTCAGTGCATAGGCAGTCTCTAGCCCCTTTGCAGTATTTGGAGGCTGTTTGGGAGCTTGATTGGGGAGCATCTGCCTTGGCCACCTTGTATGGCCTCCTTAGGGCTTGTTCACGGGACAGGACTTTTGGTGGTCACTACCGAGTACTTGAAGTATATCCTTCTTCTTTTCTCGTTGTGATTGTTTTCCCTTGCTACGAGCGATGGTTGGTGGGGCAATGGAAGCCACGGTTGCCAGTTTTGAGCCCTGGCGACAAGTTTTGGACCGATTGACGGTTGACCAGGTACCCCTTGCATTCCTTGTCTTCAGATCTCCATTCCTCTATGCTGTGGCTGATTTAGACTTTGTTTGTAGGCGAGGTTCGACCCTTGGAGTGGTATATCAGAGGACACCCCTCTTACACGTTCCAGGGTTCCAGATTGTACTCGTAGCCTGTTCGAGGGTCCCTTTTGTTAAGCCTGGTACTTATGTGATCGGGTGGCCAGCCAGTGGCGCCCGCGTGCTGAGGATCTTCAGTTTGGTCCTCCTCCTCCTCCGTCGTTGATGAGGTCTAGTTCTTCGATGTCTAAAGTAGTCTTGGAGAATGCTCAGATCTAGGCGGGTTTGCTTCTTTAGGCGGGTGACTGTGTGGAGTACTGCCATTTTTCCTTGGTTCTGCCTGCTGTTCCTTCAGTTGCTCTTGTTTGGCCACGGGCCCTTTCCTTTGTCTCCTTCCATTTTGATGACGGAGAAGAGGCGCTTGGTGCTTGCCCCTTGTTTTGCATTCTTTTCCTTGTAGCTTGAGTTTGAATGAGCACCAGCTGTCAGTGGGGAGGATAGCTAGCAATCCCCTTCTTCATCTTAGAGATCGTCTCGAAGACGGCATCACAACCAGCTTTAGGATTTTCTTTTTCCTTCCTGTTCATGGTTAGCAAAGAGAGAAGCAGAAACTGTATTTGTATAGTGAAAGCAACCACAGTGATGATTTTGTAGGCAAGCTTTTGTTCATGAAATGAGAAATGCTTTTTATGCCCCTAGATGTCTTGAGTTTGCATGCGATAGTCAGAACATGGCTTTTTGAACAAGTATTTGCTGATAGACAGTAATTTGTGTGAAAATAAAATACTGGCCGAAGAATTGATTATTCGGCTGAAAAATCGATATTGTGGCCGATGTATAGATTCTTCGGCCGTTACTTTGATTTTCCAAAGGTAGATTTTGTTTTGGCCAAGTGGCATCTTCTTTTCTCTTCCTTCTTATGCTTGGTTTTGATTTTCTTGCCTTTTGCTTTTGCCATGTTCCATAGTCCGATTGCCAAACTCGAGAGTTTTCGAGATATCCTGCTCATTGTGTTAATGACCTTCAGGTTAGAGGGGATGAGCAATAGTTCTTGTGTCTATTGCTGTTGCCAATTTTTCGAGAAAAGCATACTCATCTTTTGCGAGCTCAATATGCAGGGTTAGCTATGCCTATCATTGAGTACAAATTTGTTGATGTTTTTCCTTCTCTCCAAATGTTTGGGCCGCATCTCAATGTGAGATTGCCTACGTATCCCTATCTGGGAATCAGGCCTTTTACGTAGTTCCAAAATCATTACCTTTGAGGTTGGGTTTTTCACTCTTGGTTTTTCTTCTCACATGCTCTTGATTTTGCCTAGGTTACCTAATGGAGGTTGAGTCCCTAGCGAGCTTTTCTTTGAATGCCTTAACTTTTGCCTAGGCTGCGTTTTTGCATTTTCTTGCCCTAGCAGGCTTTGCTCTTACTTTTGCTTGGGTTTTCAGGTTACCCAACGAGCACTTCTCTCAAGAGGGTTTCTGCATTTTAGAGAGGAATTTGATGGAGATATTTTTCAAAATCTCTCTTGTATTTGTACCTTCATAATGGGCGAGCTAACCCTAAGTGTTCTCGCGGAGATAGTGTCTTCTTTCTAAGTTTTGACAAAAACCTAGTTTCTTAAGCAACTAGAGTTCATCCTTTCCTTCCTTTTTGTCAGCGACACAGGGAACTTGATTCCTTGAAATTTCCCTTGTTTGGCAAAGAGACTATAGTGTTTGGCAATTGCAATTTAGGAAGTAAATCATTGAATAAGCATAGTCTAGAGGATGAAACAGGAATTCACTTAGCAGAAATTAAATGCCCAAGCAGGGGCTCAAAACAGGTTTTAGCTTGATAAAAGCAATGTTTAATGTTCTTTGCCATGTTGTGACTTCTTAGCTATTGTAGCATTTCGAGGTCGTTTTCAAAACCCTTGCCTTTCGCAACTTTATACTCTTTTCCACCCTCTTCTTTGCCAAACAGGGCCTTTGAACTGGATCCATCTTCACTGGTGGCTACTTCTTTGAGCCATGAGCAGTCCCCAAATGGAAGTGTTGGTCTAGGTTTTCATCGTATTCTCCTTCCATTCCGTCAAAGTCACTTTCCCCTTTGCTTGTTCTTCTTCATTACTTTTGTCAGACATGTCGGGATCGATCACTTCTGATTGATTGGACTCATTGTTTTCTTCCTCCTCCATCATGAAACATTCGTCCTCCTCTGGGAAGGTAAAGGTTGGCTTGGTTTGGTTGTTTTGGACAATGTATTGGCCAGGATTGTATGTGGGGTTGTTTATGAAATCGATGTTTTGGGGTGGTGGCTCAGCTTTGTGAGTAGGAAGTGGATTGGCTTGCACATTAGGTTTTGGAAGTTTTATAGTTCGGCTATCAACGAGATCTTGAATGTCATGGCGGAGACGCATGCAGTTATCTGTCTCATGCCTAGGGTGTTGGTGGTAAGCGCACTGTTTGTTAGGATCATGGTTTGGGCCATAGGGTGGTTGAGGAAGTGGTTTGTTTTAAAGGTTTGAGATGCCCCTAATGGCTCAGAATGGCTAAGGCTTGAGATGAGGTCATGTAAAGATGGTCAAAGTTGCAACGGGGGCGATTTGAGCTTTGGGATGAGCTAATTTGAAAAGGGTCTTGTGGTAAGATTGAGTTAAGGGCGTTGACGAAGGCAGGAGATGTACGGGTTGTGAAGGTTTTCTTGGGTGGAGGAGTTTCTTCTTTCCCAATGAGGCCTAGCTTGATCCTCTCTTCAATCTGCAGCCCAGTAGCCTACAGGCGCTTGAAATCAGTGATAGTCTGAGTGTAAATGTGTGTGAGGTACTTGGGTTGCAGACTCTTGACAACTATTCTCACTTGATCTTCCTCAGAAAGGCGTTTCTTCATCAAGGCGGCTTTTTCTCTCTAACTAGCCACAAACGTAGCAAAATCCTTGTTTGATTCCTGCTTAGTCGTTTCCAAATCTCGAGTTGTTAACTCAATTTGGACGTTGTATACATATTGCTTGAAAAAAGCATTGGCAATTTCTGGCCAAGTATGATAGTGCACAAACTCCAAAGTGAGAAACCAATCGAGAGCGCTTTCATTAAGAGTCCTTTGAAATAACTGAACAATGAGCTCATCATCCAAGCCCATTGGCTTCAGAGTGTTGATGACATGGCGGGCATGGCTAGTGGGATTGCCAGTTCTATTGAACTTCTCAGGTAGTTGAGAATCTGGAAAAAGGCAGAGTCCTTCAAAATCTAGAATTTGGTCCCCTTGTGAACGGGCCAGAGTACGTTTGATCTCCTTGACTTGTTTGGCCAATTCAGGGTTTTCTGCCAATACCACTTCTTGAGGATTCTCATCTTCCACCGAATTCTCTTCGTTCTCAGCATCTCTTGCTACTTTCTCTGCTAGTAAGATAGCGACTTTGAGCTTGATGATTAGCAATGATGGCGTCCTTATCTGCCATGAGAGTGGGAGGATTACTTGATGAAGCTTAGGACTTGGTAGATGATTGAGTTTGTTGAGGAGATGACCGCGGAGTCCCTGGAAGTGATTGGGACCGTAGCAGTGTAGGTGTTTTGGCCGGTGAGAGTGACAGACGGGACGGTTGCAAAGACCTCTGTTTGGCGTGACTTCGAGTATTGTAAGAGTATAAAATTGGCTGTGGTTGCTTCTTTGTTTTACTTATTGTGTCTGCTTTGAAAAGTAGAGTACCTGTAAGTCAGTACTTGGCTTGTGTAGGGTTAGGATTTAGGCTGAAAATCCCAACCCTTCTGCACAGAAAAAGTTATTTACAACAACAGATGATACAAGGTGTGAGGAAGGACTTGGAAGTGAAAATGCAAGTAGGTTCCTAGCCTGTAGGTTCCTGTCTTAGTTTGATAAGTTCTATGGCTTTCTAAAGCATGCAAGGTTTTTGGTAGTCTTAGGGTGCTCCGTTGTCAAAGGGCACCAATCCTCTCACCAGCCCATCATAGGCGGTGATTGGGTGATTCCCTTTTTGATATACCACTAGGTACGAGTGACTGTGGAGTTTGCTGGAACCCCCAACATAGCCCGTGTCATGCCGGGATATCAGGTGAACTCAACGGGTTGCCCGCTCGATGCATATGATTAATGAATTAGACAAGGCATGTATTAGTCTTATGTTGAACTTTCTGGTTATGGCTCTCAATTCCCCAGCGGAGTCGCCAAAAACTGTAGACACCTCCCAAGCGGGGCATCGCCATACAGATTGATCACGCTTGTGTTTGCTCGATTGGTTGCTCATTCATAAACCAAAATCATGGACATTCCCATGGCTAGGAATATCGCCACATGATAACGGTTATCATCAAATAGAGTCGCCACCCAGTTTATTAAAACTGGGAAAACAGATAGAGATTCTGGATACGGGAGCCAAAAATACAATAAGGGGAAGGTGTTAGGCACCCCTCTTTGCCCAGTCGTGAGACTGGCCCATAATCATTCAACATAAGACGTATAGATGCTTTATTTAATTCTAACACATAGTCTGTTTAATTAATCCTTTAAACAGTAAGTAAAGTGAGCCAGTGCGATAGGTAAAGCATGTATCAGAAAGAAGAAAAGCAAACAAAGCTGTCCCAGGGTAATGGATCCCGCGGCCGGTGAATGGATGTCACGGCCGAGGGATCCTCCTGGTTTGATATATCGGCCGAGGGATCGAAGCCCCGGTCGATGTTCTTCCTCACACCAGACAGAAACGTTAGTAAATAATCAAAACGCTAAAATCATGATTATTGACAGGAAATAAAACAAACCAGAGGCCGTTGGGCCTCACCACCTTGATCCCTCAGTTGCTTGATTGCTTCGGATTGCTTGTGATTGACTGATTGCTTGATTAAGAACCCTAGGGTTAGGGTTTGAACTTCGGGGTTTGATCGCCGGATTGACGGCTGCCTTCGGGAGGTTAGGGCTTTTGGAGTATGGGATTGAAAGAGTATTTTGACAGAGTTTCGTGGTTTGATTGAGTGTGTAGGTATCTCAATTTTTGTGTGTTAAAATTCGGAACCCAAAGGCCCCTTTATATAGGCATAGGGATGACTCACTCCGGCCAATCAAATCACGAGATGGCAATTGCAATTGCAATGCATCTCAAACTCTACGTCGTGATCTCCGAACGTAGCCCGAACGCATCGGAAAGGTAGTGTAGTTGGATCAAACCAAACGTCTGACAGAACGTTCGAGAGTCTGGAAAAAGGTCGATCTGGCGGCCGAGCAAAGGATGTCGCGGCCGTGGAAAGGATGTCTCGGCCGAAGGATAGATCTTGCGGCCGAGGGATTGATCTCTCAGGGAGATTTTGCTGGCAACAGGTTGCTCGGGCGAGGGATTGATGTTATGGCCGTGGGATCGATGTTACGGCCGTCAGATGGATTTTCCTAGGCTTCTGTATTTCTGTCTGAAAGGCTGTATGGCTTTGAATTGGGTCCTCTAAGTGGTCAAAGTTCTTACCGAAAGTCCTAAGGTCCTCAAGGAAGCAATCAACAATCACTGTATTCATTTCATCATCGGGATTGTCCCAAGGTGGGACTTGAAATAATCGTTAGGCCAAATTGGGGTGTCTACACCCTTACTGTACTCTTGGCTCCCGTACCCAGAATCTCTATCTATTTTCCCAGTTTTAATAAACTGGGTGGCGACTCTGTTTTGATGATAACCGCTATCGTGTGGCGATGTTCCTTGCCATGGGAATGTCCACGATCTTGGTTTACGAAGCAAGCAACCAATCGAGCAAACAAACATGATCAATCTGTATGGCGATGCCCCGTTTGGGAGGTGTCTACAGTTAGAAAAATGGCAAGCATGCCCTACAATTGATGATAAAATCAAGTTTCAATGGTTTTTCGATTCGGGGCTTTGAAATTATTCTAGCTCCATCAAGTGATGCTTACTTAGGATTTTCTTTGATCCTGTTTCGTCAAAAACACAAACCGTGCCCCAGGTTGCTGATGACATCCCACAGATTTTGAAAATGCCCCAGCTTGGATGTTCCTTCTTGTTTTCTCCTAGTGCCTAGGGTTCTTGTTATCAAGTTGCATTTTCCAATCGAGGTTATAACATGACTAAGGTTTGGTTTAAGAAAGAAGGAATTTGGGGTTTCAAAAGCTAGCAGCCATCTTAAACATTTTGTCCCTTACGCTTTTGGTGGGTGCCTACTTGTGTCGATGTGTTTAGCACTTTCATTGTTTTCAAGCTTTCTTTGATTTTTCTTCGAAGTTTTGCTTCTCATCGCACGTATGCATCTGGCTCCTTCATGTGTTGAATACTGATGTGCTGATGAATTTGGCATATGTCTTTCCTCATTTCACCCTAGTGTGGGGGACAGTTGCTTAACCGTTTATTATCACAAACCGCAAGTTTATTATCACAAACTCAGCCTGACGGGATGTACCGACGAAGGATCGACTCGAAAGATTGTGACTGAATTTTGGGATTGACTCGAACGATCATGACCGGGCCTCAGGATGAGGCTGCCTACGTATCCTTCTTGCAAAGGAATCAGGTCATAACGTAGTTCAGGACTACGAAACTTACTTCTTTTTCATTTTTTGTTTTTTACAAGACATTACAGACTTGAATTTGAAAACAATACAGACGCGAAAGCAAAAAAGACTAGAGGTACAAACTGACTCGAAATTGAAAGATGAAGACTCGACTCAGAAATTTCCCCAACTCCTTCACGGATTGATTGCAATCATGGTCCTTTGTTGCCATTGCTCCTTTAAAGGCCTCTTCTTGGCCTTTTGCTAGCTCTGATGACGGCCATTTTTGGGTTTTGAGGGTTTGGTTCAGGGGGTGGTTGATGATTATTTTAGAGGGGTGTTTCTGGGTTTTGTGGAGGTGGAAGTAGCCTGGCCATCCCAGTTATGATGAGCCTTAACTGGGCGATTTGATTGTCAATCCGTTCCCCCATTTGTTGGATAGAGGTTTGGATTTGATCCAACTCATTCGGATTCCCTGCTGGCTGTTCTCCGTTGAAATTTTCCACGGGTTGTTCCATGTCTTCCCGCAAATTCTGAGCTTCTGTGGTAGATTCGAATTGAGATGGTTGCGCTCCGAGCCTAAGCCCAAGTCGAGTCTATGTGGGTATGGTTTTCTTTGTTGGCTCAAATGCTTTCGGATTGACAGCAGAGCAAGAAGTTGTACTCAGACGTGTTTTCTTTTTCTTGTTTTGTGCAAAATGAAAGAAATGCCCCGTTGCCAAAGTCATCGTTCAACTCTCGAATTAACGGTTATAGCTTCACGAAGGTTGCCTTGACCCTCTAAGCTTCTTTTAAGACGTATCCCTTATTTAGGACGACGGATTCTAAGAGATGTCAAAATGAACTAAGTATTCAACTAGTCCTTATTCGAAGTTTCAATTTTGAACTTGGAATAGCTTAGTATAGACGACGTGATACTATAACCAGAGTGGCATCAGTGGCATGGCGCCATTAGCCGAAGTGGTGTAAGTGATGTGGCACTATAACCTGGATGGTGTTGGTGTCACGACATCGTTTCCTTGCTATTCCTTATTCTCCGTTGAATCTTCGATTAGGCGTTAGTCAAGGGCTTAGTAAGATTTGATTTCTCAAAATCTCATCGTTCTAAGGACTTATTGGGTCTCGAATTTCTTTTTAATAGTGTATTCTTGTTTAGAACCATTGATTCCAAAAGATGCCAAAATAATCTAAGTATTCGGCTAATGTTTTATCGAAACCTTAACCTTAATTTGGAATAACTTGGAGTGGACGGCGTGACACTATAACCAAAGTGGTGTGAGCGTTGCGATGTTGTTAGCCGGGGTGGTGTTGGTGTCACGACGTTTGTTTCTTTGTCATTCCTCCTTTTAGTTAAGACTTTGATTAAACATTAGTCAAGGACCTAGTAGGATTTTGATTTCTCTCGGTTTCACAGCTCAAAGGAATCATATAATCAAAGTAACATGTATCAAGGTATGTGACTCTCCATCGGGTCTCGGCAACCTTCTATAGACAGCGCAAGCGAGCCTAAGCACAACAACATGGCATGGATGATATGCAAGATGTGATGCAGAAAGTAGTATCACGTAATCTTACCCTGCGGGTTCCTGTCCTAATTTGGAAGGTTCTATTGCTTTCTACACACGTATGAAGGCCGGCTTTGGCTAAAGGGGGTGCCCCGGACTAGAGTCAAGGTATGCCTTCCGATTATCAAGCGTACACCCAATAACGATACAAACGGCAGGTATGACTCATCATAGTCTAGAGTTGCTGAGTATTTTGGGATTCCCTATCACCGGTAAGTCGGGCAAGATTGCCAGAACACAACAGCGAGGTTGAACAAGATATATGTACAAAAGATAGAAAATGAAACAAAATATTTTGAAAATCCCAAAAACATTTTTCAAGCTTGGCTCTCTTGATTAATTAATACTTAGAGAATGATACGCAAGTAACCAATCAAAAAGCCCCAGGTCGGAATGGCCGGATAGAAATCCGGTTAGAATCGCCATTTCCTTCCTTCAACGAGCATAAAGCGTCGTTGTTTTTTACAAGCTTTGCAATGATTGTTCACAAATGTATATAAACTCGAAGTATTAATTAAACAGTCCCCAGCGGAGTCGCCACTGTGGGCTACCCGCCAGAAAAATATGTTTTGATTTGAAAAATTGAAAGAGTCGCCACCCGGATTTGAGGTTTGCCATCCGAGAAACCGTTTTATTCGAAAATCGATAGATTGAATTGAAAACCAGAGATTCGCTAAGGATTCGGAAGCCACGTTACGAAAGGGGAAGGGTTTTATGGCACCCCCCTCGCCCGACGCGATGTCGGTCTCTACTCAATGTTTGTGGGATTTTATTGAAAATATTTTGTTTCATTATACAATTAGCAAATATCCACAGATATGCCACATAGAGAAGTGTATACAGATGCTAGTGTACAATATATAATAATGAAATGACACAAAACAAACGATGACAGAAAATAAAACATTGCCACTGGATTCACTCCCGAGCGCTCGAGAATGGTCCTGAGCGCTCGGGACCTCTTACCCCCTGCAAAACAAAACTTAGCACTTTTGGATGTAAACAGAATGTACAAACAGTGAAGTATAAATTAGAGCAGCATTTAGGCAGGTTTACTCAGCATTAAACTCAAACAAACAAGAACAGGTCTTGAATATCCAAATATTGCTTCCTTGCAAACAAAACAATAAACCTAAATAGACTCTGGATGGACTAGTTTACACCCAACATCTACTGAAATACAAGAAAAATGGTGTTTGGTGACAAAACAGGATTTTGATGGCAACAGAACTCCCGAGCGCTTGGGAGTGGTCCCGAGCGCTCGGGACTGAATACAGTGCCCAGAAAATGGTTTTGTTTCTTTGTGATGCTCTTGCTTTTGTGGTTAAATTAAAATCAAATGGGCTCACAACTAGTATGAGGAACTGGTATGGGCCATTTGATTCCCCTCAGAAATAGAAAAACAGTAGATTTGAAGGTGTTTATACATTTGCTTGACTTGAATTTTGTTTCTTGGATTGAATTGAAGGCTTGAAAATAGATGGAAAAACAGTGTGAAATAGAGCCTTTGATGTGTCAAAGACTAACAATGCGTTTGAAATTTTCTTAGAAAAATAATTGAAAAAAATGAAAGAGTTTGAGAGAGGGTTTTGGAGACTGATTTTTGGCAGTAAAAGGGGGAGTTTTCAGGGGAAATTTCGTGGCCCTTCATGTGTTGAAAGAGGGGGGGTATTTATAGTGGAGTGAAAACTAGGATTTTCCTTTGAAAATCAAATCAAAAATGAAAATAAAATGTTTTGGGGGGAACAAAATGGCTGAACAGATTCCTGCAGGCTCAGGCAGGCCTCTGGCACATGCAGGGTTGTATGGAGGTTTGAAAAACGTGATCAAAGATCAAGCTCAACATGCATTGGCTCTGACAGCACTTCCGAGTGCTCTAGAATGTCACTCCAGAGCGCTCTAGAGTAGTCCCAAGCGCTTGGGAGTGGTCCTGAGCGCTTGGGAGTGGTTGCCCAACTTCAGAAGGGCGCCACGGACACTTCCGAACTCGGTTTTGGGTGTTTTTTGAAGAGTTGGAAAGCTCGTTGAGTCCTCTTTCTAACCCAATTGGTTTCATTCAAATGTATTTTATATGCTAAAATGTGTGACATTTTTGCCCTCAGGATGTCGGGAAAAACGATGGTTTTGGTTTGTAAAAGTCCAAGAGACCTCGTTCAAGCTTTAGCCGAGACTTATTTTGATTCCTTTTCATCATCGGGGAGCCTCAAGGGCACAAATTAAGGATAGCTAATAGGTCCAAATTGGGGTGTCTACAAAAGCTTAAAAAGCTATTAATGGAGCTCTAACAATAAAAAGACTTAAAGGTTAATAATGAACTAGGCTCTAAAGAGGGAGAGAGGAGGTCCCTATTTATACAAATTGGCCTTTCTCTCTCCTCAAAAGTCAGAAAATATCCCATAAAGCTACCTATAAAAAGAAAGTTTCCATAAGTGGAAAATCCAAAAAGCAGTAAAAATATCTGCTGGAGACCAATGTTATCGATACCTAAGGCCAAGGTATCGATAACATCCTTGAATTTCTTCCCCGTAGCGGACTGGTATCGATACCTAATGCATAAGGTATCGATACCCTACAGGCTGGACAACATTTGGACCAAAATGGGACGAATGGTATCGATAACTCCAAGATTGTTATCGATAACAATCTGCTGAATTGCAGACTTCAGTCTGCTGGACTGCCTCCTTGCCTTGCCACCTTCCAAGCTCCATCCAAAACTTCATCTTATGACTGCTAGGACTTGGTGGCACCACTCTCCATGGCCTCGGGTGCTCGGACATCCTCAAAGACGTTCATGGCCTCAAAATGCGCCTTAATTGCACGATTCACCTACAAGGCTCAACAAAACACCTTACGCGCAATATTTAACTTAAACGATCAATCAAACATAGAAACATCACAATTCGGAGGATTTGAGCACCAATATTATACAATCTTGGGTGCTTATCACCCAATGTAGTCTTTTATAATTAATCACTTGCTCTTTTATAACTCAAATAATATGAAAAGATGTTTTGGCTAATATGGTGGCAGAGAGAGAAGGGACGATGGAGGATTTAGGGGTATCGGAATGTCGAAGAGGGGTTTGGAAATTGGATTAGAACAGCAATTCCCGTGGTAATTTTTTTAGTACAAATAGGGTAGTGTTCCAATTGTCTTTACTAATACCTAACGTAGTCCTTTATAATTAATGACTAGCTCTTTTATACCTCAAACAATAGTCAATTATTTAGGACAAAGTTCTCTTAAAAAAATGATTTGGTCTATGTTAACAAAAAGATTAGTCTTTACTAATACCCAATGTAGTCTTTTATAATTAATCACTTGCTCTTTTATAACTCAAATAATATGAAAAGATGTTTTTGGCTAATTTGGTGGCAAAGAGAGAAGGGACGGTGGAGGATTTGGGGGTATCGGAATGTCGAAGAGGGGTTTGGAAATTGGATTAGAACAACAATTCCCATGGTAATTTTTTTTGGTACAAATAGGGTAGTGTTCCAATTGTCTTTACTAATACCTAACGTAGTCCTTTATAATTAATGATTAGCTCTTTTATACCTCAAACAATAGTCAACTATTTGGGACAAAGTTCTCTAAAAAAAATGTGATTTGGTCTATGTTAACAGAAAGATTAGTCTTTACTAATACCCAATGTAGTATTTTATAATTAATCACTTGCTCTTTTATAACTCAAATAATATGAAAAGATGTTTTGGCTAATATGGTGGCAGTGAGAGAAGGGACGATGGAGGATTTAGGGGTATCGGAATGTCGAAGAGGGGTTTGGAAATTGGATTAGAACAGCAATTCCCATGGTAATTTTTTTAGTACAAATAGGGTAGTGTTCCAATTGTCTTTACTAATACCTAACGTAGTCCTTTATAATTAATGATTAGCTCTTTTATACCTCAAATAATAGTCAATTATTTGGGACAAAGTTCTCTAAAAAAAAATGATTTGGTCTATGTTAACAGAAAGATTAGTCTTTACTAATATCCTACGTAGTCTTTCATAATTAATCACTTGCTCTTTTATACTTTAAATAATAGTCAATTATTTGAGACAAAGTTCTCAACAAAAAATGACTTCGTCCATCTTAACAGAAAGATTGGTCTTTACTAATACTCAATAGAGTCCGTTATAATTAATGACTTGCTCTTTTATATCTTATATAATACTTGTCAAAAAGAGAGAGAGAGAGAGAGAGAGAGAGAGAGAGAGAGAGAGGTAGGGATGAAAATTTTAACCGAAAAACCGACTGAACCGATCAATTTTTGTTTAATTCGGTCGGTTTTAGGTATGAGTCTTTTCGGTTCGGTTTTGATTTTTTGAAAACCGAACGGTTCGGTTCGGTTTCGGTTTTATATAAAAACTAACCGATTCAAACCGAACCGATTATATTAAAGAGATTATGCTTTCAATCCTAGCCGTTGGATCAATCACATGTATATATACCCATTACACAGGATCATCTGATCCTAAAATCCCTAATACCCCACATCTGTTACTCCTCTTCTTCCCATCCCGAAACTCACTTCCCTATTCCCATCGCCGACATCACTACCCACTCCACGTTGAACACCTCTCTCTCTCTCTCTCTCCTGTGAGAACGAAGAACAGATCGCGATGGAGAACAAATAACAGATCGCAAGATCGCGCTGGAGAATGAAGAACAGATTGCTTCTCCGAAAGCACAATCCACACCTATCTCCCTCTCATCTCACTCTAAGATCTCAACAGTCAACACTCAACAGGCTTGAAACACAGTAGTTTTTTGAAAAAATAGGGTTTTTTTAAAAGAATCTTTTTTCTATTTTGTTTACACGATTTGGTATGATTTGTATTGTTTATGGATGGATTTGGATGTGATTTTGTATGATTTGTGTTATTTATGGATGGATTTGGACGTGATTTTGTATGATTTATGTTGTTTATGGATGGATTTGGACATCAAACTGCCATTTTCGTCAAAAACCAACCGAACCGAACCGCTAAAACTACCAACCGAACCGATCGGTAACTTCTAGGCTTGGGTCGGTGTCGGTTTGGAAGATTAAAAAACCGACTTAGTCGGTTCGGTTCAAAAATGAATAAAAAACCGACCGAATCGAACCGATTTCATCCCTAGAGAGAGGGTATAATAGAGACAATAGAGACAAGAGGTATGAAAGTGGGGGGATTGAAATGGGTATAATAGAGACGATAGAGACAAGAGGTATAAAACACGGAGGGGGGGGGTTGAAATGGGTTTTCGCTGTAGCAATGCTCGCAATCCATTTCAATCCAAAATCCCACATAATTAATGGGTTTTCGCTGGTGGGATTCCTATAGCAATGCTCGCAACCCCAACTGACATCGCTACTATCTGCCAAATTTTGTTCTTCCCCATCAGCAAATAAATCATTTTGATTAAGAAAAACCCATAAAATGAGGAGGGTATAGAGAGATAACCGTGTTTTGATCAAGATCAAGAGCTTTGATCCGTGGAAAAGATGGTCGTGACTTGTGGGTGGGGAGAGAGAAAGAAGAGAGCTTGAGAGGAACGGAGAGTGGATGTGAGTTGGAAATTAACATTGCTTCGTTTTCCTTTTTACTTCTGTGTGATTATGGGTTCGATTCTTCGATGGGTTATGGCAATGGAGGTGTCTGGATTCTGACTTTCTGAGAGTAGAGAGGGAATGAACACCATTGTAGATGGAAATTGCTTCTTGTTGGGAAACTCTCGGCATATACACGAAATTCAGAGAACAATTTCCATTGATAATGAACAATTACATAATCGAAATACAAGAACAAAACAGATTGAAACAGAATATGAAGAACGAGATACAAACTGAAACTTTAGGATCGAAACCGAGGCCTGTGTAATACCACAGTCACCTTAAGAAATATTCGCCGCCTACCGTGGGTGTTGTAGGTTGCGTCGGCGACTTTCTCCCAGGGTTGACTCGGTTGAACCGCAGGCCGTCGGAACACCACCGAAGACCGCCTTGGCGAACTGACTACCGCCTGCCTCTCTCTCTCAAGAACGGATATTGGAATATGCTGAAAGGTTGCGAATTTGCTTGTGTCTTCTCCAGAAACGTGAGCCCCCTTTTATAGAGTGAGGGAGGCCTAAGGAGATGAATGCTGCCAATGAATAGGGAGGTTATGGGAGTAATGCACCATCATGAGGAGGGTTACGGGAGTTACAGAATTCCACAATTCAATACGTCTATTGATTGTGGTGCGTCCAGATTCAACGAACCCGGAACGAGCACGGTTGCCTCGAGAGACCCTCCGGTAGCCCCGATTTCATTCATCTGAAAATTTGTAAAATTTCCAACACTTTTCCCACCCCCTGACACACCCCCCGCCGACCCCACAACCCTTTTCCCAAACTACCCCCGGCACAACCCCCCTCCCCCCTTCCCTTTTCCTTAAAAACGGCACCGTTTTGATTAAATAAAAATTCTTAACCACCAATTTGAAATCCTCTGGAGCAGAAACGTGATTATGAGAGCCTTAGAGACAAAATTTGATTATGTCTCTTTAAAATAATATGATCAGAATAGTAAAATCTTCACACCCGTTCAAACGGATTAAAAATTGGACCACTTAATTTTTTAACCATATTTTTTAATATATAAACGGTCTCAATTTGATTTTTTTTTCTTTTTTTTCTTTTTATTTCCTTTTCTTTCTTTCCAGTTGAATCTTTTTTTTTTTTTTAATTTTCAATTATTTTCTTTATTTGTTTCTTTTCCCATACATAAAAATACAAATTCTAATCAATATTTCCTCTAAATTCTACTCACGGAGCGCTTATACCCATTTATTTATTTACTTTTATCTTATTTATTTAATTTCTATAAATACACCCTTTCTATATTAAAAAATATAATTCAAGAATTAAGTGCTCCAATTTTCATCGTATTTTTTTGATCATTTTATTCTAAATGGTCATAATGATTTTTTTTTGCTCTTAGGCCTTTCAATGAATATCCTAAGACTCATTATTTAGTTTT
The DNA here is from genome assembly GCA_018127125.1 of Rhododendron griersonianum. Taxonomy (NCBI): domain Eukaryota; kingdom Viridiplantae; phylum Streptophyta; class Magnoliopsida; order Ericales; family Ericaceae; genus Rhododendron; species Rhododendron griersonianum. The sequence continues at coordinate 24,482,462 of CM030791.1, read as the reverse complement.
AGGGCTCTTTTAGGGTGTCCATTGAAAGGCCTTAGAGCAAAAAATTTATTACGACCATTTAGGATGAAATGATTAGAAAAAAACATCTTTGCATATTAAAAAATATAGTTAAAAATTAATCCGTTTGAATCTTACTGTTTAATGAATACACTTATTTTTCTAATGAATCCTTTTGAACCGGTACAAAGATGTTATTTTTCTGATTATTTCATCCTAAATGGTCGTAGTAAATTTTTGGTTCTAAGGCCTTTCAACGAACACCCTAAGACTCCTTATTTAGTTTTAGAGCTCTTAGGGTGCCCATTGAAAGGCGTTAGAGCCAAAAATTTATTACGACTATTTAGGATGAAATGATTAGAAAAATAACATCTTTCCACCGATTCAAACGGATTAAAAATTGAAACTCTTATTTTTTTTAACTATACTTTTTAATATATATATATATATATAGGAAAAAAAGGGAATAAAACAGTCGGATTAATTTTTAACTATATTTTTTAATATATAAATGGTTTAAAAAAAAGTGTTTCAATTTTCAATCCGTTTGAATCGGTGCAAAGATGTTATTTTTCTAATCATTTCATTTTAAATACTCATAATAAATTTTTGGCTCTAAGACTTTTCAATGGGCACCCTAAGAGCTCTAAAACTAAATAAGGAGTTTTAGAGTGCTCGTTGAAAGGCCTTAGAGCCAAAAATTTACTACGACCATTTAGGATGAAATGATCAGAAAAATAACATATTTGTATCGGTTCAAACGAATTGAAAATTGAAACACTTATTTCTTTTACACCGTTTATATATTAAAAAAATATAGTTAAAAATTCATCCGACTGTTTTTTCCCTTTTTTTCCTATATATACTAAAAAATATAATTAAAAAAATAAGTGTTTCAATTTTCAATCCATTTGAACTGGTAAGAAGATGTTATTTTTCTGAACATTTCATTCTAAATGGTCGTAATAAATTTTTGGCTCCAAGGCCTTTCAATGGACACCCTAAGAGAGTCCTAAAACTAAATAAAGAGTCTTAGGGTAGTTGTTGAAAGGCCTTAGAGCAAAAAATTTACTTGGCACAGTCAGGATCCAATCCAAGCACAGACTCAAATTGTTTTGGCATTATCAATTTCCTATTTTAAAAGTAGAGAAAATATGTTAAGATTTGTTAATGTTGTACTTATACATATTCATTTTTTTTATATAGATTTTTGAAAGCATAGAAGATATGTTAGCTTGGGCGCGGAGCGTTGATCTTAAATATGGTATTGTGGTGGTTAATTGAAAATAAAATTTGAGTTAACCAAAAAAAAAAAAAGAAGGGGAGAAAACGGGAAAGGAAGCAAATAAAGAAAAGAATTGAAAATTAAAAAAAGAAAAAGAAAAAAGAAGAAGGATTAAAACTGGAAAGAAAGAACGGGAGTAGGGAATAGAGAAAAAAAAAAAGAAAAGGAGAAGAAAAAAAGAAAGAATCACAAACTGGAAAGAGGGGAGGGGGATTGTGGGGGTAAAACGGGAAAGGAGGGGGTGGGGTCGGGAGGGGGCTGTGTCCGAAGGGAGGGGAAAAGCAGCTCTCATTGTAGATTCAAGAAAGCTAGGAGCGGTGGGTTTTAGACTAGGGGTATTTTTGTCTTGATAAATTATGAATACCATGTCTTAGGAATTAATGTTCTCCTTCTCATTACTTATGAATTTCCAAAAAATAGTCCATCAATTGGGGCTTATTTGCCCCAACACCCACTGGTAATTTCCCCGAAAAGATATTCAAGTATGCCCAACTACCCGCCCTACAGTCGTACGTAAACTTTATACCTTGCAACCCACATTTTCCAGGCGAGACCATATGGGTTAGTTAAACTGTACACGTGACCAGACCAGACCGTACAGACATGGAATTAAAAGTTGTTTGAAAATAGGGGCACAATTGAAAGCGACAATTCCGCTAATAATTCAATGGCTATTTTTGTGATCACATCACATGCCACGTACTATCGAAAGAGACCTATATCTGATACTTCCAACCAAAATTCATTGATTTTCGGGACTTAAAGGCCGGGGGTCTATTTTTCATGGAAGTTCCTTTTAGGTAATATAAAATACTACTTTTTACGTTTAGAAACTAGTAGTACTATTTGCTTTTTTCATGTCATGAAGTCAAGTATATATGGTACTCTATCTGTATAGTGCGTCCTTGCGTACCCCACAGCTTTATATCTCCATGGGTGATCTCTAGAAATTAGAAGCCTAGGTATGATTAGAAGCCTAGGTATTATTTGTTCTTCTTAACGAAATTATCACTAAAAGCCCTAAAATGCTCACTAAAGACTATAAATGAATTTAAAAGGACCAATTTTCACTATAAATGAATTTAAGGACCAATTTGGACCTTTTTTAAATATATGTCAGGAATTGACTGACTGTAAATTAGTTTTATAACACCTAGAAAGTTTTGAATATGAGATCTTAAATAGAGAAACTTTAAGTCTCATGTCTTAATGGGCCACCAGATCAACCCTTGTACACAGAGCTCGTGTAAAGATCGAGCTCGAAATGAGTTATGAACTGGGTTATAAAAAATTTAAACCTACTAGTATCAGGGTTGTGTAGGATGGGATATGGTATTTGTATATATATATAATTGGTGCTGAAACCTATATTGTAAAATTTGAAACTAAATTAGTACCTAGACTTAAAAGTCAGAATTCGGAGAAGGAAACAAGGTGGAAATCAGATGCACACCTACTCGAGAAATGCTAAGTGCAAAAAAAAATGGGCAAAGAAAAAACCCTTAAAGTGTACACTTTAAGGGTCTTTTCTTTACCCATTTTCTTTGTCCCTAGGACAACCCGCAATTCCCTGGGCACGAGAAGCTTTATAATGCTACTAATCTCGTCAAATCTAAACCACATACCCGTAATCTTGAGAACTTCGTAATTAGTTTTGGTGTGCGTGTAGATTGATCTAATAGCATTATGAGGAAAAAAGGGTTTCAAATGAGGAACAACCAAAGACAATTAATAGGAAGGCAAGAAAATTGTACTTTAAACTTTGTTACTTTTTCTATTCAAAACTTCTTTACGGAGTAACCCGGAGTAACCCATAAATAAAGTTTACGGCGCTCAATCGTGCGCGTCCAAAAGTATTTTGAACGAAACCGACGTAAGTTTCTCTCTCCTTACTCTGTTTGATTCTAGAAGATGATTGGAGAGTGCGTGTAGGTAACTGTTTTCATTTAGGCCATTAAATTGTTTCACCCGTCTCTAAGATGTCGTTATTGAAGTTTTTTTTTTCTCTTTTGGGTGGAACTTTAAAAGGAAGTTAAGCATGAGCATCAAAGCATTCAATTAAGCCCAACTACCAACTGTCCTCAAAGCTTACCAACTGTCCTCAAAGCTTTCACTTGAGGTCCATATTAAATTCGCTTTGGGAAAAAAAAAAACTATCTCAAATTGACTTGGGAGTCTTTGTCTTCCACTAACCCAACTATCCCATGGTATACAATCCAATGTGAATCAGGAAAATGATGGTTCAGGACGTATTTTTGATAATTAATACCCGTCAAGAATATTTTCTGTATTAACAAACGTTATTAGTATGTCCTTGGCGGATATTAATTATCAAAACACATTCTTGGCCGCCATTTTCCCATGTGATGAAAACTTCTAGCTAATTGGTTAATGATACCTTCAAGGTCTGAGATTTAGGAGCCGGTTTTCTCTGTCTTCAAGTCTCTGATTTGAAACCTCCCAGGTATATAGGGGTCATTGTTGATTTGTCCGTCGTTAACTTCAGAGAATTCCAGGATTAGTCGAGATGCACGTAAACTACTGAACTACTGCGACACCTGATTATTATAAAAAAAAATATGTACTATCTCACAGGATCATCACTATCTTATTCTCTTTAAGTAATTATTCAAGAGTACGTCTCTGGCATTTTCACGTGCCACTCACTCAATAATTTAATCACACATTTTACAGGTGAAACTTTGTTTAGCTGTTACTACGTACCTATATATTTTCTTAAAATTATTTTGTATTTATTTTAACTAAAATATTAGTAGTTGAGCCGTGGTAACGAGATATGGATAGTCGGACAAGTAACAAAAATTAAAAATAGAATTAGAGGAGATAAGAGTCTCACTTCGAGGATGGGTGGAAGACCTCCAATTAGCTCTGATACAAGATTTGATAAAAATTTAACTACTCTTTAAGTGATACCCAAAGGTTATATTTATATTTATATTTATATACAATCAAGGGTATATAACCTCCCACAACCCTCATGCCCTACAAACTAGGAACACTTATCCCGGTAACCATATCTCCTACCACTAAGATAGGTATGTAACCATTGAGCTCTTAGCTCAGTTGGTACGCCTCCCTCAGTGGAGGTATGGTTTGAGCTCCGCGAATGACGGTTTGGAATTCAGGGTTATGGACAGCATCTGAACTTCTCTGTGGATTAACATATATATATTAATACCTCGCTAACCCCACTAATGAATAGTACAATTTTGGCAAAAAAGAAAAAGAAAAAAGATAGGTATGTAACATTAGCATTTGAGAGATAAGAGGGATAAGAGGTGTGGTATACATAATGTCATCGAGAACATTTACGCACGGGAGTACGTAATAATTTTCTTTACTGCCCCCCTGGCCACTTCTATATAAACATCCCCCCAATAGAACTTTACTACACACACTTCTCTTACCAAAGAGTTCCATTTTATAGTTTTTTCTGAAACTCGCTAGGTTCTCAGAAAAAATGGTGAACAAGGTGGCCTGTGTGGTGGTGCTAATGTGCATGGTGGTGGCTGCACCCCACGTGGAGGCGGCGATATCGTGCGGCCAGGTGGTGTCGTCCCTTTCCCCATGCATCTCCTACCTGAGGAGCAGCGGTGGGGCGGTGCCGGCGCCCTGCTGCAACGGCGTTAAATCCCTAAACAACGTGGCTAAGACCACACCTGACCGTCAGACGGCGTGCAAGTGCATTAAGTCTGCTGCTGCGGGGATATCTGGTATCAACTACGGTCTCGTCAGTTCCCTCCCCGGTAAATGTGGTGTCAACCTTCCTTACCAGATCAGCCCTTCCACTGACTGCTCCAAGTACTCTCTCTCTCTCTCTCTCATAAACATTGGGCAACCATGATACTTACCATTTATATTAGCCGATTCATGACCAGATAATCCACACGAAGATGTAATTATTTAAAAAAATAGTAGTTATAATTTTAGGACTTGTTCAAAGTATTTTTTTATAAATTGTTATTAATATCAAAACAAAAAAAAATTGTTATTTCATTAGAGGGACAGTGATGTGGTTATTAATATCACTCTCTCGTGGTACTGTCTCTCCCACTAGTGTTGGCAGTGCTACGAAAATAGTGTTGGTAGTTCTATAGGAGTATGTTTTTCATTAAATTACGAATTGGACCAAACTATATAGCTATATATAACTCTATGTTTGATTTTTGTCAACTTGTTTTGTTGCAGGGTGAAGTGAGGTGGATGGAGGTGCGGAGTATGTATCTATTTGGCAATATAGCTAGAGAGAGAAAGAAGCATATATATGCATGAATAACAATTAGTGACTCTCTCCAGATTTGAGTCACTGTCCTGGTGTCTAGCTAGGATCGAGTACGAGTATCTACTGCTCTGTTTTATCATCTGTTTGGTGATATTGCGATTATCATTTGTAGTAATACTGTTACATCTCTCTCTCTCTCTCCAAGTTCACTGAACATAACACATTCAGACATTAAAAATCGCAACACCTAGTACCAACCTAGCAAAAATAGCTAGCATAACCATTATTAATTATGCCAGCCACTACAAGGAAAATGAAAATTGGTGACGAAAAAGTGGTAACGAAATTTAATTTCGTCACTAAATGAGTATATTTGGCGACAGAAAAATAAATTTGTCACTGTTTTGACAACTTCCGTAATGAAATAATTTTGTCAGTAATTATACCTGTTTAGCGATAAAAAAAATATTTTTGTCACCAAAGGTACCCATTTGGCGACGAAATACGTTTTTCGTCGCCGAAAGCTTAAAAGAGGTGACGAAATTATTTTTTGTCGCCAAAGATAATCATTTGGTGACAAAATATATTTCGTCGCCAAATGAGACAAATTTAGTAACGAAACATTTTTTTCGTCACAAAATGCATAACTTTGGTGACAAAAAATAATTTCGTCACCATTTTAACGCTTTCAACGACGAAAAATATATTTCGTCGTCAAATGGGTACCTTTCGTGACGAAATTTATGAATTACGCTTTGTTACTAAATGTATTTTGGACATAACTCTTTACTAAAAACTCCGATTGAGATAATTCAAATTGGGTTTGAACAATAACTCAATTGCCTACAACTTTTATGTTTATCAAAATTGCTAATTTTAATGTTTAAAGGTTCAAAATTACATTCGAAATATATTTTCATGTTAAACATATATGTTATATATTAGATATTTCAAATATTTACTGAAAAGTGTTTGTAGTGCAGTTGGTCGGAGCTTACGCGAAAAATTCAAAGGACTCGGGTTTGAAACCCAGCAGGAACAAGAAAGAAGGATTTTTTTTTCCATATGAAAATGACTTTTGCAACGAAAAATTTCGTCACCAATTTCTTATATTGGTGACGAAATTTTTTGTCACCAATGTGGACCATTGGTGACAAATTTTTTCGTCCTCAAAAAGCACAATAGGCGAGGAAAATATTTTCGTCACCAATTATTCACTTTTTCGTGACAAAATATTTCGTCATCAAAAGGCACTATAGGTGACGAAAAATAGATTTCGTCACCAGGTAGGAATCCTCGACAACCTTTAGTCGACAAATATTTTTTCATCACCTATATTATTTGTGACGAAAAACATGCAATTTGTGAAGATTTTCATTCATCACCCAATGTAATTTTTCTTGTAGTGAGCGGCCGGCAGTCACAAAAGGGTGGTTTCTTTTTTGGCAAACATAACTCACAAAGGTGTTTGTGTTGGAAATTAAACGAGAAATTAACTCTTAAAGTGAGCATTACTTATGTTCAATTTTAGTAAGGATGGAGAGATTACGAACCATGTAACCCATAGTGATGCAGCGGAGCCTCTTTTTATGTCACGCTTTCAATTTTCAACATAAATATATACTCCATTTCAATAAATAACCTTCTCATAATATAGATATTACCCCAAAAGAGAGTTCCCAAAAGATCACTTACAAAACCAAATCCCCAAGTTTTTAAGATTTACAATATTGGCACGATGGCCCAAATTCCATAGTTAGTCAAAGGCAGTAAAATTTTGAGATTTACAAGATATCTAAAAGTAAAGAGTTCAAATGAATTTACGATTACATCTTTTCAAAATATCGTACGATGAATGATGGAACCACTTCTCAATGACGGCTTTCAAAAGATATGAAGTCAAGCATGCACACCATGCACTCCGCATCAAGATCCTTGAGATGTACCTGAAATTGATAATAGGTTGAGCTATACAACCCCAGTAGAGAATTTGATGCTCAAGCTATATGCAAATGCAATGAAACATGCAATAAGAGTGAAAGAGTTCCAACAAATGGACAAGAGATACAAATGGCACAACAATGAACCGACGAACTACGATCACAGGATTCTATGCATCTTAAAGATATCCCTAACCACTCATACATCAAGCTAGATAACCTACGTCAATTTCTCAAACCATTTTAAGACCTTCAATGAACACCACAATTAGCTTCCTCATTTCTTACCGTTCGTTATTAGTCCCCTTTTCATAAAAAGAACATTCCTTTTTTATTGCCGAAAATAATTTCGAGAAAAACTCTCGACCTCTACGGTCAAGTTCCGTTGATTCAAGCTTGAATACCGTGATTTGTGCCCAAATACCGGAACCGTTGTTTTACTCAAGAATAGCTGGAGGATTTTCATAAAAATCCTTTTTCCAAAAACCAAGTTCCTTTCTTTTCAAAAAAACTTTGATAGAATCAAAGTTTATCTCTTTCTTTAACCGTCACAATCTGAAGCCATAAACAGCCCAAACAACAAAAACTTCTATGATCAATCATAACTTTCTTCATCAAACGAGACATTCAACTGTATTACCATCCCTTGCATTACAGTGAATTCTCCACCTGGGTTTCTGCATTACCACACCTTGCGTTGCAGGACCCTCAATTCAAAATTCACAACTCACACAAACACACATGCATTGTCAATCTATGTACAATAAGACAACACTTCTCAAAGTCACATTCTTTCATTCGTCATCACACAATTTAGTACAAACTCGTAAATAAGTCCCATTGTACATTGATAAATATAAATATTTTAAGCTCACGTTATCCCCCTAAGTTTATCATGGCATCCTTCGTCACATACTGAACCCACAAATGACTCCACGACACACTACTCGCTAGGTTCTAAACGAGGATTTATAGAACGAGTGCCAAAGAAACCTAGGATAATCAATCAAGACGAAGCATGGGCATACAAATTACCCTATTCTCATCCGGACCACTAGGCAACTCCTATTGACCAACTAAATGCCCCACATCATACCTTATAGTCTATGATACCCAATAACCTCGCTACAATACGTTTTCCAATTTCACTAATCACCACATTGCATCACCGCGCCTAACACGTCCACACTGTCCATCCTATCATGCCACGATGATTCCCAAGTATAATCAATCTCATAAGTTGCATTTCGATTAAGTCTTAATCAAGTAATCTACTACTCTTTCTTTAATGACGGAAGACTAACGGAACGAGGATAGCTTGGGTAAACCAAAGGAATTCAATTAAGCATGCTTGAAATAGGTTAGGAGATGTCAAAAAGGTGTTAGAAATGATCAGGAATCAAAACAGTCGAAGCATAAGTAATGTGGGCAAAACTGCCCGGAAAGCCAAGAAGTATCGATACAATTATTATTGTATCGATATGGGAACAACTGGAGTATCAGTGCGGCCAGGTGGTGTCGTCCCTTTCCCCATGCATCTCCTACCTGAGGAGCAGCGGTGGGGCGGTGCCGGCGCCCTGCTGCAACGGCGTTAAATCCCTAAACAACGTGGCTAAGACCACACCTGACCGTCAGACGGCATGCAAGTGCATTAAGTCTGCTGCTGCAGGGATATCTGGTATCAACTACGGTCTCGCCACTTCCCTCCCTGGTAAATGTGGTTTCAACCTTCCTTACCAGATCAGCCCTTCCACTGACTGCTCCAGGTACTCTCTCTCTCTCTCTCATAAATATTGGGCAACCATGATACTTACCATTTATATTAGCCGATTCATGACCAGATAATCCACACGAAGATGTAATTATTTAAAAAAATAGTAGTTATAATTTTAGGACTTATTCAAAGTATTTTTTTTTATAAATTGTCATTAATATCAAAACAAAAAAAATGTTATTTCATTAGAGGGACAGTGATGTGGTTATTAATATCACTCTCTCGTGGTACTGTCTCTCCCACTAGTGTTGGCAGTGCTACGAAAATAGTGTTGGTAGTTCTATAGGAGTATGTTTTTTCATTAAATTACGAATTGGACCAAACTATATAGCTATATATAACTCTATGTTTGATTTTTGTCAACTTGTTTTGTTGCAGGGTGAAGTGAGGTTGATGGAGGTGCGGAGTATGTATCTATTTAGCAATATAGCTAGAGTGAGAAAGAAGCATATATATGCATGAATAACAATTAGTGACTCTCTCCAGATTTGAGTCACTGTCCTGGTGTCTAGCTAGGATCGAGTGCGAGTATCTACTGCTCTGTTTTATCATCTGTTTGGTGATATTGCGATTATCATTTGTAGTAATACTGTTACATCTCTCTCTCTCTCTCTCTCTCTCTCCAAGTTCACTGAACATAACACTCTCCAAGTTCACTGAACATAACACATTCAGACATTAAAAATCACAACACCTAGTACCAACCTAGCACAAATAGCTAGCATAACCATAACCAATATTAATTATGCCAGCGGCCGGCAGTCACAAAAGGGTGGTTTCTTTTTTGGCAAACATAACTCATAAAGGTGTTTGTGTTGGAAATTAAACGATAAATTAACTCTTAAAGTGAGCATTACTTATGTTCAATTTTTAGTAAGGATGGAGAGATTACGAACCATGTAACCCATAGTGATGCAGCGGAGCCTCTTTTTATGTCACGCTTTCGATTTTCAACATAAATATATACTCCATTTCAATAAATAACCTTCTCATAATATAGATATTACCCCAAAAGAGAGTTCCCAAAAGATCACTTACAAAACTAAGTCCCCAAGTTTTTAAGATTTACAATATTGGCATGATGGCCCAAATTTCATAGTTAGTCAAAGACAGTAAAACTTTGAGATTTACATGATATCTAAAGGTAAAGAGTTCAAATGAATTTACAATTACATCTTTTCAAAATATCATACGATGAATGATGGAACCACTTCTCAATGACGGCTTTCAAAAGATATGAAGTCAAGCATGCACACCATGCACTTCGCATCAAGATCCTTGAGATGTACCTGAAATTGATAATAGGTTGAGCTACACAAGCCCAGTAGAGAATTCGATGCTCAAGCTATAAGCAAATGCGATGAAACATGCAATAAGAGTGAAAGAGTTCCAACAAACGGACAAGAGATACAAAGGGCACCACAATGAACCGACGAACTACGATCACGGGATTCTATACGTCTTAAAGATATCCCTAACCACTCATACATCAAGCTAGATAACCTACGTCAATTTCTCAAACCATTTTAAGACCTTCAATGAACACCACAATTAGCTTCCTCATTTCTTACCATTCATTATTAGTCCCCTTTTCATAAAAAGAACATTCCTTTTTTATTGCCAAAAATAATTTCGAGAAAAACTCTCGACCTCTACGGTCAAGTTCCGTTGATTCGAGCTCGAATACCGTGATTTGTACCCAAATACCGGAACCGTTGATTCGCTCAAGAATAGCCGGAGGATTTTCATAAGAATCCTTTTTCCAAAAACCAAGTTCTTTTCTTTTCAAAAAAAACTTTGATAGAATCAAAGTTTATCTCTTTCTTTAACCATCACAATCTCAAGCCATAAACAGCCCAAACAACAACATAAACTTCTATGATCAATCATAACTTTCTTTATCAGGCGAGACATTCAACGGTATTACCATCCCTTGCGTTACAGTGAATTCTCTCCACCTGGGTTTCCGCATTACCACACCTTGCGTTGCTGGACCCTCAATTCAAAATTCACAACTCACACAAACACACATGCATTATCAATCTATGTACAAGAAGACAACACTTCTCAAAGTCACATTCTTTCATTCGTCATCACACAATTTAGTACAAACTCGTAAACAAGTTCCATTGTACATTGATAAATATAAATATTTTAAGCTCACGTTATCCCCCTAAGTTTATCATGGCATCCTTCGTCACATACCGAACCCACAAATGACTCCACGACACACTACCCGCTAGGTTCTAAACGAGGATCTATAGAACGAGTGCCAAAGGAACCTAGGATAATCAACCAAGACGAAGCATGGGCATACGAATTACCCTATTCTCATCCGGACCACTAGGCAATTCCTATTGACCAACTAAATGCCCCACGTCATATATACTTTATAGTCTATGATACTCAATAACCTCGCTACAATACGTTTTCCAATTTCACTAATCACCACATTGCATCACCGCACCTAACACGTCCACACTGTCCATCCTATCATGCCACGATGATTCCCAAGTATAATCAATCTCATAAGTTGCATTTCGATTAAGTCTTAATCAAGTAATCTACTACTCTTTCTGTAATGACGGAAGACTAACGGAACGAGGATAGCTTGGGTAAACCAAATGAATTCAATTAAGCATGCTTGAAATAGGTTAGGAGATGTCAAAAAGGTGTTAGAAATGATCAGGAATCAAAACAGTCGAAGCATAAGTAATGTGGGCAAAACTGCCCGGAAAGCCAAGAAGTATCGATACAATTATTATTGTATCGATATGGGAACAACTGGAGTATCGATACAATTATTGTTGTATCGATACGGAGACGTCACGGCAGATTCTGAAGCTACTAGAATGCAGATTCCTTCAGCGTACCGATACACAAATACTTGTATTAATACGGGGACAATACGAGCAGTGATTTTGTGCAGAAATTCAAAGGGCGAACACAACACAACAACCAACGATTCAAGACACGATTTCTACATGAAATCAACTCATAAACACATAACAAGAGCAAGAATCCCTTCCTCGAAGTTGGAGAGCAAACACGCAAAGAGATCGGGCCACGCAAATCCTTGAACTCAAACTTTGAAATACAACCAAAATACTCCTCTCCGAGCCAAACCGGACAAGCTACGAACTCAATGGCACGCGAGGAAGGTAGAGAGAGGGTTAAGTTCTTTGGGTTTCGAGCTTTGGTGGTGTTTTTCGGTGGGAGAGCAAGGGAGAGAGAGGGAGCCGAAGAGAGAGGGAGAGAAAGAGGGAGGATTTTCTATCCTCTACACACACACACACACCCTATATATACTAGAACATACCCAAATCACACTTGCACTCCCTCAACTTCCGGTTCCATCATTTAAACCCCAAATCATATAAACTCAAAAGATTACACACTTATTCAATATTCTAACATTAATAAGAAAGAAAAAAAAAACTTTAAACAAATTCAAAAAATACGGGTCTCTACACCCTACCCTCCTTAAAGAAATTTCGTCCTCGAAATTTAATAAACCAAATCCAACCATGCCAATCAACATACTCGATCCAATCGTATCGCTATCCATCATACAACAATTCGATAATCGCCAAAATTTAGGTCAAAGATTTGTATCAATCAAATCACAACAAACACAAGTATATCTTTCTAACTTCGTAATCCCTTTCCCATGTAAACTCGCGCTAACGGCATCGGCTTACCTCTCAACACTTGACTACGCGAATTTAGGATACGTATCGGATTCTCACCATGGGACACGTCGGCTTCCAGCTCATGTTTGGACCTTTCTAACTCATGCCATGGATTCGGCTCGTACCTCCTTAATATCCGTAAATATACAACGCATCACAAATGCTCAAAATTTTCGGCAGTACATCCAAGCGATACACAATTTCTAAGCTTCCCTTTATTGCGAAATTTCTATGTACGATTATCTATCCATGCATAATGATCTTGCTCTAAATGTAACCCGATAGTCCAATTGACTTCCCAAGATCTCCATCTAGAAGGAGCAGTGATCAAGCGCCTCTTCTAACTGGATTTCATCGGTTGTCGCCTAGGTATCCGAAAGACACACGCACTGTGTCCGACACTTAACCTATCTTTCTAGCGATAAAAGTTTCTTTTTCTCTCACGACGAGAGAAATTCCAACGCGGTGACACTTTATGAAACACATGATTTCCCTTTCGAATGACTATAAATGACGATGGCAATCGGCGTAATCCTTTGGTCGGCCTCGCGCGGTTAGCAATCTTTAACGAATTTACCTTGCTCTGTTCGGTCATTATCTCTTGAACTTCCAAAAGTCGTTGGCGAATAGATTTCATCGCACTCCTTAATACTAAGTCTAGCGAATTCAGAACACAAGCCAATTCTTCTAAAAATCACACCGAATTCTAGCTCCAAATTGGGTCAATCTAGATCATGAGAAGGATTCGATTGTTATCTCAAATGAAATGAGCAAGCTCCGAAATTCAAACCACGCCAATCAAGAATCCAAAGAATGGTAATGGGGTATCCGGAATTCAAAGAACACATGGAATCCTTTAAGGTGGTTAGGCAAGGAACTCAAGTACAATTTTACGATAATCCAGAAATCTTGAAACGACCGATCATAACTTTCTTATTGCTCTACAAGTCCAAGGAGTCAGCGGATAACATTTTGGCAAATGAAATATTTCAATACTGAGGACAAACACAGAGTAATGAGACAGATCCCTTGTAAACTGATCGATCGAAAATCTTTTTTTTTTTTTGTCGAATTCTAGAAATGAGTAAAACTTCCAACAAATTGTGGCTGGACGTTACAGGACAAATCATCACGTGCCTTCAAAATTTAGGAATCACGACAGAGTTGAATACTACTAAGAGCAACTACAACAAGTGAGTTCGAGTCGAATGGCACCAATAAATGGGCATCAGTAAAATGCCACCACAAGATTTGACTCCAATTACAACATAAGGATTTGAGTAGAGTAACAATTTTCAACAAACAGGCTAGTAACTGCAACATTGAAATCCAAATCAACCGGATACATCTAGGCAAGCATTCCAATGCAAAATGAAAATAAGCTCAAATCATATGACTTCATAGCTAAGAAGTTAGAATAAATGGTGGCACCAAAGCATGCAACAATAGCAACAAGTCCAAATTTGACGGTACCTAAGACTTTTATAGGTCGAAGTTGCAACAGAAGAACTTGCATAGGATAACAGTTACAAGCAAACAATGAAACTGGTAGTCACAATAGGAGGATCTAAATTGACCAACAAAAACTTTATCTCAAGCAAGGTAATGTTAACAATAAGACTTCGAAAGGAAAATGAGGGGCATGTAGAGACTCGTAAATTATTTTAGATTTCGGGAATTGTTTAGTGCATAAAAGAGTCGATTTATTATTAAAGTAGTGCGTATGCTTGTGGGAGTGTACGGATATATGTATCCGGTTGTGTTTTGGACTCTTGGAGTGTGGTATAATGTATGTTTGATGTGGTAATGTGTAGACACCCCAATTTGGCCTAACGATTATTTCAAGTCCCACCTTGGGGACCATCCCGATGATGAAATGGATACAGTGATTGCTGATTGCCTTCTTGAGAACCTTAGGACTTTCGGTAAGAACTTTGAGCCACTTAGAATATTTTTAAAAATGATGGTAAACTAGTGACTATCAGTTTGATGTTCTTTTACAATTCTGGTAATCTTAATTTGATTGACGAGGTTGGTTGATTAACTTCTTTGATAGATCTGAGCTAGTTCAATTTCTGGTCATATTACAAGAGATATTTTTTTTCGAATAGTCAGTGGAAGGATTTGGAGTTTACAATAGGAGATATGATGTTTCTTAAGGTATATATCCCCATGGAGATCGAGGTGTTCATCGGTTTGGCAAACAGAGGAAGTTGAGTCCTAGCTAGATTGGGCCTTTTGAGGTGGTTGGTGAGGTGCCATATCGTTTAGCTCTGCCATCTAGTTTGGTTCCGGTTCATAATATTTTTAATATATTGATGAAGAGGAAGCATGTGCATAGTCCGTCCGATGTGTTTCATTACAATCCACTTCATGTTCGGGATGATTTAGCCTATGATGAGCAAACCAGCGAGACACTTGATACAAAGGAAAAGGTACTTCACAAGAAAAAAAAATCATTTGGTTGAAGTGTTGTGGTGTGCACACGGTTTATAAAGCTACTTTGGAGCTTAAAGAGGAAATCATGTTTGTATGGATGAGGTTAGTATGCAATTTCGAGGACGAAATTTATTTTAAGGGGGGAAGGATGTTACGGCCTAGCATTTTCATTTATTTAATTAGTCATATTGCTGTTATTAATTGGTGTTATAATTGGGTCCCAATTAATTACTTTGCAAGGGCTATGGATATTGTTGACACGATTGTAATATTTGAGTTATAAGATTGATTTTGGGTAAAATAGTGGAACCGAATGGTAATTTTATAAATTGTGTTACGTTCTATCGAATACTTATTAGCTATAGTTTAGGGTAGCACGTTATTAGGGGGTAGTTATAAAAATTGTACTTAGTCAGATATTCAAAAGGTTATTAGGGTTTTTGTTTGAGAGAACGTCTGAGATAAGAAGCTTGAGAGAACTTCTGACTTTTTGGGAGAGTCGCAGCCGTCGAACTTCTTGGTTCTCCGAGGTAATATTCTACTTCATCCGTTACTTTTTCTTTGATGTGTACTGTTCACAGATTGATCAAACCCTTGTGTTGGAGACTAAGTTTAATTATGGGTTTTATTTTGTGGAGAGAGAGAGAACATCTTTATGCGGTGGTGATTTGTGCGAGGTGTGTGGTGCGTGGCTGTGAAGGGCAAATTGAGGTGGTGATTTGTGTCATTCTTTTGCTGGTGGTAGAAACAAAGTCTAGTTTTATATTGGGGTTGTTTGTTTTGGGTGTTTCAGATGAAGACAGGTGGTGTACTCATGATATTGTTCTTGAAAACAAAGAAATTTTTGGAGTTTCCGTGGGTGGATTTTGGTTGCTGCTGTGAGTATAGTAAATTAGAGTTTTGGGTTGGTAGTTGTCTAGTGAGTTTTGTAGTTAGTCTAGGTTAGTACAATATTCATTTAGGTGGTCTTTCTTTGCTATATATTGATATATTGACCCAGTTAGTGATAATTATATTTCTATATGATTCCTTGTTCAGGATAGCCTCATTTCGCGTACGTTGTTCGGGTACATTACGTTTGGACCCAGGTGAGTAGTTAAGTATATTACGTATTTTCAAAAGATCCCTGTGTTCTTTAAAAGTATTTTCCTTCAGAAATTTATATAAATGTTATTTGGAGACTCAAAACTGTTTATAAGTTGTTCTATAAATTGGCATGCGATGGAGGACCCAATTCAGAGCCATACAGCCTTTCAGACAGAAATACAGAAGCCTAGGAGAATCCATCTGTCGGCCGTAACATCGATCTCACGGTCTTAACATCATTTCCTCACCCGAGCAACCTGTTGCTAGAAAATCTCCCTGAGAGATCAATCCCTCGGCCGCAAGATCTATCCTTCGGCCGAGACATCCATTCCTCGGCCGTGATATCCATTACTCGGCCGCCAGATCGTCCTTTTTCCAGACTCTGGAACGTTCTGTCGATTGTTTGATCCAACTACACTACCTTCCCGATGCGTTCGGGTCACGTTCAGAGATTGCGATGAAGAGTTTGAATTGCATTGCAATTGTAATTGCAATCGTGCCATTTGATTGGCCGGAGTGAGTCATCCCTATGCCTATATAAAAGAGCCTTTGGGCTCCGAAATTGAGAAGTGAAATCACTCACCCAAGCTCCGATACTCTGTCAAAATAATCTCTCAAACCCTCTCTTCAAAAGCCCTAACCTCCCGAAGGCCGCCATCAATCCAGTGATCAAACCCCGAAGTTGAAACCCTAACCCTAGGGTTTTCCGAGGAGCAATCAGTCAATCACACCCAATCCAAAGCAATCAAGCAACTGAGGGATCAAGGTGGTGAGACCCAACGGCCTCTGGTTTGTTTTACTTACCGTATTTATGACTAACCGTGGTGTTTTGATCATCTATTAACTTTTCTGTCTGGTGTGAGGAAGAACATCGACCGGGGCTTCGATCCCTCGGCCGATATATCAAACCAGGAGGATCCCTCGGCCGTGACATCCATTCACCGGCCGCGGGATCCATTACCCTGGAACAGCTTTGTTTGCTTTTCTACTTTCTGATGCATGCTTATCGCACTGGCTCACTTTACTTACTGTTTAAAGGATTAATTAAACAGACTATGTGTTAGAATTAAATAAAGCATCTATATGTCTTATGTTGAATAACTATGGGCCAGCCTCACGGCTGGGCAGAGAGGGGTGCCTAACACCTTTCCCTTACTGTACTTTAGGATCCCGTACCCAGAATCTCTATCTGTTTTCCTAGTTTTAATAAACTGGGTGGCGACTCTGTTTTGATGATAACCGCTATCATGTGGCGATGTTCCTAGCCATGGGAATGTCCATGATTTTGGTTTATGAAGCAAGCAACCAATCGAGCAAACAAGTGTGATCAATCTGTATGGCGATGCCCCGTTTGAGAGGTGTCTACATAATGTTGTCTGGAAGCATTGGTATCAAGTTGGGTTCGTTCTGGAGTCCGTTGCAAATTTTCTCATTTCTGCCTAGCCAGTACCGGTACTGGCTGTTGCCCAGTACCAGTACCTACTATCCAGACATATCTCAAATTGGCTTTTTGAAGACTCCAGTACCGGTACTGGGAGTCGCCCAGTACCGGTACCTGCTACTTTTTTCTGCACTTTTCAGCACACTTTTTGGAACATTATAAATACCCCTTTTTGTCATTTCCCACACCCATTGGCCACGAAATCAGATCTCAAACCCTCCTCTCACCTACCCAACTCCAATCTCTCCCAAAACACTTGATTGTAAGTTCAAATCTTCAAGATCCACGGGTTTTCTACCTCAAAATTGCTTGAATCTCACATTTGGTGAACAAGGGGTAAGTTTGTGTTCTTGCTCTCACCTTTTTAGCTCTCACCCACGTTTTTCTCTCTCTCCTCTCAATCACTAATTGATCTTTATTTGTTTATCATGTTTTTGGGTCGTATTCACTCTAGATCTTGTATCTAAGCTTGGGTGGAGCTCGTTTTTTGAGGATTCAAGCAAAATCTCTCTCGGTAGACCTAGGGTTTTGCTCAAAACCCACTTTGGTAGGAATTTCTCTCTTTCTCTACATGTTTTGTGGTGAACTCGTGTGATATTTGTGTTTGAATGCTATATATGGCTCGGTGGAACACTTTGTAGCTTGAGGAATGCTTATGCTTATGAATGCTGTATTTTCGTCTCGATTGTTAAGATCCATGAGTTATTTATGACGTGTTTGATAGTGTTGATATGGTGGTTGTCGATGTGAAGTTGAATGTGGAGTTTATTGTGACGCAAGGGGTGGGAACACAAAGTCGCAAGGGGTGGAGTTTATTGTGATGCAAAGGGTGGGAACACAAAGTCGCAATGGGTGGAAATTGGTTGGAAGAAGTGTGCGTGTGTGTGTCTGTCCATGTGTGAGAATGTTACGATATTAGTAGATGGTGTTGATATATGTTGTCATTGAATTAGCCATCTAGTTTGATTCACCGTATCCATGTATATCATCTCATTTCATACAGATTTAGTAGAGATTTTCCTACTGGGCTAGTGTAGCTCAATAAAATCCTTCTTTTCAGGTTCGATTGCCAGCCAATAGTGTGTCTGCATCGAGTGTTCAGATGGGAAGACACATTTTTGGAAGCTAACAACATTTTAGTTACTCATTCATCTTAATTTGTAATTAACTTTCTTTGATAAAGATTGGTTTGTAACTATTTATTCGAGAATTTCCTTTTGACTAAACATTTTTAAAAGTTATCAACTCGTTCGTATTCGTACCTAAGCTTATTTTGTGGCCAGTGTGCCAATGTTGTAATTTATGAAACATGGGGATTTGATTTGTTGATTGAACAGGTGGGAACTCCTTTTGGGTATTATTTATCTTATGCGAGAATCTTTTTACATGAATTGGTTTATTTACTTATGTTGAAAATCGAGGGCGTGACAAATTGGTATCAGAGCATCTAGGTTTGAATACTTTGAGACCGTGGGGAGACTTCTAGTCTCGTGGGTTCAAAATGTCACGTCTTCTTGCATTTACATTTAAATAGAACGAAGTGCTGTTATCGACCCGTGTTATAAGTTGGGGGCTTGACCATGTAGGTGATGTGGTTGCCGTTGATTGTTCCATTTCTTCAACTTTTGTGACGACTTGAAATTACTCATTCTGGGAATACGCGTGTTTATAGATTGTTACATCTTAACGTGGTTGATATGATGTGATGTGATGTGATTAGGCTTGGCTTTGTGGTGGTTACGTTTTAGTGAATATTCTATGTGTTTATTTATGTTTTACGCTGCTCACACTTGGTGCCGGTTTGCGTTATTTCGAGTGATAGAGTTTGAATCTATAGTGTATCAAATATGTTCATGTGAAGAGATATTTTGATTACTAAAGGTGGATGTATATGATATGTGTGAAACTCATTCTTCTAAGATTTTGAGAATCAAATTCCGGATATTCAACCTGAAGTGCGACTGGCCATCGTGACTTCGTGATTGAACATCTAGAAGAGATGCTCCTTAAACATGCTGAACAATGGAAAGATTTACATTTTTCTATAAAACTAAATCCAGATAGATCATGCGATATCGTAGTCAAAAATTGTACTTGCTCGTTGATGTCAAGCTTTCGTATATGGGAATACCTTGATATGTAAATTCAAGCTGCAAAAGAACAAAGAGTAACGTTATATCAAGTATGCTTGCTTAATGACCACATGCTGTCTAGTGAGTTCATTGTGAATGTGTCACTATACTTTAACGATGTGTGCTATTGTGTTATAGTGAGAAACCGCTTGGTTTACAAATAAGTCGGGGAAAAGAATTGTCGATAGTGACTTTCTGAAGTTTGACATAATATCAGGACAGGGTGTAAAGCGTTATGTCTCTGAGTTAAAGGAATTCAACAACTTTTCTTTTAGATCAGTTACTCCGAAGGTTTTGCTTAAGTAGGTGTTTGATTTTGAAGGGAGCGTTAGTGTTGGAGGGGCCTAGTGCTTACTAAGATCTAAACCAAAGTTAGTGGATAGATTGTTGGAAGGTTATCATTTGTTGTGGGAGTTTGCAAGTAAGGAAGTATAAGGGAGGTTGCTATAGCAATAAGAGATGGAGTTCTCCAATGGGTTAAGTTATAGTGACTATTAGAGTGGGTAACCTTGACTAAGAGTGGAGGATTTGGGTTAACCGGAATGTATGAGTCAGGTTCAGAATGTCAAAATGTGTCTAATTATTATCGTAAAGGATTTAGAAGAGGACATCTATGAAGCATTAGAGTTATTATTGCCCACATGAATTGGTATATGTATTCTTGATACTTGGAGGGCAATGGTATGCCATTATGATAGAAGGAATGTTATAGGAGATGGGTAATGTGAGATGGTCAATGGTTGGATAAAGGTTAGAAGTGGGGATAACCGTATTATATAAAAAGTCAGGTGTGGCATAAATAAGGGTTATTTTATGAAATGAAGATTTGGATATCTGATGGAGCAATTGGAATAGAAAATGGATTATACTTTTGACGATAACTTGATAGGTAAATTGTTGACGTGGTATATGGGTTAATTAATGTCGTAACGTGACGTTGAGTAGTAGAGCGCATATTTGACACATGTGGTACGGGGAATGGAAATTGGTGAAATTGCTTGGCAAGAACTTATGGTTGATAAGTGTTGAGGGGTTATATAGCTAAAGGTCTCTATGGATATTGGCAGTTAGACTATTAATGCGCAGTGATATCATGAAAGGGATCTGTTAGGTGGTAAAAAAAAAAATCAAGGACAATTGTAAGGATGTGACTTAAGTCGAGTGGTCGATGTTAGTTATGCGGTAAGAAACTTGTTTAAACCTAGGGCGATACGAATGCGATCTATTATAGTTGATAATGAAGTGGAGTGTAGTCGGTGTCCAGAATTGGAATGGTGAAGATTTTAGGATGATTGGTGATTCGGGAAGGTGGATGCTGTGAGTTAAGGAATTTGTGTTTAGAGATCGCATACGAGGATATTCTGTGACGTAGACTTGAGACTGACAACCGTAGAGGACGTGAACACTTACTATGAAACAACATGATGATGGATTGACGTTATTCGATGAGAGATCAGGATTGAAATGGAAAACAGAGAAAAAGGGATTAGATAGATGATATATATATATATATATATAATGACAACTTAAGGATTGAAAGGTTGATGTGGGAGCGTCCGTGAGGCCGTGATTGTTGATCCACTTATATTAGATTGCTTGATGTCGCTGCACGAGATTGCGGCTTAGATATTTATTAGATACGTGGGGTACAATAAATGGGCTACGATTATCAACCTATTGTGATATGATATGCATTTTGGGTTAGAACTTGTGTGGTGTAAATAATATGCATTGTCGATATATTGAGTCGCGTTAGAATGGTTTGATGTAGATATTAGTTGGTTGATAATGACAATGAGTTGATTTGCTATGTGAAGGATTTGATTTTGTGTCCTTCTTATCGAAATTGTGAAGATGAATTGATCTATACTTAATCGATCTTTGAAGTTGGTTTGATGAGTGTGTTTTATTACAAATTGCTTGGGGTTAGATAAAGATGTGATATTGAAGTTGTTCTGATGAATAAGATTGAATGGTAGTAGCAAAGGAAATTGGAAGGTGAGTATTTTGCTACAATGCAAGGGGTGGAAATGCAGAGTGTTATGAGTATGAGTCCATGAGCTAAATTGTGAAATGTCATTGTTCATGCCTTAGTTGCGTGTTGTTACTCTCAAACTCGAAATCTGTGTTTATGTTGGGTCAAAAGAAAAGGAGACAAGACAAATGCTTGGAAGTTGAATTTTTTTTTTATATATGAAAACGGTCTTGGTAACCGCTGATGGGAATTAGAATTAAACTGAGTAATCATATAAGAATGGTGAACTTGAGTTGATAGAATGGGTTGCAAAAAAAAATGTGTGTCTATGCTTGCTGTCTTTCTCTTTCTTTATAGCCTTCCCGATTATCATGGTTTGTTATTCTGATATCGGCTCAGTAAGTTGTTTGGTAGGAAGACTTGTTGATACTTGAGGTGCGATCGCCATCATGAAAAGTTTATGAGAGATGATTGCATGTTTAAAAAAAAAAAGGGGGAGGAAGAAGCTTAGCGTAATTAGATTTTGGTAGGTGATAACTTGAGCCTGAAGGGTAAGTTGTGGGTGTGTGAAAATGAGTGAAACCATGGCATGCTGCCGTTAACATGAAAATGTAGGAATGAGGGGACACGAGGGAGGACACGATAAGTGTTAACCGGAGATTTATGAGGTTAAATAGGGTAGTTGTGTGAGTTCTTAGTATTGTGTTGCAGTTTGATTCAGAGTGTCCTTGTTATCTTGTGGTTGGAATCTGACATATGCTTTCCCTGCTACTTTTTGTATAACTCGATTAGGGAGCTAGATGTGAGAGGCTTCCGCGGTATATCAATCCCTAGTTCAGAGTGGTTACTGGCTCGTAGTAAGAAAAATAGTGGATTTGAGAGCTGACCTAGATTGTTTCAATATTGTATCGCAAGACGCGTGTACTAGCAGGAATACAATGCATGATTTACTGAGTAACTAGGCCCTTGGAAATGAAAGAAGTGTTAATAGCCTTGAAGTGTAAGGAGTTTAACTTTGATGAGTTGGTGTTCATGACGGAACCGAGGATGATAAATCAGCCTGTAGTTTGATCGTTGGATCTTGAGTTACTTACGAAACTAAGTTTAATTTGGATCCTTTCGGTGATTATGAACCTTGTTTATAAGTTAGGTCACTCCTATTCTAAGAGTTTTAGTTCTTTCTTTCGACGGACCGTGCAAACTTAGCTATAATCTTGTGGGGATACCTTTGAATCTAGATGCCGCAAGGTAGAAATGTGGGGATACCTTTGAATCTGGATGCCGCAAGGTAGAAATGTTTAAATCGGGGTTTCGAATCCAAAATGGTTCTTGTGACCTCGAGGGATTTAATCTCATGCGATAAGAAAAGAGACAAATTTTTGTTGTATGAAGCGTATAATAGATCAAGTGGTACCAGGTGATTGGATGACTTTTAAGAATTCGCTCAGAATGCCAATGGGCAGATGAGAACTTCCTTGATTTTATTGCGGTAGAGATTATTTGAATACTCTAGTCTAGTATGTGAAAATTCTGATTTATTGGTCGATGTTGATTGAGGAAGATGAGGATCGGAGTTTTTATGAACATTTTGATGCGTCCTTCATGGTAGGTTGAGTACTTATTTGAATAAGATACACGGAATAGGAATGCAAATGTAAGAATTTGGAGAACGTGGGGGCACAAGTTATTAGATCTCTGTGTGATTATCGTGTAATTATGTGAGAATTAGACCTATTGTATGAATGTTCGAACTTGAGGTATCTGTGAACATCGTAATTTGATAAGGAGGATTAGAAGTTGACGCATATCCTAAGGAGAAACCGACATGTATCCTAGATTCACGTGAACAAGTTTTGAGGGTTATGACAATCCCGTTAGTATGAGTTCTTTGGAGAAATCGAGGTAGGGAAGAATCGACTTGGGGAAAAGGAGGACTAGGTTAGAGTGAGGAGTATCTGAAATTATTTCCGAATTGAATCAATGTGAGTCTAGAATTTTGACTTTATGATTGTTAATTCGTTGTTTGGCAATATGTGTTGTGGCATGAGTATGTTTACTTGATGCATGATATTGTTTGACTTGAATTACAAATTTCGGGATGAAATTTCTTTAAGGAGGATAGATTGTAGAGACTCGTAAATTATTTTAGATTTTGGGAATTGTTTAGTGCATAAAAGAGTCGATTTATTATTAAAGTAGTGCGTATGCTTGTGGGAGTGTACAGATATACGTATCCGGTTGTGTTTTGGACTCTTGGAGTGTGGTATAATGTATGTTTGATGTGGTAATGTTGTCTGGAAGCATTGGTATCAAGTTGGGTTCGTTCCGGAGTCCGTTGCAAATTTTCTCATTTCTGCCTAGCTAGTACCGGTACTGGCTGTTGCCCAGTACCGGTACCTACTGTCCAGACATATCTCAAATTGGCTTTTTGAAGACTCCAGTACCGGTACTGGGAGTCGCCCAGTACCGGTACCTGCTGCTTTTTTCTGCACTTTTCAGCACGCTTTTTGGAACATTATAAATACCCATTTTTGTCATTTCCCACACCCATTGGCCACGAAATCAGATCTCAAACCCTCCTCTCACCTACCCAACTCCAATCTCTCCCAAAACACTTGATTGTAAGTTCAAATCTTCAAGATCCACGGGTTTTCTACCTCAAAATTGCTTGAATCTCACATTTGGTGAACAAGGGGTAAGTTTGTGTTCTTGCTCTCACCTTTTTAGCTCTCACCCACATTTTTCTCTCTCTCCTCTCAATCACTAGTTGATCTTTGTTTGTTTGTCATGTTTTTGGGTCGTATTCACTCTAGATCTTGTATCTAAGCTTGGGTGGAGCTCGTTTTTGGAGGATTCAAGCAAAATCTCTCTCGGTAGACCTAGGGTTTTGCTCAAAACCCACTTTGGTAGGAATTTCTCTCTTTCTCTACATGTTTTGTGGTGAACTCGTGTGATATTTGTGTTTGAATGCTATATATGGCTCGGTGGAACACTTTGTAGCTTGAGGAATGCTTATGCTTATGAATGCTGTATTTTCGTCTCGATTGTTAAGATCCATGAGTTATTTATGACATGTTTGATAGTGTTGATATGGTGGTTGTCGATGTGAAGTTGAATGTGGAGTTTATTGTGACGCAAGGGGTGGGAACACAAAGTCGCAAGGGGTGGAAATTGGTTGGAAGAAGTGTGCGTGTGTGTGTCTGTCCATGTGTGAGAATGTTACGATATTAGTAGATGGTGTTGATATATGTTGTTGTCATTGAATTAGCCATCTAGTTTGATTCACCGTATCCATGTATATCATCTCATTTCATATAGATTTAATAGAGATTTTCCTACTGGGCTAGTGTAGCTCAATAAAATCCTTCTTTTCAGGTTCGATTGCCAGCCAATAGCGTGTCTGCATCGAGTGTTCAGATGGGAAGACACATTTTTGGAAGCTAACTACATTTTAGTTACTCATTCATCTTTGTAATTAACTTTCTTTGATAAAGATTGGTTTGTATCTATTTATTCGAAAATTTCCTTTTGACTAAACAGTTTAAAAGTTATCAACTCGTTCGTATTCGTACCTAAGCTTATTTTGTGGCCGGTGTGCCAATGTTGTAATTTATGAAACATGGGGATTTGATTTGTAAATTGAACAGGTGGGAACTCCTTTTGGGTATTATTTATCTTATGCGAGAATCTTTTTACATGAATTGGTTTATTTACTTATGTTGAAAATCGAGGGCGTGACAGGCATTTGTCATCATCAATAACAAAGGGGTCATAGGATACTTCGCCACAAGAATTTGATTGTTCCCAAGAAATGCTAAGAACAATTTTTGGTGATAATTAGCTAAAATGTTAAGAACCACGACAGGCCAACAGTACGACATACTTATGGAAAATAGATTGCGATACAATTCTAACTAGATTTCAGCTAGGACAACGAAAGAAGATAAACAAGGAAGCAATTCTTACGATTCACATTCAGAACATCATCTATTTTCATTAATACCACCAACCCCATTCCAAATCACATCAATCCTCGATATATGTAAACTACAGAGGCCCACGATAACCTATTAATATGAAATGACTAATGAATGAGTCGAGCAACTAGGGGAGAAGATACCTCATACACTAACGTTTTCTGAGAACGAGAGAGTAGTAAGAGGAAGTACTTTAGCAGCGGAACTGCATCTGTTGCTGTTGAGGTGTACGCTTATACGGCTGCAATGAACTCGACTCTCCATGTACTCCGGATCCCTGAGGACAATTTCTCGCGAAGTGGCTAGGCTTGCGGTAGACATAACAAAGCCTATCAAGCTGTGAAACTTCTTGATTCTCGGATAAAGTAGGCGGTCCAAGATTAATCTGGTTTTGCGAAGGTTGATTTGGTTCGCTTTGCCTTTTCCTCTCTTGGCTTCGAAAATTCCCTGGCGACGTACTCACTCTAACAGTCGGTTGCCTTTGTGTATTCGAGATTTGCGGCTGGCTAACAATCTGTGGATAGTTTCTCGTGAAATGATCAAGCTTCCCATAAGTAAAACAAGATCTTTGACACCATGGACATTGAGCACGAATATGACCAGACTGACCACAACGATGACACACAATCTGACGTTTGAAGAGAACTCCCGAAGTCCCGGTATGAGAAGGTGGCTTAAGGCCCTGAATAGAGTGACTTGGTCCCTTCAGTTTCCTTCCTCCTGCACTCTGACCACTCCCTGAAGATGAGTTCGCGCTAACGACTCGATATCTAGTGTCCCCCACATTGACATCCCTCTGCGCACCCTCCAGAATCTCAACATCCTTCGCACACTCGATGATCTCAGAAAACATTGCCTCATCCCTAGTACACTGATTCACCTCATTCTCCCCATATGCACTGTGACCCTGGTGATCATGATCCCCGGTCTCACCCCACCTAACTTCACATCTCGAAGACATCTTACTATAAGGGCATAAGAAAGAAAGTTATTAGCTTTAATCACGTTGCTACAAGATGTAAGTCTCCAACCTTTCTAACATGGGCAACAACCCTACGCCACTCTACCGAAATATAAATGCAAAGCTATATCAATGTACTGACCCATTCATGCAAGCACACATGTGTTTTGAAAAACGAATGCAACGATTTTTTGTTTTGAACCCATGAGACTATGTCTCCCCACAGTCTCTAGGTATTCTAAACCTAATGCTCTGATACCAATTTGTCACGCCCTCGATTTTCAACATAAATATATACTCCATTTCAATAAATAACCTTCGCATAATATAGATATTAACCCAAAAGAGAGTTCCCAAATGATCACTTACAAAACCAAGTCCCCAAGTTTTTAAGATTTACAATATTGGCATGATGGCCCAAATTCCATAGTTAGTCAAAGACAGTAAAATTTTGAGATTTGCCTGATATCTAAAGGTAAAGAGTTCAAATGAATTTACGATTACATCTTTTCAAAATATCATATGATGGATGATGGAACCACTTCTCAATGACGGCTTTCAAAAGATATGAAGTCAAGCATGCACACCATGCACTCCGCATCAAGATCCTTGAGATGTACCTGAAATTGATAATAGGTTGAGTTACACTAGCCCAGTAGAGAATTTTATGCTCAAGCTATATGCAAATGCGATGAAACATGCAATAAGAGTGAAAGAGTTCCAACAAACGGACAAGAGATACAAAGGGCACCACAATGAACCGACGAACTACGACCACGAAATTCTATAGGTCTTAAAGATATCCATAACCACTCATACATCAAGCCAGATAACCTACGTCAATTTCTCAAACCATTTTAAGACCTTCAATGAACACCAAAATTAGTTTCCTCATTTCTTACCGTTCGTTATTAATCCCCTTTTCATAAAAAGAACATTCCTTTTTTATTGCCAAAAACAACTTCGAGAAAAACTCTCGACCTCTACGGTCAAGCTCCGTTGATTCGAGCTTGAATACCGTGATTTGTGCCCAAATACCGGAACCGTTGATTCGCTCAAGAATAGCCGAAGGATTTTCATAAAATCCTTTTTCCAAAAACCAAGTTCCTTTCTTTTCAAAAAAACTTTGATAGAATCAAAGATTATCTCTTTCTTTAACGGTCAAAATCTCAAGCCATAAATAGCCCAAACAACAACATAAACTTCTATGATCAACCATAACTTTGTTTATCAAGTAAGACATTTAACTGTATTACCACCCCTTGCATTATAGTGATTTCTCTCTACCTAGGTTTCCGCATTACCACACCTTGCGTTGCAAGACCCTCAATTCAAAATTCACAACTCATACAAAACACACATGCATTATCAATCTATGTACAAGAAGATAACACTTCTTATAGTCACATTCTTTCATTCGTCATCACACAATTTAGTACAAACTCGTAAACAGGTCCCATTGTACATTGATAAATATAAATATTTTAAGTTCACGTTATCCCCCTAAGTTTATCATGGCATCCTTCGTCACATATCGAACCCACAAATGACTCCACGACACACTAACCACTAGGTTCTAAACGAGGATCTATAGAACGAGTGCCAAAGGAACCTAGGATGATCAATCAAGACGAAGCACAGGCATACGAGTTGCCCTATTCTCATCCGACCACTAGGCAATCCCTATCGACCAACTAAATGCCCCACGTCATACCTTATAGTCTATGATACTCGATAACCTCGCTACAATACGTTTTCCAATTTCACTAATCACTACATTGCATCACCGCACCTAACACGTCCACATTGTCCATCCTATCATGCCACGATGATTCCCAAGTACAATCAATCTCATAAGTTGCATTTCGATAAAGTCTTAATCAAGTAAGCTACTACTCTTTCTTTAATGACGGAAGACTAACGGAACGAGGATAGCTTGGGTAAACCAAAGGAAATTCAATTAATCATGCTTGAAATAGGTTAGGAGATGTCAAAAAGGTGTTAGAAATGATCAGGAATCAAAACAGTCGAAGCATAAGTAATGTGGACAAAACTACCCGGAAAGCCAAGAAGTATCGATACAATTATTATTGTATCGATATATGGGAACAACTGGAGTATCGATACAATTATTGTTGTATCGATACGGAGACGTCACGGCAGGTTCTGAAGCTACTGGAATGCAAATTCCTTCAATGTATTGATACACAAATACTTGTATCGATACGGGGACAATACGAGCAGCGATTTTGTGCAGAAATTCAAAGGGCAAACACAACACAACAACCAACGATTCAAGACACGATTTCTACATGAAATCAACTCATAAACACATAACAAGAGCATGAATCCCTACCTCAAAGTTGGAGAGCAAACACGCAAAGAGATCGGGCCACGCGAACCCTTGAACTCAAACTTTGAAATACGCCCAAAATACTCCTCTCCGAGCCAAACCGGACAAGCTACGAACTCAATGGCACGCGAGGAAGGTAGAGAAAGGGTTAAGTTCTTTGGGTTTCGAGCTTTGGTGGTGTTTTTCAGTGGGAGAGCAAGGGAGAGAGAGGGAGCCGAACCCTATATATACTAGAACATACCCAAATCACACTTGCACTCCCTCAACTTCCGGTTCCATCATTTAAACCCCAAATCATATAAACTCAAAAGATTACACACTTTTCAATATTCTAACATTAATAAGAAAGAAAAAAAAACTTTAAACAAATTCAAAAAATATGGGTCTCTACATTTTACGAAACTAATTCCAAGAAGAGATCACGAACTTGTCTATGTTAAATGTTATCCCTTTGAAACCCAAAAATAGATAGAGATAAATCTCAATTTTCATTCATAAATATCAAAAACCGTCTCGCCCTAAGGCTTACAATAACCCTTATAGGTCCATAGAAACCCTAGACGAAATAGGAAGGCAAATAAAGCCCTAACTGAAAGAAGGATGAAAATTGCCAAAAAAGAAAATTTCTAATTTGACTACGAAAATGAAAACTAGAAAGAAATATAAAATTGCCAAAACAGACGATAACTAAAACAGAGTTTCCTACTAATAGTTATAAGCAAATCAAATATTACTATAAATGGCGAAATTGCCCTTTCGGAAGGCTAAACAACATCGAATGGCCGTAAAAGCATCTTTGGTCATCTTCCGAAGGAGAATGAGTATCGATCAGTGGGCTGTTCCGCGTCAACCCTACGGCGCATGGGTCAATCTGCCACTGCTACCCCGCCTTCAATATAGTTGGGCTGTGCCCAGTCCAATTGATCCAAAAATGTAGACGCAACCCAATCTGCATCACATAGGATTCAAGATGGGTGACTCAAGTGGAGAGCCGCTTCTGATGTATTGTGTGATCGAAGGATATCTAACAAATTGAAAGAAATTTTTTATAGAACTCCTATTCGACCAGCGATGCTATATAGGATAGAGTGTAAGCCCATCAAAAAGTAACAAGTGAAGGGTTGCCCAGCGGATCAACTGAACCGTCGAAACTGACCAATCCACCCAAACCAATCCGTTCGTGAACCAAACCGAGGTATGTGACGGATGGATGTGGATGAAAAAAAACAACAATTCGCCGCGAGCGGATCGGATGCAGATTGGATCTGCACAATCCGCTCAAACCACCCAATCCGCCCAAAGTAAAAAATTAAAAAATGTGGGAAAGAGTTAAGCTCCTCACAATAAACTATTAGCCCTACCAAAATAGTACTGGTAAATTCGACAGTACTCCATATACCATACTGCTTGTTATTGACATATAAATTTCAACGTTATGTCAATAAAAAAAATTATTGGCTCATCTTGGGGCAATACAGAGTGATATGATGTTTTATTCTACTTTACTTTTTAAATTTTTGGTATTTATAAAAAATAAATTACAGGCTTAAATCCACCCAAACCACATCCAAATCGATCTGACCGAACAACGCTCACGGACGGGTGGTGGATGAGGTAAGTATGAATGTATGTGTTTTGCTCTCTAATTTTTGGGTTTCAATGAACTTTTTAGAGTAGATATAAATGTGCTTTATTTTAAAAAATGTTACTTGAGTAATGTAACATTTTTGCAGATGCAAAGTTTTCGCTACTACAATAATAGACATGGGTCACACTAAGAAGATTCACAAAGATCACGCGAACTTAGTTATTTTGGATGTCTTCTAAGTGTTTGACACATTAGGTAAAAAAATAATTATATTATTATGGCTTAGCCTTGTCTGAAAAGGATTAAAATCCAATTGGGAAGCCACCATTGAAATTGAAATTCAATATAAACACCAAATCCATGTGAAATGGTAAGTTTATAAATAAAAAAAAATCTAAAGTTTGTCTATAATGTTATAGTATGCAGGTTGTGATAATTTTCATAAAAATACAAAGAGCACACTATAACAAATAACACTATTATCTACTAAATTTACTGGCTAAAACTATATTTTTCGCCCCAACAAAATCCTTTGGTGACCAACAACTAATTTTGATTGGCAAAAGATCTGTTGTCATATTTTAAAATTTTTTTACACAATGTTTAATTATATATGTATTTTTATATATTTTAATATCATGTAATTGCATTTCAAAAAATTCAGTAAATTTTAAGGAAAAAAAAAAGTTTTCTCACTTTAGAAAGTAAGTGTGTGTGTGTGTATATATATATATATTTGTTTTCTTGATGTAACAGAAGTTCTTGGCTAGCTTAGTGGTAAGGGTTTGGGAAATCAACCAAGGGTGCGTGGGTTCGAAACTTGGCAATGACAAGAAAAGATAGTTTAGTAGATACAAAGAAAATATCATGCGCAATGGTTTTGAACTTTCAATCACGGTTATAGATCGTGATCTAAAGTGACATACAAGCACACACAACAGGAGTGATCATTTTGAACTTTTAATCATGTTTATTACCGTAATCTAAAGCATTGGACTTACAATCACACCCAGAAAAGAGAAACGATCACACCCAAGAGAAACAATCACGGTTTATAACCTTGATAAAAGAGAAACGATCACACCTTTTAGCCGTGATTGTTTCTCTCTTTCAATCACGGTTTATAACTGTGATAAAAGAGAGTGACTTACAATCACACCCAGATCTACCACAGTAGCAGGAGCGTGATGAAAAACTTGCAATCACGGCCAATAGTTGTGATCTTTATGATTTATTGTAGTAGTGTTTGGAGGTTTTTTAGATTTTTTTGAAGTACTTAGGCTATTTCAAATCCACCTAAACCGACCAAGCCGAACTGCCTAAACCGCAAACCAACCGACCAAACCGTATAACACTCACAGACAATTGCGGATGGAGAAAACAACTTGGTGGATACAAATCCGCCTAGGAACCGAACCGATCCGCCCAAAACCGAACCGCGAACAACCCTAGATGAGTGCAGCTGAAATGAAGAATTTGAGGTGGATGTGCGGTAATACTTGGTGTTATAGAATTAGAAATGAAACTATTCTTGAGATGATAGGAGTTGTACCTATACAGGATAAGTTGATGAAAAATACATTAAGGTGGTTTGGATAAATTTATCGTAGACCTGGAGATACAGTAGTAAAGAATAGTGACATGATAATAGTGGAGTCGGGTTAGGAAAAGAGAAAGACCTAAACTACTTTTGGATACCGTGGTACGGAATGACTTGGGCTTACTAAATCTAAGTGAAGAGGTAGCCCCACATAGAACTCAATAATAAAAAAACAAGATTCATGTCACTAACCCCAATTGGTTAGGGCACAAGACTAGATTTGGTTTGGAAAGCTACATAAAGGATAAGAAAAAATCATTTGTGACGTACTCCTCTCTCTCTCTCTCTCTCTCTCTCTATATATATATATATATATATATCGGGATGGTTCCAGGGACATTTTAAAAAATATCTAAAAAAACACTCCAAATCTCAATCTCATAGTTTCCGATCAAATTTTGATGATCCGAGCCGTTCAATGTGTGCAGAATGTGATTTTAAAGGTACCGGCGAGAAATCGGCAAAAAAAATAACCGGAAAGTGCTTGTTTTGAGCAGTTTTTAATTGAACCGTTCAATAAAAAATTGTTCGGAACTGTTCGGATCAAGCCCTTCCCAATCATTTTTTTTGCTGATTTCTCACGGGTACCCTTAAAATCACGTTCTGATCACATTGAGCGGCTCGGATCATCAAAATTTGATCGGAAACTATGAGATTGAGATTTGGAGTATTTTTTTAGATGTTTTTATAGATGTCCCCGGAACCGCCCCGTATATATATATACACACACACATACATACACACAGAAATGTAGTTAAATTCAAAAGTACTTAAGGTCGATCGGTCAAAATCATGACCATTGTCCCGTGCATCGAACATGTCAATCAATCAATATCAATACATATTCTATACAAATTAAGGCATGGAAACGTTTCCATGCATTGAACATGTCAATCAATCAATCAATACCAATTCTTGAATTCTACACAAATCTGATGAAGAGAATTCTCTGATAGACAAGAACTTGGAAAAAGGAACATTAATTTACTTTAAGTTAAAACATATCTAAATCAACTCACACCCACGTAAGATGATTTTATATATGTTGGTTCTGTGTAATTCTTTTTCCTCTCTCTCACTATTGTGTGTTTGATTTCATCACAGCCACAGGTGATTGAAGGAAAATGACTAGGGAAAAATAATAGAATGCATGTTATACAAAGTAATGCGAATAATTTTAAAGGTTAAGTGACTTGAGAAATAAATGTGCATATCATTTTTTCCCTTATAATAAAACTGTTTTTCCATTCCTATTTGATGAGTACCGCTATGATTTCTTCTTCGTAAATTAGACACTTCCCTATCAAAGTGATTTTAAACTAGCGTTATGCGCGTTCGATGCACAAAAATAGAAAAAACACATCGTGGACTCTTTTTTGTTACTCCTGTATCGAACGGGCACAACGCTAGTATATACCTGTGCGCATTGGCGGAGCTACTAAGGGGCCCGGTGGGGCTCGGCCCCCACCACTTTTTTTTTTTGAAAATAAATTTCTTTTGTGCTTCAATAGTGTGTGTGTATACATATTTTTTCAACGTAAAGGCTGTCCAGGCCAGCTTAAACATGCACCTTGATTATTCTCCTCCCCGGATGGGTCGAGGGCATGCCATCCACACTGGGGTTAGGGGATTCACAAGAAATCTCTCTTGCAGCCTGGCCCCAAATTCATATTTGCCTTCTTGTATTTCTGGACTAACTTTTTTATTCACATAAATATTATATTTCATCTATATCAATTAATTATTGAGGAAGCTTTGAATAACGACATTTTATTGGTCAACTACGTAAGTTCTGCATACTAATTTTTTACATTTACATAATAAACTTTGGATAAAATTTAAATTTTAGTCAAAGTTTATCATGTAAATGAGATCGTGCAGTAATGACACTGCATGTTTTCTAATGATATGATAGCATGCAACAATACTCAAAATTAATTTTTTATTTTATCCAAACCGTTCAATAAAAATTTAGAATGACTGTATTTAGTGTTGAAAAATTGCCGAACAAAATTCTTTTTATAGTTCGGCCCCCTCCGATCTCATTTCCTGGCTCTGCAGCTATCTCTGTGTACGTCTTCATCTTATTTCGGCTAAATAAGCCAATGTGGCTTATTTTTTGTCCTTATTCAAAAAAATTTCGCATTTTTTAGTTTTTCGTCGATTTTTTGAGGATTATTGCTTCATCATGACGAGAGAAATCTAAAAAGTACAAAATTATGATCGAAATCCAAATTTTTTTTGAATAAAGACGAAAAATTGGCTTATTGGCTTATTTTCGTCTTTATTAAAAAAAGATTTTTATCGTAAGTTTTTACTTTTTAGATTGCTCCCGTCATGACAAAGTAATAATCCTCAAAAAATCGACGAAAAACTAACAAATGCGAAATTTTTTGAATAACGACAAAAAAATAAGCCACATTGACTTATTAAGCCGAAATAAGCCCCTCTCTCTCTCTCTCTCTCTCTCTCTCTCTCTCTCTCTCTCTCTCCAAGTTCACGAAACATATCACATAATTTATCCTTTTTTTTCCCTCCAAAAACATCACACATAATCGGTCGTTAAAAGCTGGAACACCTTGTACCGACCTAGCACAAATAGGTTTGTACTAATATTAATAATGGCAGCGGCCGGTGGACACAAGGGTTTTGACTTTTTTTTGGTAAAGAGTGCTCAAAAAGATGTTTGTGTTGCAAAATGAATGAGAAACTGTTTAACCGAAAGGGTTTGGGCATGTTAGGAGCCGGCTAGGGCTATCAAAGCTAGTTTTCCAAAAATGCTAAAGGAACTTTATTTTCTTTTACAAAATACAAAGAAAAATAAACCCCTTTAGCAGTTTTAAGACTTTTGGGAAACTAAAGCCTAAAGCCTAAAGTCCGTAAGTTTGTAGGCTACTAGATTATTCCGGGTAGGAGCCGGAAAGTCCTAAGGGACTCTTCACTCGCCACCAGCTGCGATATGTACGTCTGGCGTAAGTTCCTCTAGCGAGGTAGTCACTATTCCGGAATAATCCATAAGGACCATAACCAAAGTCTCATCAAGGTACAAGTCAAATAATCGGCGCTCTCCGCACAGCATCTGATTCACTATAGGACTTCTATTCCAAAGATGTTTGAACTTTTGCAACCATATTTAATTTCATCCGGTACCTTCGCCAACGATACTACCACGTAGGTACGTGGTAATTGTAGTGGGCCGAAATATCCGAGGGGTTCAAAGGGGTCAACAGGATGACCTTGTGGGCCCACAGTCCAGTTGTCTCAGTTCGTCTGTATGAGAAAAGTCAAACGTAACACGTCATCCCAGTTACTCACCGAACGCTAGTCGGTCTTGTGGACGTCCGCCGAGCGTAAGCTGGTTCTCCGAACGAAATCATAACGCCCTTGTTCGGCACCAGTCTTGTTTACTCGGATGGGCGTCCTCCATGTTAGAAGGAATGGTTTGGCGAGCAGGTCTTGTACTCGGCCGATCTTCTGCTCGGAGGGGTTCCTCGGCTGATTAAGGCGGCGGTGGAACGTTCTAGAAGCTTCTACTGATAGAGGCGAAGATAAGCACGCTCACCTTTCTGATAACCGATTTGACGTTTCTGACATTGACCCACATGGGTCCACATGGGTCTGCAGGTCTTGAAAGACGATATCCATCGAGTGCCTCTAACATATGACGTCATCCGAGCGTAGAAACGCGCGTGCAGTACACTCCCTCCTTGCTCGACACTCCAGGTCTCCGCCTATAAATAGCAAAGTACCCCTTATGGGGAAAAGGTCAGACTTCTTCTCCCCTAACATATCTTTCCTACCAAACTCCTTCTTCTTCCTCCCTCCGATTCTAACTAGATCGTCGGATCTTCTACCCGGAGGAACACCACCTTCCGGTTTGCAGGTACACGGCGGCGCTGGTCAAGATTGTCACGGTTCAAGCAACAAGAAAGGATTCAGGAGGTTCAAGGATAAATCACGCCCCCACAATTGGCGACTCTGCTGGGGATCGAACAAAGCTTTCCTAGCAAACACAGTGGGCCGTGGTCCATCTCAGGCCTCCTCCTCTCTCCACCGTACACCACCCATTCAGGTTATGGCACAACGTCTTCCCCCGCCAGTCCCGGAGAACTTCACCCTCGGTTTAGCTGGGTTTGGCTCTATAAATGCTGACCCTAGCCAAACCGCAAGAACCACCTTGCCGGTCTCACGGCAACTCTCCTATCCCTCAACCGAACTTGAGGTTGCCCTGGCAGAGCAAAAACGTCAGGCTGCGGTGATCGCACTCCTCCAACAACGGCTTGAAGAGCGGGACGAAGGCGTGGCCACGACTCCTGTGCATGGCCACCCTGCCGAACCGAGTCGACCGAAGAAAACTCACAAGCGTAGTAGGAAATCTCGCCAGGCGCACGCGTCCGAAGGTGCCCCATCCGAGCAACGTACTGTTTTTGATCGGCTCGAACACGCTCCCAGGGTCCAACCTACGGCTTCTCGCCTACGGTTGGAGAGTATCGTTCTCAACGAGAGCACTCGCTCTTCGGCGACGAGCTCTACAGCAGGTACACGCAGGATGGAAGCTTCTGGGAGAACGTACAATGCTTCTCGATGGCACCAGGAGCACGCGGATGAAAAAAGACCTCTGGACCTCAATGATCAACCTCGGCGAGTTCGGACGAGCGAACACCCCAAGCGATCCGAGCAGTCAAGGTCCCGCACGGAACGTAACCCAGGTGGACGACGCCCAGCTGGCTCGTCTAGCCACCGCCGAGCAGAAAGTGGGGAACGACAGAGGTAGGATAACACCATTGTTCTGTACGAGCAATTTACAGGAATGCCTACGATATACCAACCTGTCGACGAAGATTCCGATACTCGGCAAGTTCGTCTCGAGGATCCAAGAATCGAGCAACGGGAACGTTCGGAAGGTATTAGGCCTCAGCGGCGAGAGCAGAATAGGCGGCCGCGACATCACCACACGGAACCTCAGGAAAATCGAACAGACCGCCACGAAGCTCCTCTACCCATTATTCCGAGCGTCTTGGAGCCAGACGATAACTCCAAGCTCGGTAAGGCTAAGGCCTCACCCTTCATCGAAGCCATACAACAAGAGCGACCTCCGGAGCGTTTTATCTTGCCGAAGCTCAAGCGTTATGAGGCCAAGGAGGACGCAGTCGCGTTCGTCTGCCGGTTCCAACAAACGATGAGCCTCCACAACTTCTCCGACGCACTTATGTGTAAAATTTTTTCTCTTACACTGAGTGAGCCAATAATGTTGTGGTACAATCAGCTCAAGCCCAAATCCATTAAAGGCTTCAACGAGTTGGAGTTGGAGTTGGAGTTCACCAAGCGATTCGTAACGAGTAACATCCAGCCAAAGACACTCTCAATGCTGGTGAATATGAAGAGGGCACTAGGCGAAACCCTTCGGTTATACACCGAGCGATATTGGGAGGTTTATAACCTCATTCCTGATTGTGATCAAAGCGTAGCGGCCGAGTCATTTATGAACGGGTTGGATCCAACCTCGGCGATGTTCAGAGATTTATCCCGGAACCTGCCGAAGACAATTGGAGAGCTTATGGTGATCATCAAAAATGATTGTGTACATGAAGAGGCGGTGGCCGAACGTAATGCCTCGAAGGGAATAGACGCAGCGAAGACAACTGCTGCTGCTAAAAAGCAAGTAGTTAATGTTCGGCAGGGACAAACAAGCCAAAATGGCGCTGGAACGAGCAAGACGAACAATCGGAACAAGCCTCCCCAACACCCGCAGCAACAACTTCAGTGGCAGCAAACGAGGAGGGAGCCGAGGCCGGAAGAGTACGTTGCCGAGCGTACTGCCTTCACTGAGCCAATCTACAAATTGTAGAGCATCATTGGACAAATGCCGTTCTTCGTTTGGCCGACGGGGTTCCTGGGGACAGCAGGCAATGGCCCCGGGATGTGCACGTTCCACAAAGAGCGAGGCCATTACACCACCCAATGCCAACCGTTCAAATGCTACCTAGAGGAGCTTGCGACAGCGGGGAATCTTAATCAGTGGATCGATCTTCGGCGAAATCCACTGCCCCCTCCTCCGCCTCCTCTAGCTGGGAATCTCGTTGGGGTCATCCAAGGCATTGTATCCGAAGGAAGAGCGGCCGAGCTATACTCCGAAATCGACAGAGCAGTTGCTGCCTTGGCCGTTTGCAACATTGGAATCTCACCGAAGAGAAAATGGGTTGATCCTAGCCTTGATGGCCCGGTAACCTTCACATCCGAAGATTTGCAAGGGGTTCAAATGCCACACACCGACACTCTCGTCGTCTTGGTTACAGTTGGGACTTCCACTGTTCAACGAGTGCTAATAGATCAGGGTAGCTCGGCTGAGGTTATGTTCTATTCTACGTTCAAAAGCCTCGGTCTCAAGCCGAGCTAGCTTCGGACAGCAAGCACATCCCTCGTTAGCTTCACCGGAGCACCTGTGTGGCCTCAGGGGCTGATCACTCTTCCTGTGCGAGCCGGCTCCCAAGTGATTGGTGTCGAATTTGTGGTGGTTAGCTCTCCTAGCCCCTACAATATCATCCTCGATCGAATCTGGCTACACGAAATGAAGGCGGTCGCCTCTACCCTCCACCAGATTATGAAATTTATCGGCTGGAATGGAAGGCAGGAGAGCCTTCGGGGGGACCAAGTCCAGTCGAAGAAATGTTATGTCAGTACAGTGACTAATGAGCAGAGCTTCTTGGAGGTACAATGCGTTGAAAGGGCTGACATTCCCGAACCCGAAGAAGTGGGATTGCCTGCCGAGCAAAGGTCAACCGAAGAACTCGTGCGGATGCCAATCACCGAGGATGGGGGAAGGTACTTCCTCATCGGCAATTCCTTGAGTGACTCCGAGCGTATGGACATGTTCAATTTCCTAAAAACGAACATGGAAGTATTTGCTTGGACTCCTCAGGAAATGCCCGAGGTGGATCCGTCCTTCGCCTCCCACTCACTCAATGTGGATCCGAACCGACGCCCGGTGGTCCAGAAGGTTCGTCGCTCGGCGGCCTTACATGTGGAGGCAGTCATGGGCGAAGTGGATCAACTGTTAGCAGCTGGAGCCATTCGGGAGATATTATACCCGACTTGGTTCGCTAACCCCGTCGTTGTTCCGAAGAAGAATGGGAAGCTCAGAGTCTGCGTTGATTACACCAATCTCAACGACGCTTGCCCAATGGATCGATTCCCGCTCCCTCGGATAGAACAAATGGTGGACGCAACTGCTGGATACGAGCGATTGAGCTTCATGGACGCCTACCGGGGCTATCATCAGATTGCCCTTGCCAAAGGTGATCAAGAGAAGACGGCGTTCATCTCTCCCCGAGGAACGTATTGCTATAACGTCGTTCCTTTCGGATTAAAGAATGCAGGAGCAACCTTCCAACGAACAATCACTAAGATGTTCCTCCTCAAGCTCGGCAAAACTCTGGAAGCATACATTGATGATATGGTGTGCAAGAGCAAGCTCGGCGTTGATCATCTTCGGGATCTTGGAGAAATCTTTGACATCCTTAAGGAACACCGGCTCCGACTCAACGCCGAGAAATGTGCGTTCGGAGTAGGTTCGGGAAAGTTCCTCGGATACATGGTGAGCCGCCGAGGGATAGAAGCTGACCCGACCCAGCTTACCGCCGTGCAGAACCTCCGAGCTCCAACTACAATCAAAGAGGTTCAACGACTGACAGGGATGGTTGCAGCGTTGAATCGATTTATTCGACGTTCGAGTGACCTTTGCAGGCTCTTCTTCCAAGCCATCAAGACTAGTCGGCGTAGGTTTGTGTGGAGTGAAGAGTGTGAGCAGGCTTTACAATCTTTAAAGGATTACCTTGCCCACGCACCGCTCCTCGTCACCCCCGAACCCGACAAAGATCTGTATCTTTATCTTGTTGTTTCGGATCATGCGACGAGTGTTGTGCTCGTTCGGAAAGAAGGAATGGACCACTTGCCGATTTTCTTTTCGAGCAAGACGATGACGGACTCTCAGACGAGGTATCTGCCTATGGAGAAGTTGGCTCTAG
Organism: Rhododendron griersonianum; assembly: GCA_018127125.1. Classification (NCBI taxonomy): domain Eukaryota; kingdom Viridiplantae; phylum Streptophyta; class Magnoliopsida; order Ericales; family Ericaceae; genus Rhododendron; species Rhododendron griersonianum. The sequence goes on along the minus strand of CM030791.1, from coordinate 24,441,955 downwards.
CGCTCGTTTCGGCTAAAACGAGCTCTATGCCCTACTTCCAATGCCATAGGATCGTGGTTCTCACTGAGTTTCCTCTCAAGGCCGTTCTTCGAAAGACCACCTCCTCCAGCAGGATCTTGAAGTTCTCTCAAGACCTTGCCAACTATGACATTCAGTTCGAGCCGAGGACTGCAATCAAGGGCCAAGCTTTAGCTGACTTTTTCGCCGAGCTAAAGCCTAGGCTGAAGGACGAGGAGAACGCGTTGACAACTGCTGCTGAAGAGGCTCGGATAGCTAAAGAGGAGGAATTCGTTGAGTGGAGCAATCCTCCCCCCGAGTCTCTTCGGGCTCAGTTCACCTTGGGAACGAAGAAGCCGAGGAAGGAGTGGAAGTTGTTCTCCGGGGATGCTTGGAGGATGACGGAGCCTCGAACATCCACGGGGGTGGGGCTGGCATTGTTCTCGTTTCTCCGGCTGGAACGGTCCACGAGAGTTCGGTCACCATCGGCTATTCCGCCACGAACAACGAAGCCGAGTACGAAGCTCTCATTGCTGGGTTGAAGCTTGCTCTTCGGATGGAAGCCGACTCGGTCCATGTCTTTTGTGATTCCAGGCTGATTGTGGGCCACCTTAACGACGACTATCAGGCTAAGGATGAACGGATGAATGCTTACGTCAGTCATGTTCTTTCTCTGCTAAAACAGTTTGGCCGCGTTGAGATAGAGTGGATCGCTCGGGAACATAATGCACATGCTGATGCTCTGGCAGGTCTTGCCTTGGTGTACCGAACTTCGGGCAGTCGCACTATTATTTTTGATGAGGTCGAATCACCGAGCTTCGAACCTCTTACCTGCTCGGTTAATGTTATCACCTTCGGTCCAAGTTTGATGGATCCCATTGTCGCTTATCTGAAGCATCAAACCCTCCCCGAAAACAAAAAGGAAGCTCACCAAATTCGCTGCCGAGCAGCAAACTACTTCCTTGATCCGAGTGACAATCTATACCGCCGAACATTCATCGGTCCGGACTTACGCGTTGTGCATGAGGATCAAGTTCAGGGCATCCTGGACGAGCTTCATTCGGGAAGCTGTGGTGGACATTCGGGTGGCCCAACGATGGCCCAACGAGCGTTAACACAGGGCTATTGGTGGCCAAAGATGGTCAAGCAATCCGAGGAATATGTGAAGCTCTGCGTTCAGTGTCAGAAGCATGCCTCCATCCCTCACCAGCCAGCATTTCCTCTCAAGATGATCACTAGTCCTTGGCCGTTCGCTGTCTGGGGCTTTGATATAGTGGGCAAGCTGCCGAACACACTAGGGGGATTTGAGTACATGCTCACTGCTACCGATTTATTCACAAAGTGGGTTGAAGCTTCTCCATTGGTGAAAACTACAGCTAGTGATGTCGAACGCTTTATCTGGAAAAACATCATCTCCAGGTTCGGGGTGCCATATGCAATTCTTTCGGATAACGGTTCCCAGTTCGTTATTCGGCGATCCAGAACTTCTACCGAGAGCATCATATCACCATTCATACTTCGTCCGTCGCTTATCCCCAAGGAAATGGCCAAGCTGAAGCTTCGAACAAGGCTATTACTCGGGTGCTGAAGCGCCGTCTGGACTGCAAGCTCGGCAAGTGGGTTGATGAGCTGCCTCACATTCTGTGGAGCTACCGTACTACTCCTCGGCGCTCCACGGGCCGAACGCCGTTCTCCATGGCGTATGGAATGGAGGCGGTCCTGCCCCTCTCTACCCTTATACCTATCGTTCGGTCTGAAAATTTCAATCCAGTGGACAATAATGCTTTAGTGGGTGCGGAGCTGGACTTTGCCGAAGAACTTCGGGATAATGCCAATCTTCGGCACGCTGCCTATCAACAAGAGGTTGCTCGAGGATATAACAAGAACGTTCGGGCTTGGCCGTTTAACGTCGGTGACTTGGTTCTTCGGATGGTCGTCGAGGCGAAGAAGTTGACAAAGTTCAAGGATCCCTACGAAGGCCTTTACCGAGTGGTGCAGAAGATTGGGCACGGCGTCTATAAGCTCGCCGAGATGGATGGTACGCCCATCGCAAACCCATGGAACGCCCAAAAACTTCAGAAATTCCATGGGTAGCCTCGGCGGATCTCCATCCTATTGAATTTTGGTTTGTTTTGTTCGGTGTTGTAAGCCTTCGGGCATTTTCTTTTGTTAATGAAAATTTTATTTTTACATTCTTGTCTCTTCGGATTACACGCTCGGTTAATTGGGTATACTATCTCGCCCACGTTCTTCGGGATTTGGCACTTCCACCCTATGTCTGTTCGGATACTCGATTTGGGCGAAATTCTCTAAGCCTCGGTTCTCCCCATCATTGGGGCTCGGCACTCTATGTTCTTTTGTTTACCCACTTTCCTGCCTTCGTGTCTTCCTGCTTCTTCTTTGGTAAAACACTAAGGCAGGGGGGCTCCTATGGGTAAACATGAGACTGCAAATGAACAAGTGAACAAATTCGCATGATTGGGAGGCATCCATCGTTCGGACCCCCGAGGAAACTAATTTGTATGATAGGGAGGCATCCATCGTTCGGACCCCTTAAACATGTTCAGTTGGACGAGCAATTATACTTGTGATTATTTGTGTAAACTGATACGCGTTTGTGGGCATTTAAAGAACATTAAAACATTATAAAATGCTAAAGGCACATGCACTGAACACAAATACTTGAAAAAACTTGCAAATTACTAATATGAAATTGTTGCAAAAAGTGCATTCACCGAGCACAAACACTTGAAAATTTTCTAAACAATGTCGCCAGGGCATGGCGGGTGGTGCATCGTTCGGTGCCATCCCTGGACAACCTTACCGAGGAGTGGCCATGGTAAATCGTTCTTGGCCACCCTCTACCTGTGTTAATTACATAACTACGGTTCGGCTAAAGCCAATTGTTCGGCGCCGACCGTTCCTAATAAAATCTCTAACATCCAAATTACTAAAACAAAAATGAAAAAATAACAAGTCTTATGCATCGGGAGTGGGAGTGACTGAGGGAAGAGTGGTGGAATCTTGTTCTGGAATTGCAGTGCTCTCCTGCTCGGTTGGGCTTATCACAGCCTCGTTGACAATGGGCTCTTCGGCCGCAGCTTCGTCAGCAGGAAGGGGAGGCACTTCGATGAGGCTCCGGCGTTCATCATCAGGTTCAATACCGGCCTCATCAAAACCCATATTGAATCCGAGCTTGAAGCTTACTCGGTGTTGCGCCTCCCTCATTTCAGTTCGAAGGCCCATAATCTGATCCGCAGAGTCTTCCTCAGCTTGGTAGTACCCCTTGTCGAACTCCTCCTGGAGCAACTTCTGCATCTCTTCCTCCATCTCCTTCATCCCCAGAGCTTGTCCTTCTTCCAAGCCCTCACCCTTGCCTTCGGCCCTCGTTAGCTCGGCAGCGTCTTGGAGGCCCCTCACCAAATCGTTAAGAGTTTTGATCTGGGCCTCCTGGGCTCGGCGGACACCCTCGGAGTGGTCCAGATTCTTCTTGTACTCATCCGCCGTCATCTGGCCGAGCTCCACCTTCTGCTTCAGCAATTTTGTCTGCTTGTCATGCTCGGTGAGGTATAGCTGGGCACTCATGATTGATTGTGTTGCCTGAAAATGGAGGAAATATGAGTAATCCAAGGTGCGGAAGTAGATATGTACAAAGGAAATAAATAACGAAAAGAGTTGGACTTACTCTCCCAACATGAAAGTAGTAATCATTCAATGCTGTCTTCAGTGACGGGGGAGCAACGATATCCTGCGGAAGCATAAGCCCCGAGTGCAGCATGAAGGCGAGGGAGGGGTCTTCCTGAAGGCTGTCAGATTTGAGGATCCGTTTCTTGTCAGGAGTGACGAAGTTCGGTATCCATGGACTCTCAGTATCCGAAAGAGCTTTTGCCTCTCCCTCGGCCGCCTTGTTTTTCTCCTTCTCCTCTACCCTCGGAATGCCAACCCCGGATGACTTGCTGGCATGGGATTTGGTTCTCTTCGGCAGCGGTGGAGCGTCCTCAGACGAGTGAGTAGAGGAAGGAGGCCGCTTTTGTGCCTGAGGAAGAATGGGGCTGCTCTTGCTCGGAGTCGAACCTGAAGCCCCAGGGGCACCGTCCTTCTTCTGCTTGGCCATTTGTCTCGCCTCGTCATCTAGCCTCTTCTGTAACACGGCCTTCTTGCTTCGGGGAGGCATCGTCTCGTCTTCGGGGAAGGGTTCGTCTTCGGTTGGCACTCTTATTTGCCCTTGGAGCGGCTTTTCTTTGCTCGGAAGGAGTTCTTCGGGGAGCACCACCGTTTTTTCCTTCTCCACCACCTTTCTTCGGATTCTTCCCCCGTAAGATGGGTCGTACTGAAGGATTATTGGAGCGTCTCTTTCTCCACTCGGAATCGTCAAAAGGGTCGAAGCAAGCTCGCACCCTCTCGCTAACCTTAACAGGTCTTTGTTGAGCTTCGAAGTATCTGCCGAGGTTAAAAAGTTAAACAAATTATGAATGTCATTTGCAAGTTGAAAAACAGTGGATAACATTACAAGAAGAAATAGAAAACGAACTAAACAGTGCAAGATGCTTACAAGGATCTCCCCTGTGGGTTGCAATCTCGAATTGCCCATACTCATGTGGGGGGTATTGAAAGTTGCCCCGGACTTCGACGTAGTCCAAAGCCCACTTCTCCGAGTCATACATTCCCTCGGGAATGATCTTTTTCATGTTTCTCCGAGAGCACAAGAAATATCGAGAACGTTTAACGTTCCTCGACATCATGTAGTTCTCGAAGAGGTGGTGAGCCTCCAGGTGGAACATCTTCACTTCGGCGAGTTTAATCACCGAGTGAATGATGCGGTAGGAGTTCACGCTCAGTTGGCACGGCGTGAGGCTGAATTGATGCAGGATCTGTCTCAAGATCTTATGCATTGGGAACCGAAGCCCTCCCTCGGTGATTGCCATCAGAGGAACCGTGACGTGTTCGTCACTGAACAGGATTCAGGGCCCTTCGACGGGAGTAATAACGACGTCGTTCGGGATTTTGTAAGCTCGCCGAAAGAGGTCTTGATCGTAAAAACAGTCCCAGTAGGGGCAAGGATCTTTTCCTGTTTGGTCAGGAATCAAGTCGGGGTCCAGGGGAGCGATCTTCCTTTTGACCTTCTTCTTCGGCGCTTTGGAAGACGATTCACCGAAGATCATAGCCTCCTCTTTTGGGTGACTAGACGAAGCGACAGGGGTGTCTCTCTCGGATCGGCCCTCGTCGCCCCCATCCGCAGTTTCTTCTTCCACGTCCTCTTCTTCTTCGTCTGGGTCCTCTCCAGCGTTTTCCGAAGAATCGTCATCAATCTCGACGATATCAGGGCCCACTGACCGAAGAGGGGCCACGTTCGAGGGGAAGTCGATCCCCTCGATTCCGACGTATGGGGATCCAGATACCACGCGGTACTTCCGAGCCTTGGCTCTAATTGCTTCGGCTATTCGGGGGTCCATCTCGCCGAAGCCTGGAGCCTTGGAATCGGTCGAACGATAAGACTCTCCCGAGGAAGTTGACGACGACTCCATACCTAAAACAAGTGCATGGGATAAGACCGTTAGCGAAGGGCAAGGTCATTGCTCCTAAAGGTGCCTAATTTCAGTGCCCTATGTTGACCGAACAAACATGCCAATCCCGAACGACTACGTGTCGAGAGGGGATTCCGAGCACAGTTATGCTTCGGAAGCCGGTGTGGTTGATTATTTATTCGGTATTGCGTTTGGAGAAATTTTTGGTTAATTGTTCTTCGGAGTTGATTTGTGTTCGGAAGAACACGGGTCGAAGATGTTCATGGGCTCGGAAGAACGCATGAACATGTTCAACCTGTTCTACAGCGTACAGAAACGAGAACGGGTGAAACGGGGAGGAAAAACCCACTTTTGTGGTCAAAACATGCTCAAAAGACGATGAAAATGTAGGAAAGCATCAAGAGAAGCAGAATATACCTGAATATCAAGAGAAATCTGTGATTCGTGGTGTTGATCTTCAGATTTCAGGCGATGTTGGGGTGAGAACCGTCGAGGAGCAGTTGAGGCGTCTGATGGAAGGAGAGAAAAAGTGATTTTCTCTCTCCTTCCACCCCTTTTATACCAAGAGGAGAATTCGAAACGGCGCAGGGCCCCCAGCCGTTGGATTGGAGCGGGAGATTGATGCTCCGCGCGATGACTGACACGTGGAGGTCTTTGTACAACGCCGTTTCGCTATCCAATGAATTGATGACACTTATCAAATTTGAAATCGGCGGTTTTAGAAGCATTAAATGCGGGTTCAGAGTTTGTCTGCTTCGGGTTACGCGAACGGCTAATGTTCGGCAGACTTCTGCGTTCGGCCTGGGAGGAAGTGAACGAGGCGTCGATTGTTAGGACAAGCGTTGTTCGGCCACTATTGTCAACTCCTCATTTCTTCGAACTACACAAAGCAGGAGTTGAGGGGCTATTGTAGTGGGCCGAAATATCCGAGGGGTTCAAAGGGGTCAACAGGATGACCTTGTGGGCCCACAGTCCAGTTGTCTCAGTTCGTCTGTATGAGAAAAGTCAAACGTAACACGTCATCCCAGTTACTCACCGAACGCTAGTCGGTCTTGTGGATGTCCGCCGAGCGTAAGCTGGTTCTCCGAACGAAATCATAACGCCCTTGTTCGACACCAGTCTTGTTTACTCGGATGGGCGTCCTCCTTGTTAGAAGGAATGGTTTGACGAGCAGGTCTTGTACTCGGCCGATCTTCTGCTCGGAGGGGTTCCTCGGCTGATTAAGGCGGCGGTGGAACGTTCTAGAAGCTTCTACTGATAGAGGCGAAGATAAGCACGCTCACCTTTCTGATAACCGATTTGACATTTCTGACATTGACCCACATGGGTCCACATGGGTCTGCAGGTCTTGAAGGACGATATCCATCGAGTGCCTCTGACATATGACGTCATCCGAGCGTAGAAACGCGCGTGCAGTACACTCCCTCCTTGCTCGACACTCCAGGTCTCCGCCTATAAATAGCAAAGTACCCCTTCTGGGGAAAAGGTCAGACTTCTTCTCCCCTAACATATCTTTCCTACCAAACTCCTTCTTCTTCCTCCCTCCGATTCTAACTAGATCGTCAGAGCTTCTACCCGGAGGAACACTACCCTCCGGTTTGCAGGTACACGGCGTCGCCGGTCAAGATTGTCACGGTTCAAACAACAAGAAAGGATTCAGGAGGTTCAAGGATAAATCACGCCCCCACAGTAATATCACTAGATTCATCACTCAAAAAGATTGAGTGAATGCAGTACTCATATGTGGATCATTGTGCAAGTGAAAAACATGGAGACCTACCCTACCAAAATCTATATTTGAATTATTGAGAAATGTTTTTTGATTGGTTTTACGTTGCAATCGGAAGCGTTGGATTTCATTTTCAAATTAAGAGAGACTGACAATGGCTCGGTTCTACTACTACGACCTCGTACGCTTTATGGGCATGGGTCTCCCCTTTCCATCGATCTGTGCATATATAGGTTATAAACGATCTAGTATTATCTATCAACTACACCTACGGTTGGCATTTACACCATTCGCTAATGATCTTGTTTGTCGGTGGTAGGTGGAGGGTGGCAGGCAAGGGATGCCGACATGCACATGCCGTGTGCTCGTGCCTGCAAGGGATAATCGAGGAAGAAGAGTGTTATACATCTTTTTTGTTTTTTTTTTGAGGTGACAATCTCAACTCATATTTTTTAACCCGTTCAAATTCGCCTACTTATAACACAACTCAATCCGCTCATATTTACTTGGATTTAAATGGGTTGAAAGTAAATTCAATATGGGCTAGAGTTAAAAATGGCCAAACACATCTTTCTCTCTCGCGCACGACTCTCTCCCGTCTTTCTCTCATTCTCTCACTACACTACTACAATTCCCCCTTTTACTGGCCCCTTGAATGGACCATGTGCGAGATATAGGGCTGGAAAAATGATTCAGTGCTTTACAATTGATAGTCCGTGATATCTTGGATGCACAACTTAAATTCATTTGACCAATGTTTCATTTCGACACCGCATAAAATTTGACTTTGCCTTTTTTTTTTTCCGTCAAAGCATCCAAATACCAACTCCGATAACTCAAAAATAAAACATAAAATAAAACTACAAGTAACAATATAAATAGACTCAGTAAGAATAAATTAGGAGAGCTTATGCAAATATTTTTTTTATTATAAACGAAAAAGGTTCGAAATCTTTGATATCAGTGATTTTTATCTTAACTCTTTTTTTAAAACTTTTTGGTCCATATAACATATTTGAACAAAATTGAACTTGCATCATTTTTTTCTTAGGTGAGAGCAAGTTTTTGAGTCTCAGTCAAGATTGCACTCGCATCCTTTTTTACTAGCTTATGTGAGAGCTCACTCCTAAGTCTCATCGCACTCACATTCTCGGTCCTTATTTTATGCTCTTATTTTTTTGCCTTGAATTTGCTATCCACCAGTTTAAATTTGTGTAGACACCCTATTTTAGACTTTCCGGATTAGTTTACTTACGGTATTTGATTCTCCGATGATGAATAAGATCAAGAGCATCCCGGGAATGTTATTGTGTTTAAGCTTTGACCGCTTGAAACCCTTTAAACCTAACCTAAAAAGCCTCAACCAATCCTTACCTGCATACGCTGGTCCCACACCAGCGTGCGCCGATCCACTTGCCACGTGTCAGTCATCGATCAGTTTTGACCATTGACTAGGCTTGGACCCGCGCACGCAGGTCAACTACCTGCGTATGCCGGTCAAACCTTGTCCCATCACCTTTATGCAACCATGATCTTACGACTTTTGTGGCACCCCTACACTCTGTTTATTCGTTTGAGAAGCAATCTCGGGGCAGAGGATGTTCCCTCCTCCTCTCACATGCCTCCCATCACCTTGTCTTCTTCATTTAATGAAGGAAGATGTAACACCCCGACTCCTCAAACACCACGACCAAGACATACCAAAATCGGGATGTTTTACGCCACCAACTCAATAAACAACAAACAACTAACGAATGCCATCACCCACTTCCTTAATACTTGCATAATTTTTACAAAAACTCACACCTCGTACTTTTCTCTCCTTGTCTCACGTCGAGCTCGGCTCTCACCTAAACCATTCCCCCCACCGAGAATGGAAGTGAAAACTGAAAAGGGTATCCCCCCTCCCTCCCTCCCTCTCGTCCATTTGTAATGGTAAAATCCTCTGTCCTTGTAATCCTCGTCATTCAAAATAAGACACCACCACGTCACACGTGGCCCTTTCTTTACTGCTCTCACTTGCAAGTATAACCACTCCATTTGATAGTCTAGTCTACTTGTTTGTCTTATTTCTAACTTTGTTTGCTATTCCTTTGTCTACTATCATATGGTATATATGAGCATATCTATTACTCTTTTGTCATGTTTCAAGCTTACTAGCTTCCCACGTACACACACCCTCACCTAAAGCTTACATACAAGAATCAATATTTTTAATATACGAGATATTATAGAAGACTTCCTTGCCAAGCCAACCAACCACCTTTGGCTGGTTACATTCCATATATCCCCTATATATACCTCCTTTTTTTGGCCTTTCAAATGGTTACAAGGTTACAAGCTTGGTTACTAAGTTGGTTCAAAAGATATCAAGCTACCTGTCACGCCCTCGATTTTAAACATAAATAATAATAACATTTGATAATTTAAATCCTCACAGGAGTTACAATTAATAACCCAAAAGATAGTTCAGTCCCCAATTCTATAAGTTTGCCCAATCAATTACAGAGTTCCAAAATACATAAAATCAATACAATGTGATTTGTTTTACAAAGATAATGAAGTACTCTCCAAAATAGCTTTAGTCAATGACATAGCATGCATTCCAAGCACTCCATGGTGGTGACCTGCAAAATACTTGAAAATGATAGGTTGAGCTACACTAACCCAGTAGAGAATTCTAAGCTCAAACTATATGGAAATGAGATGAATCATGCAACATGAGAGAGTGAATATTGATAGATACGCCTAAAGTACGAATGATCACCAACGTGCTACAAGCTATGGTCGAAGGTTCTAGACTTCACATATATGTCACTAACCGTTTACCTCTCAGACTAGATATGCTACTAAACTCACGTCGTTCCACATTAGTCTATATATTAATTTAAAATCATCTTATTACTCTTCATACAATACCATAATCTCTCTCGTGTCCACGTTATACATCATCACATCCCTTTAATACTACAAACCATTTTCTTTGATTTCAAAACAATTCAAGACCATTGTAGGCCAAGCTCCGTTGATTCGGATGAATACCGGAGTCCGTTGATTTGTGCTCAAATACCGGCACTACAACAAATTTCACATTCTATAGCATGCGAAAAACACTATAGAAGCATAAGATAGCGTTCCTCGAACGCTGTATTAGCCGATGCTATTAAAAGTCCTGGAAATACAATAGCGTTCTTTTGCACGCTATCTATTCCATATTTTTAATAGCGTTCTTCGCCCGCTATGTATTCTATATCTTTTATAGCGTTCTTTGCGCGCTATCCTTTTCTACTTTTTACAGCATGCAATGAACGCTATTGAAAGTAAACAATAGCATTTAATGAACGCTATATAAGCCAATTTTTGGCATTTTTTTTAAAATTCTATAAATACCAATATACTAGTATTTTCAAACAAAATCATGGTAATTTCATTCAAGAAACAAAAATGATTTATTCCATTCAACACCAACTAATACCACACGTCAATATACAATAAACAATTTAACCATTGAATAAAGATTCATTACATTAGCTTGGGAAACAATTTCCCAACACAAAGTACATAAAAGAGACGATAAAAAAATTACATAAAAGAGTCCGACTAATTAGACTCATTGAAAAAAACTAATGTAATTCCCCTTTCATGAAAATGTAATCATGTACTGGGCTGTAGATTTCTTTACTTGAAGATTAAGTCTTCGAAGATTATCTTGCTTATACCCTTTTAAAACAGAAGCTGGAACAGGTGTAGCACTCCCATATCTTCTTGTTGCAAGGAATGTGCCAGTAGACTGCAAATAACAAGAACGAGATTATTTCTAACCGAATCCATATAATTTCACAGGAGTCCTAAAAAAAAATTTGGTTATGAGCAAACCTCAAGCGAAGCAACAAGAGAAGCAGCCGTCATTGCGAAAGCTTCACCAGCTTGAAAAGTAGGTCTCCCCCCATTGGAATGGATAAGGAATATATAACCTGGATAAGGAATATAAATCTGAAATGGTTAACAAAAGTATTCTCTATAAGAAGTTGAAGAATACGTCTGACTGTTAAGAGTAGAGAGTAGTAAAACAAGAGGAGAACTCAGATATCAAATTCTAAGTTGTAACCCTGCAGTTTATAAGCGTACAATTTCGAAGTAATGATCTGAATTGAAACATCAAGGAATCTAGCTATGATCTCTCAAAGCTCAAATAAGAATTTTTCGGCGTCAGAAAATGTGAAAGAAAACAAGATATTTTCAAAGGAAAAAATTTCAGCGCTCCTGCACGGAGCAATGCTACAGAGGCCCACACCTATGTGGATCCCACACTATTGTGAAGCAGGGAGAGTCCCTCAAGGATTCTGAAGCACTCAATAACATCTCCTTATCAAGAAGCTCCAATAATGAGTCCTTTCATAGTTTGGTTCATGTTATTAAGAAGAATGCGAACTTTTCAGATGCATTAGGACCAAACAAACAAAGCTTATGGGATTCCAATCTAGTTCTTATCATAAAAATAAAAAAAATAGGTGGGAAAAATGATTAGATATTACCAAGGAGCTCCAATTATGAGGCCAGCGCGATCAGTGCGACAACTAGCTTGAGTGGCTGCAGAAGCGTTATGATATGCACCACTTGAAGTGAGAATTTGCGCATAGCCCCATACAAATGCAACAGAGAACAGAAGTGCAAATCGATCACACACACGTCTCTTTGTTTTTGCTTTTGCATAATGGGGAAGATACTGCCAAATCATCACACAAATTTCCGTTGCATATGGAAAGTCAGTTAGTACAGTTACTTTGCTTCAGAGCGATGCATTTACACGAAAAACCAAGAAACTTTCTCAAATGCATCATTGAGCAGTTGACAAACCACAATTACTTGCCTGTGAGGCAATAACCATTAGAATTAGCTCGGGGATCCCAATTTCGACACACTTTGCCAGCTACAAGGGAAAAAAACAGAGAAGGAAAAACAGTTCTATAGCAAAATTTGTCTTTTGGAAATATAAAGAAATATCAGATGCTACCAATCCCTCAGTGACACAGGAGGCAAAACCATATTTCAGTTCCATAGTAACTATGTACCCGAGCAACACTAAATGAACTTTATTCAACTCACATCATGAATTCATAGTGATAAATCTTTACAAATAAGTTGGATCTTAGAATTTTACTCCCTTCGGAAGGGCATTTTACTTTATTTTTCAGAACTAAAGATTGAATAAGGGAGCAAAAATGAAGTTGCTATCAGGTCTAAACTAGAAAAGCCAGGATTAAAGACAAAACATGTGTTGAAGGATCAGTGAATCTTACCATTTGAAAACCAAGATAGTATAGCCCAAGCCCAGTAAAAGTCATGAGAGGAACCATAGAAAGAGGGGTAAGAAACCTGAAACAAATGAGAAATAGATCCAAAATCAGAAATCTGTCAAAAAAATTATCTGAATAAGCAAATAGTTTAGTTGTAACTAAGCAACGCAAAAAATGCTGCAAGTTACAATAATGACCTTACAACATTTCTCCACACTCTTAAGAAGCCGATAAGCATCTGGAAACAAGAGGCAACAATGAGAGCACCCTGCATACCTCTCATTGTCCTTTCAAACTTCTGAAAATCACCGAAAAGCCCAAAGTCAAAAAAACAAAGAATTGCTACGACAAGGAACTAAAAATTTAAAGAGACATACAAAGACTAACATGATATGTGCAGTAATCTCCATTGGGCTCCGGAGATGACAAGTGATATCTTCCGGCATGTAGAATGGAAGTCATGGGAATAACAAATGCGTATGAACCACCAATTAATGAGGGAAGTCGGGTGCCAAATAAGGACTGCATTCGTGTGTTTTGTCCTGAAACAAATAGTAAGGTCTGTATCACCTTGGCCTTCTCAACCTGTAACAATGAAAAGACTCCATTAGATCGAGTCACTAAACGAAATCAAAGAGAGATGATGAACAGAAGAAGAATGTATTGCTTACATTACTGCCTCCCATTTGGTTTACAAACATACTTGGAATCAAGACAGTTGTACCTAGGGTCATCAGATAATGCTAGAACACGAGAACTATGACTTCCACCGCATTAGGGACGGAAAAAACTATTCATCACTAAAAATTGCAATTGGTCAGTAATAATTTACATCTTGACTTTCCAATGGACAAGGGGAAAAATGTTGACGAGAGAGAGAGAGACGAACGCCATGGAGGAGGACTATTGATGCAATATTGGACCACTGGGAGCTGTTCCATCCCTGGGTGTGGCTGAATGTCCTCCATCTTAGCTCCATTGTGGACACAACAAAGGCCACACTTGCAGCCGCCGCTACTGCCGCCATTGCCACAATCACCTGCAGACATTCCTGGAGCTGAGATATGCTTGCAGGGCAATAACGACTACAAGGCTACTTTGTGATTCTCTTGTACCTCAATGCTGTGAGAAATGTAATAGTAGGAAACTAATACCAACTATGTAGGATATCGCATTTAATAAATTGTTAATGATTTGTTTGATATCGCATTTAATAAATTATACCCTTTCTGCTTCTTTGACGAGCTTTCCCATAAATCTTTAACTTTTTACAGAATTACTTTTCTAAGGAAAATGAATCTATTAGTACTTTTGCCCCCATGAAATGGAAAACATTTGTACACTTTACTTGACAGAGACAGAAGAGATCTGACAAGAGTACATAGTTATCAAAAATAAATAAATTCAAATGACTACGTACACCTTAGAGTACCACAACACAATATGTCACATAGAATCAAAGTTCTAAGTTAAATACACGTGTATCATGTTGAAACTGTCATACATACTTTATATAGTTAAGTGAATAAACTAATTCTAAGACAGGCATGCATCTGAGAATGATACCAATCATAGAACAGAACATTAAGTTCGGAAAAAAAAGTGTCTTAAGTTGTCACTCTTTAGTCTTTAATCAAAATTCTCCTAAGCTCTTGGAAGATCAAGATATTGGTTAACAATGTTAACTAACTTAATTAACATCACTAGTGCTCTGTTTTTTATGATTAGCTAACATCACTATTCTGTTTAGAGGCACAACAATAGAGGACATTTTTTTTTCCCCTTTCACAGAAACCATCTTGTATCATGCTAATGTTTATGCTTAACCATAAAACTCGTGTGAATTAGAACCTAAATAATCTGTTAAGCAGACATATTGTGAATATGATATATGTTAATTTACAAACTGCTAATTTCCGATACCTGCCAGATTAATTGTACTTCGGCCCCTGACTCAAGTACTACAATATTTAGCTCTAAATCTTCCTTATGCCAAAACCAGAAACCGTGTATCACATCTCTATTGTCTTAGATAGTAAACTGTTTCGACAAATATGGGGCAAACTAAAATAGAAACACAGCTTTGCTCCTTCAATTTGTTAGGGATATATATTACCAGTTCCAAGTTCGAAGTATAGATTGCTATGAATAGTTTGGAATGAATCAACACAAAAGCCCCAAAATCTTTTCCGAAACAAAATTTATTCCCCTACAAAGACCCTAGCCTCGTATCTGGGCAATAATCAAGAAAAAAAATCAAAACAAACGAGTCTTTGCCTTAACAGGTGCAAAGCCCTAGGTAACATGACATTAATCGGATGAAAGGAAACATATAAAACCCCTAACGATCTTCTTGTGTTTTCTGGGCAAAATCGTACTGAATATTAAGCCCTAGTCTGTAAGAATCGAGGAAAATCGAACTCAACCTGTTTAGGGCTTCTCTGTTCGCTGATTCTTTGCCTCAATTGGTGCAACAGGTTTGCTTCTTTTTGTATACGAATTAGGGATCTAGCATAAAAAGAGAGAAAAATAGGGAAATCATACAAGGAGAATATTTGATGGAAGAACAACTCACGATTGAAACCCAGAAGAATCGAACTCACGCTGATATCTGATACGAAGTGAAGTGAATAGAGAGTGCAAATCTGTCGATCAACCCATCTGAACCGAACTCACGCTGCAGACCTCTTGATGACCTAATGACTGAAATATTGAAAGGGATTAAAATATTTTGAGGGAAATCGCACATACCGGCACCCAAAATTTAGAGAGGGAAAAGGGGAAAAGAGAGTGGCGCCGAAAATTGGTAGAACGCTATGGTAGAGTTAATGAAGACGTTGTTGTTTTCTTTCCCCTATTGTCCGTGTCTCTCAATGGCAGGAATGCTATTATTGCCCTCCCTACAATAGCATTTTAAAAAAAATGCTATCAATTTATGCTATTAAAAGTGGTGTAAGCAGAAATGCTATTATTGCCTCCTCTACAATAGCATTTTAAAAAGAATGCTATCAATTTATGCTATTAAAAGTGGTGTTTGTTGTAGTGCGGAAACCATTGATTCGCTCAAGAATACCGAAGGATCTCCATCAAGATCCTTTAATCAAAATTAAAATCCTTTCATTTACTTCATAAACCAATTACGTATCGTTAAGAGTCTGAGCCGATGCTCCTGCTAGGCACTTACTCGATAACGAGCCCTGAAGACAAATGATATGAGCATTTAGCTCCTGTCAGGCATTTACTCATTCTTTTTTTGCCAAAAGTTGAGAGGTAATATTTATCAAAAGATCTCCATGGGGGCAGGTTGGGAGTCCACAGATCGAACACTCCAACAGAAAGAGCGTATAAGCGCATAGATGCGCCGCCCTACAGAATAAGAAGAAACCCCCCAAAGGAGGACGAAACCCCCCGAAGGAGGACAAACCCCCCAAAGAGGGGACATTATTAAAATAAATAACAAAAAAAAAAAAAAAAAAAGAAGCACCGCCGAGGCATTTACTCATTCAAGAGCCCTAAAAGTATATATGAGCATTTAGCTCCTGCCAGGCATTTTGTAACGCCCAAATTTTTGGGAACATTAAATAAACAATTTTATTGAATTTCTAAATAGAGTCTGGCTCATTATTACATCATAACTCCCATAAGAGTGCTTTTATTACATAAGGGAAGGAAAATCTAGAGTTCCTATCTACAGCTCCGCCTACTCCTCCATCCTAGCCAGCTCTTCATCTCCAAAAACCTTCAAGGCGTACAGCTCACCCTGATCATCTACAAAGTCTGACACATTATACCAGCGTTACCACCGATATAATATGTCAGGGTCACCAAAGGTAACACCATGAGTTACAAAAGCTCAACAGGGTAATCCCATACCCGCTAACCCATAACTTACACAAAACAAGTCATAGATATTTAACGATGTCTAATTAGCACATGCGTATTCAACAACTATCAACAATGACACATCCACATTCATTATTCAACTATCGTTGGTGTCCGTGACATCTGAGTTTCTCCTACGCAGCATTTCGTAGACCGTGTCATCATCTTCACTTTTCATTTACCAAATCAACAATTTGAAAAGTATTTTAACACACCCAACCTCGGTTCCGCCGTTCCAGGTTCCCAAGTATCCTCACAATGGTTCCGCCGTCCCGGGTTCCCATTGGCACACAATAGCATTGGCTCCTCTCCACGGATAACCAAGCCACAAACCTCACAATGGTTCTGCTGTTCCGGATTCTCATTGGAACACATACAACCTCACAATGGTTTCGCCGTTCCGGATTCCCATTGGAACACACACATTCCCACAATGGACAAGTCCGGCCACATTGCGATTTCAAAACACACCTTGTCATTAAAACACCCTAGGTGTCATGTTTCTATCTTCCTTGATTTTTGTGTCTCGTTACATGCATAGACTCCACGGTAGGACTTTTTACGCTAGTGATCGTAAATCATTCATTGTAATCTTAAAACTAAACTAGCAAGATCATCCAACTCTATATCATTGATACCATGTCATACTCCCTTAATTTCACAGTCATGCTTAAACATCAAGCGCATAATTAGAAGCATAGTGGCACATGGACGGACACCTTTGGAGTGGAAAACCACTTATGTTTCATCACACATCGAACAAGTAGTTCAAGTAATCACATATACATGCTCATAACCATCCTAAGATCAAAATACGAATACGTTCATTTAAGTCATATTTCCAAAACTCGTTCTTTCTTCCTTTTAGGGAAGTTCAAAACAGCATATGTTTTTTCGAAAAATTAATTCTGAATATTCAACATACTCCCCTTCTTTTTCAATCTTTTAGGAAAATAACTTTCAAATTCTCATGCATTCCGATCAATACGAACAAAATATAAGTTCTACATAATCATACAATTCTTTTACACTTAGGATTAAAAGTAAGGACATTCTAGGTATACTTAGGGTAACGTATACGGGACTCTACCTTTCTTCTTGGCGGTAGGGCGACTACGGAAGTACGTCGGTGATTGAACGGAGTAACTTCCTATGGAAAGCTTACGGTAGCTTCGAAAGAGAAAGGTTTCTCTCGAAACTAGTTCTTGACTAAACTACTTAAACTTTTTGGGTCGAAAGGGTGGTCGAGTGGCGGCTTTGGGTGAGTTTCTTGAAGAACATAAGAAGAACCTCAAGAACACCAAGAACAAGGAAGAACAAGCATAAAGACAAGAATTCTAGAGAGAGAAGTTGGAAGGCTTGAAGGTGTGAGTTGAATGGTGAGAATGGGGTGTTATTTATAGCAAAAGATTGGGCTATCCCTCTCCTCTCATGGCTAGCCACTCCCTCTCTCTTTATCCCATGGATTTTGCTCCATTGAGTTGTCATTTCATGCTTTGAAAGCATGTCAAGACTTCCCTCCCTTGTCCTTTCTACTTTAGGCCATACCTTAGGTTATTTTAAAGGGCCTTTAGTCTTGTCTTGTACTAGGAAAGGTTGCTTGCAAGAAAGAACAAAAAAATAAGGCTAGGTTTATGCTTAAAGTTGACTAGAAATGGGTTGAGTGTGAAGTTGGCTAAGAGGTGGCTTGCTAGAGTGTACAAACACATGCACACATTCACTCTCTCTCCCTCCCTCTCTCGGCCTCTCTCTCCTCTCCCCCTCTCGGCTTTCTCTCTCTCTCTCTCTCCCCCATGTGACTATATACGTATTTATGTCTATGTATATATATATATATATAAGTACACTTCAAGGGTCATGAAGTCTAGTCTATGGGCTTTCAAGTGACACTCATCAAAGATATGGTCAAGATTTCCCTAGTAAAATAATAAGCCATGAAGTACATATACCTATATATAAACATATATGTACTTAAAGAATCTAGGATAATAACTTTATAAGGTACATATACCTATTTATAATCATATAAGTGTACTTAGAGAATCTAGGATAATAACTTTGGTGGTCATTGGCAAGTCTAGGTTTCTATTATCCAAGGGATAAAAGTTTCCCTAATATTTATTATCCAATGGGTAGGAGATAAAAGTGACAAGTATGTCCTAGGATTCCTTAGAAATATAATAATAGACTATGAGGTACATATACCTATATATAAACATATATGTGTACTTGGCAAATCTAGGAAAGTATCTTTGGTGGGAAATTTAGGTATAAATCTAGGTTTTCTATTATCCAAGGGATAAAGGTTTCCCTAATATTTATTATCCAATGGGTAGGAGATAAAAGTGACAAGTATTGCCTTGAAATGACTAGTCAAGTGAATATATATATATATAACTACTTTGGTCCAGAAGGCTCCATTAGGGTTTGGAAGGTTGTAGACACCCTAATTTGGCCTAACGATTATTTCAAGTCCCACCTTGGGGACCATCCCGATGATGAAACGGATACAGTGATTGCTGATTGACTTTTCGAGAACCTTAGGACTTTCAGTAAGAACTTTGAGCCACTTAGAGGACCCAATCCAGAGAAACATAGCCTTTCAGACAGAAAATACAGAATTCTAGGAGAAACCACCTGTCGGCCGTGACATTGATCTCACGGCCTTAAAATCATTTCTTTACCCGAGCAACCTGTTGCTTAAAAATCTCCCTGAGAGATCAATCCCTCGGCCTCAAGATCTATCCTTCGGCCGCAACATCCATTCCTCGGCCGCCAGATCCTTTGTTTTCCAGACTCTGGAACGTTCTGTCAGACGTTTGATCCAACTACACTACCTTCCCGATGCGTTCAGGGTACGCCCAGAGATTACCACGAAGAGTTTATATTACATTGCAATTGCAATTACAATCATGCATTTTGATTGGCCGGAGTGAGTCACCAATTGCCTATATAAAGGGCCTTTGGGTTCTGAAATACAACAACGAAATACACAAAATTCTTATACTTCCATACTCTCTCAAGCCACGAAACTCTGCACAAATACTCTCTCAAACCCCCTCTCCAAAAGCCCTAACCTCCCGAAGGCAGCCATCAATCCGACGATCAAACCCCGAAGTTCAAACCCTAACCCTAGGGTTTTCAAAGAAGCAATCAGTCAATCGCAATCAAATCCGAAGCAATCAAGCAACTGAGGGATCAAGGTGGTGAGGCCCAACGGCCTCTGGTTTATTTTATTTATCGTATTCATGATTAATCGTAGCATTTAATCATCTGCTAACTTTTCTGTCTGGTGTGAGGAAGAACACCGACCGGGGCTTCGATCCCTCGGCCGGTACATAAAACCAGAAGGATCCCTCGGCCGTGACATCCATTCACCGGCCGCGGGATCCATCTCCCTGGGACAGTTTGTTTTGCTTTTCTACTTTCTGATGCATGCTTCAATTATCGCACTGGCTCACTTTACTTACTGTTTAAAGGCTTAATTAAACAGACTATGTGTTAGAATTAAACAAAGCATCTACATGTCTTATGTTGAATAACTTTGGGCCAGTCTCGCGGCTGGGCAGAGAGGGGTGCCTAACACCTTTCCCTTATTGTACTCTTGGCTCCCGCACCCAGAATCTCTATCTGTTTTCCTAATTTTAATAAACTGGGTGGCGACTCTGTTTTGATGATAACCATTATTGTGTGGCGATGTTCCTAACCATGGGAATGTCCACAATCTTGGTTTATGAAGCAAGCAACCAATCGACCATTATCGTGTGGTGATGTTCCTAGCCATGGGAATGTCCACAATCTTGGTTTATGAAGCAAGCAACCAATCGAGCAATAAACGATCAATCTGTATGGCGATGCCCCGCTTGGGAGGTGTCTATAGTTTTTGGCGACTCTGCTGGGGATTATGAGAGCCATAACCAGAAAGTTCAGCATAAGACTAATACATGCCTTGTTTAATTCATTTATCATATGTATCGAGTGGGCAACCTCGTTGAGTTCACCTGATACCCCGGCATGACACGGGCTATGTTAGGGGTTCTAGCAAACTCCACAGTCACTCGTACCTAGTGGTATATCAAAAAGGGAATCACCCAATCACCGCCTATGATGGGTTGGTGAAATTACTGGTGCCCTTTGACGACGGAGCACCCTGAGACTACCTAAACCTTGCATGTATTAGAAAGCCATAGAACTTATCAAACTAAGACAGGAACCTACAGACTAGGAACCTACTTGCATTTGTTTGCAAAAGTTCTTCCTCACACCTCGTATCATCTGTTGTTGTAACATTTCTTTCTGTGCAGAAGGGTTGGGTTTTCAGCCCAAGTCCTAACCCTGTACGAGCCAAGTACTGACTTACAGGTATTTCTACTTTTACAAAGCAGGCACAATAGGTAGATTAAAGAAGCAACCTCAGCCAGTTTTATACTCTTACAATACCCGAAGCCACACCAAACAGAGGTCTTTATAGTCATCTCATCTGTCACTTTCGCCTGTCAAGACACCCTCACCACAACGGTCCCAATCAATTCTGGGGACTTCGCGATCATCTTCTCAACAAACCCGACTATCTACCCGATCCCGAGCTTCGCCAAGCAATCCCTCTACCTACATCCCAAAAATGGCAGACAATGATGCTACTATCACCGAGCTCCGAGCCCAAATTGCCTATTTACAAGCCGAAAAAGTAGCAAGAGATGCTGAAGACAAGAAAGACGAGGAAGAAGCAGAAAATCCTCATGAAGTTACAAAAAACCCTAAATTGGTCAAACAAGTCAATGAGATCAAGCACGCTTTGGCTCGTTTACAAGGAGACCAAATTCTAGACTTCGAGGGACTCTGCCTCTTTCCAGAATCTCAGCTGCCTGAACGGTTCAAAATGCCAAACATCGAGAAGTTCAACGGGACTGGCAACCCTACCAGCCATGTTCGACATGTCATCAACACCCTAAACTCAGCCTTACCACAGGACCCTTTTCAGACTAGTTTATTTAGAAACACAAATCGCCCCCGCCGCAATTTTGACCCTCTCTATATGACTCCATCCCAATCCTTAGCCATTCTAAGCCACCAAGGGCATCTCAGGCCCTTGAATAATCCACCTCCTCAGCCACCTTATGGCCCAAGCTATGACACCAATAAACAATGCGTTTACCACCAACACCCTGGACATGAGACAGACCGCTGCATGCGTCTTCGTCATGACATCCAAGATCTCATTGATAGTTGAGCTATAAAACCTCCCAAGCCCAATGTGCAAACCAATCCACTTCCCGCTCACAATAACGAACCATTGTCCCAAAACATCAATCTCATAAGCCTATCCAATAGCCCCACATATAACCCTACCCGATACATTATCCAAGCTAAACCATCCCTAATTTTCTCTAAGAATAATGACTGCTTTACAACAGGAGGAGAACCCCACATCTATGCCATTGATGATGGGGATTGGTGGTTGGACATGCGTCAGGCCCTGCCAAGTGATTGGGAAGTTGGAAGAATTGAGCCTGCTGATCCTTGGGGCACCCAAGAAGAAGAAATAGGTCATCTCACTCGAAGCGGAAGAGTGTACAAACCTCCTAAACTAAGTGGAGAAAGTTCAACCTCAACACGAGTAATGGAAGAGGAAGAGGAAGAAAGCCAAAGGATCGAACCTGAGGAAGACAGAGTGCTAAGACAACTAAAGAAAATCCAAGCTGCTATCTCTATCTGGGGATTGCTTATGTCCTCCTACGAACATCGTAATTCCTTCTTCAAAACCTTGGGTAAAGCTAAAGTTCCCATTGACTTCACCTCTGAAGATCTAGTATGCTTCATAACAACATCCAAAGCTCTAAAGCCAACAATAGCCTTCACTGACAAGGATCTGCCTCCTGAAGGACTTGTACACAACAAACCCCTCTACATTTCACTTAAATGTCTCACTAAATGGATCCCACTGGTCTTGGTGGATAATGGATCTGGTTTAAACGTATGTCCTCAAAGGACTCTCGACAAGTTAGGGGTGGGCGTTGCTGACATACGCCCCTCAACCCAAGGTGTAAGGGGATATGACAACTCAAAAAGAAGAGTGGTTGGATGTCTAACGCTGCTAGTAGAGGTAGAAAAGATCAAAAGAGATGTAGAGTTACCAGCCACCTTCAACCTCTTGCTGGGAAGGCCATGGCTACATGACACTGGGGCAATACCCTCTACTTTGCATCAAAAGGTCAAGTTTGCAGTAGATAGAAGGGTTGTCACCATTTTAGGGGATTCATCAATTCGAGCTCATTCTGACACACCTGTCCAAGAGGTAGGAACCGAGGAAACCTTCCTTACTGGATTCAGTCTTGAGGAAGCAACTGCCGTACAAGCCTTGATGGCTGAAAGAAGCTTCTACATAAGCACCCCTGCCATATGGATGATGAAGAAACAAAACTACTTCCCTGGGTTGGGTTTAGGCAAAAGATCACAAGGCATCCCGCAGATGATTGATCCCCCACATAATCAATACGCTTTTGGTCTTGGCTACACCCCGACAGAAGCCGAGATAAAAAAGAAGAGAAGCATGGAAAAAGCTAAAGCAAGAGGAAGCAGGATCAAAGAAGAAAAACTCATGGTCCCAAAAACACTCAACGGTTGGTTTGTAAGAGAAGGAGAAGACTTCCCATTCTACGGTTTCGCAGAAACATGGGAAGATGAAACTACCAAGCAAAGGTATCCTGGAATGCAAATCTTCTTTGATCAAGAATGGACTGACAGTGATATGGAAGAAGAACCAACAAATTCATATCCCACTCCTGAAGACTAGATCGAGGCGCTAGCTGAGTCTGACCTAAGAATTCTGTTTGGCAAAGAAGAGGGTGAAGAAGAGTATAAAACTGCGAAAGGCAAGGAAAAAGGAGCAACTCCTGAGATACTGTAGTAAATCGCATGACATGACGGAAACAATTACTTTCATTTCCTAAAAACAAGCTAGGACACATTTTGGGCCCCTGTTTGGGTATTATCTGCAACTAAATAAATTCTCGTTTTTTTATCATCTTATGCTTGTTAAACGATTCAATCTTTAAATGCAATTGCTACGCGCTACAGTCTCTCTGCCAAAGATAAAAGGGTCTTAAGAATCTAATTCTTTATGTTGCTAACAAAAAGGAAAGAAGGGACGAACCCTGATTACTTAGAGCTAGGTTTTTGTCAAAACTTAGGAAGAAGACGCTATCTCCGTGAGGACACTTAGGGTTAGCTTACCCATTGTGAAAGTACAAACATAACAGGAGATATCGCGAGAAACATCTCCGCCAAATTCCTCTCCAAAATACGGAAAACCCCTTAAAAAGAAATGCTCGTTGGGTAACCTATACACCAAAGCAAAAGTAAGAGCAGAGCCTGCTAGGATAAGAAAATGCAAAAATGCAGCCTAGGCAAAAGATAAGGCATTGAAAAGCTCTCTAGGGACTCAACCTCCATCAGGTAACCTAGGCAAAACTTAGAGCATGTGAAAAGAAAAACCAAGAGTGAAAACCCAACCCCAAAGGTGGTGATCTTGGAACTACGTAAAAGGCCTGATTCCCTGATTGGGATACGTAGGCAATCTCACATCGAGACACGGCCCAAGCATTTGGAGAGAAGAAGACATCAATAGATTTGTGCTCAACAATAGGTATAGCTAACCCTGCGTATTGAGCTCACAAAAGATGAGTTAGTCATTTTTCAGGGAATTGACAAAGACAAAGGCACATGAGAATCATCGCTCGTCCTCTCTGACTCAAAAGTCGTCAACATAAAGGACAAGGTATCCTAAAAATCCCAAAAAAAAACACGGCAAAGATACTGTGGAAACGGCAAAAGCAAATAAAAGGCATGAATCGAATTCAAGCGTAAAAAGGAAGGAATGCCACTTGGCTAAAACAAAAAGTCCAGCTTCTTCAGGAAATAGAAGTAACGGCCGAAGAATGGAATTCTCGGCCGAGCAATCCATTCCTCGGCCCATGTTTTAATCTATTACAAAAAACTATTTTGACACTCAAAGCTTTAAACCATTGCATACAGATCCGAAGTATCTCAGGACCAAGCACAAATCATAATACTTGCCACATATGCTGAAGTTGCTTCATCAAAATACAATATCAATTATCTGTTTTGGAGCTAACAAATACAGGAAAAAGGTAAGCTACTGGCCGCGGCCTCTCTTGGGCGCATGACGAGAAGAAGAAGGACGAAAGCGCTCAGGAACAAGGACACTGATTCTCTGTCCCTCACCTTCGCCATCAGCTCCATCACCATCTCTAGCACCTCCGTCACCAGCCCTGGTGCTTCCGCCCTCGCTGACCCTAGCACTCTGAGTAACTGACACCGTTGGCACCTGCTCCACTTCAAGCTGCAAAACATAGTTTGTGGACATTCAGATTCACATAAAATATGGGATGGAAAGAGAAGAAATCAAAGGATATATACCACAACTATCCGGCTTCGCTGCCGTCGAACCAAGGCCTCTGCACTCTGGAATGCACGCAACCACTCCTGAACGACGTCAGTAGGCACCTATAAAGGAAATAGTCACATACATAGCAAAGCAGGGGAAGAACGCTGAAGGAAACTAAAGCAGAGCCTTCAACATTACCTGCTGAACTCCGGTAGGAAGCACGTAGAGCTGAGTAGCACGCTGGGTCAGCGTCAAGCGTTCCTCTTCTCCATTGACATTGTGGAAAGAGATAAAGCTGGGAGCCCGTGGCCAAACAGGGGGAGCAGCAGCAGTGGTAGCAGTAGGAAGGGTCAGCGAGGCCAAGTGGAAGGCTGAGTAATCTCCCGCTACAAGAAAACTCATGGCTGGCTGTCTCTCAAAGGCAAGCATCAAACTCTCTCCAGTCAAAAGATGGGTTGATCTCATACCAGCAGGAGGAGGGAGAGGAACAAGCTGCGACGCCTCGGAATATGGGAAGTACTGACTTGCCACCCTTTCACCAAGATACCAAGCCCTCGAGAAAGGTCCTTCCAAGAGGAAATGCTAGCTGTCCAGAGCCCGAGTTGAGGTCAACTCCAAAGGAGCATCGTCAAGCAAAGTGCCCCACGGATCGAATCGCACATGCAATAAGGGAAACAACATCAAAATAACAAAATGAAGAAATCACATGAAAATCAATTGATATAGGGCGCAACATACCTGATCCAGTGTCAAGCGGTCCAAAACTCGCCTCCAAGCCAGTAAGTCCATAGCAGGCGATCGTGACTTCCGGACTCCTTTCAACCAGCGGGCTGCCCGTGGAACAAACCTAGGTTCTCTATGCCTGGTTGGAGGAGGGAACTGCAACAAGTGCTCAAAAGCCCAGAGCTACAAACAAAGACGAAAAACAAACATGAGTTACGAAGATAAAAGCAATAAAGGAACAACACAGGAAATCGAAGTATGCACCTCAAGAATACAGTGGTGTCCACCAAGAGACAAACTAACCCCTCAGGAACAAGCACTGAGGTGCCCATACAGCGTAGCTAGAGCAGGAGTTCCCCAATCAAACTCCGCTATGGTCTCCAGGTGCACCAAAGCAGCCAAAAACTGGACGTGCACCGAGTTTTCTTTGTTGCAGAACAAGGTTTGGCCGAGAAGGTATAGGAGAAAAGCCCTCATCAATTGTTGTATCGATACTTCAGACTCAATGCCTGCATGATCAAATTGTTCCCGAAGCCAAGAATAGGTAATATGTCCACTCTCCGATACAACGGGGGCCTTCCCCAAAAGAAATTCGAAGGCACCCTCTCGTTCATGAATCCGTGGGTCAATCGAAAGAGGATCACCGCCAACCCTCAGACCAGTAAGTAAAGCAAAATCACCTGGAGTGATCGTCATCTCCCCAGCCTCCGGAAGATGGAAAGTGTTGGTGGTGTCCCACCACCGCTCCACCAATGCCGTGGTCAATCCCAACTCCACTTTCGGAAGATGGAAACAAAGTATTAAAGGCTCAAAGCCGGCCAAAGCAACTGCACCCTTGGCACCCTCGGGAAGCCTCTCATACCACTCGAACACCTGAGGGCCGCTTCCCCACACACGCAATTTCTCATTCACCTGCAAGATAAGAGAATAAATCAATACAATAATAAAAATGCCTAAACAGGGGGCAATTACTGAGAACTCAATTTCAAAATATCAATTGCTGCTTCATAAATTCTAATGCAAAACAAAATTATTGGCAGGAAGAAATCTACCTTCCGGTTGGTAAAATCGAAATGCTGCTCTAGTTCTATATGTAAGACCTCAGGCGGAGCATTGCTAAGAGGAGGGCGATATCGCAGTGAACCACCACGTCCGACGATATGAACCTGCGGGGCATCTGTGGCAGCGGCAAATGACGGCAAAGCAGCGTCGCCCACATCGGAAGGAATCTCGAATTCAGCATTAGGGGGGTTTGGTTGCGAAGAACTCCCCCCGACAACTGGTGTATGCCGATTCGAACGAAGAATACGGGTATTCGATACCCCTCTGAGAATATCGGCCTCAACGGCCGGGGCCTTGCTGGTATCCCTCATGGCAACGGTAGAAGCTGAAGGGAGGTCGGACGGTGGAGGAGGCGGTGGCGAAGCCATGACAGCCAAAATACGATCGGGACCACGGGGACACGGGGACAATGGTAATCGGAGAAAGGAGGATGGAGGGGATTGCTCGAAAGAGAGGAAAGAAATGAGAGAGAGAAGAAAAGATTAAATAAGCCGTGAAATCGATTAAACCGAACTTAAATCGATTTTCTGACTGTTGGCTATCTCACGGCCGAGACACCGATTCCTCGGCCGAGACATCAATCCTTCGGCCGAGAGATCGATCTCTTGGCCCTCCAATCAATTTCCTTTAGCAAAATCAGATCATGCCCAGTGCACCAATTTAAGCAATTATGGACTTCTTAGTCTTCGACCAATAAGACAGCCTTGGGGGCACCCCCGAGCCAATACAACGTGATCAGAACTAGCCTTGGGGGCATATCCAAGCACAAGGAAGCTCTCTCTCCACACACTGCTGGACAAAAGCTCTTGCTACAGCAAATCAAGACATTCAGCAGCTCCGCTATTCATCACTATCAAACAACTCAGCGGCTCTATGCCCATTGTTTTAGTGGCTCTAAGCCCACCATCTCAGTGGCTCAAAGCCCATCTCAAAGCGTTCAGCAGCTCTATGCTTGCCACTCTAGCAACCAAACAGCCATCAACTCACTCAATGGCTCTATGCCTATGCTCACTATCACTCAACGGCTCTACGCCCACACTCGTTATCACTCAGCGGCCCCATGCCCATCTTAGCGGTTCTAAGCCCAATCACCTCAGCGGCTCAAAGCCCATCTCAAAGTATTCAACGGCTCTACGCCAACGCTCACTAGGCTCACATAGCAGCTCTACGCTTACCACCTCAGCGGCTCTACGCCCATTATCCCAACCTGCTCCACGCCCACCACTCAGCGGCTCTACGCCTATATTCATCAACTCAGCGGCTCCAAAGCCCACTATCTCAACTAGCTCTAAGCCGTAACAACCATCTCAGTGGCTCTACGCCCGAATTCACCAACTCATCAACTCAGCGGCTCTACGCCCACCAACTCATCAACTCAGCGGCTCTACGCCCTCACCTATCAACTCAGTGGCTTCAAGCCCACTATCTCAACTGGCTCGAAGCTGTAACAACTATCTCAACAGGCTCTACGCCTCCCCAACAATCAAGACATCATAGATTCTCAAGCTCTACGCTTGAATGCTCAAAATGTAACAT
This sequence comes from Rhododendron griersonianum, assembly GCA_018127125.1. Lineage (NCBI taxonomy): Eukaryota > Viridiplantae > Streptophyta > Magnoliopsida > Ericales > Ericaceae > Rhododendron > Rhododendron griersonianum. The sequence continues at coordinate 24,413,797 of CM030791.1, read as the reverse complement.
TTTGAATGCTCGAAGCTCTTCGAATGCCCAACCACTGTGTACTGGATGCTCAAGTTCTACACTTGAATGCTCAAGCTCTACGCTTGGATGCCCAACCACCACGTACTGGATGCTTAAAGCCTATACTTTGAATACTCGGATTCTGCCGTCCGAATGCTCGAGCTCTACACTCTGAATGCTCAAGTCTGGAACTTGAAAGAAGCTCTACGCTTATATCAAACACACACGCACGGGCCCGTGCACATTTGCATCAATTGCATCACATCGAGTTTGCATCATCATATCTGTTCACATCTAACAACCATCATCACATATATACACTCTGCATATCTCTCATGAAACAGGTCAACCTTGCAATCAACCGGCTCTACGCCTCGGTTTTATTGATCGGTCCAGCGCCTCGATCCTTTGGCTCCACGCCAAAAACTTATGATGAGAAAGCTTCGTGCACAGACCATCAGAATGCAACCAGCTCTACACTTCGGTTCAAATCACGTCAAGCTCTAAGCTCCGACACCTCAGGCTCTCGCCTTATGTTCAATACCAACTCCGCACTTCGGTTCTATCAAAGCTCAAAGCTTCAATCTCTTCAGACTCTCGCCTCATGACCACAGCAGGCTCCAGACCTCAATTCTATCACCTTAGGCTCTCGCCTTGTGACTACAACCGGCTCCGCGCCTCGGTTCCATCACATCAGAAACCATCGCTCTCCAGGCTCTCGCCTCATGACTACAACCGGCTCCGTGCCTCGGTCCCCTCATCCTCCAAAGCTCTGTGCTCTAGTTACTGGCCTTGCGCCCCCCATATCTCAAAAACGGCGTCCGATTCATCCTCAGCAAATGGCTTGGATTCCACCCCAATTACATCAATTCCTTCCAGCTCATTCGCAAGGATAGGCTACCCTACCGAGCTCCCTTCAGTCAAAGTAAGGATGATTAAGAAAAGCAAACGCACCTGCCGTGTACTAATCTACCCCAAAATACTAAGGAAGCTCTCCGTAAAAATTCCCCGGTAGCCCTGCGCTCCTTCAACTATCCTCTGCCAAAACCTTGGCTCAGTCTAGGTACGTCACTACGGCTTTTTAAGCCCGAAGGTACGTCTTCTGTCTCTAACCCTCCAAACTTTTTCTTTTTATTTACTGTCTGCCCGAACTACGGTTGGTCTGAATTTCCCCTGTGGAATATGTAGGCAGTCTCCCGGCCCGACCATAACAAAAACCTTTTTCGAAAATGCTTTGGAATAGTGGTTGGACCAAATTGAGTTGCTTTTACAGTTTTGACTCTTACTCAAACATGTCTCGCGATCCGTCTAAGCTCAGTCAAAGAGGGGCATCTGTAGACACCCCAATTTGGCCTAACGATTATTTCAAGTCCCACCTTGGGGACCATCCCGATGATGAAACGGATACAGTGATTGCTGATTGACTTCTCGAGAACTTTAGGACTTTCGGTAAGAACTTTGAGCCACTTAGAGGACCCAATCCAGAGCTATATAGCCTTTCAGACAGAAAATACAGAATCCTAGGAGAATCCATCTGTCGGCCGTGACATTGATCTCACGACCTTAAAATCATTTCTTCACCCGAGCAACCTATTGCTTAAAAATCTCCCTGAGAGATCAATCCCTCGGCCGCAAGATTTATCCTTCGGCCGCAACATCCATTCCTCGGCCGCCAGATCTTTTGCTCGGCCGCCAGATCCTTTGTTTTCCAGACTCTGGAACGTTCTGTCAGATGTTTGATCCAACTACACTACCTTCCCAATGCGTTCGGGCTACGCCCAGAGATTACCACGAAGAGTTTGTATTGCATTGCAATTGCAATTATGCATTTTGATTGGCCAGAGTGAGTCACCAATTGCCTATATAAAGGGTCTTTGGGTTCCGAAAATACAACAACGAAATACACAAAATTCGTATACTTCCATACTCTCTCAAGCCACGAAACTCTGCACAAATACTCTCTCAAATCCCCTCTCCAAAAGCCCTAACCTCTCGAAGGTAGCCATCAATCCGACGATCAAACCCCGAAGTTCAAACCCTAACCCTAAGGTTTTCAAAGAAGCAATCAGTCAATCGCAATCAAATCCGAAGCAATCAAGCAACTGAGGGATCAAGGTGGTGAGGCCCAACGGCCTCTGGTTTGTTTTACTTACTGTATTTATTACTAACTATAGCGTTTTGATCATCTACTAACTTTTCTGTCTGGTGTGAGGAAGAACATCGACCGGGGCTTCGATCCCTCGGCCGATATATCAAACCAAGAGGATCCCTCGGCCATGACATCCATTCACCGGCTGCGGGATCCATCTCCCTGGGACAGTTTGTTTTGCTTTTCTGCTTTCTGATGCATGCTTCAATTATCGCACTGGCTCACTTTACTTACTGTTTAAAGGCTTAATTAAATAGACTATGTGTTAGAATTAAACAAAGCATCTACATGTCTTATGTTGAATAACTATGGGCCAGTCTCGCGGCTGGGCAGAGAGGGGTGCCTAACACCTTCCCCTTATTGTACTCTTGGCTCCCGCACCCAGAATCTCTTTCTGTTTTCCTAGTTTTAATAAACTGGGTGCCGACTCTGTTTTGATGATAACCATTATCGTGTGGCAATGTTCCTAGCCATGGGAATGTCCACGATCTTGGTTTATGAAGCAAGCAACCAATCGAGCAATAAACGATCAATCTGTATGGCGATGCCCCGCTTGGGAGGTGTCTACAAAGGTTCATCTAGGGTTAGGAGTATGTAACTAAGTGAAATGGTAATTAGGTTTCTTCAACTAGTTGGTTAGAAGCTAACTATTTGCCAAGTAGGATTTCTGGTCAAGAAATATAATTTTAAGACTTTATTTCAATTACTAGGAAAATATACTTGTGCTTTTATAAACACACTTGTCTTTAGAAAATGACTAGATTGTCCGGTGAGATGTAATTTAATTTTATAAGTCTTAAATCTAATTTTGACGAATTATCTAGAGTTAAAAGAAATTTTAAATGAAATCCAAGTAACTAAAAATAAAATTCAAATATTTAACGAAATTTTTATTCACCAAAAAATAATCAGGGTTGTTACACATTTACTCATTCAAGAGCCCTGAAAGTATATATGAGCATTTAGCTCCTGCCAGGCATTTACTCATTCAAGAGCCCTGAAAGTTCTCTTTGTGTCCATTTGTTATCCATTTTCATTCCATTTTCCATTCACTAACATCAAGCCGTTCAATCAAATCCAAAAGCCATCTAATCGATCACGTGGTATTACAAGACCAACAATCTACCATATCGCATATAATCAAGTACACACGTCCTCACTGTGCCTCTAAGTACACCCCCGTACCTTCACATACCACATATCAACCCTCAACTAGACTCTGCCATGCCCGGTCTTCTACTTTCTATACTTGGAGTCCATATAGCGTATGCCAAAGGAATCTAAAGGATCCTACGAGTCGAGAGGAAACGAATTGCAATACTACTCATCGGATCACCAGACATGTTCATGTGTATTGTTCGTATTCCAACGTGTCATTTCTTACACTTCACATTTCTTAACTCAACGAGTTCATTTAGGTCCTAAGTGTGAGACTAGTAATACTCTCCAAAACACTTGAAAGAATGTGTAAACAAACCCATTAGGGTCGATGAGAAGCCTCAAAATGTGATTTGGAAGATGTAGGAAAAGCAGCTCACAGATACTGCAACAGCTCAAATATACCGTAGTAGCTCAATCACCTACTGGTAGGTGAATGAGTCCTACCGATAGAAGAGGAGAATTCTGCAATAGGTGAATGAGTCCTACCGGTAGAAGAGGCCTACCGATAGAAGAGGAGAATTTTGCACTTGACCTTCCGGTACAAACTTGAAACAGAAAGGCCAACATTTGAACAAAACAATTTTGACCTACCGGTAGGTGAAAGTTCCTATCGGTACAAACTAGAAACAGAAAGGCCAACATTTGAACGAAACAATTTTGCACATGACCTACCGGTAGGAGGATGAATACGTTGAGCAGCTTTTGAGCTGGTGCTGTACGTTTGAGCTGGCTATGAAGGAATTTCTTAATTGTGCTGCAGGTAGAAGAAAAGTTCCTACCGATAGGGAGAGTACTTACAGACGATTTCGATAGAAAATTTCAGGTTTCGATCCAATCTCAATAACGACCAATACAAACTCGAATAAGGCATAGAAACACTCAAATAACATATAAAGAGAGGTAGAATTCCCTATCTCGAGTATTCAAGCCGAAATCGAAGAGATTGAGCAAGCCCTAGCTTCCGGAGTCCAAACCGAGCCAAATACACCAAACCGAGCTTTATCCAACGCGAAACAAGCCCAAATATGCAAGTAGACAATGGAGTTGAGGTTGATTGTTGTAGTTTTGAGTTCGGAGATGAGTTTTTGGGTGAGGGAGTGAGAGATGGAGAGAGCCGAGAGAAGGAGAGAGAACGAGAGAGAAAATGAAATGGGAAAAATTACTCCTCTGCCACACACACCACACACTTATATATACACACCTCACACACTTAGCAATAGCACCCAAAACTTTCAACTCTTTCACTTTAAACCCCTAATTTCACCTAAACACATCTTTCACATTATAATATACATCTTTCTCATTTATAAACATTAAAACTAGGGAATTTAAATACGGGTCTCTACACTACCATACACAAGTCATTCCTTGTTCTAGCCTTCTCTTGCAAAGGTTTTAACAAGCAAACAATACATCCTACATTCAACCATCCAAATACCTTCGTCATCCAAACACTCAAGCTCAAGCTCAAGCTCAAGCTCAAACACCTTCCAAACTCAAAAACCCTAGGTATAACACTTTGGTAATACTATCTGTTCTGATCCCTGAGGGGGGCTGGTAGGGTCATGGCTGGTAATCAATACCAGTCTTGGCCCTAAAGCTAGCAATGTTTCAAAAACCATCAAAGCAAGGACCAGCGTGCGCCAGTTCGTTAGCAGCGTACGCCATTATGTGGTAACACGCGCAGGTCAGCGTGGGGATTGGGGTCTTACTGTTTTATGTCTTTCTTTCCAAATTCATCACTATGAAGCATGTTAAAACTGGTTTACTGCTTTCTTTAGTTAAAACTGCTAGCTTTAATTTCAATATTCTTACCTGATGTTATGGAATACCTCTGGGGTCCTTCTGATCATGTCTCAGAACCCAGAAAGTGCAAAAGCCAAGCACTGACTAGAGGGGTACAACCTGCGTGCTGCAGTGGTTTACCCGCGCACGCAGGTCGTCTATTGGCTAGTGGCTGGCCATTGCATGGTAACTAAGCCTTGGCCTCTATTTTTTGTCCCCACACTATTTATGGGGTGTTATTATTCTTTTGTGGCTTTGTAGCCCCTTTAAGCTGTCTATAACTGTACATTATCTGTATTATAAACTGCTTGGTTTGTCCTGGGTGTGCACTGGTCATTTCCAGAGCCCAGAGGGTTGAGAATAAGAGATGTGGGTTTAGGCTTACTGGCGTATGCATATTCTATAGTGGCGTACGCAGGTTATATCAGTGGCGTACGCAGTGGCTTGATCGGTGCATGCTGGTTTCTTCCTGCGCACGTCACTCCAAAATAGTGCATTCCAGTCTGTTTAAAGTTCCCACAGGAGTCTATTTTCATCATATACTAACTGTTTCAATAAAACGAGCATGCCATCTATCACATCCTACCAATATGTTACAGTTTTAATCCCTTAAAACTATTCCCCTGCCCTAACTGGCTAAAAAATGATTAATGAGAGAGAAGCGCAAATGTTTTACAAATGTCCGAGTAGAGACCAATCTCCGGATTGGGCGAGAGGGGTGCCTTAAAACCCTTCTCCTCTCGTAACCTGGCTCCCAAACCTCAGATATCGAAGGTAACGACGGATCAGTCTACAAACCTTTTCCAATCAAAACAAACATAGCAAGCATTTCAAGTTTGGTTCCTTGGGTGGCATACCACAAAAACCCAAGTGGCGACTTTGAATTGAGCGTTTTGCCTCGCTTTTCCAAAAGTGCGCACCCGATTTTATACGAAATTTTAGGGGCGTGTGCCCACAATTTGATCGACTTTATAAGTATGACGGTTCGGTTCAATTTTAAATCCTCCAAGATATTTAATATCAGGTTTAATTTTAGCGAATGGCAAAATTGGTTCCTCAAGAATTAGTCGTGGGATATATAAACTGATTCGAACAGCTTGAGTTATAAAGAAAAAACCAAATAGGGAAAATAAAAAAGGGAAGAAACAGAGGACTCATATTCAACAACCCATACCAGGGGAAGACAGTTAGACAGAGGAGAAAGAAAAGAAGGAAGCGAGGAAGGGTGAAAAAAAAGAAGAAAACGTGTCAGGTCGGGTTTGACTTGACCCATATTCGACCCAACTCGTTTCAACCCGCCTACTATCGACCCGTATTCAACCTGCCCATATTTGACTTGACCCATATTCGACCCCACTCGTTTCAACCCACCCATTTGCCACCTCTAGGCAAGTGTTATACTTCATTTTGCCCCACCGCTTTGGAAAGTCAACAAGATTGCAAGTCAAAGTCTCAACAAATGCCACACGTCAAAAGGACGTTTTTGCCTTTTTTTTAATAACTCAGTGTCTGGGCCAGCTTACACGCATCTTGACTAATTCTAGAGGCCCAATCCCACCGCCCACTTGCGGGGAGCTCAATTAGTCTGAACTACCCTCCAAAGGAGTTGATAGCACCTGAGAGGTTTCGAACCAAAGACATTAAAAGGGAGCCAACCCCTAAGTCTTAAGCTTTGATCACTAGGCCAATCCCTTGGAGTGACTTTAAAAACCAGCAATCTGTGAATCGCTCCTCGCGGAAGGCATAAATGATAGCATAATATTAGAAAATACACTGTTACCATACAATTTAGGTTTTATTATGCTTCCTATTTAGGATTGACAATTATTTGTGTTTCTTAGTTAGTCTTGATTTTTTTACTATGCATGTTTTCGAGTTGGTTAGGTTTCTTATTCATCAATTCTTGTAGCCTATATAATTGACATGTTAAGTCTATGGTTTATATACAATCAATGATACATCAATAATTGCAAAGTTCTTATTAATTTATTCGAACATTGCATTAAATCTTCTACCATGGTATCAGAGTTAGGTCTTAGGTGGCCTCACCTTGCGTAGTCAAGTCTTCATCGCATAGTCAATCACCACCTCATCGATTCATACCCACACGTGCATCTGGGCTGCACATGGGGGTCACCCGAATCAAATCTCTTCGTCTCCTCAATTCATATATACATTCACGTGCATTCAAGTTGCACGTGAGGGGGGAGTTATACGTTATTCCACATTTCTCATTTAAGTCACCAAAACTTGGTTAATATATTCTAAAGGTTACTCCACCTATTGCCAATTAGTTTTAGGTTGAACCCTCCAAAAAATCTAACATAGTATCAAAGCTAGGTCTTGGGTGGCCTCATCTCACGTGGTGGATCTGCATCGCCTGAGTTAATTCTCCTGGTCTCCTTAATTCATATCTCCAAGTGCATCCGAGCTGCCCGTGAGGGGGAATGTTAAACTTTATCCTACATCGCTCATCTAAGCCAACGAAGCTTGGTTAGTAAATTCTTGAGGCTCCTATTTTCTTCCTGGCTTCTCCCAACTCCTCCCTGCTCCTGGCTTCTAACTTCTTCCTGGAATGGCCTGTAGGGAGGTATTCCCGAACAGGTACAACTGGAGGCCGAACACGTGATGTGCGGATTCCGTGTAATGAGAGAAGGAATGTAAGACGCCGTGCAAGATGATGGGCGGCAATAAGAACCGGTGATATGAAGAATCACTGGACCAGATAGTCTGTTTGGCAGGAAAGGACCAAAGACATGAGAAGTCGTTGATTGGGATAGTCTGTTCAGCAGTGAAGGATCAAAGATATGAGAAGTCATTAATTGGTAAAGTCTATTCGGCTGAGGTGCGTGCCGGACAGATGGAGTCCTCTGGAAGAGCGTAGCCTTAAGAGATAAGGTAGTGGGAGTGTTCCAGAAGTAGGAATCAGTACCCCGCCGAGATAGGTACAAAAATAGTCCTACTATGGAACGAATCCCAAAAAGTACAGAGTCCCTATGAGCAAGGGATCTTGGTTAATTGGTGAGAGGATCCCCAGAAAGGCCAGGATTCCTGTACGGGACAGGAAGCCTTGTGCAACCGAGATGCTTAAAGGACAAGCAAACGTATGTTTATAAATACGAGGTAAACCTAGTAGCAAAAGGTACGCAAGAAGTGGCATTCGTTCCATACTTTCTTACGTTTAATTAGGGTTTTATACAGTACGAGTGTAGACACCTCCCAAACGGGGCATCGCCATACAGATTGATCACACTTGTTTGCTCGATTGGTTGCTTGCTTCGTAAACCAAAATCATGGACATTCCCATGGCTAGGAACATCGCCACATGATAGTGGTTATCATCAAAACAGAGTCGCCACCCAGTTTATTAAAACTGGGAAAATAGATAGAGATTCTGGGTACGGGAGCCAAAAGTACAGTAAGGGGAAGGTGTTAGGCACCCCTCTCTGCCCAGCCATGAGACTGGCCCATAGTTATTCAACATAAGACATATAGATGCTTTATTTAATTCCAACACATAGTCTGTTTAATTAATCCTTTAAACAGTAAGTAAAGTGAGCCAGTGCGATAAGCATGCATCAGAAAGCAGAAAAGCAAACAAAGCTGTCCCAGGGTAATGGATCCCGCGGCCGGTGAATGGATGTCACGACCGAGAGATCCTCCTGGTTTGATGTATCGGCCGAGGGATCGATGCCCCGGTCGATGTTCTTCTTTGCACCAGACAGAAACGTTAGTAAATAATCAAAACGCTAAGATCATGATTATTGACAGAAAATAAAACAAACTAGAGGCCGTTGGGCCTCACCACCTTGATCCCTCAGTTGCTTGATTGCTTTGGATTGGGTGTGATTGACTGATTGCTTGATTGAAAACCCTAGGGTTAGGGTTTGAACTTCGGGGTTTGATCGTCGGATTGATGGCGGCCTTCAGGAGGTTAGGGCTTTTGAAGAGGGGGTTTGAGAGAGTATTTTGACAGAGTATCGGAGCTTGGGTGAGTGATTTCACTTATCAATTTTGGAACCCAAAGGCTCCTATATATAGGCATAGGGATGACTCACTCCGGTCAATCAAATGGCACGATTGCAATTGCAATTGCAATGCAATTCGAACTCTTCATTGCAATCTCTGAACGTGGCCCGAACACATCGGGAAGGTAGTGTAGTTGGATCAAACAATCGACAGAACGTTCCAGAGTTTGGGAAAAGGACGATCTGGCGGCCAAGTAATGGATATCACGGCCGAGGAATGGATGTCTCGGCCGAAGGATAGATCTTGAGGCCGAGGGATTGATCTCTCAGGGAGATTTTCTAGCAACAGGTTGCTCGGGTGAGGAAATGATGTTAAGGCCGTGAGATCGATGTTACGGCCGACAGATGGATTCTCCTAGGCTTCTGTATTTTCTGTCTGAAAGGCTGTATGGCTCTGAATTGGGTCCTCTAAGTGGCTCAAAGTTCTTACCGAAAGTCCTAAGGTTCTCAAAAAGGCAATCAGCAATCACTGTATCCGTTTCATCATCAGGATGGTCCCAAGGTGGGACTTGAAATAATCGTTAGGCCAAATTGGGGTGTCTACAACGAGATACTAACTTAGGCATCGGAGGGCCTTTGCCACGAGAGGCAAAGGTGCGCTCACCCCTTGTGTGTTTTGCAGATTAGGGTTCAGGCGAAGGCAATAGGGTTCCGATCGAACAGCACGTGAGACGTCGCGATCCAGTGCTGTTCTGGGTACCGTTTGTTTTTCTCCACCTACAATTGGTGCCGTCTGTGGGAAATGAAAGAGTTCCCTTAGAAAAACGACCATGGTGGAAGTAGATCCAGTCACACCACTCACCAAGAAAAATCAGGCTGGTGGGGAAGGAGAAAAATCCCCACCAGGTGCTCCGAGAAAGCCTACTGGTGGGCATGGCAAGAGGACAACTAGCAGAGATGATCCCCTGACCACCCAAGATAACTCCAAGAATAAGGAGGGCAGAACGGCTACAGGCTCCACGTGAAGGAGCATTTCCCACCATAGGGGAGAATCGGTAGCACATTCCAGGAGTGTGCATAATAATGAGGACATCCTCGATAAAAAGAGGCAAGAAGTCGAGGAATATGCTCGATTGATTAAAAGATGTGAGCACGATATCCGATAGTTAGAACGGATCCGAGAGCACCCTGAGGATTCTGGACTTTCACGAGGACGTTCCAGAGGAGATAAAGGGGCTATGGAAAAGTACAAAGCAGCTCCTTCACACAGGAGGAGCAGGAGCAGGAGTCCTACCCCAAGACGGAGGAAGGCTTCTTCACGAAAAAGAAGAAGCAGGAGTCTAAGCAGGCGAAGGTCTTCTCCACAAAAAAGGAGAAGCAGGAGCCGAAGCTCCTCACCAGAGGACGATACCCGTAAACACCATAGGGATAGGTACGAGAGACCTGATCCCGATTGGAACAGGGCAAAAGCCCATAAGACTAAAGAACGATATGATGGGACCATGACTGCACGAGAAGCAGCTAGGCAAGCCCTAAGTAATATAGTAGCTTCTCCTTTTGCAAGAAGGCTACAGGATGCACGACTGCCGAGCAGAGTAAAGCACGGAGCACTTGTTCTTTATGAGACAAATGCGGACCCTATTACTCGTATACAACATTACCAGCAGGCAATGTTCATGCATGATGGGGATGATGCTATTATGTGCAAGATGTTCCCTTCAAGTTTGGGGAAGGTGGCCCTATCTTGGTTCCATAAGTTAGAACCACGGTCCATACGAGGATGGACGCAGTTGGCCGAAGAATTTACTGCTAGGTTTTTGACAAGTAAAAGAGCTCCCAAAACGTTTGAAAGCCTCTCCATGATGAAACAGGGGGAAAGCGAGCCGATCAGAGACTACGCTAAAAAGTATTGGGAAACTTTCAACGAGATTGACAGCTGCAGTGAAAAATATGCAATTGCTACGTTCAAAACTGGCATGCCTGTTCGGGGGGAACTGCGCCGGTCCTTGAACAAACATCCAGTAGCAACTTTGGCAAGGCTAATGGAGCGTATTGAGCAACACGCCAGGATGGAGGATGACATACTCTGGGAGGATGGCAGGGTTGTTGCCGAGCAGCCTAAGACGCCAGCAAAGAAGGTGGATAAACGGGAGCCCAAGACTTACCGCGAGAGGAAAGAGTATGGGCAGGCTAAGAAAGAGCCATGTAAGGAAAAGCAGGCACCTAATCCCAAGTCATTCTTTTCAATTACCACGATTTGGAAAGAGCCCATATATAGGATTCTTTATCGAATAAAGAATCAGCCTTACTTCAAATGGCCCCCAAGTCTAGGAGGAGATAAGGATTCAAAACGTGCTACGAACCAGCACTGCAGCTACCACAAGGATTGGGGTCACATGACTGAAGATTGCGAGATGTATAAGAGGCACCTTGATGATCTAGTCTCTCGAGGCTACCTCAAGGAGTTTATTCAGGAAGACCCCAAAGATAAAGGGAAAACTATGGAGATGGATTACGAGCAGAATCCTAAAGGGGTAATCCATATGATACATGGATTGGCCACGCCTTATACAAGAAATGAGGTTAGACTTCTCCAAAGGCAAGTCAAACATGACCAGCATATTATGCGATTGGGAAACAAGAGAGGGCGAGAAAGTGATATATGCAACAAGGGCATAGTTTTTACAGACGAGGATTTGGAAGACGTCCAACTGCCCCATAATGATGCTTTAGTCATAACCCTCCGAATTGGGGAATATGACATTGAGAGAATCCTGGTGGACTCAGGGAGTTGTACAGAGGTATTGTACTATGATGCATTCATGAAGTTGGGGCTAGCACAGACAGATTTGGAGCAATCTATAACACCCTTGGTTGAGTTTGGTGCAGGAGCAGTTTGGCCACTTGGAAAGATGACGCTGCTTGTTCGGGCTGGGTCAATAGTTTTAAGAACTAATTTCTTGGTCGTGGATGTCCCATCCTCCTATAATGCGATTATAGGGAGGACCTAGCTGCATAAGATAAGGGCTGTTTCCTCTACTTATCACCAAATGGTGAAATTCCCAGGATCTAATGGGGTTGAAAAAAATAGGGGTAATCAGAAGGTAGCACAACAGTGCTTAATTTCTATCATTAAGAAAGTTCTAAAGGCCCATTAGGTTCACACGGTAGAAGTACCAGATCAACTGACTGTCGAGGATGTCGGAAGAAATCCAGCAGAAAAGGTAATGGAAGGCCTAAAGAAGATATAGATCAATGAGACTGATCCTGAGAGGTATTTTTTTAATTGGAGAATCACTGCCAGTGGGAGAAGAGGCCGAATTGGCTTACTTCTTGAAAGAGCATGTTGACGTATTTGCTTGGGTACCAGAGGAAATGCCTGGGGTGGATGCAAATGTGATCTGCCACCACCTAAACATTGATCCACAACATAAGCATGTTATTCAGAAGAAAAGAAGGGCAGCTGTACAGCATGTTGACGCTGTTATTGAAGAAGTGGATCGTTTGTTAGAAGCCAAAGCAATACGGGAAGTGTATTACCCGGAATGGCTATCCAACACTGTGGTTGTGAAAAAGAAGAATGGGAAATGGCATGTCTACGTAGATTTCACAGACTTGAATAAAGGATGTCCTAAGGATAGCTTCCCCCTTCCAAGAATTGACCAGTTGGTCGACGCCACAGCTGGATATGAACGGATGAGTTTCCTCGACGCATATCGGGGATATCATCAGATTGCCTTGTTCGGGCTTGATCAAGAAAAAACTTATTTCATTACACCGCAAGGGTTGTACTGTTACAGTGTCATGCCCTTTGGGCTGAGGAATGCAGAGGCAACTTACCAGAGGCTGGCAACGATCATGTTCAAAAAACTGATTGGCAAGACTATGGAGGTATACATAGACGATATGGTGATCAAGAGCAAAAGCCAACAAGGCCATATAATGGACTTGAAGGAGGCCTTCGAAATCTTGAGAAAATACAAGTTAAAACTCAACGCCTCGAAGTGCACGTTTGGAGTTGGTTCTGGAAAGTTCTTAGGCCACCTTGTGACTCTAAGAGGGATTGAGGCAAACCTTGATCAAATAACGGCCTTATAAAGGCTACAAAGTCCTAAGACAACAAAGGAGGTCCAAAGGCTAACTGGAATGGCTGCAGCCCTCAATAGGTTCATCAGCCGCTCAAGTGATAAGTGTAGGCCCTTCGTCCAACTATTGAAGAAAAGAGAAGGGGATTTGAATGAGGAGCAGAATGCGAGCAGGCATTCCAGGATTTAAAGAAATATTTGGCTGAGGCCCCACTTCTGACAACCCCAGACCCAGGTGAGTCTTTGGTTTTATATTTGGCGGTCTCTGAGCATGCTGCAAGTGCAGTTCTGTCGAGGGATAAGGGATCTGAACAGGTCCCAATTTATTATGTGAGCAAGACATTGTTAGAAGCTGAGACAAGGTATCTACCCCTCGAAAAGCTAGTCCTTGCATTAAGGACAGCCACAAGAAAGTTACCTCATTACTTTCAGAGCCACAGGGTTGTGGTATATACTGAGTTTCCTCTAAAATCACTGCTACGAAAAGCAGACTTCTCTGGACGTATCTCGACTTGGTCCATTGAGTTAAGTCAATACGATATTGATTTCCAGCCGCGCACTGCGATTAAAGGCCAAGTGTTGGCTGATTTTGTCGCGGAGTTTTCACCGGCAGTAGCACCCCTGCCACCCATGGGAAGGGAAGGGGTACTTGGGTTGCCCATAAAGAAAGATAGAAAGCCAGCCGAACAGGATCCACGTGAATGGAAGTTGTTTAATTTATTGATGGCTCGGCTTGTAACACTGGATCTGGGGTTGGAGTTGTTCTGTTCCCCCCTGAGGGAGTGATGATGGAGCTCTCTGTTCGGCTGGGTTTCAGTGCTTCGAACAATGTGGCAGAGTATGAGGCTCTCCTGATCGGCCTTAAGAGTGCAAAGACTCTAAAGGCAAAGAGAATTAGAGTTTACTGTGATTCCCAGCTGGTGGTATGTCAACTGTCCGGGGAGTATGAAGCCCGAAGTGAGAAGATGGCAGCCTATGTAGAGGCAGCCAAGGACTTGCTTGATGCCTTCGAAAAGGTGTATATTGAGCAGATAAGCTCTGGACAAAACTCCCATGCAGATTCTTTGGTGTGGTTGGCTGCAGTTGTTCCAATCGAGTGTAAATGGAAGGTAGCAGTTGACTATCTTAGTGAGCCAAGTATTGGAAGGAGCGTGGAATTGGTCTTGGACGTAAACCAAGGACCAAGTTGGATGGATCCAATAATGGAGTTCTTACGAGATGGATACTCCCCACTGATAAAAAAGAGGCTCATAAGATAAAAACAAAATCTGCACGATTCTGGCTGTCACCTGAAGGAAAGTTGTACAGAAAATCCTTCACTGGACCATACTTGCTTTGTGTGCACCCCGAAATGGTGCAAAAAATCCTTCACGAAATTCACGAGGGAACTTGTGGAAGCCATGCAGGAGGTAGATCAATTGCCCATCGAGCAATTACCCAAGGGTATTGGTGGCCACATATGCAGGAGGACGCCAAGGTCTATGTGAAAATTTGTGAGAAATGCCAAAAGTTCTCACCAATGATTAGAACACCAGCCGAAGATCTGGTGCCCTTGACTAGCCCTTGGCCATTTGCTCAATGGGGAATGGACATCATGGGTCCACTCCATAAAGCAACTGGGAATCGAAAGTTCTTATTGGTGGCCACTGATTAATTCACAAAGTGGATAGAGGCAGAGCCATTGGCCAAGATCACTGAACCCATGATAGAAAGGTTCGTATGGAAAAATATTATTACTCGATTTGGGGTCCCCTATTCTTTGATCACAGATAACGGGGGGCAGTTCCAAAAGAAATTTAAAGCTTTCTGTTCCCCGTATGGGATAAGAAACTACTATTTGACTCTAGCTTACCCTCAGAGCAATGGGCAAGCAGAAGCATCCAATAAAACCATTCTTGACGGGATCAAGAAAAGGTTGGATAAGGCAAAGGGGAAGTGGCTTGATGAGTTACCACTGGTGCTGTGGGCACACCGAACAACACCTATGAGGTCTACGGGAGAGACCCTCTATTCATTGGCATATGGTACAGAGGCAGTTATACCACTGGAAGTTGGTCTTTCAACCAACAGGACTGCATTGGTTGAGAGTGGGGGCAATGACAGGGCCCTTCAAATTGAGCTTGACCTTGCCGAGGAAAGGAGAGAAAGGGCTCTGGTGCATCTAGCCTCCTATCAGGAGCAGTTGATGAAAAACTACAACAAGCACGTTCACCCTCGAGAATTTGGTATTGGGGACCTTGTACTACAAAAAGTGTTGGGCAACACCAAAGTGGCGAACGAAGGCAAGTTGGGGGCCAATTGGGAAGGCCCATATCGAGTGACTGAAATTGTGGGAATTAGGGCCTATAGACTGGCAGATTTGGACGGAAACCCAGTGCCAAGGCCCTGGAATGTCCATAATTTGAGGAAGTTCTTTGTTAGAAAGACTTCAATTTATTTTTATTCTGTTTTAGGATCACGTGGTTGTGTGGGAATTATGAATGCAATTCCCTTGTTTTTTTTATTTTTATTAGTTGCAAGGGGTACGCGTAACGCCCCCTTGAGTTCAAGGATTATGAATAAAATCACCTTTTTAAAAAATTTCAGAAATTTTTGTTCTTTTTGCTTATGATTCTTCTGAATACGAACATTGGCCTCGTTTTCCTTTATTCGTATTAGGGAGCAAGGGCATGACTGTCTTGGTCACGTGCGAATACTCGTGTCCACTCACTAAAGTATGTGAAAATTGGACTATGCAAGTACGAGAAACTTAACTTGTTTAAAGTACGTGAAACTTAACTCGTTCAAAGTACGTGAAACTTAACTCGTTCAAAGTACGTGAAACTTAACTTGTTTAGGTAAGTAAAACTTAATTTGTCTAGGTACGAGATACTTAGACCATACAAGTATGAATAAACTCGTATCTGATGTTGCACAAATTAGGACACACTTATACGGCATGCATATATGCACAGATTGCTTTAAAGTACGACAAAACTTCAACTTTCTGTTTAGCAAACGGGTATGAAATGCTTATTCCTTGTCCAGATAAGTAATACTAGGATAAATCTGAGCATAACGAGCATATGTTCAGTATAATAATGAAACTGTGTATGTTATGATTAGTCTAAGTATGAAACACTTAGATAAGTGTATGCATCCGAATACATGCATATACAGTTCTCCTACGCTGCGCTTGGTACGTATGAATCTATCCTTATAGCAGGATAAATAAACGTGTTTACGAAGGAATGAGATACCCAGCAGGTTCTAAAGCCAAGCAAGGCCAAGTAAAACATAAAAAACCATGAAGTAATACTGTTATGCCTCAAAGGGCCGAATACCTGTACTATCAAATGTACGAGTAAGCTGATGCCACACAGGGCTGAGTATCATGGGTCACGCAGAACCCGCAGCTTTGTTTGAAAGAGTTTTTTAGTTTGGGATAAGTACTTACCAGATTAGTCCAGGTTCTGGACCTCAGGGAGAACGTCAGTCGTAACCTCTGTGTTCACTTCAGTATTGAGCCCACCATCAGCAGCATTTCCCTCTAAGTTGACAGTCTCATTCATAGCTTCCTGAACAGGTGAATGATCGATTGGAACATCTCGGGTCTCCATTTGGGTATCCTCATCAGCATCGGCAAATTCTTCAATCTGCTGCTCGACGTCCTCTTCAGGATGCTCCTCAGAATTATGAGATGGCTGGAGGCGGCTGCTGGGCAAGTCATTCTCTACCCAGAAGGGAGAATCGTCTGCAACACCAATCTTTGTAAGGCAGGCCTCCCAGCTTGCACCCCAAATTTGATCTTGGATGGCTGGCATCTGAGCAACGTAGCTTGCTGTTGTAGTATCAAAACCTTTTTGATATCCATCATCATAGGCTGCCTTCTTTGTGCTATCAATCTCAAATAGCGCCTGGCGGAGGTTGTCTTCTGCAGCATCAAGCTTTACCTTCATTCCGTCAGCTTCCAGCTTCGCTTTATCTCTATCTCTCTCCAACCTTGTGACTGTTCGGAGCAAACTAGTGTTGTCATTCAAAAGTCTGATTCTTTCAGCCTCTGCCTCTTGAAACCTCTGGCCCAACGTGACCATCTTTTGGATGAACTAAGGAATACCAAACATAGCTTACAGTTAGAAGTTCTTAACTACCGCGAGAAAAGTGAAACATAAGTTGAGGGAATAATCAGATTACCTTGATTCCACTGACGAGTCCAGTGGATATAAGCCGGTCAGAGGGAGATGAGGACTCTTTCTCCATGTCTATGGGTAGTAGTAAGCCTTGTGCAAGGGCCAGTACAGTCTCTGAGGAGCTTGCACTATCCCCAACATTTACTGGACGGTCGCCCCTTATGAGTTGAGGGGCCCAGGCCTCGTGAGTTACTTGGATGCTCGGTGAGGGAGTTTCCAGAGTCGATGCGGCAGTTTGCGCATCGGAGACCCCGGCTTCTTGGTTCCTAGGGCGTTTGTCCCGATGAGCGTCAGTAGACTCAAGAGAACTATCTTGTTCCCGAGGAGAGGCGGAGGATTGTGTTGAAACACCCCTGGTGCGGCGAGGTGGCGGGTGAGCGTGGCCAGTTGATGCCACCCTACCAGAGGAACCACGTCCCCGTGAAGAAATAGTGAGAAGGGTGCTGAGGTTCAAAGGTTGACGAGACATAGTACCTGAGTCTAGAGGGGATGGAGAATAGCCTGAAGAGGATGACTGACTGGTATCACGATCAGGAGCTGGTTGTTCGGGCTGTTGATGAGTGGCGGCCTGTCTTCGTGAGGATCTTCTGAGCACCACGCGTGGCAAAGGAATGCCTTCAGAAACTGGAACCTCGCCTGGCTATCCGGCGATTGTTACTCCAGCATTAGGTCTTGAGTTCCTAGGTTGGGGAGCAGACGAAGTTGAGGCGGCACTAGTGCTTGGGTTGGCAAGTCTTCTGTCTATGAAGCCTTTATAGGCAGGATTATAACCCAATAAAATGTTTGCATCACGACCCCGACCAGCTGTCAAAGTGCTAGGTACTCCTTTGTATTTGAGAACTCTGTTGATCTCCGCTGTTCGGACGTAGCTCGGTTCCCTACTTGGACGTTTGTTGGTGTGGGCACACGCCCCAAAAACTCCCGCGTTTTAGTGCATGAAAATTCCGGGTGCGCCCTTCTCGCGGAAAGCACGGCGAAATGCTTCGCAGATCAGAGAGTCGCCACTCAGCACTTGTTTGAATTTGAAAAAGGCTTTTGTAGACTGGACCGTCGTCACCTTTGAAATCTGAGGTTCGGGAGCCAGGTTACGAGAGGGGAAGGGTTTTATGGCACCCCCTCTCGCCCAATCCGGAGATCGGTCTCTACTCAGGCATTTTATAAAACATTTGCATTTCTCTCTTTATTTGATCATTTTCTTAGCCAGTTAGGGCGGGGGAACAGTTAATGGGGATTAAAACTGTAACACATTTGCAGTTTATGTACAAAAACATGGCAAAATGTTTATGGATGTTTGATGTTTAATCTAGACAAAAATAATAGATTGAGAACAAGCTTTTGTGGATTTTTCAGACAAACTAGCTCACACTGGCTGTGCAATGGTACACGCAGAAACAAGCCTGCATGCACTGGATTAACCACTACATGCAGCCAGGACCTGCGTGCGCCACCCACAACTGGCGTGCGCCGGTGAACCCAATACCACAGCTTCTATTCTCAATCCTCTAGGGTCTGGAATGGACCAGTGCACACCCAGGACAAACCACGCAGTTGAATATGGACATTAAATTATTACAGACAGGAATAAGGGCTTAGAAGCCACCGAATGAACAGAAATCCCCTTAAAACAGTGAGGGGAGGAAGATCAAAGGCCTGGATGAAAGATCCATGCAAGGCCAAGCCACTGGAACCGCCACCACTGCCGTACGCCTGTTGTCAATGGGTTCCACTGCTTTGACTTTGCATCATCTGGGCTCTGGAACATGACCAGAAGGATCCCAGAGGCCAAACTAAGCAATAAATACAGAGGGAAAGAGAAAGCTACTCTAAGATACAGAAAGCAAGAGGTTGATTTTAGCATGCATCAAGGTGATCAGATAGTAATGAAATAAGAAAAATGATGATCGGTGATCCCCACACCAGCTTTGCAATACAACCATGACTGGCGTACGGCACATAGAACTGGCGTGCGCCACCTGATCATCATGCACGGTTTTGAAACCTTGCCAGCATTAGGGCCAGGACTGGTATAGATTACCAGCCTTGGCCCTGCTAGCCCCCCTCAGGGGTCAGAACAGAAAACAGAAACAAGAGGTTTTATACCTTTTGTTTGTGAGTTTTGAGAGAGAGCTTGAGTTTTGAGCTTGAAGATGATGGTGGATGAGAATGTGGTGAAGGTTATGGACTATGGAGAGTATTCCCTTGCTTACTCTTTCTATGGAAGAGAAAGGAAGCAAAGGAGGGTAATGGAGAAGAAGACAAAGGGGCTTGAACTTCTTTAATGGTGCTAACCCCTTTTGAACTTGGTAACCCCTTGCAAGAGTGAGAGAGGGGAGTATATATAGAGGAGAGTGACTGAGATCAGTTTAGGCATAAGGGCTTGTTTGGCTTAAGGGAGCCTCCCATGCATTTAATGCATGGGACTTGGCTTGAGAGGTTGTGTGGGAGAGAGGGGGACAGTTCTGGCCGAAGCAATGATCAGGGGTTGCCAGCTGACGTCAGGTGGTTACAAAATCTCCCGCACGTCTGGCTAAAAAAGGTTGATTTGACTGGCATTGACTGGCGTGCGCCACTTTGTGAGTGGCGTGCGCCAGTAACCGGCGATGACTGACACGTGGCAATGCTTCCTGTGCACGCTAGTCAAGAACCAGCGTACTCTAGTAGGGTTTTGCTGAGGCCATTTGGTTCTGGCTTGAGGGTTCGACAAGGAGTTCAGAAAGGTTTTGGGATGAGGCTCGGATGCTCAAAGCTCAAACACACTTAACAAACTCGGGATGTTCTTGACCTTAATCATCATCGGGGAATCAAAGACCGTAAATAAACTATTCTGGAAAGTCCAAAATAGGGTGTCTACAGTAGCCCCCCTTTGACGGCACTTGGAGCACCATTGTTTTGGTACAAGTAACGTCAAAGGTTTCTAGACACCCTCTTAAGGCTATCCAGAAGAAATAGAAAATGCGGACATGTATTTAAATGTACCGTCCATTGAGAGATTGAAGACGGGCGGACCATCTGAAGATCGTTGGAAAAGAGTTTGAACTCTGTTGGAAGATAGGGATGGGTGGACCATCATTGAATGCTGAGGCGGACTCTCCTGGGGAATAATCAGTTGCGGATAGATTAATGCCGCTAGGGGTCAAACCTTCTTCGGCATAAGCAATCCAACAATCACGGGCATATCGCGTCAGGTAGGTTAAATTCCATCTGTCGCGAATCAGAGCCAATCTCCTTATCAGGGACCATCCGAGACAGAGCAATAAGACTGTTGGGAAGATGTGCTACTTGTAGACCGATACGGATTAGGATAGGCGAACGGTGTTGTAGACTGATTGGACGGGCAGACCGTCGTCGTGGATCGATCGGACGATATTCTGATCGCCGTTGATCGGGGTGAACACGGGCAATATTCTGATCGCCGTTGATCGGAGGTGATGACATGGCTGATCGTCGGTGACGACATGGCTGATCATCGGTGATGACATGGCTGATCATCGTTGAGTGGACGACATGGCTGATCGTCGGTGATGACATGGCTGATCATCGTTGAGTGGACGACATGGCTGATCGTCGGTGATGACATGGCTGATCATCGTTGAGTGGACGACATGGCTGATCGTCGGGGATGACATGGCTGGTCACCGGTGATGACATGGCTGATCATCGTTGAGTGGACGACATGGCTGATCGTCGGTGATGACATGGCTGATCATCGTTGAGTGGACGACATGGCTGATCGTCGGTGATGACATGGCTGATCATCGGTGAGTGGACGACATGGCTGATCGTCGGTGATGACATGGCTGATCATCGTTGATCATCGTTGAGTGGACGACATGGCTGATCGTCGGTGATGACATGGCTGATCATCGGTGAGTGGACGACATGGCTGATCGTCGGTGATGACATGGCTGATCATCGTTGAGTGGACGACATGGCTGATCGTCGGTGATGACATGGCTGATCATCGTTGAGTGGACGACATGGCTGATCGTCGGTGATGACATGGCTGATCATCGGTGAGTGGACGACATGGCTGATCGTCGATGATGACATGGCTGATCATCGTTGAATTTGAACAGGACTGGCTATTGTTGAGGATAAAGCTAACCATGGCACGGATAGTTCCAACAATCACGGGTAGGTCGCGTCAGGTAGGTTAAATTCCATCTGTTGGGAATCAGAGCCAATCTCCTTATCAAGGACCATCCGAGACAGAGCAATAAAACTGCTGGAAGATGCGCTAAATTGAATCGGAAGTTGGACGGACAGACCGTCGTTGATTTGAATTGAACGGATATATCGTCGCTGATTTAAGGTTAGACGGATAGATCGTCGTTGATTTGAAATTGGATAGATCGTCGTTGATTTGGAATTGGATGGATAGATCGTCGTTGATATGAGTTGGACGGATAGATCGTTGTTTGAGTTTGGACAGGCTCTGCTTGGGGAAATAGCGAACCGGGATGGAATCACGGATCAGGGCAACATGGGCTGCCTGCCGGGAATGGGCCTCAATGCTGATTTGATTTGATTTGCCAATGCCACAACACTGATTGTAGGCACGCCTCATCATTGATTTGATTTGATTTGAACACCTCAACATGCTTTGGATTGATTTGATTTGAAGCACTTTCCTGCTTTTGACATTTGATATACAATATGCAACGATAACGTATGATAAACACATATGTACAAATTGAAAATGCAAGGGCAGACTAGGGCGGCTTCTAGAGAATGGGACGACACAAACGACGACCAGGGCAATTTTGACGATTGAGGGCTACCACTGAGCCACACTTTTGCTTTACTGTTTTGATTTGAGTTGCGGGCCTGCAGGTCCAGGTAGGTAACTTTCGAGTGGGTTAGAGGTTTGCTGCTTTGATTTGAGGTGCGGGCCTGCGTGCCCAAGTAGATAACTTTTGAGCGGGTTGGATCACCCTGTGACTTGCTTGATTTGCTTTTGCGTTGGGCCAATTTATCCCTCTGTACTTGACAATTTGCTGCTTGGACTATGGATGCCGTAGCAGCGCTGTAAAAGTTGCATTATTCTCGGTTCATTGGAGATAGATAGAGTATAAACCAATCGCTAATATCCAACTTGCATTGACGAGCGAATCGAGTTGACACACAGACATACGCACACGTATAGACTGCCTAGCTCGGAAGAATGAGGAAGAAGAGTCCTAGGATACAATGCAGACTCTCCGACATATGGGCAATAATGAAATTTGGGGCATTAACAGGCCAAAATCCAAAATATCCCTAGATAGGTGAAACTGACACTCACACACAGTCAAATATGTACAAAGACCTGTGTGAATAAATGAAACAGAGAAGAAAGCCCCGGAATGGGCAATAGACCGAAAAACTAGAAAAACGTCGCAAAGATGGACAAAATACGCAAATGGATGACTCATATAGGCCCGGACTGAAACCGACACCCCCGCACAGTCACATTAGGCACATATGACCTGCACGGCATAGAAAACTTGGCAAGAGCCCTTAAAACCAATTTCGAGGCACCGAAACCTTGGTTTTAACTTGAAATTCCCACCGGGGTTTCAAAATCATTGTTAGGTGTGATGGCTATCAACCGCTGTATGCTGCATGAATTGAAGAAGTGCGCGCAGGTTTGAGACCAACGCGTGTCACTTTGAGCAGACATTTGTGAGTCTCAAACTAGCGCGCGCGACTGAAAAGCTGCGCAAACTAGACTTTGCTGAACTTAGAATAAACTGTGAGCCCGTTGGGGCCTCGTAAGCATTTCGTTCTGTTTTTTATGCTTTAAATATTTTTTTCTTTTCTCTTTTTTTTTAAGGCTTTGCTCAGCTTTAAAATTGAAGTAGTAGTTTGAAATAAGATTGAAAGATGAAAGGATTCCCCCCTTTCTGTTTTTTTTTTGACAAAGCTTGTCCTGTTCTTGAAACTTCTCGACCCTTGACGTGTACCCAAGCGTCAACCATGGATCCAATTGATAGAATATGACCGAGTCTTAAAGAGAGACTGCCTACGTATCCCACATTTTGGGGAATCAGGTCAAAACATAGTTCAGGCCAAGGTTCACTCGTGTGTTTTACCTCTCCTTTTACGCTCTAACTTTTGCCTAGTGCCGCCTTCTCAGGTTTCCGGCCTAGCGAGCTTTCGACTTTTTGCCTATTTATTTTTGCCTAGACCGCCTCCTTAGGTTTTTGGTCTAGCAGGCTTGCTCTAACTTTTGCTTGGCACCGCCACCCTTGTGGTTTTCGGCCCAACGAGCTTCTCTCAGGGAAAAGCGGCTCGTGAATTGATCCAGGTTGATTAGAGTGTTGAATTTGTTGTCGTCGAGATCGATGATCTTTGGCTGCAGCCCCAGATAAGATGGCTTTTGATAATGCAAGGTCTTGACTGCTTCAGTTGAAAATGCCTCGCTCCAGGCCACTTTTGCGCCTTTTTAATGTGTGCTTGATGGAATGCTGCTAACGCTGTCTTGGACACAGTGCAAGGCCTGGAGCCTTCTGAGTTTCTGCTTTCTGGCTTGACATCCGTTAGCAGGGGTTTTGAAGTTTCTTTATCTCACGATCAACGTCAAGCGCGTCTTTGTGAGACCATGCCAAAACGTCGATGAATTCTTTGACCCTGTCTGATCGGGCACGAAGCTCCTTTGGGGGACATCGTTGAGCCAATTTTAAACCATCCGGGGTCAAGTGCTCCTTTGGGGGACAGTGTTAAGCCAATTTTGAAACATCCGGGGCACAATGTTCCTTTGGGGGACAGCGTTGAGCCAATTTTAAGTCATCCAGGGGCCTACCTCATCTTTCAAGTTTATTGAAACTACTTCTTCTTTTAATAGGCCGAGCACGCCTTTCGTCTTCCCTTTCGGCGAGGGAACACATTTCCTTAGGGATGACCCCCTCGAAATCTATCCCTTCGTCGTCAGGGCCGACACAGTTTATTCAAAAGCCAGCAAAGTACTTAGAAGCAAGATAGTGCATATCATAAAGAAAGCCCCACGGGGTTGCCAAGCACAGCAAAAGACTCGAATTGAGAATAGAAGCTACGACATGGAGGGCCAAGAGGCACAAACTCCGACTCAGAGCTAGACTAAGACGACTTGACAGACACTGTGTCAGACTCAGACTCAAAAGTGTGCAATGCAAGCTAAACGCGATTTGAAAATGCAACTTTTATTGTTACCCTTGGCTTCCTCACAGAGAGGTGGGATCTAGAGGATGTCAGGCCCAAGCAACAGCACTTCGGCTTCCTCAGCTTCCTTGACCAAACCTACTCGGTGCTCCCTTGAACAAGGATCCCCAGCTTGTCAGCCCGCTCATTTGCTTGATCGATCCGGTCCTCAACCAGTGCTTTCCCGCTTTCAGCCCCGTCTTCTATTCCACAACCTACGGCCTCGGATTCAGAAGGGATAAACACAGTTGGTTTGGGTTGAGTTTCTGGGGCAAGATAGCGGCTAGGATGGAATATGGTGGAGCTCGGTTTGATTTGAGTGGAGGTGATAGATATCTGACCGACCAGAGGATCATAATTGAGTTGAAGTAAGGAGCTGGGAATGCCGTCGGGTTTTGATGGGAGTGGGGGCGGAATAGTGCCATTATCGATGAGATTCTGAATGGCATGTCGAAGGCGGTAGCAAGCATCGGTAGGATGGCCAGGCATTTGATGGAAAGCACAATAGGCATTTGGATTGTGAGACGCCGGGGGTGCTCGAGGTGGAGGAGTCGGACGGAGTGGCCTGAGGATGCCAGCTTCAAGGAGCTTCTCATAAACCGAGGACAAAGGTGCAGAGAAGCACGAGAAGACCCTTGGTGGGTTCCGGCGACTGGATTGAGGGTTGGCAGAACTTTTACTCACTCCGCCGCTGTATAGCATTGTGCTGTCAAGGGTAGGCACTCTTTCGGCACTGGGGATGACTTCTTTGTTGCGCATATCCTCCTTTTCGGCACTGGCTTTGAACAAGGAACCAGCGGTCTTCGGGCGGGTTCTAGCTTCATGACACTCAACTAGGTCTTTGAACATGTCTTTTGAGCACGGCTTGATTCTGATCGCAGGAGTGTGACAGGCCTGAAGAGGTTCTTTGACTAGCCCCGGATCCGGCTTTGACATGATGGAGGTGAAAAGGTCAAACAGCCCCTGGATGATAATCGTTTGTTTGTCCAGCTTCTGGCTCATTTCTTGTACAGCCCTCTTCAGCTCAGCCAGCTCTGCTTGTGCTGCCATTTTGGATTGATGATCGAGGAAGGTGATGGCCTAGAGCTCTTCTTTTCGGTACTTTCCTTGACGGTGCAACGCCCAAAGCTAGACAGTAAAGCAATCGAAGGCTCAGGATGTGTCCCTGCAATAGTTTTATTTGAAAGGATGCAATGTACACGTCGTCGTTGGTGTCCTCCTAGACTCTACAAGTAGAGACAAGCTCATCTCACGACACTCGGACGCTGCCAAGATCCTCGGATTTCTTTTCGACAGTGTATCCTTATTTGAATCGACTAACACTAAGAGATGTCAAGATAGCCTAAGCCTTTGACTATTCCGCTCTCGAAGTTTCAACTTTGGAGGTCGGAACAACTCGGTGTAGATGACGTGATACCGAAACCGGGGCGGCGTTGTGGCAACACTCCACTTAGCCTGAGCGGTGTACGCGCTTCGCACGATAACCAAGGTGGTGTAAGTATCACGGCATTCTCTCCGTTGTTCCTAGTTTTCTGTTTGAAAACACGATCGGGGTTTAGACAAGGACTTAGAGAGTCTCGATTTCCCAAAGTCTCGTTGACCCAAGGAATTTGGAAAGTTGATAACGTGCACCATCATGATGCACGACTTGTCATCGGTCCAGGCAGCGCCCTAGCAGGCATAAAACGGGTTTGAAAGAGAGAAAACCCTAAAAGCCGCCCTAACATGCTCCTACGCAGAACGGTATGAATGTATGTACAGACATGCGATAGGGAAAGCAGTAACACATAGACAGTTTATGGGGTTAGATGCAAGTAATCCTACCCTGTGGGTTCCTGTCTTAGTTTGAAAGGTTCTAGTGCTTTGTACACGTGGCGAGGCCGGTTTTGGCTTAAGGGGGTTCCTCAGGCTAGAGATGTTTTATACCTCCCATCGCAATGCGTGCAGCAGAGCAACGGTCAAACGGTAATACGTCTCATCATCGTCCAAGGTTGTTGGGCATTCGAGGACCCCGGGCTCCAGTAAACTGTGCCGGCTACCCAAAACACCTCAACGGGGCTGATAGGACACCAATGCAAATGAACGCGTGCCGAAAGAATGATCGAGAGAGAGAAACGCAATGCTTTTTGAAAAATGCCTTTTGAAACTTGGCTCACTTCATTAATCGACACTCGGAGAAAACTACATGAGTGAACAATAGTAAAAGCCCCAGTTCGGAGTGGTTGGATGTAGAATCTGTTATGTTACCATTCCGTTCTTCAGCAGCGCGGAGCGTACTGTTTTGACAGACTTTTGAAAATTGTTCATTCATGTATTAATTTCCAAATGTTGATTAATGTAATGTCCCCAGCAGAGTCGCCACTGTGGGCACACGCCCCAAAAACTCCCGCGTTTTAGTGCATGAAAATTCCGGGTGCGCCCTTCTCGCGGAAAGCGCGACGAAATGCTTCGCAGATCAGAGAGTCGCCACTCGGGTTTTGTGGAAAGTACCCAAGAAACCGTGGTTTTGAAAACGTTTTGGATTGCACTTGTTTGAATTTGAAAAAGGCTTTTGTAGACTGGACCGTCGTCACCTTTGAAATCTGAGGTTCGAGAGCCAGGTTACGAGAGGGGAAGGGTTTTATGGCACCCCCTCTCGCCCAATCCGGAGATCGGTCTCTACTCAGGCATTTTATAAAACATTTGCATTTCTCTCTTTATTTGATCATTTTCTTAGCCAGTTAGGGCGGGGGAACAGTTAATGGGGATTAAAACTGTAACACATTTGCAGTTTATGTACAAAAACATGGCAAAATGTTTATGGATGTTTGATGTTTAATCTAGACAAAAATAATAGATTGAGAACAAGCTTTTGTGGATTTTTCAGACAAACTAGCTCACACTGGCTGTGCAATGGTACACGCAGAAACAAGCCTGCATGCACTGGATTAACCACTGCATGCAGCCAGGACCTGCGTGCGCCACCCACAACTGGCGTGCGCCGGTGAACCCAATACCACAGCTTCTATTCTCAATCCTCTAGGGTCTGGAATGGACCAGTGCACACCCAGGACAAACCACGCAGTTGAATATGGACATTAAATTATTACAGACAGGAATAAGGGCTTAGAAGCCACCGAATGAACAAAAATCCCCTTAAAACAGTGAGGGGAGGAAGATCAAAGGCCTGGATGAAAGATCCATGCAAGGCCAAGCCACTGGAACCGCCACCACTGCCGTACGCCACTAAGTAAGCGACGTACGCCAGTTGTCAATGGGTTCCACTGCTTTGACTTTGCATCATCTGGGCTCTGGAACATGACCAGAAGGATCCCAGAGGCCAAACTAAGCAATAAATACAGAGGGAAAGAGAAAGCTACTCTAAGATAAAGAAAGCAAGAGGTTGATTTTAGCATGCATCAAGGTGATCATATAGTAATGAAATAAGAAAAATGATGATCGATGATCCCCACACCAGCTTTGAAATACAACCATGACTGGCGTACGGCACATAGAACTGGCGTGCGCCACCTGATCATCATGCACGGTTTTGAAACCTTGCCAGCATTAGGGCCAGGACTGGTATAGATTACCAGCCTTGACCCTGCTAGCCCCCCTCAGGGGTCAGAACAGAAAACAGAAACAAGAGGTTTTATACCTTTTGTTTGTGAGTTTTGAGAGAGAGCTTGAGTTTTGAGCTTGAAGATGATGGTGGATGAGAATGTGGTGAAGGTTATGGACTATGGAGAGTATTCCCTTGCTTACTCTTTCTATGGAAGAGAAAGGAAGCAAAGGAGGGTAATGGAGAAGAAGACAAAGGGGCTTGAACTTCTTTAATGGTGCTAACCCCTTTTGAACTTGGTAACCCCTTGCAAGAGTGAGAGAGGGGAGTATATATAGAGGAGAGTGACTGAGATCAGTTCGGGCATAAGGGCTTGTTTGGCTTAAGGGAGCCTCCCATGCATTTAATGCATGGGACTTGGCTTGAGAGGTTGTGTGGGAGAGAGGGGGACAGTTCTGGCCGAAGCAATGATCAGGGGCTGCCAGCTGACGTCAGGTGGTTACAAAATCTCCTGCGCGTCTGGCTGAAAAAGGTTGATTTGACTGGCATTGACTGGCGTGAGCCACTTTGTGAGTGGCGTGCGCCAGTAACCGGCGATGACTGACACGTGGCAATGCTTCCTGCGCACGCTAGTCAAGAACCAGCGTACTCCAGTAGGGTTTTGCTGAGGCCATTTGGTTCTGGCTTGAGGGTTCGACAAGGAGTTCGGAAAGGTTTTGGGATGAGGCTCGGATGCTCAAAGCTCAAACACACTTAACAAACTCGGGATGTTCTTGACCTTAATCATCATCGGGGAATCAAAGACCGTAAATAAACTATTCTGGAAAGTCCAAAATAGGGTGTCTACAGTTGGCATTGGTAGCTAAAGAGGGCAAGCACAGAATTAAGTCAGAAACGCAAAGGGAATGCAGAAAAGAAAAGAGCAGTTGCACGAATAAAAGAGCAAATTAGGAGCATACGTGGGTAGCCCCATTCGTGGGGGCAATGGAAGCCCACCACTTGGCCATCTTCCCCTATTGGCTCGAAAGCTCCAGTGACGTACAGAAAGTCCATTTCGTGATCACGAGCTGAATCTGGCAGGTTAAGCACGAAGCGCTTTTCTGCTTTTCTCACTTTGAAATAATAGGTGTTGTATTCAGGGTTTAGCACAATGCTATACCACCACTGGATGTCCCATAATCCTAACTGGGTTCCTAGAATCCTATTTAGGGCTACAACCCCCATCACTAACCTATAGAAGTTGGTGGACACTTGCATGGGATTGAGGCGGTACCAATTTAGAACACGTCAAAGTAATGGATCGAGGGGGAAATGAACTCCACCCTCAACGATGGCCACTATAGGGATACATGTTCATGAACTTGCATTCCTCACTGCACCCAAAGGGGCGAGTTCAATACCTACAGTTTCTGGAATATTATACTCAGTCCTAAACGTGGCCATTGCAGGAGAAGTTTCACAAAGTTTTCTAAACTTGCCTGGTTTAGGGGCGTTTTCATTTTCATCTGCCATGGATGCTATAGAAGTACTATAAAAACATAACAAAATCTAGAAATGGGTGTGTGTCGAAACCCTAAGTGGAGACGAATCTAAGAATGAAATCTCAGATTGAAACACGAAGGAGAAGTGAGAACGAGAGTTTTACAAGGTTGTTGTGAGGATTTCCTGAGATGAAATCGAGTTTGCAGACAACGGCGATGGCAGATGTGAGGTGGGTGTTTTCGCCTGGTTTTAGAGAGAGAAAGGAAAGAGATTCGAGTTTTGGGTGGAGATACCCAAAAGGATCCCTTTTTTGGGGTTTAAGGGAGAGAGACGGAGACAAAACGTCTCCTCTCACGCCATTACACGGAATGTAACATGAAGTAAGGGTTGAACGGCTACAGTTCTGACGCCGTTTAAATGAAGCGACAGTTCGAATTTAATGTGAGGCGTACGAAATGTGCCACGTGGAGTCATTGCCTCGAAATGGTATAAAGACGAAGGCGCCAAAGACCATTAATGGGTGTATATACTGCGTCTACATGGGGCCCCAAGGGGTTCGGCCTAAGTTTGGTTCTAAGCTTTATTCATTGCCCCCGAACAGGTAATGAGCAAAGCTGTGGAGCAATTGTAGGGAGGTATTTCTGAACAGGTACAACTGGAGGCCGAACACCTGATGTGCGGATTTCGTGTAATGAGAGAAGGAATGTAAGACGCCGTGCAAGATGATGGGCGGCAATAAGAACCGGTGATATGAAGAATCACTGGACCAGATAGTTTGTTCGGCAGGAAAGGACCAAAGACATGAGAAGTCGTTGATTGGGATAGTCTGTTCGGCAGTGAAGGATCAAAGATATAAGAAGTCATTAATTGGTATAGTCAGTTCGGCTGAGGTGCGTGCCGGACAGTTAGAGTCCTCTGGAAGAGCGTAGCCTTAAGAGATAAGGTAGTGGGACTGTTCCAGAAGTAGGAATTAGTACCCCGCCGAGATAGGTACAAAAATAGTCCTACTATGGAACGAATCCCAAAAAGGACAGAGTCCCTATGAGCAAGGGTTCTTGGTTAATTGGTGAGAGAATCCCCAAAAAGGCCAGGATTCCTGTACGGGACAGGAAACCTTGTGCAACCGAGATGCTTGAAGGACAAGCAAACGTATGTTTATAAATACGAGGTAAACCTAGTAGCAAAAAGTGGCATTCGTTCCATACTTTCTTACGTTTAATTAGGGTTTTATACAGTACGAGATACTAACTTAGGCATCGGAGGGCCTTTGCCACGAGAGGCAAAGGTACGCTCACCCTTTGTCTGTTTTGCAGATTAGGGTTCAGGCGAAGGCAATAGGGTTCCGATCGAACAGCACGTGAGACGTCTCGATCCAGTGCTGTTTTGGGTACTGTTTGTTTTTCTCCACCTACATGGCCGGCTCTGGGCTAAGGCCCATGAGACACAAGCCTTAAGCCCCCCCCCCCCAAAATGTCCAAAAACTAGGGCCTCCCCTTGTTTTTAGTACCTAGTATAGTAGTATAAAAGGCCCATTTTTTAACCCATAAATATGTTTTACATAAGGCCCAATGGATCAGTAAAAATGGAACAGAGGAAAAAATAAAAAGTGAGAATAAAGTTGGATCACGGGACGTCCAAATTGCTGATCTTTGAGAAAATTATTCAGTGTGGTGAGTGCATCATTAACATGGATGCATCTTTTCCCCTTAAACGATAATTCTCATTGCAAACAAACCCAACAAACTGGCGAAAAAGGAATTACACATTAAGTGATAGGATATTAAGGGCCTCATTTTCAATGATCGTCTTAGGCCTCTTGGCTTGTTCTAGTTTTCTTCCTAACTTCTCATGATTCATGGTTGCTCCTGGTTTCTTTTTTTAAACTCAAATTGGTAGACCTACTTGAGTTTAAGGAAGGATGTTAGCATAATATTAGGAAATATTATATTACCATGTATTCTAGGTTTTATTATGCTTCCAATTTCGGCTTCGCAATTATTCATTAGTCTTGGTTTCTTTATTATGCAAGTTTCCTAGTTGGTTAGGTCCACAATGCTATAGTCAAAAGTAAAGGTTTTTAAAGTTAACAATACTGGTGCAAAATATGGCTTACAATGCTATAATCAAACTTAATAATCTCCTTTGAAATAATCAAATTTTGGGTTTTGGATAACCAAAACTAGCAACCTTTTAACAATAACCAAATTTAATAGACCTTACATATTCTCACTCAAATACACCAATCATTATACAAAAATGTTCTATCTCTCTTCCCTTTTCCTCTCTCTCTCTCTCTTTTCAAACAATATTTTCGAAAAAAATATTACTAAAAATTTGTTTTTTTTAGAAAATGGTTTTTTTAAAATAGTTTTTTTCTAAAAAAAAATTCAAAAACTATTTTCTATTTCTAGTAAATAGTTTTTATTAGTTTCAAAACTATTTTTAGAAAAACTATTTTCTACTGTTCACAAATTTTAATTTTTTATAGTTTGAAAAGATGATGTGATAAGTTTTGGTTATTCAATTTTGATTATGTCATTGTAAACATCTACATTGCTGACCTTAGCAATTTCTTAAATGAATAATAAAAAACTAATGTGGCAACTTTTGGTTATCAATTTTTTATTATAACATTGTGGATACCCTTAGTTACAGATTCTTGAAGCCTATATAAAGTCATGTTAAGGTTATAATTTCTACTATCAATCTATATAATAACCGTGCTCAATTTTTGAATTTTATGTACATTCATAAATCTAACGGTCTATAGTGGTTCCTTCAATCCAACGGTTGATTTATTGTGCTGGTTATTTTTGAAAAGAATACAAATATATATATATATATATATATCTCTCTCTCTCAAGTTTATTCCAAATTCGATTCCGAAACTTCTCTCTCTTAAGTTTATTCCACATCCGATTCCAAAACTAACTCTCTCTCTCTTTCTCTCTCTCTCTCTCTCTCAAGTTTATTCCAAATTCGATTCTGAAACTTCTCTCTCTCTCTCTTAAGTTTATTCCACATCCGATTCCAAAACTAACTGTGACACCCCGCTTTCCAGTAGCCAGCGATACTGCAGGAAGCAGGCTCCATCCGGACGGGAGGGGGCAAGTCATGGTTTATAAGAAAAGATCTCTCCTACTTGTACAAGGCCTTTTAAAGCCGTGAGGGTGGGCCAAAGCGCATAGGAACTTCACAGTTAAGCATGCTCATCTTGGGATAGTCCAGAGATGGGTGACCTACTGGGAAGTCTATGGGCTTTGGGCGTCCAAAACGGACAATATTGTACAAAGATGGAGCGGGTCGTTACAAATGGTATCAGAGCCCCACCCTGGGCAAAGTGGTGGGTAGTCCAGGGATGGGTGACCTACTAGGAAGTCTATGGGCTTTGGGCATCCAAAGCGGACAATATTGTACAAAGATGGAGTGGGTCATTACACAAACACACACACACACACTCTCTCTCTCTCTCTCTCTCTCTCATTCCTTAAAAAATCAATTGTCCCTCTCTCTCTCTCTTATTCTTTAAAAAAATCAATAACAATACAAGAATTCCATAGATAATATAAGGTTCTCATAGAAATCCTTATAAGTAAGTGCTGATTGTGAACAAGAGATCATCATCTTAACAAGGTTTAGTTGTGATCATGGTTTCTTCGGTAGCGACAAAATATTAAGAATACTGCAGCCATTAGTATTTTGGTTTGGTTGGCATGTCATAATAGTGAAACTTATTGGGAAAAAAAAGCTTTTGGGATGATTCAAGTTTGTTTGTGAGGCTACTTTAGGTAAGGACGGGTAACATAAAACCTATGCCTAGACGTAGCGTTTAATTGTTGAAAATTGTGTTTACTATGGACAATTGATTATTAGGATTTACAAATGCCTTATAATTGTTGTGTAATTTGTTTAAACGATTCATTTGTTGAAAACTCATTACCAAGTTTCGCCAGGCCTTGTTGTATAGGCAGTTTGCTCAACTTTTTTTTGATCGGCAGTTTGCTCAAACTTTACCTAAGACACTCAAAACTATATTGCATACAAAATTCATCAATTAGGCATGCGCTAGTGATACATTAATGCAAGTAAGGTTCTCACTAATTTATTTTTCTAATTGACATGGTACCAGAGCTTTTAATAATAAGGGCAAATTACACAAACCTCCCCTAAGGTTTCTGACAAATACACTGGCCTCCCATCTGTAGACACCTCCCAAAACGGGGCATCGCCATACAGATTGATCATCGCTTGTTTGTTTGCTTTCTACTTCATAAACCAAGATCGTTGTAGACACCTCCCAGATGGGGCATCGCCATACAGATTGATCGTTTATTGCTCGATTGGTTGCTTGCTTCATAAACCAAGATCGTGGACATTCCCATGGCTAGGAACATCGCCACACGATAACGGTCATCATCAAAATAGAGTCGCCACCCAGTTTATTAAAACTAGGAAAACAGATAGAGATTCTGGGTACGGGAGCCAAGAGTACAGTAAGGGGAAGGTGTTAGGCACCCCTCTCTGCCCAGCCGTGAGACTGGCCCATAGTTATTCAACATAAGACATATAGATGCTTTGTTTAATTCTAACACATAGTCTGTTTAATTAAGCCTTTAAACAGTAAATAAGATGAGCCAATGCGATGAGTAAAGCATGCATCAGAAAGCAGAAAAGCAAAACAAGCTGTCCCAGGGAGATGGATCTCGCGGCCGGAGAATGGATGTCACGGCCGAGGGATCCTCTTGGTTTTTTGTACCGGCCGAGGTATCGAAGCCTCGGTCGGTGTTCTTCCTCACACCAGACAGAAAAGTCAACAAATGATCAAAACGCTACGATTAATTATGAATACAGTAAGTAAAATAAACCAGAGGCCGTTGGGCCTCACCACCTTGATCCCTTAGTTGCTTGATTGCTTCAGATTGATTGTGATTAACTGATTGCTTCTTTGAAAACCCTAGGGTTAGGGTTTGAAACTTTGAGGTTTGATTGTCAGATTGATGGCTACCTTCAGGAGGTTAGGGCTTTTGAAGAGGGGGTTTGAGAGAGTATTTGTGTAGAGTTTTATGGCTTGAGAGGGTGTGGAAGTATACGACTTTGGTGTATTTCTGTTGTTGTATTTTCAGAACCCAAAAGCCCTTTATATAGGCAATTGGTGACTCACTCCGTCCAATCAAAATGCACGATTGCAATTGCAATTGCAATGCAATGCGAACTCTTCGTGGTAATCTCTGAGCATAGCCTGAACGCATCGGGAAGGTATCGTAGTTGGATCAAACGTCTGACAGAACGTTCCAGAGTCTGGAAAATAGACAATCTGGCAGCCATAGAAAGGATCTGGCGGCTGAGGAATGGATGTTGCGGCCGAAGGATAGATCTTGTGGCTGAGGGATTGAACTCTCAGGGAGATTTTCAAGCAACAGGTTGCTCGGGTGAAGAAATGATTTTAAAGCCATGTGATCAATGTTACGGCCGACAGATAGATTCTCCTAGGATTCTGTATTTCTGTCTGAAAGGCTATATGGCTTTGGATTGGGTCCTCTAAGTGGCTCAAAGTTCTTACCATAAGTCCATGGGTTCGCAAGAAGTCAATCAGCAATCACTGTATCCATTTCATTATCGGGATGGTCCCTAAGGTGGGACTTGAAATAATCGTTAGGCCAAATTGGGGTGTCTATAGATGCCCCTCTCTGACTGAGCTCAGACGGATCGCGAGACATGTTTGAGTAAGAGTCAAAGCTGTAAAAGCAACTCAATTTGGTCCAACCACTATTCCAAGGGGTTTTCGAAAAAGGTATTTGTTATGGTTGGGCTGGGAGGCTGCCTACGTATTCCACAAGGGAAATTCAGACCAATCGTAGTTCGGGCGGGGCAATAAAGAAAAAGAAAAAGTTTGGAGGGTTAGAGACAGAAGGCGTACCTTCGGGCTTAAAAAGCCGTAGTGCAACGTACCTGGGTGAAGCTAGGGTTTTGGCGGAAAATAGTTTAAGGAGCGCAGGGCTGCCGAGGAAGTTTCTGCGGAGAGCATCCTTAGTATTTTGGGGTAAATCAGTACACGGCAGGTGCGTTTGCTTTTCTTGATCATCCTTACTTTGACTGAGGGGGCTCAATAGAGTAGCCTATTCTTGCGAATGAGCTGGAAGGAATTGATGTAATGGGGTGGAATCCAAGCCATTTGCTGGGGATGAATTGGATGCCAGTTTGAGATATAGGGGGAACCCAGGCCATCTTTCGGAGACGAGTTGGATGCCGATTTGAGATATAGGGGGCGCGAGGCTAGTAATTAGAGCCCGGAGCTTTGGGGATGAGGGAACCGAGGCACGGAGCCGGTTGTAGTCATGAGGCGAGAGCCCGAAAAGCTTGGAGTTCTGACGTGATGGAACCGAGGTATGGAGCCGGTTGTGGTCATGAGGTGAAGGCCTGAGGGGATTGGAGCTTTGAGCTTGATAGAACCGAAGCGCGGAGCTGGTATAAGACGAAAACCTGAGATGTCGGAGCTTAGAGCTTGACGTGATTTGAACCGAAGCGTAGAGCTGGTTGCAATCTGATGGTCTGTGCACGGAGCTTTCTCATCATAAGTCTTGGCGTAGAGCCAAAGGATCGAGGCGCTGGACCGATCAATAAAATCGAGGCGTAGAGCCGGTTAATTACAGGGTTGACCTGTTTCATGAGAGATATGCAGGGTGTATATATGTGATGATGTTGGTCGTTAGATGTGAACATATATGATGATGCAGACTCGATGTGATAATGGTGATGCAAATGTGCACGGGCCCATGCATGTGTGTTTGATATAAGCGTAGAGCTTCTTTCAAGTTCCGGACTTGAGCATTCAGAGCATAGAGCTCGAGCATTCGGACGATAGAATCCGAGCATTCAAAGTACAGGCTTTGAGCATCCAGTACGCGGTGGTTGGGCATCCAAGCGTAGAGCTTGAGCATTCAAGTGTAGAACTTGAGCATCCAGTACATAGTGGTTGGGCATTCAAAGAGCTTCGAGCATTCAAAATGTTAGATTTTGAGCATTCAAGCATAGAGCTTGAGAATTGATGATATCTTGATTGTTGGGGCGGTGTAGAGCTTGTAGAGAATTGTTGTGTAGACACCTCCCAAACGGGGCAATTGGTGACTCACTCCGGCCAATCAAATCACGAGATGGTTTATTAAAACCGGGAAAATAGATAAAGATTCAATTAAGCACCCTTGATGCCCATCATTCTAACATCTACGTCGTGAGCCATCATGCCGAAACGTAGGAGATGGATCCCGCGGCCGGTGAACAGATGTCACGGCCGGCCGAGGGATCGAAGCCCCCGTCGGTGTTCTTCCTCACACCAGTGGGAAGATTAACAAATAATCAAATCGCTATGGTTAGTCAAAAAAACCAGAGGCCGTTAGGCCTTACCACCTTGATCCCTCAGTTCGAATTGGGTGTGATTGACTGATTGCTTGGGAGGGTTTGAACTTCGGGGTTTGATCGCCGGATTGGTGCCTTCGGAGGTTAGGGCTTTTGATGGGTATGAGGGAGTATTTGTGCGGAGTTTCGAGGCTTGAGAGAGTGTACCGAGTAAAGGATATGTAAAGGATATCACGGCTGAGGAATGGAGGTCTCGACCGAAGGATAGATCTTGCGGCCGAGGGATTGATCTCTCAGGGAGATTTTGCTAGCAACAGGTTGCTCGGGTGAGGTAATGATGTTAGGGCCGTGGGATCGATGTCACGACCGACAGATGGATTCTCCTAGGCTTCTGTATTTCTGTCTGAAAGGCTGTATGGCTTTGAATTGGGTCCTCTAAGTGGCTCAAAGTTCTTACCGAAAGTCCTAAGGTTCTCAAGGAAGCAATCAACAATCACTGTATCCATTTCATCATCGGGATGGTCCCAAGGTGGGACTTGAAATAATCGTTAGGCCAAATTGGGGTGTCTACATGTTGTTACGGCTTCGAGCCAGTTGAGATAATGGGCTTCGAGCCGCTATGATAATGGGCTTCGAGCCGCTGAGTAATGGGCGTAGAGCCGCTGAGATAGTTGTCGCAGCTTAGAGCCAGTTGAGATAGTGGGCTTGGAGCCACTGAGTTGATAGAGATGGTGGGCGTAGAGCTGCTGAATGAGTTGATGTGGGTGAACATGGGCACGGAGCTGCTGAGTTGTTTGATAGTGATGAATAGCAGAGCTGCTGAGCAAGCTTAGAGCTGTCGGTGATGAATACGGGTGTGGAGCCGCTGAGTAGAACCGTTGAGATGACGATGAGCTCCGAACCATTGAGTGATCTTAGAGTTACTGATGACGATGATAATGAGCATAGGCTGCTGAGGTTGAACACGGGCATGGAGCCGCTGGTGTTGTCGAGTGACCTGTGCACAAGGTTATTGAGCGTGGAGCTGCTGAGTGATTTTGAGAATAATGGGCGTGGAGCAAGAGCTTAGTTTTGATAATCCTTAGTGGTCAAGTGACCAGTTGTTGTGCGCTTGCTGTTTACGGAGAGAGAGAGAGATCTTCGATGTTTTTCCGTGCTCGGGCGTGCCCCCAAGGCTAGTTCTGATCACGTTGTGTTGGCTCGGGGATGCCCCCAAGGCTATTTTGTTGGTTGAAGACCCAGAAGTCCGTAATTGCTTGAATTGGTGCACTGAGCAAAATCCACTGGGGCTGAAGAAAATCGATTGGAGGGCCAGGAGTTCAATCTCTCAGCCAAAATATTGATGTCTCGGCCGAGGAATCGATATCTCGGCCGTGAGAAAGTCGAAAGTCAGAAAATCGATTTAAGTTAAGTTCAATCGATCTCACGACTCATTGGATCTTTTTCTTCCTCCTCTCTTTCTCTCGTTCGAACGATCTCCTTTGTTTTCTTCTCTCTCCACATCGGCCGCCGCCGTTTCCCACCTTTCCGCCGTCATTCTTCCGACCACCACGGTTCCGGCCGTCATTTCTTTTGGCTGCCATGGCCTCATCGCCACCTCCTCCTCTATCGTCTTGCGTTCCCTCATCTTCCACCGCTGTGCCGAGAAATACGGGCAAGGCTCCGGCCATTGAGGCCTCGATTCTTGGCGGGGTTTCAAATACCCGCGTCCTACGTTCAAGTCGGCGTAGGCAAATTGTTGAGGGGGATTCTTCGCAATCGAATCCCCCTAATGCCGATTTTGAGACTCCTTCTGATACAGGCAACGATTCCTTGCCGCCATTTGATGCTGCCACGTATGCCCCTTTGGTTCATATAATCGGGGGTGGTGGTTCGCTGCGATATCGTCCTCCTCTCAGTGATGTTTCATCTGAGGTTTTGCATAGGGAGCCGGAGCAGCACTTCGGCTTTACGAATGTGAAGGTAAATTTCGTCATTTTAGAAATTGCCCCCGGTGTAGGCGATATTTTTGTACGTTTGTTTTGATCTTTTGTCACTTTGCCAGGTGAATGAGAAGCTGCGTGTGTGGGGAAGTGGTCCCCAGGTGTATGAGTGGTATGAGAGACTTCCTCGAGATGCAAAAGACGTAGTTGCTTTGGCTGGCTTTGAGCAGTTAATACTGGGCTTTCATCTTCCAAAGCCGGAGCTGGGTTTGACTACAGCGCTTGTGGAGCGGTGATGGGATACCACAAATACTTTCCATCTTCCCGAGGCTGGAGAGATGACGATCACCCCCAGGTGACTTTGATTTGCTCACAGGTCTACGAATCGGCGGCGATCCTCTTCCGATTGACCCACGGATCCATGAGCGAGAGGGTGCTTTTGAATACCTTTTGGGGAAGGTCCCTCTCGTGTCAGAGAGTGGTCACATTACCTATTCTTGGCTTCGGGAACAATTTGATCGAGATGGTGTTCTGACAGAGATTTCACTTTCCTAGCTGGTACGAGCTTTCCTTCTTTATCTCCTTGGGCAGACTCTGTTTTGCAACAAGGAGAACTCGGTGCATGTCCAGTTTTTGGCTGCTTTGGTCAATTTGGAGACTATAGCAGAGTTCGATTGGGGGACCCCTGCTTTGGCCATGTTGTACGGGCATTTAAGTGCCTGTTCTCGAGGTGTTAGCCTCTCGCTGGGTGGGCATCACCGCGTTCTCGAGGTATATGCTTCAATTTTCTTTGTCGTTCCTTTGTCGCTTTGTTTTCTATATCTCACGCTCGTCTTTTATCTTGTAGCTTTGGGCTTTTGAACACTTGCTGCAGTTCCCTCCTCCGACTAGGCATATTGAGCCTAGGTTTGTCCCACGGGCGGCCCGCTGGCTGAAAGGAGTTCGGAAGACGCGGTCGCCTGCCATGGATTTGTTAGCTTGGCGGCGAGTTTTGGACTGTTTGACAGCGGACCAGGTGTGACACGTTTTGCTCCTTCTCTATGTCATTTCCCTACTTTTGTTGACGTTATTTCCCTTACTGGAGGTGTGTTTTGACCCATGGGACACGCTGCTTGATGATGCCCCTTTGGAGTTGACCTCTGCTTGGGCTTTGAACAACCAACACTTCCTTTTGGAGGGGCCGTTTTTTAGAGCTTGGTCTCTCGGAGAGAGGGAAGCGAGCCAGTACTTTCCACGTTCCGAGGCATTGCAGCTTGTTCCTCTCCCTCCTCCTGCTAGTATGAGATCAACCCACCTTTTGACCGGAGAGGGTTTGCTGCTTGCTCTTGAGAGACAACCAGCCATTAGTTTTCTTGTAGCGGGAGATTACTCGGCCTTTTGCTTGGCCTTGCTGACCCTTCCTACTGCTACCACTGCTGCTGCTTCTCCCGTTTGGCCACGGGCCCCCAGCTTCATCTCTTTCCACAATGCCAATGGAGAAGAGGAACGCCTGACGCTGACCCCATGTACTACTCAGCTTTACGTGCTTCCTACCGGAGTTCAGCAGGTAACGTTGAAGACTCTGTTTTAGTTTCCTTCAGTATTCTTCCCCTGCTTTGCTATATATGTAATTATTTCCTCTGCAGGTGCCTGCTGATATTGTTCAGGAGTGGTTACGTGCATTCCAGAGTGCAGAGGCCTTGGCTCGACAGCAGCGAAGCTGGATAGTCGCGGTATATATCCTTTGATTTCTTTCCTTCCCATCTCATATTTTATGCGAAGCTAAATGTCCATATTCTGTGCTTTGCAGCTTGAAGCGGAGCGGGTGCCGACGGTGTCGGTTACTCAGAGTGCTGGAGTTAGCGAGGGTGGGAGTACCAGGGCCGGTGATGGAGATGCTAGAGCTGATGATGGAGGTGAAGGACAGAGGATTAGCATCCTAGTTCTTGAGCGCTTTCGTCCTGCGCCTAAGAGGGGTCGTGGATAGTAGCTTGCCTTTTTCCTTGTACCCGTATTCGTTAGTTCTAAAGACAGATATTGATATTGTATTTTTATGAAGCAACTTCGGCATGTTTGGCAAAATATCATGATTGTGCTTTGTCCTGAGATACTTCAGATTTGTATTTAATGGTTTAAAGCTTTATGAGTGTTAAAGCATATTAAAACATGGACCGAAGAACGGATTGCTCGGCCGAGAATTCCATTCTCCGGCCGCTACTTCTAGTTCCTAAAGAAGCTGGACTTTTTGTTTTAGCCAAGTGGCATTCCTTCCTTCTTACGCTTGAATTCGATTCATGCCTTTTATTTGCTTTTGCTGTTTCCACAGTCTCTTTGCCGTGTTTTTGGGATTTTTAGGATATCTTGTCCTTTATGTTGATGACTTTTGAGTCAGAGAGGACGAGCGATGATTCTCACGTGCCTTTGCCTTTGTCAATTCCCTGAAAAATGACTAACTCATCTTTTGTGAGCTCAATACGTAGGGTTAGCTATAACTATCGTTGAGCATAAATCTTTTGATGTTTTTTCCTTCCCTCCAAAAGTTTGGGCCGTATCTCGATGTGAGATTGCCTACGTATCCCAATCAGGGAATCAGGCCTTTTACGTGTTCCAAGATTACCACCTCTGGGGTTGGGTTTTCACTCTTGGTTTTTCTTTTTACATGCTCTAAGTTTTGCCTAGGTTACCTGATGGAGGTTGAGTCCCTAGCGAGCTTTTGAATGCCTTATCTTTTGCCGCTGCGTTTTTGCATTTTCTTGTCCTTGCAGGCTTTGCTCTTACTTTTGCTTAGGTGCCTTAGGTTACCCAACGAGCACTTCTCTCAAGAGGCTTTCTGTATTTTGGAGAGGAATTTAGCGGAGATGCTTTCATGAATCGTTTGTACTTTCACAATGGATAAGCTAACCCTAAGTGTTCTCACGGAGATAGCGTCTTCTTCCTAAGTTTTGACAAAAACCTAGTTCTAAGTAATCAGGGTTTGTCCCTTCTTTCCTTTTTGTTAGCAACATAAAGAATTAGATTCTTAAGACCCTTTCATCTTTGGCAGAGAGACTATAGCGTATAGCAATTGCATTTAAAGATTGAATCATTTAACAAGCATAAGATGATAAAAATGGGAATTTATTTAGCTATAGAAAATGCCCAAACAGTGGCCCAAAACGTGTCCCAGCTTGTCTTTAGGAAATGAAAGCAATGTTTTCGTCATGCGATTTACTACAGTATCTCGGGAGTGGCTCCTTTTTCCTTGCCTTTCGCAGTTTTATACTCTTCCTCACCCTCTTCTTTGCCAAACAGAATTCTTAGGTCAAACTCAGCTAGCACCTCGACCCAGTCATTGGGTATGGGAGATGAATTCGTTGGTTCTTCTTCCATATAACTGTCAGTCCATTCTTGATCAAAAAAGATTTGCATTCCAGGATACCTTTGTTTGGTAGTTTCATCTTCCCATGTTTCTGTGAAACCGTAGAATGGGAAGTCTTCTCCTTCTCTTACAAACCAACCGTTGAGTGTTTTTGGACCATGAGTTTTTCTTCTTTGATCCTGCTTCCTCTTACTTTAGCTTTTTCCATGCTTCTCTTCTTTTCTGTCTCGGCTTCTGTCGGGGTGTAGCCAAGACCAAAGGCGTATTGATTATGCGGGGGATCAATCATTTGCAGGATGCCTTGTGATCTTTTGCCTAAACCCAATCCAGGGAAGTAGTTTTGTTTCTTCATCATCCATATGGCAGGGGTGCTTATGTAGAAGCTTCTTTCAGCCATCAAGGCTTGCACAGCAGTTGCTTCCTCAAGACTGAATCCAGTAAGGAAGGTTTCCTCGGTCCCTACCTCTTGGACAGGTGTGTCGGAATGAGCTCGGATTGATGAATCCCCTAGAATGGTTATGACTCTTCCATCTACTGCAAATTTGACTTTCTGATGCAAAGTGAAAGGCACTGCCCCAGCATCATGTAACCAAGGTCTTCCTAGTAAGAGATTGAAGGTGGCTGGTATATCCATCACATGGAATTCTACGTCTCTTTTGATCTTTTCCACTTCTACTGGCAGTGTGACGCACCCAACCACTCTTCTCTTTGAGTTGTCATAGCCCTTTACACCTTGGCTTGAAAGGCGTATGTCGGCGGCGCCTACCCCTAGCTTGTCGAGGGTCCTTTGAGGACATACGTTTAAAGCAGACCCATTATCCACCAAGACCAGTGGGATCCATTTAGTGAGACATTTAAGTGAAATGTAGAGAGGTTTGTTGTGTGCAGGTCCTTCAAGAGGTAGATCCTTGTCAGTGAAAGCTATTGTCGGTTTTGGAGCTTTTGACGTCATTATGAAGCCTACCAGATCTTCGGGGGTGATGTTGATGGGAACTTTAGCTTTTCCAAAAGTTTTGAAGAAGGAATTGCGATGCTCATAGGAGGACATAAGCAATCCCCAGATAGAGATATCAGCTTGGATTTTCTTCAGTTGTCTTAGCACTCTGTCTTCCTCAGGTTCGGTCCTTTGGCTATCCTCTTCTTCTTCTTCCATTACTCGTGTTGAGGTTGAACTTTCCCCACTTAGTTTAGGAGGTTTGTACACTCTTCCGCTTCGGGTGAGGTGACCTATTTCTTCTTTTTGGGTGCCCCAAGGATCAGCAGGTTCAATTCTTCCAACTTCCCAATCACTTGGTAGGGCTTGGTGTATGTCCAACCACCAATCCCCATCATCAATGGTATAGATGTGCGGTTTTCCTCCTATTGCAAAGCACTCGTCATTCTTAGAGAAGATCAGGGACGGTTTGGCTTGGGTGTTTGGGATAATGTGTCGGGTAGGATTATATGTGGGGCTATTGGATAGGCTTATGAGATTGATGTTTTAAGGCGGTGGTTCGTTATTGTGAGCGGGAAGTGGATTGGTTTGCACATTGGGCTTGGGAGGTTTTATAGCTCGACTATC
This sequence comes from Rhododendron griersonianum, assembly GCA_018127125.1. Lineage (NCBI taxonomy): Eukaryota > Viridiplantae > Streptophyta > Magnoliopsida > Ericales > Ericaceae > Rhododendron > Rhododendron griersonianum. The sequence goes on along the minus strand of CM030791.1, from coordinate 24,370,126 downwards.
AATGAGATCTTGGATGTCATGACGAAGACGCATGCAGCGGTTTGTCTCATGTCCAGGGTGTTGGTGGTAAGCGCATTGTTTATTGGCGTCATAGCTTGGGCCGTAAGGTGGCTGAGGAGGTGGATTATTCAAGAGCCTAAGATGCCCTTGGCGGCTTAGGATGGCTAAGGCTTGGAATGGAGTCATATAGAGAGGGTCAAAATTGCGGCGGGGGCGATTTGTGTTTCTAGATGAGCTAGTCTGAAAAGGGTCTTGTGGTAAGGCTGAGTTAAGGGTGTTGACGGAGGCAGGAGATGTACGGGTTGGAAAGGTTTTCCTGGGTGGAGGAGTTTCTTCTTTCCCAATGAGGCCCAGCTTGATTCCATCTTCGATTTGTAACCCAGTGGCATGCAGGCGTTTGAAATCAGTGATAGCCTGAGTGTAAATGTGGGTGAGGTATTTAGGTTGCAGATTCTTGACAACTATCCTTACTTGATCTTCCTCGGAAGGGCGGTTCTTCATCTTGGCAGCCTTTTCCCTCCATCTTGCCACAAAGGTAGCAAAGTCTTCATTGGATTCTTGTTTGGTCATCTCCAAATCTCGAGTAGTCAACTCAATTTGGACATTGTATGCGTACTGCTTGACAAAAGCATTGGCGATTTCTGGCCAAGTCTGATAGTGCACAAATTCCAAAGTGAGAAACCAATCGAGAGCGTTTCCAGTGAGAGTTCTTTGAAACAGCTGAGCGATAAGCTCATCGGTTAAGTCCATCGGCTTCAGAGTGTTGATGACATGGCGAACATGGCTGGTAGGGTTACTCGTCCCATTGAACTTCTCGATGGTTGGCATCTTGAACCCTTCAGGCAGTTGGGATTCTGGAAAGAGACAAAATCCTTCAAAATCTAGGATTTGATCCCTTTGTGAACGAGCTAGGGCGTGTTTGATTTCCTTGACTTGTTTGGCCAATTTAGGATTCTCTGCTATTACAACTTCATGGGGATTTTCTGCTTCTTCCTCGTCTCTCTTGTCTTCAGCATCTCTTGCTGCCTTTTCGGCTTGTAAATAGGCAATTTGGGCTCGGAGCTCGGTGATAGTAGCATCATTGTCTGCCATTTTTGGGATGTGGGTAGAGGGATTGCTTGGCGAAGCTCGGGATCGGGTAGATAGTCGGACTTGTTGAGAAGATGACCGCGAAGTCCCCAGAAGTGATTGGGACCGTTGTGGTGAGGGTGTCTTGACAGGCGAAGATGACAGGTGAGATGACTGTAAAAACCTCTGTTTGGTGTGACTTCGGGTATTGTAAGAGTATAAACTGGCTGAGGTTGCTTCTTTAATCTACCTATTGTGCCTGCTTTGTAAAAGTAGAAATACTTGTAAGTCAGTACTTGGCTCGTACAGTGTTAGGGCTTGGGCTGAAAATCCCAACCATTCTGCATAGAAAGAAATGTTACAACAACAGATGACACAAGGTGTGAGGAAGAACTTGCACTACAAGAAAAAGGGGCATACCCGGCATTTTATTCCCGGCATTTGTGCAAAACCCCGCTTAAGGTCCAAAAATTACTGTAGGGAGCGGAGAGCTCCCCCCTTAAATTACACTCTATCCCCTTTTACCTAAAGCCTCCGAGCGGAGTAGAAAAAAATGAAGCAGCACTCCTCTCGATCTAGGGTTTCTCCTCTCCGTCTGTTCGCCGATCTGCGACTCCCTCCTCTTCGTACGTTCCTCTCTCTCTCTCCACATGCGTCATCAAGCTTTGAGGATCTCGCTTTCTACAGTGTTGCTCATTTCACTGCTAAAGCAAACCCCCCTGATGTTGAGTTTTGATCCTTCCAAACATCAGGTACTTTCTCTCTCTCTCTCAAATCTCTTTTATTTCAGTTTTTGTTGATGGATTTGTGGCACTTTACCTTCTACTCCTGCCTTTTTGCATCTGGGTCTCTCCCTGATTTTGGATCTGCTTAAGGGTTTGATTTTTGACTATTACTCTCTGATCAAGATTTGATTTTCGGTTATTGGGTAGTTAATGATGTTCATCTCGGTGCTCATAGTTGTAGATTATCCATGTTTATGGTGTTATTGAAAGATAACATCGAACAACTGCACTTGTTAAGGGGCTGGCCTAATTGGCTGTGGCTTATACTTTTCTCGTGGTCTTGAATCTTCTATATTTTTCTGAACTCGGTGTTTTCTTTGTTGGTATGTTATTTTCAGTAGTTTGGTTATGGTTTTGCTTTTTCGTGCCTGTTTGGGGGAGAAATGTTTGCATCTTTAGTTAATAGGATTGACTTCTATGTCTCTGCTTTCTTGTCTTTGCTGGTTTCGTATTGTTCCTTTCAAAGTAAGGTTTTATTTTTTTGCAGTCTGCTTGCATAACGTGCTTAGAATCTTCGACACTCGTAGTTTCTAGGAGAATAAATCTGTTTTGCTAGCTCAGATTTAGTTTCTGTTATTAGTTATTTGCACGGAAACCCTTTATTGTCTGTGAATTTGTGATCAGCTTGGTTAATGAAAAAATTAAGGAAAGGAGTTAAAGGGGGCTAGCTTTCTTTATTTTCTAAGATAAGAAAACATACTAGAAATGAAGCTTAAAATCTAATTCAGCTGTTAGGTTAAGATAAACTGCACAAAATTTATTCAGTAATTAGCTACAGGGTACTTGACGTGATCACTACCTGGAGACAAAAAAACATTTCCAGATGCTTTTTATTGTGCTTATTGATTGGTAGGGTTTATCTTTCAAGGTTTTTTTTTGTCCAGGTGAACAACATCAGTGGCTATCTTCCCCAGTAATGAAATCTAAAGACTAAAGATATTACAACTGATTTTGTTTGATGTCTTAGAGACCCCAGACTGCGAAGCTTTAGAATTTGGTTTCTCATGATCATCTAACTCTGTTTTCCCCAGTAATGAAATTGCTGATGTTGTAATGCTTTTGCGGCAGCCTGCAGAAACCCTTGAGGAGATAAGTATTCGCCCTCAGGTTGCTATGAATCAATGTTGAAGGAAATCAAGTAAAGGTACGCTCTGGATGAGCATCTTTTTGTATTCTGGCAGCTTGGATAATCTGGGAATATCAATTATAATCACCCGTAACTTTGGTTTCCTAGTTTAGAGATAAAGCCTAATCTGATTCCCTTGTCTGTAACTCAAAGGTATTGTCCAATAAACACGAAGCACCAAAAAATTAAAGTGTATCTGAATATTAGTGTTAATTATGATCATATACTCAGAGTTACCTAATTCAAAATGGAACAGTAAAGTTTTTTGCCCATATCAATCCGTTATATTAGTAATGATCAAGTAGAGTTTCTTGATGTGTGGCATTCCAAGACTAGATACTGCAATAAATGTTTGGATTGATACAGCATTAAGCATAATGAAATACTTTCTGCAAGCTGATTTGTGTAGCAGAGTAAAATGATGTAGTTCTTGTTAGAATGATAGATGTTGAAGTAATATATGGGCGTGCAATGATGAAAGCTCCTAAGTGTTGTTGTGCAGTGTAAGTGGTGCATGTGAGGAACCAGATATGGTTTGGTTTTATTACTGAAGTAATTGCTTTCTTTCATTTACTGGAGTTCAATTTTGGTCAAGTAAATAGAAAATGGCAATTTGTTGTAAGGATGACTATACGAAATTCACTACAAGAAAAAGGGGTTTTCCCCGCATTTAAACCCTGGCATTTGCACAAAACCCTGGCTTAGTAATACGGAATAAAATTCCCCGCTTTCATTTATCCCAACCAAAATCATGAAGCAGGACAATTTTCCATTCTGCACAATGTGTTGGTAGCTTCCTCGATAACCGGACTCCTTGTCGTTTTCACCTTGTCCATGGAGTCCTTTAAATTTAGGTTTCCTCTTTCAAAAACTCAGTGTCCTTTAAATCATGCAACCAATTGCATATTTCCAACTATTGTGGACAGATTTGTGGCTATTAGGGTGCTTACATTTCCAGCTTTGGACCCCCACTAAGTTGTATCAATCTCGGAACTCCTTGAAAGAGTACTAATGTTGGTAGGTTATCTGGTACTTATGTTGGTAGTAGTTATGAACTTTTATGACCTAGAAAGAGTACTTTTTTTGAGATTTCGTGTAACGTATCCTCATTTAAGTTGCATTCTCATTCTGGATACTTTGCTAGGTTAATAGTGGAATTAGAGTTCGAAATATTTTAAGGAAATCCATACTATAGTTCTTTTGTATGCTGAGAATGGTTTCTATACATCTTCATCTTTCTTGACCGTATGGTACCATTTTCCTTTTGGCAGGGTGGGCTTTTGCAGACTCTGTTCTGAATCGTTTGGCACCCCTATGGGTTGGCGCTAGAGGACTAGAATTTACTTGGGACTACATTCTGCAAGGCCTTGAAGCAAATGCAAGCCAACTCTACAAAGTTGTGTTGGCCGGTTCTCAAGAGTATGCGTTGGCTCGCCAATCTTTAACTTCTATTGTTTGACTCTCCTCGTTGGATTTCCATTGTTTAATAGCTTTTGGCTGCTTGCTGTGTCAATTACACTGTGGTCAAAATAGGACGCATTGGTACTTCAATGAATGCGTCACAAAGGCTCCATCAAAGCAGCATCTATTGTTGAACTATGTCAATAAAATGAATTGTGGTACATCTCTGCAACATAAGGAAGTACATTCTTTGCTTTGGTACCGTAACATTTTTTTGTTTATTTTCTTGTTTCAAGAGAAGGTTACATCAAACTCTTCTTCAATGCTAGGTGACGAACTGCTTTAGTGGTTGGAGGTGAGTACCTATTGCAATGCCCTATTTCATAGTTTCATTCTTTGTTGCTTTCATATTATTTATTCTCTAGTTTTCAACTAATATTTGCTTCTTTATTTGCAGATGCTTGAGAAAAAGATGATCGGGAGAATGTGTTTGATAAAGGCGCCCGGGGCACTGTTTATTTTGGGGACTTAGTGTTTATTTTCTTTGACTTGTTTGTCTTTTTTTCCCTTAGTTATTTTATTGAGTATGGTTACATATGAACATGAATTTGGATTGCAGAAGTATGAATTATTGTTTCTTTTTACTAGTATATGGATTCTAAAGTTTTGTTGTTTGGATATCAAGCAGCATTTTTGCAGATTTTTTTTAAAAATAAATAAATAAATTCCCAGCGTTTTTGTAAACCCCGGGAAAAAAAGTCACAACCTTCAATTTTTCCCGGCGTTTAAAAAAACGCCGGTAAATCTCTGCCGGAATCGGAAAAAGTCGCCGGCCTTGGACTTTTTCCAGGGTTTTTGTAAACGCCGGCAATAGTAATAAAAACGCCGGCGAATATTACCGGCGTTTATCAAACGTCGGGAACTATTCCCGACATCGGCAGTCGCGGCGTTCACTAAAAACACCGGGGAAAACGTCGGGAAGACTTTTGCCGGCGTTTTTTTCACTTTTGCCGGCGTTTATAAAACGCTGGGAAAGCCAAGATTTCTTGTAGTGTTGGAAGCAAAATGCAAGTAGGTTCCTAGCCTGTAGGTTCCTGTCTTAGTTTGATAAGTTCTATGGCTTTCTAATACATGCAAGGTTTAGGTAGTCTCAGGGTGCTCCGTTGTCAAAAGGGCACCAATCCTCTCACCAACCCATCATAGGCGGTGATTGGGTGATTCCCTTTTTGATATACCACTAGGTACGAGTGACTATGGAGTTTGCTGGAACCCCCAACATAGCCCGTGTCATGCCGGGGTATCAGGTGAACTCAACGAGGTTGCCCGCTCGATGCATATGATAAATGAATTAAACAAGGCATGTATTAGTCTTATGTTGAACTTTCTGGTTATGGCTCTCATGTCCCTAGCAGAGTCGCCAAAAACTGTAGACACCTCCCAGACGGGGAATCGCCATATAGATTGATCGTTTATTGCTCGATTGGTTGCTTGCTTCATAAACCAAGATCGTGGAGATTCCCATGGCTAGGAACATCGCCACACGATAGCGGTCATCATCAAAATAGAGTCGCCACCCAGTTTATTAAAATTAGGAAAATAGATAGAGATTCTGGGTACGAGAGCCAAGAGTACAGTAAGGGGAAGGTGTTAGGCACCCCTCTCTGCCCAGCCGTGAGACTGACTCATAGTTATTCAACATAAGACATATAGATGCTTTGTTTAATTCTAACACATAGTCTGTTTAATTAAGCTTTTAAACAGTAAATAAGATGGATTCCGCGGCCTGTGAATGGATGTCACGGCCGAGGGATCCTCCTGGTTTTTTGTACCGGCCGAGGGATTGAAGCCCCGGTCGGTGTTCTTCCTCACACCAGATAGAAAAGTCAACAGATGATCAAAACGCTACAATTAATTATGAATACAGTAAGTAAAACAAACCAGAGGCCGTTGGGCCTCACCACCTTGATCCCTCAGTTGCTTGATTGCTTCGGATTGATTGTGATTAACTGATTGGTTCTTTGAAAAGGCTAGGGTTAGGGTTTGAACTTCGAGGTTTGATCGTCGGATTGATGGCTGCCTTCAGGAGGTTAGGGCTTTTGAAGAGGGGGTTTGAGAGAATATTTGTGCAGAGTTTCGTGGCTTGAGAGGGTGTGGAAGTATACGAATTTGGTGTATTTCTGTTGTATTTTTGGAACCCAAAAGCCCTTTATATAGGCAATTGGTGACTCACTCCGTCCAATCAAAACGCACGATTGCTATTGCAATTGCAATGCAATGCAAACTCTTCGTGGTAATCTCTGAGCATAGCCCGAACGCATCGGGAATGTATCGTAGTTGGATCAAACGTTTGATAGAACGTTCCAGAGTCTGGAAAATAGACAATCTGGCGGCCGTAGAAAGGATCTGGCGGCCGAGGAATGGATGTTGTGGCCGAAGGATAGATCTTGTGGCCGAGGGATTGATCTATCAGGGAGATTTTCAAGCAACAGGTTGCTCGGGTGAAGAAATGATTTTAAGGCCGTGAGATCAATGTTACGGCCGACAGATGGATTCTCATAGGATTCTGTATTTATGTCTGAAAGGCTATATGGCTCTGGATTGGGTCCTCTAAGTGGCTCAAAGTTTTTACCATAAGTCCATGGGTTCGCAAGAAGTCAATCAGCAATCACTGTATCCATTTCATCATCGGAATGGTCCCCAAGGTGGGACTTGAAATAATCGTTAGGCCAAATTGGGGTGTCTACAATCGTGGTTATTTCCATGGCTAGGAACATCGCCACATGATAGCGTTTATCATCAAAACAGAGTCGCCATCTAGTTTATAGAAACTAGGAAAAACAAATAGAGATTTTGGGTACAGGAGCCAAAAGTACAATAAGGGGAAGGTGTTAGGCACCCCTCTTTGCCCAGTCGTGAGACTGGCCCATAATTGTTCAACATACGATTAATACATGCTTTATCTAATTCTAAACACACATAGTCTGTTTTTAGCCTTTAAACTGTTGATATGGTGAGCCAGTACGATAATGGAAACATGCATCAAGATAAACAAAACAAAACAGGTTATCCCAGGGAGATGGATCCCGCAGCCGGTGAATAGATGTCACGGCCGAGGGATCCTCCTGGTTTAATGTACCGGCCGAAGGATTGAAGACCCAGCCGATGTTCTTTCTCACACCAGGCTAAATGATTAACAAAGAGCTAAAATGCTACGATTAATATGTAAAAGCTGTAAGTAAATCAAACAATAGGCCCCTAGGTCTCACCACCTTGATCCCTCAGTTGCTTGATTGCTTCGGATTAAAAGGGATTGGTTAAATTGCTTCTTAAAAACCCTAGGGTTAGGGTTTGTACTTTGGGGTTTGATCGTCGGATTGCGGCTGCCTTCGGAAGGTTAGGGGTTTTGTCAAGGGAATATGAGAGAGTATATGTGCAAAATTTTGTGGCTAGAGAGGGTGATTCATCATATTAATTTCTGAGCCAAAGGCTCCTTTATATAGGCAGGGGTGACTCACTCCAACCAATCACAATGCACGATTAAAATTGGAAGTGTAGGGAAACTCTAACTCTACATTGTAATCTCTTTACGTAGCCTGAACGCATCAGAATTTGCCTGCTAGGGATTTAGTGATCGGATCAAACGTATGACAGAACATTCCAGAATCTGGAAAATAGACGATCTGGCGGCTGAGCAAAGGATCTGGCGGCCGAGGAATAGATTGGGCGGCCGAAGAATCGATCTGGCTGCCGAGGAATCAATCTCTCAGGGAGATTTTCAAGCAACATGTTTCACGAGTGAAAGAATAATGTTGAGGCCGTGAGATCAATGTTACGACCGAAAGATAGATTTTCCTGGGATACTATATTTCTGTCTGTAAGGCTATTTGGCTCTGGATTGGGTCCTCTAAGTGGCTAAAAGTACTCACCAAAAGTCCTAAGGTTCACGAGAAGTCAATCAGCAATCACTGTATCCATTCATCATCGGGATGGTCCCCAAGGTGGGACTTGAAATAATCATTAGGCCAAATTGGGGTGTCTACAGATGCCCCTCTTTGACTGAACTTAGACGGATCGCAAGACATGTTTAAGTAAGAGTCAAAGGTGTAAAAGCAACTCCCATTTGGTCGAACAACTACTCCAAGGTTTTTTGAAAAAAGGTTTTAGTTATGGTCGGGCTGGGAGGCTGCCTACGTATTCCTCAAGGGAAATTCAGACCAATCGTAGTTCGAGAGGCAATAAAAAGAAAAAAGTTTGGAGGGTTAAAGACAGAAGACGTACCTTCTGGCTTAAAAAGACATAGTGCAACGTACCTAGGCTAGGCCAGGATTTCGATGGAGAGTAGTTGAAGGAGCATGGGGCTGCCGGGGAAATTTTTTTGCAGAGAGCATCTTCAGAATTTTGGGGTAGATCAATACACAGCGGGTGAGTCGTTTGCTTTTCATGATCATCCTTACTTTGACTGAGGGGAGCTCGATAGAGTAGCTTATCCTTGCGAATGAGCTGGAAGGAATTGATGTAATTTGGGGTGGAATCCTAACCATCTGCTAGAGACAATCGGACGTTGGTTTCTAGATATTGGGGGCACAAGGCCAGTAACTTGGAGCACGGAGCTTTTGAGATGAGGGAACCGAGGCGCGAAATCGGTTACAGTCATGAGGCGAGAGCCTGAGGAGTTGAAGCTTAGAGCTTGAGGAGATGGAACCGAGGCGTAGAGCCGGTTGTAGTCGTGAGGCGAGAGCCTGAGGAGTTGAGCTTAGAGCTTGAGGTGATGGAACCGAGGCGTAGAGCTGATTGCAATCGTGAGGCGAGAGCCTGAGAAGTCGGAGCTTAGAGCTTGAAGTGATAGAACCGAGGCGTAGAGCCGGTTGCAGTCTGAAGGTCTATGCACGGAGCTTTCCCATCATAAATTTTGGCATAGAGCCAGAGGATCGATGTAGACACCCCAATCTAGGTCTCCCAATTGATTTACTTCATTTTTTGGTTTCTTGTTTCCCCGATGATGAATCATATCAAAAACAGTCTTGAGAATGAGAAGGTTTGAAATTGGAGTGATTGGAAATCCTTTTGAACCCCAAAACCCTGAGTCAAAACCCTAAACCCTAGGTTTGAACAACGTGCGTTGGACTGGCTCCCATGCGCGCCAGTCAACTTGCCAGGTGTTGGTCAAAGGTCAAACTTTGACTGTTGACCAACGCGGTGGTAGGTGGCTCACACGCGCGCCTATATGGGTCCCTCGCGCGCTGGTCAACAACTGTCACTTTCACCTTTTTGCCAGCCAAATTTGTGGTGATTAGGGGTCTACTGTGTCATAGAACCCCATTTTCGTCGCCTGAATAGCCTGCTGCAGGGTTTGGGGTGCACTCCCATCACCTTTTGGGGAGCCTTCTCCACCAAGTAAGGCCAACCAGCCTTGTTGGCTAGTTGGTCCACCAACCTTCCTCCTCTATATATACCCCATTACACTTTCAAGTTAGAGGGTGACCAAAAATCTCAAGGTTTAAAAAAGGTTCAAGCATACATCTCCCATTGATATATTTCCCACTTCCATACACCCAAATTACATCATCTAATTCCTTGTTCAAACCATTTTCAAATCCACCAAGCAAAGGTATAAACCTTACTGTCTGCTTGCTGTTTTGATCCCTGAGGGGGGCTGGCAGGGCCAAGGCTGGTAATTAATACCAGTCCTGGTCCTAAAGCTGATAGGGTTACAAGATCCGTGTGACATCCACACCTGTGCACTTTGGACTGCTGTACGCGCGCGCCTATCATTGGCAGTGCACGCTTGTCCTAGTGGGGATAGGGGTGTTAGTCATTTGCTGTTTTTTATTGTGTTATAAATCACCCTGATGCATGATAAAATTTACTTACTGTTTTATGTGTGCAAAATGTTAAGTTTAGCTCAGCATGCTTTACTGTTGTTTCGGAATACCCCTGGGTGGCTTCTGATCATGTCTTAGAGCCCAGATATGCAAAGCAAATTACTGGAAGTCCAGTCAGAATAGGCGCGCGCCTGTACCTGATACACGCGCGTTAGTCAACTCACTTATAGTGACTGGTTTTACATGGGTAGCTAGGCCCTTGGCCTCTATTTTTAATACCTCCACTGTTTAGGGATTGTATTTCAATTATATTCATTTTGTCTATAATTATTAAATGCTTGTCTGTGCATATAAATTGCCTGGTTTGCCCCTTGGTGAGTACTGGTCCTTCCAAAGCCCTGAAGGGGATGAAATTCAACCTGTGATGAAAGATCAACACGTGCATGTGTGAATGAGTGTGGCGCGTGCTGGACCTCTTGCATGCACGTAGAGCCACTGTTCACATCAAATTCATATAGGGCACATTTTTGATATTTCTTTGCAGTGTTGGACTTTATTCCATTTATTGTCTATCATTCCATCCATCCATGTTATTTCAATCACATCTTGCAAACTGTTACAGTTTTAAATCCCTATTTAATTGGTCCCATGCCCTAATTGGCTAAAAAATTGATAATAAAAGAAGAATCGCAAATATTTTGACAAAATGCCTAAGTAGAGACCGATCTCCGGATTGGGCGAGAGGGGTGCCTTAAAACCCTTCCCCTCTCGTAACCTAGCTCCCGAACTCAGATATGGTTATGACGGACTGGTGCCTTCTCTTTTCAAATTGAATAGCGCGGCAGGTGCTTCGAAATACGGTTCGTTGGGTGTCGGACCTTCAAACCCGAGTGACAACTCTGTATTCCGAGCGCTTGCCCTCATCCGCTAACCGCTCCCTCGATCCGGGCCATTGCTTTGGAAACCGGAATTTCCAAGGGCATACTGCCCACAGTGGCGACTCTGCTGGGGATGATCGAACCAATATTAATCCACACTTAGAGTTTAATACATTTGTGAACACTTCCTTAAAAGTCTGTCAAAACGGTGAGCTTCGCGTTGCTGAAGGTTGGAATGGTGATTTAACAGGACATCATATCCGGCCAATCTGATCTGGGACTTTTTCAATTGTTAACTTATGTAGTTTCCTCTAAAGATGGATTCAATAAAGTGAGCCAAATTTGAAAAGGCATTTTGCGACTTTGTGATTCTTCTTCTTCTTAATCAATTTCTAGTGTAGGGGTTCGATTAATCGGGATCTTCACCGTGGCTTTGGCTAGGTTCCTTCCTCCACAGCTCCGCGCTTCCGCCGCTGGACCTGCAACAAGTCACTAGGGCTTGTGTAGCCCAGTGACCCTCCGACGATCAAGTTAGATCTCAGGGGAAATGTTTAGGTCTAGGGTTAGGGTAGAGTCGCGTACCTCTTCCAGGTGAGAATCCCTTTGTATTTATAGACCTAGGTTTACTTGGCCTCCAAGCTAGCGCGTGGAGGGTACGCTCAGGTAATCGCCTCGAGTGACGTCATAGATGACAAAAGGAACGAAGTGGTTACGGAGCACATGGCCAGAACTGATCCCAATGATTATGTAGACGCCCCAATTTGGCCTAACGATTATTTCAAGTCCCACCTTGGGGACCATCCCGATGATGAAATGGATACAGTGATTGCTGATTGCCTTCTTGCGAACCTTAGGACTTTCGGTAAGAACTTTGAGCCACTTAGAGGACCTAATCCAGAGCCATACAGCCTTTCAGACAGAAAATACAGAAGCCTAGGAGAATCCATCTGTCGGCCGTAATATCGATCTCACGGCCTTAACATCATTTCCTCACCCGAGCAACCTGTTGCTAGGAAATCTCCCTGAGAGATCAATCCCTCGGCCGCAAGATCTATCCTTTGGCCGCAACATCAATTCCTCGGCCGCCATATCCTTTGCTCGGCCACCAGATCGTCCTTTTTCCAGACTCTGGAACATTCTGTCAGACGTTTGATCCAACTACACTACCTTCCCGATGCGTTCGGGCTACGTTAGAGGATTGCCATGAAGAGTTAGAATCACACTCTAACTCCAATTTTGATCGTGCATTTCGATTGGCTGGAGTGAGTCATCCCTATGCCTATATAAAGGAGCCTTTGGGTTCCGAAATTGAGAAGAGAACACACCCACTCAAGCCACGAAACTTTGCACAAATACTCTCTCAAACCCCCTCTTCAAAAGCCCTAATCTCCCGAGGGTAGCCATCAATCCGACGATCAAACCCCGAATTCCAAACCCTAACCCTAGGGTTTTCAAAGAAGCAATCAGTCAATCACACCCAATCCGAAGCAATCAAGCAACTGAGGATCAAGGTGGTGAGGCCCAACGGCCTCTGGTTTGTTTTACTTACTGTATTTATGACTAACTATAGCGTTTTGATCATCTACTAACTTTTCTGTCTGGTGTGAGGAAGAACATCGCCCGGGGCTTCGATCCCTCAGCTGATATATCAAACCAGGAGGATCCCTCCGCCAAGACATCCATTCACCGGCTGTGGGATCCATCTCCCTGGGACAGTTTTGCTTTTCTGCTTTCTGATGCATGATTTATTTATCGCATTGGCTCACCTTATTTACTGTTTAAAGGCATAATTAAACAGACTATGTGTTAGAATTAAACAAAGCATCTACATGTCTTATGTTGAATAACTATGGGCCAGTCTCACGGCTGGGCAGAGAGGGGTGCCTAACACCTTCCCTTACTGTACTCTTGGCTCCCATACCCAGAATCTCAATCTGTTTTCCTAGCTTTAATAAACTAGGTGGCGACTCTATTTTGATGATAACCGCTATCGTGTGGCGATGTTCCTAGCCATGGGAATGTCCACGATCTTGGTTTATGAAGCAAGCAACCAATCGAGCAACAAACGATCAATCTGTATGGCGATGCCCTGTTTGGGAGGTGTCTACAGTTTTTGGCGACTCCGCTGGGGACTATGAGAGCCATAACCAGAAAATTCAACATAAGACTAATACATGCCTTGTTTAATTCATCTATCATATGCATCGAGCGGGCAACCCGTTGAGTTCACCTGATATCCCGGCATGACACGGGCTATGTTGGGGGTTCCAGCAAACTCCACAGTCACTCGTACCTAGTGTTATATCAAAAAGGGAATCACCCAATCATCGCCTATGATGGGCTAGTGAAAGGATTGGTGCCCTTTGACAACGGAGCACCCTGAGACTACCAAAACCTTGCATGTTTTAAGAAGCCATAGAACTTATCAAACTAAGACAGGAACCTACAGGCTAGGAACCTACTTGCATTTTCGCTTCCAAGTTCTTCCTCACACCTTGTACTATCTGTTGTTGTAATTAACTCTTTCTGTGCAGAAGAGTTGGGATTTTCAGCCCAAATCCTAACCCTGTACAAGCCAAGTACTGATCTTCAGGTACTCTACTTTCTCAAGCAGGCACAATAGGTAAATCAAAGAAGCAACTACAGCCAATTTTATACTCTTACAACACCCGAAGCTGCGCCAAACAGAAGTCTCTGCAGCCATCCCGTCTGTCATCCTCGTCTACCAAAACACCTTCACCACAACGGTCCCAATCACTCTTAGGGACTTCACAACCATCCTCTCAACAAACTCCTCTATCCACCAAATCCCATGCTTCATCAAGCAATCCTCCTACCCTCATGGCAGACAACGATGCCGCTATTGCCGATCTCCGACCTCAAATCGCTACCCTGCTAGCCGAAAAAGCAGCCAGAGATGCTGAGGATGAAGAAAGATCAATGGAAGATGAGAACCCTCACAAAGTAGTGCTGACAGAAAGCCCTGAACTGACCAAGCAAGTCAAGGAAATCAAGCAAGCTTTGGCCCGTTCACAAGGGGACCAAATTCTGGACTTTGAAGGACTTTGCCTCTTCCCAGAATCTAAACTGCTCAAAAATTTCAAAATGCTAAATATCGAGAAATTCAATGGAACGGGAAACCCTACCAGTCATGTTCGCCACGCCATCAACACCCTGAAACCAATGGGCTTAAACGATGAGCTCATCGCCCAGTTATTCCAAAGAACTCTCACCGGAAGCGCTCTCGACTGGTTCCTCACTTTGGAATTTGTGCATTATCAGACTTGGCCAGAAATTGCCAATGCTTTTGTCAAGCAGTATGCATACAATGTCCAAATTGAGCTAACAACTCGAGACTTGGAAATGACCAAACAAGAATCCAATGAGGACTTTGCTACCTTTGTGGCAAGATGGAGGGAAAAGGCTGCCAAAATGAAGAACCGCCCCTCCGAGGAAGATCAAGTGAGGATAGTTATCAAGAACCTGCAACCCAAATATCTCAGGCATATCTACACACAGGCTATCACTAATTTCAAACACTTACATGCCACTGGGTTGCAAATCGAAGACGGAATCAAACTAGGACTCATTGGGAAAGAAGAGGCTCCCTCTCTACCTAAGAAAACCTTCTCCAGCTGTACATCTCACGCCTCCGTGAATGCCCTTGGCACACCCTTACCACAAGATCCTTTTCAAGCTAGCTCGTCCCGAAACTCAAATCGCCCCCGCCGCAATTTTGACCCTCTCTACATGACATTATCCCAAGTCTTGACCATTCTCAGCCGTCAAGGGCATCTCAAACCTTTAAACAAACCACTTCCTCAGCCACCCTATGGTCCAAACCATGATCCAAACAAACAGTGCGCTTACCACCAACACCCTGGGCATGAAATAGATAACTGCATACGTCTCCGCCACGACATCCAGGACCTTATTGATAGCCGAACTATAAAACCTCCAAAACCTTATGTGCAAACCAATCCACTCCCTGTTCACAATATTTAACCCCCACCTCGAAATATCAATCTCATAAGTCTATCTCACAACCCCACGAACAACCCTGGTCAATACATTGTCCAAAACGACCAAACCAAACCAACCTTAACCTTCCCCGAGGAGGATGAGTGTTTTATGATGGAAGAGGAGGAGAACAATGAGTCTGATCAATCGAAAGTGATCGATCCCGATATGTCTGACATAAGTAGCAAAGATCAATCAGAGGAAGAAAAGCTGAAGAAATGGGAAGAACATTCTTGGGCAAAGCATAATTTGGAAGATCCAGACATTCCATTTGTAGAAGACGATGAGTGGCTCCGTATTTGGTTTAAGAATAGGAAGAAGGAAAAGGAAAGGGTCATCATGATGAGAACGCACGCTTGCTTCAAGCCTGCCCAAATAGTAGTACCCATCAATCGCCCCAGGATTCCAATGCCACCCATCATCTGGGAAATAATCAATTTCATAGAAAAAGTAGAGGAGTTTCAAATGCAGCCATGGGTCAACCCTTACGACGAGTGCGACTATAGCCAATGGATAGAGGAAAGAAAAGATCTAGATTTCATATGCGCAAAGCCATACAAGACAGGGGAAAGCGACCTTGATGAAATGGAAGGAGAATGCGATGATCCACTTGATGAAACCTCCCTAGCATCGCTATTCAATCAAGTGAAAATAGCTGATGACTGCGCAAACAATAAGGAGGAAGAAAGGGTGATGAAAACCCAGGCTGATATTTCTATTTGGAGACTACTCATGTCTCAAGGAGGTAGCCACCATGCAAGCTTCGAGGGCGGACCCAGTTCAAAGGCTCTGTTTGGCAAGGAAGAGGGTGGAAAAGAGTATAAAGTTGCGAAAGGAAAAGAGGACAACCCCGAAATGCTACAGTAGCTGAGAAGTCACAAACATGGCAAAGAACGTTAAAACATTGTTCCTGTTTTCTAAAACTAGAATATGTTTTGGGCCCCTGTTTGGGCACCTTATTTCTGCTAAGTGAATTCCTATTTAATCTTCCAGATTATGCTTATCTAACAATCTAAATTCCTAAAGTTGCAATTGTCAATACACTGTAGTCTCTTTGCCAAACAAAGGAAAATTCAAGGAAATCAAGTTCTTCGTGTCTCTGACGAAAGGGAAGGAAAGGATGAACCTTAGTTGCTGTGGGCTACCACAGCCCCGGGTGGATCGGGGCGGCCCGATAAAAATCGCACGCCTCGTCTTTGAATCGATTCGAAAATGGTTTGAAGAGTCGCCACCCGGATTTATGGTCTATCACCCGAGAAACCGTTTTGTCTTGAAAATGATTGATTTGAAATTGAAAACCAGATATCATTTGAGGGTTCGGAAGCCATGTTACGAGGGGGGAAGGGTTTTACGGCACCCCCCCTCGCCCGACGTGATGTCGGTCTCTACTAAACGTTTGTGGGATTTTTCAAAAGGGATTTTGTTTCATTAAACCAATTAGCAAGTATCCACAGTTATAACACATAAGAAGTGCATGCATGTGCATGTGTACAGGGAGTAATAAAATGGTGAAAGAATGCAAAATAACATGAAACGAAGCCCTGCCTACTTACTTCACTTTCGAGCGCTCGGGAGTGGTCCCGAGCGCTTGGGAGTGTTGGTGCCCAACCTGCAAAATTTGTTAGTACAAACAGGAAATAATGCTAACGACTGTAAATTGAAATGCCGTTAAGTATATCACTAGCTCAGCAGAGGACTTGAAAGACAGAGATATGCCCTCAATCTCTCAGATCATGCATCCCTGCCTCAACAAAATTAGATCTACAACTTTAAAAGAGCAAATGGATACATTTATGCATGCAGAAAGTCAGAAAATACAACAAACTGGGGGGAAAATGGGATGCAGTGGCATGCATGCACTCCCGAGCGCTCGGGAGTGGTTTCGAGCGCTTGGGAGTGAGCTGCGTGTCAGCTTACTCTCAAATGGAAAATGACATCATTTTATCATGTAGACACACTTGTCTAGGTCTTTAACAAGAGAAAATCTTATTTTTAACTTTGGAAAACCTTGTTCTTACTTGAAATTTGTAAGAAACACTTCTGTTTTAGGAAAAATGATTTTCTATGTCTGCAAGCCAGAATAAAACCATTTTATTTGAAAGTGCACCTCAACCCCAGCCTAGTGCTTACCCAAAATGCCATGCATGGGACTGGAAACAGTCCCGAGCACTCGGAAGCACTCTCGAGCGCTCGAGAGTATTTCCAGTAAGGGTTTTAAGAAAATATTTTTTTGTGCACCCTTTGCTCTTGCTTTTACACTAAGGTCTCCCAACCATGCACCCAATATTAGAGACTGGAACAGGCTGAGAGACCCCCCTCAGAAGGGAAAAACAGCCTCTTAGTTTGAGATTGAAGGTAAAGATTTCTACCTTCACTTGACACTTTGCTCCTTGGATGTCTTTGAAAGATGAATGCAGAGAGAAAAACACAGGAAATCAGTAACCAGGTGTGTCCTAGATTTCCTGCATTTCCCTTGATGTCTTTGAAAAAAAAAGCTTTGTAGTTGGAAAATAAGTTTGAGTTTGAAAGACTTTTCTTTGAACAAGAGAGAGAGAAGAGTGGGGGGGTTTATAGAGAGAGAGATTTCGTCCCCCCTTTTATGCAGAAAAGAGGTTGTATTTATAGGCCAAAATAATCAATGGTTTGCAAAATCAAATAAATTTGAATAAAATGTTATTTTAAGGGGAAAATCTCCTAGCTTGATTTTCTCTGACTGAGGTTGAGTGTTGACTTAAACCTCAGCTGGCTCAAGGTGACTGTCATGATGGATTGCATGGGTAGTGGGAAGCCTTGCCATCCATTGGGCAGCATAGAAGACTCGAGCGCTCGAGAGTGGTCTCGAGCGCTTGGGACTTCACTCTCGAGCGCTCGGGAGTGAGCCAGGCCAATGGTTTTGGAAAACAGTTTTGAGCGCTTGGGACTGATTTCGAGCGCTTGGGAATGATTTTGACCATCTTATTTTCCATTTCAAATCCTTCAAGAACCCAAGTTTCAATTGGCATGAGTCTTGTTTTAATCTGAATTCATCATCGGGGAGCCTCAGGGCCACAAATTAAGGAAATTCGAAGAGTCCAAATTGGGGTGTCTACAGTTGCCCCTCTTTGGGCGACGCTCGGCATCATGTCTGGATACGAGTGTCGTCCAAAGATTGAGACAGCCCAATTCAAGCCCTACTCAATCCTTAATCCAAAATCAAATGCAAGTAAAGGCGTACAAGCATTTAAATCATGAGGTCGTGCTCGTTCAAGCTGCCTACGTACCCTTTTCTGCAGGGATCAGACCAGCGTAGTTCTTTGGGGCAAATGCAAACATGCATGCTGTAGAAGGCATAAAGACATGTAAGCAAATAATCGACAATAAAGATTGATTCGAGGAGCCCCACCGATTGCTCTGTCTCAGTGGGTGGCAAAATTAAACAGGCGAATAGGTTCTAAATACACCGCGAGGGGTGTCATCCAACGGGACAAGTTAGTTTGTCTCGAAGGAACTAAAACCAAATCTATGGCGGGAGATGATTGAAAGGTGTCCCTCAGGACAATGCCAAATCTATGGCGGGATTTGATTGAAGGGTGTCCCTCAGGAAAATGCCAAATCTATGGCGGGATTTGATTGAGAGGTGTCCCTCAGGACAATGCCAAATCTATGGCGGGATTTGATTGAAAGGTGTCCCTCAGGACAATACCAAATCTATGGCAGCAGATCAAGCAGTCGTGTTGACAAATATGATAGATGAAGGTGACCATAAGAGGTCGAGACTAGAAAGTGAGACCCGTGTTTTGACATTTGACAACAACGATGATATTTTTTATTTTTATTTTTTCGAAAAACAAAGGACATGTATGAGTATCCTTTCTGCTTTACTGTTTTTGACCAGCGGGCTGGTATTTTGGGTTTGAGCTAGATCCAGGGCTTGAGCTGGAGTTGGTTTGAGTTTGACTTTGATCAGGGCTTGAGTTTTGAGCATTCATGCCCCAGTCTTGATGTTGGCTGTATGCTTGCTATGATTGATAACATTGGGCTGATGTGCCTCAGTTCTAATTCTTTTCCTTGATTCCACTAACAGTTTCGGCTACCAGTTTTATCATGAACACAAGCGTGGGTTCTTCCATGTATTGGAGTTTCTCTCACGAGTTGGGGCCTCAATGACCTTGTGTGAATTTGGACAAGGCCTAGATAACTCAAAAGACAAGAAAGACCATTTATGAGAGGACTGACTCTCCATGATGACTTTGACTGGACGAGGAGTTTGATTTGATTGGATGAGGAGCATGATTTGACTGGACGAGGAGCTTGATTTGACTGGACGAGGAGCTTGATTACTTGAGGGTTCGAAAAATGGAAAGCATTCCCCATGATTGATATTTGAAATTGCCATGATAAAATCAAGTTTCGATGATTTTCCCATATGGGGTTTTGAAATTGTTTTAGCTCCATCAAGTGATGCTCACTCTTGTTTTGTCAAAACATGAGAATTTTTACAACGAACCGTGCCCCAGATTGCTGATGAGAACCCATGGATTTTGCAAATGTCCCAGCTTGGATTTTGCGGGATTCACAAAATGCCTTGCCCCTCCTTCTTGTTTTCTCCTATTGTCTAGGATTATTGTTATCAAGTTGTGTTTTTCGATCTGAAAGGACTTTATTTGGGTTGTAACTTGGCCAAGGTTTGGCTTAGCAAAGAAAGGATAATAGGCTCAAGAATTTTCATTTTCTTTGGGTTTCGAGAGCTAGCAGCCATCTTGAATATATTTGTACCCTTTTTGCTTTTGATGGGCGCCTTCTTTCACTTGATTTCCTTCGCCTTTTGTCGTGCCGACGTGTTTGGCACTCTCGTTCTTGATGCTTTGAATTTTGAGATTTCTCTTATTTTTCTTCGATGTTTTGCATCTCATTGCGCCCATGTATTTAGCACTTTCACGCTTTGAATTCTAATGCGCCGATGAATTTGACACTTTTGTCTTCCTCATTTCACCCCGGTGTGGGGGATAGCTGCCTAGCTAGGTTCTTTCAAAGAAATTAATTTAGGCTCAAAGGGGTTATCAATGGATATATATCTTCAAGTGTTTGATAAAAGAAGAGAATGCCTTTCTTCATTTTGAATTGCACAACTTGATAACTAGATCCTAGATGCAAGTTAAGAGATTTGTGTGCTCTAACTTTTGCCTAGATCACACTTTGAGGTTTTGATCTAGCGAGATTGTTCTCGGGCCAAGGCATCGCTTCTCGACGGCGTCAGCGAGTGGTCCCATGAAATTCTTCTTCTTGCAAGGGCAAAGTATCTCGTGTTTTGGTCCCTCAATTGATGGTGAAAAACAACTCCAAGTTAAGGGATTATCACAAAACGCGAGTTTATTGTCACAATTTCGACACAAGAGGCTTGACATTGATTTCGAAAGACAGGACTGACCCACAAAGGATTGACTCCAAAGATCATGACCGAATTTTGGAATCGACTCAAATGAACATGACCGGGCCTTAGGATGAGGCTGCCTACGTATCCTTCTTGCAAAGGAATCAGGTCATAACGTAGTTCGGGACCACGAAACTGACTCTCTTTTTGGTTTTTCTTCTTCGACTACAAACTTGAATTTGAAAACATACAAACACGAAAGCATAAAAGACTCAAGGTACAAACTGACTCAAAATCGAATGACGAAGACTCGACTTGAAACTTAAAAACTTTTCAGACTTGTGAGAAGTTCCATTCATGGATTGGCTGCACTGCATTCACCATTCTTCTCCAGATCCGAGGTCTGGCATTGGGATGGTTCCGGTCCTTTCTCACTATCTCGGGCATCATTCGGGTTTTGATCCACCCCCAGATTCTGTGTCGGCTTGGAGCTTATTATTGAGGCATCGAGCTTAGTAGGGGTTGAAACAATGGATTCTGGCGGCCTATTGTTGATAATGCACTGGTGGGGATGAATTTTTATGCCATTGAAGATCCCGTCGATGGTTTGGTCTCTCAGAAGTTGTCCAAACGAGCCATGTCCCATCGATTCATTAACTGGTCCAGCCTTGAACTCCTCAAAGATCAGAGGATAGTTTTCCCCAAGCAATCGCCACCCATCAGGTGCTGACTCCCATACTAGGTCTATGTTCTCAAGCATGCAAATCCCGACTTCCTCAGGTATATTGACGGTGGGTTTTGGCTCGGTTGTGGGTATGATGTATTGGCTAGGGTCGAATGAGATTGGGTTGAGATTGATGAGGTTGACACGGGGGTTTTGCGGGTGATTTGGAGGAGGGTTTATGATAGTGTTGGTTTTGATAGCGGAGATGAGATGGTTCCATTATCGATGAGATCTTGGATTTTGTGGCGGAGACGGAAGCAGTTATTGGTGGAATGACTGGTATATCGGTGAAAAGCACAATAGACATTTGGGTTGTGGGACGCCGAGAGCTTCTGAGGTAGGGGAGTTGGAGGAAGTGGCTTGATGAGGCCGGCTTCGAGGAGCTTCTCATAAACTGAGGACAAAGGTACAGGAAAACGGGAGAAGATCCTTGGTGGGATTTTGTAGCTGGGTTGAGGGTTCATGGTGGTGCCGAGGGGGCCTCTGGTGAAAGCCTTGCTTGCTTTGTAGCTGCATAATACTCTTTTGCTTTTGGGGTTGATCTCATCCATGTGCGTGTCTTGCCTTTCAGCACTAGTTTTAGACAAGGATCCAATATCCTCCTTTGAGTGAGTCTTGGCGTCATGGAATTTGACTAGGTCTTTAAGCATGTCTGAGAGCTTCACTTTTGAGCATATTTTGACTATTGGAGGGTGGTGGATTTGTGGAGTTTCTTTGATCCTGGCATCATCAGCATTTAGTCCCAGATCTGGATTCGACATGGCGGAGGTGAAAAGGTCAATCAGCCCTTGCAATAGAGTCATCTGCTTATCCATTTTCTGACTCATTTCCTCTATAGCTTTTTTCAGCTCAACCAGCTCTGTTTGCCCTGTCATTTTGAGGTAGTCGGAGAAGGTGGTATGGCTTTGTGTAGGATGGGCGGCCCAGTGCTGACAGTAAAGTAAAAAAGCGAACTCAAAATGTGCCCCTGCTATGATTTACTGAAAAAAAAAATGTGTATGAATAAAAGAATTGTTATACCCGTGTTGTCATCGTCGACTCAAGGGATCAAACTTTGCAGATAGTTCCAACAGTCGCGGGTAGGTCATTGTCAAGCAGGTTAAATTCCGCACGTTGGGAATCAGAGCCAATCTCCTTATCTAAGACCATCCGAGACAGAGCAATAAGACTGCTGGAAGATGCACTTAAGGCTAGACCGAACTAGAGGGAGCCGTTCGGGCACGGCGAACACCGGAGTTATCCCAAACTCCATGGATTTATGGTATCCCAGACCCTGACTCAAGAGATGACATCCTATGAAGGATTGCCCTAGTCCTCAGAGATTGTTTTGAATGTGTATCCTTTGATTAGAAATGACAAGATTTGGGAGATATCAAGACAAATTAAGTCTTTAACATTTTTCACCCGAAATTTCTATTTGGTTTCAAAAACCGCTTAGCGTAAATGACATGATACCGTAACCGGGGTGGCGTAGGTGGCATGGCGCCATTAGTCTAAGCGGTGTAAGTGACTTCGCACTATAACCTGGGTGGTGTGGGTATCACGGCATTGTAGCCTAATTGTTTCGTTAATTTTCGTTGAATCCATGATTGAAAAACGTATTGAAGACTTAAAGAATTTCGATATCCCAAAAACCTCATCGTTCCAAGGACTAATTAATTTTGACAACGTGCCATTTAAAAGCACGACTCTTCATTGGTCCAGGCAATCCTAAACAAGATGCGTAAGCAAGTCCAAGAGTTCTATACGGGACACAAAAGCAAGCATAAGATGCGAGGTGCGATGATCAAGCAGGATAAGATTACGGTCTCTCGAAGGTTGCCTCATTCCTCAGAATTTCTTTTACGGTTAAGAGATGTCAAAATGAACTAAGTATTCAACTAGTCCTCACTCGAAGTTTCAATTTTGAACTTGGAATAGCTTAGTATAGATGACGTGATACCATAACCAGAATGGTGTCAGTGGCATGGTGCCATTAGCCAAAGTGGTGTAAGTGACGTGGTGTCACGGCGTCGTTTCCTTGTTATTCCTTATTCTCCGTTGAATCTTTGATTAGGCGTTAGTCAAGGACTTAGTATATTTTGATTTCCCAAAGTCTCATTGTTCCAAGGACTTATGTAGTTTAGACAACGTACATTGGGGTGCACGACTCTTCATCGGGCCTCGGCAACCTTCTACAGACCGTGCAAGCGTGTCTTAAGAGCCCAGGACTGACTGCATGATGGCATGACATGGATGAAATGCATGGTGAGATGCAGAAAGCAGTAACATGTAGGCAGGATATAGCACATAGTCCTACCTTGCGGGTCCCTGTCCTAGTTTGGAAGGTTCTATTGCTTTCTACACGTGTATAATGGCTGGGTTTTGGGTTTGAACGGGTTCCCCGGACTAGAGTCAAGATATACCTCCCGATGTTGAGCGTACACCCAATAACGGTACAAACGGTAAGTATGACTCATCATGGTCGAGGGTTGCTGAGCATTCCGGGATTCCCCATCACCGGCAAGCCGGGTAGGATTGCCGAAACACAACAGCGGGGCTGCACAAGATATATATACAAGAAATAGACAATGAAACAAAATAACTTTGAAAATCCCACAAACGTTTTTTCAAGCTTGGCTCACAAGTTTAATTGATGCTTAAGGAAAGCGGGCCGTTTTATCAACATACCAACTTTTTCTCAAGTATCAATTAAACATCCCCAGCGGAGTCGCCACTGTGGGCTACCACAGCCCCAGGTGGATCGGGGCAGCCCGATAAAAATCGCGCGCCTCATCTTTGAATCGATTCGAAAATGGTTTGAAAAGTCGCCACACGGATTTATGGTCTATCACCCGAGAAACCATTTTGTCTTGAAAATGATTGATTTGAAATTGAAAACCAGAGATCATTTGAGGGTTCAGAAGCCATGTTACGAGGGGGGAAGGGTTTTACGGCACCCCCCTTGCCCGACGCGATGTCGGTCTCTACTAAACGTTTGTGGGATTTTTCAAAAGGGATTTTGTTTCATTAAACCAATTAGCAAGTATCCACAGTTATAACACATAAGAAGTGCATGCATGTGCATGTGTACAGGGAGTAATAAAATGGTGAAAGAATGCAAAATAACATGAATTGAAGCCCTGCCTACTGACTTCACTCTTGAGCGCTCGGGAGTGGTCCCGAGCGCTTGGGAGTGTTGGTGCCCAACCTGCAAAATTTGTTAGTACAAACAGGAAATAATGCTAACGATTGTAAATTGAAATGCCGTTAAGTATATCACTGGCTCAGCAGAGGACTTGAAAGACTGAGATAGGCCCTCAATCTCTCAGATCATGCATCCATGCCTCAACAAAATTAGATCTACAACTTTAAAAGAGCAAATGGATACATTTATGCATGCAGAAAGTCAGAAAATACAGCAAACTGGGAGGAAAATGGGATGCAGTGGCATGCATGCACTCCCGAGCGCTCGGGAGTGGTTTCGAGCGCTTGGGAGTGAGCTGCGTGTCAGCTTACTCTCAAATGGAAAATGACATCATTTTATCATGTAGACACACTTGTCTAGGTCTTTAACAAGAGAAAATCTTATTTTTAACTTTTTAAAACCTTGTTCTTACTTGAAATTTGTAAGAAACACTTCTGTTTTAGGAAAAATGATTTTCTATGTCTGCATGCCAGAATAAAACCATTTTATTTGAAAGTGCACCTCACCCCCAGCCTACTGCTTACCCAAAATGCCATGCATGGGACTGGAAACAGTCCCAAGCGCTCGGAAGCACTCTCGAGCGCTCGAGAGTATTTCCAATAAGGGTTTTAAGAAAACATTTTTTTGTGCACCCTTTGCTCTTGCTTTTACACTAAGGTCTCCCAACCATGCACCCAGTATTAGAGACTGGGATAGGCTGAGAGACCCCCCTCAGAAGGGAAAAACAGCCTCTTAGTTTGAGATTGAAGGTAAAGATTTCTACCTTCACTTGACACTTTGTTCCTTGGATGTCTTTGAAAGATGAATGCAGAGAGAAAAACACAGGAAATCAGTCTTTGAAAGATGAATGCAGAGAGAAAAACACAGGAAATCAGTAACCAGGTGTGTCCTGGATTTCCTGCATTTCCCTTGATGTCTTTGAAAAAAAAAGCTTTGTAGTTGGAAAATAAGTTTGAGTTTGAAAGACTTTTCTTTGAACAAGAGAGAGAAGAGTGGGGGGGGGGGGGGTTTAGAGAGAGAGAGATTTCGTCCCCCCTTTTATGCAGAAAAGAGGTTGTATTTATAGGCCAAAATAACCTATGGTTTGCAAAATCAAATAAATTTGAATAAAATGTTATTTTAAGGGGAAAATCTCCTGGCCTGATTTTCTCTGACTGAGTTTGAGTGTTGACTCAAATCTCAGTCGGCTCAAGGTGACTGTCATGATGGATTGCATGGGTAGTGGGAAGCCTTGCCATCCATTGGGCAGCACAGAAGACTCGAGCACTCGAGAGTGGTCTCGAGCGCTTGGGACTTCACTCTCGAGCGCTCGGGAGTGAGCTAGGCCAATGGTTTTGGAAAACAGTTTTGAGCGCTTGGGAATGATTTTGACCATCTTATTTTCCTTTTCAAATCCTTCAAGAAGCCAAGTTTCAATTGGCACGAGGCTTGTTTTAATCCGAATTCATCATCGGGGAGCCTTAGGGCCACAAATTAAGGAAATTCGAAGAGTCCAAATTGGGGTGTCTACAGTTGCTTAAGAAACTAGGTTTTTTTTTAAAACTTAGAAAGAAGACACTATCTCCATGAGAACACTTAGGGTTAGCTTACCCATTGTGAAACTACAAATACGACAGGAGATTCAGAAAAATATCTCCATCAAATTCCTCCCCAACACACAAAAAGCCTCTTAAGAGAATAACGCTCGTTGGGTAACCTAAGTACCCAAGCAAAAGTGAGAGCAAAGCCTGCTAGGACAAGAAAATGCGAAAAACGCAGCCTAGACAAAAGATAAGGCACTGAAAAGCTCGCTAGGGACTCAACCTCCATCAGGTAACCTAGGCAAAACTTAGAGCATGAGAAAAGAAAAACCAAGAGTGAAAATCCAACCCCCAAAGGTGGTGATCTTGGAACTACGTAAAAGGCCTGATTCCCTGATGGGGATACGTAGGCAATCTCACATCGAGATGCGGCTGTAGACACCTCCCAAACAGGGCATCGCCATACAGATTGATCACGTTTGTTTGCTCAATTGGTTGCTCACTTCGTAAACCAAAATCATGGACATTCCCATGGCTAGGAACATCGCCACATGACAACGGTTATCATCAAATAGAGTCGCCACCCAGTTTATTAAAACTGGGAAAACAAATAGAGATTCTGGATACGGGAGCCAAAAGTACAATAAGGGGAAGGTGTTAGGCACCCCTCTTTGCCCAGTCGTGAGACTGGCCCATAATCATTCAACATAAGACGTGTAGATGCTTTGTTTAATTCCAACACATAGTCTGTTTATTTATTCCTTTAAACAGTAAGTAAGGTGAGCCAGTGCGATAAATAAGCATGCATTAGAAAGCAAAACAACACAAACTGTCCCAGGGAGGTGGATCCCGCGGCCGGTGAATGAATGTCACGGCCAAGGGATCCTCCTGGTTTAATGTACCGGCCGAGGGATCTAAACCCCGGTCAGTGTTCTTCCTCACACCAGACAGGATTGTTAATAGATGATCAAATCGCTAAGGTTAATTGAAAATACAGTAGGTAAGACAAACCAAAGGCCGTTGGGCCTCACCACCTTGATCCCTCAATTGCTTGATTGCTTTGGATTGGGTGTGATTGACTGATTGCTCGATTGAAAACCCTAGGGTTAGGGTTTGAACTTTGGGGTTTGATCGCCGGATTGACGGCTGCCTTCGGGAGGTTAGGGCTTTTGAAGAGTGGGTTTGAGAGAGTATTTTGGCAGAGTTTCGTGGCTTGAGAGAGTGTGTACTCTATGAATTTCGTGTGTTTATTTTCGGAGTCCAAGGGCCCTTTATATAGGCAATCGGTGACTCACTCCGGCCAATCAAATCACGAGATGGCAATTGCAATTGCAATGCATCTCTAACTCTACGTCGTAATCTCTGAGTGTAGCCCGAACGCATCGGAAAGGTAGTGTAATCGGATCAAACGTCTGACAGAACACGTTCCAGAGTCTGGGAAAAGGTCAATCTGGCGATCGAGTAAAGGATGTCACGGCCGAGGAATGGATGTCTCGGCCGAAGGATAGATCTTGCGGCCGAGGGATTGATCTCTCAGGGAGATTTTGCTAGCAACAGGTTGCTCGGGTGAGGAAATGATGTAAGGGCCGTGGGATCGATGTCACGGCCGACAGATGGATTCTCCTAGGCTTCTGGTCTTAAAGGCTGTATGGCTTTGAATTGGGTCCTCTAAGTGGCTCAAAGTTCTTACCGAAAGTCCTAAGGTTCTCAAGGAAGCAATCAGCAATCACTGTATCCGTTTCATCATCGGGATTGTCCCAAGGTGGGACTTGAAATAATCGTTAGGCCAAATTGGGGTGTCTACAGGATCCATTACCCTGGGACAGCTCGCGAGATATGTTTGAGTAAGAGTCAAAGCTGTAAAAAGTAACTCAATTTGGTCCAACCACTATTCCAAGGGGTTTTCGAAAAAGGTTTTGTTATGGTTGGGCCGGGAGGCTGTCTACGTATTCCACAAAGGAAATTCAGACCAATCGTAGTTCGGGCAATGAAGAAAAGAAAAAGTTTGGAGGGTTAGAGACAGAAGACGTACCTTTGGGCTTAAAAAGCCGTAGTGTGATGTACCTAGACTGAGCCAGGGTTTTGGCGGAAGATAGTTGAAGGAGCGCAGGGCTGCCTGGGCAATTTTTGCATAGAGCTTCCTTAGTATTTTGGGGTAGATCAGTACACTGCAGATGCATTTGCTTTTCTTGATCATCCTTACTTTGACTGAAAGGAGCTCGATAGAGTAGCCTGTCCTTGCGAATGAGCTGGAAGGAATTGATGTAATGGGGTGGAATCCAAACAATCTGCTGGGATGAGTTGGACGCCGGTTTGCTTTTGAGATAGGGGGCGCAGGGCCAGTAACTGGAGCATGGAGCTTTGGTGATGAGGGAACCGAGGCACGGAGCCGGTTGTAGTCATGGGGCGAAGGCCTGGGGAGATTTGGTTTGATAGGACCGAAGCGTGGAGCTGGTGTTGATCATAAGGCGAGAGCCTGTGGTGTCAGAGCTTTGAGTTTGACGTGATGAACCGAAGCGCGGAGCTGGTATAAGGCAAGGGCCTGAGATGAAGGAACCGAGGCGTGGAGCCTGAGGTGATTAGATTGAGGCGTGGAGCCTGCTGCAGTCTTGAGGCGAGGGCCTGAGTTGTCGGAACTGAGGCGTGGAGCCTGAGGTGATTAAATTGAGGCGTGGAGCCTGCTGCAGTCTTGAGGCGAGGGCCTGAGTTGTCGGAGCTTAGAGCTTGACGTGATATGAACCGAAGTGTAGAGTTGGTTGTATTCTGATGGTCTGTGCACGGAGCTTTCTCATCATAAGTGTTGGCGTGGAGCCAAAGGATCGAGGCGCTGAACCGATCAATAAAACCGAGGCATAGAGCCGGTTGATTGCAGGGTTGACCTGTTTCATGAAAGATATGCAGAGTGTATATGTGCGATGCTTGTTTGTTAGATGTGAATAGATATGATAATGCAGACTCGATGTGATAATGCAATATGTGCACGGGCCCGTGCGTGTGTGTTTGTTTTAAGCTTAGAGCTTCTATCAAGTTCCGAACTTGAGCATTCAGAGCGTAGAGCTCGAGCATTCGGACGGCAGAATCCGAGCATTCAAAGTACAGGCTTTGAGCGTCCAGTACGCAGTGGTTGGGCATCCAAGCGTAGAGCTTGAGCATTCAAGTGTATAACTTGAGCATCCAGTACACAGTGGTTGGGCATCCAAGCGTAGAGCTTGAGCATTCAAAAATGTTAGATTTTTGAGCATTCAGGCGTAGAGCCTGAGAATAGATGTCTTGATTGTTGGGGCGGCATAGAGCCTGTTGCTTGTTTACGGCTTCGAGCCTAGTTGAGACAGTGGGCTTTGAGCCGTTTCAGTTTGTGATAACAGGCGTAGAGTCTGTTGCTGTGATAGCGAGCACAAAGCTGCTGAGATAAAAGGCTTCAAGCCGCTGGGTGATAGTAGACGTCGGCTTCAAGCCTGTTGAGGTAATGGGCTTCGAGCCGCTGAGTTGACTGTTATGACTTCGAGCCAGTTCAGATGATGGGCTTTGAGCTGCTGAGTTGTGATAACAGGCGTAGAGCCTATCGATAATGGGCTTGGAGCCGCTAGGATGGTTGTTATGGCTTCGAGCCAGTTGAGGTAGTGGGCTTAGAGCCGTTGAGAACTGATTGTTTACGGCTTCGAGCCAGTTGAAACAGTGGGCTTGGAGCCGCTGAGTTGATAGATGAGGACGTAGAGCCGCTGAGTTGTGTAGAAATGATAGGTATAGGACCGCTGAATTGATATGGGCTTCGAGCCGCTGAGTGAATGAGTATGGGTGAACATGGGCACGGAGCTGCTGAGTTCTTTGATAATGAATACGGGCGTAGAGTCGCTGGGTGTTTTGACTTGTTTTGGCCAGCAGTTTGTGGAGAGAGAGCTTCGATGCTTGGGCATGCCCCCAAGGCTAATTTTGATCACATTGTGTTGGCTCGGGGATGCCCCCAAGGCTACTTGATTGGTTAAGGACCTAGAATCCATGATGGCTTGAGTAGTGTACTGAGCAAAATCTGCTGTCAGGAGATCGATCTCTCGGCCGAAGAATTGATGTCTCGGCCGAGGAATTGATGTCTTGGCCGTGAGAACGCCAAAAGTCAGGAAATCGATTTAAGTTCAGTTAAATTGATCTTACGGCCCATTTAATCCCTTCTTCCCCTCCTCTCTCATTCTCCTCCGTTCCTCTCGCCCGACGACCACCGTACGCCGCCGCCCTCCTCCACTACCGTCGACCACCATCATCTCCGGCGATCATCCCCACCGCCGCCGTTTGCCATTGCTGCTGGCTTTGGTTGTTTTGAAACCGTTGGTTTTCCTCCCATTTTGGTTCAGACGTGATGGCCACGCCATCTTCAGGTGTCGCGGGTTCGTCCTTGCATCCTC
The DNA here is from genome assembly GCA_018127125.1 of Rhododendron griersonianum. Lineage (NCBI taxonomy): Eukaryota > Viridiplantae > Streptophyta > Magnoliopsida > Ericales > Ericaceae > Rhododendron > Rhododendron griersonianum. The sequence continues at coordinate 24,339,848 of CM030791.1, read as the reverse complement.
CATGCAGGTGCGAGTATCCGTCTTCCGATGAGGAGGCGATTGAGGAGCCCGGTTTGTTTGATGCTGCTACCTACGTTCGTCCTTCGCGTAGGCTGGGTTATGGCGATTTCCTGCAGTACCGTCCTCCTGTTGGTGGCCTAAAGGCCGAGGTGGTTCGTCGAGAGCCTGAGTTTCACCTGAGCGTTCTGAACGTGCCGGTGAGTTTCCTGAAAAGTAAAAAGTTTTACTTCAGTTCGGAGTTTTGGAAATCCTTGCATAAAAATTTTTTGCTTGCGGGACGAAAATCCCTTTTGGCTAGGAGCGTGAATGTGAGGAACCCATGTTTGGGTTGAATTTATTTTTGTTTAAGGAAACTAAAATAACTATGCCCCCTGTCTAGGCAATGCATGCTTTTAGATGTTAATTTGACGCCTCTTAGCATTTTCTTTGTTTATGCAATCATGAGATTAACTCTCTTTTGTCTTTGGCAGAGAAACAGGAGGCTGGAAGCTCGCGGTGGAGGCAAGGAGGTGCATAGATGGTTCTTGAAGCTGCCAGAGCAGGCTCGGGAACTAGTACGTGCTGCAGGCTTGGAGACATTCGTTCTGGGCCTCGATCTTCCGAAGATGGATTGGTCACTGATGACCTCACTAGTTAAGAGGTGGTGGGATACCACCAATACCTTCCACTTTCCTGCTGCTGGTGAGATGACCATCACTCCGGGTGACTTTTCTTTGTTGACTGGCCTGCGGATAGGCGAGGTTGCTCTTTGAGTTGACCCCCGGCTTTGGGAGCGAGAAGGTGCTTTGGGGTGGTTTCTAGGCAAGGTGCCTCCTGTTCGTTCCCGGGGTCATATCGATCTTGCTTGGTTAAGCAAGACTTTTATGGTGGCTGACATTCTGACCCAGGTGAGTGCCGAGCAGTTGACGCGGGCTTTCCTCCTTTACCTCCTTGGGCAAACGTTGTTTGCCAACAAGGATGGTTCGGTACACACGCAGTTTTTGGCTCCTCTGCAGCACTTGGGAGCTATTCGGGAGTTTGACTGGGGCTCATCTGCTTTGGCCACTTTGTATGGCAGTCTTGGAGCTTGCTCGCGGGACAAGAGTCCCATTCTTTGTGGTCACTTTCGAGTGCTTAAGGTATGTATCATTCCTTTGTACTTCTGTTTTCACTTTGGCTTTTTCTAGTTCTGAACTTGCTTTGGTTAACCTGCTTTTCAGCTCTGGGCTTTTGAGCACCTTCTCCAGTTTCCCCCGAGACCAGGCATGGTGATGCGAACTGCATGCCTCGTTACGAGCGATGGTTGACGGGGCAACGGAAGCCACGGTCACCAGTTTTGAGCCTTCCTGAGTGGCGGCGAGTTTTGGACCGACTGACGGTCGATCAGGTACTTTTTTCTTTGTACCTCTTGTCCTTTAGACTTCCACATTCTTGTGTTGAGACTGATTTGTCCTTGTTCTATAGGTACGGTTTGACCCTTGGGGTGGTGTACCAGAGGATGCCCCTCTTGCACGTTGTAGAGTCCTAGACCGGACCCGTAGCTTGCTCGAGGGTCCATTTTGCCGAGCCTGGTACTTAGGCGATCGAGTGGCCAGTCAGTGGCGGCCACGCTTTGAGGCTCTTCGATTTGTCCCCCTTCTCCTCCAGTATCTATGAGGTCCACTTCCTTGATGTCGAATGAAGATCTGAAGAATGCCCGGATCAGAGATTGGGCAGGTTTACTCCTCCAGGCAGGTGACTATACGGAGTACTACCGTCTTTTCTTGACCCTCTCTGTTGCGGCTCCTCCTGTTGCTCCTGTTTGGCCACGGGCTCCTTCGTTTGTCTCCTTCCACTCAGATGATGGGGAGGAGGAGCGCCTGACGCTGACTCCTTGCACGACCCCGCTCTATACTTTGCCAGTCGGGGCTTCACAGGTATTTTTAGCTTCCTATGTTAGCTTTCATCACTTCGCATTATATCCTTGATTTAGAGGTTTGTAATGCTTGACCGTTCCACAGGTGCCTGCCGAGATAGTGCAGGAATGGCTTCGCGCCTATCAGAGTACAGAGGTTTTGGTTCGGAGACAGCGCCGTAGGATCCTCGAGGTATGACTTTCTTCATGAGCTTTATCTGCTGTGTATTATCCCTTGAGTCTGAATGTTTATATCTTCCTTGGCTGCAGCTTAAGGCTGAGAGAGCACCGGCTACTGGCGGGGGGAATGTGAGGACCAGTGAGCAGCCTTCGCCTTCTTCTCAGAGATCGCCTAGCTTTTAGGGCTTTTTCTTTTTCCTGTTCATAGTTAGTGGGAGATAGGCAGAAACTATATTTGTATAGTGAAAACAACCACAACGATGGTTTTGTAAACAAGTTTTTGTTTGAGAAATGAGAAATGCCCCTAAATGTTTTTGAGTTTGCATGTGATAGTCAGAACATGGCTTTTTGAACAAGTTTTTGCTGATAGACAGTTAATTTGTGTGAAAATATTTGGCCGAAGAATCGTTCACTCGGCCGAAGGATTATTGTTGCGGCCGAGGTATCGATTGTCCGGCCGTCACGTCTATTTTCCCAAGGAAGATAGGTTTTGCTTTAGCCAAGTGGCATCCTGTTTCACATCCTTTCCTATGCTTAGTATTCTCTGTCTCTTGCCTTTGCCATGCTTTATAGCCTGATTGTCAAACTTAAGAGTCTTTTTGAAGTATCATACCCATTGCGTTGACGACTTGTGGGTTAGAGGGGATGAACTATAATTCTTATGTGCCTTTGTTTTTACCAATTCCTTGGAAAATGACTAACTCATCTTTTGTGAGCTCAATACGCAGGGTTAGCTATGCCTATCATTGAGTACAAACATGTTGATGTTTTCCTCTCTCCAAATGTTTGGGCCGCATCTCGATGCGAGATTGCCTACGTATCCCAATCAGGGAATCAGGCCTTTCACGTAGTTCCAAGATCACCACCTTTGGGGGTTGGGTTTTCTCTCTTGGTTTTTTTTTCTTTCTCTCATGCTCTAGGTTTTGCCTAGGTTACCTGATAGAGGTTAAATCCCTAGCGAGCTTTCCTTCGAATGCCTTAACTTTTGCCTAGGCTGCGTTTTTTGCTTTTTCTTTGTCCTAGCAGGCTCTGCTCTTACTTTTGCTTGGGTGTATATTTTACCCAACGAGCATTTTTCTCTCAAGAAGGTTTTGGTGTTTTGGAGAGGAATCTGATGGAGATGAATCTCCTGTTGCGTTTGTACTTTCATAATGGGCAAGCTAACCCTAAGTGTTCTCACGGAGATAGCGTCTTCTTCCTGAGTTTTGATAAAAACCTAGTCCTAAGTAATTAGGGTTCATCATTTCCTTCCTTTTGTCGGGGACACAAAGATTTTGATCCCTTCGAATTATTCCTTTGTTTTGGCAATGAGAGTATAGCGCATGGCAATTGCAATTTATAAATTTGGATTTAGATAAGCATAATCTGGAAGATGAAAAAGGAATTCTCTTAGCGGAAATAAAATGCCCAAACAGGGGCCCAAAACTCGTTCTAGTTTGTTTAAAGTAAAAACAATGTTTTAACGTTTCTTATTTGCCATGTTGTGACTTCTCAGCTATTGCAGCATGTTGGGGTCATTTCCCTTGTCTTTTGCAACTTTGTACTCTTTCCCACCCTCTTCCTTGCCAAACAGAGCCTTTGAACCGGGTTCATCTTTTGCACGATGGCTACCTCCTTGAGCCATGAGTAATCCCCAGATGGATGTGTCGGCAGGAAACTCCCTTTCTCTTTCCTCATTGATTGCGTGGTTATCAGCTATTTCCTCCTGATTGAATAGCGATGCTAAGGAGGTTTCATCGAGCGGATCATTGCACTCTTCTTCCATTTCATCAAAGTCGCTTTCCCCTATTTTATAGGGTTCTGTGCACATGAAATCTAGATCTTCTCTTTCCTCTATCCATTGACTATAATCGCACTCGTCGTAAGGGTTGACCCATGGTTGCATTTGAAACTCCTCTACTTTCTCAATGAGATTGATTGTCTCCCAAACAATGGGCGGTGTTGGAATTTTGGGACGGTTGATGCGTACCACTATTTGGGCAGGCTCGAAGCGAGCGTGCCTTCTCATCATGATAACCCTTTCTTTTTCCTTCTTCTTATTCTCAAACCAGATACGAAGCCATTCGTCATCTTCTACAAATGGAATGTCTGGATCCTCCAAATTGTGTTTTGCCCAAGAGTGTTCCTTCCACTTCCTTAGCTTTTCCTCCTCTGCCTGATCTTTGCTGCTTACGTCGGACATATCAATGTCGATTACTTCTGACTGATTGGAATCATTATCCTCCTCCTCCTCCATCATGAAACACTCGTCCTCCTCGGGGAAGGTTAAGGTAGGTTTGGTTTGGTTGTCTTGGACAATGTATTGGCTGGGATTGTATGTGGGGTTGTGAGATAGATTTATGAGATTGATATTTCGAGGTGGCGGCTTAGCATTATGAGTAGGGAGTGGGTTGGCTTGCCCATCAGGTTTTGGTGGTTTTATGGTTCGACTATCAATAAGGTCTTGAATGTCGTGACGAAGACGCATGCAATTGTCTGTTTCGTGCCCAGGGTGTTGGTGGCAGGCGCATTGTTTGTTTGGATCGTGGTTTGGACCATAGGGCGGCGGAGGAAGTGGCTTGTTTAGAGGTTTAAGATGCCCTTGACGGCTAAGGATGGTCAAGGGTTGGGATAAGGTCATATAGAGAGGATCAAAGTTGCGACGAGGTCGATTTGAGGTTCGGGATGGGCTAGTTTGGAAAGGGTCTTGAGACAAGGAGCCAAGGGCATTTACGGAGGCGTGAGATGTACGGCTAGAGAAGGTTTTCTTAGGTGGAGGAATGGCCTCTTCTTTCCCAATGAGTCCTAGCTTGATTCCATCTTCGATTTGCAACCCAGTGGCATGCAAGCGCTTGAAATCGGTGATAGCCTGTGTGTAAATATGCCTGAGATATTTGGGTTGCAAATTCTTGACAACTATCCTCACTTGGTCTTCCTTGGAGGGACGGTTCTTCATCTTGGCAGCCTTTTCCCTCCATCTTGCCACAAAGGTAGCAAAGTCCTCATTGGAATCCTGTTTGGTCATTTCCAAGTCTCGAGTTGTTAGTTCAATTTTGACGTTGTATGCATATTGCTTGACAAAAGCATTGGCAATTTCTGGCCAAGTTTGATAATGTACAAACTCCAAAGTGAGGAACTAGTCGAGAGCACTTCCGGTGAGAGTTCGCTGGAACAACTGGGCGATGAGCTCGTCGTTCAAGCCCATCGGCTTCAGGGTGTTGATAACATGGCGAACATGACTGGTAGGGTTGCCAGTTCCATTGAACTTCTCAATGTTGGGCATCTTGAAATTCTCAGGCAGCTTGGATTCTGGGAAGAGGCAAAGTCCTTCGAAATCCAGAATTTGGTCCCCTTGCGAACAAGCCAAGGCTTGTTTGATTTCCTTGACTTGCTTGGTCAACTCAGGACTTTCTGCCAATATCACTTTATGGGGGTTCTCGTCTTCCATTGATCTTTCCTCATCTTCAGCATCTCTAGCTGCCTTTTCTGCTAGTAGTGCAGTGATTTGAGCTTGGAGCTCGGCAATAGTGGCGTCGTTGTCTGCCATGAAGGTAGAAGGGTTGCTTGACGAAGCTTGAGATTTAGTGAATGACGGGGTCCGTTGAGGGGATGACCGGGAAGTTTCTAACAATGGTTGGATTTTTTGTGGTGAGGGTGTTTTGTCAAATGAGGACGATAGATGGGAAGGTTGCAGAGACCTTTGTTTGGCGTAGCTTCGGGTGTTATAAGAATACAAAGTTGGCTGTGGTTGCTTTTTTGGTTTACCTATTGTGCCTGCTTGAAAAGTAGAATACCTGAAAGTCAGTACTTTGCCTGTGTAGGGTTAGGATTTGGGCTGAAAATCCAAACCCTTCTGCACAGAAAGAGTTAATTACAACAACAGATAGTACAAGGTGTGAGGATGAACTTTTGCAAGTAGAATGCAAGTAGGTTCCTAGCCTGTAGGTTCCTGTCTTAGTTTGATAAGTTCTATGGTTTTCTAAAGCATGCAAGGTTTTGGTAGTTTCAGGGTGCTCCGTTGTCAAAGGGCACCAATCCTCTCACCAGCCCATCATAGGCGGCGATTGGGTGATTTCCTTTTTGATATACCACTAGGTACGAGTGACTGTGGAGTTTGCTGGAACCCCCAACATAGCCCGCGTCATGCCGGGATATCAGGTGAACTCAACGGGTTGCCCGCTCGATGCATATGATAGATGAATTAAACAAGGCATGTATGAGTCTTACGTTGAACTTTTTGGTTATGGCTCTCATATTCCCCAGCGGAGTCGCCAAAAACTGTAGACACCTCCCAAACGGGGCATCGCCATACAGATTGATCACGTTTGTTTGCTCGATTGGTTGCTCACTTCGTAAACCAAAATCATGGACATTCCCATGGCTAGGAACATCGCCACATGATAACGGTTATCATCAAATAGAGTCGCCACCCAGTTTATTAAAATTGGGAAAACAAATAGAGATTCTGGATACGGGAGCCAAAAGTACAATAAGGGGAAGGTGTTAGGCACCCCTCTTTGCCCAGTCGTGAGACTGGCCCATAATCATTCAACATAAGACGTGTAGATGCTTTGTTTAATTCCAACACATAGTCTGTTTATTTATTCCTTTAAACAGTAAGTAAGGTGAGCCAGTGCGATAAATAAGCATGCATTAGAAAGCAAAACAACACAAACTGTCCCAGGGAGGTGGATCCCGCGGCCGGTGAATGAATGTCATGGCCGAGGGATCCTCCTGGTTTAATGTACCGGCCGAGGGATCTAAACCCCGGTCAGTGTTCTTCCTCACACCAGACAGGAACGTTAATAGATGATCAAATCGCTAAGGTTAATTGAAAATACAGTAGGTAAGACAAACCAAAGGCCGTTGGGCCTCACCACCTTGATCCCTCAATTGCTTGATTGCTTTGGATTGGGTGTGATTGACTGATTGCTCGATTGAAAACCCTAGGGTTAGGGTTTGAACTTCGGGGTTTGATCGCCGGATTGACGGCTGCCTTCAGGAGGTTAGGGCTTTTGAAGAGTGGGTTTGAGAGAGTATTTTGGCAGAGTTTCGTGGCTTGAGAGAGTGTGTACTCTATGAATTTTGTGTGTTTATTTTCGGAGTCCAAGGGCTCTTTATATAGGCAATCGGTGACTCACTCTGGCCAATCAAATCATGAGATGGCAATTGCAATTGCAATGCATCTCTAACTCTACGTCGTAATCTCTGAGCGAGCCCGAACGCATCAGAAAGGTAGTGTAATCGGATCAAACGTCTGACAGAACACGTTCCAGAGTCTGGGAAAAGGTCGATCTGGCGGCCGAGTAAAGGATGTCACGGCCGAGGAATGGATGTCTCGGCCGAATGATAGATCTTGCGGCCGAGGGATTGATCTCTCAGGGAGATTTTGCTAGCAACAGGTTGCTCGAGTGAGGAAATGATGTAAGGGCCGTGGGATCGATGTCACGGCCGACAGATGGATTCTCCTAGGCTTCTATATTTCTGTCTGAAAGGCTGTATGGCTTTGAATTGGGTCCTCTAAGTGGCTCAAAGTTCTTACCGAAAGTCCTAAGGTTCTTAAGGAAGCAATCAGCAATCACTGTATCCGTTTCATCATCGGGATTGTCCTAAGGTGGGACTTGAAATAATCGTTAGGCCAAATTGGGGTGTCTACAGCAGCCCAAACATTTGGAGAGAGGAAAACATCAAAAGATTTGTGCTCAATGATAGGCATAGCTAACCCTGCGTATTGAGCTCACAAAAGATGAGTATGCTTTTTCGAGGAATTGACAACAGCAATAGACACAAGAATTATAGTTCATCCCTTTTTAACTTAAAGGTCATTGACACAATAAACGGGATACCTCGAAAGCTCTTGAATTTGGCAATCAGACTATGAAATATGGCAAAAAGCAAAAGGCGGAAAATCAAAACCAAGCATAAGAAGGAAGAGGAAAGAGGATGCTACTTGGCCAAAACAAAATCTACTTTTGGAAAATCAAAGTAACAGCCGAAGAATTGATACATCGGCCACAATATCACACAATCGATTCTTCGGCCAGTACTCCGTTTCACAAAGATTACTGTCTATCAGTAAACGCTTATTCAAAAAGCCATATTCTGACTTTCACATGCATATCTTAAAGCATTTAGGGGTACGAAAAGCTCTTTTCATTTCATGAACAAAAGATAAGTTACAAAATCATCGCTGTGGTTGTCTTCACTATACAAATACAATTTCTTCCTGCCTCTTTTACTAACTATAAACAGAGAAAATCCTAAAAGCTAGTCGCGACGGCGCCTCCGAGACAGCCTCTGAGATGAAGACGGGAACTGCTCACTAGCTCCCATACCCTCCCCATCAGCGGCTGGCACTCGCTCAGCCTCAAGCTGCAACCAAAAAGAGGGTACAAACACTCAGATTCAAGAAATGATACAAAGCAAGTGGAATACATGGAAAAAGCCATACCTTGAGGATCCGACGGCGCTGCCTCCGAATCAAAGCCTCTGCACTCTGATAAGCGTACAACCACTCCTGCACCACCTCAGCAGGCACCTGTGGAAACAAACCAAGCATTTCAAATATAGAAACACCAGATACAAACAAGGAAACAAGTTCAGAAATAGGGTGATACCTGTGAAACCCCAGCTGGTAATGAATAAAGCTGGGTCGTGCAAGGAGTAAAGGCCAGACGCTCCTCCTCCCCATCATCAGAATGGAAGGAGACAAAAGAAGGAGCCCGAGGCCAAACAGGGGCAACAGGAGGAAGTGCAGTAGCTAAGACCAAGAAAAGGCGGCAATACTTGGAGGAGCAAGCCTGCCCAATCCCTGATCCGAGCATTCTTCAAATCCTCCTTGGACATTGAAGAAGTAGACCTCATCGACACTGGAGGACGAGGAGGAACAAACTGAAGCGCCTCAGCATGTGGGCGCCACTGACTAGCCACCCGGTCACCCAAGTACCAGGCTCGACAAAAAGGACCCTCAAGCAGGCTACGGGTCCGGTCTAGGACTCTGGAACGCGTAAGAGGGATATCCTCAGGAACACCCTCCCAAGGATCAAACTGCACCTACAAACAAAGACGAATTAGCTACAGCATAGAGATATGGAAATCTAAGGATGAGAAATGCAAAAGGGGTACCTGATCGACCGTCAAACGGTCGAAGACTCGCCACCACTCGGGAAGACTCAGAACGGGCGACCGTGGCTTCCGATGCCCCGTCAGCCATCGCTCATAGCGGGGAATACAGTTCGCGTTCCCATGCCTGGTATCTATGGGAAACTGAAGGAGATGCTCGAAAGCCCAGAACTGAAGAACAGATTAGCAAGCAAAATTCAATACAAGAAAAGAAAAGGAAAAGAAAAACATAAGGAAGGAAGTGGAAGGGAAAAGATATGCACCTTAAGCACCCGGTAATGACCGCCAAGGATGGGACTCTTGTCCCAAGAGCAAGCTCCAAGATTGCCATACAAGGTGGCCAAAGCAGACGAGCCCCAGTCAAACTCCCGAATAGCTCCCAAGTGCTGCAGAGGAGCCAGAAACTGTGTGTGTACCGAACCATCCTTATTGGCAAACAACGTTTGCCCAAGGAGATAAAGAAGGAAAGCCCGCATCAACTGCTCAACACTCACCTGGGTAAGAATGTCAGCCTTCATGTAAGTCCCACTCAACCAAGCAAGATCAACGTGACCTCGAGAACGAACAGGGGGCACCTTGCCCAAGAACTACTCCAAGGCCCCTACACGCTCCCAAAGTCTAGGATCAACTCGGAGGGAAGCTCCACCTACTCGCAGGCCAGTCAGCAAAGAAAAGTCGCCCGGAGTAATTGTCATCTCACCGGCAGAAGGAAGATGAAAAGTATTGGTGGTATCCCACCATCTCTCAACCAGTGAGGTCATCAGCGACCAATCCATCTTTGGAATATTGAGGCCCAAAACAAATGCCTCAAAACCAACAGCACGTACCAACTCTCGAGCCTGCTCGGGCAGCACCAGAAACCACTTATGCACCTCTTTGCTTCCACCGCGAGCCTCCAGTCTCCTATTTATCTGTCAAAGACAAAAAGGGAGTTAATCTCATGACTACATAAACAAAAGAAACGCTAAGGGGCATCAAATTAAACATTTAAAAGCATGCATTGCCTAAATAGGGGGCACGGTTATTTTAGCTTCTTTAAACAAGAATAAATTCAATCCAAACACGGGTCCCACCCATTCACGCCCCTAGCTAAAAGGGATTTCATCCCGCAAATAAAGAAACTCACTTTTAAATCATACAAAAACTCCGAACTAAAGCAAACTTTTTGCTTTTTAGGAAACTCACCGGTACATTCAGAACACTCAAGTGCAGCTCAGGTTCCTGGCAAACCACTTCGGCCTCAGGGCCACCGACAGGAGGGCGGTACTGCAAGAAACCGCCAAAACCCAACCTACGCGAAGGAAGAACGTAGGTAGCAGCGTCGAACAAACCGGGCTCCTCAATCGCCTCCTCGTCAGAAGATGGATACTCACACCCACATGGAGGATGCAAGGATGAACCCGCAACATCCGAAGATGGCGTGGCCATCACGTCCAAATCAAGAAGGAAAGAAAACCAACGGTTCCAACAACCAAAACCGGCAGCAACGGCGATAGCGACAACGGCCGGAGATGATGGCAGCTGACGGTGATGGAGGAAAGAGATGGCGGCGACAGTGGTGGCTGATGGACGAACTCAGACGAGGGGGGATGAAGAAAGGAGGAGGAGAAAAGATTAATTGAACCGCGAGATCAATTAAATCGAACTTAAATTGATTTTTTGACCTTTGGCGTTCTCACGGTCGAGACTTCGATTCCCCGGCCGAAACTTCGATTCCCCGGCCGAGACATCAATCCTTCGGCCAAAGTATCGATCTCCTGGCCCCCTAATTCATTCCCCCAGAGGCATTAAATCTTGCTCAGTGCACCAAAACTCAAGCCATGATGGAATTCTGGGTCTGTGACCAATAGAAGCAAAATCAAATTAGCCTTGGGGGCATCCCCGAGCCAATGCAACGTAATCAGAACTAGCCTTGGGGGCATACCCAAGCATGAAGAAGCTTTCTCTCCACAAACTGCATCTCAAAGCATCCAGCAGCTCTACGCTTGCTACTCCAGCAACCATGCATCCATCAACTCACTCAACAGGCTCTAAGCCCAATCATCATCAGCAGCTCTAAGCTCACTCAACAGCTCAAGAGCTCATCATCATATCCACCATCATTCCAATGGCCCTACTCAGCAGCTCTACGCTCGCTATCACAGTAACAGGCTCTACGCCCGTCATCTCATCAACTTAAGCGGCTCCAAGCCCACCATCTCAACTGGCTCGAAGCCGTAAACAATCAAATCCTCAACAGGCTCTACGCCACCCCAACAATCAAGATATCATCTATTCTCAGGCTCTATGCCTGAATGCTCAAAATCCAACATTTTGAATGCTCGAAGCTCTTCGAATGCCCAACCACTGTGTACTGGATGCTCAAGTTATATACTTGAATGTTCAAGCTCTACGCTTGGATGCCCAACCACTGCGTACTGGATGCTCAAAGCCTGTACTTTGAATGCTCGGATTCTGCCGTCCGAATGCTTGAGCTCTATGCTCTGAATGCTCAAGTCCGGAACTTGATAGAAGCTCTAAGCTTAAATCAACACACACGCACGGGCCCGTGCACATTTGCATCAATTGAATCAACATTATCACATCGAGTCTGCATCATCATATCTGTTCACATCTAACAACCATCATCACATATACACTCTGCATATCTCTCATGAAACAGGTCAGCCCTGCAATCAAGCGGCTCTACGCCTCGGTTTTATTGATCGGTCCAGCGCCTCGATCCTTTGGCTCCACGCCAACACTTATGATGAGAAAGCTCCGTGCACAGACCATCAGAATGCAACCAGCTCTACGCTTTGGTTCAAATCACGTCAAGCTCTAAGTTCCGACACCTCAGGCTTTCGCCTTATGTTCAATACCAGCTCCGCGCTTCGGTTCTATTAAGCTCTAAGCTCTGACACCTCAGGCTCTCATACCAGCTCTGCGCTTCAGTTCTATCAAGCTCAAAGCTTCAAATCTCCTCAGGCCCCCGCCTCATGACCACAGCAGGCTCCACACCTCAATTCTATCACCTTAGGCTCTCGCCTCATGACTACAACCGGCTCCGTGCCTCGGTTCCCTCATCCCAAAGCTCCGTGCTCCAATTACTGGCCGTGCACGCCCCATATCTCAAGACAAATCGGCATCCAATTCATCCCCAGTAGATGGCTTGGATTCCACCCCAATTACATCAATTCCTTCCAACTCATTCGCAAGGATAGGCTACTCTACCAAGCTCCTCTCAGTCAAAGTAAGGATGATCAAGAAAAGCAAACGCACCTGCCGTGTACTAATCTACCCCAAAATTCTAAGGAAGCTCTCCGTAAAAATTCCCCCGGCAGCCCCGCGCTCCTTCAACTATCTTCCGCCAAAACCCTGGCTCAATCTAGGTATGTTGCACTACAACTTTTTAAGCCCGAAGGTACGTCTTCTGTCTCTAACCCTCCAAACTTTTTATTTTTCTTTATTGCCCGAACTACGATTGGTCTGAATTTCCATTGTGGAATACGTAGGCAGCCTCCCGGCCCGACCATAACAAAAACCTTTTTTGAAAACCCCTTGGAATAGTGGTTGGACCAAATTGAGTTGCTTTTTACAGCTTTGACTTTTACTCAAACATGTCTCGCGATCCGTCTGAGCTCAGTCAAAGAGGGGCATCTGTAGACACCCCAATTTGGCCTAACGATTATTTCAAGTCCCACCTTGGGGACCATCCCGATGATGAAATGGATACAGTGATTGCTGATTGCCTTCTTGCAAACCTTAGGACTTTCGGTAAGAACTTTGTGCCACTTAGAGGACACAATCCAAAGCCATACAGCCTTTCAGACAGAAAATACAGAAGCCTAGGAGAATCCATCTGTCGGCCGTAATATCGATCTCACGGCCTTAACATCATTTCCTCACCCGAGCAACCTGTTGCTAGAAAATCTCCCTAAGAGATCAATCCCTCGGTCGCCAGATCGTCCTTTTTCCAGACTCTGGAACGTTCTGTCAGACGTTTGATCCAACTACACTACCTTCCCAATTCGTTTGGGCTACGTTAGAGGATTGCCATGAAGAGTTAGAATCACACTCTAACTCCAATTTTGATCGTGCATTTCGATTGGCCGAAGTGAGTCATCCCTATGCCTATATAAAGGAGCCTTTGGGTTCCGAAATTGAGAAGAGAACACACCCACTCAAGCCACAAAACTCTGCACAAATACTCTCTCAAACCCCCTCTTCAAAAGCCCTAATCTCCCGAGGGTAGCCATCAATCCGACGATCAAACCCCGAAGTCCAAACCCTAACCCTAGGGTTTTCAAAGAAGCAATCAGTCAATCACACCCAATCCGAAGCAATCAAGCAACTGAGGGATCAAGGTGGTGAGGCCCAACGGCCTCTGGTTTGTTTTACTTACTGTATTTATGACTAACTATAGTGTTTTGATCATCTACTAACTTTGCTGTCTGGTGTGAGGAAGAACATCGACCGGGGCTTCGATCCCTCGGCCGATATATCAAACCAGGAGGATCCCTCGGCCGTGACATCCATTCACCGGCCGCGGGATCCATCTCCCTGGGACAGTTTTGCTTTTCTGCTTTCTGATGCATGCTTTATTTATCGCATTGGCTCACCTTATTTACTGTTTAAAGGCATAATTAAACAGACTATGTGTTAGAATTAAACAAAGCATCTACATGTCTTATGTTGAATAACTATGGGCGAGTCTCACGGCTGGGCAGAGAGGGGTGCCTAACACCTTCCCCTTACTGTACTCTTGGCTCCCGTACCCAGAATCTCTATCTGTTTTCCTAGCTTTAATAAACCAGGTGGCGACTCTGTTTTGATGATAACCGCTATCGTGTGGCGATGTTCCTAGCCATGGGAATGTCCACGATCTTGGTTTATGAAGCAAGCAACCAATCGAGCAACAAACGATCAATCTGTATGGCGATGCCCTGTTTGGGAGGTGTCTACAGATTATGCCTACTGCATGATCCTCATGGGACCCATCTTGCATAACTATTTCTCCCGAGTGTCTCCGGGGATACCGGAACAAATACAATGCTACTGGTAGCTCCAAAGCACCCCGGAGGCCTGTCACCGAGCACACAACCGAACTGTGTACCGAGGGCAGTATATACCAAGCTGCAACCCGGACCACCTTCAGACGGTTCACAACAAATGGCCAGGTCACCGCGAACTGGTAACCGAGGCCACTACAATAGCCCCTCAACTTTCTTGAGCACCACTCGTCGGCTATAGGGAGTTGATCCTTCTTGTGAACTGGCGTGCTCGAGTCTCCAATGAATACGATACCAGGGAATAGAGCGGCCTGGTAGCGATCGGTTGGCTAGCCCCGGTCCTAGGAGCCACGTGTCAGACATCGCCGAAGTATGTGACATCATGAGTCTCCTCAGCACGTGAAATGTCAGATGATTGGTATGAAACGTCCTTACGGGGACACGCGTCACTTCTTCAATGGATCGGTGGTTTGGCACTCTGACCTCGGTGCAGAGCCCTCGCTGCAGACCGTCAAATGAGGACACGTGTTGAAGATCTAACGGCTCAGTTCGCGACGCTTCATTTCCCGTGCAACCCTTAGAACGTCCCATAATAAAAGGAACGACAGGAGAGAGAAAAGAGATCATCTCTCTCTGTCGACGTCGAACCGCTGCTACTCGCTCAACCCAGGCTTCGATCGCGATTTTGAGTGCTTTGGGAGCAGATCTTTGCACGAAAACCAGGTATGATGATCTCCATGCACTATTCTTCACTTCTTGATTGTATTCATCGAGTTTTTCATCGTTTTTGACACGCATTGAGGTGGAGACGCCACTCGCCAGCGTCTGGTTCACGGCGGTGCTGGTGTTTCCAGCCGTTGTTCAAGCTCTTCCCGAGGTAGAAATTCATCCCGAGGCCTATCTTCAACCCGAGACTGTAGGAATAGTTAAGGACCCCAAGGGCTCTTCCCGAGGAGTGTCTTGAGAGAGACCAAGATCTTGAGACACCGAAGAGTGACGACCATTCTATCCCGAGGACTAGGTCCTCTTGCTTTTCCCTAGGCACATAGCTAACGGGTTTTTTTGGACATTTTCCTTGTTAGGTAGGGGCGAATGGTCATTGAGCTCACTTCGGACAGCTCTAGTAGTTCTGACTCTTCTTCGCTTGGAGGCATCTTTCGAGAGATTTGGACCCGAAGATACTACCGAACCCCGATCGACTGCATCGAGCCAGTTGACCCTTCCCGAGCTTCCCAAGAGGTTACTTCGCTCGAACCTTGTGAGATGGAAACTCCTAGCACATCAAACCAAGCCCCATGGCCATTTGCCAACTCTCCAGAGGAGGTTCGGGGGCGCCGAAGACCGGTGAGGCCCTGCCCTTATCGCAATAAGTATTTTAATGGCGCCCTGGCTGCTTATGCTGAGTTCAAAAGAGTCTACAGCATTCCTCCGGACGTTCAAGTTTGGCTGCTCCAGAATACCGACCCCAAGAACCTTCCACACCACCAGGGGGAATTGATCTTTCCCCTGATGGCCATCACCGAGGGGGGGTCAGGTTCCCCCTACACCAATTTGTCCGACGCGTGCTCCAAACTCTTAATCTCACCTCCTCCAAGCTTACAGTGAATTCGTACCGAATAATCACTAGCATCATAGAGCTGAGGAGGCAGTACAATTTGACCTTCGGACTTGAAGAGCTCTTTGGAGTGTACCTTGTGGGAATCAACCGAGAAAGTGATCGGTACTACCTCTCGTGCAGGACGGGGTACGATACTTTCTTGATAAACCACTTGCCGGATTCCGAGGAGTGGGCAAGCTTATATGTCTCGGCCACCGGGAATATCATGTTCGGGCCCGGAGAGAGCGTGGACACTACTACCACGGTTCAATTTGAGACCGGAACTCCTGGTCGGTAAACAGGGTCTTTGGTATATAATTTGCACATTTCCATTATACTTTGCACATATATTGACTCCTTTTCCTTTTTGGTGCCTCTTTGTAGCCTAGGGCGTCGTGCACGAGCTCGGATAACTGCAGCCTACGCCATTCCTATCACAAGCCGGTACGCCCCTGAACTGCTCGGGTACGTGCCCACATATACGGGCTACTTGAAAAAGAAGCCGAGGCAGCAAGGAGTACCAAGGGCTGGCCGAGGACGGGGCCAAGGAGGAGGAAGAGGAGCTGGGAGAGGAGGCAGTGGGAACGCACCTGACACCGAGGGTAGCAGCTCCGGACCTCGAGGTATTATAAGGGAGGGGATTGACCGAGAGACCCCTGAGAGGACCGGACTAAGCGGCGAGATGGCAGGTCCCGCAACTCGCGAGGTGCTAAATCTCAGGCACCAGAGGCCGAGGGGCCGAGGCCGAGGCTCTGTCTCCGGTACACCTGGTGTTGGGACCTCGAGAGTGGCCCCCGTTTCTCCGCAAGAGCCCCCGGAGAAAAGGGCTCGGCATGAGGAGGGAGGTGAAGCCCAAGGGAAGGACAAGGAGACCATCCGCATCACCGAGGAGGAGGAGCGGGTGGAGGAGCAGGGACAGGAGACCGTTGAGGGGGGAGGTGGAAGCTGAGTCCATCCAAGGGATCTTCCCTGGGCTCCGGAGTTTCGCCACTACGCCGGTCGCCTAATTCATCATGCGGACAGCATAACCAACCTCGGTACAGCGATCGGGATGCTCCGAGGCTGCGTTCTTCCAAGGGACGCCAATGCTGTCCAAGGGTTGACCGAGGACATTACCGGGGAGATAGCACAGGCCCTCTTCACTGTAAGTTGTTACTTTTAGTTTATTGCCTTTGGCTAGGAGTCTGCACTTGTAACATTTCTTCTGTTTATTGTTGGTAGGCTGGTGCTCGGGCTCTGGTGGTTAATGACCGATGTCAAGCCCAGGAGCGGGAGATTGAGGACCTGAAGAAAGCCCTTGACCTGAGGGAGGATGATTTAAACATAGCTCGGGAGACCTGCAATCTCTACCCTGCGGACTTCTAGAGGTGTGACAAGGAGAGGGTGCTTGCCGAAGCCTGAGCTACGAAAGCCGAAGAGGACGCAACTACCCTGAGGGCCACCCGAGCTCGTGAGGTCGAGGCTGCGAGGAACAGGGGCAACGACGAAGGCTGGGACGCGGCCGGGGTGGAGTACAAGAAGTAGGTTCGGGAGATTGAAGCCGAGTTGTACAAAGATCGCTTCCTGGACAGACTACGTTTTGGCCACGAGGCTCTTCTGAAGAAGTTTGACCTCCCGGAAGATTTGGAACTCCGAGCCTTGCCCGAGGCGCCTCCCGAAGAGCTTGTCATGCCCGAGGAGGAGGATGAACAGGTGCTCAATCCCAAGGCGGAGATTCTCCCTGAGAGCCAAGCCACTCCCGTCGCAACTGCTCCAACCGAAGACGCGTAGGAAGGATCCAGCTCGCTCCCTCTCTGAACAAAAAGTATCTGAAACTTTTTGATTTACCTGTTTTTGACTGGATGGCTCCGGACATTTGGAGTTTGCCGATCAAAGGTTTTGTAAATATTTTTTGCTGACAGGCGCCGAACAGATGGCCGAAGCCTGATTGGTTGTAATAGTTTGACTTAGGAATTTCTAACTTCAAAACGTATTTTCATTTTGTTGAATGTGAATGGAATGCCATCTTTTTCCGAACATTGTGTCTCTGAGATGCTTGTAGGGTTTTATGGTTGTGACCGAAGGGTGCCTCTGCCTTGCTTCGGTTTAAACATTGTGGAATATCGGTATAAGTTTTAACCGAAGTTTTATGGTTGTGACCGAAGGGCTCGCCTGTGTGAACAGTCGAGGGTTGACCAAAGCGTCTGAGCGAGTTGCCGAAGCCCCAACCGCCGGTTGGGTAGCATAGGACCGAGTAAGTTAAGCTGAAGCAAGTAGTTAGTAGTTTTTGAATTTTGCATGCCCCGGCTTTGGTTTAATTTACCCCGGCCTCTAGGTAGGAGATTGGTTTGGAGAGACCAACTCATGGTAAGGTGAGGCTGCTTAGATTAGGGCTAAAGTCCCAAAGGGAAAATGGCGTCGGCCATGACTTCGGGACGCAGCGAATCCAAACAGTGGATGACTTATCGGTAGGTCGGTATTAAGAGGCTCAGGTTGAATACCGAGTGTCCTTAATGCCAGCGACAGAAAGTCCGAACGACCAAGGAGGTCGGGGTGACTTGGTAAGAGATCTATTCGAGGGGGTTACCCGGGGAGGACAGTCCCTGAAGTCAAGATAAAACGGTTCGAGTGAAGGCGAACCGAGTACGAAGAGTAAATGACAAGATCAGACAGTAATGATAAGAAAAAGGAAATTCTCATTGAAACTGGAGTGGAACGTGCCATTACATAAGTGAGTTGGTCTCCACCAAATAACTTGGAAAATAAAAAGCTTGCAGAAAGAAGGAAAAAGCAAACGGGTCCTTGGTACCGAAGTTTGGCTATCCGTAAAACTTCTTCAGGTTGTTGGCGTTCCAAGTCTTGGAAATTGGAGAACCATCCAACTTCTCCAGCTTATAATTTCCCAAGCCGAGATGCTTGAGCACTCGGAAGGGGCCTTCCTAATTAGGCATCAGTTTTCTCTTCTTAAACTTCTCCACCACTTTCTTCCAGACAAGATCGTCCGGCTTGAACGACCTGAGACAAATGCTACGATTATAGCCCTTGGCAACCTCCTGCTGATATGATGCGAGCTTGATTCTTGCATTCTCACGCTCTTATTCGGCCAAGTCGAGGTCCGAAGCGATGTTGTCGTTACTCACCGATTCGTCGAAATTTTCAGTTCGAATTGTTGGGAGCCTGACTTGGAGGGGGATGACAGCTTCCATTCCAAATGCCAAAGAGAAAGGGGTGCGACCGGTGGATCGCCGAGGCATTGTACGGTAGCTCCTCGGCCCACTTGCCCCGGCGCGATTTGAGTCAGCGCTTCAGCCTTGATGATATTACCTTGTTTGCGACCTCGGCCTGCTCGTTGCCCTGGGGGTAATATGGAGTAGAAGTGTCTCATTTGATGTCGTACTCGTCTAATAGGGCCCAGTACTTCTGCCCAGTAAACTACCCCCCGTTGTCAGTAATGATGGTGAAGGGTACACCGAAACGAGAGATAATATTTCGCCAAACGAAACAGATGACGTCTGCTTCCTCAACGGTGACCATGGGCTTGGCCTCGACCCACTTTGAGAAGTAGTCGGTGGTGGTAAGGAGGAACTTAAATCCTCCAGGGGCGATGGGAAGCTTTCCAACGATATCCATGCCCCACTGTGAGAATGGCCATGGGCTGGTGAGGGGGCTAAGGTCCTGAGCCGGCTGATGGATGATAGGAGCAAACATTTGGCATTTCCGATAGCGCTTTATGAACTCTTCGGAATCCTTCTTCATTGTTGGCCACCAATACCCTTGAGTGATGGCTCGGTGCGCGAGGGAGCGGCCGCTTGAGTGACAACCGCTATCCCCAGCGTGGAGTTCTTCAATGATACCGGGCACTTGGTGGGGGTGTGCCACCAACAAGTAGGGACCAGTGAACGACCGCCGATAGAGCTTGCCGTTTGGGTTTAGCCAGAAGAGGGCGGCTTTATTGCGGAGTCGGTGAGCGTCCTTCTTGTCGGTTGGGAGGATGTCATCTCATAGGTAGCCAATGATCTCATCCATCCAGCTTGGTCCGGGCTCTATGTTGAGTATCTCGTGGCTCAAGACCTCGAGCTCGAAGCTGGGCTTGTCAATGGAGCTGAAGGAGATGGAACGATGTTCCGAAGCAAAGTAGGCCGAAGCGAGTCCGGCGAGGGCGTCGGCATGAGCGTTATGTTCCCTGGGAATGTGTTCGACGCGAATGGCCTTGAAGCCTTTGAGAAGCCGAACAGCGGAGCTGAGGTAGGTACGCATTCGGTCGTCCCGAGCCTCGTATTCTTCCAAAAGCTGGTTGACCACTAACTGAGAATCATTGTAGCTTACAAGCTCTTCGATGCCGAGGGCTTCGGCGGTCTTGAGTCCGGAGATGAGTGCTTCATATTCAGCCTCGTTGTTAGAGGCCAGGAAATTGATGGAAAGGGAGCTTTCATGTAAAACACCGGAGGGAGAGAGGAGTACAATCCTAGCCCCGGTGCCTCGGCTATTAGAGGCGCCGTCGACATACATCTTCCAAACATCGTCGTGGTAGAGTTTCCAGGCGGTGCTAGGGTTTGCTTGGAGAACGGCTTCGGGGCGGGGGGCCGGAATTGAAGCAAGGACGTCGGCTGGAGTGAGCTCGGCAATGAAGTCGGCGGGAACCTGAGCTTTGATTGCTGTCCGAGGCTGGAAGTGGATTTCATAGTTCGCGAGCTCGACGGCCCACTAGGAGATTCGGTTGGAGAGGTCCACCTTCCGGAGGAGTGATTTAAGCAGGTACTCGGTAAGTACAATGATGCGATGGGACTTGAAGTAGGGAGCAAGCTTCCGAGAGGCAGAGACAAGGGTAAGAACGAGCTTTTCCAATGGAAGGTAGCGTGTCTCGGTGGGGGTCATTGTCTTACTGGAGTAGTAGATGGGTTGGTGGTCACATCCCTCCTGTCGAATGAGGACCGAGCTTATTGCATGCGTGGAGACGGCGAGGTATAGGAACAAGTCCTCCTGGTCCCGAGTGTAGACACCCCAATCTGGGTCTCCCAATTGTTTTACTTTGTTTTACGGTTTTCTTGTTTCCCCAATGATGAAATCGGATCAAACGAGCTTGGATTGGGAATGGATTGAGCTTGGAGTGCTTAGAATCCCGCTTAGACCTTTTGAACCCCTCTGAACCTTCAGTCAAACCCTAGGGTCAGATTTGACCATCGCGCGATCCTTCATGTTCCTCGCGCGATACTCAGCTTGCCAGGTGTGGTCAAAGTCAAACTGTTGACTGTTGACCCTCACGCGATGGTTTCAAACCCTCGCGCGATGGTTCTCTTCTGTCACTATCACATAATCCAGCTGGATTTGTGATGATTGGGTGTCACATGGGTCCCCATGGGCTGGAACCCTGTTTTCCTCAGCTGAACAGATTTTCTGGCAGGTTACACCCTCACACCCTTACAACCACTCCCACTCACCTTGTTGGCTAGTCTATCCACCAAGTTGTGACCAGCCTTGTTGGCTGGTTGCAAAGCCATGTTTTGCCACCACCTAGCCCTTTCACTTCCCCTATAAATAGCCCCATTGGTCTTCCATGTTAAGGGTTCCAAGAAAAAGGTTAAGAAGTTTAATTACCATTCACAAGGCAATTAGCATTCTAGCACAAAGTTACTAACCCAAACCACTTCCTAGTCTTCCAATTAAGTGTTCTACACACACACTTAGTCAAAGGCTTCACCAATCAATCCAATCCATTTCCAAACCCTTTCCAAGCAAAGGTATAATGCTTAGCCTGTTTCTGTTTTGATCCCTGAGGGGGGCTGACAGGGCCAAGGCTGGTAATTAATACCATGTCCTGGTCCTAAAGCCAGCAGAGTTACAAGAATCCGTGGCAGCTAAACCCTCGCGCGATGGTCCA
This sequence comes from Rhododendron griersonianum, assembly GCA_018127125.1. NCBI lineage: Eukaryota > Viridiplantae > Streptophyta > Magnoliopsida > Ericales > Ericaceae > Rhododendron > Rhododendron griersonianum. The sequence goes on along the minus strand of CM030791.1, from coordinate 24,318,249 downwards.
CAATACTCGCGCGACACTTGTGTCAGCAAGAGAATGGTCCTCGTGGGGAAGGGAGGCTAGCCATTTACTATTTTTGCAATATTAGTATGCCTGTTGAGCTTCATTTTCAAATATTGATCACTATTATGCATGCAAAACAAAATACAGTAGCTTAGTTATTTGTCTCAGATAGTTTGGAATGCCTTTGGGTGATCCTTGAACCTGTCTCAGGACCCCAAACATGCAAAGCAATTCCTGGAAGTCCAGTCAGGACTGTCGCGCGAGATTCACTCTCTGTCGCGCGATGGTTCTGTGAACCCCAGGAATCGCCCTTGCATGGGCAACCAGGCCCTTGGCCTCCTTTTATCCCCCCACTGTTTAGGGGTTGTATTTTCTTTTTATTCAGTTCTATTTTCAAGCTGTCTGTAATAATTAGTATTTTACAGTCCTTTGATAAACTGCTTGGTTTGCCTCCTGGGTGTGCACTGGTCCTTCCAGAGCCCAGAAGGGTTTGAGATTGGGACCGTGGTGAGATGACAACACTCGCGCGAGGGTTTGAGTGTCTCGCGCGATGGTTCTCTTGCATGCAGATTTGTTCATGCATGCAAGTTGGCCATCTTGCAGGGCAAATCCATCCCGAGCCTGGTCTTGGCATCTGATCGCTGTTTTAGGTTTCATCCCATTTATTACTCGTCATGCCATCCGTCCATGCTATTATATGATCACATCCTGCAAATTGTTACAGTTTTAATCCCCGATTAACTGTTCCCCCGCCCTAATTGGCTAAAATTAATTAAAAGAAGAAGAATCACAAAAGTTTTCATAAAAACGCCTAAGTAGAGACCGATCTCCGGATTGGGGGAGAGGGGTGCCTTAAAACCCTTCCCCTCTCGTAACCTGGCTCCCGAACCCAGATATGGTTATGACGGACTGGTTTCCTTAAACTTTTTCAAACAAACAGCGCGGCAGGTGCTTCGAAATACGGTTCCTTGAGTGTCGGACCCTCAAAAACTCAAGTGGCGACTTTGTATTTTTGAGCGCTTGCCTCCCCGCTCGCGCTCCCTCGATTTCCAAAAAGGGCCCCAACGGCGAAAAGGAACGAAATCCTTTCTCCGAGGGCATGCTGCCCACAGTGGCGATTCTGCTGGGGATTAATCGAACCAATATTAATTCATACTTAGAATTTAATACGCTTGGGAACAATCCCTTAAAAGCCTGTCAAAACGGTTAGCTTCGCGCTACCGATGGTTGGGATGGTGATTTAACAGGACCTTGTGTCCGGCCATTCTAATCTGGGGCTTTTCCGATTGTTTGCTCGCGTAGTTTCTTCTAAAGATGGACTAAATAAAGTGAGCCAAATTTGAAAAGGCGTTTTTACGACTTTGTGATTCTTCTTCTTTTTATCAAATTTTAGCATCTCATTTGCATCGATGTGGGATAAGCCTCGTTGGATCGTTTTGGCAATCCGGCACGGTTTACCGGAGCCCGGGGACCCCGAATGACCAACAACCTTCGACGATGATGGGTCATGCTACCGTTCGACTGTTACTCTACGAATACGCGGGTAACGGGATATCTGTGGCCCTAGTCCGAGGAACCTGTTACGAACCAAAACCGGCCTTTTGCATATACAAAGCATTAGAACTCTCCAAACTAGGACAGGTACCCACAGGCTAGGATCTACTTGCATATAACCCTGTAAATGCCTATGTGTTACTGCTTTTTCTATCGCATGAACTGTGCATACATCTCGTTCAGCGTAGAAGCATGTCTAGGATGGCTCCTAGGTTCTCGATCTATTCCGAGTCTGTCTTTAGGCTTAGTAGGACACTATCATGGCCCAGTGAGGAGTCGTGCATCTCAGTGGTGCGCATTATGATCTTTAAGTCCTTTTATGGTGGGACTTTAGGAAATCAGAAGCTTTTCTACACCTTCGCCCGTGTACCTGTTTAGGGTTTCAAACAAAAAACGACGAACCACGGAGTAAAATGCCATGATGCTTACACCAAAAGGTAACAAGTGCCTCATCACTTACACCGCCCGGCTAATAGCAAAGTGCTACTCACGCCAATCTGGTTATGGCATCATGATATTCATACCGAGTTGTTCTGGCTTCAGAAACTTGAAACCCCGAACATCGAAATGGACAAAGGTTTAGACTCCTTTTGACATCCTTTAGGACCGCTCGTTCCAAACAAGGATACATCTTCGAAAAGAATTCTGAGGGCCTAAAACACTGTCCGAAGCGTCGTGAGACAGACTTGTCTTCTGGTTCTAGAGTCTAGGGTGACACTGATGATGTTGGCTGTGTAGACACCCCAATCTGGGCTTCCAGATTAGTTTACTTACGGTTTTTGATTCCCCAATGATGAACCGGATCAAGAACACCCCGGGAATGTCGAGTGTTTGAGTTTTGAGTGTTTGCAAAACCCTTGAACCTAACCTAGTCTTAAGCCACTTCCAAAAGCCAAAAAATCCTATTGATGTGTGCCAGGGCGCAACCATCGCGCGCCGGGGCGCACCGTCGCGCGACGGTTTGACTCCATCGCGTGATGGTCAACCGGAGCATTGACCAGCGCGCCAGGGCGCACCATCGTGCGCCAGGGCGCATTGTCGCGCGACAGTTTGGAACCCTCGCGCGACGGTCAGAACCTGTCCCCATCACCTTTATTCAGCTGGGCAGCTTAATCACCAAGTAACCCCCAGCCAGCCTCGTGGCTGACTGGCCTCCATTCTTTGGACCAGAACTACCTTTCCATTAATGGAAGGTGCTAAGCTTATAAATATCCCCCATTTGTTCTCTTTCAAAAGGTTAACAAATTTTGGCAATCAAAGGGTCTTTGCTTTGTACTCTTTTAAGCTAATAAAAGAGATACAAAGACACCCTAAGAACATAGTTTATTCTTCCACTCAAACACCACAAACAACCTCAACCTCAATTCAAAGCTCAAACACTTTTCAAACCTCAAAATTCAAAGGTATATCTTACCTTTGTTCTGCTCTCTATTTTGATCCCTGAGGGGGGCTGGCAGGGCCAAGGCTGGTAATCAATACCAGTCCTAGCCCTAAGGCTAGCAAGGTTTCAAAAACTGTGGATCAAGCAAACCCTCGCGCGATGGTCCCGAATACTCGCGCAACAGTCCTGTCTGCATGAGATTGGACCACGTGGGGAAGGGGTGCTGGTCATTTCTTATTTTTGGTTATTTCCATAGTTGTTGTATAGTTCATTTTGGTATTAAGTCACTGTGAAGCATGTTAACAACCAATTTACTGCTTTCCTTTGTTAGAATTGCTAGCTTGTATTTCAATATTCATTTCTGTTCTGTTGGAGTACCCCTGGGATCATTCTGGACCTGTCCCAGAACCCAGGATGAGCAAAACCAGACACTGGAGAGTTGGCTCGAACCCGCGCACGCTGCACCCAAACCATCGCGCGATGGTCAACGCTCTATTTGACTAGTGCGCCAGGGCGCAACCATCGCGCGCCCGAGCGCACCGTCGCGCGACGGTTCCATTCTGTTCCCGATCAGTGGCTGGCCTTGCATTTTTAGCTTGGTTTTAGGCTATTATTTTGTCCCCACACTGTTTATGGGGTGTTTTTGTTTATTTATTAGACTTTTCAGCCTTTAAACTGTATATTATGACTGCATAAACTGCTTGGTTTGTCCTGGGTGTGCACTGGTCCTTCCAGAGCCCAGAGAGTTTAAACTACTTGGTTTGTCCTGGGTGTGCACTAGTCCTTCCAGAGCCCAGAGGGTTTGAGAATAAGAGCTGTGGGCTTAGGCTTACTGGCGCGCACAGGTCTTGTAGTAGCGTGCGCAGGTTTGGTCAGCATGCATTGACTTGATTAGTGCATACTGGTTTCTTCCTGTGCACGACGCTCCAAGACAGGAGCTTTCCAGTCTGTTTAAACTCCCACAGGAGTCTGTTCTCATCCTATACTACACTATAACAAAAAAGGTCTAAGATGACGAAAAAAATTTGTCGGCAATTACATGCTTTTCGTCGTCGAAGTGATTGCCGACGAAAAAAAATTCTCGCCCGGTTCCTCGATCTATGTTTCACGCAGAAGACTCCTCACGACGAAAAATAGTTTTTCCTCGTCAATGGCTCCCCAAGGCTGACGAATTAATTCCTCGCCAATGGCTCCCCAAGGCAAACGAATTCCCCAAGGCTGACGAATTAATTTTTCGTCGGTATTTTTTTTTTGCGACCAAAAAAAAAATCAAAAAATTAATTTCTTGCTTTGCTCCGTCTTCCGTTTCTGATGGGTTTCGAACCCGGAACATCTTGTCGCGCGCTCAACACCCAAACCACTACACCAGCACCCCAACATGTGTTTAAATGTCTAATATTTGTAATATATACTATTTTTCATTCTTTTTTTTTTTTCCAAAACCACCACCACCACCACTACCCCACTCCCACCACCACTCAACCATTCCTACAACACCACTTCACCACAATCACTACTCCACCACCACTGCATCACCACCACCACCACCACTACCACTACCACCATTACACTGTAAGGGGAAAAAATCCGCTTAGTGCTAACTCTAGCTTTTTGGTAAACAGCTTCACATGCCTCCTCGCCGGAACCCTAGCCTTTCGCCGGAACCCTAACTGCAAAACAGACAAGGGTGAGCGCACCTTTGCCTCTCGTGGCAAAGGCCCTCCGATGTCTAAGTTAGTATCACGTACTAGCAGAAAACCCTAATTATCAGTAGGTAAATAACTCGATTGCAGTAGACTGCGTACCTTTGACCTTTAGGTTTACCTTGTATTTATAGATTCACAGATGCTTGTTGCCCAAGTATCCGTGTTGCCCTAGGTTTCCTATCTCGTACAGGAAACCCAGAATATCTTGGATTCTCGTTCCCTTATCAGTTCATTATCTTAGTCCTTTTAGGACTCTTTTCCATAACTGACCGAACATCCCATTCCCGTTGGGTATCTCTCCTGGATCCTATATTCTCGGGATCCCATTCCTTTACGGAACACCACTGTTCTGGAACCTCTTAGAGTATTCCCTCTGCTCCAGCACTTGATTGGAGTTCTTTCCTTGTTCGGCTATCTCATCGCCGAACAACTAATTGGACCAACGTCCTCTCAGGAGCTCTCCTCATGCTCGGCCCTTTTGGACCAGGAACAAACTACTTGGACCAACGACTTCACATGTCACTGGTCCTTTATCAATCTCTTGGTCCAATAACTTCTCATGTTTACTGGACCTTGACCCCATACAGACTTCCTGGACCAATGACATTTCATATCACTGGTCCATATCGCCGACCACCGTCTTGCACGACGACTATCCCCAACTTATTTACACCATGGTCCCACGTACCACGTGTTCGGGCCCTATTTGGCCTTGTTCAGGAATATCTCCCTACAATTGCTCCCCAGCTTTACTCGTTACTTTTTACCCAAATGACGAGCAAAGCTCTTAAGAACCGAGCAGATTCGTCCTGCTTCTGCACCTTTATTCGTGGCACATATCTTACTGCCCATATTAGATGCAAACAGATGTTTTTGTGAAACATGACGCACAAACGGCGTCCGGGGTGACGTTTCACGTACGTCACCCTACTAACTTGGGTACTCAGGGAATCTCGTCCCCAATGCAGACCCACATTTCGCTTTGCTAAGTTCACTCATTTTTCAGCAAATCTTTTTGCACTCTTGTTAAGTTTGTTCGTACTTTAGCATTGACCCTAGGTCATTCCGTATCTTCGCAGTTTCTTGGTATTCAGTATTTGCTTTGGCCCAAAGTTTTCTCGTACTTTAGCGAATTCCCAGCAATACTCTAGGAGTACTCGTACTCGTCCCAATTCTTGGCCGAACATGGTTGCTTCAGGCATTCGATGCCAAGACCGAAGTCTCCTTTGTACCCAGCCTATCTCGGGCTCAGCTTGTAGCCAAGGCTTAAGTTTTGTCGATTTTTGGCATTACTTACTGCCTTGGCCTAAGCATACTTGTTCTTAGCCAATCCATTGTCGTGTCTAGGTTTATGTCGTACCTAGCTTATCTCAGGCTTTGCTCGTATCAGAGTAATGTTCACTTCTCGGGCCCCAAACTTCTTCGTGCTTGGGCCTTTATCTGACAATCTCCTCTTGTCATGATTCAAGCAATGTTCGCTGCTCGGGCCTCAAAACTTCTTCATGTTCGGGTCTTAGTTTGTGCACGACGCACCCATATCCTAAGTTGTTTCGTACTTAGCTTCCTTTTAGTATTATTCATATCTTTTGGCCTAAGTGTCTTCGTACTTAGACAACCGTTGCTTTCGGACTAAGTGTATTCATACTCAGTAAGTCTTCAGCAATATTCATTGCTATAACCTAAGTTTTCTCGCACTTAGCAATATTCTGAGTTCAATCATACTCGATTGGATTTCGGCACCCTTCATGGTCTTGGCCGAAGTTTATTCGCACTCAACCGGATTCTGAGTTTGATCGTACTCAACGAATATTTCTGATGAATGCTCTTTGCTCCCCAGCATGGAGGCAAAGTGTCCTCAGCATGTTCTTGCCAGGACCGTACTTGGAGGCAAAGTGTCCTCAGCATGTTCTTGCCAAGACCGGACAAGTACAATATTCGTGCTAGAAATAATTTCTTTCAAGCAATTTTATTCATAATTCTACCGAAGCAACTCGTAGCTTAAGAGAAATGTTGAACACTACCTCTTACTAAGTAATCTCATTACTTGACGTTATTTTGACTGATGGCCCTTCGTGGCCAAAGTATACCATGCTCGGATACCGATCGCAGCTGCCCAGTTTTCGCGTGAGCTTATTAAGTATTTCATACCTATCGACCTTATGTATCTCATACATAAGCTTAAGTTTTTCATTCTTAGATACTTCCGTGTCTATACTTGGCAACTCTCAAGCATAGTCGTCATTCGCGCGCGACTCAATCTCGTGCTTGTTCATGCACATATAATTAAGTGTTATGAATAAACATTCCTATGTGCATTCGAGCATAAACTTAAGTGTTTCATACTTAGCAAGTTCCTAAGTTTCTTATACTTAGTATTGTTGTGCTTACATGCACACACCCTAGTTTCGTGTGTTTATTCATACACATCTAAGCATTCGTACTTAGTCGGGTTTGTGTGTTTCTTCATACACCTCAATCGTACTCAATCCCTACCGGATCTATCTACAAACCTAGACCCTTCGTGCCTGGCCAATTTCGTGCGTTCATTCATACACACTTTTTGTACTGTGCTTGCTCACCCAAGTGTTTCATACTTGGCAGACTCCTAAGTGTATTCATACTTTAGATAAATCTGCATATTCTCGTATGCTCCCCAAGTTCCTTGTACTTGAATTTATGTGCATATTCACGTATGCAACCCAAATGTCTCGTATTTGGGTATATTATGAGTTAGATCATACTCAATCAAATTCTGGCACTATTCACTGCCATGGCCTAAGTTTACTCATACTTAGCCAAATTTGGAGTATAATCATACTCCATCGGATTTTGGCATTACTCATTGCCATGGCCTAAGTTTATTCATACTTAGCCAAATTTAGAGTATGATCGTACTCAATCGGATTTCGACATTTACTCATTGCTATGGCCTAAGTTTATTCATACTTAGCCAAATTCGGAGTATGTTCACACTCCATTGAATTTTGGCATTATTCATTGCCATGGCCTAAGTTTAATCATACTTAGCCAAATTCGGAGTATGTTCGCACTCCATTGAATTTCGGCATTATTCATTGCCACGGCTTAAGTTTATTCATACTTAGCCAAATTCGGAGTATGTTTGCACTCCAACGGATTTTGGCATCATTCATTGCCATGGCCTAAGTTTATTCATACTTAGCCAAATTCGGAGTATGTTCGCACTCCATTGAATTTTGGCATTATTCATTGCCATGGCCTAAGTTTATTCATACTTAGCCAAATTCGGAGTATGTTCGCACTCCATTCAACTTTGGCATTATTCATTGCCATGGCCTAAGTTTATTCATACTTAGCCAAATTCGGAATATGTTCGCACTCCATTGAACTTTGGCATTATTCATTGCCATGGCCTAAGTTTATTCATACTTAGCCAAATTCGGAGTATGTTCGCACTCCATTGAATTTTGGCATTATTCATTGCCATGGCCTAAGTTTATTCATACTTAGCCAAAATCGTAATATGTTTGCACTCCAACGGATTTTGGCATCATTCATTGCCATGGCGTAAGTTTATTCATACTTAGCCAAATTCGAGTATGTTCGCACTCCAACGGATTTTGGCATCATTCATTGCCATGGCCTAAGTTTATTCATACTTAGCCAAATTCGGAGTATGTTCGTACTCTATTGAATTTTGGCATTATTCATTGCCATGGCCTAAGTTTATTCATACTTAGCCAAATTCGGAGTATGTTCGCACTCCAACGGATTTTGGCATCATTCATTGCCATGGCCTAAATTTATTCATACTTAGCCAATTTCGGAGTATGTTCGTACTCTAACGGATTTTAGCATCATTCATTGCCATGGCCTAAGTTTATTCATACTTAGCCAAATTCGGAGTATGTTTGTACTCTATTGAATTTTGGCATTATTCATTGCCATGGCCTAAGTTTATTCATACTTAGCCAAATTCGGAGTATGTTCGCACTCCATTGAACTTTGGCATTATTCATTGCCATGGCCTAAGTTTATTCATACTTAGCCAAATTCGGAGTATGTTCGTACTCCATTGAATTTTGGCATTATTCATTGCCATGGCCTAAGTTTATTCATACTTAGCCAAATTCGTAGTATGTTTGCACTCCAACGGATTTTGGCATCATTCATTGCCATGGCGTAAGTTTATTCATACTTAGCCAAATTCGGAGTATGTTCGCACTCCAACGGATTTTGGCATCATTCATTGCCATGGCCTAAGTTTATTCATACTTAGCCAAATTCGGAGTATGTTCGTACTCTATTGAATTTTGGCATTATTCATTGCCATGGCATAAGTTTATTCATACTTAGCCAAATTCGGAGTATGTTCGTACTCTATTGAATTTTGGCATTATTCATTGCCATGGCCTAAGTTTATTCATACTTAGCCAAATTCGGAGTATGTTCGCACTCCAACGGATTTTGGCATTATTCATTGCCATGACCTAAGTTTATTCATACTTAGCCAAATTTTGAGTTTTTTCGTACTCAATCGGTTCTCAAGTTTCTTTCTTAAGTTGTATTCGTACTCTAACTTGAAAAACAACAATTTTTCAAATCAAATTTCGTTTTATCGCTTCATTCCAAGTTTATTCATACTTAGATGCACACTCTCCCTGCTCCCCAGTATGGAGGCAAATTAAGTGTCTTTGGGTCCATACTTAGCTTATTCGCGCTAGGACCTAACACAAATAAAATTTTCATAATTCTATCACAAAGCCATTCGTAGCTGAATACTTTCTATGGAATTCTGATCATAATTCCCCTATAGCAACTCGTAGCTAATTAATCACAATAAGCAATATTTTCTACGGAATTCTATTCATAATTCCATTATAGCAACTCATAGCTAGTTAATCACAATAAGCAATATTTTCTACGGAATTCTATTCATAATTCCATTATAGCAACTCATAGCTAGTTAATCGAAAATTTTAAATTGCAATAACTAATTCTACTACTTATCTGTATATTTCGTGGCATTGTTACCGCGTTCCCATCCAAGTCTTTGAGGCGATAAGCTTCAATCTCAGCTATCTCTGTAACCTTGTATGGTCTCTCCCAATTCGGACCAAGCTTCCCATTCATGGGATCTCATGCAAAAACTTCCTTAGTTTCTTAGCCTTCAGTATTTTGGGCACTTCGTAGCCCGACCAACAAGCCTTTGTATTCTACCAAATTATTCAAAGCACTGAGCTTTAGCTGAACAACCAGTTCTAGCATCACAACCATAGGAGAGCATATCATTGCTCTGCATGAGTTGCCTAGCAGATTCAGACTGCTCCTTAGGATTGCCTAGCAGATTCAGACTGCTCTGTGCAATCGCCTAGCAGGTTCAGAATGCTCCTTAAGATCGCCTAGCAGATTCGAACTGCTCTGCGCGATCGCCTAGCAGATTCGGACGCTTTGTGCAATCGCCTATCGCCTAGAGTAGATTCGGACTACTCTGTACTTCTGCCTAACAATTTCAAATTGCTCAGCCCGAGACTGCACTGCGCTGCTGTGGAGCAGATTTTGATTGCTCCTTAGGATTGCCTAGCAAATTCGGATGCTCTATGCAATCGCCTAACAGGTTCAGACTGCGCTGCTATTCAGATTGCTCCTTAAGATCGCCTAGTAGATTCGGACTACTCGGCACGATCGCCTAACAGATTCAAATTGCTCAGCGCGATCGCCTAGCAGGTTCAGACTGCACTGCGCTGCGCGGCTGTGGAGCAGATTTTGATTGCTCCTTAGGATTGCCTAGCAAATTCGGACTGCTCTATGCAATCGCCTAACAGGTTCGCTGCTACCGAGCAGATTCAGACTGCTCCTTAAGATCGCCTAGTAGATTCGGACTACTCTGCACGGATGCCTAGCAGGTTACGACTGCTCCGTGTGGACACCTAGCAGATTCGAACTGCTCGGTATGATTGCCTAGCAAGTTCAGATTGCTCTTCGCGATCACCTAGCAGATTTGGACTGCTTTGTGCAATTCGCCTAACAGGTACAGGTTGCTCTTCGCGATCGCCTAGCAAATTCGACTTGCTCTGCGCAATTCGCCTAACAGGTACAGGTTGCTCTTCGCGATCGCCTAACAGATTTAGGCTGCTCTTCTCGAGTGCATAGCAGATTATGACTGCTCTGTGTGGACACCTAGCAGATTCGAACTGCTTCGTATGATTGCCTAGCAAGTTCAGATTGCTCTTCGCGATCACCTAGCAGATTCAGACTGCTTTGTGCAATTCGCCTAATAGGTATAGGTTGCTCTTCGCGATCGCCTAGCAAATTCGAACTGTTCTGCGCAATTCGCCTAACAGGTACAGGTTGCTCTTCGCGATCGCCTAGCAAATTCGAATTGCTCTGCGCAATTCGCCTAATAGGTACAGGTTGCTCTTCGCGATCGCCTAACAGATTTAGGCTGCTCTTCTCGAGTGCATAGCAGATTATGACTGCTCTGTGTAGACACCTAGCAGATTCGAACTGCTCCGTATGATTGCCTAGCAAGTTCAGATTGCTCTTCGCGATCACCTAGCAGATTCAGACTGCTTTGTGCAATTCGCCTAATAGGTACAGGTTGCTCTTCGCGATCGCCTAGCAAATTCGAACTGCTCTGCGCAATTCACCTAACAATTTTAGATTGCTTCGTGAGAACGCCTAGCAGATTCAGACTGCTTTACGCGATCGCTAAGCAGATTCGATCGCCTAACAGATTTAGGCTGCTTTGACCTCCATCTCGGCATCTTGATTTGCTCCCCCAATCCTAGGAGCATACAATACTGAAGGACTTGCTCATGGCCCTACTCAATGCTTTCTCCTTTAGCACCAGGCAAAGAAGGTGTCCTCTCCTTTTCCCTCTTAGATCATCCTCCATTCGTGGAGTCTTTACGCTTCCAGAATTGAACCAGCGAGTGACTCGTACCCGCCAAGCCATTCCTTTACTCCACCAGCGGCTTTTTCGGAGCCTGCAGTGGCGTTTTGTCACGACCCCCTCAAGACCATGCGTGTTCTTTAGGTCGTATGGCTCTTCTTCCATCATGGTTTCAATGGGAATTCTATCGTTTCCCACAGACGGCGCCATTTGTAAGGGGAAAAAATCCGCTTAGTGCTAACTCTAGCTTTTTGGTAAACAGCTTCACATGCCTCCTCGCCGGAACCCTAGCCTTTCGCCGGAACCCTAACTGCAAAACAGACAAGGGTGAGCGCACCTTTGCCTCTCGTGGCAAAGGCCCTCCGATGTCTAAGTTAGTATCACGTACTAGCAGAAAACCCTAATTATCAGTAGGTAAATAACTCGATTGCAGTAGACTGCGTACCTTTGACCTTTAGGTTTACCTTGTATTTATAGATTCACAGATGCTTGTTGCCCAAGTATCCGTGTTGCCCTAGGTTTCCTATCTCGTACAGGAAACCCAGAATATCTTGGATTCTCGTTCCCTTATCAGTTCATTATCTTAGTCCTTTTAGGACTCTTTTCCATAACTGACCGAACATCCCATTCCCGTTGGGTATCTCTCCTGGATCCTATATTCTCGGGATCCCATTCCTTTACGGAACACCACTGTTCTGGAACCTCTTAGAGTATTCCCTCTGCTCCAGCACTTGATTGGAGTTCTTTCCTTGTTCGGCTATCTCATCGCCGAACAACTAATTGGACCAACGTCCTCTCAGGAGCTCTCCTCATGCTCGGCCCTTTTGGACCAGGAACAAACTACTTGGACCAACGACTTCACATGTCACTGGTCCTTTATCAATCTCTTGGTCCAATAACTTCTCATGTTTACTGGACCTTGACCCCATACAGACTTCCTGGACCAATGACATTTCATATCACTGGTCCATATCGCCGACCACCGTCTTGCACGACGACTATCCCCAACTTATTTACACCATGGTCCCACGTACCACGTGTTCGGGCCCTGTTTGGCCTTGTTCGGGAATATCTCCCTACATACACCACCACCACTACAATCACTACTCCACAACCACCGGCCACCACCAATCACTACTCCACCACACCACCACCACAATCAATAAGTCATTAAGTGTCTTTTTCATTCGTTTAATTATGTTTTTTTTCCGATGGTATGGGGCTCGGCCTTGCCAGTGTACCACCCAAACTAGCCATTCCACCCCTCTTGAGCGTGAGAGTAAGGCTCCATTTGGATGAAAAAGACACTTAATGACTTATTTTTTGTCATTATTCAAAAAAAATTTGCATTTGTTAATTTTGCGTCAAATTTTTGTGACTTGTTGATTCATCTCAATGAGAGGAATTGAAAAAGTATAAAATTTTAATCGAAACTTTAATTTTCTTAAAAAAGACAACAATAAGTTTAAATTTTTGTCTTTATTCAAAAAACTGGGAGTTTTTATCATATTTTTTTACTTTTTCGATTTCTCTCATAAAAAAAATCAATAAGTCACAAAAATTTGACGCAAAACCAACTAATGCGAATTTTTTTTGAATAAAGATGAAAAAAAATAAGTCACTTTCTTTTTCATCCAAATGGAGCCTAATTCTTGGGCTCCCTAGTGTTGTTATTAAAGAGTGGAGTGCCAAAATCAATAACATATATAATTTTGTATGTATACTAAATTTAATTTAAGCATTGAAATACATTTACTTAGTACATACTGAAATAATAAGAATTTGATGAAAAATAATGCTTTGCTTTGCTGATACCCGCCTCCAATTCCTTAACAAATACTCCAACCACATGACAACTTGTTGATAACATTGCAAAATCAAATATATATACACATTTGTTCAAAAATTTTAATTGTTCTTTTTATATTACATATATAATATATTTGAATAATGATTTTATTATTTTAAATAATATGAATTTTTTAAATACGAAAATTTAATTAATTTTTCAATTGGCGACGAAATTTCAAATTTCATCGTCAAATAATTCCTTTTTGCCGATGAGAATATGAAAAAATTAATTACTTTTTGAATTGGCGACGAAATTTCAAAATTCGTCGTCGAATGCCGAGGAAATTCAAATTTCGTCGCCGATGAGTACCCATTGACAACAAAATTTCAATTTCCTCGTTAAAAAGTCCCATTTGACGACAAAATTTTATTTCCTCGCAAAAAAAATCCCCTTTAACGACGAAATCCAATTTTCTCGCCATAAGGTACCATTTGGCGACGAAATTTAATTTCGTCACTATCTTTCGTCGCGATAGACGATTTTTGTTGTAGTGCTAATTGCTCATCCATGCCATCTATCATCCTGCAAGCATGTTACAGTTTTAAATCCCGATTAACTGTTCCCCCGCCCTAATTGGCTAAAATCGATTAATAAAAGAAGAATCGCAATGTTTTCAAAATGCCTAAGTAGAGACCGATCTCCGGATTGGGCGAGAGGGGTGCCATAAAACCCTTCCCCTCTCGTAACCTGGCTCCCGAACCCAGATATGGTTATGACGGACTGGTTCCTTAACTTTTTCAAATCAAACAGCGCGGCAGGTGCTTCAAAATACGGTTCCTTGAGTGTCGGACCCTCAAAACTCAGGTAGCGACTCTGTATTTCCAAGCGCTTGCCACCGGCGCTCGCGCTCCCTCGATTTCTCAAAAAAGGGCCGCAAACGGCGGGAAGGAACGAAATCCTTTCTCTCTGAAGGGCATGCTGCCCACAGTGGCGACTCTGCTGGGGATGATCGAACTGATATTAATTCATACTTAGAGTTTAATACACTTGTGAACAATCCCTTAAAAGTCTGTCAAAACGGTTAGCTTCGCGCTGCCGAAGGTTGGAATGGTGATTTAACAGGACCTCGTGTCCGGCCATTCTAATCTGGGGCTTTTTCGATTGTTCGCTTGCGTAATTTCCTCTAAAGATGGACTAAATAAAGTGAGCCAAATTTGAAAAAGCATTTTGTGATTTTGCGTTTCTTCTTCTCTTAATCAAATTCTAGCATCTCATTTGCATCGATGTGGGATAAGCCTCGTTGGATCGTTTTGGCAATCCGGCACGGTTTACCGGAGCCCGGGGACCCCGAATGACCAACAACCTTCGACGATGATGGGTCATGCTACCGTTCGACTGTTACTCTGCGAATACGCGGGTAACGAGAGGTATATCTGTGGCCCTAGTCCGAGGAACCTGTTACAAGCCAAAACCAGCCTTTGCATATACAAAGCACTAGAACTCTCCAAAATAGGACAAGTACCCACAGGGTAAGATCTATTTGCATCTAACCCCGTAACTGCCTATGTGTTATTGCTTTTCCTATCGCATGCACTGTTTTGCATAGGAGCATGCTTAAGGCTGTTTTTGTCTTTCGAGTTTGTCTTGCGCTGTCTAAAGACGTTGTTGGACCCGATGAGGAGTCGTTCATTCTATTGAATGTTCGTTATCAATCGCAAAATCCTTAGACCAATGAGACTTTGAGAAATCAAAATTTACTAAATCCTTGGCTCATGCCTGTTTAAGGATTCAACCGACAATAAGGAACAACAGAGTAGTGTGTAGACACCCCAATCTGGGTCTCCCGATCGTTTTACTTTATTTTACGATTTTCTTGTTTCCCCGATGATGAAATCGGATCAAACGAGCTTGGATTGGGAATGGATTAGGCTTGGAATGCTTAGAACTCCGCTTGAACCTTTTGAACCTTTCAGAACCTTCAGTCAAACCCTACAGTCAGAGTTGACCCTCGCGCGAGCCTTTGTGTCCCTCGTGCGACACTTAGCTTGCCAGGTGCAGTCAAAGTCAAACTGTTGACTGTTGACCCTCGCGCGACACTTCTAAACCCTCGCGCGACACTTCTAAACCCTCGCGCGATGGTTCCCTCCTGTCTCTATCACAGAATCCAGCTGGACTTGTGATGATTGCTTGGCACATGGGTCCCCATGGGCTGGAACCCCGTTTTCCTCAGCTGAACAGAGTTCTGGCAGGCTACACCCTCACACCCTCACAACCACTCCCACTCACCTTGTTGGCTAGCCTCACAACCAAGTTGTGACCAGCCTTGTTGGCTGGTCCCAAGGCCTTGTTTGGTTACTAACTAGCCCTTACACTCCTCCTATAAATACCCCCCTTCATCTTCCATGTTAAGGGTTCCAAAAATTGACTAAGAAATTCACTAGTCATTTTGCAAGGCAAATACTAGCTAGCACAAAGTCACTAACCCCCAAACCACCTCCTAATCTCCTGAACTTAGTGTGTTCATACACACTTGGTTGCAAGGCCACACCAATCAATCCAATCCATCTCCAAACCCTTTCCAAGCAAAGGTATAATATTTAACCTGTTTCTATTTTGATCCCTGAGGGGGGCTAATCAATACCATGTCCTGGTCCTAAAGCCAGCAAAGTTACAAGAATTCGTGGCAGTTACACCCTCGCGCGATGGTCCCTCATACTCGCGCGACACTTTTGTCAACAAGAGAATGGACCTCGTGGGGAAGGGAGACTAGCCCTTTTCTGTTTTGCAATATGTTCATGCCTGTTGTACTTCATTTTGATCTTTAGATCACTGTTATGCATGCAAAAACAAAATACAGTAGCTAGTTTATTTGCTCTAAATAGTTTGGAATGCCCTTGGGATCCCCTAAATCTGTCTCAGGACCCCAAGCATGTAAAGCAATTCCTGGAAGTTCAGTCAGGAATGTCGCGCGAGACTCACTCTCTGTCGCGCGACAGCTCTGTGATTCCCATGGATAGCCCTTGCATGGGTAACTAGGCCATTGGTCTCTGTTTTGATACCCCCACTGTTTAGGGGCTGTGCTTCAATTCATTTGGCTCCTGCTTGGAGTATTATGTAATAATTAGTATTTTACAGTCTTTCAATAAACTGCTTGGTTTGCTTCCTGGGTGTGCACTGGTCCTTCCAGAGCCCAGAAGGGGATGATCTTGGGACTGTGGTGAGGTGACAACACTCGCGCGAGAGTCAGCGTGTCTCGCGCGATGGTTGACTTGCATGCAGATCTGTTCATGCATGCAAGTTGATCATCGTGCAGGGCAAATCTGCCCCGAGCCTGGGTTTGGCATCTGATCGCCGTTTCAAGTTCATTCCGTTTATTATTTATCATACCATCCATCCATGCTATCATTTGATCACATCCTGCAAATTGTTACAGTCTTTAATCCCCGATTAACTGTTCCCCCGCCCTAATTGGCTAAAATTAATTAAAAGAAGAAGAATCACAAAAGTTTTCATAAAAATGCCTAAGTAGAAATCGATCTCCGGATTGGGCGAGATGGGTGCCATAAAACCCTTCCCCTCTCGTAACCTGGCTCCCGAACCCGGATATGGTTATGACGGACTGGTTTCCTTCACTTTTTCAAATCAAACAGCGCGGCAAGTGCTTCGAAATACGGTTCCTTGAGTGTCGGACCTTCAAAACTCAAGTGGCGACTCTGTATTTTTGAGCGCTTGCCACCGGCGCTCGCGCTCCCTCGATCTTTCGGAAAAGGGCCGCAAACGGCGGGAAGGAACGAAATCCTTTCTCTCCGAAGGGCATGCTGCCCACAATGGCGACTCTGCTGGGGATAAATCGAACCGATATTAATTCATACTTTGGATTTAGTACGCTTGGGAACAATCCCTTAAAAGCCTGTCAAAACGGTGAGCTTCGCGCTGCCGACGGTTGGAATGGTGATTTAATAGGACCTCGCGTCCTGCCATTCTAATCTGGGGCTTTTTCGATTTTTCGCTTGCGTAGTTTCTTCTAAAGATGGACTAAATAAAGTGAGCCAAATTTGAAAAGGCGTTTTTACGACTTTGTGATTCTTCTTCTTTTTATCAAATTTTAGCATCTCATTTGCATCGATGTGGGAAAAGCCTCGTTGGATCGTTTTGGCAATCCGGCACGATTTACCGGAGCCCGGGGACTCCGAATGACCGACAACCTTTGACGATGATGGGTCATGCTACCGTTCGACTGTTACTCTGCGAAAAACGCGGGTAACGAGCGGTATATCTGTGGCCCTAGTCCAAGGAACCTGTTACGAACCAAAACCGGACTTTTGCATATACAGAGCATTAGAACTCTCCAAACTAGGACAGGTACCCACAGGTTAAGATCTACTTGCATCTAACCCTGTAAATGCCTATGTGTTACTGCTTTTCTAATCGCATGAACTGTACATACATTTCGTTCAGCGTAGAAGCATGTCTAGGATGGCTCCTAGGTTCTCAATCTGTTCCGAGTCTGTCTTTAGGCTTAGTAGGACATTGTCATGGCCCGATGAGGAGTCGTGCATCTCAGTAATGCGCGTTATCATCTTTTAAGTCCTTTTACGGTGGGACTTTAGGAAATCAGAAGCTTTTCTACACCTTTGCCCGTGTATCTGTTTAAGGTTTCAAACAAAAAACGAGGAACCACAGAGTAAAATGCCATGATGCTTACACCAAAAGGTAACAAGTGCCTCGTCACTTACACCGCCCGGCTAATAGCACAGTGCTGCTCACGCCGATCTGGTTATGGCATCATGATATTCATACCGAGTTGTTTTCGCTTCAGAAACTTGAAACCTCGAACATCGAAATGCACAAAGGTTTAGACTTCTTTTGACATCCTTTAGGACCGCTCGTTCCAAACAAGGATACATCTTTGAAAGGAATTCTGAGGGCCTAAAACAGTGTCCAAAGCGTCGTGAGACGGACTTGTCTTCTGGTTCTAGAGTCTAGGGTGACACTCTCGACGTTGGCTGCATCCGCTTTAGTCTTTTATTTAGATTAAGGTTACTGCAGGACCCTTATTAAACCTCCTTTTGCCTTGCAAGCAAAGATCTGAATCATTGCACCGCCGAGGAAAGTATCGAGGCCAGTTGCCAAACCCGCTTGGGAACGTCTGCATCTGAATCCGGTTCAAAGGCTTGTCAGGTTACGGTCCTAGTCAGTCATCACGGAAGACTCTCTGCGCTCACCTCCGGCAGCACAGCACTCAGAGTCTCAGTCAGGTTCACAGTCAGTTTCACCACCAGTTTTACAGAAAGGGCGTCCGACTACCCCGGTATCCGCATCAAGCAGCTCTGAACCACCCGTCACGATGGAACGGCCACAACTAGAACCTCTTACCTTGGAGGCCATGCTCATGAACCTTCAGGACAGCATCACCGCCATGCAACAGAGGGCAGCTCAGACCGACACTAACATTGCTCGCCTGAACGACCTCATCCACATTCGCCTTCCACCCCCTCTCGAGGAAGAAGGTGAGGACGATGAGTCTGACCAGGAATAACCTATCTTGGTTCCAGATCCGCTTCACGCAGGACGTCTCATGGTGCTGAACCCAAGGGAAGGTCGCAGGCCCGCTGCAAACCTTGCAGGTGGTAGACTACCTCCAAATCAAGAAGAACCAGCTCAGAATCCGGAGATGGTCGCACTCATGGCCAAGATGACCAAGCTGGAGGAATCTATTGCCAAGACAGAAAAGATCAGTGCCGGAGGGATCGATCTGGATCGCCTTTGCCTGTATCCCAATGCTAGGCTTCCTGAAAAGTTCAAAATGCCGAACTTGGCTAAGTTTGATGGGAGCGGCGACCCCAGGACTCATCTCTACAGCTACCACGCCGCCATGAAACTTCTTTCTGTTGAGCCAGAGGCCATGTCACAGCTCTTTCCTCAGACCCTTTCGGGCCCTACCTTCCATTGGTTTTTGTCACTCGACATTGCTAAAAGGAGGACTTGGGAAGACATTGGGACTGCGTTTATTTCGCAGTACAATTACAACTCCCAGCTGAAAATGACTACCCGAAAACTTGAATCCACCAAGATGGAGGCTAAGGAGTCCGTTGCGGACTTCGTCAAAAGGTGGAGAGCTAAAGCTGCACAGATGACTGATCGCCCGAGTGAGAAGGACCAGCACTGTATCATTTCCCGCAATCTCCAACCAGACTATGCTAGGCATTTGGTCCTAGCTCAGGCATCCGCTAACTTTGAAACCTTCTTCGACTCTGGCCTGGCCATCGAAGATGCTCTGCAGAGTGGAATTCTATCAAATGGTGAATCCTCGCATGCCCCAAGTCAAAACCTCGGGCTTATTCTGGAAACGCCAATGCGCTGTTCGGGACAGGGACTTACTCGAATACGGCAACCGCCGGTACCAATGTCGCTTCCTCCAGCGCTGCTAATCACATTGCAGATGTCAATCAAGTCCAAAATCTACAGAACAGCCGACCTCGGAACCAACCCCGCAGCTTTTCCGCTATCGAGGCACCTCTATCCTTGGTCTTGGAAAAATTGGTCAAATCAGGGCATCTGAAGCCCCTGGATCCAACTCCTCTACCCAAGAACCCTTCACCCGGCTTCAAAGCCAACCTTTACTGTGCTTACCATCAAGGAGCGGGTCATCTCACTGACTCCTGCTTTCGCCTCCGTCATGCGATCCAGGATCTCATTGACGATGGCACGCTGGAGACCCCTCTACCACCTCAGAAACCCAATGTCATTGCCAACTCTCTCCCTAAGCACAACGTTGTACCACGTATCAACCAGATATCTCTCAGCTCCACTTATATCAACCCTAGCTCCACCATATTTAACCCCACTGACTATATAGCCTCAACCAATCAACCCAGGCCCGTCGTGCCTTTCCCGATCGAACCATCCACCGAGGTTTCTTATATACAAGTGGTTGAAGGCCAAGTTGTTGATACAGATACACCTTCAGAACTTTTACAAAATGGATCACCTGTTTCTGAAGAATCTGTCAGCTCTCTTTTTCATCAATCAATCCCTGCTGTGCAGATCAATTTTGCCTCGTCGCTTGACAGCCCATACGCAACCATCACTGGCCCATTTACTGATCCCTACCAGCCTTGGGTGCCTCCGTCAGATAATAACATGCAGGACACTGGTTGGGCCATAGCAGACCATTGGGACTATGCCACCCCTTTGTTTAACGAGTGGTCGAGCCTTGAGATGGACGAGATTCCTCCACAGCCCAGAAATGTCCCATTTGATCAAGCCTGGTATGATGGCTGGTTGGGCGGTTATGAAGCAGCCCTGCTCGATCCTCTGGATGGTTTCCCCTTGTACACACTGTTCAACCCAATCGAGCCTCCAGTTCCCGAAGCGGAATATTACTGGGATCCTGAGCCAACCTGGTTTGCTCCCATGGACGTTGACCCTAACCCTCTGCAAGGCTATGTCACGCCGGACTACATGCTTCATTACGCAGAGGACGAACTTGTCCAGGGTGATCCACGGGCCTTGGGAGACCACATTTCCCTCTTTGGTTCGATTTTTAATTCAGTTTGTGATACTAATCCCGACGCTGACCATGACCCCTGTTCCTACATCATCGACGAGGAAAATCCGCGCCCTCAGGTGCCTTACCCCAACAATAAGGACAGCAGTATCATGGTCACAGACCGCGCTCCGCCTGCTAATCTTTGGGAAGTTAACGACATAGTGGACGTCCAAGTTGGGAATGAAGTCTGGGCCGTCAATCGTACCCTGGCTGATACTGGTCTTTGGGATGTTCCCTTTATTACAAATCCAGAGCCCGTTGCTGAAGTTGCTGCTGTGAAAGATTTGAGCTTCTGGGACTCCTTATTGATGAAAGATCTGGCTGAGGATCTGGGCTTAGACATGGAAGTGCCCGTCTCTGCACCGACTGCTGACAAGGGGAAGCGCAAACTGGGAGATGTCCCTGCTGATCTCTGGGATGTGAAGGAAAACCCTCAGGTCGTGCCCTCTTTGGGGAACGTTCACAATGTTACAAGGAGTGGACGGATTTTTCAGCCTGCTAATCTGCAGGTTGGGAATTCTTCCAATCCTGCTAATCAAAGGAACGAACCTGTTTCTTTCCCAAGGTCTGCACCTCTTGAGGTATCAGCTGGCAATCCGATTCCTGACTTGGTTCAGCGGCAGCTGGAGCGGATTCCCGCCGCTATTTCTATCTGGGGACTGATCTGTTCATCTAAGGAGCATCGTCAGAGGCTGTGTCACACCCTATCCCACCTCGAAGTCCAAGCCGACGTCACACCAGAGGCAATGATATCTCTCATCCTCCCTCCAACCTCCAAGCATATGGTAATCTTCACAGACAAGGATCTGCCAGTCGAAGGAGTCGACCACAACCGCCCCTTGCACATTATCGTCAAGTGTCGAGGACTCTGGGTCTCGACTATTCTTATTGACAACGGCTCTGCCATCAACGTCTGCCCTATAAGGGTCGCTTATAGTATGGGACTCACCAAAAAGGACCTTGCACCTTCCAATCTGGCTGTCAAGGCATATGACGGCACCCGTCGCGTAGTCGAAGGAATTTTGAAGCTCAAACTCAAAGCTGAGGGTTTTGAGATGGACGTGGAGTTCCATGTCGTGGATATTCCTGCAACTTTCAATCTTCTGCTGGGCAGACCGTGGCTTCATCGGTCCGACATCATGGCTGTGCCATCTACCCTCCACCAAAAGGTTATTCTGGGACTACCTACTGGTACTCTAACCATCTGCGGGGATTCTGGCATCCGCCCGCTCAAGGAGGATGGGACTCCCGTCTTGGGAATTCAACACGGTGAAGAAGACGTCGATCTCGGGGGTTTCTCTTTTGATACTTTGGGCACAGTAATGGCCATCAATGTGGACGGGAACTTTCTCATAAGCTCTGTCGCGCTGGACATTATGAGAAGGATGTTGTATTTTCCGGGCATTGGTTTAGGGTCTCGCCGTCAAGGGGTCCCGGAGTTCCCTACTTTTCCTTTCAACGAGGGCCGCTTTGGTTTGGGGTATATCGCCTCTGCCAAAGATGCCAAACGAAGGAAATATATGGGAAAACCTCGGACCCTCTGCAGCGGTCCCAAGTTTGTGCGCGAAATGGGAAATGCTGCTTACACTGGACAGGCTGAGCCCTTCATTCATTCCAAAACCGGGGAGCTACTGCCTGGGTTTGAAATCTTTGCTGATGACACCTGGTCGAGCAGTGATGATAAACCAGCAAAGGAAGAATTCAAGAGGAAGCTTAATCAGGTGAAGATCAAGACTGACTGGCTGGGATCCATCAATCAGGGAAATTTGGAGCTGCTGTTCCAGGAATTCTCCCAAGTGGGTTTGGCTGGGGAAGCTGAAGAGGCTGAAGTGCTCATGCTCGGGCCCGACGCCCTCGAGGATCCCACCTCTCTCATTGTGAAAGCTGAGGGCTCTTTGAATAATTGCATTTTCAGGCCACGCCTGACTTGTATTGACAACACGTCTGAGTTTGAGTCCGAGTCTGAGTCCAATTCTGAGTCTGAGTCAGAGTCTGAGTACGATTCTGAGTCTGAGTCAGAGTCTGTCCCATCCTCTAAGTCTAGCTCTGAGTCGGAGTTTGTGCCTCTAGGCCCTCCACGTCATAGCTTTTATTTCGAGTTTGACTCTCTTGTACTTGGTGACCCTTCAGGGGCTTGTGAAATGAACGAAGCATCTTCTGACTATTTCAATGATCTTTATATAAACTGTGTCGACCCTGACGATGAAGGGATAGATTTCAATGGGGACATTCCCAAGGAAATCCGTGCCTTCATCGAAAGGGAAGATGAAAGGCATGCTCAGCCATTAAAAGAAGAAATAGTTTCTATAAATTTGAAAGATGAAAACGATCCCCGGATGGTTCAAGTGGGCTCCACACTTTCGCCAGAGGAACGTCGCGACTTCAAAGAGCTGCTCACCGAGTTCAGTGACGTTTTTGCGTGGTCCCATCGAGATATGCCCGGAATTGATCCCGAGATCGTGGAGCATCACATTCCTTTGTTTCCGGATGCCAAGCCTGTGAAGCAGAAACTCCGACGGATGAGGCCAGATTGGGTTCAGAAGATTAAGGAGGAGGTTACTAAGCAGATTGACCCTGGCTTTCTCATGGTCTCTCAGTATCCCACATGGGTCGCCAACATTGTCCCTGTTCCTAAGAAGAATGGCCAAATTCGACTTTGCGTTGATTTTCGGGACTTGAACAAAGCGAGCCCCAAAGACGATTTTCCCTTGCCACACATCGATGTGCTTGTGGACAATACTGCGGGGCACGCTTTGCTCTCGTTCATGGATGGCTTCTCTGGCTACAACCAAATTCTCATGGCGCCCGAGGACCGCGAGAAAACTACGTTCATCACTGAATGGGGAACTTATTGCTATCTGGTCATGCCTTTTGGGTTAAAGAACGATGGGCCCACTTATCAGCGAGCTGCTACCACCATCCTACACGATATGATGCACAAAGAAGTCGAGGTCTACGTCGATGACATGATCGCCAAGTCCAAAACTCGAGAAGGTCACGTTCCTGTGCTTAGGAAATTCTTCGAGAGATTACGAAAGTTCCGTATGCGCTTAAATCCTCAGAAATGCACCTTTGGGGTTACAGCTGGCAAGATGCTCGGTTTCATGATCACCTCTCGTGGAATTGAGGTCGACCCGTCTAAAATCAAAGCAGTTCTCGAGATGAAGCCACCAGATTCTGAAAAGGGGGTGCGAAGCTTTTTGGGAAAAGTACAGTTCATCAGCAGATTCATCGCCAAGTTGACACTAACTTGCGAGCCGATGTTTCGTCTATTGAAGAAGAATACTCCATTCGTCTGGACGGACAAGTGCCAGGCGGCTTTCACCTCCATTCAAACCTATCTGCAGAACCCTCCGGTTTTGATGCCACCGATGCCAGGGAAACCCATGATACTTTACTTATCTGTGAATCCTTTGTCTATGGGGTGTTTGCTGGCTCAAGAGGGAGAAAAGGGAGTCGAAAAGGCTATTTACTACCTGAGTAAGAAGATGGTTGGCGCTGAAGAACGCTACACCGCTCTCGAAAAGACGTGTTGGGCTCTTGTTTGGGCATCCAAGAAATTAAGACACTACATGCTGGCTTACCCAATGAAGTTGATTTCTCGAATGGATCCTCTCAAGTATCTGTTTGAGAAGCCTGCGCTTACTGGTAAGCTAGCACGTTGGTTGCTGTTGCTCGCAGAGTTTGACCTCGAATATGTCACTAGGAAATCTGTCAAAGGGCGTGCGGTCGCTGAATTCCTGGCTGATCATCCTGTCGATGGGCCAGAGGACTCGGATTTTGTGTTTTCGGATGAAGGAGTGATGGCGGTTGTCGAAGACACCTGGACTCTTTATTTTGATGGGGCAGCCAATCAGAAGGGATACGGGATTGGGGTTTTGCTTATAACCCCCGATGGTGCTCATATTCCGCTCGCGTTCAAACTCAATTTCGATGTCACGAACAACCAAGCTGAATATGAGGCCTGCATTGTTGGCATGGAAGCTGCTCTTACACTTGGTGTTGAAAAGCTCGAGGTTATGGTGACTCCAACCTTGTCGTTTCTCAGGCTAACGGGGACTGGAAAGTTCGGGAGGACAGATTAAAGCTTTATCACCGGGACCTGGAGGACCTCATTCCTCGCTTTAACAAAGTCACGTTCACGCACATCCCTCGGATGAAGAACCAGTTCGCTGACGCTCTAGCAACTCTAGCTTCCATGGTCGAGCTTCCGATTGGTGTCAAACTTCGACCTATTCTCATCAAACAGCGGGACTTGCCTGCTTATCAGTACGTCAACGCCGTCGATGATGTCGATGACGGCCTACCCTGGTATCATGATATCTGGAACTTTGTCGAAAGTGGTCAGTTCCCGGTCGACGCCACTAAGAAGGATCGAGAGGCACTGCGAAGAATGGCCGCTCAATACATTATCTGTGGCGGGAGACTATATCGGAGATCTCACTGCGGAATGCATAAGCTCTGTGTCAACGGCGCTGAAGCCATCAAAATCATGGAGGAAATTCACGAAGGAGTTTGTGGCCCTCACATGAGCGGGGTCATGCTTGCCAGGAAAATCCTACGACAAGGATACTTTTGGTCTACCATGGAATCTCAGTGTGTAGATTATGTGCGCCGCTGCCATAGGTGTCAAATCCATGCCAATCTCATGCATGTCCCTCCTTCTAAACTGTTTGGCATGACATCGCCTTGGCCCTTTTCTGTTTGGGGTATCGACGTTATCGGCATGATTAAGCCTTCTGCTTCGAACGGGCATCGGTTCATTTTGGTGGCAATAGATTACTTCACCAAATGGGTCGAGGCCGAGTCTTACAAGACCCTGACGGCGGTTCAGGTCGCTCAGTTTATCCGAAAGAACATCATCTATCGATACGGGGTTCCAAAGGCGTTTGTTTCTGACAATGGGGTCCATTCCAAAGGCAGGGTGTTAGAACTTTTCGAGGAATTCCAGATCCAGGTTCATCACTCAACGGTCTATCGCCCTCAGACAAATGGGGCGATTGAAGCAGCCAACAAGAACATCGAGACTATCATCAAAAAGTCCGCGGAGTCCGCCAGGGACTGGCACGAGCAGCTGCCTCTAGCTCTTTGGGGGTATCGCACGTCAATTCGAACATCAATAGGGGCAACCCCTTTTTCTCTGGTCTATGGGATGGAAGCTGTCCTTCCCATCGAGCTTGAAGTACCAACTTTGAGGATCATGGCTGAATGTGAACTCGCGGAGTCCGAATGGCTTAGCGGGAGGTTCGTCGAACTCATGCTTTTTGATGAGATGAGGCTCCGTGCCTTGTATCACGTTCAGGGGTATCAGCGCAGGATCGCTCAGGCATTCAACAAGAAAGTGAAGTCTCGTGACTTAGCTGAAGGGGACATGGTCACAAAGGAAATCCGGGCTCCCATCTTCGATCTACGTGGCAAGTTCCGCCCGAAGCGCGCGGGACCTTACATTATCAAGACCATCCTCTCGGGTGGGGCAGCTCAGCTCATTGATCTGGACGGCAACGAGTTTAACACTCTGGTTAACCTGGATCAACTTAAACGTTACTACCCTTGAGAGAAGCTCGTTGGGCCGAAAACCACAAGGTTGGGCGTTCCCATGCAAAAATTAGAGCAAGCCTGCTAGACTGAAAACCCAAAGGGGCAGTTTAGGCAAAAATAAATAGGCATTCAGTCAAAGCTCGCTAGGCTGGAAACCTGCAAGGGCAGTCCTAGGCAAAATTTAGAGCGCAAAAGGAGAGCCAAAACACACGAGCGAACCTTAGCTTGAACTACGTTTTGACCTGATTCCCTAGCTTGGGATACGTAGGCAGTCTCTCTTTGGGACTCGGTCATGCTCTGTCGAACCGTAGCTTGAACTACGTTTTGACCTGATTCCCTAGCTTGGGATACGTAGGCAATCTCTCTGTGAGATTCGGTCACAATCAATCAACTCGATCCAGGGTTTTTATTCCAAAGCGTGCCTCAACGTTCAAATGACATGGCGTTCAACACTTGGACCAAAAGGGGAAAATTCTTAATCTTTCACCTTTATTCAAAACCATTATTTCTATTACATAGGCTGAGCAGAGGCCTAAGAAAAACAATAAAGCATAAAAAACAGAACGAAATGCTAAGAGGCCCTCACGGGCTCACAGTTTATTCTAGATCATTGGAGTTGAGTCAGGAGTCAGTCTGCGTTTTGTCTCCTTGCGACCTCTTCTCTTAACCATGCTACATAGCAACGTTTGAGTCTTGTGCTGAAGTCGTCTTCCGCTCCTCCGAGTTCTCTCAAACCCCAGTTGTGCTCATACCCTGTTAGATGTTGGGCTGTAAATGCTGGAATCTGGAAATCTTCTATCCCAGCTCGATGAAAGCCTTGGCTCATGCCTAGTTGCCGCAGGATACGACCTGGAATGTAGAACGTGAAGCTGGACAGCCCGGCAATCACCATTCTCTCGAAACCTACAGAGTGCAGAGCCATATCTGGGATGTTCAGGGCTCTGTGCCGCCAAACGATCTTGTACGGAGACATCTCTCTCATGAAGGTGTACCACTCCTCCTCAGACATTTCCGGGTACAGCATTCCCCTTTGGTGCATTCGCCCGGGCAGACGAGGCCAGTCCGCTCCAGGAGCCGAGATTAGTCCAAGTTTGTCACATAGCCACAACTGCATGAGCAAAAAGACAAGTAAGGAGCCACATAAGCCCGAGCGAGAAAACAAGTAAGGAGCTACCATATAGCCTTAGCCGAGAGTTGAGGTAAAAACAGACTGTGTGGAAGCCGAAAAAAGGTGAGCTGAGTGAGAGCTTACTTGTAACAGGATTGGACTGCCACCAAATGTGTTCGTCTGACCTGTGGCCACCAAATCCAAACCAATGAGCGTTTCAGCAAGTACTAGGGGAACTACGTTCTTCCGAGCACCCATCTCCGTAGCCACGTGAACCAACGAGGGGTCGGGCAGCCCATGCGGAGACACCAGCAAATACGCGGCCAGTATGCCAATTGACATGGCAAATCGACGTCGAGCCTGCAGAACCATATCGGTTGGGTCGCCGTCAGGCCCGTACCATTCCATTAGGCGCGCGACGTTTATCTGTCCGCCGATCAACAGGCCTTCTGCCGCACCCCCGGAAACGTTCAAACACGTTTTCAGCAGCTTTGACATGCTTTGCCTGTAAGGTGGCACGACAATCACGCTCGAAGCAAAGCCTTGGAGATACGCTTGGAATTCCTCAACGGTCGGACACAGCTCGTTGTCCCCAAATCGGAACACATGGACGTCCCGGTCCCAGAACTGCAGGGCTGCTCTCAGAATTTCGGGGCGGAGCCTTACACTTTTTAAGAAGCAAAAGGCCGCCAACCCGTGAGAACGGAAGCATAGCCAATCGCTCGCGACAAATTCTTTGAGCCACGGGCTGATTAAGGTGGGGAGATGATTTGCCATTTGGGGAACAGTGCCAGAGATTTTCCACGGAAGGCTCACCCTTCATTCAGGGGGTTGCTCCTCTTTATAGGCCAAGAAAGGAGCTAATGCCTTTCCTTTGAGTGATGTGTCCATGCAAGGTGTCCATCCACTTACTAAAGATCAAGGGAACATCTCTGGGGGAAGCCAGGAGCCCCTGCACGCCCAGACCTGCTGACAAAGCCTGCCACCCCTTTTTGTCCGAATGAGTCAAGGCTGGCTACTGTAACAGGAATTCTCCATCGCGCGATGGTCATGGAGTGTCGCGCGACTGTTATGTTCGCGCGATGGTTTTGTTTGCTCGCGCGAGAGTTGGGTTTTAATTCGGCACAGTAGGGCAGGCTACTGCCTTCTTGGGGTCATTTTCCGGATTTTGACTCGGGCCAGATTTTGAAATTCCAATGCTTCCAGTAGATCATTATGAGTGATTATGACTACGTCGAACCGTTGTTCGTTCAAATTACACGTTCCGTGACGAGCTCGGTCCCTCGAAGGAATAACGGCCGGATAATTCAAAGTTGTTATTTAGCCGGTCAAGCCGGGCAAAGTGGCATACAGTTTACAAAGCGAGTATTGAAAAGCGGAGCCAGAAGCTCAGCCTAGTGGCCTTACTAATTACAACTCGTTTTCCCACGGGATTCAGAAATATCCCCTCAGTCTTGCTTCAACTTCAACGCGGAGCCACCTTATGTAACGATTTTCCAGCCATGTCTTGAACTCTGGGATTGATTCCTTCAATGTCCTATCGCCCCAGTTGTCTTTATAGCAGCGCAAGTCCCATGAGGTGAATGCGGGGAGGTCGAAGTCTTCCGCTCCGTATCGCTTGTATCCTTGGCTTCTTCCGAGCTGTCGGAGCGTACGCCCAGGGACGTAAAATGTGAAGCTTGACAGGCCGGCGATTATCACTCTTTTGTATCCCGCTGATTTTAGCGTCATTGCCGGAAGGTTTAACCAGAGAGACCTCCAGACTATGTCCTCAGATTGCAGATCATTCAGGAAGGCAAACCATATGTCCACCGGCAAGTCGGGAAATATTATCGGTCTTTCGACCAAAAACCTGGGGAACTCTTCGAAGCCAGCCTGTGGCTCTTCCAAAACCCCCACCTTGTCTGCCAGCCAGAGCTGCACAAGAGCAAAAGACAAATCAGAAACCAATACAGCTTGAATATTCGGGGCAAAAATGAAGATACAAGAAATTGCGCCAAGTGGGTATTTACCTGGAGCAAGATAGGGCATCCGCTGAAAGAGTGGGCTTGCTCAAGTTTCAGCATATCTAAGCCCATGAGCGTTTCCGCTAAAACCACGGGCATGATGTTTTTCCTGTTATCCATTTGCGAGGCAATGCTCACCAATTTGGGATTTACCCCTCCATCAATAGGAACCAGCATGTACGCGGCCAGTGCGCATATAGACAAAACGAAGCGTCTGTGAGCTTCCCCAACATAGTCTCCCAGGCCACCCTCGGGGCCATACAGTTCGATTAGGCGAAGGATGTTGAGCTCGCCGTTTCGAATGATGTTAGCTGTCAGTGCCTCCGGAATGTTGAGTTTTGCCCGTAGAATTTGTTCCATGTCTTCATGAACGGGTGGCACAGCAGGAACATCTAGATTGGCGAACCCTGGCGCATATGCCTGGAATTCTTCTATTGTGGGGCACATCTCGTCTTGACGGAACCGGAAGACGTGCACGATGGGGTCCCAGAAAGGCAATGCGGCTTGGAGGATTTCGACGCACGGTCAAGCAAATCGGAGATCTCGAATCGAGGATAAACAGTGAGACCGGGGGCTCGCCCAATTTATGGTTTCGTCTCTCATTAGCCAAGGATCAAGGGCTTCCATTAGTGAATCTCCCATTTTAGATAAGTTGGAGGGGTATACACTTCATTAAGTCTTAAAACCCTTCTTCAAATAGCCAAGGAGTTGGTGAGATCAAGGCTTAGGTGTCCTACCACCTTGCATGGGAGAACAGCTTTCCTTCTGCAAACCCAGAATAACTTTTGGGACGTGGAACAATGAACAGGTCCATGGCAATAATTTGGTCAGACAAAGGCTGCTTAGCAGGGATTGACCCTCGCGCGACACTCTCAAAGCATCGCGCGACAGAAGTTACTCGCGCGACAATCCCAAACAATCGCGCGATGGTTGGTCTGCAATTTTGACAGATTCCAACAGCTACTGTCCAAATTGGTCGATTTTCATTCCAAAGGTCATTTGGTACTTTTGATGGTTCCAGCAAGTCATTATGAGCATATGTGACTGTATCCAAGCATCGGATTCCGAATGCCGTGCTCAACGAAGAATTTTGACCCTCAGAGGCCTATTTCAAGTTCAAATCAAGATTTCGGGAGGTCGAACCTCGCATCGGAGGCCCTGGCCCATGTTGGTCATGCCATACAGGTTGCCTGGACCTTGAGTGACTGTATGGAGGGGTCGGTTTCACTCCGGGACATAATTGAGTCATTCTTGGGCATTTTATGCCATTTTGCGTCATTTTATGCGTTTTTCGGTGAAGGTCTCTTCTGGGGGCGTTTTTGTTCAGTCCCGCTGATGGATACAGGTCATGTTAACCGTCGTTGACCTGTCTGTAGTGTCGGTTTTGTCTTTAACAGAATATTGTGAGTTCTGGCGTATCAATGCCCAAAATTTCATTATTTCTCGTATCCTCGTATCCTGGCCGTATCCTGGGGTACTTTTCTCGTGTCATTCAGAATTAGACCAGTGTTTGTACTCATATGTGTCTGTGAATAGTCTCGATGTGTTGTCAATACAAGTTTGGTATTAGTGGCGGGTTTTACTGTTTCTTATGCACAATGAGAAGCAATAAACTTCAAAATGCAACTTTTATATACTGAACCATGATCTATCCATGTCATAAGTAAGACAAAAGAGCTACTGTATCTGCGGCCCTCGGCCGATCAAAAACTTTCAAGTCGGGCCACATGCGCCCACCAATCAAAGGCACGCAGGCCCTCAAAGTGTTTATCTATCTAATCTACCTATTTGGGCGCGCAGGCCCGAAATCAAAAGTACTAGGTGTGCAAAAGGGGTAACGGAGGCCTCGTCAGCGCCCCTTGAGTCCGTCATCGCTACCTGAAGTGTCCTGTGACTCCTGGGCATCGTCTCTGTACCTCGGATCATCAATGGAGTCTTCAGAGCCACTGCTGGTGGACGAGTGCTCCTCGCCCTCTTCTTCTGCCTCTTCTTCTTCTCCCTCTTCTCCCTCGTCCTCGGAGGTTGGACTCATGATCAGTTTCGGCCTGCGAACCGGGCCCGGCTTCTCCAATGTCGGCTTCTCGCGCTTCTTGAGTTGGTACCGAAGCCCAGCTTGCCTCGCGGCTTGCTTGACTTCCTCCTCGCGTGCGTGCGCCGTCTGTAAACCCCTCGTCTGTCGCCGCGTGGTGGTGGCCGGAGGCATGGGTTTCTGTGCCGCCACCTTCTTCGGTGACGGATCTCGCGCTCTCTTCCGCCTAGGGTTCATCTTCCCCTGCACCTGCATTGTCATTTCATTTCAAAGCATGAGTATCTATTGTGCATGTTGTGTTTCTGTATTAGAAATAGGTACAGTCTATCAAGCTATCAAAGCAGGAATGTATCGAAAGCAGGAATGTATCGAAAGTAGGAATGTATCGTTTTTCATACCTGGGTCCTCTGAACAACGGCTGGCTGAGTCAGCTGTGGTGTCGGCACCTGGTACTGCAACTCTAGCGGCGTGCCGCTCGCCGCCTTTCTCACCACGTTCTCCAACGCCAGCATGCGTCGAACGGCCTCGTTCACCCACTCAATTGGCACCTGCATGCAATTCAAGTTCATCAGGCTATTCAGCAGATAATTCAAGTATTTGGAATTCAAAAGCAATATTGGAAGCTAGGTCTTACCGAAACAGTCACAGGAGCAGGCTCCGCTCTCGCGGGCACTAACTGTAACTCTGCAGGATTCCCCTGGCTGTCAACCACAGGGATCCTCCAAAGCAGCGCAGGAAGTCCACCAACTGCCAGTCCGCTCGGGGCTCGCCTTGCCCGGCTCTCACCTCCTCTCCGTCCCTCTCCAGCTGCTCTCCTCTCCTCAGCAGCCCCTGCAGGCGGGCCTCGCACCTCTCTCAGGCCACGGATCCCTAGTGGACCCGCCAGGAAGTCTCTCTGGTAGACTGCATAGTCCCTACCAGGACGCAGGTAGCGTTCAAGCTCAGTATCCGGCCTCGTGTACCTCTCCAGCTCAGTCCGTGTGTACTCTCCCGTGTGTGAAGCTCGAGGTGGGAGCGGCCCTGGCACCCAGAACTCAGGGTAACCAAGCGATTGGCGCGTCACTCGATCCCCCAAGTACCACTGCCAACCGAAGGCTGACTCCAGTAACACCCTGCTGGCAGTAACAACCCTGCTCCGGGCCAAGTACTCAGGCTCTGGTCCCGCTCTCCTCAGGTCTGGATACTTGCACTCCGGCGGATACATCCGCAAAACCTCGTAGGCCCAAAGCTGCGATGTTTAGACAAGTTCAAGCATTAGTCAAGGCATACAGCATTTGAAATCGAAACAGTTAGGCAGACTAAACAATGGACAAGCATAATCAAATTGTGCTTAAAAGGGTTAGAATCGTACCTCCCAGACCCTCCAGTAACCAGCCGTGCTCTTACCCGTTCTCGACGAGTGGCCAAAGAAGTGATAGGCTGTCCCAAGAGCAGCTCCACCCCAGTCGAAGCGCGAGGCCGTCCTCAAGTCCCTCAACGCTGACAAGTAAGAAAGGTGGACGTTGCTTCGCCTATTTGGGTACAGAGTGGCACCAAACAGGTATAGCAGAAACGCCCGGGCCATCTGCTCCGCCTCCTGGTCACTCGTCACCTCCTTCTTCAGGTAGCCTTTGAATTGGTCGTACCTCGCCATTCCCCCCTCTATCCTGGGCACTTTGCCCAGAAACCACTCCAAAGCAACCCGATCCTCCTGGATCCCCGAGTCAAACGGGATGGGCTCACCTCCAACCCTCAGCCCTGTGATCGCTGCGAAGCCAGCAGGCGTCACCGTCATCTCCCCAGGAGGTAGGTGGAAGGTATTGGTGGTATCCCTCCACCTCTCAGCAAGCGCAACAAGGACGGCATGGTCAATCCTCGCCGGGGTCAAAGTCCGCACAAACTCCCCAAAGCCTGCCTCATCCACCAGCCGCCTCACTCTCTCCGGCAGCCCCTCGTACAGCTGCAGGGACATGCACGCGCCTCCGAAGCCGCGAATATCCCTCTGTTCTGCTCCAGCCTGTTTCAGATACAAAGACAAGCAGCGAAAGGATTCGTCAGTATACGGGAAGTTCAGTCTCAAGTTCTAAGTAATCAATGAAGCCTAGGACATATAGTCGGCCTCAGTTCTATGCCATGGCTCAACTTGGGAGTTTGATGTGCTGTTCAGGATTCCCGTGCATACAGAATTGTCATTTTCAAGTTCTAGGTAATCAATGAAGCCTACAACGGATGGTCGGTTCACGTTATTACATATTGGGCCTATGTTACAGAAGTACATGGTTTTGGCATGCTTTGGCTCGTGAGTTATCTATGCAGTTCTAAGTTCAAGCACGTTCTAAGCAAGTATCGAATGTGAACTATCAAAACAAGAATATCAAAAGCAAGTTACAAAGGGTGTTTTCTGGGAATATACCTCCGTCCATGTCGCTGCAATGTGGGCCCGGGGATCTCACAACACCAACTCATCGTCGTAGTCTCTCTGCGACGGTACGCGGTCCGCAATGCCCGACGGCACAAAGAGGTGCGGCGTAGGAAGCACGTATGCCTCCGCTGAAAAGCCCGGCCGACTCGTGTTCTCCCCTGTCTCTCTCTCGGCCTTCTCCACGGCCTCCAACGCCTCAATCGCCCGGGCGCGTTCCTCTCTAGCCTTCAGGACCAACTCTCCAACCAGGGGATTGTCCTCAAGAAGCCTCGCCAGTGTCTTGTCGGTCAAGTACTCGGCGACGTCGTGTCTAGTGATCGGCCTATGGCTCGATGACGTCACCGCGGGCCTAAACAAAATGTCCTCCTCTCGGACCTTAACCGGAGTCCCTGTGACCTTCTCCTCTGCATCCACAACGCCTTTGCCCTTCGCCGAATCCCTCGGCGGGGACCCGAACGGCTCAACGGTATCACCTCCAGCCCCACTGCCACTGCCTCCTCCAGCATCAACCATCGCACGAGGCTCCTCCTTTGTCGCGCGATGGTGCTCTCCAGCACCAATACCCCCGGCATCTCCTGAACTCACTCCGGTCACCACCGACCCTTCTACGGCCATGCTCGGATCTAACTGCTCGATGAAAGCCCCTGCGGCCTCAGGCTCAATAGTCGCGCGAGCCTCTGGCTCTGTCGCGCGACACTCATCGCCACCAACAGTCGCCTGCTCGCGACCCTCTTCGCCATCTCCGCCGCCTGCAACCGTTGCACCGGCCCCTGCGGTGGCCTCCACCGATGCTTGATCCCCTGTTTCGACGGTCGTGGACTCTTCTCGATCCTTTGGTTGATCGATAACACCTCTCCCGTCTTCCCCACTGCCGTGGTCAGCCATGGATGGGTGATCAAGGTTGGTTTCGTCGATTTCGTGGACGGAATCAAGGTTTGGGAGAGGTTTGAGAGAAGAGATGAGAGGTTTGGAGGAGTTTCAAAATTTCGAAACTGTTCTGGTACGGTTTCTGTAACGTCCCGCGGAGTTTAAACGATTGGAACGGGTTTGGGCCGGGTCTGGGCCTGTCCAGATCCAAGCCCTAACTTAGGACCCTCGCGCAATGGTTCGTCAGTGTCGCGCGACACTTGGTTTTGGGCATCAGGCCCAGTCCAGATTCTGAGTCCGGCCCAATCTCGATTAATCCCTGTTTGGGGTCCATGACATGTTGATATGTTACCAATGAATTTGGAGGTCATTTTGGAAGTCTTGCCTTCGAACCTGAAGATTTTTACATCCCCAGCAGTGGTCCACCCACAAATCAGCGACGATCTATCCGTCCGATCATCAAATCAGAGACGATCTATCCGTCCGATCAATCAAATCAGTGACGATCTATCCGTCCGATCAATCAATCAGCGACGATCTATCCGTCCGATCATCAAATCAACGACGATCTATCCGTCCGATCAATCAAATCAGCGACGATCTATCCGTCCCATCAATCAATCAGCGACGATCTATCCGTCCGATCAAATCAATCAGCGACTATCTATCCGTCCGATCAAATCAATCAGCGACGATCTATCCGTTCGATCAACCAGCGGCGATCCATCCGTCCGGTCTTCAATTCCCCCTTGGTGCACGGTATTTTTATATACTCGTCTGCATTTTCCATTTAATCGGCTTTTGGGCCGATTTGGTGGGTGTCTAGAAATCTTTGACGTTACCCGTACCAGTCAATGGTGCTCCGCGTGCCGTCAAAGAGGGACTACTGTAGACACCCCAATCTGGGTCTCCCGATCGTTTTACTTTATTTTACAATTTTCTTGTTTCCCCGATGATGAAATCGGATCAAACGAGCTTGGATTGGGAATGGATTAGGCTTGGAATGCTTAGAACCCCACTTGAACCTTTTGAACCTTTCAGAACTTCAGTCAAACCCTAGAGTCAGAGTTGACCCTCGCGCGAGCCTTTGTGTCCCTCGTGCGACACTTAGCTTGCCAGGTGCAGTCAAAGTCAAACTGTTGACTATTGACCCTCGCGCGACACTTCTAAACCCTCGCGCGATGGTTCCCTCCTGTCCCTATCACAGAATCCAGCTGGACTTGTGATGATTGCTTGGCACATGGGTCCCCATGGGCTGGAACCCCGTTTTCCTCAGCTGAACAGAGTTCTGGCAGGTTACACCCTCACACCCTCACAACCACTCCCACTCACCTTGTTGGCTAGCCTCACAACCAAGTTGTGACCAGCCTTGTTGGCTGGTCCCAAGGCCTTGTTTGGTCACTAACTAGCCCTTACACTCCTCCTATAAATACCCCCCTTCATCTTCCATGTTAAGGGTTCCAAAAATTGACTAAGAAATTCACTAGTCATTTTGTAAGGCAAATACTAGCTAGCACAAAGTCACTAACCCCCAAACCACCTCCTAATCTCCTGAACTTAGTGTGTTCATACACACTTGGTTGCAAGGCCACACCAATCAATCCAATCCATCTCCAAACCTTTTCCAAGTAAAGGTATAATATTTAACCTGTTTCTGTTTTGATCCCTGAGAGGGGCTGACAGGGCCAAGGCTGGTAATCAATACCATGTCCTGGTCCTAAAGCCAGCAAAGTTACAAGAATTCGTGGCAGTTACACCCTCGCGCGATGGTCCCTCATACTCGCGCGACACTTGTGTCAGCAAGAGAATGGACCTCGTGGGGAAGGGAGACTAGCCCTTTTCTGTTTTGCAATATGTTCATGCCTGTTGTACTTCATTTTGATCTTTAGATCACTGTTATGCATACAAAAACAAAATACAGTAGCTAGTTTATTTGCTCTAAATAGTTTGGAATGCCCTTGGGATCCCCTGAATCTGTCTCAGGACCCCAAGCATGTAAAGCAATTCCTGGAAGTCCAGTCAGGAATGTCGCGCGAGACTCACTCTCTGTCGCGCGACAGTTCTGTGATTCCCATGGATAGCCCTTGCATGGGTAACTAGGCCCTTGGTCTCTGTTTTGATACCCCCACTGTTTAGGGGCTGTGCTTCAATTCATTTGGCTCCTGCTTGGAGTATTATGTAATAATTAGTATTTTATAGTCTTTCAATAAACTGCTTGGTTTGCTTCCTAGGTGTGCACTGGTCCTTCCAGAGCCCAGAAGGGGATGATCTTGGGACTGTGGTGAGGTGACAACACTCGCGCGAGAGTCAGCGTGTCTCGCGCGATGGTTGACTTGCATGTAGATCTGTTCATGCATGCAAGTTGGTCATCGTGCAGGGCAAATCTGCCCCGAGCCTGGGTTTGGCATCTGATCGCCGTTTCAAGTTCATTCCGTTTATTATTTATCATACCATCCATCCATGCTATCATTTGATCACATCCTGCAAATTGTTACAGTCTTTAATCCCAGATTAACTGTTCCCCCGCCCTAATTGGCTAAAATTAATTAAAAAAAGAAGAATCACAAAAGTTTTCATAAAAATGCCTAAGTAGAGACCGATCTCCGGATTGGGCGAGAGGGGTGCCATAAAACCCTTCCCCTCTCGTAACCTGGCTCCCGAACCCGGATATGGTTATGACGGACTGGTTTCCTTCACTTTTTCAAATCAAACAGCGCGGCAGGTGCTTCAAAATACGTTTCCTTGAGTGTCGGATCTTCAAAACTCAAGTGGCGACTCTGTATTTTTGAGCGCTTGCCATCGGCGCTCGCGCTCCCTAGATCTTTCGAAAAAGGGCCGCAAACGGCGGGAAGGAACGAAATCCTTTCTCTCCGATGGGCATGCTGCCCACATAGTGATGTCGTGTCACTGACGCCACCCAGGTTGAAGTGCGTTGTCACTATACACCGCCGTGTTCAAGGTTAAGGTGCCATGACATCAACACCAAGTTGTTCCAAATTCAAAGTCGAATCTTCAAAAGGGACTAGCCAAAGATTTAGTCTATTTTGACATCTTTTAGGATCTATCGATCTACTCAGGGACACATCGCCGAAAAGAATTCTGAGGATTCCGGCAACGTCTGAAACTTGTGAGGCAAACTCGTCTCTGGTTCTGTACATGCATGCATACATTCTGTTCTGCGTAGGCGCATGTTTAGGGTGGCTTCTAGGATTGTCACTTTTTCGAGTCTGTCTTATGCTTATTAGGATGCTGGTATGACCCGATGAAGAGTCGTGCATCTCGATGGTGCACGTTGTTAATTTTTCAAAAGTCCTTAGATCAGCGAGACTTTGGGAAATCAAACCTTACTAAGTCCTTGGCTCAGGCCCGTTTAAGGATTCAACCGAACATAAGGAACCACAAAGTATTGATGTCGTGATATTGATGTCATTTTGGTTATCGTGCTTCGCACGTACACCGCCCCGGCTAAAGCGCGTTGTCGCTCACGCCACCCAGGTTAAGATGTCACGCCATCAACACCGAGTTGTTCCAAGTTTAAAGTTGAATCTTCAAAAGGGACTAGCCAAAGTTTTAGTCTGTTTTTGACATCTCTTAGGCTCAGTTTGATCTATTCAAAGGATACACCCTCGAAAAGAAATTTGAGAATTTTGGCAGCATCCGAACATTATGAGACAGACTTGTCTCTAGTTCTAGAGTCTAGGAGGACATTGACAACGATGATCTCTGCATTTTCGTTCTTTCAATTCTTTTAATAAACCGCTGAAAGGGCGTCACTGAGCTTTCATTACTTTACTGTCAAAGCTTCGGGCCTTTGCATCGTCAGAGAATACCGAAAAGAAGAGCCAAACCTGCTTGGGAGAGTCTGCCGGGGCTGTTACACCTTCGCTTTCAAGGTTATATCACCTACCCTGTTCATCAATTCAGAATGGCAGTACAAATGGAGCTGGCTGAGCTCAGGAAAGCTGTAGAGGAATTGAGTCACAAGATGGACAAACAAATGATTATGATCCAGGGACTGGTTGGCCTTTTTACCCCCACAGTCCCGCAGCCAGATATGGGGCTAGTCACAGAACCTTCTCAAGCCTGCCACACTCCTACAGTCGGAATCAAGCTGTGCACAAAGGACATATTCAAAGACCTGGCTGAGTTTCATGAGGCCAGGACCTACCCAAAGGAGGATGCTCAATCCTTATTCACAACCACTGCCAAGGGGAAGGACATGCTTAGTGATGAATTCAGCCCCGAAGGCAAAAGAATGCATCCTGTTGATGGGGCAATGTGTTGCAACAGCCAAGCAAACAAGAGTCCTGCTTTGAACTCTCAATCCACTAGCCGGAACCCACCGAGGACTTTCTCATGCTTTTCTGCGCCTTTGGCCTCAATTTATGAGAAACTGCTCGATGCTGGTTCCATCAAGCCCCTCGATCCAACTCCTCTACCCAAAAATCCATCACCCAATTTCAAGTATAACCTCTATTGCACCTACCATCAAATGCCTGGCCATTCTACCAATGCCTGTTTTCGGCTTCGACATGCCGTTCAAGATCTTATCGATTGTGGTGTCATCACAACTCCACCTCCATCAACAGCCGATATCAACCAAATTCAAAGCGCTCAAAGCCTCCGATCTCGAACACAACCCCGGAGTTTCTCTGTCTTAGAGGTATCTCTATCTGCAGTAATGGAGAAACTCGTCAAGTCTGGGCATCTCAACCTTTTGACCCCAACTTCTCCACCCAAAGTCTTTCCAGCCAACTACAGTGCCAACCATTTCTGTGCCTTCCACCAAATGCCTGGCCATCTCACTGATAGCTGCTTGCGTCTCCGACATGAGATTCAAGATCTTATTGACGATGGCACGATTCAAGTTCCACCAAAGCCCGATGTCATTTCCGACTCCTTGCATCAGCACGAGTCTGACCCTCTGGTTGGTCAAATATCAATCAACTCTACTCAAATCAACCCGAGCTCCAAGCCGACTGTACCCATCCCGTCCGAGCCCGAGGACAGCCTGCCGGCTGTTGTTTGTGCGATTGGGACTTTCTCTGCCGACATCTGGTTTGACATTGATGCGGGGCTTGCACAGGAATGGACTGACCAGCTGAGTTCCATTGATCAAAAGAGCACCGAGTAGGTTTGGTCGAAGAAGCTGAGGAGGCCAAAGTGCTGTTGCTTGGGCCTGACACCCGCTGGATCCTACCTCTTTTTATGGAAGCTATGGGTAGCTTTTTAACAATTGTATTTTCAAAACCGCATCTAGTTTGCATTGGCGTCTTGTCTGAGTCTGACACAGAGTCTTTTGCGCTTGTCTAAGTCTAGCTCTGAGTCGGAGGTTGTGCCTCTTGGCCCTCCACGTCATAGCTTTTGTTTCAAGTTTTGAGTCTGTTGTACTTGGCAAACCCCGAGGGTTTTTATGATATGCATCATCTTGCTTCTACATGCTTCGCTGGCTTTTATATAAACTGTGTCAACCCTAATGACGAATGGATAGATTTCGATGGGATCATTCCCAAGGAAATGTGTTCCCTCGCCAAAAGGGAAGACGAAAGGCATGCTCAGCCTATTAAAAGAAGAAGTAATTTCAAATAAACTTGAAAGACAAGTATAACCTCTCGAAAGGTTCAATTGGTTCAAAGCCGCCCCCAGAGGAGCATTGTGCCCGGTCAGACAGGCTCGAAGAATTCATAGACGTCTTGGCATGGTCTTACCAAGTCACGCCTCGCGTTTGATTTTGAGACAGAGAAGTATCAATCCCCTGCTACCTAGTGCCAATCCAGAAAGTAGAAGCACAGAAGGCTCCGGGCCTTGTACCATGTTCAAAGCAATAACAGTGGCGTTCCGCCAAGTACAAATGAGAAAGTGTACAAAGCGGTCCGGAGCAAGACATTTCCAACCGAAGCACTCTTGACTCTTTGTTATCAAAGCCATATTATCTGGGGCTGCAGCCAAAGGTCTTCGACCTCAACGGCAATAAATTCAATACCATGGTCGATCTGGATCAATTCAAAAGCAACTTTTCCCTGAGAGAAGCTCGTTGGGCTGAAAACCCCAAGGGTGGGCAGTTCCAAGCAAAAGTTAGAGCAGCCTGCTAGACCAAAACCTATGAAGTTGGTTTAGGCAAAAATGAATAGGCAATCAATCAAAGCTCGCTAGACCGAAGACCCGAATGGGCGGTACTAGGCAAAAGTTAGAGCGTAAAAAGGTGAGGTAAATACTCGAGAGTTAACCCTTGGCCTGAACTTCGTTTTGACCTGATTCCCTAGCTTGGGATACGTAGGCAGTCTTTCTTTGAGACTCGGTCACAATCTATCAATTGGATCCATGGTTGACATTTTGGTACACATCAAAGGTCGAAGAGGATCGAAGATCAAGACAAGCTTCATTGGAGGAACCAGAAGGGGGAAAACCTTCGTCTTTCAATTTTATTACCAAACTGCTTCTTCAATTTACAGGCTGAGCATAAGTCTTAAAAATAATTGAAGCATAAAAAACAGAACGAAATGCTAGAGGCCTTAACAGGCTCACAGTTTATTCTAAGTTCAGCAAAGTCTGGTGTAAGCGACCGCATCGCATTTGTTCAAAGCGATGCGCGTTGGTCTCAAACCTGCGCACTCTTCTTGCAACAGACAGTAGCAGTCTGCTACTACCCTCGAATGTCGTTCCAGGGGCTTTTGCCAAGTCTTGTCATGCTGTGCAAGTCATATGGACTTAATGTGACTGCACGGGGGTGTCGGTTTCAGTCCGGGCCTATACGTGTCATAATCTGCGTCTTATGTCCATTTTTGCGACATTTTTCCAGTTTTTCAATCAATTGTCATTTCGAGGTGTTTTTCTCGATTTTGTTTGTACAGGTCTTTGTACCTTTTGCACCTTTCGTAAGTGTCCATTCCACCTGTTCATGAATGTTGTGAGTTTTGGCACATTAATGCCCAAAGTTTCATTGTATTCCGTGTGTCTAAGGGTTCGCATTGTACCCTGGTTCTCTTTCTCCCTTTTCGTTCGAGCTAGGCGAGCCTGTACATATGTGCGCGCGTCTGTGTGTCGATTTAAATCACTTGTCAATGCAAATTAAATATTAGTGGTTAGTTTTCGCATTCTCTTCAACAGTTGCAAGAGAGAGTCAATAGACTGGAAAACGCAATTGTTACATTGCTACCCTAGTATCCGTGATCCGCAAGCAGCGGAATCTCTTGAAGCAGTAAGGGCACGTCAGCCTAAGGACAAGCAAAGCATCTCTGGGGCACACCTGCTGAAGCATCAAAGAAAGGGCGTGCATGCCCAATTCCATTACTAAACGTCAACTGGGGCACGTCCGCCCGTTCAACGTCTTCCTATCTGGGTGCATGTCTCAGAAGCACAGACAGTACAGTAATGAGGCTCAGTGGTAGTCCTTAGGTGTCGTTGTCCTTCTAGGAGCCGCCCTAAGCTTGCATCTGCATTTTCAATATTTTATACATGTCATTGCATATTGTGTGTATATCAAATGTTGAACACAGGAAAAATTCATCAAGCGACAAAGCAAGCCTGCTCGGTATCGAAGGCAGCAAGTAAACGGCTCAGCAGTTGTCACCGATTTCTCCCCAGCTGCAGTCTGCCTTGCTTCTATCCATGCTATCCACTGTTTATGCTACTTGGATCAACACAATGACAGCCGGTCCTGTCCGTTTCCAATGGCTCGATCACTTTTTATATAGTGATTCGCCCTTTCAAATCAACGACAGCCGGTCCTGTCCAACCCCAATGGTGATCAATTCGTATAGTGATCCGCCCTTCCAATTCCATGACGGTCAGTCATATCGGTCATTCAACAATGGTCAGCCATATCATCAATGACGGTCAGCCATATCGGTCATTCAAAGATGGTCAGCCATATCATCAATGACGGTCAGCCATATCGGTCATTCAACGATGGTCAGCCATATCATCCATGACGGTCAGCCATATCGGTCATTCAACGATGGTCAGCCATATCATCCATGACGGTCACCCATATCGGTCATTCAACGATGGTCAGCCATATCATCCATGACGGTCAGCCATATCGGTCATTCAACGATGGTCAGCCATATCATCCATGACGGTCAGCCATATCGGTAATTCAACGATGGTCAGCCATATCATCCATGACGGTCAGCCATATCAGTCATTCAACGATGGTCAGCCATATCATCCAAGACGGTCAGCCATATCGGTCATTCAACGGTTTGATCATTTATACTGATGATCCTTCCATCCTGTCCTTAACGGCTTGATCACT
Organism: Rhododendron griersonianum; assembly: GCA_018127125.1. Classification (NCBI taxonomy): domain Eukaryota; kingdom Viridiplantae; phylum Streptophyta; class Magnoliopsida; order Ericales; family Ericaceae; genus Rhododendron; species Rhododendron griersonianum. The sequence goes on along the minus strand of CM030791.1, from coordinate 24,275,184 downwards.
CGGCACAATGATCTCCCCGTCCGCTTTCACCGACAGCTGATCCTGTCAATTCCCCCAACGGCTCGATCATTTATACTGATGATCCTCCCGTCCAAGTTCCCAACGGCTTGATCACTCGGCACAATGATCTCCCCGTCCGCTTTCACCGACAGCTGATCCTGTCAATTCCCCCAACGGCTTGATCACTCGGCACAATGATCTCCCCGTCCGCTTTCACCGACAGCTGATCACTCGGCACAATGATCTCCCCGTCCGCTTTCACCGACAGCTGATCCTGTCAATTCCCCCAACGGCTCGATCATTTATACTGATGATCCTCCCGTCCAAGTTCCCAACGGTTTGATCATTCGGCACAATGATCTCTCCGTCCGCCCTCACGACAGCCGGTCCTGTCAAATCCACAAACAACGACCAGAACATCGTTCGATGGTCCGTTCATCCGCAACTGATTGTTCCCCAGGAGAGTCCGTCTTGGCCTGTCCCGAACAACAATCACCCTCAATCTAGCCACAAGTGCATCTTCCAGCAGGCTTATTGCTCTGTCTCGGATGGTCTTTGATAAGGAGATTGACTCTGATTCCCAACAGATGGAATTCAACCTGCCTGACACGACCTACCCGTGTTTGTTGGAATACTTTGTGCCGATAATAGCTTGATCCCCAGCAACGACGGCCGGTCCCGTCCAAATCTGCAGCAACAGCCTGTCCTGCCCAAATTCAATCAACAAGCGGCGATGCAATCGTCCACTTCCACTTTCATCCCCAGCGACGGTCCGTCCGTCCATTCAACCAATCAGGTTCTGTACGTATGCTTGTCTACTTTGCTAGTATGTTCTGCTCTGGATTGCCTTGAGGGGTGTCTAGAAACCTTTGACGTTACTTGTACCAAGTAATGGTGCTCCAAGTGCCGTCAAAGGGGGGCTACTGTAGACACCCCAATCTGGGCTTCCAGATTAGTTTACTTACGGTTTTTGATTCCCCAATGATGAACCGGATCAAGAACACCCCGGGAATGTCGAGTGTTTGAGTTTTGAGTGTTTGCAAAACCCTTGAACCTAACCTAGTCTTAAGCCACTTCCAAAAGCCAAAAAACCCTATTGATGTGTGCCAGGGCACAATCATTGCGCGCCAGGGCGCAATCATCGTGCGCCAGGGCAACCATCGCGCGTCGGGGCGCACCGTCGCGCGACGGTTTGACTCCATCGCGCGATGGTCAACCGGAGCATTGACCAGCGCGCCAGGGCGCATTGTTGCGCGACAGTTTGACTCCATCGCGCGACGGTCAACCGGAGCATTGACCAGCGCGCCAGGGCGCATTGTTGCGCGACAGTTTGACTCCATCGCGCGATGGTCAACCGGAGCATTGACCAGCGCGCCAGGGCGCATTGTCGCGCGACAGTTTGGAACCCTCGCGCGACGGTCAGAACCTGTCCCCATCACCTTTATTCAGCTGGGCAACTTAATCACCAAGTCACCCCCAGCCAGCCTCGTGGCTGACTGGCCTCCATTCTTTGGACAAGAACTACCTTTCCATTAATGGAAGGTGCTAAGCTTATAAATACCCCCCATTTGTTCTCTTTCAAAAGGTTAACAAATTTTGGCAATCAAAGGGTCTTTGCTTTGTACTCTTTTAAGCTATTAAAAGAGATACAAAGACACCCTAAGAACATAGTTTATTCTTCTACTCAAACACCACAAACAACCTCAACCTCAATTCAAAGCTCAAACACTTTTCAAACCTCAAAATTCAAAGGTATATCTTACCTTTGTTCTGCTCTCTGTTTTGATCCCTAAGGGGGGCTGGCAGGGCCAAGGCTGGTAATCAATACCAGTCCTAGCCCTAAGGCTAGCAAGGTTTCAAAAACCGTGGATCAAGCAAACCCTCGCGCGATGGTCCCGAATACTCGCGCGATAGTACTGTCTGCATGAGATTGGACCACGTGGGGAAGGGGTGCTGGTCATTTCTTATTTTTGGTTATTTCCATAGTTGTTGTATAGTTCATTTTGGTATTAAGTCACTGTGAAGCATGTTAACAACCAATTTACTGCTTTCCTTTGTTAGAATTGCTAGCTTGTATTTCAATATTCATTTCTGTTCTGTTGGAGTACCCCTGGGATCATTCTGGACCTGTCCCAGAACCCAGGATGAGCAAAACCAGACACTGGAGAGTTGGCTCGAACCCGCGCGCGCTGCACCCAAACCATCGCGCGATGGTCAACGCTCTATTTGACCAGTGCGCCAGGGCGCAATCGTCGCGCGCCAGGGCGCAACCATCGCGCGCCCGAGCGCACCGTCGCGCGACGGTTCCATTCTGTTCCCGATCAGTGGCTGGCCTTGCATGTTTAGCTTGGTTTTAGGCTATTATTTTGTCCCCACACTGTTTATGGGGTGTTTTTGTTTATTTATTAGGCTTTTCAGCCTTTAAACTGTATATTATGACTGCATAAACTGCTTGGTTTGTCCTGGGTGTGCACTGGTCCTTCCAGAGCCCAGAGAGTTTAAACTGCTTGGTTTGTCCTGGGTGTGCACTGGTCCTTCCAGAACCCAGAGGGTTTGAGAATAAGAGCTGTGGGCTTAGGCTTACTGGCGCACGCAGGTCTTGTAGTAGCGTGCGCAGGTTTGGTCAGCATGCATTGACTTGATCAGTGCATACTGGTTTCTTCCTGTGCACGACGCTCCAAGACAGGAGCTTTCCAGTCTATTTAAACTCCCACAGGAGTCTGTTCTCATCCTATACTAACTGCTCATCCATGCCATCTATCATCCTGCAAGCATGTTACAGTTTGAAATCCCGATTAACTGTTCCCCCGCCCTAATTGGCTAAAATCGATTAATAAAAGAAGAATCGCAATGTTTTCAAAATGCCTAAGTAGAGACCGATCTCCGGATTGGGCGAGAGGAGTGCCATAAAACCCTTCCCCTCTCGTAACCTCGCTCCCGAACCCAGATATGGTTATGACGGACTGGTTCCTTAACTTTTTCAAATCAAACAGCGCGGCAGGTGCTTCAAAATACGGTTCCTTGAGTGTCGGACCCTCAAAACTCAAGTGGCGACTCTGTATTTCCGAGCGCTTGCCACCGGCGCTCGCGCTCCCTCGATTTCTCGAAAAAGGGCCGCAAACGGCGGGAAGGAACAAAATCCTTTCTCTCCGAAGGGCATGCTGCCCACAGGCTGCATCTGCTTTGGTCTTTTATTTAGATTAAAGTCACTGCAAGACCCTTATTAAACCTCCTTTTGCCTTGCAAGCAAAGATTTGAATCATTGCACCGCCGAGGAAAGTATCGAGGCCAGTCGCCAAACCCGCTTGGGAACGTCTGCATCTGAATCCGGTTCAAAGGCTCATCAGGTCACAATCCCAGTCAGTTGCCACGGAAGACTCTCCGCACACTCTGTTGACTGCTCTACAGTCAGATTCTCAGGCAGGTTCACCACTGGTCTTACAGGAAGGGCGTCCAACTACCCCATCATCCGCATCAAGCAACTCCGAACCTCCTGTCACGATGGAACGGCCACAGCCAGAACCTCTTACCTTGGAGACCATGCTCATGAACCTTCAGGACAGCATCACCGCCATGCAACAGAGGGCAGCTCAGACAGATGCTAACATTGCCCGCCTGAATGACATCATCCACACTCGCCTTCCACCCCCTCTCGAGGAAGAAGGTGAGGACGATGAGTCTGACCAGGAGTAGCCCATCTTGGTTCCAGATCCGCTTCACGCAGGACGTCTCATGGTGCTGAACCCAAGGGAAGGCCGCAGGCCTGCTGCAAACCTTGCAGGTGGTAGACTGCCTCCAAACCAAGAAGAACCAGCTCAGAATCTGGATGTGGTCGCACTCATGGCCAAGATGACCAAGCTGGAGGAATCCATTGCTAAGACAGAAAAGATCAGTGCCGGAGGGATCGATCTGGATCGCCTTTGCTTGTATCCCAACGCCAGGCTTCTTGAAAAGTTCAAAATGCCGGACTTGGCTAAGTTCGATGGGAGCGGTGACCCCAGGACTCATCTCTACAGCTACCATGCCGCTATGAAACTCCTTTTTGTCGAGCCAGAGGCCATGTCGCAGCTTTTCCCTCAGACCCTTTCAGGCCCTGCTTTCCATTGGTTTTTGTCACTCGACATTGCCAAAAGAAGGACTTGGGAGGACATTGGGACTGCGTTTATTTCGCAGTACAACTACAACTCCCAGCTGAAAATGACTACCCGGGAACTTGAATCCACCAAGATGGAAGCTAAGGAGTCCTTTGCGGACTTCGTCAATAGATGGAGAGCTAAAGTTGCACAGATGACTGATCACCCGAGTGAGAAGGATCAGCTCCGTATCATTTCCCGCAATCTCCAACCAGACTATGCTAGGCATCTGGTCCTGGCTCAGGCATCTGCCAACTTTGAAACCTTCTTCGACTCTGGCCTGGCCATCGAAGATGCTCTGCAGAGTGGGATTCTATCAAAGGGAGAATCCTCACACGCCACCAAGTCAAAGCCTCGGGCTTATTCTGGGAACTCGAATGCGCTGTTCGGAACGGGAACTTACTCCAACACGGCAACCGCCGGTACCAACACCACTTCCTCCAGCACTGATAATCACATTGCGGATGTCAATCAAGTCCAGACTCCGCAGAATAACCGGCCTCGGAACCAACCCCGCAGCTTTTCCGCTATCGAGGCACCTCTATCCTCAGTCTTGGAAAAGTTAGTCAAATCAGGGCATCTCAAGCCCCTGGATCCAACTCCTCTACCCAAGAACCCTTTACCCAGCTTCAAAGCCAACCTTTACTGTGCTTACCATCAAGGAGCGGGTCGTCTCACTGACTCTTGCTTTTGCCTCCGTCATGCAATCCAGGATCTCATTGATGATGGCACGCTGGAAACCCCTCCACCACCTCAGAACCCCAATGTCATTGCCAACTCTCTTCCCAAGCACAACGCTGTACCACATATCAGCCAGATATCTCTCAGCTCCACTTATATCAACCCCAGCTCCACCATATTCAACCCCACTGACTATATAGCCTCAACCGATCAACCCAGGCCCATCGTGCCTTTCCCGCTCGAATCATCCACCGAGATTTCTTATATAGATGTGGTTGAAGGCCAGGTTGTTGACACTGATGCGCCTTCAGAACCTTTACAAGCTGGATCACCTGTCTCCGAAGAATCTGTCAGCTCTCTCTTCCATCAATCAATCCCCGCTGTATAGATCAATTCTGCCTCGTCGCTTGACAGCCCGTACGCAACCATCGCTGGCCCGTTTCCTGATCCCTACCAGCCTTGGGTGCCCCCCTCAGATAGTAACATGCAAGCTACTGGCTGGGCCATAGCAGACAATTGGGACTACGCCATTCCTCTGATCAACGAGTGGTCAAGCTTTGAAGCGGACGGGATTCCTCCACAACCCAAAAATATCCCGTTTGATCAAGCCTGGTTGGCTGGTTATGAAGCGGCCATGCTCGATCCTCTGGATGGCTTCTCCTCATACATGTTGTTCAACCCAATTGAGCCTCCAGTTCTCGAAGCAGAGTATTACTGGGATCCTGAGCCAACTTGGAATGCTCCCATGGACATTGACCCTAACCCCCTTCAAGGCTATGCTATACCGAACTACATGCTTCACTACGCAGAGGACGAACTTGTCCAGGAAGATCCACGGGCCCTGGGAGACCACGTTTCCCTCTTTAGTTTGGTCTTTGATTCAGTTTGTGATACTGATCCCGACGCTGACTATGACCCCTGTTCCTACATTGTCAACGAGGAAAATCCGCGCCCTTAGGTGCCTTACCCCAACAACAGGGACTGCAGTATCATGGTCACGGACCGCGTTCCGCCTGCTAATCTTTGGGAAGTGGACGACATAGTGGATGTCCAAGTTGGAAATGAAGTCTGGGCTGTCAATCGTTCCCTGGCTGACACTGGTCTTTGGGATGTTCCCTTTATTGCAAATCCGGAGCCTGTTGCTGAAGTGGCTGCTGTGAAAGACTTGAACTTCTGGGACTCCTTGCTGATGAAAGATCTGGCTGAGGATCTGGGCTTAGACATGGAAGTGCCCGTCTCTGCACCAACTACTGACAGAGGAAAGCGCAAACTAGGAGATGTTCCTGCTAACCTCTGGGATGTGAAGGAAGACCCTCAAGTCGTGCCCTCTTTGGGGAACGTTCACAATGTTACAAGGAGTGGACAGATTTTTCAGCCTGCTAATCTGCAGGCCGGGAGTCCTTCCAATCCTGCTAATCATAGGAACGAACCTGTTTCTTTCCCAAGGTCTGCACCTCTTGAGGTATCAGCTGACAATCCGATTCCTGACTTAGTTCAGTGGCAACTTGAGCGGATTCCTGCCGAAATTTCTATCTGGGGACTTATCTGTTCGTCCAAGGAGCATCGTCAGAGGCTGTGTCACGCTCTATCCCGCCTTGAAGTCCAGGCCAACGTCACGCCAGAGGTAATGATATCTCTCATCCTCCCTCCGACCTCCAAGCATACAGTGATCTTCACGGACAAGGATCTACCAGTCGAAGGAGTCGACCACAACCGCCCTTTGCACATCACCGTCAAGTGTCGAGGACTCTGGGTCCCGACTGTTCTTATTGACAACGGCTCCGCTATCAACGTCTGCCCTCTGAGGGTCGCTTATCGTTTAGGACTCACCAAGAAGGATCTTGCACCTTCCAACCTGGCTGTCAAGGCATATGACGGCATCCGTCGCGTAGTCGAGGGTATTTTAAAGCTCAAACTCGACGCTGAGGGTTTTGAGATGGATGTGGAATTCCATGTCGTGGACATCCCTGGGACTTTCAATCTTCTGTTAAGTAGGCCGTGGCTCCATCGGTCCGACATCATGGCTGTGCCGTCTACTCTCCACCAAAAGGTTATTCTGGGGCTACCTACCGGTACTTTAACCATCTGCGGGGATTCTGGCATCCGCCCGCTCAAGGAGGATGGGACTCCTGTTTTGGGAATTCAACACGGCACTGTGATGGCCATCAACGTGGACGGGAACTTCCTCATAAGCTCTGTCGCGCTGGACATTATGAGGAGGATGTCTTATTTTCCGGGCATTGGTTTAGGTTCTCGCCGTCAAAGGGTCCCGGAGTTCCCTACTTTTCCTTTCAACGAGGGCCGCTTTGGTTTGGGGTATATCGCCTCTGCCAAAGATGCTAAGAGGAGGAAATATATGGGAAAACCTCGGACCCTCTGCGGTGGTCCCAACTTGTACGTGAGGTGGGAAATGCCGCTTACACTGGGCAGGCTGAGCCCTTTATTCATTCCGAAACCGGGGAGCTGCTGCTTGGGTTTGAGATTTTCGCTGATGACACCTGGTCAAGCAGTGATGATGAACTAGAAAAGGTAGAATTCAAGAGGAAGCTTAATCAGGTGAAGATCGAGACCGACTGGCTGGGATCTATCAATCAGGGAAATTTGGAGCTGCTGTTCCAGGAATTCTCCCAAGTGGGTTTGGCTGGGGAAGCTGAAGAGGCCGAAGTGCTCATGCTCGGGCCCGACGCCCTCGAGGATCCCACCTCTCTCATTGTCAAAGCCAAGGGCTCTCTAAGTAATTGCATTTTCAAGCCACGCCTGACTTGCATTGACGACACTTCTGAGTCTGAGTCTGAGTCTGTTCCGTCCTCTAAGTCTAGCTCTGAGTCGGAGTTTGTGCCTCTGGGCCCTCCACGTCATAGCTTTTATTTCGAGTTTGACTCTCTTGTACTTGGCGACCCTTTAGGGGCTTGTGAAATGAACGAAGCATCTTCTGACTATTTCAATGATCTTTATATAAACTGTGTCGACCCTGACGATGAGGGGATAGTTTTCGATGGGGACATTCCCAAGGAAATCCGTGCCTTCATCGAAAGGGAGGATGAAAGGCATGCTTAGCCATTAAAAGAAGAAATAGTTTCTATAAATTTGAAAGACGAAAACGATCCCCGGATGGTTCAAGTGGGCTCCACACTTTCGCCAGAGGAGCATCGCGATTTCAAAGAGCTGCTCACCGAATTCAGTGACGTTTTTGCATGGTCTCATCGAGATATGCCCGGAATCGATCCCGAGATTGTGGAGCATCACATTCCTTTGTTTCCAGATGCCAAGCCTGTGAAGCAGAAACTCCGATGGATGAGGCCGGATTGGGTCCAGAAGATTAAGGAGGAGGTTACTAAGCAGATTGACGCTGGCTTTCTCATGGTCTCTCAGTATCCCACATGGGTGGCCAACATTGTCCCTGTTCCTAAGAAAAATGGCCAAATTCGAGTTTGCGTTGATTTTCGGGACTTGAACAAAGTGAGCCCCAAAGACGATTTTCCCCTGCCACATATCGATGTGCTTGTGGACAATACTGCAGGGCACGCTTTGCTCTCGTTCATGGATGGCTTCTTTGGCTACAACCAAATTCTCATGGCACCCGAAGACCGTGAGAAAATCACGTTCATCACCGAATGAGGGACTTATTGCTATCTTGTCATGCCTTTCGGCTTGAAGAACGCCGGGCCCACCTATCAGCGAGCCGCTACCACCATCCTGCATGACATGATGCACAAAGAAGTCGAGGTCTACGTCGATGACATGATCGCCAAATCCAAAACTCGAGAAGGTCATGTTCCTGTGCTTAGGAAGTTCTTCGAGAGATTACGAATGTTTCGTATGCATCTAAATTCTCAGAAATGCACCTTTAGGGTTACAAATGGTAAGATGCTTGGTTTCATGATCACTTCTCGTGGAATTGAGGTCGACCCGTCGAAAATCAAAGCAGTCCTTGATATGAAGCCACCAGATTCTGAAAAGGGGGTGCGAAGCTTTTTGGGAAAGGTACAGTTCATCAGCAGATTCATCGCCAAGTTGACTCTAACTTGCGAGCCGATGTTTCGTCTATTGAAGAAGAATACTTTGTTTGTTTGGACAGACAAGTGCCAGGCGGCTTTCACCTCCATTCAAACCTACCTGCAGAACCCTCCGGTTTTAATGCCACCAGTGCCAGGGAAACCCTTGATACTTTACTTGTCTGTAAATCCTTCGTCTATGGGGTGTTTGTTAGCTCAAGAGGGAGAAAAGGGAGTCGAAAAGGCCATTTACTACCTGAGTAAGAAGATGGTTGGCGCTGAAGAACGCTACACCGCTCTCGAAAAGACGTGTTGGGCTCTTGTTTGGGCATCCAAGAAATTGAGACACTACATGCTAGCTTACCCAGTGAAGTTGATTTCTCGAATGGATCCTCTCAAGTATCTGTTTGAGAAGCCTGCGCTTACTGGTAAGCTAGCGCGTTGGTTGCTTTTGCTCGCAGAGTTTGACCTCGAGTATGTCACTAGGAAGTTTGTCAAGGGACGCGCGATCGCCGAATTCCTGGCTGATCATCCTGTCAATGGGCCAGAGGACTCAGATTTTGCATTTCCGGATGAAGGGGTAATGGCGGTTGTCAAGGACACCTGGACCCTTTATTTGGATGGAGCAGCCAATCAGAAGGGATACGGGATTGGGGTTCTGCTGATAACCCCTGAGGGTGCTCATATTCCGCTGGCACTTAAACTCAATTTCGATGTCACGAACAACCAATCTGAATATGATGCCTGCATTGTCGGCATGGAAGCTGCTCTTATGCTTGGTGTGGAAAAACTCGAAGTCATTGGTGATTCCAACCTTGTCGTTTCTCAGGCTAACGGGGACTGGAAAGTTCGGGAGGACAGATTGAAGCCTTATCACCAAGACCTGGAGGACCTCATTCCTCGTTTCAACAAAGTCACGTTCACGCACATCCCTCGGTTGAAGAACCAGTTCGCTGATGCTCTAGCAACTCTGGCTTCCATGGTCGAGCTTCGGATTGGTGTTAAGCTTCGTCCTATTCTAATTGAACAGCGGGACTTGCCTGCTTATCAGTACATCAACGCCGTCGATGATGTTGGTGACGGCCTACCCTGGTATCATGACATTTGGAATTTCATTGAAAGTGGTCAGTTCCCGCCTGACACCACTAAGAAGGATCAAATAGCGCTGCGAAGGTTGGCTGCTCAATACATTATCTGTGGGGGGAAACTGTATCGGAGATCTTACTGCGGAATGCACAAGCTCTGTGTCAGTGGTACTGAGGCCATCAACATCATGGAGGAAATTCACGAGGGAGTTTGTGGCCCTCACATGAGCGGGGTCATGCTCGCCAGAAAAATCCTACGACAAGGTTACTTTTGGTCTACCATGGAATCTCAGTGTGTGGATTATGTACGCCGCTGCCATAGGTGTCAAATCCATGCCAATCTCATGCACGTCCCTCCTTCTAAACTGTTCGACATGACATCGCCTTGGCCCTTTTCTGTTTGGGGTATCGACGTTATCGGCATGATCAGGCCTTCTGCTTCGAACGGGCATCGGTTCATTTTGGTGGCGATAGATTACTTCACCAAGTGGGTCGAGGCTGAATCTTACAAGACCCTGACGGCGGTTCAGGTTGCTCAGTTCATCCGAAAGAACATCATCTATCGGTAAGGGGTTCCACAGGCGTTCGTTTCAGACAATGTGGTTCATTTCAAAGGCAGGGTGTTAGAACTTTTCAAGGAATTCAAGATTCAGGTTCATCACTCAACGGTCTATCGCCCTCAGACGAATGGGGTGATCGAAGCAGCCAACAAGAACATCGAGACTATCATCAAGAAGTCCACAGAGTCCGCTAGGGACTGGCATGAGCAGCTGCCTCTAGCTCTTTGACGGTATCGTACGTCAATTTGAACATCAACAGGGGCAACCCCCTTTTCTCTAGTCTACGGGATGGAGGCAGTACTTCCCATCGAGCTTGAAGTACCGACTTTGAGGATCATGGCTGAATGTGAACTCACGGAATCCGAATGGCTTAGTGGGAGATTTGTTGAACTTATGCTCTTTGATGAGAGGAGGCTCCGTGCCTTGTATCATGTTCAGGGGTATCAACGCAGAATTGCTCGGGCATTCAACAAGAAAGTGAGGTCTCGTGATCTAGTTGAGGGGGATATGGTCAAGAAGGAAATCCGGGCTCCCATTTTCGATCTACGAGGCAAGTTCCGCCCGAAGCGCGCAGGACCTTACATTATCAAGACCATCCTCTCGGGTGGGGCGGCTCAGCTCATTGATCTGGACGGCAACGAGTTCAACACTCTGGTCAACCTGGATCAACTTAAACGTTACTATCCTTGAGAGAAGCTCGTTGGGCCGAAAACCACAAGGGTGGGCGGTCCCAAGCAAAAATTAGAGCAAGCCTGCTAGACTAAAAACCCAAGGGGGCAGTTTAGGCAAAAATAAATAGGCATTCAATCAAAGCTCGCTAGACTAGAAACCTGCAAAGGCAGTTCTAGGCAAAAATTAGAGCGCAAAAGGAGAGCCAAAATACACGAGTGAACCTCAGCCTGAACTACGTTTTGACCTGATTCCCTAGCTTGGGATACGTAGGCAGTCTCTCTGTGAGATTCGGTCACAATCAATCAACTCGATCCAGGGTTTTTATTCCAAAGTGTACCTCAACATTCAAGCGGCGTGGTGTTCAACACTTGGACCAAAAAGGGGAAAATTCTTAATCTTTCACCTTTATTCAAAACTATTATTTCTATTACATAGGCTGAGCAGAGCCCTGAAAACAGTAAAGCATCAAAAACAGAACGAAATGCTAAGAGGCCCTCACGGGCTCACAATTTATTCTAGGTCATTGGAGTCGTGTCAGGAGTCAGTCTGTGTTTTGTCTCCTTGCAACCTCTTCTCTTAGCCATGCTACGTAGCGGCGTTTGAGTCTCGTGCTGAAGTCGTCTTCCACTCCTCCGAGTTCTCTCAGGCCCCAGTTACGCTCATACCCTACCAAATGTTGGGCTGTGAATGCTGGAATCTGGAAATCTTCTATCCCAGCTCGATGAAAGCCTTGGCTCATGCCTAACTGCCGCAGAATACGACCTGGAATGTAGAACGTGAAACTGGACAGCCCAACAATCACCATTCTCTCAAAACCTGCAGAGTGCATAGCCATGTCCGGGATGTTCAGGGCTTCGTGCCGCCAGATGATCTCGCGCGGAGACATCTCTCTCATGAAGGTGTACCACTCTTCCTCAGACATCTCTGGGTACAGCATTCCCCGTTGATGCATTCACCCGGGCAAACGGGGCCAGTTCGCTTCAGGAGCCGAGATTAGCCCGAGTTTGTCGCACAACCACAACTGTATGAGCGAAAAGACAAGTAAGGAGCCACATAAGCCTGAGTGAAAGAAAACAAGTAAGGAGCTACTATATAGCCTTAGCCGAGAGTTGAGGTAAAAAACAGACTGTGTGAAAGCCGGAAAAAGGTGAGCTGAGTGAGAATTTACCTGCAACATCAGAACAGCTCCCAAGACGTGGAACAATGAACAGGATAATGGCAATAATTTTGTCAAACCAAGGCAGCTTAGTAGGATTTGACTATCGCGCGACACTTCCGAAGCATCGCGCGACAGTTCCAAACCATCGCGCGATGGTTTGTCTGCAGTTTTGACAGATTCCAACAGCCACTGTCCGTTCTTGGTCGTTTTTCATTCCAAGGGTCTTTTTGCACTTTTAATGATTCCAGCAAGTCATTATAAGCATTTATGACTGTATCCAAGCATCGGATTCCAAATGCCATGCTCAACGAAGATTTTGGACCCTCGGAGGCCCGTTTCAAGTTCAAATTGAGGTTTCGGGAGGTCGAAACTCGCCATGGAGGCTCCAGCCCATTTTGGTCATGCCATACGGGTCACCTGGACCTTATGTGTCTGTATGGAGGTGTCGGTTTCAGTCCGGGACATAATTGAGTCCTTCTTGGACGTATTATGCCATTTTCGCGTCATTTTGTGCATTTTTCGGTATAAGTCTATTCTCGGGACGTTTTGTTCAGTTCCGTTGATTGGTACAGGTCATGTTGACCGTCATTGACCTTTCATGAGTGTCAGTTTTGTCTTTAACAGAGTATTGTGCGTTTTGGCGTATTAATGCCCAAAATTTCTTTATTTCTCGTATCCTCGTATCCTAGCCGTATCCTAGGATGCCTTTCCTATTTCTTTCAGAGCTAGGCCAGTTTTTATACTCACATGTGTCTGTGAGTGGTCTCGGTGTGTTGTCAATGCAAGTTTGGTATTAGTGGCGGGTTTTACTTTCTCTTATTCGTAACGAGAAACAATAAACTTGAAAAATGCAAATTTCTATAAAGGAACTACTGTATCAATGGCACATCGGCCAATCAAAAACATCAAGTCAAGTCAAGGCACATGCGCCCGCTAGTCAAAAGGCACGCAGGCCCTCAAAATGTCTGTCAAAAGCTATCTATTTGGGCACGCAAGCCCATAATCAAAATCAAAAGCAGCATGCAAAAGGGTAACAGAGGCTTCATCGTCGCCTTCTGCGCACTCCAAGCCCGTCATCGCTACCTGCATCGTCCCGTAGCTCCTGGGGATCGTCCCTGTACCCCGGATCGTCAATGGAGTCGTCGGAGCCGCTGCTAGTGGACGAGTGCTCCTCGTCTTCTTCTTCCTCTCCTTCCTCCTCGTCCTCTTCTTCCTCTCCTTCCTCTTCTTCCTCGTCCTCAGAGGTTCGACCCAAGATTAGCCGCTTCCGACGGCCCGGCTCCTCTAGTGTTGGCTTCTCGCGCCTCTTGATTTCGTACCGAAGCTCAGCATGCCTCGCGGCTTGTCTGGCTTCCTCCTCGCGTGCGCGCGCTATCTGTAAGCCCCTGGTCTGTCGCTGCGTAGTAGTGGCCGGTGGTGCGGGTTCCTTTGCCGCCACCTTCTTCGGTGGCGGATCTCGCGCACTCTTTCTCCTAGGGTTCATCTTCCCCTGCACCTGCATTGTCATTTCATTTCAAAGCATGAGTATCTATTGTGCATATCGTATTTCTGTATTGAAAGCAGGTACAGTCTATCAAACTATCAAAGCAGGAATGTATCGAAAGCAAAGTGTATCGAAAGCTGGAATGTATCGTTTTTCATACCTGGGTCCTCTGAACAACACCTGGCTAAGTCGGCTGTGGTATCGGTGCCTGGTATTGCAGCTCCAGTGGCATGCCGCTCGCCGCTCTTCTCACCACATTCTCCAACGCCAGCATGCGTCGAACGGCCTCGTTCACCCACTCGGTTGGCACCTGCACGCAATTCAAGTTTATCAGGCTATTCAGCATATAATTCAAGTATTTGGAATTCAAAAAGCAATATTGGAAGCTGGGTCTTACCGAAACGGTCACAGGAGTGGGCTCCGCTCTCGCAGGCACTAACTGTAACTCTGCAGGATTCCCCTGGCTGTCAACCACAGGAATCCTCCAAAGTAGCTCAGGGGGTCCACCAGCCACTGGTCCGCTCAGAGTTTGCCTTGCCCGGCTCTCACTTCCTCTCCGTCTCTCTCCAGCTGCTCTCCTCTCCTCAGCGGCTCTTGCGGCCTGGCCCCGCACCTCTCTCAGGCCACGGATCCCCAGTGGACCCGCCAGGAAGTCTCTCTGGTAGACAGTATAGTCCCTCTCAGGACGCAGGTAGTGTGCAAGCTCAGTGTCCGGCCTCGTGTACCTCTCTAGCTCAGCCCGTGTGTGAAGCTCGGGGTGGGAGTGGCCCTGGCACCTGGAACTCAAGGTGACCAAGCGACTGGCGCGTCACTCGATCCCCCAAGTACCACTGCCAACCGAAGGCCGACTCCAGTAGCACCCTGTTGGCTGTGACAACTCTTCTCCGGGCCAAGTACTCTAGCTCTGGTCCCACTCTCCTCCAGGGATCCCAATTGACCTGCAATTCAAGGCAAACAAGCAATGCGAACAATTGATCAGCGACAACATTAAAGCAAGGAAACGAATACATGTCTAATGCTTATGATTATGTGTTCATACCTGTGAGGCCCTGAGCTCGTCCAAGTACAGCCTGAAGGCGTTGAGGTCGCCTCTCCCTTCTTTCTTCCCCATGCTCGCCTTGCTCCATTTCAGCGCGAGGGAGGGTGCTCAGGTCTGGATGCTTGCACTCCGGCGGATACATCTGCAAAACCTCGTAGGCCCAAAGCTGCACAATGTTTAGACAAATTCAAACATTAGTCACAAGGCATACAGTATTTGAAGTTGAAACAGTCAAGCAGACTAAACAATGGACAAGCATAATCAAATTGTGCTTAATGAGGGGTTAGAATCGTACCTCCCAGACCCTCCAGTAGCCAGCTGTGCTCTTACCCGTCCTCGACGAGTTGCCAAAGAAGTGGTAGGCTGTCCCAAGAGTAGCTCCACCCCAGTCGAAGCGTGAGGCCATCCTCAAGTCCCTTAGCGCTGGCAAGTAGGAGAGGTGGACTTTGCTTCGTCTGTTTGGGTACAGAGTGGCACCAAACAGGTATAGCAGGAACGCTCGGGCCATCTGCTCCGCCTCCCGGTCATTCGTCACCTCCTTCTTCAGGTAGCCCTTGAACTGGTCGTACCTCGCCATCCCCTCCTCTATCTTGGGCGCCTTGCCCAGAAACCACTCCAGAGCAGCCCGATCCTCCTGGATCCCCGAGTCGAACGGGATGGGCTCGCCTCCAACCCTCAGCCCTGTGATCGTTGCGAAGTCTGCAGGCGTCACTGTCATCTCCCCAGGAGGTAGGTGGAAGGTATTGGTGGTATCCCTCCACCTCTCAGCAAGTGCTACAAGGAATTCCTCGCAGGGGTCAAAGTCTGTACGAACACCCCGAAGCCTGCCTCGTCCACCAACTGCCTCACTCTCTCAGGCAAACCCTCGTACAACCGTAAGGACATACACGCGCCCCCAAAGCCGCGGATATCCCTCTGTCCCGCTCCAGCCTGTTTCAGACACAAAGACAAGCAGCAAAAGGGATTATCAGTATACAGGAAGTTCATTCTCAAGTTCTAGGTAATCAATGAAGCCTAGGACACATGTTCGGCTTGAGTTCTATGCCATGGCTCGACTCGGGAGTGTGGTGTGCTATTCTAGATTCCCGTGTATACGGAGTTCTCATTTTCAAGTTCTAGGTAGTCAATGAAGCCTACAACGGATGGTTGGTTCAAGTTATTACATATTGGGCCTACGTTACAAGAAGTACATAGTTTAGCATGCTTTGACTCGCAAGTTATCTGTGCAATTCTAAGTTCAAGCATGTTCTAAGCAAGTATCGAATGTGAACTATCAAAGCAAGAATATCGAAATCAAATTACAAAGGGTGTTTTATGGGAATATACCTCCATCCACGTCGCTGCAATGTGGACCCGGGGATCTCTCAACACCAACTCGTCGTCGTAGTCTCTCCGCGACGGTATGCGTGCCCCAATGCCCGACGGCACAAAAAGGTGCGGCGTAGGAAGCACATATACCTCCGCTGAAAAGCCCGGGCGACTTGTGTTCTTCGCCTCTGCCACGGCCGTAACCCTAGGCCCCTGCGCCTCTGCTCTGGCCCTCTCCTCGGCCTCCGCCTCTCTCAAGAGCTCCTCTCTCTCTCTCTCTCTCAGCCCTCTCCGCGGCCTCCGACGCCTCAATGGCCCGGGCACGATCCTCCCTGGCCTTTAGGACTAACTCCCCAATCAGGGGGTTATCCTCAAGAAGCCTCGCCAATGCCTCGTCGGTCAAAAACTCGGCGACGTCGTGTTTTGTGATCGGCCTATGACTCGATGACGTCACCGCGGGCCGAAACAAAATGTCCTCCTCTCGGACCTCAACAGGAGTCTCTGTGACCTCCTCCTCTGCATCTACGACGCTTTTGCCCTTCGCCGAATCCCTCGGCGGGGACCCGGTCGGCTCGACGGCATCATCTCCAGCCCCACTGCCACTGTCTTCCCCAGTCTGAACCATCGCGCGAGGCTCCTCCTCTGTCGCGCGATGGTGCTCTCTAGCACCAATATCTCCGGCGTCTCCTGGACCCACTCCGATCACCACCGACCCTTCTACAGCCGTGCTCGGGTCCAGTCGTTCAACACCGTGGCCCATGGCCCCTGCATCAACAGTCGCGCGAGCCTCTGGCTCTGTCGCGCGACTCTCATCGCCGCCACCAGTCGCCTGCTCGCGACCCCCTTCGCCATCACCGCCGCCTGCAACTACTACACCGGCCCCTGCGGTGGCCTCCACCGGTGGTTGATCCCCTGTTTCAACAACCATTGGACCTCCTCGGTCCTCCGACTGGTCCACAACCTCTCCTCCGCCTTCCCCATCGCCATGGTCAGCCATGGATGGACGATCAAGGTTGGGTTTGTCGATTTCGTGGATGGAATCAAAGTTTGGAAGAGGTTTGAGGGAGTTTCGTGAGAGAGGATGAGGGTTCGAAAGGGTTTCAAAGTTTTGAAACGGCTGGGAACTGTTTCTGTAACGTCCCGCGGGGTTTTGAACGAGTGGAACGGGTTTGGGCCGGGTCTGGGCCTGTTTTCGATCCAAGCCCTAGCCACAAACCATCGCGCGATGGTTCTTGAGTGTCGCGCGACAATTCATTTTGGGCCTCAGGCCCAATCCAGGTTCGGGGTCTGGCCCGGTCTCTTTTAATCATCAATATGTTCTCAAAATAAATTTGAGGGTCATTTTGGAAGCTTTGCCTTCAAAACCCGAAGAATTTTTATCCCCAGCAGTGGTCCGCCCACAATCAACGACGATCCATCCGTTCGATCTTCAATCAGCGACGATCCATCCGTCAGATCTTCAATCAGCGACGATCTATCCGTCCGATCTTCAATCAGCGACGATCCATCCGTCCGATCTTCAATCAGCGACGATCCATCCGTCCTATCTTCAATCAGCCACGATCCATCTGTCCGATCATCAATCAGCGATGATCTATCCGCCCACAATCAACGACGATCCATCCGTCCGATCATCAATCAACGACGATCCATCCGTCCGATCATCAATCAGCGACGATCCATCCGTCCGATCTTCAATCAGCGACGATCGATCCGTTCGATCTTCAATCAGCGACGATCCATCCGTCCTATCTTCAATCAGCAACGATCCATCCGTCCGATCTTCAATCAGCGACGATCCATCCGTCCGATCATCAATCAGCGACGATCTATCCGATCTTCAATCAGCGACAATCCATCCGTCCGATTTTCAATCAGCGACGATCTATCCGTCCGATCTCCAATCAGCGACGATCCATCCGTCCGATCATCAGTCAGCGACGATCCATCCGTCCGATCTCCAATCAGCGACGATCCATCCGTCCGATCATCAGTCAGCGACGATCAATCCGTCCGATCTGCAATCAGCGACGATCTATCCGTCAAGTTTCAAATCAGCGACGATCTATCCGTTCGATCTTCAATTTCCCCTTAGTGCACGGTATTTTTATATACTCGTCTGCATTTTCCATTTAATCGGCTTTTAGGTGGATTTGGTGGGTGTCTAGAAATCTTTGACGTTACCCGTACCAGTCAATGGTGCTCCGCATGCCGTCAAAGAGGGACTACTGTAGACACCCCAATCTGGGTCTCCCAATTGTTTTACTTTGTTTTACGGTTTTCTTGTTTCCCCGATGATGAAATCGGATCAAACGAGCTTGGATTGGGAATGGATTGAGCTTGGAGTGCTTAGAACCCCGCTTAGACCTTTTGAACCCCTCTGAACCTTCAGTCAAACCCTAGGGTCAGATTTGACCATCGCGCGATCCTTCATGTTCCTCGCGCGATACTCAGCTTGCCAGGTGTGGTCAAAGTCAAACTATTGACTGTTGACCCTCGCGCGATGGTTTCGAACCCTCGCGCGATGGTTCACTCCTATCACTATCACATAATCCATCTGGATTTGTGATGATTGGGTGTCACATGGGTCCCCATGGGCTGGAAC
Source organism: Rhododendron griersonianum (assembly GCA_018127125.1). Lineage (NCBI taxonomy): Eukaryota > Viridiplantae > Streptophyta > Magnoliopsida > Ericales > Ericaceae > Rhododendron > Rhododendron griersonianum. The sequence continues at coordinate 24,256,464 of CM030791.1, read as the reverse complement.
CCCATTTTTCTCTGCTGAACAGAGTTCTGGCAGGTTACACCCTCACAACCACTCCCACTCACCTTGTTGGCAAGTCTATCCACCAAGTTGTGACCAGCCTTGTTGGCTGGTTGCAAAGCCATGTTTTGCCACCACCTAGCCCTTTCACTTCCCCTATAAATAGCCCCATTGGTCTACTTCCCCTATAAATAGCCCCATTGGTCTTCCATGTTAAGGGCTCCAAGAAAAAGGTTAAGAAGTTTAATTAGCATTCACAAGGCAATTAGCATTCTAGCATAAAGTTACTAACCCAAGCCACTTCCTAGTCTTCCAATTAAGTGTTCTACACACACACACTTAGTCAAAGGCTTCACCAATCAATCCAATCCATTTCCAAGCAAAGGTATAATGCTTAGCCTGTTTCTGTTTTGATCCCTGAGGGGGACTGACAGGGCCAAGGCTGGTAATTAATACCATGTTCTGGTCCTAAAGCCAGCAGAGTTACAAGAATCCGTGGCAGCTAAACCCTCGCGCGATGGTCCACAATACTCGCGCGACACTTGTGTCAGCAAGAGAATGGTCCTCGTGGGGAAGGGAGGCTAGCCATTTACTATTTTTGCAATATTAGTATGCCTGTTGAGCTTCATTTTCAAATATTGATCACTGTTATGCATGCAAAACAAAATACAGTAGCTTAGTTATTTGTCTTAGATAGTTTGGAATGCCTTTGGGTGATCCTTGAACCTGTCTCAGGACCCCAAACATGCAAAGCAATTCCTGGAAGTCCAGTCAGGACTGTCGCGCAAGATTCACTCTCTGTCGCGCGATGGTTCTGTGAACCCCAGGAATCGCCCTTGCATGGGCAACCAGGCCCTTGGCCTCCTTTTATCCCCCCACTGTTTAGGGGTTGTGTTTTCTTTTTATTCAGTTCCATTTTCAAGCTGTCTGTAATAATTTGTATTTTACAGTCCTTTGATAAACTGCTTGGTTTGCCTCCTGGGTGTGCACTGGTCCTTCCAGAGCCCAGAAGGGGATGAAACTGAAACTGTGGTGAGATGACAACACTCGCGCGAGGGTTTGAGTGTCTCGCGTGATGGTTCTCTTGCATGCAGATTTGTTCATGCATGCAAGTTGGCCATCGTGTAGGGCAAATCCATCCCGAGCCTGGTCTTGGCATCTGATCGCTGTTTTAGGTTTCATCCCATTTATTACTCGTCATGCCATCCATCCATGCTATTATTTGATCACATCCTGCAAATTGTTACAGTTTTAATCCCCGATTAACTGTTCCCCCGCCCTAATTGGCTAAAATTAATTAAAAGAAGAAGAATCACAAAAGTTTTCATAAAAACGCCTAAGTAGAGACCGATCTCCGGATTGGGGGAGAGGGGTGCCTTAAAACCCTTCCCCTCTCGTAACCTGGCTCCCGAACCCAGATATGGTTATGACGGACTGGTTTCCTTAAACTTTTTCAAACAAACAGCGCGGCAGGTGCTTCGAAATATGGTTCCTTGAGTGTCGGACCCTCAAAAACTCAAGTGGCGACTCTGTATTTTTGAGCGCTTGCCTCCCCGCTCGCGCTCCCTCGATTTCCAAAAAGGGCCGCAACGGCGAAAAGGAACGAAATCCTTTCTCCAAGGGCATGCTGCCCACACCGAGGTGTTACGAGGAGCGAGGCCTCGGAAAGGTAAGCCTTTAACTGCTGGAGGGCTCGATCACAGTCCTCTATCCAATTGAAGCTGCGCCGGCTTCCTTTGAGGAGGGCAAATAATGGCTGACACTTGTCGGAGGAGCGACTGATAAATTGATTTAGGGTGGCGGCCATGCCTGTTAAGCGTTGTACGTCCCTCTTGTTGTGGGGAGCCGAGTTTTCTCGATGGCAAGGAGTTGTGCAGGGTCGGCTTCAATACCGCGTCGAGAGACGAGGTGACTGAGAAATTTACCGAAGCTCACACTGAAGGCGCATTTCTCGGCATTGAGGCGGAGCTTGTGCTTTTTAAGGATTTCGAAGGCTTCGGCGAGGTGAGTTAGGTGATCGCCAGCCAGCATGCTTTTGACCACCACATTGTCAATGTAAGCCATCATGGTGTCTCCTAGTAAATGCTCGAACATCTTGGTTATCATTCGTTGAAAAGTTGCCCAGGCGTTCTTCAGACCGAAGGGCATAACGAGATAACCGAAGATCCCGTGGGGGGTGATGAAGGCTATGTTTTCGACATCTCCTTCACTCATAGCAATCTAATGGTAGCCTCGGTAGGCATCCATAAAACTGAGTCGGTCATGGCCTACCGTTGTGTCAACGAGCTGGTCAATCCGCAGGAGGGGGAAGAAGTCCTTTGGGCAAGCGTCATTGAGATTAGAATAATCGACGCATACCCGCCACTTGCCATTCTTCTTCTTGACCCCCACGGTATTAGCCAACCATTTGAGGTATTGTACTTCTTGGATGGCCTTCGCATTCAGGAGCCGGTTGACCTCGTCAATGACAGCTTCGAAGTGAACCGGGGAGGATCCCCTCACTTTTTGTACGACTGGGCGCCTGGCTCGGTCAATATTGAGCTCGTGGCAGATGAACTTGGGGTCGACCCCGGGCATTTCATAGGGGATCCACGCGAAAACTTCGATGTTATTTTTGAGGAAGTCCACCATGTCGTTCCGCTCGGTGTCACTAAGTGAAGAACCGACAAGGAAAAAATGGGAACCGTCTTCGGTAATAGGGATGGTGACAAGGTCTTCAACTGCTTTCTCATCGGCTGGCCTCCCGACGTCCTCCAAAACTGGGGCTTCGGGTACTTCGATGATGTTCACCCGGGAAGTCTGCTTGCTGCTCCGGACCGCATTAACATAACATCTCTTGGCCGCGATTTGATCCCCGTATAAGTCCTCCTGGCATCCGTTTGCACCTATGAAGCGGACCACCTGGTGATAAGTAGAGGCGATAGCCTTTAACTTATGGAGCCAGGTGCGCCCAACAATGGCGTTATAAGGGCTTGGAACATCGACCACGACAAATTCCATGTCAAGGACGACCGAGCCTGCGCGGACTGGGAGAGTGATCAAATCGAGGGGCCAGATCGGGGCCCCGTTGAAGCCGATGAGGGGGACTTCGGAGGGACGAAGGTCGGTGTCTAAGAGTTTTAAGTCCTTGAACAGAGAGTAGTACATGACCTCGGCTGAGCTGCCCTGGTCTACGAGGACGCGTCGGACGTTGAAGGTGTCGATGCGTAGCGTGACCACGAGGGCGTCATTGTGTGGAAGTTGACGCGGTCGAGGTCTTTCTCAGTGAATGTGATTGTCCACTTGGATCCGTCGTCTGTCCGAGGGCACTTCGGTTCGGGACAGACTAGCATGACCTGTTTGGAAAAAGAGGCGTCATTTAGCTCGGCGCGGATGATACGAGCGGCTTCAGAGTTCAAAGGGCCGTGAATAACATGGATCGTCTGAACTTCATCTTCGATGCGTGTCTCGGCTTGCTGTGCCCGAGCCCTCGTCTTCTCGTGATCAATCAAGTTACCGAGATGGCCGCCGACGACAAGCTGCTCCAAGTAGGCCTTGAAGGGTTTGCAGGCGGTGGTAAAATGACCTTGTTCGTTGTGGTAGCTACATCGGACGATCGGGTTTTTGATTTTTCCGTTTTCGGTTCCGAGTTTTTGGTTTGGAAAGGAGAAAAAAGGCTGATCCTTTACTTGGTCGATAATCCTGTAGATGGGGATAGTAAAGACGGTCTTCTCAGCATTGACGTCGCTTGGCCTCGGTCCCTTCCTCGGGGACTGTTTGATATTGTTGACTTGCTTCTTGGGTGTTGACACCGAGGCGGGAGCCGGAGCGGACACCGAGGTGAGTGGTGTCTTAGAGGTCGTGGACTTCCCGTTGCCCCTTTCTGCTTTGGATTCGATGAGTTGGCACCATCCCTCGATGCGAGTCATGAGGTCCTTCATGGAGTTAGGTTTGTGTCGAGCGAGGTCGTCGTAAACCTGCTCGTCTTGGGCGGTGAGGCCAAGCTTGAAACCGCGGGCCGAGATGACACCGTCACAGCCTTAAATTTTGTTGAACAGTTCCCAGTAGCGACCGACGTATTGGCGGAGCGTTTCGTCGTGTCGTTTACGGAGGGAAAGGAGAGAGTTGATCTCCTTCTCGTGCTTATTGCTCGTGATGAACCGAGCCATGAAAGCATCACAGAGGGAGTCAAACGAGGAGATTGACCGGGCGGGGAGCTGGTTGAAGCAAGTTAGGCCCAGGTTCCCGAGGCTTGCGGGGAAGACCTTACAGAGGAAGGCATCGTCCGAGGGCCCATTACGGAGAAAAAGGGACATAACGAGTTTGTAGTGTACTAAGTGAGTGTACGCCTCAGTCTTGCCGTCGTACTTGGCAAATTTGGGTTGGGTGAATCCCTTCGGGGGGGGTGACAGAGTCGATTTCCCTTATGAAGGGGGAGGCCGTGAGTCTCTCGAGCCGGGCATCGTGGTGAGGTCGGATCGAACGGTCGGAACCGTCTGGACGCTCAGTCGCGGTACGCTTCTTCAGGATTAACTGGTCCAATCTTTCGTGCTCCTTTCTCTTCGGCTGAGCGCTTCCCGACTTCTGGGGGGAGCACCCGTGTCGATGCTTCTTGTAGCTATCTCGAGCATAGGGCTCGAGGCGCTCGATGACCTGGCTTCCGTCACCTTTCTCCTTGGGATGTGAGACGAATGGGCTTTTTACTTGAGCATTTTTTAGGCGCTCACGGTACCCTTTGGTTTGGAATTCTAGGAGGCCGTCATCTTCATTGGCAGCTTTGGTGAAACTGGGAGTGGGCTCGCGGCGGCCCTTCCCGATTCTGACTGAGTGGGTGGAGGAGGCAGAGACGCTTCCGGCACCAAGCCTCTCGAAGGCGGACGGCTTCCCGCGGGGTCTTCGGGGGTTAGGGGAGCGGGAGCGTTCCCTACATCCAGCACCTCTTCCGTTACGACCCTCCTCCGGCGGTTCGAGGCAGTCTTTAGCTGAAGGGCGAGATCGGTGCTCCACCAGGTGGCCTCCTTCGCGACTGCGGGGAGGGCTATGATGGCTTCTTCTTCCGCCACGGCTCCCGGAGGAATGAGATGGTGAGATCTGGAGGAGGTGCTTGATCTCCGCCAGTTCGTCCCGGACGTGCCTATTGCACTCCACAACCGTTGTTAGGTCGTCGATCTTTCGCTCCAGGTGGCGGATGTAGGTGTGGAGCTCGGTGGCGGCCCCTACGTCCTGCGTCAAAGTTTTGGCCCCGACTCCGATGGACATGTGGGCTTTTCCAGGGCGCCTGGTTCACCAGAGGTCAAGTTGTGGTCTCCGAGAGGACCGAGACCGAGGGTGGTTTCGCTGGGATGTGGGTCATCGACTTCCACCGTGGCCGGCTCAGGAAGCTTTGAACGGAGCTCTCAAAAGAGGAGGTGATTGAATGAAGAACAACGGCTAGATCCCCAGCAGAGTTGCCAATTGTAGGGGTTCGATTAATTGGGATCTTGACCGTGGCTCTGGCTAGGTTCCTTCCTCCATAGCTCCGCGCTTCCGCCGCTGGACCTGCAACAAGTCACTAGGGCTTGTGTAGCCCAGTGACCCTCCGACGATCAAGTTAGATCTCAGGGGAAATGTTTAGGTCTAGGGTTAGGGTAGAGTCATGTACCTCTTCCAGGTGAGAATCCCTTTGTATTTATAGACCTAGGTTTACTTGGCCTCCAAGCTAGCACGTGGAGGGTACGCTTAGGTAACCGTCTCGGGTGACGTCATAGATGACGAAAGGAACGAAGCGGTTACGGAGCACATGGCCAGAATTGATCTCAATGATTACGCCTGCTGCATGATCCTCATGGGACCCATCTGGCATAACTGTTTCTCCCGAGTGTCTCCGGGGATACCGGAACAGATACAATGCCGCTGGCAGCTCCAAAGCACCCGGAGGCCTGTCACCGAGCACACAACCAAACCGTGTACCGAGGGCAGTATATACCAAGCTGCGACTCGGACCACCTTCAAACGGTTCACAACATATGGTCAGGTCACCAAACTGGTAACCGAGGCCACTACATCTAGCATTTCTCAATTGCATCGATGTGGGATAGCCTCGTTGGAGCGTTTTGGCAATCCGGCACGGTTTACCGGAGCCCGGGGACCCCGAATGCCCAACAACCTTCGACGATGATAAGTCATTCTACCATTTGACTGTTGCTTTGCGGTTACGCGGGCAGCGGGAGGTATATCTTGGCTTTAGTCCGAGGAACTTGTTACGAACCAAAACCGGCCTTTGCATAAAAAAAACCCTAGAACTCTCCAAACTAGGACAGGTACCTACAGGTTAAGATCTATTTGCATCTAACCCCATATACAGTCTACGTGTCACTGCTTTCCCTATCGCATGAACTGTACATACATTCCATCTTGCGTAGGAGCATGTTTAGGGTGGCTTCTAGGTTCTTGATCTTTCGAGTCTGTCTTAAGCTTATTAGGACACTGCTTTGGCCCAATGAAGAGTCGTGCATCTCAATGGTGCACGTTATCAATTTTCAAAGTCCTTAGAATAGCGAGACTTTGGGAAATCAAAAGCTTTCTACACCTTTGTCTACATACCTGACTGAGGTTTCAAACAGAAAACGAGGAACAACGGAGAGAGTGTCGTGATGCTTACACCAGTTAGGTAACAAGTGCCTCGTCATTTACACCGCCCGGCTAACAGCGTTCTGCCGTTCACGCCATTCTGGTTACAGTATCATATCATTTACACCGAGTTGTTCCAACTTCAAAGTTGAAACCCCAAGAGCATAATAGCCGAAGGTCTAGACTTCTATTTGACATCCTTTAGAATCGCTTGATTCAAGCAAGGATACAACATCGAACAGAATTTCGAGGATTCTGGCAGTGTTCGAACATCTTGAGACAGACTTGTCTTCTAGTTCTAGAGTCTAGGGCGACACTGACGACATTGGTTGCATTCGTACTATATTCTTTTATTTAGATTAAAGTTGCTGCAGGACCCCTATTGAGCCTTCTTTTACTTTGCTCCAAGTTCTGAGTCATTACACCACCGAGGAAAGTATCGAAGCAGAAAGGCCAACCCGCTTGGGAACGTCGGCGTCAAAATCCGATCCAAAGGCTTGTCAGGCTCGAATCCCAGTCAGTCACACGGAAGACTCTCCGCGTTCTCCGTTGGCCGCTCTACAGTCAGGCTCATCATCAATCTTACAGGAAGTATTTCAGCTAGCATCTCCATCTGCTTCTTCCACTTCAAGCACCTCCGAGACACCTGTCATGGCAAATCAGCCGCAACCGCTCAACTTGGAAACCATGCTCATGAACCTCCAGAATAGCATCACTGCTACGTAGCAGAGGGCTGCTCAAACGGATGCTAACATCACCCGCTTGAATGACCTTTTCAACACTCGCCTTCCATCTCCGCTCGAAGAGGAGGGCGAGGACGATGAGGCCAACCAGGAGCAGCCTGTCATGATCCCTAATCCTAGGAGCGAGGGGCGTCTCATTGTTCAACCCAACCCTAGGGAGGTTCGCGCACCTGCTGCAAACCCGAATCCGGCAGGTGGCAGGCCTGTTTTGAATCCAGATATGGCCGCTCTTATGGCCAAGATGGCAAAGCCGGAAGAATCTGTCATGAAGTCTGAAAAGATCACTACAGGGGGAATCGACTTGGACCGTCTCTGCTTATACCCTAATGCTAGGCTTCCGGACAGGTTCAAGATGCCTAATTTGGCCAAGTTTGATGGGAGTGGTGACCCCAAAACTCATCTCTATGGCTACCATGCTGCAATGAAGCTACTCGGTGTGGAAAGTGAGGCATGTCTCAGCTGTTCCCTCAAACTCTCTCTGGCCCTGCTTTCCACTAGTTCCTGTCTCTTGACATTTCCAAGAGAAGGACTTGGGAGGACGCTGCGTTTATTTCGCAGTACAGTTACAACTTCCAGCTAAAAATGACAACTTGGGACCTTGAATCCACCAAGATGGAAGTCAAAGAGTCCTTTGCGGACTTTGTCAAAAGGTGGAGAGTCAAAGCCACTCTAATGACTGAGCGCCCGAGCGAGAGAGACCAACTCTGCATCATCTCCCGCAATCTCCAACCCGACTATGCCAAGTACCCGGTGCTGGTTCAAGCTTCCGCCAACTTTGAAATCTTCTTCAAATCTGGCCTGGCCATCGAGGATACATTGCAAAGCGGAATTCTACCAAGGGGGGAATCTTCTAACCCTCCAAAATCAAAGTCGCGGGCGTACTCTGGAAACACCAATGCGCTATTTGGAGGTGGAACTTACTCCAATACAGAAACCAGTGGCACTAACGGCTCTTCCTCCAATACTGCCAAACACATCGCTGATGTCAATCAGGTGCAAACGCCACAGAACAACCGGCCTCGCACTCAGCCTCGCAGTTTCTCCACTATTGAGGCACCTCTGTCCTCCGTTTTAGAGAAATTGGTCAAGTCTGGGCATCTCAAGCTCCTTGATCCAACTCCACTTCCCAAAAATCCATCAGCCAATTTCAAACCTAACCTCAATTGTGCCTACCACCAAGGGGTTGGTCATCTCAGTGACTCTTGCTTTCGCCTTCGTCATGCGATTCAGGATCTCATTGACGATGGCACGCTTGCAGCGCCTCCACCACCTCAAAAACCCAATGTCATTTCCAATTCCCTTCCCAAGCACAACGCTGTCCCACATATCGGCCAGATATCCCTCAACTCCACTCATATCAATCCCAGCTCCACTATATTTAACCCTATTGACCATATAATCCCGGTGAATCAACCCAAGCCAATTGTAGCCCTACCACTAGAACCCGAGGCTGAACTCATGTACATACGTCTGGATGGACAGCCACCCTATCCTAATGCAACTCCAGGGCGTTTGCAAAAGGGCATGACTACACTCAATGCGGTCACTGGCTCAGGCTCAGGACCATGATGCCAACTCAGCCTGAGCCTAAGGTCGACAAGCAAGCTATGGGTTGGGCAATAGCCGACAATGAGAACTATGCCGCTCCCATAATCCAAGAGTTGTACCAACTTGAACTGGAAGGGTTCCCGCTACATCCAGAGTATGTTCCAGTCGATCATGCCTGGGATGAGGAATGGTTAGCTGGGAATAACCAGGCAATGCTCGATCCCTTGGATGGCATCCCTTTATACATGCTCTTTTAGCAGCCTGAACCCTTGCTCTCCGAAGAAGAGTACTATTGGGATCCCGAGCCTGCTTGGCATGGGATAATAGATTTGGATCCTAATCCTCTTCAAAGCTATGCCATACCGGATTACATGGCTCACTTTGTAGAGGACGACCTCGTTCAAGAAGAGCCTCATATCTTGGGGGAATGCTTTTCCCCTTCTACTATCAACAAGTTGGTTAGCTCGGTAACTGATTCCGAGTATGACCCCACTCTCAACATCATCGATGAGGGACTTCCACGCCCTGTAGTTCCATGTTCTGAAATTGAAGACTGTAGGATTATGGTCACGGATCTTGTCCCCCCTGCTGATCTTTGGGAAGTCGACGAGAAAGTCGATGTTCAAATGGGGACTGAAGTCTGGGCCGTCAATCGCTCTTTGGCCGATGGTGGTATTTGGGATGTTCCTTTCATTACAAATCCAGAGCCCATTGCCGAAGTGGCCGCCGTCAAGGATTTGAGTTTTCGGGACTCGTTGTTGTTGCAAGATCTGGCCAGTGATTTGGGTTTGGATGGGGAAGTACATGTAGCAGCTCCGGCCAATGACAAGGGAAAGCACAAATTGGGGCAGGTTCCTGCCGATCTCTGGGATGCAAATGAAGACCCTCAAGTCGTGCCTTCTTTGGGGAACGTTCACAACGTTACGAGGAGTGGACAAGTTTTTCAATCTGCTAATCTGCAAGCTGGAAGTTCGTCCAACCTTTCTAACCAAAGGAACGAACTCTCTAATTTCCCAAGGTCCATACTGCTCGAGGTGCCAGCTGGTTCTCCAAGTGCAAATCTTGTTCAGAGGCAACTTGAGCGGATTCCCGCTGCTATATCTATCTGGGGACTAATCTGTTCTTCCTGTGAGCATCGTCAAAAACTTTGCCACACTCTCTCTCGCCTGGAGGTTCAAGCTGATGTTACTCCTGAGGCGATGGTATCTCTCATCCTCCCTCCTACCTCCAAGCACACCGTGGTCTTCACGAACAAGGATCTATCAATTGAAGGGGTTGCTCACAACCGCCCTTTGCATATCACTATCAAATGCCGAGGACTCTGGGTTCCCACTGTTCTCATCGATAACGGTTCGGCGATCAATGTTTGCCCTATGAGGGTGGCTTATCGTCTGGGGTTCGCTAAAAAGAACTTTATGCCTTCAAACTTGGCTGTGAAGGCATACGACAGCACACGTCGTGTGGTCGAGGGCACTCTGATGCTCAAGCTCGATGCTGAGGGCTTTGAAATGGACGTTGAGTTCCATGTCTTCGACATACCTTCAACCTGTTGTTGGGCAGGCCTTGTCTCCATAGATCAAACATCATGGTTGTCCCGTCCACTCTGCACCAGAAAGTCATGCTGGGACTTCCCACTGGCACGTTAACTATCTGCGGGGACTCTGGAATTCGCCCGCTCAAGGAAGATGGAACCCTTGTTTAGTGGATCATGCATGGCGAAGAAGACATGGATCTTGGGGGTTTCTCCTTCGACACTTCCAGCTCTGTCTTGGCTATCAACGTGGATGGGGACTTCATTATAAGCTCTGTTGCTTTGGACATAATGAGAAGGATGTCCTATCTGCCTGGCATGGGACTAGGAATTCACCAACAAGGGGTCCCAGAGTTCCCTACCTTTCCTTCCAGTGAGGGCCGCTTTGGTTTGGGGTACATCGTCTCTACCAAGGATGCCAAGAGAAGGAAATGTACGGGAAAACCTCGAACCCTCTATGGTGATCCCGATAGCTACTTTGTGCGTGAGGTGGGGAATACTGCTTACACCAGGCAAGCTGAGCCGTTTATCGATCCGAAAATCGAGGAGCTGCTACCTGGTTTTGAAGTGTTCGCTAATGACACCTGGTCAGACAGCGATGAAGAACTGGCAAAGGCAGAATTCAAGAGGAAGCTTAGCCAGGTTAAGGTGAAGACTGACTGGCTGGGATCTTTCGATTAGGGGAGCTTAGAGCTGCTGTTCTGTGAGTTCTCCCAAGTGGGTTTGGCTGAAGGAGCTGAAGAGGCCAAAGTGCTCATGCTCGGGCCCGACGCCCTCGAGGATCCCACCTCCCTCATCATGGAAGCTAAGGGTAGTCTTAAAAATTGCATTTTCAAACCGCGCCTAACTTGCATTGATGACACATCGAGTCGGAGTCTGAGTCTGACACAGAATCTGTGGAGTCGTCTAAGTCTAGCTCTTAGTCGGAGTTTGTGCCTCTTGGCCCTCCACGTCATAGCTTTTACTTCGAGTTTGATTCTGTTGTACTTGGCGACCTTGAAGGGTCTTGTGAAATGAAAGAATCTGCTTCTGACTACTTTGCTGATCTTTATATAAACTGTATCGATCCCGACGATGAAGGGATAGATTTCGACGGGGATATTTCCAAGGAAATCCGTGCCCTCATCGAAAGGGAAGATGAAAGGCATGCTCAGCCATTAAAAGAAGAAGTAGTTTCTATAAACTTAAAAGATGAGAATGATCCCCGGATGGTTCAAGTAGGCTCCACGCTTTCACCAGAGGAGCATCGTGATTTCAAAGAGCTGCTCACCGAGTTCAGTGACGTCTTTGCATGGTCCCATTAGGACATGCTTGGCATCGACCCCAAGATAGTGGAACATCGGATCCCTTTGTTGCCAGATGCTAAACCTGTGAAACAGAAGCTCAGGTGGATGAGGCCGGATTAGGTGCAGAAGATCAAGGAGGAGGTCACCAAGCAAATTGACGCTGGTTTTCTCATGGTCTCACAGTACCCCACTTGGGTAGCCAATATCGTTCCACTTCCTAAAAAGAATGGGCAAATTCAAGTTTGCGTCGATTTCAGGGACTTGAACAAAGCGAGCCCCAAAGACAATTTTCCCTTGCCTCACATCGACGTGCTTGTGGATAATACCGTGAGGCATGCTTTGCTCTCGTTCATGGATGGTTTCTTGGGTTACAATCAGATTCTTATGGCACCAAAGGACCGTGAGAAGACCATGTTCATCACTAAGTGGGGGACTTATTGGTACTTGGGCATGCCGTTTGGGTTGAAGAATGCCGGTCTTACCTATCAGCGGGCTGCTACCACCATCTTGCACGATATGATCCACAAAGAGGTTGAAGTCTATGTGGATGACATGATTTCCAAGTCCAAGACTCGAGAATGCCACATTCCTGTACTTAGGAAATTCTTCGAGAGGCTCCGTAAGTTTCGCATGCGTCTCAATCCGCAGAAATGCACGTTCGGGGTCACAGTAGGCAAAATGCTTGGTTTTATGATCACTTCTCGTGGGATAGAGATCGATCCATCAAAAATCAAGGCAGTTCTCGAGATGAAGCCGCCGAAGTCTGAAAAGGGAGTGCGGAGCTTTTTGGGGAAGGTCCAGTTCATCAGCAGATTCATCGCCAAGTTAACATTAACTTGCGAGCCGATGTTTCATCTACTCAAGATGGACACCCCATTTGTATGGACTGACAAGTGCCAGGCCGCCTTTGTCTCGATTCAGAACTACTTGCAGAAGCCTTCGGTTTTGATGCCGCCTATGCCTGGCAAACCTTTGATTCTGTACTTGTCCATGAATCCTCCATCTATGGGGTGTTTGTTGGCTCAAGAAGGTGACAAAGGGGTTGAGAAGGCCATCTACTATCTGAGTAAGAAAATGGTCGGATGTGAAGAGCGCTACACGACCTTGGAAAAGACCTGTTGGGCTCTTGTCTGGGCTTTCAAGAAGCTGAGACACTACATGTTGGCTTACCCAGTGAAGTTGATTTCTCGAATGGAACCTCTCAAGTATCTATTTGAGAAGCCTGTGCTTACTGGTAAGTTAGCACGCTGGTTGCTCTTACTAGCCGAATTCGATCTCAAATATGTCACAAGGAAGTCCGTCAAAGGGTGTGCAATCGCAAAGTTTTTGGCAGATCATCCTGATGATGGACCGGAGGATTCATACTTTGTATTCCCAGATGAAGAGGTGTTGACGATGGTCGAGGACGTGTGGACTCTCTATTTTGATGGGGCAGCCAACCAGAAAGGGTATGGGATCCGGGTATTGTTAATCACGCCCGTTGGCTCTCATATTCCGCTTGCGTTCAAACTAAACTTTGATGTCACAAATAACCAAGCTGAGTATGAGGCCTGCATTGTGGGCATGGAAGCTGCGCTTACGCTTGGTGTTGAAAAGCTCGAGGTCATTGACGATTCCAATCTTGTAGTATCTCAAGCCAATGGGGACTGGAAAGTCCGTGAAGAAAAATTAAAGCCTTATCATCAAGACTTGGAAGAACTCATTCCTCGCTTCAATAAGGTGACATTCACTCACATTCCCAGTTTGAAAAATCAATTCGCCGATACTTTGGCAACTTTAGCTTCCATGGTTGAACTTCCATTGGGTGTCAAGCTCTGCCCTATCCTGATTGAACAGCGGGACTTTCCTGCTTATCAGTATGTCAATGCCATCAATGACGTCGATGATGGCCTACCCTAGTACCATGATATATAGAATTTCGTTGAGAGCAGAGAGTATCCGGTTGAGGCCACTAAAAAAGATCAAACTGCGTTGCGAAGGTTGGCTGCCCAATACATCATCTATGGAGGAAAGCTTTACAGGAGATTTCATTGTGGGATGCACAAGCTCTGTGTCAATGGCACTGAGGCCACCAGAATAATGGAGGAGATTCATGAGGGAGTCTGTGGCCCTCATATGAGCGGTGTCATGCTTGCCAGGAAGATCCTACGGCAGGGGTACTTTTGGTCTACTATGGAATCGCAGTGTGTGGATTATGTGCGACGCTGTCACAAGTGCCAGATCCATGCCAATCTTATGCATGTCCCTCCTTCCAATTTGTTTGGCATGACGTCACCTTGGCCTTTCTCTGTATGGGGCATCAATGTTATAGGAATGATCAGACCGTCCGCTTCGAATGGTCATCGTTTCATCCTAGTGGCAATAGACTACTTCACCAAGTGGGTGGAAGCTGAGTCTTACAAAACCCTAACTGCAGTTCAAGTTGCTCAGTTCATCATAAAGAACATCATCTATCGATACGGTGTCCCACAGGCATTTGTGTCAGATAATGGGACTCATTTCAAAGGCAGGGTTTTGGAACTTTTCGATGAGTTCAAGATTCAAGTACATCATTCAACAGTCTATCACCCTCAGACTAATGGGGCTATCGAAGCTGCCAACAAGAATGTTGAAACGAACTTCAAGAAATCTGCTGAGTCCGCCAGGGACTGGCACGAGCAACTACCTCTAGCTCTTTGGGGGTATCGAACATCAATTCGAACATCAACAGGGGCAACCCCCTTCTCCCTAGTTTACGGGATGGAAGCAGTACTACCCATCGAGCTTGAGGTACTGTCATTGAGGGTCATGGCAGAATGTGGACTCACAGAATCCGAGTGGCTCAGCGGAAGATTTGTGGAACTCATGCTCTTTGATGAGAGGAGGCTCCGTGCCTTGTATCATGTTTAGGGGTATCAGCGAAGAATTGCTCAGGCGTTCAACAAGAAGGTGAAGCCTCGAGACTTGGTTGAAGGGGATATGGTTACAAAGGAAATCCGGGCTCCTGTCTTCGATCCTCCTAGTAAGTTCCGTCCGAAGCGCTCAGGACCTTACATCATTAAGACAATCCTCTCTGGTGGAGTAGCTCAGCTCATTGACCTTGACAGAAACGAGTTCAACACCTGGTCAACTTGGATTAACTCAAACGTTACTATCCCTGAGAGAAGCTCATTGGGCAGAAAACCACAAGGGTGAGCGGTTCCAAGCAAAAATTAGAGCAAGCCTGCTAGACTGAAAACTTAAGGAGGCAATCTAGGCAAAAATAAATATGCAATCAATCAAAGCTCGCTAGACTGAAAGCCTGAGAAGGCGGTTCTAGGCAAAATTTAGAGCGTAAAAGGAGAGGTAAAACACACAAGTGAACCTTAGCCTGAACTATGTGCGACCTGATAACTTGAAAGGGATACGTAGGCAATCTCTCCGTGAGATTCAGTCACAATAAATCAACTTGATCCATGGTTTCCTGTTCTAGGGTGCATTTCAATGTTCGAAGCAGCGCGGTGTTCAACATTTGAATCAAAAGGGGAAAATCCTTAATCTTTCAATTTTATTGCAAACTGCTATTTCTATTACACAAGCTGAGCAAAGTCTTAAAAACAGTTAAGCATAAAAACATAATAAAATGCTAGAGGTCTTAACAAGCTCACAATTTATTCTAGGTCAGCGGAGTCTTGTCAGGAGTTAGTCTATGACTTGCCTCTTTGCAATTTCTTTCCTTAGCCATGCTTTGTAGCGATGCTTGAGCTCTGTGCTGAAATTTGGATCTACTCCGCCAAGTTGCTTCAGGCCCCAATTATGCTCGTAACTGGCCAGGTTTTGGACAGTGAACACAGGAAGGTGAAAAGTCTCTACCCCAGCTCGGTGTAACCCCTGGCTCATGCCTAGTTGGCGAAGGATACGCCCTGGAATGTAGAATGTGAAGCTGGATAGCCCAACGATCACCATTCTCTCGAAACCTGCGGAGTTAGTGGCCATGTCCGGGATATTCAACGCTTCGTGCCTCCAGATGATTTCATTCGGCGATATCTCGTTCATGAACGTGTACCACTCATTTATGGACATCTCTGGGTAAATCATCCCTTGTTGATGCATCCGGTCAGGCAGGTTAGGCCAGTTTGCCTTGGGAGCCGCAAGCAGCCCGAGTTTGTCTGATAACCACAGCTGCATGAGTGAAAAATACAAGTAAGGAGCCATATAAAACTTGAGCGGAAAAACAAGTGAGAAGCTCCGATATAGTTGAGCTTTCAGAGCGTAGAGCTCGAGCATTCGGAGGGTAGAGTCCGAGCATTCAAAGTACAGGCTTTGAGCATCCAGTACACAGTGGTTGGGCATTCAGAGCGTAAAGCCTGAGCATTTAAAGTATAAACCTTAAGCATTCGAACATAGAGTTCGAGCATCCAGTACGCAGTGGTTGGGCATTCAAGCGTAGAGCTTGAGCATTCAAATATGGAACTTGAGCATCCAGTACACAGTGGTTGGGCATTCGAAGAGCTTCGAGCATTCAAAGCTTTGAACTTTGAGCATTCAAGCATAGAGCTTGAAAGCAGATGATATCTTGTTGTATATTACGGCATGGAGCTGCTGAGTAGTGAGTTTATGGGCATAGAGCCACCAAGATTAGAGTTGTTGAGTATTCCATCTTCCATCTTCCACGGGGTTTGATTTGTTCCTCAAGCTTGGGATGCTTCCAAGGCTAGTTTCCATATGCTCGGGATGTTTCCAAGGCTAGTTCTGAGTATATTCCATATGCTCGGGATTGTCCCCAAGGCTAGATTCCATATGCTTGGGATTGTCCCCAAGGCTAGTTCTGGCCATATTCCACTTTGACTCCGTTGACTTGTTAACCCAAAATGCCATAAGGTTTGTTAAATGCTTTGGCTACTATTGCCTTCAGAGGTTTCCATCGCCTCCTTCAACTAGGTGCCATGGAAAGTTCCATCACCTCGACTGATGGGGTGATCCACACATACGCTCTAGGAGATTTCCATCGCCTCCTTTAGCAAATTCAACTTGTTTTGGGAGATTTCCACCGTCTTTGTTGATGACGTGATCCTTATGTACGCCTAGGAGATTTCCTTTGCCTCCTTGTTAGGTAGATTTCCATCGCCTCCACTAATGGGGTGCCTTCCGGAGGCTGAACGCTTTCTGGAAGCTGGCCATACAAATGCTTTCAAGAGGCTGAATGCTTTCTGTCAACACAAATGCCTTCTAGAGGACTTTGGCGATACGGGTGCCTTTTGGCAATACGGGTGCCTTCTGGAGGACTTTAGCTTCTTTGTAGTTTGCATTTCTGATCATGATAACTCTGAGTAGTACTCAACATACTGGAGTGATTGTGAAGATTGAGAGCTTGCTTATCACTTGAATGTGGAGAACATTCAGAACTACCTGCAATTCCACATTCGAATAGTTTAGAAAACGACATGGATAAGAAAACATGCAACAAATTTGGAATCGACCACAGGCCGAAATCCTTTTATGCTGACTGCTACGGGCAAGGCCACCACACTTTTAAGGACCCTAGTTCAAACATTGAACCATTGCGGGTGACATGGTTTGCAACGTGACATATATGCATATTCAATGTTTAGGAAGGAATAGAAGCCCCCTGTTTAGGCAATGAATGCCTAACTCCAATTCAACTATGCATAACTAATTACCTTTAGCATGGAGACACGCAATGTCTGAATGCAATTCTTCTCTTGCTGCTTGACAGAGGTCTTTGGCATGCTCTCGACAGTGCCATATGACAGTCCCTCATGAAATGGGTTAAAGCACTGGTGCTTCTTTCAGGATAAGGCTACTTCTAGACTGAGCTTTTTGAAGGCATATCTCTTCATTGCCCCCTTGCTTTGTTAGCAAACCATGCATATCAACTAAGGGCGAGACAGTCTCACACTTACTCCCCCTGATGATGGTCACAATGATCATGCTTAAATACCCTTGCTGAGGATCGATGAATGTTGTTTGGAAACATTTTGCTTGTAACAACAATACTCTTGCTTGAAATATGAGCTCCTCATGCTTAGTGATATGCAACCAAAGTGACTACTTCCTCTAGCCATTTTTAGGGTCAAGAGATAAGTGCATATGACAGTTTGATGATGACATGCAATGCATTTTGGGCATCTCAACTTTCGCGTATTCCAGCCAATGCTTCTCTTTGATCTAGGGAGACTGACAATGACTTTAAACTAGTCAAGTGACTATAACAAGATAGCTACAATACTCTAGCGACACTGCTGAAAATATTGTTTGACCCAGGGCCCATCTAGCTACACTCCTCATGAAATGAGAAACTCATTTTTATCTCCTCGAAAGTTTGTAAAAGCAATTGTGCTTGTATTGCTGTGTCAAGAATGTTTAGGATAAAATTAACTTTAAAAATTTTTCTTCGAGGATTTCAAAATCATACCATTCCATCAATCATGCTCCATATCCATACCACTCAATTTGCCATGAGACATAGCTTCACAAACCCATGCCCCTAGTCATTTTAGGTGAGGTCATTGTTTTGAGTCGATCGTCATGAGTTGAATTGTTAAGCGGCTATCCTCACGGGAGGTTGAATACTTCTGAGAGGAGAATAGAGGAGGGCCTAGTCATGCCCCTTATCCCATATGATTCTTCATGATGTGTACTTTGTCAAAGTGATACGTACCCCATGATGTTTGCTTATCGCGTCACTTTTCCACACTGGTTATGTCCCTAGTGCCTAGGACCCTGCTGCTAAGTCGTGTTCCTTAATCTGAGAGGACTTTGTTATGGACCATAATGTAGGCTTGGGGTTTTGGCTTAAGAAAAGAAGCAGATGTAAAGGCTCAAACCCAACTTCTACTCACGCTTGGGTTTTAAAAGCTAGCAGCCATCTTCAACATTCTTATCAACTCTTGTCGTCTCTTGTCTCACTTTGTGTGAAAGAGGTTTTTTCTTCAAAATGTCCTTTGTATGGATTGGAATAAATGTTTCCTTCAAAATGCCCCTTGTATGACGAGGTGCTCATTTTTTCCATTGATTTTTCTTTCATCTTTCCTTGTATTTTTTTGTTTGCCCCAATGTAGGGGATGGCTGTCTAGCAGGCTTTTCAAAGGAATTATCCAGAGGCTCAACGTGGCTAGCAAAGGATAAGAGTTTGGATGGATGAAATGAATGCCTCTCTTCATTTTGAATCAAACGACAAAATGACAAGGATCCTAGCCAAGAGATTAAGAGCTTTGATGTTTATAACCAAACAGATGTATGAAAACATGGCCGATTTTTCATTTCTCTTCTCTTTGTTCACGCTCTAATTTTTGCCTAGACCGCCCTTGCAGGTTTTCAATCTAGCGAGCTCACCCTCTCTTTTTTCTCTTTTCTCTTTCCTATTCCTTATTCTTCATCTTTAACAGTGGTCCTGCAAGCGTATAGAAATATTTTCAACTCCTCAACTCAACAGAAATGACGTGGGTCATAGTTTTGAAAATGCATTCTTTGCATTTGACAACTCGAGTGATTTATGATGCGTTTCAAAAAGATATCATGAGATCACTTTGAAATCCCTAAGGATTGTTTTTAACATTTAACGTTATCATAAACATTCTATAGCAGCAACTTAGCACAAGAGTAAACAATTTAAAAAATGTGGCCGACCCTAAGGTGCCTACGTATCTCTAAAGAGAATCAGGCCATTCGTAGTTCATGTCTAAGGAGATTCACATTCTGGGAGAGATTCACATTTCATGTTGAGTGCAAAGAGTTGGTCAAAAACCATGATGAACAAAATGACTTTAATTTTTAAGAGAAAATAAACTCAAAACTCAAACTCCTCAAAGAAAATAAACTCAAGACTCAGATTGTAAAAAGAAGCTAAAAAAACATTGACTCAACACTCAGACTAAGACGTGACTGACTTGGCTATTGTCATTCAAACATTCAACTTGGCCGGATCAAAACACCCCTTGATCAATGAGTTCTTGGATATCACATTGCAATTGGATGCAATGATCAGTTTCATGCCCAGAAATTTGATGGTAGGCACAATACTTGGTAAGATCATAGTTTGGGCCAAATGGTGGGCGGGGCGACTGAGTTTCTAAAGGTTGGAGGAGTCCTTGTTCGACCAGAGTAGCCAGGGATTGAGATGGGGATGAGTTAAGATTTCGGCGGTGGCGGAGTGCACAACGTTTGGGATTTCTAGAAGTGGGGTTCTGGTGAGTAGGGGTGTGTTGGGGTGGATTTAGTGGAAATATGGCACTGCTGGCATTGGTGACAATGGTATGGTTGGGAAGTCTTCTTTTTGGTTGGGTGACTTCTCCCTCGACTTGTTCCACATATTGAGGCTGCAGGTTCATCGTTGTTCTTCCTTGTCTTCCCTTGGCAAAATGAATTTCCGTTTGAACTGCTTTCTCCGTCCATCTAGCAGGGGGAGGTGGAGGTGGAGCTTGAGGAGGACTTCTTTGCAAATTGTGAACAATGGTGGCTAGGGCAGCCACTGATTCAGCCAGTACGTTAACTTTAGCAATCAGAGCTTCAATCTTCTCGTCAGCCATTGCTGTCACGTCTAAGACCAAACCCAAAATCTAGGAGAAGCAAAAACCCAATTACGCTCAAGCTGAGATATCCAAAATCAATTGTCTATGCAATGCACACATCAGACACACTTATTGTCCTTAATATGTAAATCTAGTATGATGGGGTGGCTTAACCAAATGATACTTGATGTTGACACGTGATCATGCAATGTGCTATGACAAGAAATGAGGGCGATGGACTCCTCTTTTAGTTTTGTCCCCTGCATGGTTAGAGAAAGGCCAACAAAATGATATAGATAGCACCATAGCTACTTTCATAGATTATGGATGGGTCATGCATACCAATTCGTGTGCATGCATGAGTTTATCGGATACCATAGATAGCCATCAATTTTTGATATGGATGATTCTTAAAACTCGCTGCTTACAAATATTGCATGACACTTAAGACCCTACTTCCAAGCCAGTCCATACTATAAGATAGACCGAAAAAGCTGAGCGGATGACTACAACGGAGAGTAGACTCGGAGTTCACTGTTGTGCTAGTGGTTATTTGTATGTTCCACCTTACACAACTTTTAGTTTTAAGGAAAACTTGTTATTTGAGGATTATCATCTGGCATTAAAAAGTTTTGAAAGTTTTTCTCTTTTAATTCTTCGTTAGAAAAGATTCCTTTACTCCACACAATGCTACCATGATCTTCTACTAGCTTCAGATTATTCTTTCAGCAAATATTTTCAAAACTCATTTTCACCAAAGCACATCGGGGTTGATCTATCAGAAACTCATTCAACAAGTTTTTTTTTCTTTTCTTTCTCTTTCTCAAAATATGATTAAGGTAATTGGGATCCACATGACTACCTCCAGCACATTGACAAACTCATAAATCTTACCAGCTCGTTGCAGTAAGCATGCTTAAAATTTTGAATTTTGAAAGATGGGTTGCTAGGCCGATTTGAAAATAGGAATCAAAGTCCTAAACTTGTCATATTGAATCATCCATTTGAGTATTTCCACTTCTATCGATAATATCCTCAATTTTGCATGCCATCACCCATAACCTATTCTTCCACTTCGCACTCCTCCTTTCTCTCGGCCTTTCAAAGTAGAGATTGCTAGAGCAACCTCAATTCGATTTCCGGCGGGTGGCTTACGCTACTGCCATTGTTTGATGTTGCTTTAGAAATCTATGTTTCGCGGTGCTTCAAGCAAATTAGGAGTAGGAAGTAAGCAGTGGTGCTTTCAACTTACCAAAAACATACCTTACAGGCAATGCTATGCCTCAATGCTCAACTATAAAGACTTAGAGTTAGGGTTCTTAGTTCAAGCCCCAACCCTTCTGCACAGAAAGCGATGTTACAACAACATATACAAGGTGTGAGGAAGAACTTCTAGAAAAGATGCAAGTAGATTCCTAACATGCGGAATCCTGTCTTATTTTGATAGGTTCTATGGCTTTCTAACACATGTAAGGTTTGGGTAGTCTCAAGGGTGCTCCGTTGTCAAAGGGCACCAATCCTCTCATCAGCCCATCGTAGGCAACAATTGGGGTGATCCCCTCTTTGATATACCACTAGATACAAGTGACTATGGAGTTTGCTAGAACCCCTAACATAGCCCATGACATGCCGGGATATTAGGTGAACTCAACATGGTTGCCCGCTCGATGCATATGAAAAATAATTAGATAATGCAAACATTAATTCTATGTTGAACTTTCTGGATATTATTAGAGTCGCCAAAAACTGTAGACACCTCCCAAACGGGGCATCGCCATACAGATTGATCATTGCTTGTTTGGTTCCACTTCATAAACCAGGATCGTGGTATTCCCATGGCTAGGAACATCGCCACACGATAACGGTTATCATCAAAAAAGAGTCGCCACCTAGTTTATAAAAAAATTAGGAAAAGAGATAGAGATTCCGGGTACGGAAGCCAAGAGTACAATAAGAGAAAAGAGAAAGGTATTAGGCACCCCTTTTTGCCCAGTCGTAAGACTGGCCCATAAGCGTTCAACATATGATTAGTATTTGCTTTATTTAATTCTAAACAGATAATCTGGTTATTTAGCCTTTAACAGTTGATAAGGTGAGCCAAAACAGTAATGAAAACATGCATCAAAATAGAAAACAAACTGTCCCAGATAATGGATCCCTCGGCCGGTGAATGGATGTCACAGCCGAGGAATCCTTCTAGATCAATGTACCGGCCGAAGGATCGAAGACCCAGTCGATGTTCTTCCTCACACCAGATTTAAACGTTTAATAGGAAATCAAAACACTATGATTATAGCACAAAAATGTAAAAGAGATCAAACCATAGGCCCCTGGGCCTCACCACCTTGATCCCTCAATTGCTTGATTGCTTCGAATTGAGGATGATTGACTGATTTGCTTCTCGAAAACCCTAGGGTTAGGGTTTGTACTTCGGGGTTTGATCGTCGGATCGCGGCTGCCTTCGGGAGGTTGGGGCTTTTGTAGAGGGGATATGGGAGTGTATTTCTGCAGAGTATCGTGGCTAGAGAGGGTGTGTTGATCTTTTAATTTCGGAACCCAAAGGTCCCTTTATATAGGCATGGGGGTGACTCACTCCAACCAATCACAGTGCACGATCAAAATTGGAATTGTAGGGTGATTCTAACTCTTCATGGCAATCTCCTTACGTAGCCCGAACTCATCGGGATTTGGCTGCTAGGGTTTTGTGAACGGATTAAACGTATGACAGAACATTCCAGAATCTGGAAAATAGACGATCTGGCGGCCGGTGAAAGGATCTGGCAGCCGAAGGAATGATATTGCGGCCAAGTGATCGATCTCTCAGGGAGATTTTCAAGCTACATGTTTCATAGGTGAAAGAATGATGCTGAGGCCGTGAGATCACTGTTACGGCCGGCAGATGGATTTTCCTAGGATACTGTATTTCTGTCTGAAAGGCTATTTGGCTCTGGATTGGGTCCTCTAAGTGACTAAAAGTTCTTACCGAAAGTCCTAAGGTTCACGAGAAGTCAATCAGCAATCACTGTATCCATATCATCATCGGGATGGTCCCCAAGGTGGGACTTGAAATAATCGTTAGGCAAAATTGGGGTGTCTACAGATTCCCAAGTGTACGAGCATGTCATGATTATTGATGAACCTGATGATGGTCACCCTTGGTATTACGACATTTGGAGATTTGTGGAAAGATGAGAGTGCCCTCCTGAAGCAAGCAAAAAAGACCGGATTGCTCTCCAAAGGCTTGCAGCCCAGTACATCATCGGCAGAGGGATTCTCTATCGAAGGTCACACTGTGGCATGCACAAGCTATGCATCCATGGTGCAGAAGCTAAAAGGGTAATGGAGGAGATTCACGAGGGAGTGTGCGGTCCTCATATGAATGGCATGATGCTTGCTAAGAAAATCCTAAGGCAAGGATATTACTGGTCCACCATGGAAACATAATGCATAGAGTACGTGCGGCGATGTCACAAGTGCCAACCTCATGCATGTCCCGCCGTCCGAACTACATCAGATGACTTCCCCTTGGCCTTTCTCAGTATGGGGGATTGATGTTATTGGAAGAATTGTGCCAGCAGCATCCAACAATCATAAGTTCATCCTAGTTGCTATTGATTATTTCACCAAGTGGGTAGAAGCTGCTTCTTATGCCACTCTGACCGTAGTACAAATCACCCATTTCATTAAGCAGAATGTCATCTATCGATATGGAGTCCCTCAGGCGTTCATATCAGACAATGGGGTTCATTTCAAGGGCCGAGCTAGAGATGTCTTGGATGAATTTCAAATACAAGTACATAAGTCAACAACGTACCGCTCGCAAACCAATGGGGCAATGGAAGCGGCAAACAAAACAATCAAGACCATTCTGGAAAGACCACCCAATCTGCAAGGAATTCGCATGAGCAGCTACCGCTAGCCTTATGGGGATACCGTACGTCTGTACGTACGCTAGCAGGAGCAACTCCCTACTCTTTGGTTTATGGTATTGAGGTTGTACTTCCCATTGAGTTAGCGGTTCCATCTCTCTAGACTATGGTCGAGTGCGAGGTTCCAGAAGCAGAATGGCTAAGCAATCAATTTGAAGAGCTCATGTTGTTTGACGAACGCCGACTGTGGGCTCTCTACCACATCCAAGGGTACCAACAGAGAATTGAATGAGCATTCAACAAGAAGGTGAAACCAAGGGACTTGGCAGAGGGTGACATGGTTCTGAAAGAGATTTGGGCTCCAATTTTTAATCCACGAGGGAAGTTTCGGCCAAACTAGTCTGGGCCATACATTATCAAGACCGTCCTCTCTGGAGGAGCTGCACAGCTTATCGATTTGGATGGAAATGAGTCCTCAACTTTGGTCAACTTGGATTAGCTCAAGCGCTATTATCCCTGAGAGAAGCTCACTGGGCTAAAAATCGCAAGGGCGGGCAGTTCCAGGCAAAAATTAGAGCAAAAGCCTTCTAGGTTGAAAATCCACAAGGGCACCCTAGGCAAAAGTTAAGGCATACAATAAAAGAGCTCACTAGGCTGAAAACCTGAAAGGACGGTACTAGGCAAAATTTAGAGCGTAAAAGGAGAGTGTCAAAACCAGAGCGAACCCTACCTTGAACTATGTTATGACCTAATTCCTTTACAAAAAGGATACGTAGGCAGCCTCACTCTGAGGCCCGGTCACAATCAATCGAAATAAGAATCCAAGTTGTGTGAACTCAAAGCATGGAATCAAAGAGGGGGAGACCCTCCATAACTCGATTTTATTGAGATAACTGCTTCTAGTACATAGGGCTGAGCATAACTATCGAAAATAAAAAGTGCAACATGATAAATAAAGTGGGTCCACAATTTATTTCCTAATCAAGGTGGTGGAGTGGAGTCAGTTTCCTCGAACCCTTGCCCTTGCAGCAATGTCCCTCCTGAGCCAATTCCGGTAGCTTCTGCGTGCCACCACAGACAGATAAGGATGTGCATGAGTGACCTCACGAGTACCCCAGAACTGTTGGTAGTTGCAAAGGACAAAGTGGCGAAAGAGAGGCAAAACAACATTCTCCAAAACCTCCGCAGGCGCCTCCTGCCTCAAACCAAGCTGGCGCTGAGTCCCATAGGGAATGTAGAAGGTAAAGACCTACAAACCAACAAGGATGACCCACTGAGGCCC
The DNA here is from genome assembly GCA_018127125.1 of Rhododendron griersonianum. NCBI lineage: Eukaryota > Viridiplantae > Streptophyta > Magnoliopsida > Ericales > Ericaceae > Rhododendron > Rhododendron griersonianum. The sequence goes on along the minus strand of CM030791.1, from coordinate 24,231,131 downwards.
CATGAAATGTACTGTCATGGGCGGAAGGTCCAACCAAAGGTACCTCCAGGAAATGGTCTCGGCCCCCAGACGCTTGAAGAAGCTGACCCATTCAGAGACATGCCAATCCGCAAACTCAAAGCACCTCAAAGACAGCAGTCGAGCCTCATATGCCCAATTGCCCGGTGGGATGGTCAGCACATTCACCTTGTCACAGAGCCAAATCTACAAAAAAGAGAGAGAGAAAAACAAGTAAGGAACTATAGAAAGCCAAGCCAAGTGTTGAGGTAAAATGAAAATGTGAGAAAAATCCGAAAAAGGAGAGATGAGTGAGAAGCCTACCTGTAGGAGGAGAGGGCTGCCCCCAAAAGTCTTAGTCTCTCCAAATCAAACTTTGCCCAAACCTATCAAGGTCTCAGCCAAAACCATCGGAATCACGTCCTTCCGAGCCTCAATCTGAACGGCATTGCTAACCAATGCTGAGCTAGCATGGCCAATGGAAGGAACCAAGAGATAAGCCGCGAGCAAGCACATGCAAAGGGTCGTCATGCGCCGAGACTAATAAGTCATGTCAGTAAGATAACCAGAGGGAGAGAACATCTCGATAAGCCGCATTGTGTTGAGATAGCCATCGCTAACCAAGTAGCGAGCAGCGCCACCGCTCAATCCGAGAACCACAACCAAGACCTTATAAATGTTCTCACGCACGGGAGGAATGATGACATGCCCCGAGCCAAAGCCACCAAGGTATGCACGGAACTCCTCCACAGTTGGACAAAGCTCTTGTTCACCAAAATGAAACACATGGACCTCCGGATCCCAAAAGCTCGCCGCTGCCTTCAAGAGCTCGGGGCGAAGGTGGATGTTGCAAAGGTACCTCATGGAGTAGAGACCATGAGCCCGAAAGTTGAGCCAATCGACGCCCTCCATGGCAACCGACCAAGGGCGAAGTGAACCGGTGAGGGAAAGAGCCATTTGAAGGAGGGGAGAGTTTTGGAGAGGTGAAGGATGTTTGGGATGAGAAGGATTTGAAGTTGAAGGCCTGAATTTATAGGAGGAATGGAGGGAGCAACTTCAACTTTCAAAGAACCTTGGGCTTCCAAAAGTGCAAATTTTCCATGGGTCTTGCATAGGAAAAGGCTTGGTCATAGCATAGAAGATCAATGTAGACATACATTGGCCCAGAAATGTCATTGCATGGGTTAAACTTCAACCATCGTGCAATTTGTCTTGGGAAGGAGCAAACTGCAGACTGTCAGGAAAATAACCACGTGCGGCATACTGGAGACGTGCACGGCATACTAAAACCCAAAGTTTCAATATGGTGTATCATGCGTGGACCGCACGGCATTTTGAAAATCCGCGGTATTTCATAAAACGAGGCATGGCGTTTCATAACACCGCATGTCGTTTTAATACCTACATTTCTGCAGTTTTTTACAGCAGATGTATGAAATGGATTTGAGGCCTTTTGAGGCATTGCCAACTGCCAAAATACACTCCAACAAGTATTTGGGACTTCAGGGACGTCTTGCTTCAAGTCAACTCTCAAAATTCGAGGTCGTGGTACAAAAAGTCAACAAAACCCTATTCTTAAGTTGATTCGGAGTACCAAATCTCGTTTTGAGCCAATTCAAGTCATTCTTTCAAGTCGTACAAGTCACAATGGTCAAACATGACTTAGTCCAAGTTCCGGTTCGAGTCATTAGTCAAAATTTGAAGTCATCACCTTCAAAAGTCAATATTTCCTTGTTTTCAAGCGTATTCAAAGTACGAGGCTAAACTTTCGAGTCATGAAGATCATTATTATCCTATATGATTGTGATCAAGCTTGTAATAAGATCGTTTGATATAGCATCTGTTCTTCATGGTTTACTCAAATGCTTCTTTCATTTCTCTTCCCTCGTAGATATGTTCCTTATTGTGGGCTATGTGTCAGACTCGCTTTCATGACCAATGGCTAGTTATGCATTTCGGTGTATGTTTTAGCTATTCAATTTTCTTCGTATAGCAAAAATAAAGGAAATTGAATGACAGAAATAATGAAGGAGCAATTTCCATATATAAGCCAAACAGCATCCATGATTAGAAGTACATAGCAAAATGGGGCACGCAGGCCCTATGATCAAAATCCTATTTACTAGGGCACGCAGGCCCTATGATCAAAATCCTATTTACCAGGGCAAACAGGCGCCCTAAAAAGGAAGCACGCAGGCTCCACCAAAAGGCAAAAGCAAAATAAGGAGGCTCAATCCTCATCACCGTCCTCACCCTCCTCCTCATCTTCCTCCCCCTCAGAAGCATCCTCCTCTGCCTCAGAGCTAACGACCTCGTGGACGACTGCCGCTCTAGGCACTAAACTCTCAGAGGTATCCTCCAGGTTGATATCCTCTGGTTCCTCAGTCTCCTCCGAGTCGGCGCTAGGCTCTTCCTCGGTGGGGCGTGAATGTCTCTGTCTTTTTGAGGGTCGCTCCCCCCGAGAGCTAGCGGTAGGAGCCTGTTGCACAGACATGCGGACAGACTTTCGCCGCTGTCCTCGAGAAGCCCCTCCTCTAGCCTACAAAAACATAGCATTCATATAACATTTGCATCATATTCATAGGAAGAAGCAATAAAAGCCAAGTAAGTAGCTCGAATACAAGGGTTTACCATTGTCCCTCTTATGCGAGTCAGTACTGGTGGAGCAAGACCCATGGCATACTGTTGTACTAACTGCTCCAGACCCAGTATGGCCGCCGCTATTTCCCTAGCATACTCCGGAGTCACCTGCACAATAAAAGGGTTAATCAAAATATGCAGCGAAAATAGCTAATATCTGAAGGAATTGAAGCATGTCATACCTCAGCAAAGAACTCCGGAGGCTCGACCGTTGGGCGTGGGACCTCCACCAAGCCAGGGATTCCTTGAGCAGTGACCATGTCCGCTGTCCAAGAAAGTGCAGGCAAAGCAGCCCTGCTCCAACCCGCGCCATCACCACCTCCACCGCTACCTCAGCTGCCTCTTCCTCCATCTCCTCTTCTTCCTCCTCTTCCAACCCTTCCACCTCTACCACCCCTCGCCTACTGCTTCGCCTCCTAGGCGGCACGAATCCCAAAACTCCTCATCAAGTACCAAGCTCAGTACTCCGCATAGTCAGCACCACCTGGAAGAGCGGCTCTAGCTAAGGGGTCTGGCTGTGTGAACCACTCGATCTCCCTCAGCGTGTACTGGCTCGTCCTCTGCACGAGAGGAGGGAGTGGTCCAGCGACCAAGAAAGCGTCCAACCTCAACGAATGACGTGACACCCAGTCGCCCAAGTACCACTGCTAGCCGTAAGGGGACTCCAGAAGCACCCTCCCCCTAGTCACCTCCCTGCTCCGAGTGATGTATGGAATCTCAAAGCGGTCCCAGATATGCCAGTAAACCTGCAATCAAAAGCAAGCGATATCAGCATATTATTCAAGACAGAATGCATGAAAACCATGAATTGAGTAATCAAAGGAGCATTGATACTTGATCAGGGCGTAGCTCGTCCAAGAAGAGGCGATAGGCGTTCAAGTCGCCTTTTCCCTTCTTCACCCCACGGTACTCCTTCGACCAACGAAGAGCCCAGGGAAGTATCACGTCGCTGGGACATGAGGTCCTAGGAGGGTACATGCCTAGCACCTCGTACGTCTAAAGCTTCAAAGTTCAAGGCATGAAGAGTTAGCACAAGATATACAAAAGCAAATGGAAAGCTAACTAGCAATAAGGGAAAAGAGAAGTTTTGAGATATACCTCCCACACCCTCCAGTAACCACCAAGGCTCTTCCCCGCTCCTCAGGATAGAGACCCCATGAAGGCATAGCAGGCTCCCAAGGCTGCACCTCCCCAGTCAAAGTGGGCTATCTCCCCAACGTTCCTCAGCGCCGACAAGAAAGAAAGATGCACTCGGTTGCGCTTGTTAGGAAACAGGGACATGCCGAGTACATACAACAAGAAGCACCGTGCCATCTGCTCCTCCTAGACTCTCCCCACCAGAGGCTCCTTCCAAAAGGTCAAAAGTTGGGCATATTGTGCATCTTCCCTCTCCGTCCTCAGCACATACCCCAGGAGAAGCCTTTGCAAACCAACATCTCTCCCCATCACAGCGTAATAGGGGATAGGGTCACCTCTGACCCTCAGACTAGTAATCGCCGAGAAGTCCAATGGCATCACCATCATCTCACTGAAAGTGAAGTGGAATGAGTTCATCGTATCCCACCACCTCTCAACAAGAGCCCTCACCACCTGGCGATCGTTGCTCACCCTTGTCAACACTCCAACGAACTCTCCAAAGCCCGCCTCCCTCACAATTACCCTCACCGCCTCAAGGAGCCTCTTCCAAAACTTCGGCACATCGGCCGCACCTCCGTAACATGAGATTGTTATTGCCTGTTGTAGTAAAAGACAAGATTCAATAAACAAGTGTGATATTTCAAAGCAGGAAATTGAAAAGCATGGTACATTGTATTGAAATGCAAATATTAAAGTGTACCTCATCTCGCCGCTCGGACAGGTGCTGTTGTGGGTCCCTTAGGACCAAAGTCTCGTCATACATAGGCCTCTCTGGCCTGTAAGCGTCTAGCAGTGAAGGTACCACTGCATGCCGAAGAGGCACATAGGTCGCCTTGTCATAGGCACCTTGGCGGCTCCCAAGGACCGCCGCCGCCTCATCAACTATGGTCCTCCGAGGGACCTCCTCCTCACCCTCCGCCTCGGCCCGTCGCTCGTCTCCTCCTCCGGCCTCAAGCTCAGCCCGAAGCTCCTGCTCCCGGAGCTCAATCAAAGCCTCCGCCAACCCAGGCACACCCTGCAGGGTCGCAGCCAAGTCTGCGATGGTCGCCATCACCAAGAAGTTGCCTAAGCCGACAAGCCGTGACGACCCTGCACCCTCACTGCTACCGGTAAAGATCATCGGCGGCTCTTGCTCCTCCATCGGCTCCTCTTCGACAACCGGGTCCTTCCCCAAGTCAGACCGGGGCTGCCTCAGGGGAGAGGCCTTCATTGCCCTCTCCGAACCACCGCCACCGTGAGTCTCTGTGGCTCTCTCCTCCAAATTACCCACAACCTCCCATTGGCCCATGGTCTCATCCCTGCTCCTTGGTGCCATTGCACCCGAGCTCTCCATAACCCGGTCATCGCCGACCACTCCTCCATCACCACCACTGCTGCCCACCGTGGCAGCCGAGGCCGTGGCCCCCTAGGCCAAGGCCACCGAAATCAAGACCCCCGGGGTCTCCAAAACCTCCTTGATCACCGCGACATTCTCCGGAGGACCCGGAGATGGTGTAACCTCGACCCTTGGTGGTTGATCACCACCGGTGTATCACTATGCTCCATGATCAATGTATACAAGAGAGAGAAATGAGAGAGCCGAGAGAGAGAGAAACCGAGAGGGGAGAGAGTCCGATCAGGAGAAAGAAAGAGTGAACCAAGAGAGAGAGATGATGATCGAGAGAGAGAGAGAGAGAGGGTACCGAGAGAGAAAGAGGAGAGGAGAGGGTGCAAGGTTTTGAATGGTGGGACGTACTATGTACTTCTCACCCCTTATATCCATTGAACCGGTTCGCCTGGGATTAAATCTGGACCGGTTCTGAAGCTTATAACGCCGCACGGCATAACATCATAATACACAGAATTCTTGGAACCTGAATCCTATTCAAAGATGTATTGGAATTCTAACAGGCCATGTGTCTATTAAATATTGCATAACTCGAGGTTTTGGGAAAAGTAGTTTTTTAACCCAGAACACCGTGCGTGTTTCTATGAGGCCGTGCGTGGGTTCGTAACCCCGCACGGCGTTATGCTATTCACAACAGTTCAAATTCCGAAACTAGTTTCTTGGTATTCGAGGCCATGGCACTCTGTTTGATCAACTTCATGCAGAAACAGTGAAAATAATAGAATGGGAAGGAAGCACTCATTTCATTAATAATAAACTGGGGCAACCCCGGGTAGTTCATTACATGCGATAAAAAAAAAAAAAAAAAAGAGAGGCAGAACACAAAGAAAAAAAGAGGGGTTCCTACGGCTTCCTTTTCTTCTTAATCCTCCTTCTTCAGTCGCTCCCGGAGTTGGCGCCGTCAGAGGCGTCATTCGCGTTGTCCAAACGGTCATCAGACCCATTCGGGTTGCCCTTGCTATCCTTGGCCGTGCTCTCGGACTTCTTGTCCTCCGCGAACTCTGGATCGCGTTCGTCGTCCCAAGCGTCGAAGGCTGCGTCCTGAAGGTTGGAAATCGCACAGCGGAGGGTGCGAATGGTGGTGATGAGTCTGGCGATGTGATTGTTGAGACGTTCAATCTCCTTCCGGAAAAAGGCCATCTCGGTCTCCAGAGCATTGACACGCGCGATGAGAGCTATGTTCGCCATTAAACCTGTTCTTTGAAAAGGCAATACAACCTGTTCTTGAAAAAGTGTGAAGAATATGGAGAGTTTTGGAAGAGTTCTAAGGCCTAAGGGTGGTGCACGGAATGAGACACCACCCATCTTTATAAAGGGACGTTCGCCGTCAAAAGGGCATGCCTATATTAATGGGCACCCCTGAACAACCAACTGTTCTCATAAATCGAAGAGTTGCATGGGAAACTGAAAGACCGCGCGGCATCATGTTGCACCGCATGGCATTTTAGGCTCCAAAATTTAAATTATTTAGTGGGTCCATTTGACTCACCCCCCATATCATCCTTGGGAATAACATATTCCGGCCGTTTTGCATTAAAAACTTGATAGAATGTTGTGCCTTGGTCAAAAGGGTTCCTTTTTCTCCTCCGGGACTCGTCAAATTCTCATCCCCTGGGACTCGCCATGTTTTCGTCCTCCGGGACTTACTGAATTCTTGTCCTCCGAGACTCGTCGCATTTTTGCCCTTCGAGGGCTCGTCTCAAACTTCTCCTTTCGAGGGCTCGTCTCAAATTTCATCCTCCGAGACTCGTCGCATTTTCACCCTTCGAGGGCTCGTCTCAAACTTCGCCTTTCGAGGGCTCGTCTCAAATTTCCCCCTTCAAGGGCTCGTCTCAAATTTCGCCTTTCAAGGGCTCGTCTCAAATTTCGCCTTTCGAGGGCTCATCTCAAACTTCGCCTTTCGAGGGCTCATCTCAAATTTTGCCTTTCGAGGGCTCGTCTCAAATTTCGCCCTTCAAAAGGGCTCGTCTCAATTTCACCCTTCAAAAGGGCTTGTCCCATTTTAGTCCCCTTGGGACTCGTCTCGCTACTTGAAGTCGCTTTAGTCCCCTAAGGGCTTGTCTCAAGAGATTTTATGACACTTAGCACTACATGCACTCAATCTTCTCAAGTTTATTGCATGCTTTCGTAATTTGTCCCCTGGGACTCATTTTGCTTGCATCGTCCCAATTGAACTACGTCGGTCTGATCCCCATAAACAGGGTACGTAGGCAGCTCCACGAGCGCAACCACCATTACTATTTGCTTGCACTTTGGTTTTCATACGTTTTGGTCTCCGTTTAAAGACTTTAGAGCAACGGATTGAGATGCCTATTCTTTAAGCTTCACTCATACCAAACAATGGTGTTTGAGTTCTGTTAAAGATGGACTACTGTAGACACCCCAATCTGGACCTCGGAGGTTCTTTAAATGCCCCGATGATGAAATAAAGGAAACATTACCTTTGAGAGCTTGAATGTGGACTCCCTTAGCCCAAAAGCCTTAAAGCCCAAAAAAGCCCAAAAGCCCAGGATTGAGCCTATAATACCGCACGGGACACCTCTACACCGCACGGTGTAATAAATTTGTTACGCCACACGAGGTCATGAGGTACACCGCATGGCATTGTAGGAAAAGTTTTGACTGGCTCAGAAAGCTGTTGGCCATTCTCACTTGAGCCACAGCTAGAAAACGGCTTGGCAGAAAATACACTTCTAGCTGACCTAGAAAGCACCTCCCCCATTTGCATTGATAATCCTTGACTCTTGCCTATAAATACACCTTTCCTCTCAAATGAAAAAGGCTCTTACACTCATTTTCTACCCCAAGGTCTTGAGAAAGTTATCACTAACATTCTCTAGGCATTTCTCTCTCTCTACAAAACTTTCCATCTTTTTCCTTTTCCAAGGCTTAGTACTCCACTAGCTTTGGAAACACAACACTCAAAAGCCCCAAGCCCATACCCATCTATCATCATCCGACCTCACTCACGCTCATTCGTCATCATCCACACTCATCCGAGCTCAACATCGAAGGTAAAAACCAAGTTTCCTTGGGCTAGGCTCTGTCTTGGCCCTTAGGGGACTTTCTACAATCACACTTGCCCCTTTTGGTTAAGTGTTGACTTAAAAATCATTTTTAGAAATCAAAACAGTCACTATGCTGGATCCCCTACACTGTGCGGTATTTTCCTACACTGCACAATGTAGAGGAGTATAACGCACAATCTTTCAATGTTTATTGTTTATTTACTTCGACTGTCTGGATCATATCCACTCATTGTTGGGTCTGTTAATATTACTTGGATGTTGTTGTGGGCATATTTCAGAATGAAGCCATATCTACAAGCCATGTTTATTCTTCCAAAAATAGCTTTGATGATCATTCTAAATGATCAAATGTATCAAAAAGGATTTATAAACTGTTTTACAAACAAGAGAATAACAAGAAAACTGTTTTGGAATCAATGATCTAAAGGTATGGAGTTATTCTGAAATAGGTCTGGAGTTATACCGTATGGTGTTTCGTGGGACATCGTACAATATAACTAATGCATCGTGTGAGGTTCTGAGTAGTATTAACGGGCCTGATAATGAGTTAATACACCGCATGGTTTACCAGAAGACCATGCGAGGTGTCTGGTAAGCCGCACGGGGTTGTGTGTGATCTGTGCAATTTATTAGTAATCTGTTATGTCATTGCTCTTCGCATATCATCCATTTATCATCCCTTTGTACAATAAACACCACGAGCACGTCAATATGATATATTCAATCCCATGTCCCTTTCCCTTACGTGTTTATTAAGAGTTTGATTTTCCAAATGATATTAAAAGTTTCCCCTTTTTGAAAATGTTAAGTAGAGACCGGTTTTAACTGGGCGAATGGGGTGCTTTTTTGACAAAACCTTCTCCGTTCGTAACATTGCTCCCGGACCCAAAATCTCAATGTTTTTGCTAGACCAAAAGCCTTTTTCTCAAACAAACTCTCGGTTTCTCAGATCATTCATATCAAAAATCCGGGTGGCAACTCTCGAGGGCGCGCCGGTCAAGGAGCCCACATCACCACACCCGGGCGCCAGTGTGGCGCCCCTTGCTCATTTTTCGAAGAACCCGAAGGCAAGCACAACGCGTCGCTTAAAGGGAACGCCCTAGCATGTCTCGTTATCATATTTGGATTCATGTCATAAAGATCTAATGGGCTTTTTACGTGCTGGCTGTCAGCTACTTAACGCACAACCCTCCTCCTTTATCCGGGCTTGGGAACGGCTGGAAAATAAAGATAAGGCTCTAAGCACAAACCAGACGGAGTTAACCTGTTCCAAGTGATTCAACAAATTACTAGGAGTCAATTGGTTTTAAGAAATAAAATTTGTATGTTCAGAGATCTGATCTAAAACCGAAGCAGAAACACCATCAGAAGTATCCACATAAACAAATGGAACAGAAGTTTTCCTACCCATCGAGATCCCGTTCCGAACACGAGGGCTAGGGTTTAGCAAGCTATTTGTAGAGTTTAACACCGGAAAATCCGTAGACAGATCTATAAGGAAACCCTAATTAACGAGAAAGACGAAGAAACTAATCGTAGAAATAGTGTGCAAAGCCAAGAAAAAGATCATGACTGAAGCAATCGAGAAAGAAGAGATCGCCCTCCCTGCCAAATCGCTTCAGAGTTTCTCTCTCTAACCCAAATTTCCGATTTTTTTTTTTTAAACTTGAACCTCCGATGCCATTTAATCAAGTATTCGGTGATTGATCGGTATGGAAATTATGAAAGGCACAAAGGTTACGCTAACCTTCATTTTTCTATTTCATATAACTAGATGCAGGGCGGCGTGCAAAGCACACTCGTCATGCATGTTGTGGAGATCCTTTTGCGGTCATTTTTGTGTAATGCCGTAGGCTTCTGCTGCAACTTCTGAAAAGACTGCTGCCTCGATGCTTCCAGTTGCGCTTGTGATCTAGATATTGAATTAGATCCTGCAAATTAGGAAGATTTTATTTAGTAGTGTGTTAGTTGTGCAGGGATGGTGTGGTTTCTGTTTTGAATTACAAATTGCATGAAGGTAGGGGAGAAGGTTTTTTACTTTGTTAGGGAAAAAACCTATACTCTAATAAAACCAGGAAACACTCTTTCTAAAAAATCCACTACCTGGCAGCTCTATGTATTAGAGCTAGAAACGTCGGTAGTCTCAAATCCGTCCCTTCCCCACTCTTTATTGGCACTGGGGTCTTTGTGGTCCAAGATAATAAAACCATCAGTAAGAGTAACGCAAGCATGAGATTTTTTCCCAGTATTTGGAGTCTAACACCCTTGCAATATTCTTGGGATACTTTCTGTGTCCCCCAACGTGTTGTGTCCCCGATTTTCTGAAAATTTGTGTGTTGAGGTATCGGAAAGAAGACATTGCTAAAGGGAAAGCTCTTGGTCCAAATAATATTACTACTCTAATATTCTAAAGCTTAAGGCATTGCGCTAGAAAACAAAAACTGAACTATAATGCTGGCTCCTTTGTTGGGGATTTATGGAGTATTTGGGTCTTGCTTTGTTTTGTTTTTCTGCAGGCTGTGGCTTCTTTGATTGCTGCTCTTTGGTTTTTTGTCTGTCTGTTGCTGTGTGTGTGTCTAATCTGGGCTGTTTTCTTAAGGATTGGTGGTTTTTGAGTTGAGTCTGCTGTTCTCTTTTGTACATTTGGGGGCCTGCTATGTGTCTAACTCTTTCTATTGAGTCTTGTGTCGTGGCTCAGTGGTTCTTCGCATTTATTCAGCTATCACAATAGTTTACATTACAGCTACATATCAAGATCACCAGGTTTGAGTCTATTTTTCTGATGTCTAGATCAGATCAGTACAGAAAACATGGCAAATATCATTAGCCTAGTGTAAATGAGCAAAATGGTTGATTAGCAGTAGATTAAATTCTGAGTTTCCTTATAATAACCAAAAGTCAGTGGTAAAGGAAAACTTGTTGGTCGAAATACTGTTACTCCACTACTTTAATATCCTAAGGCATTGAGCTAGAAAGTAAAAACTTAAGTAGTAGATCTACGAAATGACAAAATGGGACTTTTCCCTATAGAAAGCTTAGTTAGATTAAGAATATAATCCTTGTTCAGTGTTGTTTGTTTTGTTCTATATATGCACACATACACACAGATTTAGTAGCACGGACACTTTGTTGGAGCTCACGTATTGATGTTGGACACTTCTTGGACACCAAGACTCTCCGGACACGTGTCCAACACTTCTCCTAGAGTGTCCTACTGTCCTTTTTTTTTTCCCCAACATTTGGGGTCTAATACCCTTGCAAGACTCTTGGGATACTTTCTGTGTCCCCCAACGTGTTGTGTCTGCATTTTCTGAAAATTTGTGTATTGGGGTGTCGAAGAGAATGAGTTCTTAAAGTTTAGTTAGATTAAGTATATTATTGTTGTTCAGTGCTCTTTGTTTTGTTCTATATCTGCACACACATAGAGATTATATAGCACGGATACTTCGTCGGGCTCACGTATCGGTGTTAGACACTTCTCGGACACCGACACTCTTCGGGCACTCTCCGAATACGTGTCCAACACATTTCCTAGAGTGTCCGGGTTTTTTTCTAAGAGATACCATATGCATGCATTGAATTTATGAGATAATAAAATGCAAACAAATTGATCAAATAAACATGCATACTCTCAAAAGATAGCAAATAGAACAAAACTGATAAGAAACGCAGAAATTTAAAGCATCATTTAAATATAGCAGAGATATATATTTCATATCAAAGTTAATGTACTAATACATGAAAACAATACATGTACAGAAGAAGAGAAGAATACATGTACCAGGAAGCCAGAGTATTGAAGATTACTGAACAGAAGTTCAATTACTGAAGAGTTGGCCGGTGTAGTAGCAGATCAGATTCACAGCTTTGATGCAGATGAAAAGCTGAGTGTTTGAGACAGATTCTTTTGTGCAAGGAGTGACATGACTGTAGGATTCTAAAAGTGAAGAGGTGGAGTTAGAAAATGTAGAATTAACTGGTAGATGAAAAACGTGGCAAAGGTTAAGGAGCTACATGGTTAAGGTAGAGTAAGAAAGTTGTATTGCTCAAGAGACAAACGTACAAAGTGGGGAAATCAGAACTTATTGCTCAAGAGCTAAAGCTTGAAAGTGGAGGCTTTAAGGGGTGCAATCAAAAAGTGGCAAATGGCAAGCTTTTGTAAAGAAGAAATCAAAATATGTTTTGTCTTTAATTATGTATTTTTTTGGCGTGATGTTTTGATCTGATCTAAGGTGGGTTTAAGTTATTTTTAATGGTATTCTATGGTAATTAGGCTAGAGATTTGTATTCTCTTCATTAAAATGTATCAATGTTATTAGAGAGAGAGATTAGCAATAATGTTTGGTACACATTGAAAATAGGCATAAGGAAATAGAATGCTCACAGTACCTTAGTATTGTGCAAGGTAATCTGTACCATGAACCAAGCTCTTTGCAAGAGAAGTGAACCTCAATTTTACGCAATAATAAGTAGTATAGCATTTGCATTGATCAAACTACACATTGAAATCGGATTAAAAAAAAACTACACATTGAAATTTCAAAACACTGCCCACAATGAAGAAACAAAATATTGGGGAGGGAAGACCAAATTGGCACAGGGCAGAGTTAAATAGTTATGGGTTAAGATTTTATTGCCAGATCAATGGTCCATCAAACTTTGGAGGGACAGATACATCTGCAAAGCCCGGCTAGTACTTAATCTATACCCTTGCTCCAATGTTCAAGTATCCGACAATCTGCATAGGTACTTCGCAAAGTTAGATAAGTTCACATATATAGGACTCAACGAACACATGACAGTAGCATGTATAGAGATGCTGCATCAAGATAAAAACACACTGCATCATCTGAATTTTCTGACTACAGATGAACCATCTTCGGATTTTCTTACAACAATATCATCTAAGGAAGGAAATTGTTAAGTGTTAACGATATGAGGGCATTACAGGCAACAGATACACGTGAAGTTCAAGCTGCAAAATAGATCCCACTATTTGTTTTTGCACATCAAGATTTAGGCATCAGAGAAATCAATGTTCAGAGTGCCTTACTACAGGTGCAACGTAGTTACTACTACAAATTCACAAAACAAAGAACCATAATCAATTTTAAAAACCAGCCCAGAATCCTTAAAATAACAAATCAGAGAATAAAAAATGAGAAGAAATCAAAAGACATAGCACACATGCAACACAAATAGAATAGAAAAAAGAAAGGAAACTTTGTGGAACTTTGTATTCTATTCTGCTACTTTCTTTCAACTTTGTGGAAGTTGATTCAATGCGGCTTCTTTCTTCTTTTTCCCCTCCAACTGACTCATTTTTTGTGGACTTCAGTATCAATTATTGTAAATTCTAGATGAGAAGGGGATTATCAAAGCACACAGAACACATGCAACACAAATAGAATAGAAAAAAGAAAGGAAACTTTGTAGACCTTTGTATTCTATTCTGCTACTTTCTTTCAACTTTGTGGAAGTTGATTCAATGCGGCAAAACGCAAAACACTGCATGGTATAAAATACCCAAAGCCTTCATGAAATGAGGAAACGATACATGCAACATAAATACAATACAAAAAAGAATTGTAAAATGGAAAACTCCTACTCTAAATAACTCTACTCACACAAATCAAACACAGAAACCTGCAATTTTTGACCTAGGGTTTAAGATTTGATGGTGGAATTGTCCAGCCGGAGCTTATGGCTGATGGGCGAGATAAGCATCGTCAGTAATGAAGAAGCTATGGCCATCAATGGCTGATGGCCAAGAGAAGACCAGCGTCTCTCTCTCTCTGTTTTCCTCTAAACCCGAGGAAGAAAAGAAGAGTGGGAAGCGGAAGAAAAGAAAAAGGAGGAAGCGGAGATAACAAAGTGATATCGTTAAAAAGACGAAATTACCCTGCGCCAAGAAATCAGTGGCTTCCCAATCAAGGGGCAAAATCATCCAAATTGGGAAAATTTGTCTAGCGATTGAATTGGAAAACTGATTCTTCTGTTCTGCTACTTTCTTTCAACTTTGTGGAAGTTGATTCAATGCGGCAAAACGCAAAACACTGCATGGTATAAAATACCCAAAGCCTTCATGAAATGAGGAAACGATACATGCAACATAAATACAATACAAAAAAGAATTGTAAAATGGAAAACTCCTACTCTAAATAACTCTACTCACACAAATCAAACACAGAAACCTGCAATTTTTGACCTAGGGTTTAAGATTTGATGGTGGAATTGTCCAGCCGGAGCTTATGGCTGATGGGCGAGATAAGCATCGTCAGTAATGAAGAAGCTATGGCCATCAATGGCTGATGGCCAAGAGAAGACCAGCGTCTCTCTCTCTCTGTTTTCCTCTAAACCCGAGGAAGAAAAGAAGAGTGGGAAGCGGAAGAAAAGAAAAAGGAGGAAGCGGAGATAACAAAGTGATATCGTTAAAAAGACGAAATTACCCTGCGCCAAGAAATCAGTGGCTTCCCAATCAAGGGGCAAAATCATCCAAATTGGGAAAATTTGTCTAGCGATTGAATTGGAAAACTGATTCTTCTGTTCTGCTACTTTCTTTCAACTTTGTGGAAGTTGATTCAATGCGGCAAAACGCAAAACACTGCATGGTATAAAATACCCAAAGCCTTCATGAAATGAGGAAACGATACATGCAACATAAATACAATACAAAAAAGAATTGTAAAATGGAAAACTCCTACTCTAAATAACTCTACTCACACAAATCAAACACAGAAACCTGCAATTTCTGACCTAGGGTTTAAGATTTGATGGTGGAATTGTCCAGCCGGAGCTTATGGCTGATGGGCGAGATAAGCGTCGTCAGTAATGAAGAAGCTATGGCCATCAATGGCTGATGGCCAAGAGAAGACCAGCGTCTCTCTCTCTCTGTTTTCCTCTAAACCCGAGGAAGAAAAGAAGAGTGGGAAGCGGAAGAAAAGAAAAAGGAGGAAGCGGAGATAACAAAGTGATATCGTTAAAAAGACGAAATTACCCTGCGCCAAGAAATCAGTGGCTTCCCAATCAAGGGGCAAAATCATCCAAATTGGGAAAATTTGTCTAGCGATTGAATTGGAAAACTGATTCTTCTTATAGAGAGTTAGGATAGCTTTGTGTATCCATATCGTCGGATCATCCATTGTAGTAGTTTTTTATTTCCATGGCCAAGGATTATTAATTTGGAAAGAGTTAATATTCTTCAAAATGAGTACCGAAAGAGCGTTAGTGGAGTGCCTACATCTACCTTACAAGTAATATTAAATCTCTGAACCCATCAATTATTTCCGCACACCTAATCCTAAAGGAGCATTTTCAAACAACGGTCCTTCTCAAATACGCCCAGTGGGCGGACGATAAAGCAAAAAAATAAGCGCCATGAATTAAGTGAACAACCACGAGTCACTCTTTCCTTGTCTTCAGCTTTTATACCTCTGTATTGTTCTGTCATCCTCTTCAAAAATGACAATTTTAACCTTCTCTTTTTTGATACCGTAACGCCCCGATTTTTCGGGAGCAATATAAAATAATTTTTTAAGAAAATTTTGCTAAATAAATATAATTTTCCAAAATAACAGTTTAGCTATTACAATCTCAAGATAGATTTACTGATTTAAAATACATTAACTTCAGAGCCAACTCTAGGCTTGATACGGATCCCGAGCATATTCGATCTCCGTTCCTGATATTCTTTCCGTGTCGAACTGCACCATCATTGAATCATCTCCATTGAATCCTGTGCCCTCTGGCAAATTGATCGCCGAAGCAATCGATTTACCAAGATACAGACGTATCCGTGAGTGATAAATCATCCAGTAGAATAATCCAACCCAACCACCCCTCTTACTTTACAGCTAGCAAGCAACATGATAATAATAATGCGAAGAAGTAAAACAGAGATTTTTCACATAAACCAGTTTATTACTATCCATTACCTTATGTGAAATCTAAGATCTCATCCACGAGATCTTTCCTCCCCAACCGCTAGCCATGCCATGTCCCATGAGATCACTTCCTTTTGTTGTCGCAAATACACCTAAGTTATGTACCGAGTGTGCATCCCAATAACTACAACAAATGGTAAGCTTATCATGCCATGACATAACTAGGGTTCGCCTATCTTATGTACCACTTCACAATCATCACAATCCTCACTGGACTCCCACCAGTTCCAATTCATCACTGGGCTTACTTTGCCAGTTTCAAATCATCATTCATCACTGGGCTTACTTTGCTAGTTTCAAATCATCACACCCAACTCATCATATCTCAAAATCACACCTGCAGGCAATCTAAAACCAAAACTTTCCAATTCATCCATTATCTAGCATCGTCTAGGTGAATTCTATTCGCATACCACCTCATGTCTCTAAGGTCCAATCTAGCATATAAATCAAGAGTTTGAACAATATACAAATAATCGAAGAATAATTGAAATAAACAATGATCGTAGAAATCACATAATTTTTTTATGAAAGGGGCATTGCCCTTAGTCTTGTATGGCCAATAAGTTAATCTTTATAAAAAAAAAAAAAAAAAAAGGGTCTAGACTTGTATTAGTATCTTTGTAAAATACTTTCTTTTAATACAAATATGATAGATAAGGGTCAAATAATACTTTACATGACACTATCATTTTTTTATTTATTTTTATTTACAAAACCCATTTTAACATTTAAGTTGCAGAAATAAAAGTAGAACTATTATCACTATCGAGGGCTTTTAACTTACAGATAAAACGTTTAATAAAATATAGGAGTATTAAAAGAAATGCTTTTGTTGCTAAAACATATACTTTGGTAAAGTCAAAGGCTTAATCATGATTTAGCAATAACTGGAAATTTCCTATATGGGCCGAAACACTACACTAAAATAGATGAAGGGAAAAACTGTAATTCATTCATCTTCTTTACCAAAATTGAACGTCCATGAACAGTGCATTTACAGGGGATGAGTTTCGCACAGGGTTTTGTAGAATCGACACACGGGTTCAGGGACGGATTTAGGCGGGGGCATGTGGGGGCACGTGTCCCCACTCCCCCGCGTACCCCCGCTCGAGATTAAAATAATTTTGTTATATTTTTGTATATTTTGGCATAATTATGAAATTGTGCTAATATATAAATATGCATATTTGCATATGCATATATCTCAAAAATACACATATAGAATTAGTTTTATGCTTAAATTTCATCATATGATGGATTTATATTTGTTGCTTTACGAGCTATTTGTTTATTTGGAGCTATTCTTTCTTTATTTTCTTTATTTTCAACCGTCTGGTAGAAATATATTAAAATAAAATTATTAACAAAACTAGTTTGATCATTCTAAAACTTGCCGATGTTCATTTAAAAAACTTGGAAAATTTTATCTGAGATTTTTGTGTTCATTTTTACCTAATTTAACTAAAAGTACGCGTTATAAACTTTTGTAGCTAGTAATGCATTGCCTTAATTTTGTACGATCTTACTGTGGTTGAAAAAAAAAAGTTAACTTTCGTCATGATGATTAACAAAGTGCCCCATTAGTAGAGGTGTCAAACGGGTCGTGCCGTGCCGTGCCGTTTGTCAATCGTGCCGTGCCGTGCCGGCCCGTTTACTTAAATCGTGTCGTGCCGTGCCGGCCTGTTTCCTCAAATCGTGTCGTGTCGTGCCAGCCCGTTTGCCAATCGTGTCGTGTCGTGCCGGCCCGTTTGCCAATCGTGTCGTGTCGTGTCGTGCCGGCCCATTTTCTTAATCGTGTCGTGTCGTGCCGACCCGTTTTCTTAAATCGTGTCGTGTCGTGCCGTTTTCAATCATGTCAAGACGTGCCTGCCCGTTTACTGAATCGGGTTGGGTCGGACCGTGCCGTTTTAAGTCGTGCCTGGCACATCGCCAACCAATTTTCATCCGAACATGCCAAAGTAGTTGAAAACTGCCCTTTTTTTTTTTTTGGTTTTACAAGAAAGGCAAGAACTTCCTACAATGTTTGTTAGTTTGTTAATGGGGATCAGGAGAGTTTAGATGAACTAGGAACAAGGCAACAAGCACTCATCAACTTGAGTTAGCTTGCAAGTTGAACCCTTATATACCGCTTGGCCATCTATTTGTCGTCGAGCAATTAAATGGTTGGTTCTTTATATTTACAGACTTCTAATTTCATTTCTTAATCAAATGGTTTAATTTGAGTAGAGAGTCCAATTAGACTCTTCAATTTTGTTCTTTCTATGTGCACATGCAACATTAAGAGTTTGAGACCAATGTAGCCCATGCATAAATAGCAACTTTGCCTTCTATCTCAGGCCATCTGGTTTTGAGCAGCCTTTGGGAAGTAACAGAGAGTTCAATCCCGTAGTTGTAAGGGACGAAACGGCTGGCTAGATAAGGTTTATAACAGGCCAAAGAACTAAACAGGCTGGGTACTCTGGGTAGACAACGAGAAGGGCGAGAACAAAGTAGCAAAAGCATGGGTGACGCCACTAGTAAAAGAAAAACAGAACTTGTCAAGTTCCATTAAGAATGCCCACAAAAAGCATAAACTTATAAGTCATAATATTGCAACCAACCTAATTCAGAACTGCAAAACATTGTTCACACTCGGTTCAAAGCCAAGTGCTCCAAACTACAAACTCAAAATCACCAAAGTTTCTCAAAGGAACCATAAGTCTCAAAATGGACTAGGGCCAGGTAGCTGAAAACATCAACACATCAAGGAAAACCATCTCATAGGGAACTAACAATTATCCAGACTTCAAAATCAAATGCAGACTATGCAGTTTCCTTCAAAACCAAGACCTCTAAGCCACAATAGATGGCTTAGAAGCAGCAGAGAGCCTCGACCTTTTCTTGGCTAAGCTCTCACTTCACTTTTCCCTTTGTTCCTTCAACCTGCTAGCGAGGAGCTTCTGGTACTCTGCTGCCTCAGTCTTGGCTTTTGCAATTCTCCTCTTCTTCTCTGCAATCTTAGCTCGCTTCCTCTGTAAAGTCAACGGGGTAACCAATCTCTATATCTTGGGAGCTTTGCTAATCTTCTTCCCTGCAAAACAAGAAGGGCAAGAAGAAATGTCAATACAACTGCTGAACTAAACATAGCTGTTTTCAATATTTGATTTGAAAAAGATCAAAATTCTCAACTTAAGATGCTTGCCAGGAACAATTTCGACAGGAAGCATAATCCAAATTCCTAAAGCGAGCATTTATGCTGTATTTGGATCAGGGATTTAGGCAAGGAAAGGGAAGAAAAAAGTAAAAGGATATAGAACTCGCTAGATCCTTCAACTTTTCTATTTTATTTTTCCTTACCCAAATGTTTATCAAGTACAGCCAACAGCAGTAAACACAAAACAGCTGTAATTGACCCTTGGGTCTCAATTCTAGAACACCACCACCTCCACCTATACAACCCAGCTCTTGATAAAAAGACAGATGCAGAAACTATAGGTCTTGAATTGATTAAACACAAACAAACTTAGAAGCTGAAAGGCATACCAGCCTTGTTTGTGAATGTTCTGCGGTAGGTATTGACGTACTTCCGAACATCATCCTCCTTGGAAAGGTTGAAGAGTTTACGGATTTTAGATGCCCTCTTCGGACCCCTCATTCTCGGTTTCTCCATATCAGTCAACCCTGGAAGGTCATTCTCACCTTTCTTCACGATAACCAAGTTCAAAACAGAAAGGTCGGGGCTGACAATGCAACCATGCACAGACTTTCTCCTCCTCTCTCCATTGCGCCTTCCGTATCCACGGAAGCAAGGTGTCCCTGCCCAACCAGAATAAAAACGTTCAAGATCAGCATATCTTGGAGAGACAAACGACAGTAGCCTTTTATGCTACATGGACTCTTCCAACTGTATCAAGCACCCATGTTGGACACTCAACTCCCATATAAAGGTAAAGATTGTTGATCGGCATGTTTAGTCAGAATCTTACAAGCTTAAAGTAAATAACAGAGAAAAGTACACCCACCTCTGTGAAGCAAGAGACGGACACGACCAGGAGTTAACACTCCCTGTTTCATTGGGAACCCTTGCTTGTCACAGCCTCCCATAATCTTGAACACATAACCCTTAAATTCCTACGGAACAAAGATGAAAGATGTTTTAAAGTAAATAACAGAGCTCCTACCAGAATTAGCAGATTTAACGGGTGTGAAAGAGTGGCATATACATACATCACCAAGGGCATCTCCGGAGACCTCCTGCGAGATCCTCTTATCATAAAATACCCGCCTACATACAAAGATCAAACAAAATGAGGAAAGTAAGAAAGTCACCTACAAAACACTTCAAAAGTACACAGAGAACATGCCAAAGAAGTTCTTTGCCACACACATGAACCTCATATCTATTTCATAAAGAGTGTGTAGCAAGAGCTTAACAGGAAATGGTTTTCCAGATCAGTCAACTATATCCTTCTTTTGAAGTACCCAAAACATGCCAAAGAAGTTCTTTGCCATACACATGAACCTCATATCTATTTCATAAAGAGAGTGTGTAGCAAGAGCTTAACAGGAAATGGTTTCTCAGATCAGTCAACTATATCCTTATTGTGAAGTACCCAGTACCCATTGTCAGAGAGCGGTTCACAACTTCAAACTCACACAAACTGCTACTGCACACAAAGGTCAAGGAGAATAGCACTTGGTGATGAAAAGTTAAATATGATCAGTAGTAGATAAAAAAGAAGTTGCCCCACCCAATTCACTTAACATCTGTAATTAGGGCCATAATTGAGCCCAATGAACATCGGCATTATGCAAACAAGTTTGGGTCTTTCTGAATCAACAATGCAAACTCCCAAGAGTGTCAATACACAAGTCAATTTTACCACAGTAAAATTCCATCACAGATTCCTAGAACATGCAGATAATGGTGAAGGGCCTAGAGTTTGGGGTGTCAACACATGTAAACAAACCAAAGGAACATTATCGCCCAAATGATATTCTTAATTAAGGAAATACCTCAAAACTGAACAAGAACATTATCCGATCCTTCTCTCTTTCGAGACCCGATTTCATTATTGAAAGCACTATATATTCTAGAAATTCTCTTTCCCATCATCGTGGCCTGTGAACCTAAGAAACAATTTTGTGATGCAAGCAGACCAATCTTCTTACTAAAAAAAATCTTCACATGCGAGAAACTAAAGCCTCCAATCTGACCAGTGTGTAAAATTCATTACAACAACCTACATAAATCCAACATCTTCACAAGCGATTGATTCCACCTTGTCAACTAGTTTGGTTACACCACAATCTTATGACTCTAAAATGTTGGAAAGAATATATAAAACTTATATGCCGAAAGAACGCTACTAGAAATGAAAAAAAATAAAAAACAGTAACAGCGCTGACAAACAAATCTAGAAAGGGCCCGATTGGAACACACATACACACACACCTGCTGTATGCCTGCATCTTTAACACAAACACACACACACCTGCACTTTTTTGAATTAAAAACCTGGCAAAAACCCCCAATCTTTGAACCAACAACCGACTAAAAACTGCACAACAGGAAAGCAGCTTAAAATTGCCCCAAAAACACATGCCAAAGTAGTTGAAAACTGCCCAAAAACACAATCAGAACTGGAAAGGGCCCGATTGGAACACACACACACACCCATAAACCTGGTAAAAATTGCAGTTTTGCAACACCCAACAGCAGCACCAGAAGAAGCAGCAGACACACACACACGCACACGCGCCTAACAGACTGGAGGGGCTAGGCCGCCACCTCAACTCAGCAAACAGAATATGCGAGGGGTTATGCCACCACCTCGGCTAAGCAATGCAATCAAATAAAACTAACTATACTAACTAAAAACAAACTCAATATTTAGCCTGGCTTCGTTACACCTCAGGTTTGGCATAAAACCAGGTTAGAGGTATCCACCAAGCTAAATATGAGCTACTAACACATAAACTACTAAACTACTACTACAAGAAAGAAGCGGGATACTTACAGCGGTTGTGCTATCTACAACAAACGATTTTTGCGCATGAGGCTTGGCAAAATTGATTAGGTATTCACATTCATCCTTGGCTGAGCTTTGGTTCAATTGTTTAAACCAAAAACCAAACACACACACACACACACACACCTGGTGGAACTAACACACACATGACACACCTGCACTTTTTTGAACCAAAAACCTGCCAAAACCCTCCAAACTTTGAACAAATCACACACACCCACACACTGACACACACAGTTGTTCAAACAGCAGCAGCACACAAAGTCATTTCTGCTCAATTTTTGCTCAGTTTCTGCTCAGTCCAATAACAAATGAAAACTTGAAGTATAAGACCAATTTGGCTCAGATTATATCATCATAGCCACACTAAACACCAATTAGCCTCATAGCCACACACCTGGTGGAACTAACACACACATGACACACCTGCACTTTTTTGAACCAAAAACCTGCCAAAACCCTCCAAACTTTGAAAGACACCCACACCCACACACTGACACACAGTTGTTCAAACAGCAGCAGCACACAAAGTCATTTCTGCTCAATTTTTGCTCAGTTTCTGCTCAGTCCAATAACAAATGAAAACTTGAAGTGTAAGACAAATTTGGCTCAGATTATATCATCATAGCTACACTAAACACCAATTAGGCTCAGATTACATCATCATAGCCACACACTTAACACCAATTTGGCTCAGATTATATCATCATAGCCACACTTAACACCAATTTGGCTCAGATTATATCATCATAGCCACACACTTAACACCAATTTGGCTCAGATTATGTCATCATAGCCACACTAAACACCAAATGCTCAGATCAGATTATATCATCATAGCACACACTCAAATATATAAAGAATAGCACCTGAATGCGGCAGCATTAAGTTGCCATTTAAGGCCTTCATAAGTTGCCAGCATCATCATGGCCACACTAAACACCAATGGCTCAGATT
This sequence comes from Rhododendron griersonianum, assembly GCA_018127125.1. Classification (NCBI taxonomy): domain Eukaryota; kingdom Viridiplantae; phylum Streptophyta; class Magnoliopsida; order Ericales; family Ericaceae; genus Rhododendron; species Rhododendron griersonianum. Next base: position 24,208,027 of record CM030791.1, on the reverse strand, counting down.
ATATCATCATAGCACACACTCAAATATATAAAGAATAGCACCTGGGGATGCGGCAACATTAAGTTGCCATTTAAGGCCTTCAAAAGTTACCAGCATCTGTAGACACCTCCCAAACGAGGCATCGCCATACAGATTGATCACATTGTGTTTGCTCGATTGGTTGCTCATTCATAAACCAAAATCATGGACATTCCCATGGCTAGGAACGTCGCCACATGATAATGGCTATCATCAAATAGAGTCGCCACCCAGTTTATAAAAACTGGGAAAATAGATAGAGATTCTGGATTCGGGAGCCAAAAGTACAGTAAGGGGAAGGTGTTAGGCACCCCTCTCTGCCCAGTCGTGAGACTGGCCCATAATCATTCAACATAAGACGTATAGATGCTTTGTCTAATCCTAACACATAGTCTGTTTAATTATTCCTTTAAACAGTAAGTGAAGTGAGCCAGTGCGATAAACGAGCATGCATCAGAAAGCAGATAAGCAACAAAATGTCCCAGGGAAATGGATCTCGCGGCCGGTGAATGGATCTCACGGCCGAGGGATCCTCCTGGTTTTATTTATCGGCCGAGGGATCAAAGCCCCGGTCGATGTTCTTCCTCACACCAGACAGAAAAGCTTAGCGGATAATTTAAATGCTACGGTTAGCCATAAATGCAATAAGTAAAACAAACCAGAGGCCGTTGGGCCTCACCACCTTGATCCCTCAGTTGCTTGAATGCCTCGGATTTGAATGTGATTGATTGATTGCTTGATCGAGAACCCTAGGGTTAGGGTTTGAACTTCGGGGTTTGATCGCCGGATTGACGGCTGCCTTCGGAAGGTTAGGGCTTTTGGAGTATGGGATTGAGGGAGTATTTGTGCAGAGCTTCGTGGTTTGAGAGAGTGTGTAAGTATCTCAATTTCTGTGTGTTAATTCGGAACCCAAAGGCCCCTTTATATAGGCATAGGGATGAATCACTCCGGCCAATCAAATCACGAGATGGCAATTGCAATTGCAATGCATCTCAAACTCTACGTCGTGATCTCCGAACGTAGCCCGAACGCATCGGAAAGGTAGTGTAGTTGGATCAAACCAAACGTCTAACAGAACGTTCGAGAGTCTGGAAAAAGGTCGATCTGGCGGCCGAGTAATGGATGTTGCGGCCGTGTAATGGATGTCTCGGCCGAAGGATAGATCTTGCGGCCGAGGGATTGATCTCTCAGGGAGATTTTGCTAGCAACAGGTTGCTCGGGCGAGGGATTGATGTTATGGCCGTGGGATCGATGTTACGGCCGTCAGATGGATTTTCCTAGGCTTCTGTATTTCTGTCTGAAAGGCTGTATGGCTTTGAATTGGGTCCTCTAAGTGGTCAAAGTTCTCACCGAAAGTCCTAAGGTCCTCAAGGAAGCAATCAGCAATCACTGTATCCATTTCATCATCGGGATTGTCCCAAGGTGGGACTTGAAATAATCGTTAGGCCAAATTGGGGTGTCTACAGATGCCCCTCTTTGACTGAACTCAGACGGATCGCGAGACATGTTTGAGTAAGAGTCAAAGCTGTAAAAAGCAACTCAATTTGGTCCAACCACTATTCCAAGGGGTTTTTAAAAAAGGTTTTGTTATGGTCGGGCCGGGAGGCTGCCTACGTATTCCACAAGGGAAATTCAGACCAATCGTAGTTCGGGCAATAAAGAAAAGTAAAAAGTTTGGAGGGTTAGGGACAGAAGACGTACCTTAGGGCTTAAAAAGCCGTAGTGTGACGTACCTAGACTGAGCCAGGGTTTTGGCGGAAGATAGTTGAAGGAGCGCGGGGCTACCTGGGGAGTTTTTGCGGAGAGCTTCCTTAGTTATTTTAGGGTAGATCAGTACACTGCAGGTGCATTTGCTTTTCTTGATCATCCTTACTTTGACTGAAAGGAGCTCGGTAGAGTAGCCTATCCTTGCAAATGAGCTGGAAGGAATTGATGTAGTGGGGTGGAATCCAGACCATCTGCTGGGGATGAATTGGACGCCGGTTTGTTTTTGAGATGTAGGGGAGGTGCAGGGCCAGTAGCTGGAGCACGGAGCTTTGGCGATGAGGGGACCGAGGCACGGAGCCGGTTGTAGTCATGAGGCGAGAGCCTGGGGAGTGATGGAGTCGAGGCGTGGAGCCTGTTGCAATCTTAAGGCGAAGGCCTGAGGGGATTGGATTGATAAGACCGAAGCGCGGAGCTGGTGCTGATCATAAGGCGAGAGCCTGAAGTGACTGATAGGACCGAAGCACGGAGCTGGTGTTGATCATAAGGCGAGAGCCTGAGGTGACTGATAGGACCGAAGCACGGAGCTGGTGTTGATCATAAGGTGAGAGCCTGAGGTGACTGATAGGACAGAAGCACAGAGCTGGTGTTGATCATAAGGCGAGAGCCTGAAGTGATTAGATTTGAGGCGTGGAGCCTGAGTTGTCGGAGCTTAGAGCTTGACGTGATATGAACCGAAGCATAGAGCTGGTTGCATTCTGATGGTCTGTGCACGGAGCTTTCTCATCATAGGTGTTGACGCGGAGCCAATGGATCGAGGCGTTGGGCCGATCAATAAAACCGAGGCATAGAGCCGGTTGATTGCAGGGTTGACCTGTTTCATGAGGGATATGCAGAGTGTATATGTGCAATGCTTTGTTTGTTAGATGTGAACAGATACGATGATGCAGACTCGATGTGATAAATGCAAATGTGCACGGGCCCGTGCGTGTGTGTTTGTTTTAAGCTTAGAGCTTCTATCAAGTTCCGGACTTGAGCATTCAGAGCGTAGAGCTCGAGCATTCGGACGGCAGAATCCGAGCATTCAAAGTACAGGCTTTGAGCATGCAGTGGTTGGGCATCCAAGCGTAGAGCTTGAGCATTCAAGTATATGACTTGAGCATCCAGTACACAGTGGTTGGGCATCCAAGCGTAGAGCTTGAGCATTCAAAAATGTTAGATTTTTGAGCATTCAGGCGTAGAGCCTGAGAATAGATGTCTTGATTGTTGGGGCGGCTTAGAGCCTGTTGCTTGTTTACGGCTTCGAGCCAGTTGAGATAATGGGCTTGGAGCCGCTGAGTTGTAGAGCCTGTCGATAATGGGCTTTGAGCCGCTGAGATTGATTATTACGGCTTCGAGCCAGTTGAGATGATGAACACAGGCTTCGAGCCTATTAAGAACTTGATTGTGTACGGCTTCGAGCCAGTTGAGACAATGGGCTTAGAGCCGCTGAGTTGGTTGTTACGGCTTCGAGCCAGTTGAGATAGTGGGCTTAGAGCCGCTGAGATGAGTGATAGCGAGCATAGAGCTGCTGTATGAGTTGATGTGAGTGACCATAGGCACGGAGCCGTTGAGATAGTTGGGTGCGGGCGTTGAACCACTGAGTAGCGAGCTTGGAGCTGCTGAGATGATTGGTACGGGCATAGAGCCGTCGAGAAGGTAGGCGGGGAGCCTGTGTGGAGCTGCTGGGATGATAGGCGAGAGGCCTGTGGAGCCGCCGATTTGACAGGTGCAGAGCCATTGAGGTAAGCGTTGGATTGCTTTGATAGTGATGAGCTCGGAGCTTGTTGTAGCAGATGGAGCTATGGAGCTGTAGGGTTGCTGGTAACAGCTGAGTGGTAGCGAGCTTGGAGCTGCTGAGCTTACGATATTAGGCGATGCGCTGAGATGATGGGCGTGGCGCCAATTGAATAGCTTGATAGCGAGCTTAGAGTTGCTGAAGTGGTGATGGTGCAAGAAGCACGGTATTGCTGAGATGATAAGCTTGGAGCCGTTGAAATGATGGGCTTGGAGCCGTTGAATAGAGTTGCTAAGATGATTACAGGCGTAGAACCTGTGTTGAGCGATGGCAAACTTGAAGCTGCGGAGTTTGAAGCAAGGAGCATGGTGTTGCTGATAGTAAGCATAGGGCTGTTGAGATAATGAGCTCGGGGCTTGGTTGCAGAGTTGTTGAATGGACACGGAGCTGCTAAGTGATCATGATGGTGAGCATAGGGCCGCTGAGTGAGCTTCAGAGCTGCTGATAGTGAGCCTAAAGCTGCTGGGCGCTAGCGAGTATGGGCATAGAGCCGCTGAAGCTGTTGGATATGGAGATGTTGGGATAGCTTGCTGAGTGACTTAAGTATGGAGCTATTGAGCACGGGGTGCTGCTGAGGCGGGGGAGCCATTGACTGGCTTTGATAGTAGCGAGCATGTAGCTGTTGAGTGACTTGATGGGGATGAATAGCAGAGTCGTCGAGTGTCTTGATTGCTGTAGGCGTGAACATGGAGTTGCTGGGTGACGATGAGCATAGAGCTTGGTGATTGCTGTCGTACTTCCGGAGTACAGTAACTGGGGTGTAGAATCTGAAGGATCTTTTGGGTTTTGCGAGCAAGAGTTCACAGTCTATAATCCTCAAAGGTCAAGTGACCAGTAGTTGCGAACTTGCTGCTTCAGAGAGAGCTCCGAAAAAGTCCCGAAGCGGGTCCAACATTGATGCTTGAGATTCCTCATGTTCGCGATTGCCTCCAAGGCTATATTTCACTTGCTCGGGATTGCCCCCAAGGCTAGATTGCGTGCATTTGGTAACCCCTGCAAGGCTTTTGTCATTGCTTGATTCTTCTTAAGCTTGGGAATGCTCCCAAGGCTAATTTCCTCATGCTCGGAATGATCTTGAGTCTTAGACTGAGTACTTCTGGCAGACATTTGACAGCCTATGCAAGGCTTTTGATTTATTCTGACGCTGGTGCTTGATATCATGCACGCTCAGGAATGCTCCCAAGGCTGGATTTTATTATAAGTTCTATTGGCCATGGGCCCAGAATACCACGAATGCTTTGTTGGTGCCTGGATTCAAATCGATTGCCTTTGAAAGAGGAGATTTTGAAGAAGGATGCAGCAGCTGCGAGGTTGATTTATCGGGCGTGGGAACGCCAGGAGTCAGAGGATTGATTCTACGTGCTTGGGGTGCCCTTAAGGCTAGTTTCCACATGCTTGGGATGACTCCCAAGGCTGGTTCTGAGTATGCTCGGGATTGCCCCTAAGGCTAGTTCTTGACCATATTCCACTTTGACTTTGTTGACCCAAAGTGCCATAAGGTTTGTTAAATGCTTCGGCCAATAATGACTTCAGAGATTTCCATTGCCTCCATTAACGGGGTGCCTTCTGGAGGCTGAATGCTTTCTAGAAGCTGGCTATACAAACGCTTTCTGGAAGCTAGCAACATAAACGCCTTCTGGAGGGCTTTATCAACACGGATGCCCTTTTTGGAGGATAGATGCCTTCTGAAGGGCCGGAGTGTGCAAGCTTTATACAGGTGCTTTTTCTTGTTGGCTGTTCACTTAATGTATTAAGTGGAAGCCGCAGGATTGTTTCGCTGGCCTGGAAGTGGTGAGGCTACTTAACCTCAAGATGTGAGCTCGGGGCAGCTAAAGTAAGCACTGCACTGTTAAGAAGGAACCTGCTATACGGCGAGGCCTGAGTGTAGAGTTGCTCGGAGTTCTTGAAAAGCCAGATAAGGCCGCGAATACGACAAGGCACGTGTATGGTGCTACTGAAGAGCAAGTGTGAGGCTTCTGATTTTATGAAGGCAGAGCTGCTAAGATGGAGATGAAAGCGCGAAGCAAGGAGCTATGGAGATGTGAAGTGCGAAGCCACTTTAATGCTGTTGGCATGGTGTCATTTGTAGAGTTTGCTGGGGCTGTCTTTCAGCTTCTTTGACTTGGCTCTGTCGGTCATAGATACCAAGCTCGGTATGGTCGGTTTCAAGGACCGAAATCTAGGAGAATCCTGCAATCCACATTTGAATGGTTTAAAAAACAGCAATGGATAAGAAAACAACAAGCAACAGGCTTGGAGTCGACCACGGGCCAAAGTCCTTTTATGCTGACTGCTAAGGGCAGGACCACCACACTTAAAGAACCCTAGTTCAAGAGCTTGAACGATTGCGGGTAACATGGTTTGCAACGCGACATATATGCATTTGAGTAAAAAAGAAATGCAAGCCCCCTGTTTAGGCTATGAATGCTTGATCCTAGCTCAAATGTGCATGATGACAATGATCTAATTGCCCCTAGCATAGAAACATGCGATGTAAACAGCAATGAATGTGAGTGCAATGTTTCTCTTTCTGTTTGGCAGAGATCTTGGCATGCCCCTGATAATGCTGTGTGACAGCATTTCCACAAAAGAGTTGAGGTGTTCTCCCAGGATATGACGCTTCTTAGGCTGAGCTTTTTGAAGGCCGAGTGTGTTGGCAGGGAGGTAGATTTTACAGTGCGTCCCTTTGTTGCTCTTTTACTCCTCGCATAGAGATGATGGCCATGATGCCTTGATGATTCTGCCTTGTTTGATCATAAGAAACACCTCATATTTGGAGTTAGCTTGTGCAATCACGACAAGAGGTTAGTGCAAAAGACAGGGTGATAGCGATATGCATGCAAATTCGCAATGTATTCTGGACATCTCAACTTTTGCGTATTTGATCAAATGCTTCCCCTTGATTTGGGGAGACCAATAATGACTTATTTACTAGCCAGGTGTTTGAAAGACCGCAATGCCTTAGCGGCACTATTGAAAACATTGTTTGGTCAAGGGACCATATTGCTACACTCCTCATGAAATGAGAGACCCATATTATTTCCTCAGAGATTTGCAAAAAGTGACTGTGCTTGTATTTGCTGTGTCAAGATTGTTTGAGATAAGATCAATTTTGAAAGTTTTTCCTTAAGGATTTCAAAATCATATAATTTCATCTATATGTTCCACACTCACATCATTCAATCATCAAAGGACGCAGAATTATTTTGCAAACCCATGTCCTTAGCCAATTAGGTGAGTTTGTTGCTTCGAGCTTGATCTGACTGACTTAAGTTGGATTGATAAGCGCCTATTGAGACCCATATGAGAGAAGTGCATAAAGGGGAACATAGCCATGTCCCTTGTCCCACGTTACTCTCCACGTTGTGTGATTTGCTAAGAAGATGCAAATTCCAAGATTCTTGCCCTTCGTGTTAAGTCCCACATTGGTGATGCCCCTAGTGTTTAGGACCTTGCTACTAAGTCGTGTTCCCCAATCTGAGAGGACTTTGTTACAGACCATAATGTAGGCTTGGGATTTTGGGTTGAGAAAGAAGCGGATGTAAAGGCTCAAACCTAATTTCTACTCACGCTTGGGTTTAAAAAGCTAGCAGCCATCTTCAACATTTTTATCAACTCTTGTTGTCTCTTGTCTCACTTTGTGTGAAAGAGTTGGTTTCTTCGAAAATGTCCTTTGTATGTATTGGAAGAAATGTTTCCTTCAAAGTGCCCCTTGTATGACGGGGTGCTCATTGATTTTTCTTTCATCTCTCCTTGTATTTTTTTGTGTTTGCCCTAGTGTAGGGGATGGCTGCCTAGCAGGCTTTTCAAAGGAATTATCCAGAGGCTCAACATGGCTAGCAAGGGATAAGTGTTTGGGATAGGGAATGAATGCCTTTCTTCATTTTGAAACACACAACAGAGCGACAGAGGTCCTAACCAAGAGATTAGGGGTTAAGTGGATTTTCTAAGATTGAGGACAATCCTTTGAGACTCATAGTAGATGCATGGAGACATGGCTGATTTCTCACTTTGTTCGTGCTCTAACTTTTGCCTAGACCGCCCTTGCGGGTTTTCAATCTAGCGAGCTCATATTTTTTTTTTTCTTTTCATTTTCCTCTCTTCTTTTTTTTTCATACTCTTCATCTTCAACAGCATGATTTGCTTACAGGTGATCTCTGGAGGGTGCAAAAATGTTTCAACTCCTTCTTAGCTCAACAAAAATGACGTGGGTCATGACTTTGAAAAACTTATTTCATGCTTTTGACAATTCAAGTGATTATGATGTGTTCCAAAAGATGCCAGAAGATTACTTTGAAACCCTTGTGAATTGTTTTCAACGTTCGACGTTATCATGAGTATTCTTATGGCAGCAAACTAGCACAGGAGGAAACATTTTCAAAATTGTGGCCGACCAAAAGGTGCCTACGTATCCCAACAGAGAATCAGGCCATTCGTAGTTCATGTCCGAGGAGATTTGAATTTAAGATCCACATTTCATGCTGAGTGTGACAATTGGCCAGAAACCATGGTGAGCAAAATGATATCAACTTTTCAAGAGAAGCAAAACATGGGCCAAAATGGCGGCGAAAGTTAGCTAGGTAGGATTTCCACGAAAGGATTGTTTTAAAATCTAAGTCAAGACGTGATGGGCATGGCTACCATTGCTCAAAACTTGGTTGGATTAAAACTTCAATTTTTTTGTCAGCGATTGCCATCACGTCTGAGATCAAACTCCAAGTCTAAGGGAAGGAGAAACCTAATCATGCTCAAGTTGAGATATCCAAAACTGATTGTCCATGCGGCGCATTTTCTAATATGCAAACTGCCCTTAGTGGTGGTGCAACCAAATGACATGCGATGAACAGAGAAAGGAAATGAGGGGGATGGACTCCTCTTTTGGTTTGGCCCCTGCATAGCTAGAAAGAGGCAATCAAAATGATATGTATATATAGCACCACAGCTACTGACACAGGTTATGGATGAATCATGCATTGCAATTCGTTTGTATGCATGAGTTGATCGGATACTATAGATAGCCAGCCATTTTTGATATGGATGATTCTTAAAACTTGTTGCTGCCACTTAAGATCCCGCTTCCAAGCCAATTCATATTATGAGACAAACCGAAAAGGTTGAGCATATGACAACAACAAAAAGTAGACTCGGGGTCCATCGCTGTGCTAGCAGCTATTTGAATGTTTCAGAAAAACTTGTCATTTGAGGATTAGACTAGGCATTGCAAGAAGTTTTGAAAATTCTTTCAATTCTTGGTTAGGGAAGATTCTTTCTCAAAACGTGATTGAGGTAATTGAAATCTACTTGATTATTTGCTAGCACATTGACAAACTCCTAAATCTTACCGGCTTGTTACGGTAAGCATGCTCAAAATTTTGAATTTTGAAAGATGGGTTGCTAGGCCGATTTGAAAATAGGAACCAAAGTCCTACACTTGTCATGCTGAATCATCCATGGAGAAATAAGTATTGCAAGTCCTATCCATAGTATCCTTGACTTTGCATATAATCATCCATAATCTGCTCTACTACTTTACACTCCCTCTTTCCTTTAGCCTTGCAAGGCAAAGATTGCTAGAGCAGCCCCTAGTTCAATTGCTAGCGGGGCAGCCAATGTTTGATTTCGTTCTAGAAATCCATGCTTTGTGGTGCTTTAAGTAAAGCGGGAATGTTAAGTAAGCAATGATGCTTTCAACTTACCAAAGATGTACCTTGCAGGCAATGCTATGCCTTAGTGCTTAGCTATGAAGACTTAGAGTTAGGGTTCTTAGTTCATGCCCCAACCCTTCTGCACAGAAAGTGATATTACAACAACATATACAAGGTGTGAGGAAGAACTTTTGCAAGTAAAATGCAAGTAGGCTCCTAGCCTGTAGGTTCCTGTCTTAGTTTGATAAGTTCTATGGCTTTCTAGAACATGCAAGGTTTTGGTAGTCTCAGGGTGCTCCGTCGTCGAAGGGCACCAATCCTCTCTCCAGCCCATCATAGGCGGTGATTGGGTGATTCCCCTTTTGATATACCACTAGGTACGAGTGACTGTGGAGTTTGCTGGAACCCCCAACATAGCCCGTGTCATGCCGGGATATCAGGTGAACTCAACGGGTTGCCCGCTCGATGCATATGATAAATGAATTAAACAAGGCATGTATTAGTCTTATGTTGAACTTTCTGGTTATGGCTCTCATATCCCCAGCAGAGTCGCCAAAAACTGTAGACACCTCCCAAACGGGGCATCGCCATACAGATTGATCACATTGTGTTTGCTCGATTGGTTGCTCATTCATAAACCAAAATCATGGACATTCCCATGGCTAGGAACGTCGCCACATGATAATGGCTATCATCAAATAGAGTCGCCACCCAGTTTATAAAAACTGGGAAAATAGATAGAGATTCTGGATTCGGGAGCCAAAAGTACAGTAAGGGGAAGGTGTTAGGCACCCCTCTCTGCCCAGTCGTGAGACTGGCCCATAATCATTCAACATAAGACGTATAGATGCTTTGTCTAATCCTAACACATAGTCTGTTTAATTATTCCTTTAAACAGTAAGCAAAGTGAGCCAGTGCGATAATTGAAGCATGCATCAGAAAGCAGGAAACAAACAAAATGTCCCAGGGAGATGGATCTCGCGGCCGGTGAATGGATCTCACGGCCGAGGGATCCTCCTGGTTTTATTTATCGGCCGAGGGATCAAAGCCCCGGTCGATGTTCTTCCTCACACCAGACAGAAAAGCTTAGCGGATAATTTAAATGCTACGGTTAGCCATAAATGCAATAAGTAAAACAAACCAGAGGCCGTTGGGCCTCACCACCTTGATCCCTCAGTTGCTTGAATGCCTCGGATTTGAATGTGATTGATTGATTGCTTGATCGAGAACCCTAGGGTTAGGGTTTGAACTTCGGGGTTTGATCGCCGGATTGACGGCTGCCTTCGGAAGGTTAGTGCTTTTGGAGTATGGGATTGAGGGAGTATTTGTGCAGAGATTCGTGGTTTGAGAGAGTGTGTAAGTATCTCAATTTCTGTGTGATAATTCGGAACCCAAAGGCCCCTTTATATAGGCATAGGGATGACTCACTCCGGCCAATCAAATCACGAGATGGCAATTGCAATTGCAATGCATCTCAAACTCTACGTCGTGATCTCCGAACGTAGCCCGAACGCATCGGAAAGGTAGTGTAGTTGGATCAAACCAAACGTCTGACAGAACGTTCGAGAGTCTGGAAAAAGGTCGATCTGGCGGCCGAGTAATGGATGTTGCGGCCGTGTAATGGATGTCTCGGCCGAAGGATAGATCTTGCGGCCGAGGGATTGATCTCTCAGGGAGATTTTGCTGGCAACAGGTTGCTCGGGCGAGGGATTGATGTTATGGCCGTGGGATCGATGTTACGGCCGTCAGATGGATTTTCCTAGGCTTCTGTATTTCTGTCTGAAAGGCTGTATGGCTTTGAATTGGGTCCTCTAAGTGGTCAAAGTTCTCACCGAAAGTCCTAAGGTCCTCAAGGAAGCAATCAGCAATCACTGTATCCATTTCATCATCGGGATTGTCCCAAGGTGGGACTTGAAATAATCGTTAGGCCAAATTGGGGTGTCTACAGCATCAGCAATGCATCTCCCCCTAATCAGCATCTATATCTGAGTCCGAAAAATAATCTCTGAATTCTTCTCTAGGATGACATTTTTGAATTCCAAGACGTTCATCCTCCCAATCTTTTAAGCATATAAGACAGTCCAAAATGTCGGGAGCTAGTCTGCTCCTCCTCTCATCCAACACTCTATTACCTGTACTAAAAGCATATTCGGAAGCCACTGAAGACACAGGTGGTGTTAGTAAATCACGTGCCATGATAGAAAGAATGGGAAATGTCTTTTCAGTTTTTTTCCACCAAGCTAAGATATCAAATGATTGTAAGTCCTCAGTGGTAACTAAATTTATCTCTAAATATTGAGTAAGTTCAGATCGTGAACAAGTTTCACTACTACCTGGCCCTGAAATCAGAAACCAAGATGGGTCATTGTCATTGTTACTTGTAGAACATGGGTCATTAATACTTGAAGAACATGGAGCAGCAGCAGCAACAGTATTGCATGCAAATTTAGACTCATATGAAGCATATATAGAAGTCAACAGTGCAGTGACAGTAGAAGTAGAAGGTAATGTAATCCCTAAATTCTCACCAATCCCTTTTAAGAGCTTTTCTAAACCCTTTAACTTAATCCTTGGGTCCATGGCAGAAGCTACAATAAATATTGTTGGCATGTTCTCGAAATATTTGTTGAATTTATCATCCATAGACTTACAAGCAACTACAAAATTTGGTTTCGTTCTATGACTTTTAAGAGTGTGACTCATATTATACAAGTGATTAAGCACAAGACAAGTAGTAGGATAACGAACACCTGAGCAAGCTAAGGTGGCAGCATAAAAATTTTTCAAAAAGTTCATAAACTCAAAAGCAATATTCCAATCAGCTCGAGTTAAACCACCATCAGTACGCATATACTTGGAATTAACATAAGAAGAAATTACATCAGTGTGATTCCTACAAGATTTTAACATAAGAAATGTTGAATTCCAACGAGTTTTCACATCAGTTTTGATTTTTTTTGGTTTAACATTGTAACTTACACACAATCCTTCAAATTCTTGCTGCCTAGCTGGGGAAGTAGCAATATAAAGAATAGCATCTCTAATTTTTTCTATTTGTGGTCCTATAGGTTTCAAACCATCAGACACAACTAAGTTAATGATATGGCATACACATCGCACATGAAAAACTGTCCAGCATGAGAAATAGTCAAATTCTGTTTGAACAAATCAATTGAACTGGTATTAGCAGAATGGTTATCAAAAGTAATACTGAAAACTTTATCAACAATTTCAAACTCCCTAAAAACACCCATTATACATTAAAAAATGTTCATAGCATTATGAGGATACTCCATTAAACGAAAAGCAATAATTTTTTTATTCAAAATCCAATTGGAGTCTATATAATGAGCTGTCACAGAAATGTAACCAAGATCATTTCGACCACTCCACATATCAGAAGTAAAAGAGACTAAACTACCAAGTGCTGCAATTTCACTTATCAAAATTTTTCTAACTTCAATAAAAGCTTTCAAAGAATCACTTCTGGTTGTGTTTCTAGAAACTTTCGAAAAAAGAGGTTGAAGATAATGTTTGACAAAATATTCAAATCTAATATCATCACCAAAAGTAAATGGTTATTCTGCTGCAACTACGTAACGGGCCAGTCCCTCTCTCATACTAGATTGAGAATATACGAAATTCGACATACCACCTACGGTATCAATACCACCAGATTCACCACTGTCTTGGCCAACTACGGTATGTTTAAATTTTTTATGTTTGTTTTGTAAATGTCGTTCAATATGCCCTATGCCGCCATTACTTGAGCAGGTATAAGTATTTGGACAATAATTACATACAGCTCTAGGTCCTAGATCGATTCCCTGTGCATTTATAAAGTTCTTAACTATGGTAGAATGTGTCCATACCCAAGAGCGACGCCTTGTTCCAGCAGACTGGGCCGATAGGCTACGGCCTGTTACGCCTATAGGAGTAGAAGCTGCTGCAATGATTGAAGCAGCTTCACCTACAGACTCCCTTCCCAGGCTTCCCGGTGGTGGAGTTTGCCCATCATCATCCGAGTTAGGGTTTAAACGCTCATTGTCAAAATGAAGGTCTTCAGGATCCATCTCCTACAAAAAACTGAAAATAAAACAGAGAAAATTAGTACAGTAGAATATTAGTTAATAACATCTAAATAAGTTAATAATGACTGACTCAGTTACCAATTTTCATTTCAAAGTTGATAATTTCTTGTTACTAATTTCTGAAATTAGTAACAAAAGCCCTAATTTCTTGTTACTAATTTCAGATACTAGTAACAACTAACAAACGCCCTAATTTCGTAACCCTAATTTCAGAAATTAGTAACAATTAACAAAAGCCCTAATTTTGTAACCCTAATTTCAAAAATTAGTAACAATTAACAAAAGCCCTAATTTCTTGTTACTAATTTCAGATATTAGTAACAAACGCCCTAATTTCGTAACCCTAATTTCAGAAATTAGTAACAATTAACAAAATCCCTAATTTCGTAACCCTAATTTCAGACATTAGTAACAATTAACAAAAGCCCTAATTTCATAACCCTAATTTCAAAAACCAGGTCAAAACCCTAATTTCAGAAACCCTAATTACAGTAGTCAGTAGATAACGATAAGTGGAGACTGGAGAGGGAAGTGATAGAGGTACCTGTGAGAGAGAGAGATACGGTGACTAGTGAGTGAGTCAGACCAGTCGGTGAGCAGAGGTCCTGAGGTGATGAGAGAGTCGGACTGTCGGAGAGACAGAGACGTTGAGAGAGTGAGATGATGCTGCTCACTGACTCACTGAGTTCAGATCTGATCTCTTCACGACTTCACTTGTGATGGTCACCGACTAACCGTCGCACGGTCGCACTGAGTCACCGAGTCACCGTTTGAAAGTAGAGAGACTGAGAGAGAGAGAGAGGAGAGCAGCGAGATAGAGAGAGGTATGACCAGTGAGTCAGAGAGAGAGAGAGTGAGAGAGGTGAATCAATCGGTGAGAGAGGTGATTCAGGTGAAGAATCGATATATAGTTCGATAACTTCGATCAGAATCCGAACGTTGGCTCATCAGAGGAGAGGACCAGAGAGAGGACAGAGAGACGTTGAGGGAGTCTGAGATTGAGAGTTCGACTGTTCGAGTGTTCGAGAGAGATCTGAGAATGAGATATCTGCTAGGGCAGCATCTCATTCCTTTTATATGATCTGTGTGATCATGTGCATGCGAGACACCATAATCCATATGCACCAGCTTATCAAAAATTCTCGTAGAGTCCTATAATGCATCACTCGAGGGCTGCCTGAGCTGTTTTTTTAAAATCGGAACCGTCTATCTTTTATGTGGGAGAGATTATATCATTCCTGCCAAAAATGAAGTAAATTGGTTATCGTTATATACTTGATTGTTTATAACGTTCATTTTCCTATTAATGAATCTACGTGCCGATGAAGTAGTTTTAAAAACCCGATAGACCCAAAAATTGGTGAGAGTCATTAAAACACAGAGAATAACAAAATGAACGGTATGGATCGTCATATTTGCTTTGTGATCGTGTGGCTAACGTACGTTATACTATAGCAGAATACCTTGGTTCATAACCAATCAAGTTCGATGTATAGATTTGAAAGGTAGCTACAATTTTTTTTTTTCTGAATGTTCGATCTAAACTGTTACGATTTAACGTCTTATCAAATTTATCATTCTCACCTGAATAGGTGATAATCGAATGTCGGAAACCACATCATCGAAACACATTCGGTGCTTCCAGAGGCATTAAAGTCCTATAATGCATTACTTGAGGGTCGCCCAAGCTATTTTTTAAAAATCGAAACCATCTAACTTTTATGTGGGAGGGATTACATCATTCATGCCAATAATCAAGTACAATGCTTATCGCTACATACTTGATCGGACGTAAACAAAATTCAATCAAACAATGAATTAACATGCCGATGAAAGAGCTTTCAAAATCCGACGCACCAAAACATAGGATCCCATGATTAAAACACTAAGCATAACAAAATGAACGCATTGAATGGTATTGATCGTCGTGATTGCGTTGCGATTGTGTGGTTACTGCTTAATGGCCTCGTTTTTATATAATAGAGCTACATATTATATACTAATTTTTCAAATCTATGACACAAGTTAATTGGTGGCATAGTGGTTTGTTTGTGTATGAAAGAACTTAAGGTTCTGGGTTCAAGTCCTATTCTAGCCAACCCCTTTTTATTTATTTATTTTCCTTATTTACTATGTATTTTTTTTCTTTTTTGTTTGACACATTTTTTCTTATTTCTCGTTAGATTTGGCCCATTTGGGGTATAAAATATATGACTCTTGCACATTTCATTTCGTATTAAATTACTCTTGCACCATAAATATTTTGATAAGTTTTTTTTTAATTTTACTTTTTATCTTGTAATGTTAAATTTACAAACCAAATGTCCAAAGCCTATTTTACTAACAAAAACAAAACAAATATTTTTTACCGAATAAAAATTGATAATTTTTTAAAAGTAAAAAAATGATTTTTTAAAAACATGATTTTTTTAAGAATTTTTATTTAAATTAAATATCTTAGTTGTTTACCTTTTTTTAAAGGTAAACAAATATTTTTTACCGAATAGAAATTGTTTAATTTTTTTTTAAATTTAAAAAAAAACCATTTGGCTTATTTAAATTTTTTTTGTTTTTCCGTGCCTCGTGCCGTGCCCTTTCGTGCAGGGTCGTGCCCGTGCCATGCCAGGCCAAGACCGTGCCTGTGACGTGCCGTGCCTCCTCGTGCCCGTGCCCGTGCCGTGCCGGCACGGCCCATTTGACACCTCTACCCATTAGTCTAAATTCCTGGATCCGTCACTGCACGGGTTCAATTCTTTTCACTTCTAAACATCAAAATTAACATATTAGAACATTAATATAGGAGAGAGAAGGATTATAAAACCTCAGTTTTCGGCCGAAAACGTGGGTAATGATTTCCGACGGTTTCGGACTCACGGAAAAGATTACAGCGGCTGGGAACTTCAAGGACTGTTCTGGGTGAGTGGGGGATGGGCCGGTGATGCCGAGGAACATTCTAGGAGGTGCGTAGCTCGGTTTGGCGATGGGTATGAGGCAAAATCCGAGAAAACCACTAGTTTCCTCCATGAACGGAATTTCTAAGTTTTCTTTTTTATTTTGTGTTCTGAATTTTGGAGAGGGAGAAAGGTATTTATAGAGAAGGGTGGAGTGGGGATCAAGGAGGGAGAGAGGGGTGGTGGGCAAGAAATGGATAGGGGGAATGGTTTCCTTGGGGTGAAAGGAGGAGAATTAATGGAGAGAGAAAGAGAGACACGGCTGGGAGAGGGAGAGGGAGAGGGAGAGAGCCGAAATTTTTTGATAAGGGGGGAGGGGGGGGAAATACTATGGTGTATGTGGCACACTACACACCTATAAGGAATTTTGATAATTCGATTTAAACCAATATAGAGTTCAATCTATAATTAATTAACTAACTTTATAAAGAAATAATTTTTGTATAAAATTATAATTTAACTTATTAAAATTTTTGGATTATAACATACGGGAAAAAAAATGTATTGTCGAATACTAGTCAGTTTAATATAAATCTTTAATCGAAAAAATAAAAAATAAAAAATAAAAGGCAAAAATTAGGGTCGTTACAGCTACGGAGTAATTTTTAAGGCAAAAAAAAATTCTCTACAATGGCAACCCCCGCCCCCTTTTCCCCTCTCTCTCTGCCCACAATTATGGCTAGGGGTGAGCATGGTTCGGATTGGTTCGATTTTACAATAAACCAAGAACCAAATCAATACTTACGGATTATGAATTCGGAGAACCAAACGAACCCATAAAAGGCATAGAACCAAACCAATCCAAACCATAAAATACGGTTCAATTTCGGTTTTAAATTGCTAAGAGAGAGAGAGAGAGATAGTATAATAAAAGTTTCTTGAGATAAGGTTGAATTGCTGTCCCGATTTGCTAAGGTTGAAATTTGGCAGCAACAAAATGTGTCCTGGCATTATAAATTCCCCAAAAAAAAACTGTAAAATAGAGACAAAACTTACATTCAAATCTCACCAATTCTTCTTCGAGGCGAAAATGAAAATGGGAGGTGGGTTAAAATGGATAGTAGTGGAAAGTAAAGTAGAAATGTAGAAGAGAGTGGTTGTATGCAGGGACGGATTCAAGAATATAGTCTAGTGAGGCACCTGTTAATCATAATAGAGAAATTTCATTTTTTTTAATAAACTACAGTAAGATCGTACAAAATTAAGGCATACATTACTAACTACAAAAGTTTATAACGTATACTTTAAGTTAAATTTGGTAAAAATGAGCACAAAATCTCAGACAAAATTTTAAAGTATATTTTAAGTGAACATCGACAAGTTTTAGAATGATCGAGCTAGTTTTGTTAATGATTTTATTTTGAAATATTTCTCCCAGACGGTTAAAAATAAAGATAATCTAGAAAGAATGGCTCAAAATAGACAAATAGCTCATAAAGCAACAAATATATATGTATCATATGAAGAAATTCAGGCATAAAACTAATTTTATATGTGTATTTTTTAGATATATGCAAGTGTGTATATTTATATATTAGCACACTTTTATAATTATGCTAATTTATACAAAAAACAAAAAATATTTTAATTTCGAGTGGGGACACGCGTTCGAGTGGGGGCACGTGCCCCCACGTGACCCCCTTTGGAGAGAAAATCGCCAACCACATTTAAAATTGGTGCCTTTTTAGTATTGTATTTGTTATTAGTTGAAAAAGAGAGGGTTAAAATTATCTACTTAGTTAAGCATCTTTTTCTCTGAACTAGTCGGATAACTTTTTTAGAAAAGTTAATAAATTGGGCCCACTAATCCTTCGCCAGGCCGTAGAGATTAGCATTTGACTTCAAACAAAATCAACTTGCAAAGCAAACGATATTTTGAAGATATAACCTCTAAAATTGTCTTTCAGGTGTGACCTGATACACTCACTCTAAGTGGCAAATCCATTTTTTCGGAAGTAAGGGTTGTTGTGCAATAAGGTGCATAGTAAGTACATCTTAGCTGTCCGTCTGTGTTTTGAACGGTCCAGATTTAAATAAAACTTTTCCGAGGAAGAGGGAATTTTTTATTTAAATCTGGACCGTCCAAAACATAAACGGATAGCTAAGATTGCACACAGCACCTGTTGTGAAAAGTTTTACTTAAATCTAGACCATACAAAACACAAACAAATGGCTGAGATGGACACAGCAAGCCCCCCTCTTCCGTTTTAATGAAAGTCAACTATCCAACTCATTTTAATTCCATTGCATATAGGCAAGGATGCATGCACTATGAGGCACGTGGGCACGTGCCCCCACTCAATTTAGTTTTTTTTTAAAGAAAAATCAATCAAGAAATGAATTATGAGAGCTTTAGAATCAAAAATTAATATGATCCTTTAAGATAAAATGATCAAAAAAATTAGATCTTCGCACCGGTTCAAACGGATTAAAAATTAAAGCTGTGGACACCTCCCCGAAGAGGCATCGCCACACAAATATCCTCACCACATGTTTCCTCTTTGTGAACCAAAATCATGGATACTGTAACGACCCTGATTTTTGGTCAGTGAAAATTTCGTTAAAAATTTGAATTTTATTTTAATTACTTGGACTTCTTTTAAAATTCCTTTTTAATACCCAAAAATCCGTCGTTACTAAAATCTAGACTAGATTTCTTCACTCCAAGCAATAAGATCATTTTCTAAAGACAAGTGTGTTGGACTATTCCCTTAAATCATCGAGCTTAAGCCTAGGTTAGATTCTTGACTAGAAATCCTACTTAGCGAGCCTAGTTAGCTTCTAACCTAATCCTCAGAGATAATCTAATTAAACTCTTGATCTTCCTCGAACCATTGGAACCTTTTGAACCTCTTGAACCCTAAGTAGAACCCTTTGACCAAAAGTCAGCCGTTGACCCTTGTCCTTTGGTCCATAGTTGTTAGTAGAATTATTATCCATTGGATAATAGGACTAGTACTATTATATTATAGTTAAATCAATGACTAGAATCCCATGGGATTCTCCCATTAAAGAATTGGAAGAGTTTCTAATATAATATTGGGTCCTAGGATTCTCTGAGTACAAATATTGTATTATAAGAGACATGTGTCAAATCGGAGCTTTATAATATAAAATTTTGATTAGATATCTACCCAAATCATCTAGTACATACCTAAATATTATAATAGGACATGAGTACACCTACTCCTATATAATATAAAGATAGGACACATGCGTTCATTTCATTGTTTAATAGGAAAATCCTTGTCCTTTCAAAACCCATTAGTTTATTAGAACCTTGTACTTCAATATCTTATTAGGTAGATATGTACTTATATAAATATACATAGGTAGTACAAGGGAGAGAGAGGGAGAGAGGGAGAGAGAGAAGGCCGGGAGAGGGAGAGGAGAGAAAGAGATAGGGGAGAGAGAGAGAAAGATATGGAGTACAATCTTGGTCTTTCTTCTACCAAACTCCATTGTATATTCATCCTAAGTACAAGTACTTGTGAAAGAAGTGAGATATGGAAAATATGGAGAGATTGGAAGTACAAGATTGTCTTACAACCTTACAAACCAAATCCTTACTCTTTCTCAAGTCAAACACCAACCCCTTTGTCCTTCCATGCTTAGGTGTCCCTTGTACCATGAGAGAGAGAGAGAGAGAAAGAGGCCGAGAGAGAGATGAGAGGGAGAGAGAGAGAAGGCCGGATGAGAGGGAGAGAGAGAGTGTGATGTGTGTGCATGTGTACTCACTAACCTAGTCATAGTCCTTTGGCCAACTTCTTGCATCACCAAAGGACAACCAAATCTAGGGTTTCTTACTCAATCCAATCTTCTAAGTACTAGACTAGACCAAAACCCCAATAGAATAACCTAGATTTGTCATAGATTGGAAGAAAGTACAAGAAAAATCTTTGTAATCTTTCCACCTTTGTACTTTAGTACATTGTACCATAGAGAGAGAGGAGAGAAAGAGAGAGAGATTGCCGAGAGAGGGAGAGGAGAGAGAGCCGAGAGAGATGGGGGAGATAGGAGAAAGAGAGAGAAAGATATGTTGTACTTCCATTGGACTTTCTCCTACCAATTCTTAGTTAGATATATATGTAAGTACATGTACTAGTGTAAGAAGAAAGATAGGAAGATATGAGGTAGATTTAAGTACAAGATTTCCTTACAAGATGTCTTACAACAAATCTTATACTTCCACCAAATCCTTACTCTTTCTAGTCCATCACCAACCTTGTCCTTCCATACTTAGATATATATATATATATATATGCTTATGTATTTTGTACCAAGAGAGAGAGAGAGAGAGGCTGAGAGAGACAGAGAGAGGGAGAGGGAAGCCGAGAGATAGGGAGAGAGGGAGAGTGTGATGTGTGTGTAAGTGTACTCATCCAAATCTAGTCCAATCTTTGGCCAATCTTCCTACATCATCTTGTACCACCAAAATCTAGTCTTTCTTGCTCTTGTACACCTAATTAAGGACAACTAAATCTAATTTCTTAATCTTTAAAAGGACTAGATTGGACTAAAACCCCATAGAATAACATAAACCTTGTCCTAGTTTGGAAGAAGAAGATCTATGTGATGTCATATCTTGTCGTGGCTAGATTTGGAAGCAAAAATCCATTGGATTTGGAGAGAGAGAGGGCCAGCCATGAGGGAGAGGGAGAGGCCATCCATTTGCCTATAAATAGGACCCCATGTCTTCATTCAACTCACACCTCTTCCAACCTCCAACTTCTCTCTAGAAAGTTTAGTGTTCTTAGTTGTTCTTGCTTAGTTCTTAGCTTGTTCTTGAAGTTCTTCCTTAGTTCTTCAAGAAACTCTTCTAGTGCCGCCACTAAACCACCACACAACCACCCTACCGATCCAAAAGTTCTAGTAGTACTAGTCAAGACTTAGTTTCGAGAGAAACCTTTCTCTTTCGAAGCTATCAAAGCTCACCGTAAGACGTTACTCCGTCCAACCACCAACGTACTTCCTTTCCTCCGTAATCATCACTACCGCTAAGAAGAACGATAGGATTTTCCTATACCTCCTATACTCTAAGTATAGCGTATTGTATGCGTATTTTGAAATGATTGTAGACTATTCTAAACCTTCGAATCCTAAGTATACGTAGAATCTCCATCGACACTATTCTGATATATGCATTGCAAACCAATAAACATATGCTCTTTTGAACTTATGAAAGAAAGAATAAATATCGAAAGATAATGTTCGTAGCTTAGCTTTAAGTAGGATATTCCTACATCCCTATCCTAGGTATACGTAGATTTCCTAGGTATACGTAGATTTCCTTATCTACTTTCCTTAAGCATGACTAGAAATGTGTATAAGTTGTTATTTTGGATAACCATGGCATGATTAGCATAACGTTAGAATCACTCAATAAACAAATGTTGTTTCAAACTTTTCAAAAAGGAAGTATGATTTTGGATTAAGCTGAAGTATTTGTATTTTGATCTTAAGATGGTGATGAGCATGACTACATGTTTACTTGTATTACTTGTGGTTGTTGATTAAAGCATAAGTGATTTATCACTCCAAAGGCGTCCGTACATGTGGCGTTATGCTTAAATGTGATTGAGCATGATTATGTGATAATATGAGCATGATAGTGAATATAGAGTTGGATGATCTTGCTAGTTTAGTTTCAAGATTTCTATGATTACATGAAAGTCTTACCGCAGAGTCTATGCATGAGAACGAGACACGTAAACCGAGAAAGTTAGAAACATGACACCTAGGGTGTGGTTGATATGGATAAAAATATTTTTGAAACTACATAATGGCCGGACGTGGTAGTCATTATGTGGATATGAAAACCTGCGTTGTGGCCGGACTTGGTAGCCCTTTGTATGGACTTGCGAAAACCGCAATGTGGCCGAACTTGGTAGCCCATTGCGAAGATTTCCAATGGAGCCGGACGTGGTAGTCTCATGTGGAAATATGGCTTGGTTATCCGCGGAGAGGAGCCAATGCAAGATTTGAATGGATTGTGAAAACCGTGGTGTGGCCGGACTTGGTAGCCCATCGTGTGTGTTGCTAATGGAGCCGGACTTGGTAGCCTCGTTAGTAGCAATTTGTTAATGAAACTTGGAAATGTTGATTTTGTAAATAAAAGTGAAATGGCGACACGGTCTACGAAACGCTGCGTAGGAGAAACTCTGATATCACAGACACCAACGCCAGAAAGATATCGAATGTGGATGTGTCATTGTTTAACTATGTTGTTGAATGAGCATGTGTAATTGTTTATATGCTTCCTTGCTGTAAGTTAAGGGTTAGTGGGTATGGTTTATCCTATTGAGCTTTGTAGCTCACGGTGTTACCTTATTGGTGACCCTGACGTATTATATTGGTGGTGACGCCGGTATAATGCGTCAGACCTTATAGATGAACAGGGTGAGCTGTACACCTTGGAGGCTTTTGGAGCTGAGGAGCTGGCTAGGATGGAGGAAGAGGCAGAGTAGTAGATAACCTTAGATTTTCCCATCCTTCGTGTAATAAGTACTCTAGTAGGAGCCATGATGTAATAATGAGCTTGACTCTTAGTCTTTTGCTTCAATAAAATGTTTATTTAACGTACCCGAAAATGGGGGCGTTACAGATACTCCCATGGCTAGGAGCATCGCCACACGATAATAGTTGCTATCGAATAGAGTCGCCACTTAGTTTATTAAAACTAAGAAAATTGGTAGAGATTTCGAGTTTGAGAGCCAATAGTACAATAAGGGGAAGGTGTTAGGCACCCCTCTTCGCCCGATCACGAGACCGGCCCATAATCATTCAACATAAACCTAATATTTGTTTTATTTAATTCCACAAATAAACTGATTATTTAAGCCTTTAAACAGTTAATGGGTGATCCAAAACAATAAACAAACCACATGCAATAAATAAACGAAAGTAGAAAGTTGTCCCAACGAATAGATTCCGCAGCCAGCGAATGGATTACGCGGCCGAGGAATCCCACTAGTTTGATATACCGGCCATGGGAACAAAGTATCAACCGATGTTCTTCCTCACACCAGAACAGAAAACTCAGAGTAATAAAATACATAATTAGAACGGTAACGAAACAGAAATTAACCAAACCGAAAGCCTTGTAGCCTTCCCACCTTGATCCCTCAGAGATTAATTGCTCAAATTACGATTGATTATGGTTGATTGCGATGATTGACTCACGAAAACCTTAAAAAACTAAGTGGGTACCTTGGGGGTTTGCTCTCTCGGATGCGGCTACTCACAAGACATTAAGGCTTTTGTAGGAGATGATTTCTGCAGAATTCGGGGGCGGATGATGGAGTGGAGAGATGTGTACTTCAGAGCTCTAGAGGACCCCTATTTATAAGGTTTCGAATGGCCGATCAAACGTACAAGACTAACCCAATTAATATGGAAGTTTAGGGCTTTAAGACCTCTATGGTAAGTATATTCGTAGCCCGAAGTAATGGGTTGTGGCTACTAGGGTTTGGGCAAACGGATCAAAAAGCTATTGAACATTCTAGAATATGGAAAACATTGATTTACCGGCCGCTTAATGGATGTCTCGACCGCTCAATGAATTTCTAGGCCGTGGAAATGATTTCCTGGCAAAAAACCAAACTTCGCGGGCTCACTCCGGACACCCCGAACTTGGTTTTGCGTGTTCTTTTGGATCGTTGGAAAGCTTGTTGAGTCTACTTTCTAACCCGAGTGGTTTGGATCAAAAATATTTTGTACATCAAAAGATATGACGATTTTTACCCTTAGTGGATATGACGATTTTTACCCTTAGTGGGTCAAAAAATAGATTGCTTTGGTAAAATCCTTGCATCTCCCTCATTTCAAATCGGATTAAGGCTTATTATATATCAATAAAGAGGGTTTTAAAAGTACTACAAGGTGGTGGATTCCAACCATAAAAATAAGGAAGTTCGATTGATGAAAAATGGGCTGAAAGTAGACTTATTTGAAGATCGACGGTGCTACTAAGGCTAAAACATGTGTCAACGCATTTCTATCCACTCTAAGTGTCCTTTGGCACTCGTACCCCTTGTTCCAAAGGGCTCCTTCATCCCTTAAGAGTTCCACAAAGTTCCTAAGGCTTTCATGAGGTCAACCACAACAACTGAAAACCTGCTCATCATCGGAATTGTCCCAAGGTGGGACTTGAAATACTTGTTAGGCCAAATTAGGATGTCTACAGATGCCCCTTTTTGACTGAGCTTATATAGGCCGCGAGACGTATTTAAGTAAAAGTCAAAGCTGTAAAATCGCTCAATTTGGCCAAACAACTATCTCAAGAGTTTTTGAAAACATTTTTAGTTATGGTCGAGCCGGGTGGCTGCCTACGGATTCCACATGGGAAATTTAGACCAATCGTAGTTCAGGGCAATCAAGTGATTTGAAAAAGTGCAGAGCTTTGAGAAAAGAAATTTGCCATTAGGTCTTACCAAGCCTTCAAGCGGTGCACCTGAGGTGCAAGCCAGAGCTCGAGGCAAGGGAATCCTTTCGACTATTCGAGGTAAGTCACTGTACGGTAGGTTAATCTCACTTGAGAAAGGAGACAGAGCCAATCACCTTCTTCAACCATCCTTACTTGGATCGAATGAATTTCAGCTAGGTAGCTTATCCTTCCGAATGAGCTGGATGGAATTGATATAATTAGGGTGGAGCTACTGGGAATGAGAACAGAGCTGCCTCAGAGTTGGGGCTTCTACATGCCTTAAGAGATTTTCATCGCCTCCTTTGGCAAATTCTTCTTGATGTCAGGGAGGTTTTCAATGCCTCCTTTATCAGGATGATCCACATGCACATCTCAAGAGATTTCCATCGCCTCCTTCGACAAATTCAACTTGGTGTCAGGGAGATTTCCGTCACCTCCACTGACGAGGTGATCCACATGCATGCCTTAGGAGATTTCCATCGCCTCCTTTAGCAAATTAACAACACACGCCTTCTGGAGGCAATTCAACAACATACTCCGTTTGGAAGCCACCTGTTTCAAATAAAATGCAAACACAGGGTATATTTGATAACAAAATGCACTCAACTAGTGAATTTTATGAATGGGTGTAGCACCGGGTTTCATTCAATGGAATGCTTGGGCATAATAGGTCTAGTGACTCACCATCATCATCATAATGCATCAAGAGATACAATGCCATGAGGCGTATAAGGCGAGAGACGGAATTTTGACTTATGCACACTCTATTTAGAATGTAACACTTATTTTATTACACCTCATGCTTCAAATCGTAAGACATGTGATTAGCTTATGTCAAGTGACATGCAACAAAGACATCAACCACTGCAAGCCACATCATTCAAGATAGAATGGTGTAAGAGGTATGTGCACATTATTTTGTTGATAGAATGCTTAGAGTAAAATAGGTCATACCACGTTAAAGGATGCCAAGGGACAAAATACATCAAGAGACATAGTATACCAAAATACCACATCATTTAAGGGCCAAGAGGCGCAACATGTCGAGAGACACAACACATTAAGAGATGCAAGGCCATGAGGCGTGTAAGTCGAGAGACTCATCTGTTAAGAGACATGACACCAAGGAGCGTCTTTATCGAGGGACATAACGTGTCAGGGGATGCAACACCAAGAGGTGTATAGGTCAAGAGACTCATGCGTCAAGAGACACGACACCAAGGAGTGTCTTTGTCAAGGGACATAACGTATCAAGGGATGCAACACCAAAAGGTGTATAGGTCAAGAGACCTAATACATCAAGAGATGTAACACCAAGAGACATAGTGGTCAAGAGACTTAATACATCAAGAGATGTGATGCCAAGAGGCATAGTGGTCGAGAGACCTAATACATCGAGAGACGCAATGCCAAGAGGCATAGTGGTCGAGAGACCCAATAAATCGAGAAATGCAATGCCAAGAGGTATAGTGGTCGAGAGACCCAATACATCGAGAGACGCAATGCCAAGAGGCATAGTGGTCGAGAGACCCAATACATCGAGAGATGCAATGCCAAGAGGCATAGTGGTCGAGAGACCCAATACATCGAGAGATGGCGCCCATTTTTCCTTTTCAGAGCCAAGAGGTGTCACACCAACAAATAATAAAACACATTCATAATGCAACTTGTAAGCAACATGTAGTAGTGAAGACAAAATCAAGTATTAAGCCAAGAGACCAGTGCAAAACCAAATATCCACAGCAACCATAAAGAAATGAAAGCGAATCAAATGCGCAGGCCAAAAAGGCCCAGGAAAATGTTCAGATAAGACCAAACAGTGAGGTACCTAAGCAGACAAATCAACTGTGTGGGCCAAGAGGCCAATGCAACTGCCTAAACTACACATCAAGCAACCATGTGATTATGGTGATATGCAAACAAGTGGAGTTTGGGACATCTCAACTTTTGCGTATTTAAGCTAGTGCTTCTCCTACACCACAAGATGCAAACAAACTCTATACTAGCCAAATGGCTAAGACAAGGAAGACGACGAGACCCAAGAGACTTGAAAGATTGCAATACTCTTAGCGGCACTGCTAACACACTATATGGCCAAGGGACCTTCTAGCTACACTCTTCATGAAATGGGAAACTAATGTTATCTCCGTGAAAATTTGCAAATGAGTAATTGTACTTGTATTGTTTTATCAAGATTGCTTAAAATAAATTCAATTTTGAAAATTTCTCCTTGAGGATTTCAAAACCACATCATTTTATCTACATGATTCACATTCAAATCACTCAATCATCAAGAGACAAAAAACAATTCCATGAACCCATGCCCCTAGCGATTTACTGCCTTAGGGTGAATTGACTACTTTGAGTAGGATTGATAAGTGACCACTGCGCGCCTCTTGGGAGATTGTGTGCTTCTAAAAAGGGGGATGCAATTATGCCCCTTTGCCTCATACCACTTTTCCTTATCCATACCTTCCACATTGGTTATGCCCCTAGTATTTAGAACCTTATTGTTAAGTCGTGTTCTTCAATCCGAGAAGACTTTATTATGGACCATATTGTAGGCTACGGTGTTGGCTTAAGAAAGAAAGGGATATAACAGCTCAAACCAAATTTTTGTAGACACCCCAATTTGGCCTAACAATTATTTCAAGTCCCACCTTGGGGACCATCCCGATGATGAATGGATACAGTGATTGTTGATTGACTTCTCGTAAACCCATGGACTTTTGGTGAGTACTTTTAGCCACTTAGAGGACCCAATTCAAAGCCAAATAGCCTTTCAGATAGAAATACAGTATCTTAGGAAAATCCATCTGTCGGCCGTAATATCCATCTCACGACCTCAACATCATTCTTTCACCCGTGAAACATGTTGCTTAAAAATCTCCATGAGAGATTGATTCCTCGGCAGCCAGATCCATTCTTCGGCCACCAGCTCGGCCGCCAGATTGTCCTTTTTCCAGATTCTGAAATGTTCTGTCAAACGTTTGATCCGTTCTCAAAACCCTAGCAGCCATTTCCGATGCGTTCGGGCTACGAAGCAGATTTCAAGCAAAGATCTTATTACCCTATAATTCCATTTCGATTCACGCCATTTGATTGGCCGGAGTGAGTCACCAATTGCCTATATAAAGAGGCACTTAGGGTTCGAATATAATAGACAACATACACCCTCTCTAGACACGAAATTCTACAAAAGCACTCTCTCATACCCCCTCTACAAAAGCCCTAACCTTCCGAAGGCAGCCGCAATCCGACTATCAAACTCCCGAAGTACAAACCCTAAGCCTAGGGTTTTCGAGAAGCAAATCAGTCAACCACCCTCAATCCGAAGCAATCAAGCAACTGATGAATCAAGGTGGTGAGGCCTAGGGGCCTATGGTTTGGTTCTTTTATGCTTTTGTGCATTAATCGTAGCCTTTTGATTTTCTGTTAATCATCTAGTCTGGTGTGAGAAAGAACATCGGCTGGGGGATCAATCCTTCGGCCGATACATCAATCTAGTGGGATTCCTCGGCCATGACATCCATTCACCGGCCGAGGGATCTATTTCCTAGGATAGTTATCTTTCTTATTTTAATGCATGTTTCAATTACCATACTAGCTCACCTTATCAACTGTTAAAGGCTAACAATCAGATTATGTGTGAGAATTAAATAAAGCAAATATCAATCATATGTCGAACAATTATGGGTCAGTCTCACGATTGGGCAAAGAGGGGTGCCTAACACCTTCCTCTTATTGTACTTTTGGCTCCCGTACCCAGAATCTCTACTTGTTTTCCTAGTTTTTATAAACTAGGTGGCAACTCTGTTTTAATGATAACCATTATCGTGTGGCGATGTTTCTAGCCATGGGAATATCCACGATCTTGGTTTATGAAGTAGAACCAAACAAGCATGATCAATCTGTATGGCGATGCCCCATTTGGGATGTGTCTACAATTTCTACTCATGCGGGTTCGAAAGCTAGCAGCCATCTAATCACTCCATTTTGTATGAAAGAGATGTTTCTTCAAAATGCCCCTTGTTTTTGGATCGGAAGGGATGTCTTCTTCAAAATGCTTCCCTATTTTAGAAGGGATGGTGTTTTTTTCTTTTTCTTCCTCTTTTCTTTTCAAAATACCCCTCATATGATGGGGGGCTCACTTTCCATTTTGTAGTCATCTCTCATTGCATTTTTATCTACCCCAGTGTGGGGAATGGCTATCTAGAAGGCTTTATTTGAAAGAAACTATTCAGAGACCCAATGTGGCTAGCAAGGGATAAGTGTTTGGGTAGAGAAATGATGGCATTTCTTCATTTTGAATCACATGACAGAGCAACGAGAATCCTAACCAAGAGACTAAGAGGCTTTGATGTTTAACCAAGTGGTTCTTCAAAATCAAGGACAAGTCTTGAGACTCAAAGTGGGTGCATGGAGACATGGCTAAATTTTCATTTCTTTTTTTTCATGCTCTTTTGCCTAGACCGCCCTTGCGGGTTTCCAATCTAGCGAGCTCATTTTTTTCCCTTCTATCTTCAACAGTAGAAATGAGAGCACACAAATATTTTCAGCTTCCCCTTAACTCAACAGAAATGACATGGGTCATAGTTTGTTTTGAAAACTCTTTCGGTGGTTTTGACAATTCAAGTGTTCACGATGTGTTTCAAGCGATATCATGAGATTACTTTGAAACCCTTGAGGATTGTTTTCAACACTTAATATTATCATGAGTATTCCATGGCAGTAAATCAGCACAAGAGAAAATATTTTTAAAATTGTGGCTGACCCTAAGGTGCCTACGTATCTCGAGAGATAATCAGGCCACTCGTAGTTCATGTCTAAGAAGATTCACATTCTGGAAGAGATTCACATTTCATATTGAGTGCAAAGAGTTGGTCAAAAACCATGATGAACAAAATGACTTTAATTTCAAGAGAAAATAAACTCAAGACTCATATTCCTAAAGGAGAACAAACTCGAGACTTAAACCCTAAAAAGATACAAATAAGGGCCAAAAGAAAGGCTCAAAGACTATCTAATTGAGACTCATAAAAAACTGACTCAAAACACAAGACAGACTTTGGCTGCCGCTTCTTAATCATTCAATTTGGTTTAGTCAACTTTCCCTTGATCGATGAGATCCTGAACCGCATTCTTGAGAGCCCCACATTCTTCAATGGAATGACCAATCACTTGGTGATACTTGCAATACTCTCCACTCTTTTGTGCAAGATTACTAGGAAATTTTGGTTGCAACTAATTCAGATCGCCTCATGTTTCTAAAATGTGGAATACATCTTCATAACTCATTCCAAGAGGAACAAATTCCCTTTTACGCTTGTGGTTGAAATGAGGTATCACCATATTAATACCACTATCTTCTCCATTGTCGAGTAGTCCTTGATTAAGGTCGTCTTCAACTTGCAATCCAGTAGCATAGAGGCACTTAAAAGTAGAAATTGCTTGGGAATACATGTGCCTCAGGAACTGTGGCTGTAAATTTCTTACCACCATTCTAACTTGGTCCTCTTCTAAGGGAAGAGTTTTCATCTGTGTAGCTTTCTTTCTCCACCTATTAAGAAAATTGGCAAAGCTCTCATTTGGCTTTTGTTTGAGCATCTCCAAATCTCGAGTGGTTACCTCAATCTGGACATTATAGGCATATTGATGAAGGCATTGGCAATTTCTTGCCACCCCTTGTACTTGGTGAAGTCCAGAGTGAGAAACCAGTCGAGAGCATTGCCTGTGAGAGTCCTTTGAAAAAGTTGGGCAATGACCCGTACCCCCTCGAGTGCAGAGCATTTGCAGCCATAACTTCAACCCGAAGCTCTGCAACTTCTGCTCGCAACCTGGGTTGCTCTGATACCAACTGTCACGGGGCTGTATTTCGCCTACAGAAACTGCCCGTGATGGCACCAAGTTTGCCCCAGCAACTTGGTCTCAGCCTAGTGTTTACTCACACACCCGACAAGTTTGAACGTCTAGAACACACACAAGAGTTACGGGAACCGACCCAACCTTTAATTGCGTTCATCATTCAGGCCCATAGGTTTTAGGGTGTTGATGATATGGCGGACATGGCTAGTGGGATTGTCGGTGCCATTGAACTTCTTTAGCAGTTTGGCATTTGGGAAAAGACAGAGTCCATCAAAATCAAGGATTTGATCTCCTTGTGATCGAGCCAAGGCAGCTTTGATGTCCTTGACTTGTTGGGCAAGCTCATGGTTTTCTATTATGATCACGTCGTCCTCCACTGTTTGGATTTCTTTTTCAGGTGATGGAAGGTTTGTTGGATTTCTAAGATATTGGCGGCCACAACTGTCACAGCTAAGTCCGAAGCTAATCTAAGAGAAGCAAAAACCCAATTACATTCATGTTGAGAAATCCCAAATCAAGTGATTGTGCAGTGTACCAATGCCTACTACCCCCTAATTTGACCCATGTACCATGCATGCAAACAAGTGGTTGAACAACGTACTAGTACTATGAAGTTATGTGATCAGGTAACAATACAGCAGGCAATCATGCAACAATTATGTGATCAAGAGATCATATATAAATTGTGCCATGCAAGATATAAGATTGATAAGACCTGCCCTTTTTTATTTTTTCTTTTTTTTTTAAAGATCCTGGCAAAAAATAAAGAAAGAAACAAATTTATAAAACCTAGAGGAAAAAGAAAGACTTTTTTTTTTGTTTATTTTTTTAAGAGATCCTAGTAAGGATTAGAAAGAAATAAAATCTAGAAAAAAGAAAGATTCTCTTTTTTTTTCCTGAAAAGATCCTAATAAGGATTAAAAAGAAATAAAGAAAGGTATTTTCTAAAACCTAGAGGAAAAAGAAGACACCTTTTCTTTTCAGAACTCCTATAGTTGAGGACTGTGGCAATCTCTCACAAGTCAAAATTTATCTCAAAGATATATAGAGTTATGCAAGGATTTTTCCTTATTTAAAGAGAGATAGACTCTATCACAAACTCGTAATAAAATGAAATTTATCTTCCACGGCAATTAAAACTCTAGAGAGTAATAATCATTCAAGCCAGAGTTTGAGATATAATGCAACACATAGTCCTAATCTGTTTGGGATTTTCTGTCCTAGTTTGGAAAGAGTTCTATGGCATTCTACAATATGCAAGGTTTCAGGTGGTCTCAATGGGTGCTCCGTTAGGAGTTTGCTGGAACTCCTAACATAGCCCGTGATATACCGGAATATTAGGTGAACTCAACGTGGGTTGCCCGCTCGATGCACATGAAAAAGAATTAAATAAAGCAAATATTAATTTCATGTTGAACTTTCTGGTTATGGATTTCAAGTCCCCAGCAAAGTCGCCAAAACTGTGGACACCTCCCCGAAGGGGCGTCGCCACACAGATTTCCTCACCACATGTTTCCTCTTAAGGAACCAAAATCGTGGATACTCCCATGGCTAGGAGTATCGCCACACGATAATAGTTGCTATCGAATAGAGTCGCCACTTAGTTTATTAAAACTAAGAAAATTGGTAGAGATTCCGAGTACGGGAGCCAATAGTACGATAAGGCGAATGTGTTAGGCACCCCTCTACGCCCGGTCACGAGATCGTTCAACATAAACCTAATATTTGCTTTATTTAATTCCACAAATAAATTGATTATTTAAGCCTTTAAACAATTAATGGGTGATCCAAAAAAATAAATAAATCACATGCAATAAATAAACGAAAGCAGAAAGCTGTCCCAACGAATGGATTCCGCGGCCAGCGAATGGATTACGCGGCCGGAATCCCACCGGTTTGATATACAGGCCATGGGAACAAAGTCCTAGCCGATATTCTTCCTCACACCATAACAGAAAACTCAAAATAATAAAATAAAGAATTAGAACGGTAACAAAACAGAAATTAACCAAACCAAAGGCCTTGTAGCCTTCCCACCTTGATCCCTTAGAGATTGATTGCTTAAATAACGATTGTTTGTGGTTGATTGCGATGATTGACTCACGAAAACCCTAAAAAACTAAGTGGGTTCCTTGGGGGTTTGCTCTCTCGGATGCGGCTACTCACAAGACATTAGGGCTTTTGTCGGAGATTGATAGGAGATGATTTCTGCTGAATTTAGGGGTAGATGATGGAGTGGGGAGATGTGTATTTCGGAGCTCTAGAGGACCCCTATTTATAAGGTTTCGAATGGCCGATCAAACGGACGAGATTAACCCAATTAATATGCAAGTTTAGGGCTTTAAGACCTCTATGGTAAGTGTATTCGTAGCCCCAAAGTAATGGCTTGTGGCTACTAGGGTTTGGGCGAATGGATCGAAAAGCTGTTGAACATTCCAGAATCTGGAAAACATTGATTTACCGGCCGCTTAATGGATGTCTCGGCCGCTCAATGGATTTCATGGCCATGGAAACAATTTCCTGGCAAAAAACCAAACTTCGCGGGCTCACTCTGGACACTCCCAAACTCGATTTTGTGTGTTTTCTAGACCGTTGGAAAGCTTGTTGAGTCTACTTTCTAACCCAAGTGATTTGGATCAAAAATATTTTGTACATCAAAAGTATGATGATTTTACCCTTAGTGGGTCAGAAAATAGATTGCTTTGGTAAAATCCCCGCATCTCCCTCATTTCAAATCGGATTAAAGCTTATTATATATCAATAAAGAGGGTTTTGAAAATACTACAAGGTGGTGGACTCCAACCATAAAAATAAGGAAGTTTGATTTATGAAAAATGGGCTAAAAGCATACTTATTTGGAGATCGACGGTGCTACTAAGTCTAAAACATGTGTCAACACATTTCTATCCACTCTAAGTGTCATTTGGCACTCATACCCCTTGTTCCAAAGTGCTCCTCCATCCCTTAAGAGTTCCACAAAGTTTCTAAGGCTTTCATGAGGTCAACCACAACAACTGGACACATGTTCATCATCGGGATCGTCCCAAGGTGGGACTTGAAATAATTGTTAGGCCAAATTGGGATGTATACAAAATCACTTACGTATTTACTCTTCATTTAGTTCTACGGCTCTCTTAGGGCTCTCATTTGAGAGCTCTAGAACTAAAAATTAATTATGACCCTTTAGAATAAAATGATCAGAAAAATAAGATCTTTGCATGGATTCAAACGGATTGAAAATTGGAGCACTTAAGTATCTGTTCTTCATTTGGTTCTACTACACACTTGTTTAGGGCTCACATATGAGATCTCTAAAGACAAAAATTAGTTATGACCCTTTAGAATAATATGATCAGAAAAAAAAGATATTCGCATCAGTTCAAATAGATTAAAAATGGAGCACTTAATTCACCAATGAAAAAACATGAGCATTGTTTTTCTAATTTTGTCCCTCGATGGTGGCTCTCATTGGAGAAGTCGCAAAGGGACTATAACCCTTTTTGCATTTATTTTTAGGAGCTTTTTGAAATTATAACCCTTTTTGCATAAGATGAAGTCTAAATGGTTCTACAAAAAGGGCTCTCCCTTCTCTCTTCTTTCTCTCTCTAAACTTTTACCGGAGAAACCCTAGCCGCCGTTGTTTGCTTGGGGGGGAGGCGTCGCCTCCTCCCCCAGTCGTCTCTCTCTCTCTCTCTCTCTCTCTCTCTCTCTCTCTCTCTCTCTCTCTCTCTCTCGTGTCGGCGCTCCTCTCCTCCGTGGGCTGTCGCTCCCCCCTCCCTCTTCCCCTTCCCTCCTACCTCCTCGTTTCCACCCCCACCTCCCTCCAGTAAGATCTCGCTGGATACTCTGCTGGGTGTATCCCATTCCGCCGGCCTTCTGGATCCCGTTGTGGACCGCCATTCTACCTTGTTGGAGGTAGCCGGTCTCTTGCCTTGCGGCACTTTGGCCATTTCGGGTGGTGGATGGTGCAATTTTGCTAGGCTGTTGGTGGCGATGCTGTGAGTGGATAAGGTGTGTTAGGACTGGGCATGGCAGCAGTAGGGGCTGTCGTGGTTCTTGTGGTTGATGCGGTGGTTGTGGCGGCAGTACTGCGGTGGCTGTTTTGAGTGTTTCGAAAGGTTAGGGTTTTGGTTTTGTATTTCGTTTTTGTTTTTTCTTATTTATGTCCAGATGTTGAGGCCGGTTTCTGTCCAGATGTTAGGTCCAGTTTTTGTCCCGGTGGGTCTTCCCGCAGGGTTTTGTTCTGATCTGGTTTTTCCAGATCGGGTGACTGATTTCCACAGGTTTAATGCTATCTTTGATTCGGAGCTCCGTCATCCCGAGATGGTGGTGTTTGAGTACTAGCTCCACGTTAGCCGGTCATGTTGACAGTGTGAAGAATTGAGCGTTTGGCTCTTGCATAGGCTCTATCGTCTCTTAGTCTTTTCATGTATTGTGTCTCTATTTCTCTGTATTTGAGTAGAAATTTGTACTTGTCGTATATCCTGTTCTGTATTCGAAGTTCATCTGTAGATATCGTATGGCTTGATTAATGAATTTGTTTCTTCCGTTGAAAAAAAAAGGTCTAAATTTATATTATTGTGGTTGATTGTAAATTTTTGTTCAAGTGTAATAAAAATTGGTGCCCCCACTAGAGATAATTCCTGGATCCATCCCTGCATATAGGCAAGAGTTTTCTCCTATCATTTCCTTGGAGAAAAGAGCCCCGAGAAATTTGGGCGAGACGAAGATAAAGTGGGTATGTTTCAGTAAAGTGTTGGATACAAGTTTGAATAATATTTAGGGCAAATTTTCGTAGTCATCCCTCTAGTTTTACGGTTGTCTCAATTTCGTCCCTCTAGTTTCAATTGTCTCAATTTCGTCCCTGTAGTTTGTTTTACGTTCCAAATTGGTAAAATCGTTAACACCGTAAATGAAACTAACGGAAAATTATGATTAAAAAATTAAGTGCTCCAATTTTCAATCCAGTTGAATCAGTGCGAAGATCTTATTTTTTTGATCATTTTATCCTAGATGGTCGTAATGAATTTTTGGCTCTAAGGTCTTTCAACGAGCACCCGAATATTGAAAGGCCTTAGAGCCAAAAATCCATTATGACCATTTAAGATAAAATGATCAGAAAAATAAGATTTTTGCACCGGTTCAAACAGATTAAATGTTGGAACACTTAATTTTTTAACTATATTTTTTAATATATAAATGGCGTACAAAAATAAGTGTTTCAATTTTCAATCCGTTTAAACCGGTGCAAATATCTTATTTTTCTAATCATTTTATCTTAAATGGTCATAATGGATTTTTGGCTCTAAGACCTTTCAATGAGCACCCTAAGAGAGCCCTGAAACTAAATAAGGAGTCTTCAGGTGCTCGTTGAAAGGCATTAGAGCCAAAAATTCATTACGACCATCTAGGATAAAATGATCAAAAAAATAAGATCTTCGCACCAGTTCAACCGAATTGAAAATTAGAGCACTTAATTTTTTAATCATATTTTTTCGTTAGTTTCATTAACGGTGTTAACAATTTTACCAATTTGGAACGTAAAATAAACCACAGGGACAAAATTGAGACAATTGAAACTAGAGGGACGAAATTGAGACAACTGTAAAACTAGAGGGACGACTACGAAAATTTGCCCTAATATTTATATAAATAAATTTGGGAAATGATTTTGCCACTCCCTTTTTTGTTAACGCCACTCCCCTGCAAGTGGAAAAATACATTTGCAGGAGAGTGGCGTTAACAAAAAAAAGAGTGACAAATCAGCAACCATAAATTTAACTATCCAAAATAGTTTATGACATGGGATCCACACGTTATTTGATGACTTCAAACCGACGTGACGATCGTGCACTTACTAAATTTTCAAGTAACTCCACCCCGAGTCAAACTTATATAGATGAGCAAAGGTCAATCTCCACCTCGAGCTCCAAAAACATAGATTAAAACCCCATCATAAAATAAATTTACTTTGATTAGAAAAATATATATAGATTGCCATATCATAGTTTATACAATTACTCAAATACTACTTACTAAATTTGCCCCAACATCAAGCTTAAGCTTACTGTTAAAAATTAGCTCTTAATAAAACCTTGTGTTCACAACCGAAGTCACATACTCCCCTCCATCCTCATTCTTTTGTCCATCGTCTTATCCCAATCGGACAAAAAACTAATTACTTTTAATTGGTACCATTTATATGTAATATGGATCTTTCTTTCTTTTTTTTTTGATCGGCAAAAATTTTATTAAAAACGGGGAGAGGGAAAAGGGGATTCCAACCAAAAGTTGGAAAAAAACACCAAATGAGCCGAAGCCCAACTACCTGAGGTCTAACACAGGAGCCCTAAAAATAAACAAGCAAGCCCAGCCCGAAATCCAAATATACATATCAACCCAAACAAAAACAAACGGGCCCAGAAAGGACCCGCCCGGCAAAACCAAACCCACAAATTCTAACTACACTTCCTAACTCCCGCCGCACAAAACACCGGAGACATCACTGCCCGGACCAGCACCACCACCCAACCAGCCTCGCCGTTAAACAGATCCGGCCACTCCCAGAAGTAGCGATTGGGACAGGAAGGACCCCAACAGACCCACCAAGATGATGCAACCGGCCTACAACGAAAAAGAGGAAACATAGAGAAGGCCGTGGGAAAGGATAACTACCGCCATAAACAACCACCTCTCCACGGACGCCTCAGCCACCACGACCACGGTTGAAAACAGAAACTGGAACCACCACCGCCAAGTCAACCCCACATCCGATCTGCACCTCTGAGCGGTCGCCGGCCGAAAACAGCACGCAAAGACGACCAGAAAATGCACACCATCGGGATCGCATACTCCACTACCATGCTTCCAAACTGTCGCCAACAACAGCAATCAACCTTCTGTCGATCGAAAGGAAAGAACCTGCAAAAGCGAAAATAAAAACAGAAAAACAACCCCTTACCACCACTCCTCCACCACCCATAACCTCCATCACCGCCACCACCACCCACCGCCCAACACCACCACATCAGATCGAAGACACCCAAGCGCCGCTAGGCATACCGGAGGAACCAAGGGACCACTAGCCGAAGACGAAAAAGCCAGAGCCTCGAACGTCACGCCCTCCCACGCAGAGGAGGGCTGTACCCAACCGAATCTGTGATGCAGAAAATGGAGGGGAGGAAGAGAGGGAGGGAAACAGGTGGGGAGAAAGGTAGAGGAGGAGGAGGGAGAGAAGAGGGATGGCCTGGGGGGAGGAGGAGTGAGGCAAAGCCTCCCCCCCCCCCCCCCACCCAAGCGGCACAGATTCGGAATTAGCACTGACTGTTCGCCTTACTATTCTAGAGAGAGAGAGAAGAGTTGTTTTTCCCTGGTGCTTGTAATATGGATCTTGTTTGATAGATCTCAATGAGCTCTTTTAAATGATGTTTTCAACTCACCTAGAAAATTATAGATTGTAAGATATTATCAATTGAAAAGTGACACAGACTCCCAAAAGGGAATAAAGAATTGGGACGGAAGGAGTAATATTTTAATACGACACTCCGCCTTCGCTCTCAATCTTTCCTATGTAGTTGCCCTCTCAATTCACGCTTTCTCGAATTTCACAAATAAGCTATAAATAGTGGGAGGAAGCTATATGGTACACAGGGTATACCGTATGTCTAAATTATGACAATTTGTAATTTTCATTATGCCGATTTTTGGTTTTCTAATGCATATTTATGATTCTAATTACGACTTGTAATTTAAAATTTACTTGTTGAATAGGTCATTAGCAGGTTACCCATAATTAAAAAATCTTGTTATTATGTAACCATAATTATTCGTACCGGAATCTATAATACTTGTACCATAACCAAATATATGCGTACAATATCAAAAATTAAAGAATGCTACCCACAAATGTTATAACAACACTATAAATTGGCATTATCTTACCACAATGAGTCATACCAAATTTTTTTTGACTCGTATGATATTCCGTAACAAAATCAAAATATGTCGTACCAGAATCAACAATTGTTATACTCAAGCCAAAAATATTTGTAAAATGCCACAAATTTTATAAAATAACCACAATTGTTATGACAACACCTAAAATTGTCATTTTCTTAACACAACGTGTCGTATCAAAAGAAAACATATTTAAATATCACAAATTATATAATAAACCACAATTGTTATGACAATACCATAAATTGACGTTTTCTTACCACAATGTGTCATACCAAAGGAAATTAATTAAAATATTTCATAATAACACATGTCTAAAATACCACAAATTCAGTAATATAACCATATTTGTTATGACAATACCATAAATTGACGTTTTCATACTCATAACGTGTCGTATAAAAAAATTCAATCGAAAAATTCAATTAACGATAGTTATAATTAGCAAAATATCATACCACAAATTCAGTAATATAACCAAATTTGTTATGACAACACCATAAATTGACGTTTTCATACTCACAACGTGTCGTTTAAAAAAATTCATTCAGAATGTTCAGTTAACGATAGTTATAATCGGCAAAATACCATGCCATAACTAAATGTCATTAGCGAATATCTTTTTAGTATGATCGAGATAGTTATAATCGACAAAATACCATACCTTAACTAAATGTCATTAGCGAGTATATTTTTAGAATGATCGATCATAACTGTTAGAATATCAAGTCATACGATATTCAGCATTGTCACCAAAATTAGATATCATCAGATATCGACAACTGCGTAATTGAAAAATATTTAATGTATCCAGATACATTAAAGTCTAACAATGCACCACCCGAGCCCCATTTAAGGCATTTTTTTTCTGATTGGAATCGTCTATCTTTTGCATAATATGAATAGATCACATGTACCAAAAATGAAGTTGATCGCTTATCATTAAACCCATAATCAGAAAAGAAAAAAAATTCTTTTACTATTGAATTTGGGTGCCGATGAAAGAGCTTTCTAAACCCTATCGAGACAAAAAAAATTACATGGATTTTTTAATCAACAAATATAACGAAATCAATGGTTTTGATCGTCATTATTGTGTCGCGGTTGCAAGTTAACCGTACATTCAGTTACAATAGAGAAATTGATTTCATATCAAATATATTGAATGTACAATTCTAAATGTTCTTTTGGAACGACACATTGTGATAAGAAAATGTCAATTTTTTGTATTTTCATAACAATTCTGGTTATGTTATATAATTTGCAGTATTTTACAAATGAGGGGGAGAGAGAGAGAGAGAGAGTCAAGGAGGAGAGAACAACCTATAACCTGCTAAGCCATTTTTTCATTTTATTAATTGATTTAATAAATAGGTGGTCCAGATTATTCACTTTCAAATCCAAGGGTTTAATATCATTGTGTGTACGGTACACCCCCTAATAAGGTGTGTGTACCAAAGAACTACCCGAATACTGGGGTTCGTTTGCGCTGTAATGCTAACGTGAGATTCTCCATGGCGAAATACCATTACCAGGCCAACGTGCCTTTGGTCCAACAACATGGAGAGGGGCCCAACTCGGCCTAAGTGCTCAGAGGAGAGGTATCAAGTTCAAGATCTACGTTCGGCCTTGCCGTTGTAATCTAACTCAGTGACCCAGGCCTATCTATTCCTATTTTGGTTTCACTTTACTTTGTCCGGAGATGTTATGGATCTGGATGGAATCTTGAACCTATTCATAAGAGAGGAAAGCACATTAATATAGATTAAGTATTGCCATTATGCTTTAGGGTTTTGGGTGTTTGCTGCTTTTGGTCTTCTCCTCCTCATAATGCAACCAGAGAGGCAGCAGACACTGCGGATCAACGTCAATGCCAAGGCCAAAACCTTTCATTTCAAGTTCAAGGCCATCACCATTTTACCCACTACTTCCAAGTTATTTCCATTCCCAATCAAGCTCAATCTAAAGCTCAAGCTCTGCCCTTCTCTGCTCCAATCCAAGAAATCAGAGCCGCATTTTCCCTTTCCCAGGAGGGGAAAATCCTTGAAATCGAAATTCCTTTGGATTCTCGGGAAAATTCGGCCTCGACCCTCCAAGAACAAAGCCACTGCTTCCGATGAAACCTCAAATCTTGGACACCCAGATGCTCATTTTCTATCTACTCAACTGAGACATTTTCCTTTTGAGGTACTATTTCATGGAAATGTTCTAAAGCTAGCAAAATTGTGCTATTTCTGTTATATCTACTACTTCAAGGGATCATTTGATTGGACAGATTAGACAAGAGAGTGGATAAGAAATTTTGCTCAGATAGATCTGAGTACCTGTAACTGTATATTGTGGGGTCGCACCGTAAACCATAGCCTCCTTCTACCGTTATTTTGCGCAAACTTTTACACCTGCGAGAGGATGGTCCAAAATATTTTGCTCTTAGTTGGAGTCGAACTAGAGTCATAGTTGAATTAGATATTTGTGCTTGTAAATCACTTGCTTTCACCTTACTTATCGCTTGAGCATTTTTCGGCTTCTTTGTTTGATTGCAACAATAGGTACAACAATCAGTCCCATAAAATATTTGGTACACAGTATTACTTATCTTGTCACTACTATTTA
Source organism: Rhododendron griersonianum (assembly GCA_018127125.1). Lineage (NCBI taxonomy): Eukaryota > Viridiplantae > Streptophyta > Magnoliopsida > Ericales > Ericaceae > Rhododendron > Rhododendron griersonianum. Next base: position 24,166,922 of record CM030791.1, on the reverse strand, counting down.
TTGAAATTATCCGTCGTATAAATTATATAGATCCTTAGTGTCTATCGAATCAATTAACCACGATCATTTTAATTTATGCTGTTTTTTTACAGAATTTTTACACTTGTGATATCCAGGAACCAATGTGCATCGGTTCAATTGTCATTGGATTCATTGCTCTTCTGTCCCAATCGATTTTTCAGAACAACCAAAAAGGAATGGTTTTATACACTCTCATCATCTTGCTGTACCTTGCTTTAATTTTGAAGAAATATTTTTCAAGGAGAACAAGGAATTTAATGGTTATTGCAATTGTAGCATTGCTGTGTTGTGCTATCTGGGTTTATTTAAGAAACATCCTGAAGACTGATTGTTTTTGGAAATCTTGCATGGAACTATGCTCGTCCCTTGGCCAGGTAAAATTCCACTTATTTTTATCCCTCTCTTGTAAGTAAATATTTGCATTGATTTAGGTACATCTATTTTCTCTTTTCTTTTCTTTTCTTTTCTTTTCTTTTTGGATAAAAGGTACATCTATTTTTTCGGTAATAAATATGTTGACCATGGCCTGATTATGAATTGATTGACTTGATCTTATTTCAGATAGTCCATTCAAGCTTTTCGCAGTATATTGGGGCACACAGAGGTGACAATTATCTGAGACACTTGACATTTTAACCCTTTCATTGATGTTTTGGGGGGTAATTGACTTATTAATTTATGGGCAAATTTCACTCAGATCCCCTGAGGTATCTGACAATGACATAAGGTACCCCTCAGTTTTGAAAAATGACAGAAACCTCTCCTAATTCACAGTTTGGGTTTCATTCCGTTAGTTCCGTTAGTGAGATGGATGGAAAATGTACAGAAATGTACGGAAAATGAAATCTTCAATTTTATTTAGTTTTACAGCTATTTTAGGGCTCTCATTGAAAGTCCTAGAGCCAAAAATTAATTATAATCATTTAGGATAAAATGATAAGAAAAGTAAGATCTTCGCACCGATTTAAACGAATTAAAAATTGGAGTACTTAAATATCTGCTATTTGGTTCTGCGACTCTCCTAGGGCTCTCATTGAAAGCCCTAGAGCCAAAATTTAATTATGAGCATTTAAGATAAAACGATTAAAAAAATAAAATCTTCGCACCGATTCAAACGGATTAAAAATTGGAGCATTTAAATTTTTGCTATTCATTTGGTTTTAGGGATTTCAATGAAAAGCAAATACTTAAGTTCTCCAATTTTCAATCCATTTGAATCGGTGCGAATATCTTATTTTTCTGATTATTTTATCCTAAAGTGTCATAATTAATTTTTGGTTCTAAGATTTTCAATGAGAGCCCTAAGATAGCCGTATAACTAAACGAAGAGGAGATACTTATGTGCTCAAATTTTCAATCCGTTTGAATCGGTGCGAAAATCTTATTTTTTTGATTATTTTATTCTAAAGGGTTATAATTAATTTTTCGCTCTAGGGCTTTCAATGAGAGCCCTAAGATAACCGTAGAACCAAATGAAAAGCAGATACTTAAGTGCTCCAAATTTTAATTTGTTTGAATCGGTGCGAAGATTTTTATTTTTTTATCATTTTATCCTAAATGGTCATAGTTAATTTTTGGCCCCAAGGCTTTCAATGAGAGACCTGAGAGAGCCATAGAACCAAATGAAGAAAAAATACTTAAGTGCTCCAATTTTCAATTCGTTTGAATCGGTGCGAAGATCTTATTTTTCTGATCATTTTATCCTAAAGGGTCATAATTAATTTTTTGCTCTAGGACTTTCAATGAGAGCCTTAAGATAGTTGTAGAACTAAATAAAATTGAAGATTTCATTTTGCCGTACATTTCCGTACATTTTCCGTCCATCTCACTAACGGAACTAACGGAATGAAACCCAAACTGTGAATTAGGGGAGGTTTCTGTCATTTTTCAAAACTGAGGGGTACCTTCTATCATTGTCAGATACCTCAGAGGGTTTGAGTGAAATTTGCCCTTAATTTATTCTCAATACTAGTTTGTCAGAAATTATTGTCATATTTGTTTGGTTTTGAGTAGAAAAAAAAAATCGATGTAATGAATAATAATGAGTGAAGAAAGATAGATAAATAGATAGATAGATAGATAGATAGATAGAGAAACTTATTGAGAACCGTTCAAAGAGTAACAAGTTTTTCTCAAAACTATTTTTTTTATTTTTTTATTTTTTTTAGAACATGAAACATACTGTAACATATATTGCAATCATGAAAACCAAGTACAAGCATGTTCGTATAGAAGGATTATTGGTTCTCCTCATGTAGTAAAGTATTAGACAGTCAAACAAAGATTACTTTATTCGCTATTTCTCTCACACATTTTTTTTTTTTTATTAAAGTCGCAGTAGTTTACTAATTCAACATGAAAAAATCAGTTATTTGCTATTTCTCTCACACATATATATTTTTTTTTTATTAAAGTAGCAGTAGTTTACTAATTCAACATGAAAAAATCAGTTATATGAGGAAGGGCATTACAAAGTCCGGAGCCACTTCCACCCATATAGGCATAACAAATTGAGCATACTTAGCTAAGTGGTGAGCTACCCAGTTACCGATTCTACGCACATGACTAAACCCAATCTTCCTAAAACAACTAGATTTTTGCCTAACATCATCTAGAATCACCTCATGTGAAACCTGAGATCCTGACCAGCAGCCGATAGTGTGGGGGGTGAATTCCACTCTGAACCTTTTCCTTATTTGACTTGAACGGAGATGAGTTGGACACCTGAAAGCCGAAGGGGGGTGTACATCCGGGAAGAAGCTCCGACGACCTAGTTAGTAGGTGGAAAAGAGAGAAGAAAATATATGTTTTTAGGGAGAAAAATATGAAGAAGAAAGATCCCCAACCTGAGAGGAGCAATCCTCTATTTACAGGCAACCTTCTGGAGTACCAACCAAGCTTCACTCCACGTGCGTTGTACTGTTCGGATGATGTCACATGTCAGAGTCATTTAATGAACGTCGCCCTTCGAGGATTGCAGAGCCGCATTAGTCAATGTTAGAAACGTCACGTCGGTGCAGAGTGGTCACTTCATACTGACACAGAAGACCGTTGAATGACTGTAGACGAGCTTCCCGAACATCGAGTCTGCCAGTTTCCAAACAACATATCTTCCGAACGATACGCTTCCAAATGATTGGTGACATATTCGAACGTAATACTAACGAGGACATGATATGTCGGTTAACCCTCGGCAACGACGATAAGAATACATAGCCGCTCGGCGACAACCATGGGGGAACATTTAACGCTCGGCACGATCGTACAGTAAATCTCATGAATTGCCACTACAAACGAACTGAGACAACTGAACAGTGGGTTACCCCCGTGCCACTGTTTGAACCTTATGAACCTTGGTGATTTCAGCCAACTACAATAGCCTCTCAACTTCTGCTTCACATGCACGGATGGGAAGGAGGAGTTGAATATAGTGGCCGAGTGAAAACCAGAACATGTCGGACGCTTCCGAGCGGTAACGTTTGCCGAACTCGAAACTTTTTTCCAAGCGTGGATATATCCGAGTAGAGGTAATGCATTTAATGCTTCTGCAACTGCCATTTTCGAATTTATGCCACGTGTCATGTTGCTATTGGTTAGTAGTACGGCGTGTCTAATCAATCACCTCGTGTCATCCATCGAACGATCCGTCAGTCTACCGCTCAAATCCAATGGCTGGACATTTGGCACCGCTTCGAATTCCACCCTAGGTATAAAAGGCGAAGGGGGGGAGAGAGAGAATTTCTCTCTCTCTCTCTCTCTTCAATCACTTCATCTACCAAATGCCGTTCTACACCAAAACCGTTTGAAACTCGAAGATTTCTAAAGTTTGGTCCAAGAGTTTTCTTGATTTTCAGGTATTTCTTGATTCCCTATACATTTTCCTGCATTTTGGTTGTTTTTTAGTCTGTTTTGGCCCAAGAATGGGATTTTTAGCCACCGTTTAGATTGGCATGAATAGTGTTTGCTGTAATGAACAGTTGAGCAAGTTGAAGATGTTCATCTGTTCTTCCGAGTCTTGAGGTATAGATTTGAAACCAAAAATCATCTCGAGTAGTGGCTCTTAAATTCCAAACCAAAGACTGAATAAACATATATTCCCGAAGCACGATAGCACCCCGCGTTCGGATGGTACATAACCAGACGAAGACACTCAGAGAGCTAATAAGAAAAACACCGAATGTAAGCACTTTTAAGAATTTTGACCATGCATCTAGCTGATGGTCTGATCCCCTTGCACTTTTGTTAGGTCTGGCATCCACAGAGTCTTCTTCGAAAGAGGTGGCCCCTCGTTCAGAATCCTCCAGGGAATCAGAGAGCTTGGACTCAAAAATTGAAGAATTACTCAGACACTTCGGGCGTGGTTACCGAACAGGAGGTATGTCTACCCCCAATATTCCCGACCCCCATGATGACAGCTGGCTCAAAATTCCACTGAGCATCCCACCTCTACAAGCCATCGCTCCCGACAACGAGATCGTCGATATTGAAGACGACTCGCCAGAAAAGGTCTCAGAAATTCTGAGGGAGAGTGAGGATGTTGACGAATCGGTGGCCGACGAGGAGGAGGAAGAAGCTGAGGATGAAGTGGCGAAGGATGACATTGCCAAGGAGGAAACAATAGAAGCCTCATCTAGCCGAGCTCCAGTTGAAACAGGTCCCGATTCATCCTCCCAACCCCCCAGAAATAGATGAAGAATAATCCCCATAGATCTCGACTTAATCCCGGATCAAGGAGCCATGCCCCAACTGGCAGTGCTCCATAAACGAAAAAACCCTCCGACTTTTTCGAGAGTCATACAGGATCCCAGACAACGTGGTTGTTTCCCCAGTTGAGAGACCCCGAATCAAGTTTAGCAACGAGCACATAACCGTGCCGTTAATGGCAATCACCGAAGGTGGGCTTCGCTTCCCAATGCACACCATCCTGAGAGAGTTACTCTATACCTTCGATCTCACCCTTTACCAATTAAGCGTAAATTCATACCGCTTGATCCATTCGATCATCAAACTCGCTGAGGTCAAACTTTTCAACCTCAAGGCCCACCACTTGTTCGAGAGCTATATGATGTCTCGGAACTTGAAATACTCTCGCTACTACTTATGTAGCCTAAAAAAGAAACCCAAATTAATCATCGGTGGGATGTATGATTCGGAGAAATGGGCCTCAAATTATGTTGAAATCCGAGGTAACTTTATGTATGGTCCCTTCGAGCACAGGAGATTCCAGGTTCCGATGCGTAGGGGCACCCCGAGTAAGAACAAACATACCGCTGGTGAAAATTCATTACTTGTTTTTAACAGACTTTCCTATTTCTGACGTTGTTTTCATGATGTTCGACAGACTTGTCAAAGATCAATCGAACTTTACTGAAGAGGTGCAAGAACCAGCCGAGCCTTACCTCAGTATATTATCATTCCCCGAAGAAGAGAGAGACGCTCCCTCCATACTCGACTACACGCCGACGTATCAGGGTTTTATTAGACAAAAGGAAACGCCGACTGTTATTGCAGAGAAGCCCGAGCAGCAGGAAGAAGGGAAGGTAGAAGAGGTTCTTGAAGACTCGTTCGGAGAGATTCCTGACATTCTGCTTCCGAGCCTCCAACGACCACTGCAAGGGAAGTTTAGGCTTCCTGGGGAAGAAGACACAGACGAAGAGGGAGAGGAAGTAGAAGAAATGCCGCCAAAGGATATCATCGGAGAGCTGGAGAGGAGGAAGAAGAAGAAACAAGAGGAAGCTAAAGCCAAAGCTGTGGCCAAGTCTGGTCCTTCGGCTCAGGGTCTGATAACAAAAACCTCTCAACCCCCAGGTGCTAAAGTGCCTCCTCCCTCTTCTCCGGCCAGTAAAAGGCCCCAATCCTCTACGACCCAAACGAAGGATGCCCTTGCCAAAAAAAGACAAAAGACGATGGCAACTGGCTCGGGAGAGGGCGGCGGGCTAGGAGAAAAGGGCAAGAGCATTTTCGGTTCAGCCCCAGTTTGGTGTCCACTCTTCGTCACTCCAGAAAAATGGCAAATAATTGCCATGGACAGTCTCGAGGCTGACCCTACCATTGCGAGAACTCTGTTCCACGGCTTGGCCTTTCCGAAAGACATCACGCTCCCCGAAATGCTCAAGTCAACCATCGAAGATCACTACTTTTACTCGGGAAGGGTTAGTTTTCTCTTTGAATCAATTTTGTTTGTTTTGTTTCTCAAGTTTTATTCTTCGGTATGCTATGTTTCTAATGTTGAAAAATGTAGGCCATACAATCTCTGATGCGAGCACAACTATACATCGGCGACATTGACAAGAGAACAATGGTGCAGCAGCAGCAGATGGAACTTTATAAGAAGCGGCTGGAGGACTCGAAATTCGAACGAGGGAAACAAGCCGAACAAATGGGAACCTTAAACGAGCTTGTACAGAAGTTGCAAGGTGCTGCGAAGCAGGTCCGTGCCGAAGGTAGGAAAGAGGTGGAGAAAGAGATGAGAGAAGAGATGGAAAGAGAAAAGAAGAAAGTGTTCGAAGAGGGCTATGCTCAAGGGTATGTGAAGGCCGAGGAGGACGTGGTGGACTAGCTGGAGGTGGCCGAGATGACATTCAAAAAGCAGCAGCAGCACTCGGAGAGTTACGTGCTGGGATTCAACAAGGCTTTGGACGATGCGAGGGTGGCTTCTGATGATGCAAAGAGGGCTTCCATTGAAGTCCCCTCCCTCCCTCCCTCGCTAGCTCGGAGCCCCCTGTTGCTGACCAAGATGAAGAACCCAATGTCGAACCCAGTGCTGATGCCGCTACCGATGCTTAGAATGCCAATCCTACCACCACTCTAGTCACGTCTCCCGAATCTTAGGATTTTTTGATTTTGATTTGTTTGGATAAATCTAAACTTTTAACTTTTGTTTTTAACCGAACGATCTGCGTTGAACAGTAGACGAATGTCGTACCGTAGTCTGTAATTAAGTTTTAAGTTTGAGGGTAGCAACAAACGATTTACCACAGCTATGCCTCGGTATTGTAATTAACACAGGTTTGAGGGTGGCACTGAACAATGCACCACTGCCATGCCTCCATATTTTGGAATGCCAACAGTTAAATTAATTTCTGTAACTTAAGTTTTGTTACTTGGTTATGAATGTTTTGGAAATATTGTGAAATTTTCGCAAGTCTTTTCACTCGTTGGTGTGGATGTTAACATACCTGTATTTATTCATTTTGTAACTCGTTGAGTTTTACCCATAGGAGCCCCTACCTCGGTGGAACTCTGCAGCAAGGCAAGAGATCCGTCGGGGCAAAAAAGATGGGTAAATTCCGCAATGAAAGGAGAAGAAACATAACCGAACGAGTAGAGTAACGAAGGCCTGCAGGTAACGAGGATGTTATCCGAATACGTAGAGTAACGAGGGGCTACGAGGATTGCGCCCAAACGAGTAAAACACCGAGGGGCTATGAGGATTCCACCCAAACGAGTAGAATACCTAGGGGCTACGAGGATTTCGCCCAAACGAGTAGAATACCGAGGCATAACGAGAGAATCAAAAAGAACAATTGCATTAATGAAAGTTGGAGGACCACCCCTGCCCGAAGGCTTACAAGATAATGAAAAAAAAAAAAGCAAAAAGCAAACATAGAAGACTGTCGAAGAGTGAATCACCGAGGCTAGTCGTGGAACTTTCGCAATTTTTGAGCATTCCAAGGGTTAGTGATTGGTGTGCCGTCCATTTCTTCCAATTTTTTAACTCCATGGCCGATCTTTTGGGCCACCCTGTACGGGCCTTCGTAAGGATCCTTGAGTTTCATCAACTTAGCCACCTCAGTGACCATGCGGAGGACAAGGTCACTGACGTTGAAGGGGCGTGGCCAAACATTCTTGTTATAGCCCCAAGCAACCTCTTGCTGATAGGCAGCATGCTTCAAGTTGGCAGTATCCCGCAATTCCTTGGCAAAGTCAAGCGCCACTTTTGCCCGAACACTATTGTCAGCAAGGTTGAAATCTTCGGTACGAGCCGTAGGAAGCAACATTGCCAGAGGTAAGATAGCCTCCATGCCATGTGCCATCGAAAATGGCGTACGTCCAGTGGAACGACAAGGTGTAGTGCAGTAAGCCCAAAGGACATGAAGAAGCTCCTCGACCCATTTGTCGAGCTTCTCATCAAGGCGTCTCTTCAATCCCAGAGTGATCGTTTTATTCGACGCTTCAGCTTGTCCATTGCCTTGAGGATAGGCCACCGAGGAATTTTGTATGAGGATGTTGTACTTCCTGTAAAAGACTTTAATAGCCGCGGCAATGAACTGAGAACCATTGTACGACAGAATGGCGTATGGAACGCCGAACCGAGAGATAATGTTCTTCCAGATAAAGCTCTGCACGTCACCCACCGTGGTGTGGACCAAAGGGACAGCTTCAACCCATTTCATATAGAGGTCAGTTACAGTAAGCATATATTCGAAACCTCCTGGAGCCTTTGGCATTTTCCCGACAATGTCAAAGGCCCAAACTACGAATGGCCAAGGACTGGTGATCATCTTAAGTGGGAAGACAGGTTTATGAATGAGGGATGCTTGCTTCTGGCACCGAACACATTTCTTGACATAGTCCTCTGATTGTTTGACCATCTTTAGCCACCGGTACCCTTGGGTCAAAGCTCGTTGCGCGAGGGATCGGCCACCCGAGTGTGCTCCACAACTTCCTAAATGTAGTTTGTCCAGCACGCTCTCGATTTGATCCTTATGTACCACCCGTAGGTCAGGCCCAGTGAACGTTCGGCGATACAGAACGTCATGTGTGCCAAGGAAATAATTAGCAGCCTGGCATCGAACTTTGTGAGCTTCCTTTTTACCCGGCGACAGTATCTGATTCTTTAAGTAAGCAACGATGGGATCCATCCTGCTTGGACCAAGCAATATGGCTAACACCAGCTGATCTTTGGCTGGCTCAATGCTCGGGGATTCCACGGCGTCGAAGATTATGGTGCGACCACCGGAGGAATGGAAAACCGAAGCGAGGCCAGCTAAGGCATCGGCATGAGCGTTGTGCTCCCGAGGAATCCACTCCACTTTGACGCGGTCGAGTTGTTTAAAACAGGAAAGTACATAGCTGACGTAGGCGTTCATGCGGCTGTCCTTTGCTTGATAATCGTCATTGAGGTGACCGACGACCAACTGGGAATCACAAAGTACATGTTCTGAGTCAGCCCCTAGCCGAAGAGCGAGCGTGAGCCCAACAATGAGGGCCTCATACTCGGCTTAGTTGTTAGTGGCCAAGAAACCGATAGACACGACGCTCTCATGGACTGTTCCGCTCGGTGAGACGAGCACAATACCAGCTCCGGCTCCGTTGACGTTGGAAGCCCCATCGACGTTCAACCGCCAAGCATCTCTGAAAAACAACTTCCATTCCCTCTTCAGACACTTGTTCCCCATTGTAAACCGAGCGTGCAACGAATCGAGTTGTGGCTCGGGAGTACCATCGAGGATCTCGGCCTCAGCTTTCTCTCTATCTTCTTTGGCAATCAAGAGGAGATTAGCTTCATCCTAGAGACCGGGTGTCAGCTCGGCAAATAGGTCGGCCAAAGCTTGTCCTTTAACTAAAGTTCAGGGTTCGAACTGGATGTCATAGTTAGCTAGATCTTGAGAGAACTTCAAGATTCGACTGGACGAGTCTGTCTTTCGAAGAACAGCCTTGAGGGGGTACTCGGTGAGTACCACAATTTGATGCGTTTGAAAATAAGGGAGAAGGCTCGTTTTAGATGAAACGAGGGCCAACGCCAACTTCTCCATAGGCAGGTACCTCGTCTGAGAATCCGTCATTGTCTTACTGGAGTAGAAGATTGGCTGATGAACCATGCCATCCTTCTGTACGAGCACTGAGCTGGTAGCATGATCTAACACGGCCAGGTGTAGGTAGAGATCTTCATCCCCAATTGGCGTAACGAGGAGCAGAGATCGAGAAAGGTTATCCTTTAAGGCTTGCAAGGACTGCTCACACTCGTCCGTCCATTGAAACCGTGCCGACTTGTTTTGATTGCCTGAAAGAATGGTCGACAGAGATCACCTGACCGGCAGATGAAACGATTTAGAGCTGCAACCATTCCGGTCAGCCTTTGAACTTCCCTGATGGTGGTGGGTGCTTGGAGATTCTGCACAGTAGTGATTTGTTTGGGATCTGCTTCAATGCCTCAACGACTGACCATATAACCAAGGAACTTCCCAGAACTCACTCCGAACGCACATTTTTCAGCATTCAGTCTGAGCTTGTATTCCAATAAAACATCAAAGACATGCCCCAGATTATCCAAATGCTCCGAGCTTAACTTACTCTTGACGACCATGTCATCAATGTAAGCCTTCATCGTTTTGCCGATCTTTTTCCCAAACATCTTATTTACCGTCCTCTGGTAAGTAGCCCCAGCGTTCTTTAACCCGAATGGAATGACGTTGTAACAGTATGTTCCCCGAGGAGTGATGAAGACTGTTTTCTCCTGATCGTCCGGATTCATGGCAATCTAGTGATAGCCACGATAGACGTCTAGGAAGCTCAAGCGCTCGTAGCCTGTGGTAGCATCGACCATTTGTTCTATCCGAGGGAGGGGAAAGCGATCCATGGGACAAGCGTCGTTGAGGTTCGTATAACCCACACAGACCCTCAACTTACCGTTCTTCTTCGGAGCGACGACGGTGTTGGCTAACCAAGTTGGATAAAGAACCTCCCGAATAACCCTTACCTCCAGGAATTGATCAACCTCTTTCATCACCGCCTCCACATGTAAAGGTGACGAACGTCGAACTTTCTGAACGACTAGTTTCCGAGTTGGATCAACGTTGAGAGAGTCAGAGGTGAACGAAGGATCGATGCCCGGCATCTCTTTCGGGCACCATGCAAATACTTCAATGTGTTCCTTTAGGAAGGTGAACATTTCTTCGTGTTCGGCGGAATCTAAGGAGCTACCAACGAGGAAATATCGACTCTCATCATCGTTGATTGGCATCTTGATTAATTCTTCAGCGAAACGTTCCTTGATTGGTACTCCTACATCATCAAGAACGGGATTGCCTGTCGTGTCAATACACTGGACCTCAAGACATTCTGAGCTTTGAACGACCGTGCTTACGTAACATTTCTTTGACTGAAGTTGGACGCCACGGAGACTTTCCTGTCGGCCGTTCCACTCGATGAATTTAACAACCTGATGAAGGGTCGAAGCCACTGCCTTCATACCGTGAAGCCATGCGCGGCCGAGGATGACATTGTACGGGCTCATAGAGCTAACCACCACGAATTTGACTTCCATTGCTCGGGAACCGGCACGAACTGAGAGGGTGATCAACCCAAGAGGCCATACCGGAGCCCCTGTAAAATTGACAAGCGAAGAGGCTGCGGGACGCAATTGATTCGACTGAAGCCCCAAGCTTTTGTAGGTAGAATAGAACATTACCTCGGCAGAACTGTTGATTTATTGACTGAGACAGTAACGACCAAGGCATTCGTGTGAGGAGTTTGCACGTCGTGAAAGTCGTCTTTAGTGAACGTTAGACTCCAATTATCATTTGGATCTTCGTACTTCTGTTTTGCTGACGCGTCAATAGTACAGACGGCCCGTGCGACTATGGCCAGCTCAATCTCAGTCCGAAGCTCGGTGGCCTTTGTCTCAGAAACGACCCCATGAATAACCCCGACCAGCCTCTCTCTTTCCAGCAGCGAGGGTGGAAGCGGGGTGTGACGGGTATCGATCCATTGATTGAGATGCCCGACTATGGCGAGTTCTTCCAAATAGCATTTGAACGGCCCACACCGCATTGTGTAATGCCCATGTTCGTTATGGAAAGAGCAATGCCCAGTCCTCACATTGGACATTCCCATGAGTTCTGTCGGCCAATGAAAGAATGGAAGTCGACCGATCGTGCTTAAGAGCTGGTAGATGGGCACAATGAAGACGGTGTGTTTGGCAATATACTCATCTGGCCTCGGTTCCCGATGGGGTTGTGAGCGAAAATGTTGTTGCGGTTGTTGTTATGGTTGCAATGGAGTCGGTACGGGCTTGGTGCCAATATTTCCTTGCCCGCTGCTTTCGATACGCGCCACCTGTTTTTTGACTACCGAGGTTCCGGCCGAGGGTTTTGTGGATTCGAGAACCTTCGGGATCACATGCTCAGCGACGGCCTCCTCGTGCATGCAATCTTTCTCAATTATTGTCATTAGCTCACTCATTGTCTTCGGTGGATTCCTAGAGAGATCCCGAAACATGGGGGATGAAGGATCCAAGCCATTCATGAAAGATTCCGTTGCCACGGCTTGGTTGCAATCCGGGATCAAATTATACACTTCCCAGTATCGCTCGGTATACATGCGTAAGGTTTCCGCCGTCGTTCGACGCATGTTAACGAGCATAGAAAGTGTCTTCGGCTGGATGCTACTCGTTACAAACCGTTTCATAAACTCCAGCTCCAGTTTGTCGAAACATGTGATGGACCATGGCTTCAATTGGTTATACCACATCATGATCAGATGAGTGAGGGCAAGAGGAAAGATTTTGCACATGATGGCATCCGAGAAATTGTGCAGAGACATGATTTGCCGAAAGAGAGTGACGAACAACACGGCGTCCTCCTTCGCTTCGTATGGTTTATGTAAAGACCAAATTCCGGGGTCTTAATTGTATTGGCAATTCCGTTCGACAAAACACATATTTTATATCGAGTTGTAATTTTATTATTTTTTATAGGCTAGTGAGTCTGTATAGGATTAGAGTGGAAGGAATCTTTATTATTTGTAATCGAGAGTGAGCGTATTGGATAAAAAAGAGGTCGACAATTGCAAGACGGATTTTGGCAAAGACGGATGGATGGAGAGATCAATCCGGTTAACAACGATACCATTTGTTCTTTTAAAAAAAAAGGGCAACGTGAAAAAGAGCTAAAAAGAAGAGACTTATTATTTTCCTAGGGTTTGACTACATGCAGCAATATAAAAGGAAAAGGGGGCAGCCATAAAACTGACTCTCTTGAAGCCACACATATATGGTATACGGTGATTAAAAGAAAAAGGGAGCAGGAGCAATACGTTAAAAAGACAGGCGGCTATTTTTGTGAGAATTATTCCTAAGGGATTTCTGTTAGGTCTATTGGAGGGCTTGTGGACTCAAGGCTATTGGCGATCAAGATTACTAGGTGCAGTGTACGTGTGACGCGGCAGGTGATACTTAGAACGTTGTGAGGATTTACTACGTTTGGATAGGTATATCTGTAACTGCACAATGATTATAGTGATTTGATTCCTTCCTGTGGTTTTTACCCATTCTGGGGTTTTTCACGTATATCTCTGCGTTGTGCGATTGATTGCTTTGCGTAGTTTTTGCTGATAATTTTACTTAGTGATTCACGTTCATACTGTTAGGGTTTTTTTTACGAATTATTAGGGAACCCTGATTTTTCAGTTTAATCTTAGGCATGGTGAACCAGGTCGGCGGATGCTCCGCTAAGATTGTGTCGGTAAAAGGTGACACCTTCGCCTTTCTGAGCTTTGTATCATCCGTCGGCATTGGTTGAGTAGTCACGACCAGCGGTGGAACCGTAACGCGTGACTCGAGATCCACAACGTGCGCTCGGTGATGATGAGATTGCTCGTGTCGTTCCCAACTCCGCGCACTACCTCCTCTCGAAGGATTTGGAACTTCATCACGAGTCCATCTTGGTACCGCTCCACTATCCACAAGCTGATAAACTATGGGTTCGCCAGTGATTTGATCAAACGGAACGATTGTATCACCTTTGTCACCATGCGTCTCTCTCAGTGATGTCCTCTTGACCCGTCTGCACGAGGGTCGATATGGGGCCTGGAATGCCCCTCTCTGCACGGCTGACAGTTTATGTCAATGTCTAACCGTGTTTTGCCCTTTGAACGTGCTGCCCGTGGCGGAGCAAGGGTGAGTGTTGGTGCGGATGCTCCCGATCTGAAACTCCTTGCTATGGAACCCGAGGACCTGGTTGAACTCTCAGCACAAATGATGCTAGCCAACTTCCGCTTTGGGGTCACAACGCGGTGATCCCCAATGCATTCGAGGGCTGAGCGGTGCCTCGTGCCGGTTTGTTCCTCGGTGGGTGTTTGGTGTGACTTTTCGTGTCTCCATGTTGCAGTTGGTTTGCTCATCCCCGCAGGGTAGGAACCTGGAGGCAGTGTAACCAAGGTGCCTTGTTCCCGGTCTTCGAGCCGTTGCTGTAGAAGAGCTATTACGACCTCCTGCCGCTTTTGCTCGGCCAAGGCAACCTTAAGTTCGGTGGATTGAAAGTTAAGCTGCCTGGCCACCGGTATGGTGGTTCGACCGGTTTGAATCTGCAGGTAATTGAGGCTGCCGAACCCGGAAAAGCCGAGGGTAAAGTCTTCTAGCTGAGGTGGTGGAGTATGTCCTGACATCGATGAAAAGTGGAAGAAAGGAGAGGAAAGAAAGAGAAGGAAAGAAAAGTGAATGAAATGCTTCCCCAGTAGAGTCGCCAATTGTGAGGGGGTGAATTCCACTCTAAACCTTTTCCTTCCTTTGACTTGAACAGAGATGAGCTGGACACCTGAAAGCCGAAGGGGGCTGTACCTCCAGGAAGAAGCTACGACGACCTAGTCAGTAGGTGGAAAAGAGAGAAGAAAATATATGTTTTTAAGGAGAAAAATATGAAGAAGAAAGATCCCCAACCTGAGAGGAGCAGTCCTCTATTTATAGGCAACCTTCTAGAGTACCAAGCAAGCTTCACTCCACGTGCGTTATACTGTTCGGATGACGTCACATGTCAAAGTCATTTAATGAATGCCGCCCTTCGAGGATTGCAGAGCCGCATTAGTCAGTGTCAGAAACGTCACATCAGTGCAGAGTGGTCACTTCATACTGACACAGAAGACCGTTGAATGACTGTAGACGAGCTTCCCGAACATCGAGTCTGCCGGTTTCCGAACAACATATCTTCCGAATGATTGGTGACATATCCGAACGTAACACTAACGAGGACATGATACGTCGGTTAACCCTCGGCAACGACAATAAGAATACATAGCCGCTCGGCGACAACCATGGGGGAATGTTTAACGCTCGGCACGATCGTACAGTAAATCTCATGATTTGCCACTACAGACGAACTGAGACAACTGAACAATGGGTTACCCCGTGTCACTGTTTGAACCTTATGAACCTTGGTGATTTCGGCCCACTACAGATAGCCTTAATAACTTCAAGTGAATCACCTTCCAAAAAAATGTCAGAATGAAGAAAGGTAATAATAGCTAACAGGACTGCCTCCCTAGTTGCCATCGACTCTGCATATAATGCTGCCCCCATTGCTATGATTTTCTTCGACATACCTGCAACAAATTTGCCCATGCCATCTCTAAGGACCACTCCGCATCCGAAAAAATGGCCCCATCAAAATTCACCTACAGAACGCCATTGGTTGGAGGTGACCGTTTATTTTGGATTCCTTTCTCACTATTTGCAGATAAACAGTACTCATCGTTGGCCCTCTGAAATGAAGCCGAATTTTCCACTGCACCCCTAACAATTTCCTCTGGATTTTTGCTGCGCTCATCATGCCAAAACTCATTCCAGTTACTCCACAGTTTCCAGCACAACATTAAAGTATCGGCCAACATAACTAGCCCAAATGTTGAGGAACCACAACTTGCCATAGGCCCCAGCACAATCAAGAACTTCCATAATGCAGCTGATCCCAAAAGTCTCTTTGGCCGATGTACAATCGCAAATTACATGGATAACAGATTGGGTTTCAGCATTGCAAATTGGGCACTTGTAATCACCTCGTATCTTCCTAGCATCGAGATTTACATGGATGACGCGCTGCATACTATGAATCCCCCATGCTTTGTGTGGTGCCAAACGAATAAGTCTTTAGCAACATTATCAAAGGGGATATCAAAATGTTTTCCACATCAACGGGCCAGAAGACATTTTTCACCTCGTGAGTGTTCCATCTTCGTGGGTGTGACAAAAGTAACTCACTAATCCGAGCATCATCAGCTAGTGTATTCCTTTAAAGTGATGGGTTTGAAAGTCGACAACGCTGCTGGAATCCACTGATCTTGCCAAATTCTGGTATTGCAAATAAGCAAATATGCAAAACAAACAAACAGTAATTTGTTTCAGAAACTAGAGTCACGTATGAATAGTCGATGACTCGACAAACTTTATTGCCAGAAATAATGCGCTTGATTTGATAATGTTCAAATTTTCACCAAACAAGTTAACTTCGGCTTAATGTATTTATTTAAAAAAAAAAAAAACCTTCCTTGGCTTTCTGGGAGGTTTGGTTGACTGCACGAGTCTTGAAGCCGAGCTGTGGTTTTATTCAGAGGCCTTGAGTTGGTCCAGAACCAAGGAATGGAGGCTTTGGAGGTGGAGTCTTATTCTACAACGGCAATTGCCCTGATCAATGACAATCCCTCCAGCATTCTCCACACATAGTTCTAATCAAAGAATGCAAAGCTCTCATGGCTGTCACGGGTTGCACTTTGCACCACACGCTAAGGGAGGGCAACAAGGTTGCGGACAAACTTGCAAATTTGGAAGTGGATCAAGAAGAAAAAAAATGTGTCACATATCATCCCACCTGATGACATAATCCCCCTTCTAGAAGCAAATATGACAGGAGTAACTTTTGAGAGAGTGTAATTTCTTTTGTTTTTCCAATGTACTCCCTCCGTCCCTTATTTAGAGTCCAGTATTCCATTTTGGACTGTTCCTTAATAAATATCCATTTTGTAAAGTTAGTGGATAAAAGTTGATGCATTGTCTATTTTGTCCCTAAAAATAGATTCCATTTTGAAAAGTTAGTAAGTAAAAGTGTAATAATGATGGGTAAATAGGAAAAGTGAAGGAAAAATTTGATGTGAAAGGTATAATGATGATATCTTTTTAATAAGTTGGAATTACGAAGCAGGACACTTAAAAATGAACGGATGGCAAAAAAAAAACCTTTGGCTTAAAGTTTAGGATCTAAATTCACTAGCTATAAACCAAAAACAAAAATAGTACTCCACCAGTTGATTTCAACAGTTGCACCAAACGAACGATGGGAATGAATTAGCTAGGACTGGATACAGTCATGCCAAAGAGACACCTAGGTGAGATTATCCAGCACACGGTCACATACACACATTGATGTAGCGTACATACTTTAATATCAATAAGTCTGTTGACACAGACTTGTCATACACAGATCCCGCACAGATTTTTGTATGGGGCCCACTATAGGTCTCACACAAACAATCCGAGTCGTTCATTAAATGTAAAACATTTTTTCAAGTGCCCCCGCGAAAAATTAGTTCAATCCAATACTTATAGGTACTTGATCCAATCATTTAACATTTCATTATTCTGAAAATCGAATGAAAAGTTTGATGATTGGATCGAGCATCTATAGGTATCGGATTGAGCTAATTTTTCACAAGGGCCCTTGGAAAAATGTTTTACATTTAATAAACGGGTTGGATTGTTTGTGTGAGACCCGTAGTGGACCCCACACAAAAATCTGTGCAAGATCTGTTACCTATTTATCTGTGTGTATAGCACAGTTCCTTTAATGTTGGGCTTCACATCAATGTGTGTTGAAAAAAGAGGTTGCCGCCACCACGAGGGCCACTGAAGAAATTTTGTTACGCGGGGGAGGAGTGCAAATGCTTACTCCACAACCTTGCATCCAAATAAGGTTGAAAACTCCAAGCGTAGGGCTAGGTCATTGCACGCAGAATATCCGGAAGTCCGGAATCGTTCCCTCAGATAATCGAATATAGCTTGAAATGGATTGTAGGTTTTATGGTAGGATTTCGGCGTTTAATCCCGCCAACTATGGTTTTGCTTTAAACGGAACGACTAAAATAGAAACTAGAATTGCGCTTGATTAACTTAAAGAGGCAAGTCTAGGGATCTTCTAACCCTTGACAAAGGCCGTTACCGGTTCTCGATTATAACTCAGGCGAGAGTCACGACCGCGTGCTCACGCCCGGAGGATTTTACTTTAAAAGACTATGTTTGACGAAAGATGTGATTTTTCGAAGGCGAACCAACTTGTTTTTAACATTTATCGAACACATAGGAGGCCACGAGGCCTCGGTATGCTACTTGCCAAGACCGCTTGACTAAATACCATGCCAAGGGGTTAACACCCCTTTGGTTAGACCAAAATGCAAGTTAAGCCCTATTCCGAAGATCATGCTTTAAGTTCGATGGCTCGAGAACCAAATAACAACCTAAGTACTCGGGAAAGATTATCCCGAGACTTAGCCAAAAGACTACTCACACATAGCTAAAGCATAAGCTAATGCATAAAAATGAGACATAATTTTTAACCGTTAGAATTGAAAACAAACTTGATATTAATGGTAATCTTAACCGTGGCTACAACTTTAATAAACGACAAATTGATAAACGAGATTAACTTGCAAGAGTTCTTCAAGAAAACTACTAAGGAAGCTTGAGCTCTAATGGAGGAGAGACAAAAATTAAAAAGACTTAAAATGGTAGAGACGAGTTATCAAGGAGAGAGAGAGCTAGGCATATTTATACAAAGTATCTCTTCTCTCACAAAATATCCCAGAAAATATCCCAAAAGTGGAAAGCATTCCAAAAGTAGAAGGTTGAAAAAGTAACAAAATCGTAGATATTTTCTGCCGGCAGTACCGGTACTGGCCAACTCCCAGTACCGGTACCAGGTCTTCAAAATGCTGGAAAATCAAATCTCTGAAGAGTAGGTACCGGTACTGGCCAATTCACAGTACCGGTACCAAGCTGGCAGATATTGAGCTGAACTTTGCCTTGGTCCAAACGGCCCGATGATGGCCCGATCACCTCTCGCCACTCAATTCATCACCCGACGGGACTTGGTGAGAAGCCGCCACGCAACCTTGGTTACTTGGTGGCTCCGCTAGTCAACCTTGGCTTACCAAACGCCTTAATTTCGCGAATAACCTGAAACTACCAAAACGCAACCTTACGAGCAAAATGAGATAAAAACGAAAACTAAGAGACTTGAACGCTACAAATTAGAGAACTTGAGCACCAAGATTATACAATCTTAGGTGCTTATCAGCAGACATGCAACCTCGATCATCTGGACTATCGGCCCAATTGTATTCGGAAGATATTGTCTAGGGATGGTTACGATTGATTCAGTTTCGGCTTCTAAGAGATGCAACTCGGATCCGTTAGAGATGACAACGGTGCGGTTCGGTACAGTTATTGGTGAAACTGAACAAATATCTAAAACCAAAACCAAACCCATGACCAAAACAGCCAATTTTCATTTCCTCTAAACCATAATCAAAATCACTGTTTTCGATTCAGTATGGTATTTCACCAAAATTGGAGGTCAAAATTTTTAATAGATTTAAAGACACAAAATATTAAACAACAAAATATCTATGAAAGCCAACAAACTAATACTCTATTACACCAATGGTTCAAAGACACTAAAAATTATTGTCCAAACAACAAAACATCTTAAAAGGCAACAAGCTAATACACCAATTAATGTTCAAAGACGCTAAACAGTCATTGTCAAAACAACAGATTATAACATATAAGGGTAGCTATGTAATTATATTCCAGTTCGGTTATGGTAACGGTTCGGTTCAATTTTAGGTTCGATTATCACCTAAAACCGTACCGAAACCATAATGGAACCAGCCGGTTTTTAAAATTCAATAACCAAAACCATGGTTAAATTTTCAGTTGAAAACCACATCAAACAATGCGGTTCAGTTCAGTTAATCAACGGTTCAAATTTGATCCATTTCTGATTAACACAATTAAAAATTGTCTGACACACTAAATCGAAACCGAGTCATTTAAGATAAATAGAATTTAAAAAATTGTTGACTTTTTTCGATCAACTTAATTTTGATATGATAATCTACAATATGAACATATGACCATGAAAAATAAGTCTAGAATAATCAAAACTAGACCAACTCAATTTCGGCTTTTAGGCAATCATCTCATATTCATCCATCTATATTATAAAACAGAGCGGTTTTTGTCTATACATATAAACCCAACACCCTCTACAACCGTCCGATCAATATTTCATGTTAGTTGTAGCCGTCCGATCGAGAGAATACTTCCTAATATAAACTCCCCTAACCTTATGACCGGTAAATCCTTTCAATTGATTGCTTTTACGTTGTTTCCTTAAAAAAGTTTTCCTATTTAATTTTCCTACATCCAACTCAATAATTTCCTTTTAGGTTGATTTTTCTACATTCAAAAAAGAAACAAACCTTTTTTTGATTCATACACTAAAAGGAAACATTCTTTGTTTTTTAAAGTTGATAATTGTTGTTTCCTTAAAACGGAGTAGCATTCACATACGTTTTCCTTCAACAATGAATCTACGTTTTCCTTAATTGAGTTGGAAGAAATCAGCTTCCTTCCTACCTTGATTGAAGAAAGAGAGAGGGTCATTACCTCTGCTTTGTCAAAACAAGAGGTAATCAAATCTTTTTATTTTTTCCGTTATTCTAATGTTTCTACACGTTCTCTCCCTCTCTCTAATGTTTCTACACGTTCTCTCCCTCTCTCTAGGTTAGATGTTTTGAGGCAAGTTGGAGTCATGTTGCCTGGAGTAGTGCACTGTTTCTCTCCATGGATAATTTTTTTAAAGTTGTAATAAAAAATGTTGTGTCGTGCCTTTTTTTTTTATCGGCGTATTGTGTCATGCCTCTAGGCATGGGCAATCATGAAATCCACGATACTGTTTTTGGAGCTTTTCTATGGTCATGACAATATTACTGTTAATTGAATTAGTGATTTGGTTTGTAATGAATCGATATTGATTTTTATATTCCTAAATGTGTATGACTTGGTGTATGACCTGCGTAATTGTACATGTCTTCCAGTTCTTTGTTAATACAAATCTTACTTATCCACAATGAAGGCTTTACTACTTATTATGAGTTAATTGTGGGATTAGGAATTTGTGAGACCGGTTGTCGGTCAGATTTTGATTCGCTAAATATGATTAATATTGTAACGACCCGGATTGGGACGTTACAAATATAGTTGGGGTTCTGATTATAATTCTGACCCATTGTCGGTTTCGGTCAATCCTTAAGGATTCAAGGGCAAGGACCTGAAGTTTTTTTGTAGTCCAAGATGTTATTTGTTAATGGGAGTAAAAAAAAAGAACATTTTTATTTTCCTTTCATGTGCTTCCTTTTTGATAACTCAGATGTCCATTCCAATTTTCGAGCACCTCAACTAATCCTGAGGGCTCCACCGTCCACTTGCAGGGAGTTGCAGAGAGTACTCAACACCGACAATGCCTCAAAGAGATATGAATATGTTAGCCCCGACAATCTGATGATATGAATATGTTACTTTATTGATGATTGCCATGAAGTTGTAGTTGATATAGCTGCTATGGGTTACTCGACTCTCCTCTCTACCAAGGTAATTTGGGGCTTTTGGCATCTTTGTTTGTGTTGTGCCTATAAAACGTGTAGGGGCACGCATGTGGTCTTATTGCGTGTGTTAGAGTTAATAAATTGTTACGTTGAGCTTGATTTTTCTTAGACTTCGATTGTGCTCTAACGTAGACGGGCTCACTTGAAATTTAACAAAATGGGGTACCTATTGTCATCTATTACTTCTCTATTTTCTCTAATTCTATTCACTTTTGGGTTAAGAATACGTTGCGCCGTGCCTTCAGACACGAGCATCCACTAGTCTAAAAAATTGTCAAGAGAAATATTTTGCGCTGACAAAATCAATTAACAAAATGTCTGACACGCTAAATAAAAACTGAGTCATCTAAGATAAATAGAATTTAAATACTCGTTGACTATTTTTGATCAACTTAATTTTGATACAATTTTAAATTTTTAACAACCTGACCATGAAAATAAGTCTAGAATAATCAAAACTAGACTGTTCCAATTTTGAAAAAGTATTAGACCGGCTCAGTTTCGCCTTTTAGGATTTATATGGGATCCATCCATCTTTGAAAATTTATCAAGAGAAATATTTGTACAGTCAAAATCATGTTGATTGATATCCGATTAA
Organism: Rhododendron griersonianum; assembly: GCA_018127125.1. Lineage (NCBI taxonomy): Eukaryota > Viridiplantae > Streptophyta > Magnoliopsida > Ericales > Ericaceae > Rhododendron > Rhododendron griersonianum. The sequence continues at coordinate 24,144,871 of CM030791.1, read as the reverse complement.
CACAATTAAAAACTTATCTGACACACTAAATCAAAATTGAGTCATCTAACAGTAGGGGTGAGCATCGTGTCATGTTTGTGTCGTGTCATTTCGTGTTTCGTGTCTTTTCAGGTTCGTGTCAAAACACATGTTAACATAAACGTGTCAAATACCTTGACACTAACCCGATCTGCTTAAAATCGTGCCGTGTTCGGGTTGACACTAATAAGACCCTTTTATTTTTTTAATATTTAAATAAATTATATACTTTCCAATATTTTGAACGAACTACTTATTTAATTCAATAACAAAAACTGAAGACATTTTCAATACCATCATAATCATCTAAACAATAAAACCGACCTAATCATGACATTGAAAAATGCATGAAGTCACAACTAAACATAGGTCTCAAAATTACATAATTTTGTACGATTTTCAACTAAAATAATAAAAAGGCACCAACTATAGAATAACTCTATACAAATTCTAAATGAAAAGACTAGGCCTAAATAATGAAAAAAAATTCAATAAGCCTAAATAAATTTAGTTAATTTTGGACTCTTTAAAATGGAAACTCAAGTGAATAACTGATTAGCAAATTAGATATTCAATTGGTTTTTATTTTAAAAAAAAATCTTCTACGAGTCCTAATAGTATACACTAGAGTTTGCCTATGCCTGAAGGCATGGCACAACACGTTTTGAACACAATTAAAATGAATTACGAAACTATTGACCACCCCAGCCTACGAAGTTGATTTATAAACGTTGTAGCTAGTGTGGCCGGATATGAAACAGGATTAGACTTTTATTTCTCATAATTAGTGCATTTCTTAGGTAACAGAATTTCTTTTGATATGTTTAGTCTTCTCCCATATCAAGAAAATGTGTAAAACTTAAAAGGAATGTAGAATAAAAGGTGAAGATTTATGTAGATGGGATAAAGCTGGACCGTTGGATTTATGTTGGACATAAGATTCAAAAACTGAGCTCTCTTATTATATAGATGTCTTGTCTTTCCATAATTATATTGATATGATTCTATACACGTTAACCAAACATGATTTTGAAAAATTAAATCTCCAACTAGTTAGGAAATTCAAAAGAATCAAAACTAATCATGCAGTGCCGTGCCATGTCATGTTCGAGTCGTGTCGTTTAGGATAACGTGTCGACCTAAAAAATTAAACATTTATCAGTGTCTTTATCGAGTTACGCGAGTCAAATCCGTGTTTGACCCATTTAATTATCGTGTTCACGGGTCGTGTCATATTCGTGTCTGTGTCAAAAAATAATCGACCCAAACCCTCTAACTTCGTGTCGTGTTAATGAATGAGTCTTGTCCGAAATTCCCACCCGTATCTAAGAGCAATAGAATTTAAATACTCAATGACTATTTTTTATCAACTTAATTTTGATATGATTTAAATGTTTAAGAACTCTACAATATGAATGGAATAAGTCTAGAATAATCAAAACTAGACTGAACCAATTTTGAAGAAAAACTAGACCGGCTTAATTTCGGCTTTTAGGGATCCATCTCGGATTTGTCCCTCTTATGAAATTGTCAAGAGAAATATTTGTGCTGTCAAAATCATGTTGATCGATATCCGATTAACACGATTACAAAATTGTCTGACACACTAACTCAAAATTGAGTAATCTAAGAGAAATACTCGTTGACTATTTTCCATCAACTTTATTTGGATATGATTTAAATTTTTAACAACTCTACAATATGAACAATCTGACCATGAAAATAAGTCTACCATAATCAAAATTAGACTGATTCAATTTTGAAGAAAAATTAGACCGGCTCAGTTTCGGCTTTTAGGCCCATCTAAGATTCTTCTCTCTTAAAAGATTGTCAAATATTTGATAGATGTCCGACTAACATAATTAAAAAATTGTCTAACATAGTAAATCAAAATTGAGTCATCTATCTAAGATAAATAGTATTTCAATACTTGCTGACTATCTTCGATCAACTTAATTTTGATATGATTTAAATTTTTAACAACTCTACAATATGAATGATCTAACCATGAAAATAAATCAAGAATAATCAAAATTAGATTGGTCCAATTTTTCTACCATAGAGAAAAAAAAAATCCTTTAGTTTTAGCAAAATGGTTAATTAATTAAATACTTGGGCCCACAGATTCTCTTTTGCTAGGGATAGGAAATTCCGTCGGCACGTGAAACCGCTGGGACTCTTAAAGCACAAAAATGGTTAATTAATAGCGTTGTGGGGGCCACAGTTTTTTGCTTTAATGGGCCGCAAAGGCAGCCGTCCGATCGCTGAAATCTGACGGAACTGATTTCGAGTCAACGATCCCTATCGATTGGGTCTCTTTGACCACACACACAGAGGGAGCACTGTTTTTAAGACATGATGAGAATAAAATAAGGAAAATTCTAAAATCAATCCAATAGGCTGACAATAGTAAGTGTATGAATTCGTATTAAAGGATATATAAAATACATAAGAATACATATTTTTCTTGTCTTCTAGTGTGTTTATCGTTAGCCCATTGGGCTGATAATAGCAAGACCGATAAAATAATACTCCCTCCATCCTAGTTCTTCAGTTCTTTTTTAGAATTTCGTGTCACTTTTTAATTAATTATATCTTGCAAACTATAATTTTTGTAGATAATTTTAAAAATATTATTTAAAAAATTTATTGAAATCTATCAAACAAAATTCATATTACATATAAACAGTATTACCAATTAAAAGTTACTCCATCCGTCTGGATTTAATTTTTTTTTTTTTAAATTCGTGTCATTTTTCAATCGATTATATATCTTGTGATTTATAATGTTTTATGTAATTTTGAAAACATTATCTTATAGAACTAATTGAGATCTACCAAACAAGATCTATATCGGATATAAAATTCATTACCAATTTAAAGATATAACTCATTTTTTATCCGGTTAAAATTGAACGAGAGACTATTAAATCCGTACGGAAAGAGTATAATTAATTTTTTATCCGATTAAAATATGACAGAAACAAAAGAATGAAATGGAGTGAGTAATTAAAAACGAAACAAAACACAACAACTAGTAAAAATTTCCCATTGTTTGACTGGAGGAGCTGGTTGTCGCTTCAATCGAGGTGCCCGTCGTTGAATGTCGAGGTCCTGCTCATCTCCGTAACAGAAAGTAGGAGAAACTTTTATGTATACCGGAGATACCAAGGGGTTGGTATTCTCTTCTGGTCCGTTTCTCATTTTTCGGCCATTTTTCGATCACATTTGGATGATCGGTTCCGTTCATTTTGGCGAGTTCGATGAGAACCTTAATCATACCAAAAATCGTGTTCATCGGACTTTATTTGATACATAATCGGCAAACGTGAAAACGGAAAAAAAATCAAAACTGGGTTCTGATTCAATGTGTTTTTTGGACAGTTTTGGTTTTTTTTCCATTTTCACGTGTGCCGATCATGTATCAAATAAAGTTCGGAGCTGTTTGACGCGGTTCGAGTCACGTGTGTCGAACGGCTTTAAGGCCTTGATCAAGTTTTTTGGAATTTTTTCTTATTTTGTTTTTATTTAATTTTATTTGTATGTGTTAGTTTTGTACCTAATTTTTTGTGAATTATTGATTCGTTCTGTCAAGACAAATCGAAAAAGTAAAAAAAATTATGAATTTCATTCAAATATTTGTGAAAATATCCAAAATAAAGCCTAGATAGCCAATTTTTACACAAATATATACTATTTGGGTAATAGTACATTTTTTTTTACTTTTCCAATTCCCTTCTTCAAAATGAATCAATAATTTATAAAAATTAGGCGTAAAACTAATAAACACGAAAAAAATTTGGATAAGAAAAAAAAAACCCCAAAAAAGCTTTGTGTAACGAAGCACAAAGTAATTGTGTTCGGAGTTATGTTATAAATCTGTCCTCCTAGCATTGATTTTTCCATAACTAGTCGATCCATTTGTACTTAAAAGGGAAATTTTCACTCAAACCCCTTGAGATATCTGACAATGACAGAAGGTACCCCTCAGTTTTGAAAAATGGCAGAGACCTCCGCTAGTGAGATGGACGGAAAATGTACGGAAAATGAAATCTTCAATTTTATTTAGTTCTACAGCTATCTTAGGGCTCTCATTGAAAGTTCTAGAGCCAAAAATTAATTATGATCATTTTAAGATAAAATGATAAGAAAATTAAGATCTTCGCACCAATTCAAACGAATTGAAAATTGGAGTACTTAAGTATCTGCTATTTGGTTCTACGACTATCCTAGGGTTCTCATTGAAAGCCCTATAGCCAAAAATTAATTATGATTATTTAGGATAAAATGATTAAAAAAATAAAATCTTTACATCTATTCAAACGGATTAAAATTAGAGCATTTAAATTTTTGCTCTTCATTTGGTTTTAGGGCTTTCAATGAAGAGCAAATACTTAAGTGCTCCAATTTTCAATTCATTTGAATCGGTGCGAAGATCTTATTTTATGATTATTTTATCCTAAAGTGTCATAGTTAATTTATGGTTCTAAGATTTTCAATGAGAGCCATAAGATAGCCGTAGAACTAAACGAAGAGGAGATACTTAAGTGCTCAAATTTTTAATCCGTTTGAATCGGTGTGAAGATCTTATTTTTTTAATTATTTTATCCTAAAAGATCATAATTAATTTTTTGCTCTAGGGCTTTCAATGAGAGCCCTAAGAGAACCGTAAAACCAAATGAAGAGTAGATACTTTGCTCCAATTTTTAATTCGTTTGAATCGGTGTGAAGATTTTTATTTTTTTTTGATCATTTTATCCTAAATGGTCATAGTTATTTTTTGGTCTCAGGGCTTTCAATGAGAGTCCTAAGGGAGTCGTATAATGAAATGAAGAGCAGATACTTAAGTGCTTCAATTTTCAATCTGTTTGAATCGGTGCGAAAATTTTATTTTTCTTATCATTTTGTCCTAAAGAGTCATAATTAATTTTTTTATGATCATTTTGTCTTAAAGAGTCATAATTAATTTTTGGCTCTAGGGCTTTCAATGAGAGCCCTAAGAGAGCCAAAAAACTAAATGAAATTTAAGATTTCATTTTCCATCCGTCTCACTAGCGGAACTAACGGAGTGAAACCCAAACTTTGAAATAGGGGAGGTCTCTGTCATTTTTCAAAACTAAGGGGTACTTTCTATCATTGTCTGATACCTCAGGGGTCTGAGTGAAATTTGCCCTACTTAAAAGTTAAAACTCAAAAATAAATCAATTTTAATACCCTCTACACAAGTTTTTTGTATATAGTTCTTTTTATCGTAAACTTGGGTATTCTTCGGTTAAAAAGAGCTAGCTTTTCAAGTGACTCATAGAGGAGAGGGGAGGTTTGTTTAAAATTTTCAATCAGCTTTATGTTCTTCACTTTATTTTTGGAAATTCGTTACGATTTATTTTCGAACAACGTATTCTATTTTTGCTCATAAAAATAATAATAAAATTATGTGAACATGTGACAGACGATACAATTGTTTTGAAACAATCGACCCGGAAGTTGTTTCTAAGATAAGAAACAAATAAGGGAAAATTTCAAAATGACACCTGAACTTTGCACCAAATGTCACAGAGACACATGAACTTAAGTTTATTTCAATTAAACACCTGTACTAACAAAATCCCCAAATTTAGACCCCCGCCGTTATTCTCTGTCCCAAAAATTGCTAACATGGCATCTCCAACCCGTTTAAGTTGCCCTATTACACATATTTCCAACAAGGGACGATGCACCCAAGCGAATGTAAAGTACTTATACGTAGTGAGTGCATCGTCCCTTGTTGGAAATATGTGTAATAGGACAACTTAAACGAGTTGGAGATGCCATGTTTAATTGAAATAAACTTAAGTTCAGGTGTCTAAATTTGGAGATTTTGTTAGTACAGGTGTTTAATTGAAATAAACTTAAGTTCAGGTGTCTCTGTGACATTTGGTGCAAAGTTCAGGTGTCATTTTGAAATTTTCCCAACAAATAAATTGTTTAGGATAGTAATATCCTAGAATTGAATATTTTGATGTTATTTGACTATTCAACAACGAGCGGATGCGTTGAAAAGTTCGAGAAACATTATTGTTGTATCTTTGTAGAATTATTTCTTGATCAATATGGATTATGAATATCTATACCCATTTATGTCGTTCAATTGTACGATTGTCCACTTTTTGAACATTGAAAAATTTTCTGTGGTACTTGAAGATCTGATTCAAAACTGTATACTGTAAGACATAACAACTTTTGTGAAATCAGTCCATACAATACTATAGACCGACTTTAAGTAACTTACTGCCCGTAGATTGTGATGTTGATCATCCAAGATTAATCGAGCTACTTGTAAGTGTGCTCGAATACTTTGAGTAATAAAAAAAAACATCTCATTCAATCTTGGTGGTAAAACTTCATCAGCTTTGTAGTGAAATTGCTTTATTTCTACCCCTAAAAAGGGAAAGAAAAATTATAATGAGAAGAATCCTGAGGATAAAAATGTCAAAAGTGGAATGAGAAATCCATTTGATTTTCTTCCGGGACTTGGTAGGATGCATGCAAAAAAAAAAAGCATTAAAGTTTTCATGAACGACGTGGACTCACACTGAAGGTAAATCCAAGTCAATGTGAATCCGAGCCGCATTCATTCCATTTTATGAACACTTTCATATTTTCTGTGTCATGTATCATAGCATTATGTTTTCTTCCAACTTTCTTTACACAGCAACAATAATCAAACCAAATCCCTTTCTTTCTTTACTTGAAAACAAAGATGTGGGCCCTGCTTTGTTTTGGTTTGACCACTGCTTCTCTCAGCTCCTTTCCTCCCCAAAATTCATTTCATTGCTCCCTAATCTTTTCTCTCTCTCTCTCTCTCTCATCTTTACCTTCGTTTTCTCTCTCGAAAATTTCTCCTTTCAGATTTGTTTTTGACCTGTTATTGCTCTCATATCAAATCTCTGATTTGAATTGCAAAGTTAATTCGATTCTTACAAACTGTAGGAAAGATCTAAAGCAGCTGCAGAGGAAGATTATCAGGTTTAACTTGCCCTCATTTTACTCATCTGTTCACAAGAAAAATCTGGAAAATTGGAATTGTACTTAAATTTTGTCACTGGAAAGTGTAATGCTTTGACATTTGTTTAATCGAGGAAATGTTTTCAAGGTGTCACGGTTGGATAGGTACAGTTTTGTTTCGGAATTTTCGTTTATCGTTGTTAATTGTAACTGAGTTTTTGTTCTTTGGGTGAAATTTTAAGGCTTTTTTGTGAATCTTTAGTGGTTTATTGTTCCGAGTGGCCCTAGTGACCAAATATCTGAGCTATTATTAGTAATTTTCTAGTGTACTTCTATTTTTTTTTTTTATAGATAACTCAGGTATACACGGGTGTCTTCCGCTCACCTCGACTAATTTCGGAACAAATTCAACTGTCCATTACTAGGGGGGCCATTTAAATGCGGAACGAAGCCCTATATGGACTAGCCTCGTGAGAATTCCTATAACCTTGAGGTTTCGAATCCGAGATCTAGGAAGGAGCAAACTCTAAGTCCAGGTCGTGACCACCAGGCCAATCCGTTGGGGTTTAACATGGTTTTAGTTAAGGATTGTGGGAAGTTGGGTGTTAGCTATACATAACTCATATTACCAAATGCATCCATCTAATTGTTAGTTGGTTACTTTACAGCTTGGGAAATTCATTGTGTTGGCTACATGGTCTGTGCATGCAGGCTCTTTGGTTCTTTTGTCCAGCACCATAAGCTTTGTGGCCTCATGTGTGTTGTATGCATGCTTAGTTTGGTGTTTTATTTGGCAGGAAAAGATAGCAACACCCAGTTAAGTTCAAAATTTGGAACATAAGATGGGCTGTTTTGCAGTTTTCAAGAGTAAGAAGAAAAAATCTGACCATACTACTTACACAAGACGCATCAACCCCCAGGAACATTCACCCACCACATTGCCTGAACCACTCATCCAAACCCGATCTTTGCAATCTGCACCACCTAGTTTTAGAACCAGAGTGGAACCAGTTCAGCCGATAAACCAAGTAACAAGCAATAGAACTAGGACACTTTCTGCCCCTTTGAGCTTCAGTGCAGCAGAGCAAGATGCTCTTTCACCAATGGAATGTGAGGAACATGAACAATCCAAGAATCAGACTGGATCAATGAAGGAACGTCGGTCTCCTAGTCCACAACCTCTTCCTCTTCCATCACCTCTTCTTCACGTTCACAATGCTTCCGCTCTGAAGAGTATCGGAAGCTTTAAGTCGGCAACTTCTAGTGGCACACTCAATGGTTCTGGGCCACTGCCACTGCCTCCTTCTGGAATTCTACGGAACTTTTCCTACAAAGAACTAGCAGCTGCCTGCCACAATTTCTCTCTAGAACATTGTATGTCAGAAGGACTTTCTTCTGTGATGTATAGAGCTTGCTTTGGGGATGATGCTTCTGGTTCAAAAAAACTTGAAGCAACTGTCAATCGCCTTCACCCGTCCGCCCAGGTAATACTTGATTTGGTCTTTCAGTGTATTGGCAATTAAGGGTCCTCCTATTGTTACATAGCTAAAAATGAAATTGAGGTCCCTTCTATTTACATTGTGCTCTTACGTGATCTTGGGCGGAACTCAACCTCAAAAGCTTGCTACTGAAATGAGGGAGTGCTCACACTTAAATAGTCCACACCAAGGTTGTCAAATCTCGTGAATAAAAATGGCTTTTCTCTGAATCGTGATTTCAATAGAATTGTGAATTGTAAAAGATTCTGTGATAAACTGAAGATGTATAGTTATGCATATATTAAAGGGGTATTATAACATTAAAAGCTTAGCCTTAATCCAATAGATGTATGCTCTTAACAATGATTATGTAGCCTAGTAGGTAAGAAACTTGCTTATATGGCAACATTTGATATGCTTTTGACAATGATTATGTAGCCTAGTAGGTGAGAAACTTGCTTATATGGCAACATATGTGGGTTGGTCGAAACTAAAAGCCACTCTTCACCGTTTGCGCCATTCAATAATCTTGTATTCAAGCTAATAACAAGAATATTATTGCGATACTGATATATACTTGATGCTGCCAAATATTATCCTTTTTTGCACTTGATGAGATATTTATAATTTTGTTGTTCTTCGAGAGAGAATCTAACCTTTCCAGTATTCTTTTAGGGTTTGAAGGAATTTGTGAACGAGGTAAACACTCTTGCCTCTTTGCAACACCCTAATCTCTGTAAGTTGATTGGTTTTCATGCACGCGATGGATCCGAGCACAGAGTGTTGGTTTATGAGAGGCTTTTTCATGGAAGCCTGGACCAGCTTTTGTATGGGAGATCAGATGGTCCACCTATCAGTTGGAATGTTCGAATGAAAGTTGCTTTATGTGCAGCACAAGGCCTCACTTTCTTACATGAGGAAGGGCCTTTCCAGGTACTTAGACTTCTTATCTGCAGTATTAGGTTTCATGTGACGGAAATGGAATGATCAGTATTCAGTTGAAGTATTAGGTGTTAGGAATTGGGATATTAAATCATGGGGTGTGTACTTTTTTCAGAAGAAAAATAAGTAGGGTGGGAGATTGTTCGAAGATTCTTAATTTTGTGCACCTGTCGCCTATTTCCCGGGCAAAGGCTGTTGCATTGTAGTTTTCACTTTCATTAAACACTATCCTTGTACTTGCAGGCAATGTTCAATGAATTTTCAACGGCCAATATACAGATTGATAAAGATTTTAGTGCAAAGCTTACAGGATATGGTTGCATTAACCACGTCCCAGATATTGAAAGCTCCAACAGTTCAGTTGTAAGTGTTTCTTAATTGATTGATTGCATTTTGGTTTTCTAATGTCAACAGTTCAGATATTTTGATCGATTGCATTTTGATTCCATTCAGTTCTTAAATTTTTTTTTGAAGTTCTTGTTAGATATCTGTGTAGTAACTTCTCTCTTCTTAATTTCTTTATGCAGGCACTGGCAAATCTTTCAGTGGAAACATTGGAGAGGGGGCTTGTCACTCCCAAGAGTAATGTTTGGAGTTTTGGTATTGTGCTTCTTGAATTGCTCACTGGCCGGAAAAATCGTGATAGCCGTCACCCCAAGGAAGAAAGGAACTTAGTTAAGTGGAGCCGACTTTTCTTGGCCGATGACTGTAGGCTGTCACTTATCATGGACCCACAGCTCAAAGGCCGTTTCCCGGCCAAAGCAGCTCGGACAGTAGCCGATATAGCCCAAAGATGTCTACAGATGGAGCCATCAGAAAGGCCCACCATGAGAACTGTTGTCGAGCATCTGAAGACAATACAGGACATGAAGTATGCATGCCTGTTTCGATTGCAAGAACCTGGAACTGTCTTCGGTAAACATATGTCAAAGTCTCTAAGCCTTAATGGCATCATTACAGCATCTCCACCACACCCACCTCCGATGTCTCTCCCACCTCGTACTTGCTCCCCCACTCTATCTTTGGATGTAGTTGATCATCAGGAAAGCCGGAAATCATCGTCATCAATGGTTCGTGGGGCAAGTCTTAAAGGGCGTTGATTGTTAATAGAGGGTTTTTTTTTTGGTTTTTTTGGTTTGCATATAGTACAAGCTAAATATAGAAGATAAAGATGTGGTTTTCTCTTTTTTTTCCCCACCTCCCCATTCATCAGGAAGTTAAATTGGGTATAATTTTGTAGATAAAGCCTGTCCATCCTGAGTTCAATTAGTTTAATACAGTAGTAATTGTGTTATTGCCCCTCTCTTGTCTCCTTGCTATCTCGTACGTACCTTATCTTCTTCGTTTGGTAGAACTTTGAACAGTCAATTGTTAGAAACTACAGCAAGTACTTGTTTCTAAATATTCTAACGAATGTAATATTGTCATAGTTTTCCAGACTCCAGTTGCCTAAAGGCTAAAACTGAAACCCTACAAATGGGAATGGAGAAGGAAAAATTAGCAAGGCTTTGACTAGGTAAGTGGATTTAGTTTTAGTTGATGAGAGCCCTTTTGTTAGTCGGATAGAACTAATCAACTAATTGCCTAGACTAGTTAATCCGGTGTTCGGTAGACATGATGCAGTCTGCACACATACCCGTATTAGCTAAATCCAATGGGCTAAATAGTCTCTCTGTAGCCCGACTATTTATAGACATAGTATACAGAGCACTAGCTATGAGAGTAAGGGTGCGAAGGAGTGCTCGACTCAACTGTGGCACAATTAGTTCAAAGTTCCTACAGTCTGCACACATACCTGGATTAGCTAATCCAACTGATTAAATAGTCTCTGCAACCGGACTATTTATCGACATAATAGTATACCTTGTCCATAATTAGTTTCACTTCCTGAATTACCAAATTATTCCTCCCTATTCAAAACTTGGGTTTAAAAAGAACTTTCGAGGTCAAGCAACTAAATTGGCATCTTTTTTCATCACCCACCCAATTTGATTTACACATACACACCACCAACCAAATCAAGTACGGAGTATAAAATAATCCCCTTTCCTCTTTCTTAATTTAATCCCAAAAAATAGTCTGGCCAACAAAGGCTCTAAAGTCTATTAGTATTAGGATGAGCAATAAGCATTTGCATGTTGTTCTACAGGTGAGTGGTAATATTGTGAAGGATTATCTACTAATAGATGTCCTGTTTAGAAGTTTAGAGTTTGTTATTGCAATTTTTAGACTTTTGGTTTTTTCTCTTTGAACTCCTTATCTCTAGAAGGAAGTGAGAAATCTATGGTACTCGTCCTCTACCATAAGCAAAGTTATGAGGATTTGTGGTATTAGTTGCGAATCATTGTAGTGTAATTACTGAGATATGTAGATGGAAGGTTCTAGACAGTTTGTGCTTACGATATGAACATTTGGATCTTATTTGTGGTATTATGATCTTTTTTTCATGTTAGTTACAAAGTATTGAACGCGTATGGTGTGTCCCTTTGTACGAATGTGGATAAAAGCCATTTCTGAATCGAAAGATCTAGTTTCCAATCTATGAGTCTTAGTCAAGTCTTTGCAAGGTTTGCATTGGTCAAAAGTGTTTGCTTCATTTCCCCAATGTTGTTTCTAATTAAGGTTTGAATAAGATCATAATAGTATGGTTTTCGAAGCCAGAGTCGTATGAAGAGTCCCAGGGTCAAGTCTAATTCAGTTGGTGTCCAAGTCAATTTGGTCCATTTGACAATCAAGTAAAGGAAAAATGAACAAAAAGGAGAAGAAAGAAAGTGAGTCGTATAGCCAATCCGAAACCAATAATTTGTGGTTGCCTTTGAAATAGCAAAAGGATTGATTTTTTTATTTTTTTTGCTAAGTAAAAGGATTGATTTCTTTTAGAAGAGATTGTGGTGGCCCGAATAGTATGGTTCGGACCATGACCGAGTCGCTTGGCTCGGATACACTCACAAGACTTTACCATGACGATAGGACTTGCTGGTCAGACTGTACCGCCCGGCCAACCGGATTGCTCGGGTATCGTGCTTGGGGTCCCTCTAGCTCATTCGGCTCGTGGTTCGGACAATACCGTTCGATTATAACCGACTTGAATCTAGCAGGGGGCAACCTACGTGATCCATAGAGGAAGCCTTGTTAACATGCACCTAACCGTACGTTTGGCCATGTACGTCATCGTGACATAGGGCAAGACGATTACGGCACGTGATGAGTGTCATCATTACAGCCAACTTAGGCCATGTGCTCAATAACTGCCTTATCCGATGCATCATATACGACGTCACCCGAGGCGGTTACCGAGCATGCCCTCCACACGTTTGCTTGGCAAGCAAGTCAAGGGAGACCTATATAAGGAAAGGATAGAAACCCCAAAGAGGTACGCCGTTTCCACCCACCAAGACTTTCCTCTTCTCCTTCCCAGCCCTGCCCTAGTGACTTGGTGCAGGAGCAAAGGAGGAGAACGAGCGGAGCAGTCAGGAGTGAACTAGGAGCCAAACCAAACACCACCGATCATAACCAGAACCCCCCACAGAGATTCATTGTCCTGTTGATAATGCAGAATAGAGCTTAGAGAATCTGCATCCAACTTTTATGGGTGTATGTATTACGGTCAAAAGTTTCCTGTGCATTACATTTTACCCTATAAATAGCTCGAAATTCGCTCCATCAATAACATTGAAATTAATTGCCCCTTTTCTTGTCATTGTAACTGTATTAATGAACCCAGTATTGAGAGTTGGGAGACGGAGAGAGAAAGGGGGGAGGAGACAGATGATTAATAAATAGAGTTCGCTAGCATTCTTTTTTGTTGTATTACACCGTATCTCAAAGGGGTGATGAACGAACCGAGCAATTCGTTGTTTAAGTTTATTTTGAAAACTTAACGAGTTTCAAAACATGTTCAAGCTTTAGCATGTTTATGAGACAAGTCGATCTCGAACAAGCTTTTATCAAGCCGAACACAAGCTGGTCTCAAATAGCTTGAATCTTATACATCAACAAAGCTTGAAAACTTGGAACTTGTGTTAAAAAATGTTCAAGTTTAGAACTGTTAGGATATTGGTAATATTTGACATTGTCCCACATTGGTTATCTAAGTCTTGTAAGGAGTTATTGTTTAATATAAATAAAGGTTATATGTGTGAGGGTTAATTAACACCCTACACATTCTTTCTTCCCAAACAACATGGTATCAGAGCAGGGTCTTAACCCTAATCTTAAACCACCTCTCTAATCACCCACTACCCACTCTTGCCTCACGACCAAACCCATCTGGAACAAAAAAAAAAAAACCCCTGACTGAAACCCTAACCCAAATATCTCCAGCCCCCACCTACCCACCCTCGCCCAGGCTTTGCCCGACCTCGCCGCCCACCGGCGACCACTCGCCGACCAAGAATTATGTTACTTGGGCTAAGTCTGTTGAAACATATTTTATGGGCTCCCAACAGTATACTTACATCTCTGATGATCCTCCTAAGCCCACTGAGTCCACTCATGCCAATTGGGTGGTTCAGGATGCCCGGATCCGTCTTCACTTGTGGAATAGTATGCAACCCGCCATTGCTAGCACGTTTGTCTTTTGTGATACTGCTAAACAGGTTTGGCAACGGGCTAAGGAGTTATATTCAGGGGTTAATAATCTTCGTCGGACCTTTGATCTTTATCAGACTTATTTTGCCCTTGGCCTTGGTGATTCTACTTTGGACGACTATTATGCTAAGTTCAGTGGTGTTTGTGCGGAACTTAACATCTGTCAGCCTCTCTCTACTGATATTACTGTTATGCGTCGTCAGCGTGAAAACTTGCATGTGGCTCGCTTCTTGTCTGGTTTACCTAAGAATTTTGATCCTGTTTGCCATCAATTACTGGGGGAGCGGGAGTTGCCTTCTCTGACTGAAGTGTTTAGCCGTCTTCGGCAGTCCGATACTAGTTCTGCTCCTCCACTGCCTCCTGGTCATTCTGCTTTGGCCACATCTGCTTCTGGTGGTTACTATTCTCGTGCTTCTAATCGTGGTGGTCGAGAGTCAAGGGGAGGTGGCCATGACTTTGGTCGCGGCGGCCGCGGCTCTGGTCGTGATTTTGGTCATGGTGGCCGTGGGCAATCAAGTGGCGGGCGTGGCCGCGGGCAATCCTTTGGTGGTAGTCGGGTATCTCGATATTGCACTCATTGTCATGGGACTAATCACACTATTGATTATTGTTGGGTTTTACATGGTCGTCCATCTGCACATCAGGCTGCTATTTTTGCGAATGATGGACATCTCTTGACTGAGAGCTCTAGCTCCACTCCTCGTGTGGTTACTATTCCAGAGGATGAGTACCATCGTCTTACTTCTGCATCATCTTCCTCCACTGCTACGTTCGCTCAGAAAGGCTCCTCTTTTGCTGGTGTTGCTTCTAGTACTCCTTGGGTTATTGATTCCGGAGCTTCTGATCATATGACTGATAGTTCCACCCTTTTATCTGGTTCTCGTTCTCTTGGGAAATCCCCTCGTGTCACATTGGCTGATGGTTCTACCGTTGATGTTGCTGGTTTGGGTTCTATTCACTTGAGTTCATCACTTTCTTTAAATTCTGTTTTACATATTCCTCGTTTTCCATATAGTCTTCTCTCTGTTAGTCAGCTTACCAAATCTTTAAATTGTTATGTGACATTCTTTCCTGGCTCTTGTATTTTTCAGGATCTCACGACGGGGAAGAAGATTGGTGGAGGTGCTGAACGTGGTGGTCTCTATTACTTTAGTACTGACGAGCTATCCTCCTCCGTTGCACTTCAGTCTTCTACTTCACCGTATCAGTATCATTGTCGTCTTGGGCATCCATCTCTTCAGAATCTCAAGCGGATGGTCCCATCTTGTAGTCGTGTCACTGACTTGCCATGTGAAGTCTGTGAGTTTAGTAAACACCATCGTGTTTCCTTTCCCCCTAGGATAGAGAGTCGGGTGTCGAGACCTTTTCAATTAGTTCATTCTGATATTTGGGGTCCTATTCATGTTTCGTCTCGGTCTGGTTTTCAGTATTTTGTTATTTTTGTTGATGATTATTCCAGGATTACTTATGTTTATCTTATGAAAGAGCGCTCTGAGTTGTATGCAATTTTCAAGTCATTTTATCAAGAAATAAAAACTCAATTTGATATTTCTATTCGTGTTTTTCGTTCTGATAATGCTCGTGAATATTATCGTAATGCACTGTCTGTTTTCCTTAATGATCACGGTGTTATCCCCCAAACATCTTGTTCTCACACTCCACAACAGAATGGCGTGGCCGAGCGCAAGTTGCGACATATTCTCAAAGTCGGCCGTGCCCTTTTATTTCAGCGGCAGGTGCCCAAATCCTATTGGAGTGACGCTGTTCTTACTGCAGTCTACCTTATCAATCGTATGTCGTCTACCGTATTAGGGGGTCAGATTCCGCATTCTGTTCTATTTCCTGGTCGTCCACTATATTCTTTACCCCCTCGCATTTTTGGCAGCACCTGTTATGTTCATGCTTTGGATCCAGGCAGGGATAAATTGGATCCTCGATCTATCAAATGTGTGTTTCTTGGGTATTCTCGCACTCAAAAGGGGTATAAGTGTTACTCTCCTTCTCTTTGTCGTGAGTTTGTGTGTGCTGACGTAACTTTTAATGAGTCATTGCCCTATTTCCCGGTTTCTCCTTCGGTAGATCCGTCTCACTATATCCTCACGGCAATTCCAACTCCGCCACCGTTGCAGGTATATGTTAGTCGGTCTAAAGTTCCGCCACCCCAGCCGTCTCCCACATCTTCTCATACGTTGCGAGATCCGGTTGTCTCTCCTGCTTATCTCCCTATTGCTCTTCGCAAAGGTACTCGTACTTGTACTTCTCATCCCATTGACCGTTATGTCTCTTATGCTCATTTATCCCCATCACTTCGTGCATTTGCCACTTATGTTTCGTCTATATTTGTTCCTAACACTGTCCAGGAAGCCTTGACTATTTCTGAGTGGCGGACAGCGATGGAGGATGAAATGACAACCCTTCATCATAATGGTACTTGGGAGTTGGTTCCTCTCCCACCTGGAAAAACCACAGTTGGGTGTCGCTGGGTGTTCACCATCAAGTATCATCCTAATGGGTCTGTTGAGCGCTACAAAGCCCGTCTGGTCGCTAAAGGTTATACTCAAACCTATGGAGTTGATTATGCTGAGACTTTTTCTCCGGTTGCCAAACTTGGTTCTGTTTGACTTCTTATATCTCTTGCAGCGAATCTTGGATGGCCTTTGTTTCAGTTGGATGTTAAAAATGCTTTTCTTCACGGGGATCTTCAGGAGGAAGTTTATATGGAGCAACCACCGGGGTTTGTTGCTCAGGGGGAGAGTAATCAGGTGTGTCGGCTTCGCAAAGCATTATATGGCCTTAAGCAGTCTCCTAGAGCCTGGTTTGGCAAGTTCAGCAATGTTGTCTTGCGATTTGGCATGCATCGATGTCAGTGCGATCATTCGGTCTTTTCTCTTACATCAGATCGCGGCAAGGTATTGCTCATCGTCTATGTGGATGATATTATCATTACTGGTGATGATCAGAAAGGCATTGATGAGTTGAAAGATTTCTTACAACGTGAGTTTCATACCAAAGACTTGGGAAAATTACGATACTTCTTGGGTATTGAGGTGGCGCGATCTAAAGATGGTATTAGCCTATCTCAGTGGAAATATGTGTTAGATATTCTAGAGGAGACTGGTTTGTTGGGGGCTAAACCTGTTGAGACCCCTATGGATCCCAATGTCAAGCTTTGTGTGGATCAGAGGGAGTTACTTTCTAATCCTGATCAGTACCGTCGTTTGGTTGGTAAGTTAAACTACCTTACCATTACTCGCCCCGATATCTCGTTTGCTGTTAGTATTGTGAGTCAGTTTATGTCTGCTCCTCGTCTTCCACATTGGGAAGCTGTTGTTAGAATTGCAAAGTATCTTAAGGCACATCCTGGGCTCGGTATGTTCTATCGGACTAATGGACACTTGCGTATTGAGGCATTTACCGATTCTGATTGGGCAGGTGGACCATCTGACAGAAGATCTACTACAGGGTATTGTGTCTTCTTGGGTGGAAATCTTGTCAATTGGAAGAGTAAGAAGTAGACAGTGGTTGCACGGTCAAGTGCAGAAGCAGAGTATCGAGCAATGGCCCATACGACATGTGAAATTGTATGGGTGCACTCGTTTCTTGAGGAAATCGGATTTGGGGTGAAACTTCCTACGAATCTATACTGTGACAATCAGGCAGCAATTCACATTGCATCAAATCCAGTCTTTCATGAAAGAACTAAACATATTGAAGTTGACTGTCATCTTGTGCGGGAAAAGTTAACAAGCGGTGTGATAGCTACTCCCTTTGTATCCACCGGTGCTCAGTTGGCCGACATGTTTACTAAATCATTGTTCAAACCACGGTTAGAATTATTATGTAGCAAGCTGGGACTTTTTGATGTCTACTCTCCAGTTTGAGGGGGAGTGTTAGGATATTGGTAGTATTTGACATTGTCCCACATTGGTTATCTAAGTCTTGTAAGGAGTTATTGTTTAATATAAATAAAGGTTATATGTGTGAGGGTTAATTAACACCCTACACATTCTTTCTTCCCAAACAACAAGAACGTTTAGGTAACAACGATCTTGAACAAGGTTTTGACAATGAACGCTGCCTCAAAGTCGAGTAGCTTGATTCATTTATCAGCTCATCTCCGGCCCTAGAGATTTCTAGTACTGTTTGCACTTCCCACTATATTTTTACCTCTAACAAAATTTTAACACACTTACACATCAAATGTACCTCTCATTCATTCTCTAAACTACTAAATACTAACAAACCCTTAATACATGAATTTGAGTCCTCACTTCTATCACTTTTTTCTCCATATAACACAAACCTCAACAAACAAAGTTCAGTGGGCTTATGGTCACATTCTAGCTTCGCCAATAGTCAAATCCAAAGCGCAGTCCTCAAGTTACAAATATCATCTGTGTATTATACAAACTGTAGGACAAATAAACTTGCCCTCTCCAACTATTGTGTGCACTCATATTCCAGAAAACCCGAAAGAAATCATCTAAATTACTATACAGTGAAGAAATAAAAAAAGAGAACCACCCAAAAACAAAATGAAGCAAGGAAGAAGGATACTAGGAAGGATCATTTTGGCTTTGATCAAGCTCATCGTCCCTGTTCTCCTCTTGAGCCACAGGTGCGGCAACACTATTATGATCCTCGTGAACCCGTCCCTCACTCTCTCCATTAGT
Source organism: Rhododendron griersonianum (assembly GCA_018127125.1). Classification (NCBI taxonomy): domain Eukaryota; kingdom Viridiplantae; phylum Streptophyta; class Magnoliopsida; order Ericales; family Ericaceae; genus Rhododendron; species Rhododendron griersonianum. Next base: position 24,126,186 of record CM030791.1, on the reverse strand, counting down.
GCCTTGTGGAAGTGACTGCGATCCTGAGCTCCCTTGTTGCTCTGAAACCAAGCTCGTAAGACCATTCTGCTTCAAATAGTTTTCCAAAGGCTGGTTTGCCACTTGAAGAAGACTCATCATGCTCACGCGAGTTGACCCTTGGTGGCGAAAGTGCCCTTCGCGCTCCGGATCACTATTCAAATCTAATTGCTCCTTTCCAATTGCATCCAAGTTGTTGTTTTGCACCCTCAACTGAAACTCATTTGGAAAAATGCCATTGTTTTCCAAAGCATCATGGTGTCTGATGGTGCTGTCTACTTCTGATTCATCCTTAGTAGTAGAATTGCTCCATATGAAATGATTATTCCTCTGGGCTACCTCCGCTTCACGCTCTGATTGGCGCTTCTTTTTCCGTGTCATCAGGGTTTTGAAACGGCGTTTGACCGTCATGCACACAATGCATGTGCATGTTGGCTTATGCTTTCCTTTGCCACTGGGGGGTTGGATGCACACGATGCAAGAGCATCCAGGGCGGTGCCTTGGGTGTTTGGTGGTGGCTGCAACTGAACCAGCAGTTGGGTCATTTGCATTGTCTCCGAGCAATGCAGCATTGGCTAGAGCTTCTAGGTCTGAAGGTTCATGCTCTTGCAACGACCTATGGTTCGTTGCTGTTCTCCGTTTTTTGAAATCTGTGTGACAGTAGAAGTGCTAGTATATATCACAAATAATTCAATAAGAAACAACATTTAGAGAACAAAGTTTCAACTTCAGAAAAACAAAAAAAAGACAACAAAGTTTCAGTGAGTAGATTAAATGCATAATGCTTCAATAGCATCGTTGATCATGTGGAAACAAACATAAATAGTCATTACATACACCACTATTCCCCAACACCAGTATACGTGATTTGAACATTGAAAATTAAAGAGACAAAAGATGTACGTGATTTGGCAGTGTGCCTACGTGCATGGAGAGAGGAAGAACAATAAACTATTCGTCATTAAGAATACAATGCTCTGATTATGCTCTCACAGTGAAACCCTACTCGAAAACACATAATATACGCCTCCAAGTCCAAACTTTTGGGCCTATACCGCCTAACGGCTTCAGCCCCCCACCTCCGTAAGAGACCCTCTTCAGTAACTTTGAGATTACCAGTAAATACAAGGCACCTCACAACCACGCCACACTTCATGTTTAAGAATGTACTACTTGTCAATTTGAATAGTATTCCACTTCAATCCCTACAATGCATCAGATAATAACAAAGTCCAGAAGGAAGTTCCACGAATACTTGGAAGGCTCTCAGTTTCAATCACTGAAAATATGAAGTCTTCTAGAAGCTCAATTGGTTTCCAGTTTTTTCTGTTTGACTTCAAGGCTATCATACCCTATCTTCAGTATATTTAAGCAAGCTTCTCACAACTACATCTGGTTTTCTTATTGCACACATGAATGTCTTCATATTATCAGTTACTGCTCTCAGTATCATACTGATCACAACTATGCAAATAGCACATTGACCCATGCATGTCAACCCGAAACCTCCTGACCATCATACTCCACCCACTGATAACTTAATGCACAAGCCACTTTCAAATAACAAAATTCAAAAAACAAACCTGGATAAACATGGGGATGCCAAGCATTTACCTTTGTTCATTCTGAGAAGATTTTCAAGTTCCCTGGGGTTCAATTCATCTGGTGCAGAACATGAACACCTGGAGATACCAAATTGGTGCATAAAACATCCATTGATTGTTTTATTTGCAGAAGTTTTTCTTGTATAAAAAACACAAAACTGACCTCTTTTGATCCCAAATGTTGTGTTGACATGTCCACTTAGGAGGGAGAAGAAAATCAGCTGGCAACCTTCGCCATTTAGAGCAACTATCACACTGAGTCCACTGCTCTTGGCCACTGGATGATCAACATTATCAGGTCAGCGCTTGATATATAACCAAATCGCCTAAAAAATAGGTCTTCTCAATACCAGAGATAAAAACTGCATAAGACTACGATGACTTAGGCTAAGTGGCACAGTAAATGGAGCCCTATTAATGATTGCCTAACATCAAAGATCTATAAAATAAGCCAAATGAACTAATTGGTTGGTCCTGCTATTTTGTCCAAGAAATGTTCCAACAGTAAAGAAGGATCAAGCAAACTTAGTGCACTTGCTTTATCGCAAACTGAAGGAGATGTAACAAATAGTTTTAGAGACTGGTTTCCAACAAGTTATGTTTAGGACTTTAACCAACTTGTAGGAAAAAATTTCTGTTAAAATGATCCAGGAAGCGTCTTAAATTAGAGAATATATTGTATACACCGGCGGTGTAAACGTTTGTTTCCTCCAAATCAATTACATTGCGCCACGCCGTCAAAACAGTGGTCCCAATTAATAGAACAAGGCGACGTGGCACAATGTAATTGATTTAGAGGAAACAAATGTTTACACCGGCGGTGTAAATAATTTAATCTCCTTAAATTATTGGATTCATTTCAGCATCTATGCCTCAACTCCTGATTCGAAAACTGTTTATGATAGGTTATGGAGACCTACCCAGATGAACGGGCAGTGAAAATGCTACTCTTCCCAAAAACGGGGGGTTCCTGTAGAAACAAATCAATCATTACCTTACATGAGCTACAAGGCAGCATTCAAAATTCAGAAAAATCATAGTTTCAGTGACCAATTTCTACAACTGCTGGCTTCTGAAAGGAAGCTACTTCTGCTACCAATGCTTGTGCAACCACTGTAAATTTTAAAATAGAAAGGGATACAAACATAAAATAGTTCACAAGGGAAATTAAACCTGACTTCATAAAGGAGCATTTATGCCAATAAATCAACATGATAACTGAGTGCACTGATCTACCAATAAGATAAGAGCAATCAATACGGTTTTTTAAATATGAGCAATCATGTAAAGTCTGAAAAGGACAGGCATTTGCAAGAAAAATGTATAAATTGCTCAATTCCAAGATAACTTTAAGTAGTTAATCTAGGACTTGCTCTACAGTGACACACTTGCTACAGATCCCTCATTTCTAGCGCATGTTGGATTTACAAAAGATCATTTAACCGAAAAAGGTAAAAAGCATTTCCAGTACTGGGGAAAATATTCTTACTTCATATTCTTCAAATTCATGGTCTTCAATAGAGACAATGCTTGGCTTCTCACTGAGGGGTGGGCAGAGCATGTCCTGTGCCACTTCCCAGGTAAGCTTCAGCTCCAGAGCATCTTGGCTATCAATGAGCAACCTCTTACTTTTCAACCCTATATTTCGGCTTTTTTTTCTCTCTGGTACCAGCATTGACGTGGGCTGCAAACCATCTTTGGGATCAATTCCATGCTTCTCCATGATGTTCCAGCTGAAATCCCCACCAGCTGAATTCAAATGTTTTGACAGTGCATTCAGATGGGGATCTGTGCTTCCCTTTAGTGACTGAAGAAGGCCAGAGTAACCATTAATTATAGGTAGATTCTCAACAACACCCGAAAAGAAAGGTTCTCTAGAAAAAGCACCATTAGCTATGAGAGATACATGAGTGGCCTGTTTATTTAATAATTCCTAAATCAAAATTATATTATTCAGGTGATCCGACATGAAAACTGGCTGTGACTAGAGTATGTGGATGCAAATATTAGAGGACTAATACTTATTCAAGAAAAATAAGAAGAACTCTCACAAAGGCGATTACCTGCATAGCCATAGCGTTTGATGCTTTTCGAAACCCCATTAGAAGTTTTCCTTCTGGGTCCCTGCGGCTGAACGTCACTGCCAAAAAAGGGCGGAAAAAATGGAGGATTGATAAAGAGTAGAAAGACTGCATTACAAAAGGGTACAAACATTATCTCATGACTGGCATGACCCTTTATATGTAAGACCAGGTAATTGACGAAATTCTCTAACATTAGATATTGCGTTGTAGATCACATTAGATCGGGGGCATCAACAAGTACATTGCATAAGGCACTAGTCTTCAAGAGAATAGGATCAATGAGATATTACAAAGGAGAAAAGCAGGGGCATGGTGAAAATAGTCATAGTATCTGATAAGTACCAAACTCTGTGACAAAATGCGAACAAGTTACGTAAGATATTTACTCATTATACACGAGCGAAAAGCTTCAAAACCATAAAGCCCTGGCAAGAGCAGTTCTTATTACAACCATTCAAAGAGATTGTGAATGCCATTTATAATTGTTAGAATACTAGTATATTAGTATACTAGTATTATGTGTTTAGTCCCACATTGCTTGATTACATTATGTAACGAACTATCTCTTTATATAAATAAATGATTATGTGTGAGGGTTAATTCAACACCCTACACACTTTTCCTGTCTAAACAACATGGTATCAAAGCGGGTTCTTAACCCTAATCTGAAATCACCCTTGAAACCCTAAACCCACTATAGCCGGCAGATCTCGTCCTACCCAGATCTCATTTTTCCCACAGATCTCGTCCTACCCAGATCTCGTCCTACCCAGATCTGGGTGTGAAGGTTTACCCGCTAAAATTATATTAGCCGGGCAGATCTCGTCCTACCCGCTAAGATTCGGGTTGAGTTATGGAATGGTATGGAGGACACTATTAAGAATACTCTGGTTTTCTTACCTACAACAAAGAAGGTGTGGATGAAGGTTAAGGAGATGTTTTCTGAGGCAGATAATCTCCGTCGCACATATGATCTTCATCAACAATTCTTTTCTCTTGAACTTGGCAGCTCATCCTTGGAGGAGTATTATGCCAAGTTTTGCGGTGTTTGTGAGGAGCTCAACACTTGTGAGCCCATTTCTTCAGATATTCAGGTTATGGAGCGCCAACGTGAGCGTTTGCAGGTGGCTCGATTTCTGTTTGGGTTACCTTCTCCGGCATATGATTCTATCCAGTCTAATCTTCTTGGTGATAAAGACTTACCTTCCCTCAGTGCGGTGTTCAGTCGCGTTCGCCAGGCATCTGTTTCTGACACTAGTATTGATTTGACACCGGCTGCCCGTTCGGCTTTAGTTACCACGGTCTCTCGTGGTGGTGCTTCTTCTCGTGGCATTGACCGTGGTGGTCGTGAGTCAGGGGGAGGCAGTCGGGGTACTTTTGGCCGTGGATTTAGTCGTGATTTTAGTAGCGGTGGTCGGGTGTCACCTGTTGGGGGCCGTGATTCTGGTGGTAGTCGTGGTCGTGGGCCTCGATACTGCACATATTGCAATGGTACTAATCATACTGTTGAGTATTGTTGGATCCTTCATTGCCGCCCATCTGCTCATCAAGCTACAGTTTCTGAGGATGATGGGTCCATGCTGTCTAGTTCTGTGACCAGCTCCGCCCCGCGTGTTGTTACTATTCCAGAGGATGAGTACCACCGCCTGATTTCCCAGCCGACTTCTCACGTGCCTTCCTCCTCCACTGCTACGTTCGCTCAGAAAGGCTCCACTTTTGCTGGTCTGGTCTCCAATAACCCGTGGGTTATTGATTTTGGTGCTACCGATCATATGACAGGTCATTCCATCCACCTCTCTGACTCTCGGCCTCTTGCGAAACCTTCTCATGTCGCCTTAGCCGATGGTTCCTCTTCTGATATTGCTGGTTTGGGTTCTGTTATTTTACATTCTTCCCTTAAATTAGACTCTGTTTTACATGTTCCTCGTTTTCCCCATAGTCTTATGTCTGTTAGTCAACTTACCCAATCTTTAAATTGTTCGGTCACATTCTTTCCTGGTTATTGTGTTTTTCAAGATCTCCAAACAGGGAAGAAGATTGGTGGCGGTGTTGAGCGTGGTAGTCTGTACTACTTTGATACTGGCGAGCTTCCTACCTCTGTTGCCCTTCAGACTTCCATATCTCCGTATGAGCATCACTGCCGTCTTGGTCACCCATCTCTTCAGACTCTCAAACAGTTAGTTCCGTTGTGTCGTAGTCTTCAGTCTTTGCCATGTGAGGCCTGTGAGTTCAGTAAACATCGTCGTGTTTCTTTTCCACCTAGAGTAGAGAGTCGGGTGTCTCGTCCTTTTCATTTAGTTCACTCAGATATTTGGGGTCCTGTGCGTGTTGCCTCTCGTGGTGGCTTTCAGTATTTTGTTATTTTTGTAGATGACTATTCTAGGCTCACTTATGTTTATCTCATGAAAAACCTGTCGGACTTGTACTCAATTTTTAAATCTTTTTATATGGAAATAAAAACTCAGTTTGATGTTTCTCTTCGTATCTTCCGTTCTGATAATGCTGGTGAATATTTCTATAGTGTTTTGTCTGCCTTTTTTAATGAGCATGGTATTATTCATCAATCTTCGTGTTCTCGCACTCCCCAACAGAATGGGGTTGCAGAACGCAAGATTCGTCATTTAACTGAGGTTGCCCGCACCCTTTTAATCCAGATGACAGTTCCCAAATCTTATTGGGGCGACGCCGTTCTTACTGCCGGATATCTCTTGAATCGTATGCCCTCTCGCGTTCTGGGGGGCAGATTCCCTATAATATTTTGCACCCTAGTTGTTCTTTATATTCCTTACCGCTTAAAATTTTTGGGTGCACGTGTTTTGTTCATGCCCTAGATCCTGGCCGTGATAAACTTGATCCACGCTCTATCAAGTATGTATTCCTGGGATACTCTCGGACTCAAAAAGGTTATAAGTGTTATTCTCCCACTCTGCGTCGCGAGTTTGTCTGTGCTGATGTTACGTTTCATGAGTCGTTACCCTATTTTCCGCCTTCATCTCATGGGGATCAGTCTGAGTATATGCGTATTTTAGTTCCTTCCGGACAACCTCAGCAGCAGCACCCCCTTATGCAGCAGGTATATGTTCGCCGTGCCAAAACTGCACCACCACCACCTCCGCCTGCCGGCTGCCACTAAACCAACTCCTCCGTTGCGAGATCCGAGTCCAACTCCTTTGGCTCCTACTGCTCCACCTTCTCCTCCCATTGCTCTTCGTAAAGGTATTCGCTCTTGTACTATTTCTCATCCTATTGCTAAATTTGTCTCTTATGATCATCTGTCCCCCACTCTGCGTGCTTTTACTGCCTCTGTTTCCTCTGTCTTTGTTCCTAAAACTGTTCAGGAGGCCTTGTCTATTTCTGAGTGGCGGACAGCTATGCAGGAGGAGATTTCTGCGCTCCATGATAATGGGACTTGGGAGTTGGTTCCTCTACCCTTTGGAAAGACAACTGTGGGGTGCCGCTGGGTATTCACTGTGAAATATCATCCTGATGGGTCTGTTGAGCGTTACAAAGCTCGCCTTGTTGCTAAGGGCTACACCCAGACGTATGGTGTTGACTACGCTGAGACCTTTTCCCCGGTTGCGAAACTTGGTTCTGTTCGTCTCCTTATTTCTCTTGCAGCCAACCTTGGCTGGCCTTTATTCCAATTGGATGTCAAGAATGCTTTCTTACATGGCGACCTTCTTGAAGAGGTTTATATGGAGCAACCACCTGGGTTTGTTGCTCAGGGGGAGCGTTCTCAGGTATGTCGCCTTCGTAAAGCTCTTTATGGGCTTAAACAATCTCCCAGGGCCTGGTTTGGCAAGTTCAGTGATGCGGTTTTGAAATTTGGTATGAGTCGATGTCAGTCTGATCATTCTGTTTTCTCTCACATCTACTCGAGGCAAAGTGTTATTAATTGTGTATGTTGATGATATTATTATTACGGGTGATGACCAGAAAGGTATTGATGCGTTGAAGGCCTTTCTGCAGAGCCAATTTCATACCAAAGACTTGGGTAGATTGCGATACTTTTTAGGTATCGAGGTGGCACGATCTAAAGATGGTATTAGTTTATCGCAGAGGAAATATGTACTGGATATCTTAGATGAGACTGGTTTGTTGGGGGCGAAACCTGTTGATACCCCTATGGATCCCAATGTCAAGCTATGTGTTGATCAGGGGGAGGCACTGTCTAGTCCTGATCAATATCGCCATTTGGTTGGTAAACTGAATTATCTCACTATTACACGTCCTGATATTTCATTTGCAATGAGTATTGTGAGTCAGTTTATGTCTGCTCCTCGTTTGCCACATTGGGAGGCCGTTCTCAGAATTGTCAAGTATCTCAAGTCTCATCCTGGACGTGGTCTATTTTACAGAGCTAATGGTCATTTGCGTATTGAGGCCTTCGCTGATTCTGATTGGGCAGGAGGCCCATCTAATAGGAGATCAACCACTGGATATTGTGTTTTTCTTGGCGGCAATCTTGTTAATTGGAAGAGTAAGAAACAGACCGTGGTTGCACGGTCTAGTGCAGAGGCCGAATATAGAGCCATGGCTCACACCACATGTGAGATTGTGTGGGTGCGATCTTTTCTTGAGGAGATAGGATTCAGTGTGCGATTGCCTATGAATTTGTATTGTGATAACCAAGCAGCAATTCACATTGCATCTAACCCCGTATTTCATGAGCGGACTAAGCATATCGAAGTTGATTGTCATCTGGTGCGAGAGAAGTTAACTGATAGTGTTATAGCAACTCCCTTCGTATCTACAAATGCTCAATTGGCTGACATATTCACCAAGTCATTATTTAAGCCCCGGTTGGAGATGTTATGTGACAAGCTGGGTTTGTGTGACATCTATTTCCCAGCTTGAGGGGGAGTGTTAGAATACTAGTATATTAGTATACTAGTATTATGTGTTTAGTCCCACATTGCTTGATTACATTATGTAACGAACTATCTCTTTATATAAATAAATGATTATGTGTGAGGGTTAATTCAACACCCTACACACTTTCCCTGTCTAAACAACAATAATCAGTAAATAAGGGAACTTATGATACCCGTATCTCCAGCTTGTAATTGCATGGACTGTATGCAAGGGGTTACGCCCTCCAAAACATACATTCTGCTGTTATTATTGGGCCAAAACCTGAACTGAAAAACCCATTCTTTGCCTTTTACATCTTGAATCCTCAATGGAAGGCCCTCTGGCTGAGAGATAGGTGGAAAATATGCCTGCATATTGATCCAGTTTAACTCATAAATACAGCTCTGGTTCATCAACACGAAAACTTCCAGGTTAACTCAAAAAGTAAACAGTTAGTATGATACCAATAGCAAAATGGTAAACTTACTTCAGCACATGCTTTTGGGAGAACTAAACGACCAATTCGACCAGCATCACTAGCACTGAGAACCTTTTCGAACAATGGCACGATGGTGGAATTCGAGCTTGAAGATAAGATCGTTAAGGAATTGCCAGTCACATCTGATAATAAAAGCATGACGACAATATGGTTCTATACTAGAAGGGACACACTACTAACCTCGCGTACCCGTGTCTGACTTATGCCGGACATGGACATGACATCACACAACATGCACCAGACACATGTCAAATACTTGTAAATATGAATTGTATTTTTTTAGTCAGACACACTGGGACACGCTAGGACACATTTGGACACAATTTGTACACGTTAAGTACACATTAGGAGGTCATAATGTAATTTTTGAAACATGGGCCAGTGTTGAAATTGCTGAATGCTTAGTTCATGAGTACTTGGTGCCTGTTGATTGAATTTTCTAAAAGTCAATATTAAATGGAAAAAAAATCCTGATTGGATGGAAGTAATAAATAAATTCATAGGATATATGTAATATAAACAAAAAAAAATAGTATCCAGCAAGTTTTCCAATATTTTAAAAATGACGTGTTCGCGTCTCCGTGTCCCATGTCCGTATCATGCTTCGTAGATTGTACAATAGTAGATGATAATGGTGAATCATAACAATGTAACAAAATATCAAAAATCATGGATACTCCCCAGATATCAGCTGTAACTCTTGGTCTGTTATCCTTGGCCAATAACGAGGAAGCAACTGATTCTTCACTCGTCCTTCAGCAGGTGGCCGTGCAACACGTATATGTGAGCCCATAGAAGAATTTATCTCCAATCCTGTAGCAAGGGCAGACTTGTGGGGTTTTGGCAAAAGATGGCGAGACCTTGAAAGTTGATGAAATGAAGAAACTGTTTTGCCTAAATTCCTCTCTTCAATAACTACACCAGTAAAGGGATTTGGTATTCCTGAAGGAGAAGTCAAGGCAATAGTCAAATTTGTCTGAGCCAACGATCCATACATGTCTTTTATCCCCATGTTTTCTCTACATATGTCTACTTTGGCTGATTCAGATGATCCATCAGAAGCTTGATTGAAATTAGATGAACTTGTGTTTCCAACTTCAGCTTGAGGAGGGAAGACTTCTTCCTCTTTGGTTCGTTCACCATTCGCAAAATCAATGTGAGTTGGAAGCAACTCTTTCAAGGCATTACATTCTTCACTCTTTTCCAGCCTCTTACGATTTATTTCACCATTACTGGTATCCACTTGATGGTCTACAGAAGTCAATCGCATTTCACCATCACCATTCGTTGTTGACATGCTGATTCCTTTAGGCTTTTCATCATTTGACATCTGAGTGAGAGGAGCACCATAAATACCAAAAAGAAAGTCTTACCAATGTATCAGGAGGAAAAATCTCCCAAAATTTTGAACAAAAAGTAGTCTTACTGTAGTGATGTCCAACATAGCAACAAAGAACCAACTGATACTTGTTCAGAAAAAATTTAAAAACTTACAAAGAAATCTTAAAACAGCGAAGTTGTCAGCCTATAATGGCAGGTTAACTATAGAACATTATCATTATTTTTTCTTCCGTTGTGGTTGAAACAAGGGGACTAGAGGCCCCAAAGATGTTGACAGACATCGGGATACCACCTGGCATTTACCATGGAGTATTTTCATCTTATATTCAACCCTACCATTTCGAAGAGATCAATTAATAACTCTGATTTGAGAATTATATAGAGATGACAGTCAACGAAATTTGTGCAGCTGTCTCACTTAGAAACTGGAGCTTCTAGATTACCAATCTCACAAATTCTAACACTTCAAACGCTCATTTGTTTACAATCGACACCATTAATATGCCAATGCATATCGCAATTCCATAGATAAAAGATGATAGTTTAGATTTAGCAATACTAACACATAGTGCATACGACAAAAACTATAACAAGATACTAATTCTTTGTGCTGTCTGTCAGAAAACTGAAAACATATATGTGAGTTGCTCTTACAGGTTGAAGTCCCGAACTTCTTGTGCACCCTACGCATTTCACCCCACCACTGTCAAGTAGCTCAAGCAAAGAGCTGGAAGCAATGCATCCACAATGAAGGCGCTGCCAATGAAATCAATTTCGATTTTCTCAACACAGCAACAAGAAATGAGTGAGGTTGTCACTAGCCTAGGGACTGAAAAGTAGGGGTGATGGAGGTCAAGAAAATAAATCTAAATAATCACTCAATTGGCTGACCTTCCCGCACGAACTGCACTCCCTCCAGCCAGTATGTTTTGTATGGAACGTGTCACAGAAGACTAGTTGCTCATAAACAGGCCTGGAGTCAATGCAGATGCTACGTTTAAGAAATTTCATTAAGAAAAAAATCCATGCTCTCCTATAAATGATAATTAGCAGTATGTCATTAACCATGGTCAAGAAGGAAAATCTCAAAACAAGACGATGCCCAACAAAGTTCTAAAGAGGTAGAATGCTTTGAACCTAACAGGTACTTCACAGCCCACATTGAGGCCAAAAATGTTTTGGAGTCTTGCCATATATAGGCTTCCATTCTCTCTTAGGCTTTTAGGAAAAACCTCCTCATTTATTAGTATGCAAAATGGCTGGCCAGATTCAAGAAATGGACCCAAGCTACTTCACCTGGGTACTCCAATATGTATGTGTCATTCCTGTACCAGACACAATATGTCATGGAAAAGGGTTGGCGAGTAGTATAACACATTTACACGACAATATCTACGGGAACTCCTACCAGCTGTGATTTCATGATTTGTTCCTCAGTGTCGTTTAGATTACTATAGTTACCTCATTTCTGCTTTTTCAAATGCACATCAAGCACGTCAAACTCTTGTTGGATCAGGTTTTCACCTTTATTGTTCAAACAGAATCCCATAGCATGCTTGATATAAGTGGTCTTGCTAATTGATTTTTGCAAATCTAAAGGTCTAGATTTTTTTTAGTGGAACTGACTTACATTGTAACCATATCAAAGAGAGTTACCGTTTGTGGTTCTTTCTAGGAGGCAAAGGTTCTTTTTTTCTTTTTCTTTTTTTTGGTACAATACAGTGATGAAATCTTTGCAGCTTGCAGCGGCATATTGTTAAAAAATACTTGCTGATTTGTTCAATGACGAACCTCCTTCTAACAAGTGGCTGAGAGTTAGCGAGCAACCTTGGCCTCTTGGCAGGAGGTTCACTGTCCCCCTCTTTTCCGGTCTGGATGCGGTACGGCACATTGTTGTCAAGGGCGAAAGGCGCACCGAGGTGCAAAGTTCTGTTGGGCTTGAGGCGAGAGGCGCGCGCCTTTTTGAAGGAAGGCGCACCTATGCGAAAAAATAATAATTGTGTTATGTGCGCTTTTTTGAAATAAGCTCGCTCTTTGTACACTTTTTTGAAAGAAAACGCGCTTTTTTGATCGATTTGAAAGAAGCGCGCTTTTTTGCACCTAGTCGCTTTTCTCGCCTTGTTACTTTGTTGTGCTTTTTGCTCGCCTTTTTCAAGTCGCTAGGGATGCGCCTCGCCTTGCACGTAGGCGCGCCTTTGACAACTACTACGGCACCAGAACTCGAAGCTATGATCAAATCCGATTTGGTCTGGTCCTATCCGACCCAACCCCTGAACTTAGAACGGCCGGCCTGTTTTGGACGGTAGAACGGGGGGAGGGGGAATCGTGCCCATTCTCTCTCCGGGCACAAGCAGGAACATCCAAATTTAAGACCGAGTACATGACGTAATGACACCAAACAAAATCAGGCCGAAGTTCTAAGAGCCTCTCCCACACGTACAGCTACTAGCACTCATGGGATTGTAATTCCACTCACGGAACAAGCAAGCCAGGGGTTCCAAAGAAAGGGGGCACTTTCACTGAGTTGCTTACCTGCTTCATCTGAGAGTCCATTTGTAAGAATCAAACTTCAGTCAATCGAATGTGAGTAGTTACCTTTTTGCTAAGGATACCACCTGCTGTCTATTCATAAGTGGGTTTCTCGAGTCAGTTGGAGTCCATGAAACCTTTAGACATTGTATACATTTGATATTTGCATGGGTGAAGTGCATATAAATGCATATAAAGATGACTAACGGTTCGGCTATGGAGGATCTACAAAGGGACCAGGAGGGCTACATGTCCAGCCTCGAGTTGTCAAGATTTATAGTGCTACCCATGATAATTAAACATGTTTTCAATTTGACCCTCTAAAAGTTCATTTGAATCCCCTTTGTCTTTTATAACCTGTCTCTTCTTTTGATGCCTCGACAAAACTCTTGTTTGCTCTTTTAAAGTTTAATTTGCTAAAGAAAATCCATCATTTCATACTCTTTCCATTCATGCTACTATTACTATCTCTATTGATATTATCTCAATTCTCTTTCTTTTTGCGTTTTTACTCTCTTCTCTACACTTGTAGTTCACCACTCTTTGTAGTTGTGCGCAGTATACAGTTGAAAATGTAAAAAATTTCACATTTTGTACCATCATCAAATCCATCATGTGAAGTCGGTTTAACCTATTTTTGCCCCTCCCGGTTTTTCTAGCTACGCCCCTCTGGATAGATGTATGTATAATTTGTCTAAGAAAATGAATATTTATTGCTTAAGTTTAGCACCTTTGAGCCGGAATCATAGCTCCAACCCTGCACACGCATATTACTACGATTTTTATTTTTGCCAACTGAGAGAAAATCCCCAGACACTTCCATTGTTTAGGTAGGAATCTTCTAGTAGGGGTGATGATCCGCTCTCACGCAAATCAATGCAAGAACTTTGTCTAAGCGTCATTCCTATCACGACAGAATAGAAACTCTAATACAAATTAATCCAAAGCAACAAAATTAAACCTACAAAGCCAGAGAAAATCTTTAGTATCCATAAGTAATAGGCGCTCCAGCCTCCAGCCTTGGACTCTTCTCTATATCTTCGCTCCCCCGGCCCTGAGCTTCTGCAACTATCGTGCATTTGCAAACCCACCCTCTTTGACAAATAATTTAAGAGTGGAGGATTTACAAGCAATAAGTGAAAAAGTTCGTTCTTTTCAATAAGCATATCCTGGTATCACTTTTCAGCATTCAAAATATGACATTGGGAGTAAGAATACGATAAAACAAATGCATTATGATGTCGAGGCTCCAAACAAGCAAGGGAGTTAGCCTAATGGTTGGTCCCCCTCACACCCCAATTGGTGAGGCCAGCAGGTGGATTTCCATATTTTTCCCATCCCCTCATCCCTAAGCTGTGCTAGGCTAGAATAGGTATATTTCTTAGTAGAATTTAAAATTGAATTGCATACAATTACCTTAGAAAGCACCAACAAAGGATTAGAGAAGGTTTTTTCAAGGGTGATTCCATTAGAACCCTGAAAATTTCTCTCTAGCCCCAATTTCTATTCACACCAACTCGTAAGCTTTAATATAATATAAAAAATGCCCACATCTTTAGCTTAACCTTAAACCTAATTTCCAGTCATAAGCCACCACCATCGGAAATTGACCCAGCCCAACCCCAACCCTCGTCAACCAACCATATTCGTTGCGAGAAAACAAGAAAGATGAATCAGGTTAGGATCTCTTCTCACTGTTGCAAATTGCTTTGCTATGTCAGCCATATACATTTCCACGGTTGCTATAAAATATGATGAATCAGGTTAGGTCAAGACCTCTCTCCGTCATTGTTGTAGCAGTTGTTTAGTTGCTAAATTAGTGTTGTATAGCTAGAACAATTTTGTTAGCTTGAATGGAAATCATAAAGGGAAAACTGTCCCTTATAATTGAGCTAGTTTTCTGGTCCCAACAAGCAATTAACAACATTAGATGACAAGCAAGTTGAATGGTCCATAGCATAGGTTGACGGGGGCAGCGGAATGGTGTACAAAGATTAGGTTTAGGGTTATGTGGAAGATAAGGACATTTTTGGAATTCATTAAATTTAAAAATTAAGTGCAGAAATTGGGGAAATTCACAATACCCACACCTAACTTCACAATTTAGGTGGTGTTCCACTTTCTAAAAAAGTACTTTTTTTTCAAACGAAGGTAATTTCAAACTCAAATATAATGAAAATGAAAAAAAAAATTCAATTTTTTTTGCACCGTTTAAAAGATCTTAATGAGATCTATCAAACAAGATCCATATTAATAGGAAAATTATTTGCGTAAACACATGATTTTTGAGTTTAAAATTACCTTCGTTTGAAAAAAAGTACTTTTTTAGAAAGTGGAACACCACCTTACAATTTTCTCCTTTCTTTACTCAGTATCCACACATTCTCTCCCCCACCTTCAAACCACCACCCACCCAAAACCCGTCCTCATACATCTATCTCTTTTCTACCACCACCACCTCCACCGTCAAACCACTTCCATGACCACCCAAAAACCCTTCTCAAGTTTGGCCTTTCATACCAAGGATTTGGGAAATCTACGGTACTTCTTAGGTATTGAGGTGGCACGATCCAAAGAAGGTATTAGCTTATCTCAGAGGAAGTATGTGCTGGATATTCTTGAGGATACCGGTTCGTTGGGAACTAGGCCTGTTGAGACTCCTATGGATCTCAATGTCAAATTGTGTATTGACAAGGGGGAGCTGCTCTCAAATCCTGATCAGTATTGTTGTTTCATTGGTAAGCTAAATTATCTTACGATTGCACGTCCAGATATCTTGCTTGCAGTTAGTATGGTGAGGCAATTTATGTCTGCTCCTCGTCGTACACATTGGGAGGCGGTTCTTACAATTGTGAAGTATCTTAAGTCACATCCAGGACGTCGTTTGTTTTATCGAGCCAGTGGGCATTTACGCGTTGAGGCGTTCAGTGATTCCGATTGGGCAGGAGGACCTTCTGATAGGAGATCCACTACTGAATATTGTGCCTTTCTTGGTGGAAACCTTGTCAATTGGAAGAGTAAGAAACAGACAACGGTTGCCCGGTCTAGTGCAGAAGCAGAGTATAGAGCGATGGCACACATGTGATATTGTATGGTTGCAGTCGTTTCTTGAGGAGATAGGATTCAATTTTGCCTATGCCTTTGTACTGTGATAACCAAGCCGCTATTCATATTACATCTAATCCAGTATTTCATGAGAGGACCAAGCATATTGAAGTTGATTGTCATCTAGTGCGTGAGAAGTTAACTGGTGGTGTGATAGCTACTCCATTCGTGTCTACGGGTGCTCAATTGGCTAACATGTTTACTTAGTCATTGTTCAAGGCACGATTAGAGTTGCTATGTAACAAGCTAGGACTGTGTGATATTTATTCTCCAGCTTGAGGGGGAGTGTTAGAATATCGTTAGTAGTTATTTCTCTTGTCCCACATCGGTCAATGTATTATAGTATCAAGAGATGACATAATATAAATAACAAGTCTCTGTGTTAGGGTTAATTAACACCCTATACACTTTCTCCTATCTCTAATATCTCTACGAACAATACATGTTCGTTTTATTCATCATGCAACATCGAATATACCCAACTCGTTTCTCCGGAGCGCTTGATGTCTGAATGTCCGAACGATTTTGAACCATTTTGAGATTGTGCGAATCTCAATGTCTGAACGAACTCAAATTGCTTGGATATCAATGTCCAAGTGATTTCAGATTGTTCGAATCTCAATGTCCGCACCATTTCAAATTGTTCGGATTCTAGCATCCAAACCCTTGTTCGAATCTCTACGTCTGAACCATTTCAGAGTGTTCGGATCTCAACGCTCAAACCATTTCTACTTGTTTGGATTTTGCCATTCGAACAATTTCAACTTGTTTGGAACTATAGAACCAGACGGAATGATTTCGTCAATGTTTAATCACTCTCACCACCTCCAATAGGAGCAAAACTAATTTGGGTGTGGGAAAGAGCGGTGTTAATTGGTTGATAATGTGGTCGGCTCAAGGTTCAGTCACGTAACTATAACAGACGCGATATAACAGTATCGGGAGTATTGAACAATACGTAATAGGAATCGTTTGTCGTGGTCGTGAATTTTTTAAAATCATTGTTGACCAAAAAAAATTTAAGTGCCAACATTAACGATAACGGCTATGACTCAGTCAGTGAATCAGAGAAACGGACCGATGCGTAACGGAACCAGCCGATGCACACACGATTTTCCATCTCACCGAAATATTGGTGCAGGGTATCATCAGAAGGCTAAAAAACGTTGCGTATCAACCAATCGATATGATGCGTAACGGCCGGTATTAAAAACCATGGGTGGGCTTAGGAAGTATTGTGAGAGATAGATATGGTTGGTGATATTGTGGGTTGTGGTGGATGTTGGCTTGGGTTCAAAACTTGAAGGTGTGAGTGATGAGGAAAAAAAAATAGGGTAGTTTGTAGATTTATGAAGAATTTTTTGGTATACTATGGATACTAAAAGAGGGGGGTGAGAATAGGGCTAGAAAAAAATTTCCCACTCAAAATAGAATCACACTTTAAGTCTTGGGTAAACTGCATTAAACCCCGCTCAACTATGACCAATTTTCACTTAACCTCCCTAATGTTCGAAACTCAACACTTAATCCTCTTAAAGTATTCATCTGGTGACAATAAACTCCTTCCATTAGCAAAACATTGGGATTTTGGACAGAACTTGTCATGTGAGTAAAACATGACATGAGAAACAAGATTTTATGATGAAGACACTACCCTTTTCTCTTCATCTGAGGTAACAAATTCCTAGAATTAGAAGAGGATGAGGAGAGAACAAAAGAACCTAACTATTGGGGTCAGTTGTGGGAGAATCGTTGACGATCGTGGGATAGGAAGTGATTGGCGTTGGAATAGCTTTCGTTCGAGTGGGTGACTAGATTTGGTTTTTGAACTAATAGTTCTAGGGAGGTTATGGGCGAAGGTTAACTTGGAAAGATCATGGTGGCTAATGAGTGACGGGCAAGAGGGTAAATTGTAATTTTCGATTGAGGCCATCTTTGACATCTAGGATTCGTATTGATGCCATCTTTGACATCTAGGATTCGTATAGTTTAAGTGGGTTAAGTGTCGAGTTTTACATTTCAGGGAGGTTAAGTAAAGATGGGTCACAGCTAAAACATCTAGAATGAACATGGGCGCAAATTGTAACCTCAAACAAACGACACATATCTGTTGAAGATATCCAAACAATTTACCTAAAATTCAAACTAAAAGAAACTGAAAAAAAATTAAAAAGGTCTTACCCGCAGTTATCACAGAGATTGGCAAATTCACCAGATCGCAAAGGCCATCCTTTTTTCCATTCACTCGACGACGAGGCCCCACAAAGACCGTTCATACAAACCCTCGAACTCATACCTAAGCTCAAACCTGTCCAATTGACAAAAACTCAAATTCAATTCAAAAAAGCCCTAACCAGTCCCCTGTCAATAAAACACATCAAAACCACTGATGTATACACTAAATTAGTCAACTTCACGAGATGTATTGTAAACGTTAACTGAAGAAATACAGCTAACCTTAAGTTATATATACACGAAGCTACATACAAGTAACAGCTTTGAGTTCAGATGCGTTGGCGTTGCGGACTTGCTCGACTTGAGAAGCTTGGGCTTTTCGATCGTCGGAATTGAGCCGGAGAAATCTTCCGGCCGGGATTACGTCAGTTTACCGGTAACCGGAGAGTTGGATCGGCGGTGGAGATTTTGGGGGAAGAAGATATGCATGCAAAGATAGAGAGAGAGAGAGAGAGATGCAGAGAAATGCATGCACGATGATGCTTCAAGGCTAGGCGAACACTCCCCCACCTTTCTTTTTCCCACTAACCTCTGTTTCCTGATTTTTGGTTTTGGTTTTTTAGTAAATACAGTAAGAAATAACTTCAATAAGGTTGTCAATGGCGTTTATTAGGAGTATTTTTCATGCTTACGTATTCGGTATTGTAGTAATTAAACTCGTCGTATAAACATTCTTGGGATAATATAAAAATTGGTATTGTACTACGAATATGAGTCAATTTATCTATTTGACTATATCGTTCTCCCCCTCTAAAAACCACATGAAACAAAAGAAAAGGTCATTTGTTTAATTAATTGCTTATTTGCAATTGCGAAACCACCTTGGCATGAGAAGTTTTTTTTTATTTTGTTGTGTAGTTGCCTTTTTTTCAATCTGCCAATTGCTTTTCACTTAATTTTAAATTAATTTTTTTCTTTTGAACTTTTTAAATCTTTATAGTAGTTTTTTTTTCCAATTTTTATGTGTAATTATGGTTGTGGACAAAAGAAATGTGTAATTATGGTACAGTTGTCCAGGACAACATGAACAGAAGTGAAGTCGTCCTATTAGTAATCCTATAATTTCTAGTATATACTAATTGGTAGTAGTTTGTTAATGATTTCTAATTTACTACTAATTAAGAACAAAGATCTGCTTAAACAGAAGAAATAAATTATCACTGACTTTTGGATTTTGAAATATTCTTCCTTCAGGTACGACATTTTGCTGGTCGAGTACCAACCAAACTTGTGGCAGCGGTGCTGCGGTGGCTATTTTGAGTGTTTCGACAAGTTAGGGTTTTAATTTTGTGTTTCATTTTTGTTTTGTCCGGACTCTTGTCCGGTTTATGTCCGGATGTTGAGGCCGGTTTCTGTCCGGATGTTGGGTCCGGTTTTTGTCCCGGTGGGTCTTCCCGGGTGGTTTTGTTCCGATCTGGTTTTTCCAGATCGGGTGACTGATTTCCATAGGTTTAATGTTATCTTTGATTTGGAGCTCCGCCATCCCGAGACGGTGGTGTCTTGGTACTAGCTCCACGTTAGCCGGCCATGTTGACGGTGTGAAGAAATGAGCATTTGGCTCTTGCATAGGCGCTAGACACTAGTTTCGTCTCTTAGTCTTTTATTGTATTGTGTCTCTGTTTCTCTGTATTTGGGTGGAAATCTATACTTGCCGTATGTCATATTCTTTATTCGGAGTTATCTGTAGATGCCGTATGACTTGATTAATGAATTTGCTTCTTCCATTGAAAAAAAAAAAAAGAGTACCAACCAAACCAGAGCAAACATAATCACGAAACTAGGGGGAAAAAATAATACTCCAGTAGTACTCCGTACTATATAAAACATATAAAGTGAATTACTTTTTTATTTTTTAGAACTATAGGTTTAAAAAAAAAAAACCATTTAAAAATACGGCGCTTCAGACATCAACGTCCCTAATCCCCTTTTTTAATCCTATATCTCCGCATGCCTAGAATGGGAGACCCTGCCAAGCGGGGGTGCTTGGCAGGAGTGCCGAGCGCATCTCGGCCGTCCAAAAGTGTTTTGGACGGTTCAGATGCAAATATACCGAACGGCAAGGTCCCCGGGTCCAATATGGATCCCAAATTATCCCCTTTTTTGTCCTATACATATATATATATATATATCTGCTTACAATTTACTACTCCCTCCGTCCCTTTATTATAGTCCAGTATTTCATTTTGGGCTGTCCCTTAATAAGTGCCCATTTTGTAAAGTTAGTGGATAAGAGTTGGTGAATTGTCTATTTTGTCCCTAAAAGTAGATTCCATTTTGAAAAGTTAGTGAGTAAAAGTGTAATGATGATGGGTAAGTAGGAAAAGTGGAGGAAAAAGTTGATGTGAAAGGTATAATGATGATGTCTTCTTAATA
The DNA here is from genome assembly GCA_018127125.1 of Rhododendron griersonianum. Classification (NCBI taxonomy): domain Eukaryota; kingdom Viridiplantae; phylum Streptophyta; class Magnoliopsida; order Ericales; family Ericaceae; genus Rhododendron; species Rhododendron griersonianum. The sequence goes on along the minus strand of CM030791.1, from coordinate 24,105,544 downwards.
AGTTGGAGTTACGAAGCAAGACATTTAAAAAAGGACGGGGGAATAGTATAATCTCCCCCATTCACTTGCCCGTTTCACGCTTTAATTAACCGCCCCAAGACCATGGCCAAAAAAAAAAAAAAACAGAAAGGATAATGGTACAGATTAAAAATCTGTATCAACGCATTCATATCTTTTTTGGGCTCGTTTTGGATCCCCAAAAAATGATCGGAACTGCTCATTTTGTTTAAAATATTTTTTTTTGCGGTCCCTACAAAAAAAAAGCTCAATACGGTATCGGTAAGGGCGTTTACAAAATATTCAACTTTGCATTAGAATTCAAGTTTGAATTCTGGGACAAAGTTGGACGTTTCGTAGACGCTCTAACCGATACCGGATGGAGCTTTTTTTTGTAGAGACCGTAAACAAAATATTTTAAACAAAATGAGCGGCTCCGATCATTTTTTGAAACCCGAAAGGGGCCCAAAAAGGATATGTACGCGCTTAGCACCTCTCCAAAAAAAAACTACTCCATCCGTCTCTTTTTAAGTGTCTCACTTCGTAACTCCAACTTATTAAAAAAATATCATCATTACACCTTTCACATCAACTTTTACCTCCACTTTTCCTACTTACCCTCTATGGAGGTATTATCATTATACTTTTACTCACTAACTTTTCAAAATGGAATCTACTTTTAGGGGCAAAATGGAAAATGTATCAACTTTTACCCACTAACTTTACAAAATGGACACTTATTAAGAGACAACCCAAAATAAAATACTAAACTTTAAAAAGGGGACAGAGGGAGTATGAGATTTGGCCAAGTGTTTGTGAAAAACAATAAGTGCTCCTTAATTAGATTACAAGTTCTATTTCCACGAAGGCCAAATATTTCAAACTTTGGAGCCACTGAAAGTTATGCACAATCGTTACCTTCAAAGTCTCGAAATTAGTCGAGGTACGGACAAATTGGCTCAAACATCCTGTTATTAAAAAAGAAAAAGACTATGACATAAATCATGAGCAAGATTGATTTCTTTAGATATTTGTGGACAACGTTAATTTTTTTTGACGTTATTTGTGTTAGGTGCCCTCGATGCACGGCCACCTACTATATAGTGAAAGGGAAATACTAACACACACCGAAAAGGGTTAAGCTCCCGTTCATGCCCCTATCCTCCATATCCGATCAAACTCAATTATTTTGGTTTCATTTTGGGCTAAAAAAAAGTATTCAAACCGTTCATCACGTAACTCTTGCATTTTAGAGTGTGTATGAGGAAATTATCTGGATTGAAAATCGATATCGATATGAACAAATCCTTTAAAGTTTACAACTTAAGCTCAAAACCATATTCATTGTCCACTGTAAATGATTTTCATTCATGCACCTGCCAATTTTTAATCAAGTTCATTTTACATGCACATATTTATAAATACGAGAGCTACGAGATCAACGGTTTGGATCTTTTCGCAGGCCCAGAATAGAGCCACAATAATTAAGTATGGTGGGATATGAAGGATAAGGGTATGGAGGTAGGGATGGCAACGGGGCGGATCGGAGGCGGATATTGCAATATCCGAATCCGAATCCGAACCCTCCACCCGCCCTCCGAATCCGCCCCGAACTCCGAACGGATTATATTTTTATCCTCCATCCCCGCTCCGAACGGGGAACGGAGATCCGTTCGGATATCCGAATCCGAATTTGGAAAAAAAAAAAAACAGATTGGAACTCGATAAAAAAAAAACTAACAGATTGAAAAAAAAAAACTAATAAAACTAACATGGGGAGGGAGTCTCGCTGCCGCGTTCCTGAGGGGAGATTGCCGCATCTCTTCGTTGCCGGAGGGTTTTTTAGAGAGAGAGGGAGGGGGGTTGGGGAGGAGAGAGAGAGAGAAGGGGGAGAAATCATGAGCGAGGGTAGGGAAGAGGAGGGTTGTGTGAAGTGAAGTTGTTTGGGTAGGAGACTGACTATTGACTAACCCTACAAATAAGAGGTATTTATATAGTCGGATATTCGGAGGTGGATCGGATATCGGATTCGGGGCGGATCGGATCGGAGGCGGATCGGATATCGGATTCGGGGCGGATCGGATCGGAGGCAGACTTACCTCCTAATCCGATCCGATCTCCGATTTTTTTTTGAAAAATAAATCCGAATCCGCCCCGATATCCGAAAAATCTCCGAAAAATCCGATCCGTTCGGGACGGATAACGGATCGGATACGGACGGATCGGCCGAGATGGCCATCCCTATATGGAGGGGAGTTTAACCACACCCGAAAACCGGTGAGCAGTCACACAACATCGTATATTTTTAATTTGGATTGTGTTGGGATAAAATCGAGCTGCGTTAGGAAAATAACTTTAAAATCAAACTCCAGACGTAATTTTGTTCAGATATGCACGTGAACTCATAGACATTGAATGACGAACAGATTATGTGTCCTGATTAATATTTTAAAATTGTGTTCCAAGGCTTTTTAAAATTTAAGTTGTATAATTATCACAGATTCACAGTATTGTTTTGAATTATTTTTTGATTTGCGATATTTAGTTTTTGAATTAAGTATTTATCAATATTTAATATAAGTTTTAAAAAATAAAATATTATAATCAAATGTTTAAAAAAGACGAAAGAATTCGGAAAAAGACAATTTTTCAATGTATTTAGTTTTTTTGGATTTTATGTGAATTTTTTTCAATTTGGTCTGTTATTTGATAACTGAGATATCTGGACCGGATTACTCACATTTCAACTAATCTTAAGGGGACAATTCCACGCAACTGAAGACAATGTAGAGCTCTATATGGACTGATTGCACTTTGGAGGTTTTGAACCTTTGACATTAGAAGGGAAACTTTTTGGTCTATAGGAGTATTTTTTTTACTTATCCCAAACATCTTGTCAAGACAAGTGATTAACAAAAAAAAAACTAAACAAAAATATTAATATTTATCAATCATAGCCAAGATGTTAAAGGAAAAGTCATTTTGTCCAGAAACTATTTAGTCTTAACGATTAAAAAAATAAAAATCAATGTTCACCGGTTGTTACCACTTGGTAAATCGATCTCTATCAACCGTCATTGACTGCAAGGTTCTTACAAAGGTACTGTCTAGATCTTCAGTTAACTATTCGATATTGAGGGCTCTTAGTTGTCCTGCTTATGCTTATAGACACCCTATTTTGGACTTTTCAAGATTAGTTTACCTACAGTTTTTTATTTCCCGATGATAAATAACATCAAGAACACCTCGAGAATGTTAGTGTGTTTGAGCTTTGAGCGGATAAATCCCTTTTGAAACCCTTAAACCAGAACAAAAAAAAAAGCCTCAGCCCAACCCTACTTGCATACACTGGTCCCACACCCGCGTACGCTGGTCCACTACCACGTGTCAGTCATCAGTTAGCTTTTACCGTTGACCAGGATTGGACCCGCACACGCAGGTCAAGAACTGGTGTATGCCGGTCAAAGGTAGTCCCATCACCTTTATTCAACCATGATCAGCAGGACTTTTGGGGCCGAAGGAAGGCTTCGTTTGGCCCTAAAAGTAGTATACACCAGGGGACAGCCCCTACACCCCATATTTCACCTTTTCCCTCTCAAATGAGAGGGAAGGCTTTGGGCCAAAGCTACCAGCCTTCCTTTGGCTAGTATAGTCCCTCATCCTCCTATAAATACCCCCCTCTCACACCCTTGCAAAGGATTCTCCAAGTTGACAAGCTCTTATTTATTCATCCATTCCTTTTTTAAGGAAAGCAAACAAGCAACACTTCCATACACCATTCTCATTACACTCATCCATCAACCCTTCAAGCCACCACTCAAGCTCAAACATCCTTCCAAACTCAAAACCAAAGGTATACCACATTTGATCAATACTCTGTTCTGATCCCTGAGGGGGGCTGGCAAGGTCAAGACTGGTAATCTATACCAGTCCTGGCCCTAAAGTTAGCAAGGTTTCAAAGCCGTGTGTGTTTAGAACTGGCGCACGCCAATAATATGTACGTGTATGCCAGTACTGGTGTGGGGATTAGTGTCTAGATGTTTTCTGTTTTATGTTTCATATATCACTGTGAGCATGCTTAATAACCAGTTTACTGCTTTTCATAGCTAGGGTTGCTAATCTTACTTTCTTAAAATTCATTTCTGCTACTTTGGAATGCCTCTGGGGGCCTTCTGGTCATATTCCAAAACCCAGAAAATGCAAAGCCAAGCACTGGATAAAGGGGGCATAACTGGCATACGGTAGTGATCTACCGGCATGCGCCGGTTTGTCCCAGTCTAGTGGCTGGCCCTTGCATGGCAACTAGGCCTTGGCCTCTACTTTTGTCCCCTCACTTTTTAAGGGGTGTCTTATTTATTTTTATGGCTTTGCAGCCCATTTTAACTATCTGTATCTGTATATTAACTGCTTTATAAACTGCTTGGTTTGTCCTGGGTGTGCACTGGTCATTTCCAAAGCCCAGAGGGTTGAGAATAAGAGCTGTGGGCTTAGACTTACTGGCGCACGTGAGTGAAGGGGTGGTGCATGCAGGTGATGTCAGCATGCAGTGACTTAGTCAGTGCATACTAGTTCCTTCCTGTGCACGTCACTCAGGAACAGTATCTTCCAGTCTGTTTAAAACTCCCACATGAGTCTGTTTTCAATCTATACTAATTGTTGCAATAAACGAGCATTCCATTTTATCACATCCTGCCAACATGTTACAGTTTTTATCCCCCTTAAACTGCTATCCCGCCCTAACTGGCTAAAAAATGATTAAAGAGAGAGAAATGCAAACGTTTTACAAAAATGCCCGAGTAAAGACTTATCTCTGGATTGGGCGAGGGGGGTGCCTTAAAACCCTTCCCCTCTCGTAATCTGGCTTCCGAACCTCAGATATCAAAGGTGACGACAAACCAGTCTACAAAACCCTTTCCAATCAAAACGTAGCAAGCGTTTCAAGTTCGGTTCCTTGGGTGGTTCACCGCTAAACCCAAGTGGCGACTCTGAATTGTAGTGTTTCGCCGCGCTTTTCTAAAAGGACACACCCGATTTTAGGGGCGTGTGCCCACAATGCTTATGTGAACGAGAGTAAGCTTGAGCCTAGAGGTAAGAGGTGTATCTTTCTTAGGCTATAGATTTGGCGTTAAGGGCTACAGCCTACAGGTTAGGTTATGGCTTTCAGATGGGAAATCATCAAAGTTCATTATAAGCAGAGATGTGACATTTCATGAAAACTCTATTATTAAGGAGAAAGCATGAATTACTAATCAGGTTATATGATCGAAGTGTCTTGAAGTAGGTGGAGCTGGAGTGTGAATCTTCTGATATAGGGAAGAAGAATTGCCCTGAGCAACCAATTGTAGAAGATATTCAAGGTTCAGACACAGAGAATGATACGCTGCAGGAGCAATCGTACAATATTGCTAAAGATAGGCCGATACGGTGGCCTATGCTTTATCAGTTGTAGAGACATTTGAGTTTGAAGAGCCTTCTACTTAGTTAGGGGTGAAAACAAGTCAAGCCGAACTTCATCGTGTTCGAGCTCAGCTCGTTTAGTAAACGAGCCTAAAACTCAAACTCAAGCTCGGCTCGTTTAATAAATAAGCCTAAAACTCGAGCTAGAGCTTGGCTTGTTGATTAAACGAGCCGAGCCACGAGTTACTTATGAGCACCTCAATTCGTTTGCAGCTCCATTTTTCTACTTATCATGAGGCCATTACGGGTACTGAGAGTCCACACAGTGGACTATGCATAAAAAGATTGAATATCTTTAGAATAATACGTGGGAGTTAGTGAGACCGCCACTAGAAAAAAAATTCTTCATTTTTTTTTTATAAGTAATTATATTAGAAACGTGGCATTAAGGGAATGCCGCCCGTATACAAAAAGGCCCTATACATCACTCCTACTTGACAAAAAAAGCTCGATCCAATCTAAAAACTGATTAATACCAGGATTACAATCTCTATTGTCCCAACTATACAAGCTACTAACCACAAAGCTTTTGATTCTAAACAAAGGCTTTTCAATCCCTTCAAAGCATCTCGAATTCCTTTCACGCCAAATAATCCACATCAAACAAAGAGGGATCATGGCCCATACATGCTTCCTTCTCTTGCCCACTCTAGCCCCATTCCAAGCAATTAAAAGTTCCATAACATTCCTTGACATGACCCATTTTAAACCAAACCAAGAAAACACTACGGACCAAAGTTTCCAAGCTACCGGGCAATGGATGAGAAGATGATCCAATGACTCCGCATCCCTTTTACACGTGTAAAATCTATTAACAATGATTCTTTGCCTCCGAATCAAATTATCGATAGTAAGAATCTTGTCTTGAACTGCGCACCAAACAAAAAAACTCACCTTCAACGGCGCCATTGTCTTCCAAATCGCTTTCCAAGGGAAAGAAACATTCCCACCTCCACCTAACGCTTGATAAAAAGATTTCACTTGAAAGCATCCAGATTTAGACAATTTCCAACGCATCGATCTCATTCTCCCCTTCTCCTATTCCTTGCATACCATACACTCTAGCAAAAAGAGCCAATAGAGCCTCTTCCTCTTCCTCCCCATCTCGAACTTGCCTTCTCAAGCGAATGTCCTAAACTATAACTCCCTCGTTAAAAGAAAGATAATTTGCAATGGATGCATCCCTATCACGTGCCAGAAGTTATATGTTGGGGAAAGCATCCCGCAAGCTCACCTCCCCACACCACACGTCATTCCAAAATGTCACCTTTCTCTCGTCACCAACCGCCATATAAGTGTGACCTATAAAGGCGTCCTACCCGTTCATGATACCCTTCCATAGCGCCACCCCATATGGAAGCCTAACATTACAAGTAGACCACCATCCCTTCTCACACCCATATTTTGTTGTAATCACCTTCCTCCATCATCTTTCTCTTTCGTATGCAAATCTCCAAAGCCATTTCCCCAACAAAGCTTGATTGAATAACTTTAACCTTCTCACTCCCAACCCTCCTTTTCTAGTGGGGGTACACACCGCATCCCCAATCAACTAGGTGATACTTGAACTCTTCCCCCACACCTCCCCAAAGAAAATCTCTTTGCAACTTCTCCAACCGCTTAACAACTGATATCGGAATGACAAACAAAGACATAAAATACGTAGGCAAAGTGTATGATTAATGTAGGCAAAGCGTATGATTAATAAGAGTCAATCTACCTCCTTTGGGAATGTATTGACGCTTCCATCCCGCCAATCTCTTCTCAAATCTTTCCACCACAGAATCCCAAGCTTCCTTTGATTTGAACAAGAAACCCAACGGTAAACCTAAGTATGTAGTCAGAAACGACATCACCTTACAATCCAAAATTTAAGCAAGAGAGTCGATATCATCCACCGCTCCCACCGGGATCATCTCCGACTTTCCCAAGTTCACTTTAAGGCCGGACACCACCTCAAAGCATAGCAACGCACACCGAAGCTATGATATCCCACCTGAGTCAGATCCGCATTGCAAAACAAAAGAGTGTCATCCGCATATAGAATATGAGAAACCATCAATCGTACGCCATCCACCTTGCCCACCTCGAAACCCTCCAAAATCCACCTTGTACTGCTTTCTGAATCATACAACTAAGAACCTCTATGACCACGATAAAAATAAGGGAAGAGAGGGGATCCCCTTGACGTAATCCTCTAGAAGTCTAAAAGATACCAGCTGGAGTTCCATTCACCAAGACAAACATTCTAACAGATGAAATGCAAGCTTTAATCCATTTCCTCCAAAGCCCATTCATTCCAACATATAAATCAAGAAGTCCCAATTTACACGGTCGTACGCATTTTCAATGTCCAGCTTACACACGTTACATGGAGTACCACTCTTCAATCTCAAATCCACGCATTCGTTAGCAACCAAAACTGCATCAAGAATTTGTCTGCCTTGAACAAAAGCATTTTGGGACTCCGAAACAACTTTTCCCACCACATTGTTCATTCGAAAAGTCAACACTTTAGCCAACAGCTTATAAGCTCCCCCTAGTAAACTGATAAGTCTGAAGTTTCGGATATCTTCTGCTCCCCCATCTTTGGAATCAACGCAATAAAAGAAGCATTTAAGCTCTTTTCAAATTCGCCATGCTCCCAAGAAATAATTGAACATACCCATCACTTCCTCCCTTACCACCCCCAACAATGTAAAAAATTCTTCATTAGAAAGAGTCTTTAAGAAAAAATGCAGGTATCTAAAAAAAAAAAGACTAACTATTTAAATTATTTCTATCTTTATTAAAAATTCAACAATTCTAAATAGAAATAAAGAAAACACAATAAAATATTCAGAAATGCTACCGGCACAGCAGGTGTGGCACACCTCAGCCACATCAACTGAGGTGGCAGCCCATTTAAAAAAAGAAAAGAAATCAAAATCGGGTTTCCTCTTCATCTTCTTTCGCGCCTAAAATTGAACGAAGAGAGAGCAACAGAGAGAGCGGACGGCGACCTCTACCCAGACCAACCGGCCAACACCACCACCACCGGCGACCTCCGCCTCCATCGCCACCACCGACGACCTCCGCCGCCATCAGCCCTTCCCCTCCACCGACGGCGACCAGCAGCAATAGCAATTTCTGTCTCCGTCACCACGCACCTCCAATGTCCCTATACACCCGTACTCTCTCTCTCTCTCTCTCTCTATATATATATATATATATACAGTAAGCATCTGTTGAGGGATCCCGTTTTTGGCTTTGGTGCGGGACTGTGTTCTCAGCCCTTGGATTAAATCCAAGGGCCAGGAAAAGAAAAGGGATTAAAATTGCAAAAATTACACTTTCCCCCCTCTAAACCCACACTTCCCCCTTTTGTTTCATTTCACGCAGACCAGAGAGAAAGAGAGAAGAAACGCGAACGAGAGAAGAGAAGAAGAACGCAGACGAACAAAGCAGAACGAAGACGAACGAACGGCTGAAGGTCTCTCTCTGGTTCGATTCTCTAATCTCTCTCTCTCTCTCTCTCGGTTTGTTCCTGTTCGATTCTTAGGGTTTCATTTCTCTCAAAAAATTGGGGAAAGTACAGATTTTTGTGTTCTCTCTCTTGTTCGATCTTACAGAAGTTAGGGTTAGGATTTATTACGGTTAGGGTTTGTGACATTTGAGGAAGCTCCCAGAATATGTAGAACCCTATTTCATAATATCCAAGTTCTGACTTCTTTTCCAATTTCTGATTTCGTAATATCAGAAATTGTGAGGATGCATTTTCTGAAAACATCCAAGGCACTGAAAACATTTTTTTGAAGTTTTTTTGAACCCTATTTCATAATATCCAAGTTCTGACTTCTTTTCCAATTTCTGATTTCGTAATATCAGAAACTGTCTTAGCATTTTCCATTATGCATTTTCCGAAGACTGTTATTTCTAAAGCAGTTTCATTTTTGAAGAAAAACTGTTCTTTCAAACAGAACAATTTTTTAAAATACAGTCACTTTTTGGAAATATTGTTAAGAGAGGGGAGAAGGTTAAGTAATAGTAGGATTCAACATGAATGCTAACCTGATGACGATGATGACGGGGGCATCATGCCGCCCACGGCGACGGTTAAACTGTCGATGATGCATGTTATTGGTAGTGTTTTATGGACTTGGTGCATGTTATTCTCTTTTGAATCTGAAAAAGGTAGTTTGTAAGGATACAATTGGAAATTTAGAACGAGCATGAAGCTTCTCCTTCAATTGTGATTGGGAGATTATTGGATATTTTAGCATGTCTATTAAAACTGATTTCCAGTCTTGAGTTAGCTGCCGATTAATGTTCTTTGGTTTGTTGGACTGTTATTCAATTGTGTTCCCCATATTGCTTGTCTATACAGATGAATCTGTGGCTTCGGGTTGCGGAATTGGTAGTCCCTCGTCAACTGATTCGGTAATAGCAAAACAACAAATCCTTGTGACAAGGTGAAAGAACAAGTAGTTGATTTACTTCGCCGCACGAAGACAGATTTGGAGATTCGTCGTCAAATTAATAAAGTGCTTGAGGGGTGTCCTCATGTAGATATCTTTATCGAGTGTAAATAAACCGTAGAGGATGAAATTGAGATGAAGTTCTGTCAGTTGAGACATAATTTTTTTAAGTGGAAGACAGTCGCATCGATGAGCATAATCGCCGTTGTATGAACGGGAGCGATACTTTTGGAGACACAATTTGAATTTTAGTGCTAACTATGTTTTCCTATTCTGGAGTTTGATTGAAGAGTTTTTGAGTTTAATTGCTCTTTGTATTACTTTTCATGGTGCTTCTTATGGATGACACTATGTATATGTTTGATTCGGAGGAATAATAGACAGAAAATGAAGGTTTAATTGTTGGAGTCTTGCTTGATCCATCACTGTAGTTTTGATTTCTGGTTTTTGTTTGCTTTGGTATGTCATTTGGAAGTTTGACATTTGGCTCAATTTGGATTATCCCTAAAGTTTGGCTCAATTTGGATCATCCTCACACTTCTCTGGCCAAAGTCTCAAGTGTTCATTATCAAACTCTTGTGTGTCTTTGGCCAAAAGGGTACAAAACCATGCCTAAATGCTCCCACAAACTACAAGGAAAGCATAGCCCAATGTCTACCTTTACACGACACGGATACGGACACGCTCAAAATCAAAGCAAAAACACAAAACATTACCATTTTCATCCAAATTCCTCAACTTTCATTACAATTGACTTCCACAAAAAGTTTTTGAGAGTTAGAAGCATCAAATGGACTGCACATTAGAGATTACAAGGATGTACAAACAAAGAACACTTCTACATATATAACAAGGAACGCTACAAGGATGTACAAACATGCTCTAACAGATTAGTGAGCTCTGGATGTACAAACATGCTCTAACACTTCTCTCTCATTATGTGTCCAAAACTAATTTGGACCCAACACGGATATAGACAAATCAAGCTTATAACTCCTCTTCCTTCTATACATCAAAACCCCCAAGTAGCATCAACTGGAACCGAAGTAGAGCTTTTCAACTCAACACCTACAAATAAGCTAAGTTTGTGAGCTTTCCAACTCCAGCACCTGCAAATAAGATCAGCAAAAGAACCAACACATTCAGACTAGTATCAACAAAAGAACCAGCACCAAGCATAGAAATGGAAAAGAACCGGAATTCACTTTTCAACTTTGGGCTGGTCACTCATGTTTGTATGGTTACAGTTGAGATATATCACTTAACCCTCAATTCTGCTGCATCATATTGTCTATTCAAAGTTTCCACATTGAATTTATAGTACACTATCCATCAAAAAACGAACTATAACCCTTATTACAAGGCTGGAAAATTGAGGAGTAAAAACATCTTCAAGTCATTCATTTTAAAAGGTACAGCAATAACTTCACAAAAATAGAGGAACAATTTGAGGGAAATTACTTGAAAGGCATGAACATCAGAATCATGAGATTTGCCTTATGCCAAAATCAACAAAATTCCAAAGATGGTAGTTGCAAAGAGGATGTCCAAAAAGCAGGAAAATGATATGCGAAAGATCCTATGACCATTAGACATACCAGTTCTTAAAACAGTAATCTGGTCTATTCAAGTCAAAGTTCAATGAACAACCAATTGTGCAGTGATTATTTATCATACTTTTTGGGTGGCAGAGTGTGAACATATAACACAATGTGCAAGCCAGGAAAGGGGAGAAGAGAAAACAAGTTGATGAGGGTACCCATATTTTTTTTCCCATGAAGACAAACAATTAGCAACAAATTGAGCCTGAATTGATTACTTAGAAGTTACAGCTAGAAAGCCAAGTAAGGAAAAGGCAGCATTAGGCAAGAAAACTATAAGAGAACAAGGATCAGAATGAGACAAGGAGTTTTCTACCAAAATATGCTAGACCTAAAGGCAATACCATTTCATTAAAGCAAAAACAGAGACAAACGATGCTATAGCTAAAGGTTTCGACAAAACACCTAAGATCAATGGCAGCTTACCAAACACAGATATAGAACTTATGTTCATGAATAACACAAATAAGTAACATGGATTAATTGTTTTTCCCTTTCAAATCTGTACGAGGGTAAACGGAATGGCGTAGTTAGTTGGAAGCGCAGTTAGTGGGCCAAATGTAATGGCTTTGTCTCTTGTTAGACAAAAGTCTAACAAACTGTATTCTGTATGCATGGATTTGGAATCCTATGAGTGTCAGCCAAGTCTATGAAGAAACAAAATTGGCCAACACTTGGCCAATTTATGGAAGGCCCCAATCTTATAAGAATTTTTATGCCAAAATCTTCTGAACCCTAATAACCTGAACTCAAACCCTAATAAACACAGAAATATAGAGAGAAATAAAAGTTTGTATGTTTTGAAATTCTGGGTTTCACACAGAAATCGAACCGTAATAAACTCTAACCCTGAATTCTGTAAGATGACCTTTGCCGAGATTTGTGCATAATGGAAAATGCTAAGACAGTCCTTGGATGTTTAAGATTCAAAAATGTTAACTGCAAAAAAATGTTTTCAGTGCCTTGTATGTTTTCAGAAAATGCATCCTCACAATTTCTGATATTACGAAATCAGAAATTGGAAAAGAAGTCAGAACTTGGATATTACAAAATAGGGTTCTACATATTCTGGGAGCTTCCTCAAATGTCACAAACCCTAACCGTAATAAACCCTAACCCTAACCCTAACTTCTATAAGATCGGACAAGAGAGAGAGAACACAAAAATTTGTACTTTCCCCAATTTTTTGAGAGAAATGAAACCCTAAATCGAACAAGAACAAATAGAGAGAGATTAGAGAATCAAACCAGAGAGAGAGAGAGACCTTCAGCCGTTCGTTCGTCTTCGTTTTGCTTCGTTCGTCTGCGTTCTTCTTCTCTTCTCTCGTTCGCGTTTCTTCTCTCTCTCTCTGGTCTGCGTGAAATGAAACGAAGGGGGAAGTGTGGGTTTAGAGGGGGGAAAGTGTAATTTTTGCAATTTTAATCCCTTTTCTTTTCCTGGCCCTTGGATTAAATCCAAGGGCTGAGAACACAGTCCCGCACCAAAGCCAAAAACGGGATCCCTCAACAGATCCTTACTCTGTGTGTGTGTATATATATATATCAGCCACAACCCTAAAACTTTTTTCGATTTCACTTTGGTTAGGGTTAGGGCTGAACTGAAATTGAGTCTTTCACTATGAAATTGGGGATTTCACTCTGACTAGGATTATGTTTCCTTGCTTGCTTATGTGCTTATATTTGCAGTAAGTTGTTGGATTATTGTTGGTAACTTGAAGCAATTTTGATTTTTATAGAGACCCACTGAGGATTTTCTATGAAACTTTGTATGAGCAAGTGCCTGGTAGTGAAATGGCAGCTTTCTGGTAAGGACCTCAACCCTTTGGTAATTTTGTGTTTAATGCAAGATGTGAACCACCCTGACCTCACTATGGAACATTGGTTGTTTGAATTTTCAATCATTTTTCTGTTGAATGTTGGATAATGTCTTATCTTTAGTGCCATTATAGTTGTATACAAGGAATGAAAGGGGTTCTTCAACTGTACAATATGGCTTCAAATACCAATTATATTCCTGTTTTTATATTGGCTAATTTAGAGAGTGATTCGATATGGATGCTCGCATTGATTCTTTTTTTTTTGGATTTGCACAGTTGAATTTGGACATATGCACTCTAGCATTCTTTTTCTTTTCTTGGTTCGATTACTCATATTTATTAACATACCAATATTAAGTGGTTTGCACACTCATATTCATCCAAAGCCTTGATGTGCCATGTTACCTAGGTTTTTTTTTTTCTGCATTAGAGAAAGTCGGAAACCAAGCAATTAAGCCTTGATGTGGCCATGGATGCTTTTACGTAGAGGCCGGGCACTCTATTGGCCGGTTACTAGTTCGGTTGAGTAATTTTGGAAGTTGAGCTACTTATGCATGGTCATTGATCTCATACTATACCTTTAGGAACTAAAAATATATTTTTTCAACTAAGCAATTAAGATAGTGTGAATGTTAATACAAAGTGGCCTCTCGATCTAAAGCAGCCATTACCATGCGCTAAGGTAGGGAAAAAAAAGTCAGTCTTGATTTATAACAAGGTATAATGTTGTTCAAGTCTTATTTTCAGGGGCTTTGGTTGGGATTCAATCCCATGCTTCTAGGACCACCAAGATAGCAACTCATGCTATTGCTATACAATAAAACTAAATGTTGAAAAGACCCAAAACATAAATATATTATCATTCAAATTGACCCATGAATTTCGTTCTAAAGCTAACCAGCAGTCGTCTGCATTTAATGAACTGAATGTGTTTAGCTTGAATTCAGAAGAATCAACTAGTGAAGGAGAACCAAACAGATAAATCATACGGAAGAATACCTATGTTCAAATAAACATAACCTAAAAAATGGACTTCACAATTTAGTAAACGCTAACAATGCCACCTTTCCAGGAACATTATCAGCATACGAAATAGATCTCATGATACTATACCTTTACATTGATTTACTGGCAAAAACAAGGTCATGATTATTATTTTGTCTGTGTTTTGTTCTACAAATAGGTAAGCAAAATGCAGGTGGTATGAGTTTAGAGGTGGTGAAAGAGTTGCCTCAAGTGCAAGAGGGGGAAGATTTGGCAGTGGTGGGCATGGCGGCGGTAGGTGTGTAGACACCCCAATTTGGCTCAACGATTATTTCAAGTCCCACCTTGGGGACCATCCCGATGATGAAATGGATACAGTGATTGCTGATTGACTTCTCGTGAACCCATGGACTTATGGTAAGAACTTTGAATCACTTAGAGGACCCAATCCAGAGCCAAATAGCCTTTCAGACAGAAATACAGAATCCTAGGAGAATCCATCTGTCGGCCGTAACATTGATCTCACGGCCTTAACATCCTTTCTTCACCCGAGCAACCTGTTGCCTGAAAATCTCCCTGAGAGATCAATCCCTCGGCCGCAAGATCTATCCTTCGGCCGCAACATCCTTTCCTCGGTCGCCAAATCCTTTCTACGGCCGCCAGATTGTCTATTTTCCAGACTCTGGAACGTTATGTCAATTGTTTGATCCAACTACGCTACCTCCCCGATGCGTTCGGGCTACGCCCAGAGATTACCACGAAGAGTTTGCATTGCATTGCAATCGTGCGTTTTGATTGGCCGGAGTGAGTCACCAATTGCTTATATAAAGGGCTTTTGGGTTTCGAAAATACAACAACGAAATCATCAAATTCATATACTTTCACACCCTCTCAAGCCACGAAACTCTGCACAAATACTCTCTCAAACCCCCTCTTCAAAAGCCTTAAACTCCTGAAGGCAGCCATCCATCCGACGATCAAATCCCGAAGTTCAAACCCTAACCCTAGGGTTTTCCAAAAAGCAATCAGTCAATCACCATCAATCCGAAGCAATCAAGCAACTGAGGGATCAAGGTAGTGAGGCCCAACGGCCTCTGGTTTGTTTTATTTACTGTATTTATGCCTAATCATAGCGCTTTGATTATCTGCTAACTTTTCTGTCTGGTGCAAGGAAGAACATCGACCGGGGCTTCGATCCCTCAGCTGGTATATCAAACCAGGAGGATCCTTCGGCCGTGATATCCATTCACCGGCCGCGGGATCCAGCTCCCTAGGACAGTCTGTTTTGTTCTGCTTTCTGACGCATGCTTTAATTATCGCACTGGCTCACCATTAACTGCTTAAAGGCTAAAATCAGACTACGTGCTAGAGTTAAATAAAGCAAGTATATGTCTTATGTTGCATAACTATGGGTCAGTCTCACGACTGGGCAGAGAGGGGTGCCTAACACCTTCCCCTTACTGTACTTTTGGCTCCCGTACCCAGAATTTCTATCTGTTTTCCTAGTTTTAATAAACTGGGTGGCGACTCTGTTTTGATGATAACCGCTATCGTGTGGCGATGTTCCTAGCCATGGGAATGTCCACGATCTTGGTTTATGAAGCAAGCAACCAATCAAGCAACAAACGATCAATCTGTATGGTGATACCCCGTTTGGGAGGTGTCTACAAGGTGTGCCTCAACTGCGAGAGAGGGTGAAGAAGGTGAGCATGGAATGCTATAAGATGGGAAGAGAAGAAGGTTTCTGCAACTACAAAGCAGTCAAGATGCTGAATGATTTGGTGGCAAAGAAGAGCGGAATGATTTGATAGCAAATAAAATGGAGATGTAAATCCTAGGCGAATTTGTCTTACAATTGAAAAGTTGAATATTGGAATGTAGCTTTTTTGTTGTTGTTGTTTTGCAAATGAGGTTTATACCATTAGAGGATAATGTACTCTTATTTATTTGGATATGAATGATATTTAGCATGAGAATGTACTCCTATGGTGTTTGTCATGAATGGATAAGTTGGCAATGGATTTTAGCTATGAATGTGGCTTGTGAATGGTGATTTAGAATGAGAAATGTCCGGCATGGACTTGTGCGTAACATGATGTTCTTCTTGTTGTTTTTGCTGTATTGACTGAGATGCAAGATGTTGGGTTAGGACTAAAAATAGGGGAGATTCTGCCAAAAAAATTTCAAAACCGACCTTTGTGATTCATTTGGAAAATCTCTTCCCATAAAAAAAGTACAATTGTGGAACCATAAGTAAATGCCACTCAAGTTGCAAATTTTCATTCAAACCTTTAATATAGACAACCAGATGTTATAACATGATAAAGGCACATCACGATACAGTTACGACATGACACGAACAAATACTCCAACAACTTTTTCTTACATGCCAATACCAAGTCTTGCAAAAAAAAAAAAAAGTTTGAGATCCCATTGGGCACTAGCTAGTAAATGGACACGACACACCACATATACGACACGATACAAATACGAAAACACCCACAATCAAGTGAACTGAACTATTCTTCAACATTATCCGATGCATTCAGCATTTTCATAAAACTTCGTGGTGGTCCTCCAACACATTGCCCTTGAGTCTCCAAAAAACTTGATTGCCCTCCTCTCCAAACTTGCCTACTTGTAATATTTGATTGCCCTCTCCAATCATGACTACTGAATGAGGTTGGCATGTTTGTTTGTGAACTTGAAAACACATACATAAATTGGTTGAAGCCTGTTTCGGTTGGGCATGAACTTGGAGAAAATTGGAAGATGCTTCCGCCTTCTGCCATATTCGGTCGCATATTATGGGGCATCATGTTTGGCCACATTGATTGCCCCATGTAACTTGGCTGACTCTGGTCAACAATAAAAATGAGAATTAACAATAGCTTTAACATGATTCATGAAATTGTACAATAAAAATCGTTTAACATGAAACAAAAACGTAAAAAGTTTAACGGGAAATACAAAAAAATTCTTACATTAACATTTACCACACTCTCTTGTGTCCCAACCTCCTGAAAAAAACAGTTGTTGTGTTCCAACCTCTCTTGTGTCCTAACCTCCTGAAAAAAAGTTTACATGAAACATAAATATAAAAAGCTTATTGAAAACATGAAATTAGCAATACAAAAAAATTCTAAACTTATATTAACTTATACCTTGGCTTTTTCCTTGGACAATGTCTTCTTTTTTGTTTCTATTTTCTTCTTACAAATTCTTTCAACAACGCCTACCTTCCTTTTGGTTGGCGGTCTCCCTTTTCGACGAAGAGTTACCGGGTCAAGTATGTTCGTGCTTTCTTTGGAAGGTAGAACTCCATCTCCAATTGAAAAAGAATTATTAGGAGTACTGGAAATCACATTACTTCCACAAACAATCGAAGATTCAATCAACTCTCCTTTCAGCTCAAGTAACCGTGCCATCACTTTATCATACTTCTCTTGACTATCTTCCGCCAAATCGGCAACCTCATTAAAGAGATTGCACATATTGTCATGCCGACGTGCTTCAATTGACGTTGACGAGTTATCATAGTTGATTCGAATTTTAGTGTGCACCCTTTTGACATTTTAGTTCCATCTCCTCAACACATATTTGTCAGGTACTCTTTCAACTCCCATTTGACTCTACACCGTCAGTTGATGTCTACAAACCATTCCCCTGTACTCAAACAATCGATAGTTACAATGCGCTTTATTTGTTTCAGCATTAAAATCAACAATAAATGACACTTGAATTCTCTTTTCCTCTTCTCCATATGTAATCCACTCTTTTACCTCATATTCGGATACACTTTCTTTTTTTTTTTACTATAAGAATACTCAAGTCTTCTGACAAATTCTTCATGAAACTCTCTCACCTTCTCATTCGTGTAAACACTTTGAAATTATTTTTCCAAGCCACTTTTAGTTATTAACGGGATGAAACTCCTCCAACTTTTCCCATCTTCTTCATTTTCACTCTCCACCTTATTCGCCAATGCATTTTCATATTGCTCTACAAATTGTTTCAAGGTCGTTTTTGAATGAATGTAACCATCAAAATATGTATTCATACCCTCGCTTCTTTGTGTGGATGACATTCCCGCCCAAAAGCAATCATTCACATAAGCAGGAACCCACAGTTTCCTCTCTAGATATAACCTCTATAACCATGTGTTATTTTGAAGTTCGTACTTTTTGATGAACCCATCCCAAGCATCCTCAAATTGTTTTATTGTCAATGAATTCCATACTGCCTTGCGCATACACGAACTAATTTGTTCATAGGCATTGTACTTACCGAACTTTTCTAGCACCTTTTTCATAATGCCATATGCACAACCGATGTCGGGTGTCAGGGAATACTTTTTGTATAGCATTCTTCATGCCCAAACACTGGTCGGTAATTATTGCTTTCGGAGCACAACCCCACATGCATGTCTTCCAAGTTTCAAATAACCACGAAAATGACTCTGTGTTTTCATGAGAGATGAGCCCGCATCCCAATAAAATCGACTGACCATAATGATTCATGCCAACAAATGGAGCAAAAGGTATGTCATACCTATTTACTAAGTAAGTTGTGTCAAATGTCACAACATCACCAAACTCCTTACAAGTAGGGATGGCAATCGGGGTGTTCGCGGCAGATATGGAGAATTCCGTACCCGATCCTCGAAACCGAACCCCTACCCATATCTGCCCCGATACCCGAACGAGGAGAGCAACAAGAAACCATAACCGAACCATTCGGGGTTCGGATAATCCCCGAACCAAATGACAACTGTTATGGGCGGATCTGAAAATTTTGAACGATTTCAAGTTTTTTAGGTGGGTTTTGATCGATGAGAGAAGAAAGAGGGAGAGAGAGAGAGAGGAGTACGTATGTTTGGACGTCACTGGAGTGGCCGATCTCCGGAGCCTCCGATCTATGTGTTCGACTGAATATTTTGCTTGACGACTTTGGAGAAGGTGGGTGGGGGTGTCTTATGAGAGAGAGAGAGAGAGAGAGAGAGAGAGAGAGAGAGAGAGAGGACAACGAGCGGTGGTGAGGCCGTGAGGGGTTCTCTGCAACGCAGAGGAGAGGATGGGTGGGTTTCAGGGTTTGAGGTATGAATGTGTGCTGGTAATTGTAACCCTAATTAATTATAAATAAAAGGTTATCACACTCCAGGCCCTTAAACCTTAACACATGCGACAATCTGGTCTCTAAATTTTATGGACATATGCACTTCGACCATTGGACTCCTACATATATATATACATATATATATTTCGGTTCGCTTCGGTTCGGGGATCTGCTAAATCATACCCGAACCGATACCCGTTCGGTTATCCAAGGCCTCAACCATACCCATACCCATGGGGAATTTTTCGGTTATGGTTCGGGGAAAAATTTCGGTTATGGTTCGGGTACCCATCGGTTCGGTTCACTTTGCCATCCCTACTTACAAGGTGCCCTACTCCTTGCATCGGCCCAAAATACATTCCTTAGTCGACCCTTGTCATCCAAATCCATGGCATAAAAGAAGTCAGAATTGTCAACTTTCATTCTCATGAAATAACTATGCATCGCTTCAGCATCTCCTTCCACAAGTTTTAAATGTCGTTGTTTGTCCACATAATTTCGGCAATCCTTCTGACTATATGGAAGCTTATCAGGTCCCCCCGCCTTAATCTAAAGTGAGGCATAAGTCTGGGGCAATTTAATCTCGGCTTTATCATTCAACATGAGCTTTCATTTCACATGTTCATCAATTACCCTATTGCTCTTGAAGAACCTGCACTTTCCCGGGCTTTGATCGCGATTGTGCTCCAAGACAACTAGGTTTAACCTCCACTTTTCATCCGGGTATGAAGCAACAATAAGGCGAGCCGGACAATCAATTTTTGTTTGTGGCCGTGGTTTCACCAGGTTGCTTCCTCTCACCCTTGCCTTTCCACCATGACTGCATTGAAGAGTTAGATTCTTCAAGTTTCCATCTTTTCCCTTTCTTGACGTTCTTTTCGCCACAGAAAATCCTTGTTGTTTAGCGTATCTTAAGTAATACAGATAAGCTTCGTTTGATGTGTCAACTTTCATTCCCACCTTCGATTCCTCAATTCTATCTTTACAATTTTCTGTTGTCTTATTGGTACCACTCAATACCTCTTCTTCATTGTCTCCACTCTCTACCTCCTTCTCCTCCTCCTCTTCTTCTTCTACATCTCTACAAAATTTAACAAGAAATTACAACTAATTAAATCTTGTTCAACTATTGCCCAAAAAACCATGTTAATTATATTAAAGGATGAGGAAAATACCTTCCAAAATCAATTTCGCCATCCGAAGGAGGCATAGCCAACCAAATAGACTCCGGCCATATCAAAGACGATGGTGATGGCAAAGGAAACATCACCTATTGGTAAAAATAAAAAGTAACATATAAGCAAATATGTTAGACTCCATTAAAATGAACAAAGTAACCAACGTATTAAAATCCATAGTAACCAAGTAATACAGATTTTAACAATCAATCGCATTTTTTCGTCCGCTTTTTTACGGCAACCAAACATAAGCATGTGGCAATATCAATTATAGACTTTGAACAATTCAACTAGGGCATGAGTTGATAAACGAACCAAATCGCAATTTCTGTTCAGCATTAACCCTAATCCGAGCAGAAAAAAATAGTGGAGAAATAATAGAAATTGAAATCGAAATCGAAACAAGTTCTATTCATATCCCCAATTTTAGTTCAAGCCCTAACCCTAATCAGAGTGAAATCGGAACAAGTTCTAGGGCTATGGTAGAGAGAGAGAGTACGAGTGTGTAGAGACGTTGGTGGTGCGTAGTCGCGTTGGTTGGCGGTGTGGCACAATTGCAGCCGATGGTGCCTGCCGTCAGTGGAGGGAGGCGCTGATGGCAGCGGGGTCGTCGGTCATGGTGATGGTGGCGGAAGTAGCCGGCGGTGTTGGTATGGGTAGAGGTCACCGTCTGCTCTCTCTGCTGCTCTCTCTTCGATCAATTTTGGGTGCGGAAGAAGATGAAGAGGAAACCCGACTTTGATTTTGATCTCTCTCTTCTTCTTTTTCTTTTTTTTAATGGACTGCCACCTCAGCTGATGTGGTTGAGGTGTGCCACACCTGTTGTGCCCGTAGCATTTCCGTAAAATATTATTATGCCAAAACGCCCAAAACAACCGTACGGAGAAGGGATCAAATTCCATTCGATAAACCTCCCTTATCCGCAGGCCGGGGGTTTTAGACCAGTGGGTTCGACCCTCTCTATGCGCCATCTTTTCAAATCTGCGCCTTTTTTCCCTTCTAAAAAGAACCAGAGAAAAATCGTTTGAAAAACCCATCATCGTCCTCACCAAATCCACCACCTAGCCTCCCAAAAAACCATGGCTAGGATCGCCACATTAAAACCTTCTACCTTCCATTGTTTCCGTCTATCATCGTCATCATCTTCACCGTCACCGTCGTCTCTCTCATTTGCTTCCACGCCGTTAGTTCTCCCCATCCGTGTTTTAACTGGAACTCGCCGCCGTCCGAAATTCCCAAGTACCCTTTTCCAGTCTCCTTGCTACTTGATTTATGCCTGTTATTATTACTATATACTACGATTTTCCTCCCTTGTTATCTTAATTTTTATTGAATGTTTTGTTTGCAGAGATATTGGCATTTACTAGCAACGACATTAAAGTGGGTACCAACATTGAAGTAGATGGAGCTCCTTGGAAAGTTATCGGTATGAATAATGCCCACCTCTCCTTATTCATTTTTTTAAATTTCTTTTATTGTCGTCCGAGGTAGAAATTAGTAATATTTTTGGTACTTATGCTATGTTGGAGTTTTCGTTTGAATAATTGATACGGATGAATATTGTTCGAAGCGTACATAGAGTTTAGCTATAGCCTGATGTTCGTATGCAAAAAAGGCAAAAAATAATAAAGAGATAGCAAAAAATGGTACACAAGTCATGAAGAGTTATCTACGAAACAAACATAAAAATAGACAAGCTACTCCAACTGTTGGAAAATATTAAAAAATAATAAACCTTATCTGGATAGATAGCAAAAAAGGAGAGTAGGATTGGAATTCATGGATGAAAAAGTGAATAGACAAAATAGAGATGGTTCTTTTTTTGTACTGTTGGCTAGGCAAAATAAAGAGAAGGGTTGGAGGTGCTCTAAGGTTTCATCAAGTGATTCCTGTAAAATGGCAAACGGTTTCTTCACACTTTGCGTGGTGAGAATAATTTTTTATTTTTTTTGTATTCAGATGGGATGTTCGGGGTAATTTTATACCTCAGATTACATGATAGGGGCAACATCACAATTTTAATGGGTTCAAACTCTCTAGTTACTTACAAACCTCTAACAATAATAAAGATTTCAAAACATTAAGTGGGGTCAAGTGACCCCACTTGACCCCATTGGCTCTCCGCCCCTATCCGTGGCGCCAAGTTGTTTTAATTTTTTTTTCTGCTTGGTTACGGAGGTATATAAACCGACATGTGTTACTAACTTTTGCTAATACCCAAGCTGATTATATTCAAAACAGTGAGTTCAGCGATTGGAAGCACTCCTATCTAGACTTATATATATTGAAGTTGCCAGTTGCCACAAATCCCAATGTTTTGGGTGGTGATTTTCCTTATCTTCAATCCTACGAAAGTGCAAGAAGAGAATCTCAAAGTTCATGAAAATGGTTTGCAAGTTTGTTCTTGGAACTAGCAGTGAACAATTGAAACCAAAAATCTTAGCCCCAACAATAAGTCAATAACAGTACCCATGTAATCCCCAATCGATAGGGGTTTGAGTGGGGGAAGACTAGAGATAAACCTAGTCTTCGCCAATATATGTTGTAGGGAGCCATCCAATTCTGATCTTAGATCTCTGGTATGGATTGGACAAGATCTTGATCTTCCTCTTTTGAGACTACCCAAGCCTGCACGATAAACCACCAATTAGTGCCCAACCGGCCGTATGCAGCTAGAAGGCACTCCGATGCCCAAGTTAGTCCCCACTCTAGAGAGGAAAAGCATAGATATTATAATGGCATACCTTTTTAGGGTGACTTGACTTAGGCTGCAAGTAAGCTCATGCCTTCTATTCTATGACGTCACAAATAATCGCTTCTCGGGAGTGTTGTCATGCATGACGACTACATGATGGCTGATGGCATGTGAGCAGACGAGCTGTCCCACTCTGCACCTATGTGGCTCCACCCTGCCTTAAACGTCATCTATCCAAGCCTTGACCCAACATCTTGCCCCCACCTGCAATGCATGGGCTGAACCACCCTTCAAAATTCGTCAAAGTGCTTGGCCGTTGGGCCCTTGAGTCTTTCTCATCGTTGTTTTGTCAATACGGTTCGGGTTACGGAATCTGGCGTCTGGCCCCTACATATACATTTATTGATTGCCCTCAGAGAGTTTTACCATTGACATAACGGCCCCCCTAAACCTCCAATACTCGAGGAACTCAACGGACGTTAAGTACTAGTAAACATCATCCTTGGGAAATAATGGATAGGCATTTTGCGGGCACTCACATTTCTGTTTTGTCATTCAATTCATAGATGAACCTGCTTTTGCAGTATATCAGGGTGTTTCAGGGTAGAAAGTTACAATCAAGACATTAATTATCGAGGTATCCAACTCTGTGCTATGAAGCTAATACATTATTGAATTTAACATTTCCATTTGTCTTTACTTGTCCAAAAATTGCCAACAGATTTTCTGTTTCATTCTTCAAATGAAAACATCCAGAAACAACATGGTGCATGAGCTACTTTACTAGTACTTAATCTTGCAGTTGTATTTTGGGTAGCAAATTATGTGATTTGTATGGGTTCTGAATGACCTATCTTATTAGATGTGATGGTATGGTCTTGTTTTCTATGAAACTTGGAAGTTGGAACATCAAACTAGTTGGGTTTTGAAAGCAACAGATAATTTGGCGGGCATAAGAGTAGATATCTGAAATTCCTTCTTCTGTCCTGATTTCACAAATTTGTGTGATGAAATCCTATAGAGTTTCTTCATGTGAAACCTGGTAAAGGAGCTGCATTTGTGAGAACTACGTTGCGAAACTATGTGACGGGAAACACAGTTGAAAAAACCTTTCGTGCTGGAGCTAAGGTAATGTCCTTTGAACTGAAAACTTAAGTGATGTGGTCTTCTTCTTGTCATTGTAACATTTTTCCAGATTGACCAGGCAGATACATCTTATTATCATTTGTCCAGGTTGAGCAGGCTGACATATTCAAGGAAACAAAGCAATACACATACAAAGATGGCGGTCAGTTTGTTTTTATGGACCTGGTATTGACCACCTTTCCATATAGGATGTTATTGATGCTAGAGCATTTTTTCTTGCATCTTGCCGTGAAATAAACTCAGGAACTTGCCCTGTGTGGTCTGGTCATGCACTATCTCTATTGCCGGTGTACTAAATTCGATCCTTGGTTTAGAATGCTTGGCCGACCCCAACAGAGCGGGAAGGCTTTGTATGGTTTGGACTTTGAGGGAGGTTTTTGGGGTAATGAGTGGGGAGAGATTGATAGAGAAATGAGAGTAATCATTGGAGAGAAAACTTATTGGAGACCATGCACAGGGAGAGGGCTTGGTTTTAGAGACACAAAGCGAACATAGTATCTTCCCTTGGTTTGGTTTTAGAATGCTTTTTTTTTTTTCCATCCCCAAATCAGAAAATTAATCTCATTTTACTTCTTGGCTGAACTTGAAGATCTTAATGTTGGATTTGCCTGTTATTTTAGACTGAATCTCAGCTCAATTTCTGAGTTCTAGTATCATGGTTTCTGAGTTCTATTCTGACATCTACCATAATTAGTAATTGTTTTTTTGTGTGCATCATAAACCTATTCTACCTCTGGTTGTTCTATCTACAGACCAACTATGAGGAATTCCGTCTTGATGAGTCATATGTTGGAGATAAGGCGAAGTGGATGAAAGAAGGCATGGACTGCAATTTGCTATTTTGGAATGGGAAAGTATGTTTCAGTTCCACATTTTTCCTTTGAATCATTGTTGAAGCTTTTAAAATTTTCAAATTCGCTTGCCGCAGGCACCATGTACGGTTAAAATGGTGTTTCATGGACTGCTTATTAGTAGCCACAGCTCTGGTTATGTTGCATATAAAGGCAGGGTTTAATGGAATGATTAAGTTTTTGACTAATTATACAACACCACTTCAGGTTTTTGACTCAGACATCTCAGGTTTTTGGAATAACAGTTCTCTCTGTTGGATATCTGTTGGAGCATGTCATTCGTTCATTCTACATATTTACCTCAAAAACTGGGAATTATTGTACTATTTCTCTCTCTCTCTCTCTCTCTCTCTCTCATCTTCCCCCCAACCTCTAATCAATCTCCCTCTGTCATCGCCCACCACTTTTGTGCACCAATTATCGAGGCAAACACCCTTCTTTCCATCTTTGAATTACGATGCAATCAAGGGCAGACCTATCGGCACATAGCCCCCTGATTTTTAGAAATTTTACCCGTAGCTATAATTTTTTCAAAATTCCCCTACTAAGATTTTCCAAAAGTTTACTGATTTTGCTATAGCTCTAATTGTTCTTTTTCAAGTTGCCCCTGCCCCTTGATTTTTCTTTTCCTACCAAACCCTAGAATATATGTGGTGATCTAATTTTCTTAAGATCTTCCTCCGGCTTGAACTCTTTAACCTCTTCTCTCGCTATTCCTCTCTGGTGACCACTCATTACCTCTATCCTCAACTACCGTAGGTTTACAGCTAGTGAGC
This sequence comes from Rhododendron griersonianum, assembly GCA_018127125.1. NCBI lineage: Eukaryota > Viridiplantae > Streptophyta > Magnoliopsida > Ericales > Ericaceae > Rhododendron > Rhododendron griersonianum. The sequence goes on along the minus strand of CM030791.1, from coordinate 24,079,471 downwards.
GTAAGGTTTTAGTAACATTCGTCCCACAAGACAAAAATCGTGAGTAATCAATCAAAAATAAATAAATACATGTCTTTATAGAGCTCTCATATGAGAGAGAGAGAGAGAGAGAGAGAGAGAGAGAGAGAGAGAGAGAGAGAGAGAGAGAGATAATTCTCTACAATCTCAAGTGGTAGATAGAGAATAGATAACACAGCACACAGAGTTGGGTTTGATTGACAAAGAGAGTTGGTGGGTTGGGAGGCTTGATGGGCTTTTGTGGTGCTTGATTGAGGCATAGTAAGTTACAGTCATGGTGGCAGTGTAGGGGCCATTGTGGTCGTCAATCGAGATGACGTTGTGTGGTCGCAATGGCTTCAATTCATGGCATCAAGTTGTGAGTGCATGGTGCCATTGTGGATTGGAGTTCACTGGCGTTGGCAGGAGTGTGGAAGGTTGTGGGATAGTTGACGTGGTTGGAAAGAGAGTTATGCGTGTGTATTGGGGCTGGAATGGGAGCAGAGAGGACAATAAACTTGACATCAATGTTGTCATAACATATGGATGTTGGGCCTTTCATGGTGATTTGATGATGATGACATGACACTATGTCCAATGACATGAAAGTCAGGGAACTGTTGCTGGGTTTCTCACACATTCTTTCATCCACGTGTATAACTATATCCCTTTCTGTGTGAAAGTACAATCTCCTCTTTTGTCTAGGAGAGAGACTACAGAGATTTGGGGAAGGCATGGTCGGATAAAGGCATCAGAACCACAAGGGGTTTGATCCTTCCCAAGGCCTCAGGTTTGAATCCTCTCAGTCTCAGGTGCTATCAACTCTTTTAGGGCCAGTCAAGATGAAGTATTTGCTCCGGCTTTAAGTGGGGCTCCAGCTAGTGGACGGCGGGTTTATGGTCCCCATAATTAGTAGAGGTGCGCGTAAGCTAGCCCGGACACCTGGTTATCAGAAAAAAGAGATAAAGGCATTAGAGAGAGAGAGAGAGAGAGAGAGAGAGAGAGAGAGAGAGAGAGTGAGTGAGTGGTGATTGTTAGAGTAGTTATCCCACATTGCTTGGGGATTGATGAGAGATCACTTAAAATTTGGGACCTCTCCACTCAGTGCCAATTGGTTTTTGGTTGGAACCCTCAAAGAAATTTAACAGTGGTAATCATTGATCAGAGAGAGATTGAAAAGAGGGTTGGTGAGGGGTTGAGAGGATAGTGGTGGTGGGTGGCTGTGTTCAGCACACCATTATTGGAGAAGTTGACAATGAGGTAAAATCTAAGCTGATTGTATAATCTTCTCAAATGTACATTTAAGGGTGTGGTTTTGGCTATATATTACGCGTAGATTAAGGGGTTTTACTGTTTTTTCCAATACCCCGAAGGGCTGTTAGTATATTTTTCCCTTGAATATTTGTTGGTAATGACCTCTATGATGGCTTCTTGTGCTCTATGTAAATAACCTCCGGAATGCTTGGCAGTCTTTATCGCTTGATTGTGCTACTACACTGCACTCTAAGCTGACATGTTTGTGATGCCTATAAGTGATGGCACCCATTGGAGTTGCGGAGAGCATCGATTCCCTCTCTCCTCTATTTCCTCTCGTTTTCTGGTAGCAGAACTTACATGTTGATATCGGTTTGCTGCAGGTTATTGGTTTTGAGGTCCCCATGAATGTTAAGTTGACTGTGGTTGACGTTGATCCTAGCGCTAAAGGTGACTCAGCACAAGGTAGCGTTCTTTGTCACTTAGACTTGCTATCCGTGCAGTTTGTTCTGCATCAAACTATGGCTTTAGAATGACAAGAAGAGATGCTTCATTGTTTTAAGGGATTTTTATTTGCCATACCATCTGTAAAGCACACTTTCCATCAATATAACATGGGCTGTTAGCATGATTATACTATTGGAGTGGTTGACCCTTTTGGAATTTTGAAGTTTGTTGTAAACTTCTATTCTTGGTGTTTTACTTTACTTGTGTGGCAGGTGGATCTAAACCCGCAACTCTTGAAACCGGTGCTGTTGTTAACGTCCCATTGTTCATAGAGAGAGATGAAGTAATAACGGTGGATACTGAAACTGGGCAGTACCTGAGCCGTGGATAATTTGTTAGAGATCAGATTTTAGGTACGGAAGATTGTCTTACATGCTTATTAACTTCGCAGGATCTTATACATCAGATTCGGATACCACAACAAGTCCATTGACTTGGATTTTGAAGAGATGCAGACCTCAATTTTTTTTCCTGTCGCAACAAACATTGTAATCAGAAGAAAAATCCGACGAATTAGCTTGTTTATTTCGTAGAAGAATATGTACTGTCTATTGTTAAAGGAAGTTGACTACAACTTATGATCTCCTTCTAGTATCTCAATTTGGTTTCCCAATAATTGCAAGTAATCCTTCTAATAGCACATCTGAAGTGACTTGAAACCCTCATGCTAATAGGGTTCAAGAATGTAACAGTCAACCAAATTCTGCGAGTTTCCATTTACACTTAAATTGAAGGTTTGAAAAAAATGGCACATAGCATAGGCGGCCATCCTTCTGTTGCAAGATCATGTCAGAGCTCTTCTATGATTGTAAAGCTTCAAAGTTCAGAAATACTCTGATCTTTTCGATTTGCTATCCTTCCCTATATTCGTAGTATGCTGGAAGGGAGATTGATGAACGCCTTGCTGCTAGAAACAACCTCAAATATGATCTTACATTTATTCAACTGACATTGTGCAAGGTGAATTGTTTCGAATGCGAATAAGGGTTCTTTTCCCTCTCGCTTCTTTGTTTGGAATCAAACCCAGTTTCAACCCTGCGGCCAACAACCTACACGTATCAGAATGCCTTAACCGTCGATTAAGCTTATCAATCAAAATGTCGACAGTAGCTCTGCTAGGAAATCCTCTCCCTCTATACATGACGACAACTGACAATGCCTCTTCAACCTTTCCCTCGACACAGAGTGCCCGGACAACATTGTCGAACGTAACAATCTTTGGATTGTATCCCAGTCCAACCATGCTGTGCAAATTGACCAGAGCCAAAGCCGCATCCCTCCCGCGGCAATAAGCTTCAATCACCAAATCGTACGTAGAATTGTAAACAACAAACTCCCAGTCAGCCATTCTCTCAAACACTTCATACGCATCTTTCAACAGCCCTCCCTCCCTCCTAGAACCCCTGCACAACCTCCTCAACAGACTGTTCGTCACCCTCTCGTCCACCCGATAACCGATCCCCACCATCTCCTTATAAATCCTAACCGCCGCGTGAATCTCAGCCCATTTCAACAGGCCAAACAACAAGGTGTTGTAACTGATGTGATCAGGCACACAACCTCTATCCTTCATTTGCTTCAACACATTCATACCCTCCAGTGGCCTCCCCTCCTTCCAATACCCATTAAACAAAGTATTGTAAGTGACCACATTTGGGGTCAAACCCACCTCCAGAGCTTCAACAAGCAACTCATATGCCTCATCTGACCGACCCACTTTGCAAAACCCATCCATAACCACCGTGTACGTATAAATATCGGGTTTCTTCTTGGAAGATTTCTTGATATTCATCAACAATTCATAAGCTTTCTCTACTTTCCCCACATAGCACATCCCCTTTAACAGACAATTGTACGTCCGAATTGTCGGCTCGATACCGAGTCGACGCATTATCCTTATAACTTCTAGTGCTTTCCCCACTCTCCCTCCTCTGCAGAATGCACTGATGAGGTCAGTGAACGTTGCAGCGTTTGGCTGGAACCCGTTTCCGAGCATGTGGTCTAGGCCTCTTTCGGCCTCACTGAGTTGGTTTTTCTTGCAGTGTAATTTGATCATAATGGAATATGTCCAGCTGTTTGGGAATAACCCATGAGAGGATGATATATCTGAGCTCATCAGTTTCAAGGCAAGTTCAAGTTCATCTGCTTTGACAAAAGCCATGAGGAGATCATTGAAGTCGGATATGGTGTTGAAACCGCCATCTGATTGGAAGGTATCGATGATTCTTGATTTATGGGAAGTGGGTAATGCTGTAATTCTTTTGACCAAGTTTTGAACTTGTAGTTTACTACTGGTTCTGTTATCTTGGGAAACTGAATTGAACCCAATTTGATAAATTGGATTGGAAATAACCTCTTTTGGGCTGCTTAATTGGTCTGATGTGGTCTGTGAGGAATTGGGTGTGGAAGTAGGGGTGGTGGCAAACTGGATAAATTTGGTTTGTTGGGTGGTGGTGTCGTGGGCGAGGAAAGAGTGGGGGGTTATAGGTGGAGGAGATGGAAGAGAGGAGTGAAGGAGTGAGGAAGCTAGGAGGGTGGGGGGACATGGAGTCGGAAGTGATGAAAACATGAGAGAGAGAGAGAGAGAGACGCAGGCTAATTGGATAAGTTCCGACGACAATACATCATTCATTTTTCATATAGTACTGCTATAGGTGCCGGTGGTACCCGTATCGACGACGGCCACGCGGGATCTATAATGGGTCCCACATAGAAAATTTGAACCGTGCAATAATTTTAAAACAAAAAATCCGAGTGGGCATTACAGAAAATCATCTCAATCCGATATATGTATGTGCTCGATCCAATCCTCATTTTTTTGAAAAATCGGCAAAAAAAAGGAGGGTTGAATCAAGCACATACACATATCTGATTGAAATGATTTTTCATGATGCTCACTTCTTTTTTTTAAAAGAATATTGAACGGCTCGAATTTTCTTTGCAGGACCCATAGATGGCCCCGCGTGGCCGTCGATATCTCGTCAATATGAGGACCATTGGTCCCTTTGCATTTGTTAATTTTATGTTAATTTTGTAGGGATTATTGTTTTGTCTTTTACCGATAGAAATCTAAAAAGTAAAAAAGAATGTTCGAAACTTGAACTTAATTTTTTTTATCTCATCGAGAAGAACCAATAAGTCACAAAAACTTGACGCAAAACTAATAAATTCAAAAAAAAAATTGAACAAAGAAAAAAGTAATCATAAAAAATTATTTAGCCAAAATAGATACTACTAATTATTACAGTAGTATTTCTTTCAGCGTAAACTGTTTTAAAAAAATGTGTTAATCTCTTTCCGATTAAATATAGTACTCCGTAGTATGATTTAATGTTGATTGATATTTAATAAATTTATTTAAAGCTATAATTTACATATAGTACATACAAAATGAACTGAACTGCTCAAATTGTTTAATGAATCCCTAGTGAGTCTTATTTTGAGTCAAGAGATCGCATGGAAAATCATTGAGAAGATCCTTTCACAATTTTAAAAGGAAATATGGGTCGAGAAACTGTAGTCTTTGATAAGTTTTGTAAATTCTAATATTCCAATTAAAGAAAAAAAATGTTAATCCCAACTCACTAAGGCTGCGATTAAGTTGCATGATGACGCATCTTAAAAGAAAGATGGGTGTTGAAATGCATAAAAACATACACAAATCTATGTAAAAAAGTTCATGACGATGCATCTTAAAAGAAAGATGGGTTTTAAAATACACAAAAATATATACAAAACTATGTAAAAATCTGAACTGTTTACATCTTAACTATCGATTATTAACCGTTAGCCAAAATTGAAAAAATTATGGACCTCATATATTTGTAATATGATGAATTGCAATATAACATATTTTGACTAGGTGCTAAAGACATAAGGGCTTTTAAGTCATCCAAACAAGTCTCGTTAACATTGTCTTTGAGTTTTGCAATGTAAATACATATCTTTTGTTTTTCGATTTCAAAACTTTGATTTGAATTTTGAAGGAGGTTGGTTGGCGAGGCTCAAAGCGAGAGAGGAGGTTAAAAAAAGAAAGAAAGAATTGTTACTTTGTTAGTCTTAAGTCAACGACTCTCTCCTTTTCCTTTTGAAAATCTTATTGTGAACATTTGATCGAGTATATAAAGAAATCAAATATGAAAAACATATTTTCTTTTTGAGAATCTTATTGTCAACATCCGAGTATATAGAGAAATCAAATATGAAAAACATATTTTTAGCTAAAACTAAAGATAATCTTAAGACTAAAGAGCTTTCAAATAGCATTTGAAAATTTCCAATAAAGATATTAAACACCGTTCCTTTTTTTGTTGGGTTATTTACAAGGACACCCCTCCATCTACCACATTTTGTCAACATGACCCCCCCATCTTCAAAACTCGGCAAACTGACCCCCCCAACTATCAAAACTCGTCAACTTCACCCCTTCCGTACCCTTTCCATCCCAGTTTTGCTGTGAACTGTTAACTTTAAGGCTAAATTGGATGGAAAAATAAAATTTGACCCAAAAATGCCCTTGGCTAAAGGGCGGGAAATTGGTTTTGGGGTATTTATACCTCTTTGAAAAAACCCAAATCATACTCTCCTCTATCCTCCATCTCTCCGACCTTTCTCATCTCTCTCTCTCTCTCTCTCTCACCCATCGAAGCAGCCCATCTCTCTCAAATCTGTACTGCTCTCTCTCTGCTCCCCCTGCTCCCCTCCCTCTCTGCTCCCCTCCCTCCCTCCCTCCCCCATCTACTTCTTCTCTTATTCTCCAAACCAGGTTTGTTTCTCCCCCTATCCCACCCCCATCCCATCCCATCTCCCATCTCCCCGTGCTCCCACATTGAAAATCTGTCAAAATTTCAAAACCAAACCAGGTTTGTTTCTCTCATCTCATTCATCTCCCTATCAAACTATCAAACCACAAACCCACTGATTCCAAATTCCACAGAAATCCAGATTTGAAATCCAATCCAAACCCAGATTCCATGAGCAGCTCTTGCAGTAGCTACACCACAAACTTTTCTCAGTATGATGGAGATGAAAGATGCAGATGTGGTCGGAGGGTTGTGATACAAACTTCACTAACTGTAAAAAATCCAGGAAGAAGGTTCCTTGGGTGTACAAAGTACAAGGTAATTTTTCAAGTTTTTAAATATAAATATATCTAACTGTTAGTACATTTTAAAAAATTAGATAATGCAATATGCTTATGTTTTATTTTCAGGAAAAAAATGGATGCAATTTCTTTGTCTGGATAGATCCTGAAACGTGCCCTAGAGGATTGGAATATGCAAAGATCATGCAAGCCAAAAAAGAAGAACTTGAGAAACAAGTTGAAGACTTGAAAATGGTAACTGAGAGGTTGGAAAGAGGAAGAAATAAGGTGGAAGAAGAAAATGATGCACTAGTTGTCAAGTTGGCAGAGTTGACTGAAATGAATGTGAAGCTTACAACTACTATTGAAGCCCTAAATGCACAGATTGGAGCAAGAAAGACTAGAGAGATAGGACCAAGTTATTTTAGGAATATCATAGTAGTGGTAGTCATTGTGTTTGTGATTGGTGTGCTTATGTCAAGTGTGAACCATAATACCCCTAAGGAAAAATATTTGTATTTGCCTTAACTATGAATGAAAAGCATGTTATTGGACACCATGGTATTTCCAGATTATGCATAACAGATTATGAGACCTATCAGTGCACAAGAAAGCAGCAAACCAGTATCACCTACCTTTCGATAATGGTTGCAACTAAACACTGTATTCCCTTGTTGCAACTAAACATTGTAGTCAGAGGGAAACCATTCTTTAAGGTGAATCTTTCCTGTTGTATCATCACTGTAACCATTATTTAACAAAAAATAGTCATGGCCTAAGCAGCAAGCAGCAAACATTCAACTTCAGAATGGTAATATAGTAGCAGCAACAGCAACCAGATTATCCATGGCAGCAAACAACAAGGTGTTTATCAGACCAAGTGCCATGCTTTGGTAATAAACACCAAATGCCTACTAAATAGCAAATGACAGTTGAAAACAGCAAACATGGGAATAGCCAATTCAGAATACTTGTTAAACTACTGGCATTACCAAAACAAAAATATACTTGTGCAACTATTGCAACCAACTTACTGCCAAAACAAGTTCAGTACTAACATTACAACCATTGGCAACATTACATTCCAAGATTACACAAAAAATACTTGTTCAAGTAATGCAACCAACTTACTACCATGGCAACCAAGCTAAAGTACTGGAAACCACAAATATTTACAGTCAGTACTGGGAACTAACAAAAATAAAGTACTTGTTCCATTAGGTACAACAAACCCATTACACATTGGGAAATTTCATCCTAACTAAACCATTCCCTAAACCATATTCAAATTCCAGATTTCTGTGTTGAACTTGGGGTTGAACATGCTCCTTGGGAGTCCAGCCTGGGGATTGGAGTGGTTGGCATTGTGGCATTGCCATTTCCACTAGCACTTGCACATGATGCAGCAGAAGAACTTGATGGCTGACTCCAAAAAATTGCATTTCCTAACCTAGTGGATCTCCTCCATCCCTGTGGGTTTGGTAAACCAACCCTTGGGGCAACAGTTTCTGCACCTCCAAACCTTGGAATTGGCACTTTGGCTTTTGCAATAATTGGTGCTTTACCTTTCCCAATAGTTGGTTGTTGACATATTCCATTGTTTCCACCATTTTGTTGACATCTCTCTTTGATAACAACTCCAGGAAGTGCAGGAGTGCTTCCACCTCTCCCTCTCCCTCTTCCTCTTCCTCTACCTCCAACCACCACTTGTCCTTTGTTTGGAGCAGGGTCACCACCTCTACCAGTCCCTCCAATCACCATTGTGCCACCTCTACCAGTTTTTTGTGCACCACCTCCTCTACCACTAACCTTCACTTTCCCTCCTCTACCTCTTGTTCCTGTTCCTGTTCCTCCACTAGTACCAGTCTTCCCTCCTCTTGCTCCCCTACCACTCCCAGTGTTGTTGTCCTTTTCCCTTCCACTACTTGTGCATGGAACTAGTCCCCTGTCCTCTGCAATTATCATTTCCTCTGCCATTATCATTTCCAAGTCCTCTGCCATTGCCATTTCCTGTACAAAACAAATGGTACTCATTTGACTGAAGGAAACAAAATACAGTAATAATAGCCAGTTTTGAATAAATGAAATGATTTATGCTCTTACTTGTTCAACAGTTGTGCTTGTTGGTTTTTGAGGACATGTCCTGGAATTGTGTCCTGGCTGCTTGCAAATTCTACATTTGAGGCATGTGTAATACTTCTTGACTCCTTTTGAGGGACCTCCTGTTGGATTCTTTGGTTCATCAGGCCCTTTCCTCCTATTCTTTTTTGGTCTACCACTCTTGACCCTAAAAAAGGGAGGTTGTATATGAGCTAAGTCCTTACGAGCCCACATTGTTTGGTCAGGAATTGGCTTGATGGTGAAGTCGTATGTCTTGGCAAAAGTACTAATATGGAAGCACTCATCAACAAAGTCTTGAGGATTAGATTTGTCAGTGATGATTGCTGCCATTCCATGTTGACATGGTATCCCACACACATCCCACTTCCTGCATGTGCATGTCCTCTCATTTAAGTCCACAACAAATGTCCTCATAACAGTCAGTACTTCATAAATCTTGTCACCACTGTAAATAACCTGACATTCCCCCATTAGCTTGCAGGTTTTCTCAACCCTTTTCCTAATCCTTGGACATAAGGTACCCTCCCAGCCCATGCACATTTGCCTCCTAATTTGCAATCTTGTCATCAGATACCTTCTAATACTTTCCAACATGGTCAAAATTGGTTCATCCCTTGCATCTTTGATTGCTTGATTGAAAGCCTCACTAGTGTTGTTGTCCATTCTATTGCATTTGGACCTTAACCCATACATGCACCTAGCCCATGTCTTAGGGTCTTCACTCATCAAGTACTCATATGCACCCTCATCAATTTCTTTAATGGCATTCATATGGTACTCAAACTCTTGAACTGTGTACACTGATGCTGCCTTCCACATTAGGTCTTTCCATTCTTTACCCTTGTACACTTTACAAAAATTTGAGTACATATGCCTAATGCAGTACCTATGTTCAACATTAGGGTACAAATCTGCAAATGTTTGTGTCAAGCCCTAAGTGAGGAAAAAAAAACAGATGTTCAGTAAACTTAAACATTGAATAGATTGTACTTATTTAAGTAACAAAATACAGTAATTACAAAGAACAAACAAACTACCTTCTGCCTGTCAGAGACAAAACACCATCCTTTTTCCTCTGGATCTCCTATCATACGCACCAGCAAACCCATGAACCAAGTCCAGCTATCTTTGGTTTCAGCCTCCACAACAGCAAATGCCAAAGGAAACATCTGATTGTTGGCATCTCTTGCAACTGCATGCATCAAATGACCTCCAAATGGACCTTTCAGAAAACAGGCATCTAACCCAATAATTGGTCTGCAACCTGACAGAAAACCCCTCAGCTGTCCATCATAACTTATGAAAATCCTCTCAAACACTGGTCCTCCCTCTGGCAATGATTCTGTATCCACCTTAATCTTAGCAGTACTACTTGGATTCTGTATTCTAACCATCTCACAATAATCCCACAACCTGGCATACTGCCCTCTATGATCTCCCCTTATCAGTTCAAGTGCCTTTCTTTTTGCCCTGTACACTTTGTTCTCTGAAACATTCAACAACCATTCCCTCCTAATAGTTTTTTTCATTGAACTGACCTTAGTCTCAGGGCCATCACTAAATTTGGCTAAGTACCTCTGGGAAAGCCAAGATGAGGTTGCATTATTCTTAGTGTATGTCTTGGTACATGAATGTTGTTGATCTATCTTTTTAATTTGGAAGGATCTCTCTTCATACATGGGAGAGGCATGAAGTCTAAAGCCACAATCATGTGCACACTTTACAGTCACCCTCCTAGACTCATTCTTTATAAATTTGAACTCATAACCCTCCTTTATGTGGTATTCCCTCAATAATTTCCTAAAAACTACCACATTAGGAAATTTCATCCCTTCTATTAACTGAGGTTTGTTCATGTAACTCTCTTTGAACTCAGGAAAAATAGGCCTCCCATTTTCATCAAACTCAGGTGCAATGTTGTCTTCATCACTATCAGAACTACAATCATTTTCTTGTTCACCTAAACTCCTAAGTAAGCTTTTCCCTAAACCTACCAAGGGAATACTCTCCTCTTCTTCTTCATCAGAAGACTCCTCTACCCCACTAAAAGAGGCAGTGGAAGTAGAGCTATCATCATTGGGCAACCACTCACTATCTGAGCTACCATCATCATCCATTTCACCACTTTTATTTGCATCCACACCTTCACCTCCTTCTCCTACTCCTACTCCTACTTCTCCATCTTCATCATCACCTTCAACTCCAACTCCTACTTCTCCATGTTGATCACCACCTCCATCTTCATCACCACCTCCCTGTCCTTCTCCCACTCCTTGTTGTCCATATTGGCCATATTGATCACCATATCCCTGTCCTCCTCCTCCTCCTACTTGTTGGTCACCTCTCAACTCAATTATGCAACCCTGGTCTACACCTATCAACTCCTCTATCAACTCCTCATCCTCTGAATTAACCACATTAGGACAGTCAACATAAATATCAATAGAGAAATACTTGATACCATTCAACATATGTGCTGCAAACATGTTAACCATATCATCATGATTTCTCAATGCAACAAACCCATTGTTGATGTCTGGTACTGGTAGTGTATAATACACACTAATGTTATCATCTTGAACTGTATATCCTATCTCCCTAATTACATCCATAAACTCATAAAATGTGAAGGAATCTGGATCTACCTTAATTTCAGCAGTAACCCCATCCTTGTATTCCCAGTGGGCCCCTCTGAGTAGCTTACCACCAACATGAGCTAACAAAGTACACCTTAAGTCAAGTTCTTCCTCCATTTGTACCTACAACAAAAGAGTTGTATTAAAAAAGCCTTTAAAAAAACCCTGACATTAAAAAACCCTGACATTTGCATGGAAACCATATAAATAATTAGGGAAGTAAAAGGATGTCAACTTGAAGTCAACAGAAACCGTACAAATACTTAGCCTTATAAAATGGAACATTTTCATGAAAAGCATACAAACACTTCATTAATCAAAGGGTTTCAACTGACACTTATAAAAAACTCCATGGAAAGCAAGAAACCATACAAACACTTATAAAATTTTCGAATCTAAACTGAAACTTCAAAAAATTTGCGTGGAAACCATACAAAGAGGGGACCACTCAATCTAGATTTTCGAAAAAGGGGCTACTATTTTACCCCTAATGTCGTCAGATCGTTAGATCCAATAATAGAAAAAAAAAACAGAGGAGGATTTCATTGTACAAATAATAGAGACAAATTTGTACTTACTGAATAAAATACGAAATTCCCACAAATTTCTATTTTTTATAGCCGTATATTCAACGTATGAAATTTAAGGGTTCCAAAACCCCCCAAACCCCCAAAACCCCCCAAAACGTATGATTTTATAGTCAACAGTTATGGATAAGGGACTTACAACTTACGATTTTGAACCAGGAGATTAGGGTTTTCCAGTGACTGAACAGGCGAACGTCATTTCGGTTGAACGAGGAGATGGAGATGGAAAGACGAGATTAGAATGGAAGGACGAGATTAGAACGTCAAGGAAAAACGAGGATTAGAGTTTGAGATTTACGCTTCGAGGTTCTCGTTCTTCATCTATGTCGGGGAGAGAGAGAGATAGAGAGAGATAGAGAGAGAGAGAGGGGGGGGGGGGGAGAACAGAAGAGAGGAGGGTGGCGTGGTTCTGCTCTGGAACCTAACTTGTTTCTTTTAGGAAAGGGTAATTTAGTCCTTTCATCTATTTCTGTCCACTTTTTAACAGAATTATGGGGAAGGGGTGAAGTTGACGAGTTTTGATAGTTGGGGGGGTCAGTTTGTCGAGTTTTGAAGATGGGGGGGTTATGTTGACAAAACGTGATAGTTGGAGGGGTGTCCTTGTAAATAACCCTTTTTTGTTTTCTCCTTTTCAAAGGTAAATGCAAACATGGCAGCCTATGACCTGAATCTTGGGACCTTTGGGCTGGGTGTATCTCCAACCAAGCCTTCATTTCTTCATTTTTGAAGATTTGTTGGCCTCCATTTTTTCCCTTCCAAACGAAGAATCACTTTTTGATTATTCATATATGAAGAATCTTATAAAAAAGGGCAAAGTACGAATTACCTCCCTGAGGTTTGCTCGTTTGGCAGATGACCTCCCTGAGTTTCATTAATGACCATATTGCCTCCTTGTGGTTTTGGAGTAAAGTGCAACTCCCAATTCCATTAACGGCAAAAGTAAAAAGACCATGCTATCCTTTCTTAAATAGCGGGGTTGTACTCTCCTTAACACATTGACAGAAAGAGAGAGACGGGTATGGAGATTTGGGGCAAACCGTGGGTATGTATATACTCCTGTATGCATATATAATAGGAGTAACTTACCCAAACATATCATCACCAAAAAAAAAAGGTTACACACAGATTCATACTGCACACACAGATAATTGTATACACCGTATGTATATACTATAGCATATGGTCACTGGTGCGTCGTCGCCTCGTCGGACTTAGGCCGGCAATTCTGTCTCGGCCTTGCCAAATCGGGTCTACAAGCAACGACAACTCGCCGAATCGACCGGCTCGAGTCCCTCTGCAGCGAAATAAACTGGCTCGAGCGAGGTTCTCGATGCACTCGATCAATCTAGGCCGGTATCTCGGACTCGATCGACCCGGTTACCCGGAGATATCGTGGGTGGTGACCCGGCGGGTGAGGAACGACCTGAGGCCGTGGCAGTGGGTGGCCTTTGAGTTCTCGAGGGAGTCGACGATGGATTTGAGTTAGGTGAGGTGGTGGGCGAGGGTGGAGATCAGGTAAGGGTCGTTGGAGAGAACAGAGTCGGACTCGGTTTCGAGCTCGAGGAGCGCTTTGATGGAGTTGGACTCGGTGGATTTGGGAGTGGGGTGAGGGTTTCATGGTTTTTTTCTTTTGTGGCAGCTAATGCTTCTTCCATGGCAGCTGGTGGGGAGAGAAAGAGGGGGGCAGGTTGTTTGAGGAAGAAGATGAGAAAAAGGATATCATAGTCATTTTACGGTTGATTTTGACTTTACCTTTTTTTTCCCTTCTCTAACTGACAAAAAAAAAAGCGCGTGTACTCTACGTTCAGTTAATTTAGACGGAAAACTTAACGGTTGCATTTTACTCCAAAACCACAGGGAGGCGATGTGGTCATTAATGAAACTCAGGGAGGTAATCTGCTAAACGAGCAAAACTCAGGGAGGTAATCCGTACTTTGCCCTATAAAAAATAAGAACATTCTTCATTTTATTTCAATACTTTAAAATGTTATAACTTCTAGTATCATACTAATTAAATCATTTCTCATAACATTGATATATTTCAAAAGATATTCATAAGACCTTTTAAACAAGACCACTCATCAATATATTTTGGTAATATTTGAAAATCTACAAGTTTAAAATTTGGAGGAAAAAATTGAGTTTTGGAGAGAAATGAATGAGATTTTGAATATTAGAAATATGAATGAAGAATTGGGTTAAGTTGACGTGAATATTTACATTTTTCATACTTACTTTTGGAATAAAAGAAAATTATCTTGAGTCTTCAATTTGAAGACTTCGGTTGGAGATACTCTTAGAGTCACAGGAAACACTACTAGAATAATGGATAAAGAACACACTTAAAAAGTTAGAAAGATCACAGTTTTGATGAAAATGTGATAAAGAAATGTGAGGTGAATTTTTTATGTCACTTTGCTGATAAAACCGTGGTAATTAACATTTATTATCACAGTTTTAATAGAACCATGATTAAAATTGTTTAATTTAACCACATTTTCCTACAAGTGTGATAAAATGTGTTTATTTTAATCACGCTTCGTTACAACCGTGATAGAAATGTATCTATATTAACCACACTTTCTTACAAACGTGATAAAATGAGTCTATTTTAACCACGTTTCGTTGCTACTGTGATAAAATCTTTCTTGTTTGATTTAACCACATTTTTTAAAGCGTGATTAAATGTGTTTACTTATTTTAATCACGCTTTAATTACAAGCGTGGAAAAATCTAATTGCCTATTTAACCACGTTTATCAAAAAGTGTGATAAAATTTTCTTTATTTATTTTAATCATGTTTTTATTTACAACCGTGATTAAAAACACTCCTAAAAAAGATTAAAAAGTTGGGCGCGCATTTTGCCGCCAGTTCACCCAATCCTATAACCCCACGTCGTTTCTCTCTTCTTCTTTCTTTATCCGAACCCCACGTTTCTCTAGTGAGCAACTAAAGGAAAACCCTAAACAGTTTCAGCGCTTTCTCCTCTCCCTCTCCATCCCGGTGAGGTCGGCGACTCGGCGCCCTCTTTCTCTCCATTGTTGCGTCTCGTCATCATGCAGCATGTTTCATCTCCTGCTTCCAGTTGCAACATCCGCGACCACCACCACCAGCTTCCAATGAGAAGAGCGTCGCCCGCCGACAACCATCTATTGAGGCGATTTTGATTAGAAGAATCATCCTCGATCTGAGGTAAGTGTTTTTCCCAGATTCAATTTCTCTTTTTCGACTTTCCCTCCTTGTTCTTGTTTTGTACTTTCAACCTAGGGTGAGGATTTTGGGACTTGGGCTCCCTGAGTCTCGGTTATCTAATCAATGACGGGCTATTTAGTTTAGTGCTGGTTTCCAGGAAAGATATTCGAATGCTGATGGCGCCTCCTGCATTCGCAGCAAAGTCGTGCTTATTTTTCACGGTAAGCATGCTCTTGGTATTTTGGATTGTGATTATGCGGATATTGACAGATTGATATGTCTTGTTTACAATCATGGATGATTCTGCATATTAGGTGTTTGGTAAAAGTACCAAACGAGTTTTGGTATTAATTAGCACAAGAATTGTAATCTGTGGGAGTCTTAAGTCCTACACCGTAGGAATCTTTGGTACTAGTTCCAATTTTGTTGTTTCTGCTTTCTCTTCCAGCCAATTTTTATGTGCTATTTCACAAGTTAAATTAAAGCTTCAATTGTTGTTTCTTAAAAAAACAGAAAGGGAGTAAAATGGCCTCCTATTCATAGAGTGGTCATGAGTGGCAATGGTACTGGAATTCCCCTATTCGTATCGACAAAATGTGCAATTAAGTTCTTTGAAATTGGCTTTGTTAGCAAACTCAATTTATATTTTGTTTGTTATAGAGCTATTCATGTTAATCTCTGTTTGCATATTTGTAATGCTATACATGGCTTGACCAGATAACCGATCGACCTTACGGCACTACTTTATTTAAGTGTTATTTAGTAATATTTTGGATTCGTCAATTTATCCTGTGATGTTCTTAAACACACCCAATATGCTTAGGGTGTCTAGGTGTAAAAAGCAAGATGGTGAAACGAGAGAAAAAGTGACGTGGCTCTGTTTTAGTCTCCCAAACTCGACTTCAGTTCGGTTATTTGAATTGAAGTTGAATTTTGCTTTTTTACTGTGGGAGGATTGTAATATTGCTTGTGACCTTATTGCTGCATAATGATATGTTACAGGTGGTAGAAGAGATGGGTTGGTCACAACTTTGCAACCACAAAGTCAGAGGTCGTTGTATGTATATTGTTTTATGCTATATGTGACATGATTTATCATTTTCTCTCAGTAAATTATTGATGAGTTTGTAATTTTCTTGTTTGCAGATGGCTGCCAATGTTCAGATTTTGTACAGAGACTATGGACTATAGTATGAGTTTTGAGGAAAACACATTTGTCATTGTGGCAAATGGTAGACGAACTTGAGAGGCTAGCTAGCATAATTGTCATTTGTTTTTGCCTAAACATTGATCTAGCTAGGCTTAATGTTTTCGGTTCAATACTCGGACCATGTAACATGTTTGATTCTTGAATTTATGTGTAAAACACTTTCAGATTAATATAAGCTCAAATTCTGGCCTTTTCAGTTAGTAAATGTGTTTGCCATATCATTGCAGCATGATGAACTTGTACAGTTAGCAATGAGGAACAAATTCTAGGTTCAGAGCTGGAAAATATCTAATTTAAGAAAATAACCAAGTTCACCACAGTTTCTGAATAAAGCGAGATATTTTAAGTCCATTAACAACCACGGTATCTGAAAAAAACTGTGATATTACAGATGATATGATCACAGTTTTAGTTGAAAACTGTGGTTATTTGATTGAAAATGATCACGGTAAAGAAGATATGATCACAGTTTGAGTAAAAACTGTGATTGGTTCAATCAAAATGATCACGGTTTTTGTATAATACTGAGATGTTTAATTGCAAACAATCACGTTTCTTACTTATCAAGCATGATTTTTTATTAGCTTGTATCACAGTTTATAACCGTAATTAAAAGTAGGAGACTTTTAATAACGGCCCGATAGACCACGGATTTATAACCGTGATTAAAATCAAAAGATCACGGGTAATAAGTGTGATCATTAAGCATTATTGTAGTAGTGAAAGAGTAATTCTTCTTATAGTGTCCATACACTTCGTATTGGACTCTTCAAGAATGTGTGATGAAAAAGGAGTTGAAGTACTACGATCTTTCCAAGACCATGAAGCAAAATTTCCACAATTAGGGTCAAGAGCTTAATCACATAATCATCTAGCAAGGTCCTCGTCAATTTTTGCTTTGCACTTGCGCTTTCAGTTCTAAAGTACTAGTAGTTTGGCATGGTTTTTTAAAGACTCACGGGAGTGCGAGAGCACTCATGCTTTCGGTTCCCGCTTTTCCAAAATAATAGTTTGACATATATTTTAGGGATATTTTTTAAAGACTGTCGTGCACATCCTCGCGTGCTCCCGCTCACACATGCGCATGTGACTTGTGTCCAGAGTAGAGACGATCCATGAAGCCGGCCCACACCCTCCAAAAGCCCAAAGGCGAGGTGTTAGATTCCCTTACAAGTACTCCTATATTGGGAAAACTTTTCAGTGCCGGCTGGGTATCACGTGGTCCAAGCCGTCTAAAAATGTATCAGAGGGCTAAGATGCGCTGAGAGCGGCTACCATGTCGGCAATATCCGCTCGGCACTGAAAAACTCCTCCCTATATCGCGTCGTCGTCAACCTTCGAACCTTGCGAAAATCCTAGTTAGTTACGACTTGAAAAACCCTTCACATCCAGCAGTTAAAAATCTCTTTACACACATCGTGGGTCTCTATCTGCATGGTTCTGTGTTTGCATATGTGAAAGTAGTCAATGTTATCTAATAAAATTTCTTGGCATGATATGTCATATGTGGCTTTTTAGGTAAATAGACATTTGTGTGCGCTCAAGTATAACAGATCCCTCTTGAATTGGATTTCATGAAGACAAAGCGAGGAAAATCTCCAGCCAATGACGTAAGTTCTCAATTTCTGCATTTTCTTTACTTTGCAGTTTTCAGAGTAGAACTTCAAGTCAATGTATTTTGATCTTACCTATCGAGCCATTATGATTTCTGTGACCTCCGTTAAAAATAAATGAACACTGGTTGTGACAGATCGTTAAATAACTCCGTTGAAGAAAGAGGTTTTTGGATTGTAATATGCTCAATGTGAAGAATTTGGTCAAGGTTTTCAATGGTCAATCTCCCATTAATTTGGCAAGTGAATTGTGCAAAATAGCAGCACCATCAGTAGGGCTGTAAACGAACCGAGCAGCTCGCGAGCTCGGCTCGGTTCAACTCGTTAAGGCTCGACTCGACTCGGCTCATTTAGTAAACAAGCCGAGCTCGAGCTCGAGTTTTCGGCTCGTTTACTAAACGAGCTGAGTGAAGCTCATCTTGTTCAACAAAAGCTCGGCTCATTAAGGGAGGCTCGGCTCAATTAAAGAGGCTCGTTTAGTAAATGACTAAACTCAGCTCGTTAAGGGCTTGACTCCTTAAGGCTCCAGCCGAGCTTGAGCTCGAGTTTTTAGCTCGTTTAGTAAACGAGCCGAGCTTGAGCTCACCGAAGCTCGGTTCGGCTCAGCTCGTTTACACCCCTAATCATCAGTATGAGAACCTGGAGTCTCGAAATGTACATTATATTGTTTAGTAAGTTTTTTAGTTTCCTTTTGAATAAACAAATCAATAATTTCTTATTTAGCCCTCTCTGTTCTTTCATTGTTGTTTGGTAGTACTTAACTCAATAAACTTGGACTCACTGCAATCAAGTTCGTTGTAATTAATACTTGCGAAAAATTATTGTCATTGAGCTTCCTAGCATTCCATCCATGGCATCATAAACAACCAACAATGAGCATATATTTCTTCTCTTTTAGCGACGCGTGAATTTAATAGTGATTGATAAAATGCTGTATTTGGAACTTTCCAACATGTTAGTCTTTCCTATTTCCAGTTCTGATTATTTCAGTTAATAGGTTAGAATACTCTTGAGATGTGAGCAATTAATTAGCATAGCTCAAGGTAGCACATACTGGCTCCCTCGGAACCTCAGCCAGACTTTGAGTATCAGTTACTACATCTACCAATTGCAAATGACGGTGTACTTTCATTCCATGTTTGTGGAACATGTTAAATTGTCACCATAGAGATGTATAAAACTATCTACCATATGTTACAAAGTAGTATTCTTTATTCTTTCTTTCTTTTCTTTTCTTTTTTGCATTTGTTAGATTGTCAATATGTCTTTGTGCCTTAAGTAGGCTAGCAGATCTCTGCCATCATGCAGAAAAATTAAGAGACCCCTTCGAGTTGCTCCACACTAACAAAACAACTCCACTGTGTTCAATGAGGAATTTTTATGAGTCCAACTCTGTTTCAAGCACTAATGGAGAGGTACTGTGGAGCTACAAGTATGAGATTATGAACTCATCTATGGGATTTGATGAAAATGACTTTTTTTTCCAATTTTTAATCACGGATCAGTGATTATTTGATGGTTTCAGTTTTTTTTTTTTTTCATTCTAACTAATGAAGCATATGCCTTTAGATGATATAATGCATACCTTTTCAACTGAGCTAATGTGCTATAGTTTTGCCAACTGAAAGTTTTATATCAGTAGCAGAGCATATCACAGGTTTTTCCATGCCTAGATTTTGTTTCACTTTTTCTAAAAAGTCATAGTTATTGATGTTCCCTACAGCTACATGAAAGACCCCTCGTTAATCAACCTTACGTGACCACTCCAATTATCGCACTTACGTGAATTCTATCAGTGGCTGCTCCAGGAATTTTTAGAAGTGTGGTCATAAAAACTTGCACTATACTAACTCTAGAAA
The DNA here is from genome assembly GCA_018127125.1 of Rhododendron griersonianum. Classification (NCBI taxonomy): domain Eukaryota; kingdom Viridiplantae; phylum Streptophyta; class Magnoliopsida; order Ericales; family Ericaceae; genus Rhododendron; species Rhododendron griersonianum. The sequence goes on along the minus strand of CM030791.1, from coordinate 24,059,411 downwards.
CCACAATTATATATAAACAAAAATTATCTATTAATATCCACAATACCATCCAAAAAATACCAAAGTATAAACAATATCACAACTACCCTCGACAAGTTTTCATATTTTGAAACCGTTGCATAGTAGCTTCATTATTAAAGGTATCAAATAAATCACTCTCGATATAAGTAACCAAGCAATCATTCATCCATTGATCTCTCATTCGAATGGATTTAATTGTGGGCTAATATTTTGCGTGGTGTTCATTTAATTTTGGACTGGGTGTTCAATTGATGGACTAACCTAAATTTTTTACATCTATTATAAGTAAAAAAATATAATTGGGGTGGTCATGTGACCATCTAGGCCAAGCTGTAGAGCCGCCAGTACTGAGTTCTATTGATTTGTTTCATGCACGAAGGCACTTTGAGTGGGAGGCAACTAACTTGATCGGGTTGAAACATGCATCTAGTTTGCGTTCAGAGTTCCAAGGATATAATTCTGTATATTTCAACATTTTAGCTATACTTACACGTTGGTCATACTTGTTCTCATTGTGCGTTATACTTTTGTAGCGAGAACTGTATATCTTATCTTGCTGTAGAGATGATGTGCTCGTATTCTCCAACTTAATGCCTCCGTTTTTCTGCGGCATTTGAACACTTTAGCTTGAGTTTAAGATTTCACTCCTTTTCAGTATCTAACAAGTTACTTGCAGCACTTTCTTGCCTTTTCCTCTTGTTCTTCATCTTGCAAGTATATTTGGTTTTTTCAAGGTAAATATCAACTCCATCTCTAAGTATATTTTGTATGTTCATTTGCAGAGTACTACATGTAAAGAAAAAATAAAAATAATTTGGTCGATGGTTTTGGTTAGAAAAGATTAAGTGCTGCTCAAGATTTGCATTCATAACTCCCCAAATGCTTGAGATATTATCTCATTGGTACACTCCGTCTCTCTCCCTCTCTCTCTCTCTGTCTCTTTACAAGATGGCACAAATAGTAATTCAACTCTTTAGATTACACTGCAGCATTGATGAATTGTGGCCTTAGAGTCTACAACTAAATTTGATTTGATTGCTTGTTGGGACCCTTTCTGCGATAGCATTTTTTCTGATTGGAGCTTTCTACTGTTTTACAATGTTACTAGTTAAACGCCAAGACGTCTCCGCTGCATGTCTTAGAAGAAAAACTACTTTTTTCTTGACGGAGTTGGTAAAAGAGGTGCTCTTATGAAAGAGAATTTGTTTGATGGTGATATAGCTCAACTCGAGGAAGCACATACTGACACCCTTGCAGAAACTTAGCTGGACTTTGGGCATCATCCATACTTCTACCAATTGCAAAAGGAGGTATAAGTCTCCTGATTACAGCAATGTAAAAGTCCCCTTATTACTCAGATTTTTCTGAGCACTCCAGTTACAAAAACTTTGCAACTTATAGTGATCTGTTTATGCAGGAAGGAAGTTTGAGTGGGAGGCAACTAATCCGAAGGAGTTGAAACATGCATCAAGTTTCAGTTTGGATTTCAGAGGATACGATTCGGTTTATTTCAACTTTTTAACTAAACATACATATGCATGTAGATGTAGGCGTTGATTATTCCTGTTCTTATTCTGGATTAAAACTTTTGTACCAAAGAATTTAAGTCTTAATGTGTTTCATGTGGTATAACTCCATATCTGATCCTAATGAAGAGATATTGTGCTAAAAATTCTCCCATTTAATGCTTGTCTTCTCTTGAGATGGGGTTGTATGTATTGATTTCCACATTTCGAAAAAGAGGAAAGTCCACTTTCACCCCCTGTGGTTATCGCCATGTGCGGATACACCCCCTGTGGTTTAAAAGTGTGCACATAACCCCCTGTGGTTTTCAAATTGTGCGGATAGACTCCCTGCCGTCATATTTTCCATCCATATTAACGGAGGTGTATCTCACACACCTCTAGAATGTAATCTGAGTCGTTCATAATGTATTAAATAAAGAATAGAGTATCTCTGTAAAAAATCATCTTAATCAGCCATCAGTAACCCAGTGATCTAATTTTTAGTAAATTCAAATTTGAAATTTTAATTTCATAACAAAATCGATTTGACCATAAGCTTTTCATTTTTTGATTGACTTGAATTTTGGCATAGACGTAGTACTCGTCAAAATTTACAATATCAACGGTTTGGATTCAATTTTTGGTATACGGGATGGTGTGGTTAGATTTTAAAAAGAAGAAGAATCAAGGGATGTGATGGGGGTATAACGGTCTTTTAACGTTGTTTCCGTTAATTTGGATGGAAAACATGACGGCAGGGGGTCTATCCGCACAATTTGAAAACCACAGGGGGTTATGTGCACACTTTTAAACCACATGGGGTGTATCCGCACATGGCGATAACCACAGGGGGTGAAAGTGGACTTTCCTCTTTCGAAAAACTTAGTGTATGGTACATCTATTCTAATATCTTAAGGGAGAGCACCTTTTGGTGTCGCCCTAAAAATTAAACTGTATGGATTTTTCTATACCGAAAATGCCTCATTAAAACCTTACTATTTACAAGGCATTCAACTACTGCGGGTAAAAATTGTAGGGGCCAAAATAGGAAGACCCGAAAAAAACTGCCTCCCAACTGCCACACCCATGTTGACACTTTCACACACGAAAAAAAAAGAAGCTTCGACCACTCTTCGACTGCTGAACGAAGAAAGACTGAAAATTGTAGATAATGGAGTAACTGAAAATTGAATTTATTACTTCGCAGGCATTATTACACTTATAAATGATTCAATTTCTTTTCCTGATAAGCAATGATTCAGTTCAATCCCAATTTTTTTTTTCTCGATTAGAATTCCTGTTCTTCATAAATGGGGAATAACTGCTGGTAAAATTAGCAAAATTTCCCCTTTGGTTCCAGTTGGTAAAACTTATTGAATTGTTCGGTTTGGGTCTAGAGACCCAACCCATTCTCTCTGCATATTGTTCACTAGAGGCTGGGGCACACGCGATGCGTGTGCAAGTCGGATTTTCACAACGTTTTTGTAAAAATATTTTTCACTTATTGTTTGATTAAATTTTCACAAATGTTGTGAAAATCCGACTTGCACACGCATCGCGTGTGCTCCAGCCTCTAGTATTTGTTATTAGTAAATACGCACGTTAGGTAGAAGGTATCATTCCAAAGTAAGAACAGGTTTAGCGATTTAAAGATTGTACACTGATGTTTTGCCTTCATTAAACAGCGGCCTTATGTCTTGTAATTAGCTTTTCTTATTATGCACGGGCGAAATTAACATAATCTATCAACATAACTAAAAGAAAACATACATAATGGTAGCAATAAATATGGAAAAAAAATATCCAAATTGAACAGTAACAGAAAAAGAAACAACTCTTAGTACGATAATGCTAAATTTTGAAAATGTGTTATGATGAAAGTCTCATACTCATATCTAAACTATTAAAGCACGATAAACTCCTAAAACAAAATAAATGAACTCCTGAAACAAAATAAATTGACAAATTCAAATAATTGGATAGCATGCAACTCTAAATGTTGTAGAGTTATAGTTCATCAAATTCCAATCTTCGCTTCGCTACCTGCAAAAGGAACACATAAGAACATTTAATCGTTTGTTAGTGTATGATTTGTATTTTAGTAAAAATTAACTAAATGGGTAACAAACAATTTTTTCTTAAAAAATATATATTATTACCTTTCGCCGAGGTTTTTTTCCTTGCTTCTCCTCTTGTTCTGTAAATTGTTGCTCCACTTTGTCCAAAGCTTCCAAACATATGATATCAGTCTCGATCTCCTCAAGCATAGCTCCTAATGCTCTCATATCCATGAAATTTAGTTTCAAGTTTTTGAAGATTGTTGCTTTAGGCCATGTGGGCGGGAGGTTATTAACTATAGCCTGAACCAAATTATCAATATTTGCCTTGCAGCCTTTTTTCCTTAGACTATGAAATTGGTTTTCTTTATTTAGAATGTGCGCTCTCACGGTTGAGTTTGGCATCATTGGCCCTTGCTCAAACTCCATCCACAAATAGTGGACATTATGCTCGTCTTCCATCAAAGCATTCATCAAATGTGTAGCATTTTCTATAACATATCTTTGAAATATTGTTCGCTTCACATGCATCCAGCTTGGTGATAGAAGGTCTACTATTTTTCCTATAAGGTATTGTTCACTTATATTTTCTCCAACATTTTGCAAGGCTCGACATGCCTCTATTTTTTTTCGAACAAAATTTTCAACTGGTAAGCCCTCTCTCTGACGTTTAGATTCAAAATCATATACTGCATTCAATATATCTAAGTGATCATTACGATGCAAACATGGAGGAGGCCTCATGAAAACCTGCATAAAATGTTATATATACAATCATTTGAACCTAAAAGTTCTCAAGCGAAACAATTTACGACATGTGTAAGTTTATAAACTTATTTAGAATCTTTGTAGGGGTAAAAAAGAAGGTGTTCATAATCACGTACCGGTTCAGCCTCTCCATAAATCGTATCTTTCATTTCAAGAATTTTTTTTTAGAAAAGAAAAGAACAACACCAACTTGCATGTGTATATAACAAATTATCTTTAAAATGTAGGAAGGGAAAGAAAAATAGAAGTTAAAAGCAGCATACTTTGTTTTTTTCTTTTCCATTGGAACCACTTGGCTGCTCGTTTTCCTTGCCCTTTGTGGTTGCTCTTTGCCTTTGTTGTGCCATTTCTCCTTGCCTTCGATTTTCCTATTAATAATTGAATAGGCGAAAATATTGGTTACAAAAATAATGTTGTTAGCAGCCCCCTCAATGAGAGTGATTGGATAGAGTTTAAAAGGAGACTGTAAGCTATTCAACAGAAATGATGAGTAACAGAATATGAGAATTCGTCCATTTCCACACACACAAAAAAAGAATATGAAAAATTTCTAGGATAAAATGGTGTCTTAAAACTAAGAGATTTTTTAACACTGATATGAGTCTGGAAATTTGCATCCAAACTTGTAAAAGATATCATCTGCATATCGATGAATATAAGCAATTTCAATTTCTCAAAACATATAGGTTTGTTGTAAGCTTCAAAAAAATGAAAGAAAAAAGGAAATTCATTGATAAATATAAACAGAAAAATGGACTCACAACCTTCCGAAAATGAAGTGGCACAACTTCTTTAGAACCACAGAATTTAGCCGGAGTTGCTTTGCATGCATCTGCTTGGTGAATATCATTAACATGTACCAAACCACCAAATAGGATATCAACAAAATATTGCTTAACATTCCTTGAGAAAATAAGCTGAATGCCTTTGACCATATAAACTGAAGCATACCACCATTTTAAGCATCACATGCCAGATTGTAAACAGGTTTGTGTTTGATTAAATTTATTAACACATATACACTATGATCCACAGCCATTGTGGCTTATGTTGGGTTTTTTCCCAACTTGACTGTGCGCCCAATTGGCCTCAAAGATGATAGTTGGATTTTAGAAGCAACACAGCATTTGGAGCAGGAATTTTCCTCTTTCGGTTGCTTTCTATAATTCGTTTGCTAATACGGGCCACAGCAAATAGAATACTTTGGCAGAGTATTGAATTTTTGACATCATTTCTGTTGAATAGCTTACAGCCTCCTTTTAAACTCTATCCAATCACTCTCATTGCTACCCTAATGTTGTGGGCAGCCCCCATTCTAAGTTATAGCAAGAACACAACAACAACAAACTACCTACATGTATTTCTCCCGCAGAGGCAACTAAAAAGTTATCAAACACCAGATTCCACCTATACAAAAGTTCCTAATCAAACTCCATCTCAAATAACTCCACATTAGCATTCTCTGATAGCCATCCAAGGCATCCATTTTCCCAAAAAAAAAAAATGTGTGGCGTAATCGTAATACTACTTGTGTTCCATCCCAGGAAGATGCTGGCAGGTGATAACTTACCATCAGAAACAAAAAAAAAAAAACATGGAATTCTCATATTCTAGATATTCAAAACACTGTTATTAACCATATTCCCTTCTCTTCTATTGGGCCTCTTCTGCCACTTCCACTCCCTAAACAATGCAACCGTTAAAAGCACAAACACCGTTGTTTTACAACAGTAATCAATTATGTAAAAAACAGAGCTGAAAGATACCAAATAGTAGATAATCACTTATAATACCTGGTATCCCTTACCTGAACACATTAGAAATCTCTATTACACAAAATTTCCACACAATTAAAAGAACAGAGAAAATAAGGTGAAAAGATAAAAATAACAACCTCTAGAGTTGCTCCAGCAGCCCTAACAGTTGCTACAGCAACTGATATTTCAGCAGCAGTTAAAGGATCCAAAGGGTGGCGGGTTTGTGCCCTTAACATAACTGGGAGCCCTGTTTGTGCCAAAAAAAAAAAAATTTACTCTAGACCTGACAAAAACCAAAGCAATTCAAATCTATTCTAATAAGCAAGAAGCCGAGTAGTTACACGATTCAGAAATAGATTCATGGTCATAAACTGATGAATAAAATAGGCGAATTAAATTCTAAGCTACATTAAACATGGAGACAGAAGATTAAAAGTCCCTCTTCCTGTTTAGTTAAATTGAGTCTTTGATATGCTTGGATTACCAGATTGTTTTTGATAACACAATTCTGCAGTTCAATATATATTAAATAATAGCAAAACTACATGCTTTTGAGAATCAATTCGATTTCACTCAAACTTCTGCATCACTTACCGCAGATGTAAATTAGGATTATTTTCGTCACAGAGTTCTTCCTTAATATTGAAAGAATATGTAACTGCTTACACATGTACATAAGCATCAATGAGCACTAAAGTATTTGACATCCCGACCCCAATTGTCATTGCCAACACCACCACTCTTCCTCTGTTGCCACCATCCACACCTCCACCACTCATCCACCATGGCACGCCCTTTTCCACAATACCATCCTCACTACCATCACTCCATCACCGCACCATCATCACCACAATTCCACCTCCGCCAACACCAACACGATAACGAACACCACCCCTCCAAAACAATCACCACATCTCTGCCACTACTGAACACCACCAAGACGTCAGTGCCACAATATACGTATTAAAAGCAAGAAAATCAAGAACCTCAGAAATCAGTTTCTTTGCGTTGTGTTGAATTTAAACATTCAATAATCCTCAGATTTCATTTTTTTCACTTTTCCATCCTTCATCTTCTTTCACTCTCTTTAGGTAGTTAAAGGGTAGTTTGGGAATATGGTTTATATGTCGAAGAGCAGTAAGCTGAAAGCAAATTTTGACAGAAGAAGACATTAATACAAACACATGGTAGTCAATAGAGAGAAAGAGAGAGTACCCTTAATTTTCAAAACTCTCTTCACCTAGGTATGAACTTCCGAATCTGAAATAGGAAATAAGAACATCCTGAAGGTCTAAGTAGATTCAAAAAATTTGCAAAATCCATACTCAAAATCTGAAATTGATGGTTCATACATTGAATCGAACAATAGGGGTGCTTACCGATTGAGGCAACGATCGTGGTTTGGGGTGGTGACACGAAAACTGAAATCAGCAGCAACGGAAGATTACGAACCAATTTCTGTCCCCCGCAATAACTTTCAGCAGCAATTGGAAGACGGAAGTAGCAGATTTGAGAAGGAGAGAGGGAGGAGCGAAGGAGGAGTCGATGGAGGGAGAGGGGGTGGTGCGGTGGTTGGTCTGTGAAAGAGAGAGGGAGGAGTGAAGAGAGGTAGTCATAGGTGTTGAGAAAGAGTGAGCGAGAGAGAGGGGTGGGGTATGGGGAGCGGTTGAGAGAGAGAGACGTGGAGGTGTGAGGGAGTGGCGGTTGAGGAGAGAGAGTGAGAGAGATGGAGGACGGAAGGTAGCGTGAGGGGGAGAAGGTGCTGGTCGCCGGTCGTGGATGAGAAGGGTTTTTTTTTTTTTAAAGAAAATACAGGTCGTGAAGGAGTAAAACTGTTGTAGGTGGTTTTTTTTCTTAAATGTCCAAAATATCCTCACAATTAACTGGTTTAAGAGGGTATTTTTGAAAATGAAAATATATGACAGGAAGGGAGACACCAAACTGGTGCTCTCCCTTTATATATTAGAATAGATATTAGAATAGATAGTTTTCCCTCCAATTGCCATTTCTAATCTTTTTCTTATTTTAGAATAGATTTTCATTTGTTACGACTCATCTGCTGTAGTTGCATTCGCAAAATATGATAAAATCCATAACAATCAAATACAGATTACAGTTAGACATGCTTTAGTAATGTATAAACAACGACCAGAGGCCGGGGCACACGCAATGCATGTGCAAGTCAAATTTTGATAGATGTGCAAAATAACATTCCGATTATCGTTTGTTTGATCAAATTTTGACAAAATTTGTAAAATCGTGATTCAAAATCAAAACCAAACCTCATTTTAATGTTTGAATTGGTTTGGTTCTATAAACTTCAAATTCAAACTATTGACCTCGTAGTGAAATCAAAAAACCTGGTTAACTGATCTAGCCTCGTATGGTTACTTTACTTAGGTTGACCAACTACAATGAGAGGGAATACAACATCGATGTTTTCACACTGAACCATGGGGGTCAGCTCCCCTCAATACCTTAATCAACCATACTTGTTCATAGTTCCATTTGTAGCCTTGTAGGCCATATTTTGAACTCACATTGATGATATGAAACATTGATCTCATACATCTTTGAAAGGAAAATATTTCTTCTAAAAAAATCACCTTGCTTCAATATTATTCGTAAGTATGTGAATAACTCATATAAAAGCGACGGCTTAAATTTCATATTATTTTTTTGTCCATCTCATACAAGTTAGTATTTGCGTGTATTTATTGATATCAACTATTTGGATTATTGGTTGGGGTGTTGACTTTAAGGGATGGTTGAGCCCACCACCACCAATAGATTCTCTTGTCTTTGGCTCAACGAAATTTTCTTGTTTCTCAATTCTCACGCTCTCGGTCTCTCTCCACTGTTTCCCATATTGCGAACCAACAAAACTCTGTTCCTTTTTTTTCCAAAACTCAAAAAAAAAAAAAAAGAAGGAAGATGAATATTTCTTCTCTCATCGAAAAGATTAAGCGCTGCTCAAGATTTGAAATTCGCTAATTCTCCATGTAGTTAAGATACCATCACATTGGTATGCTCTCTATCTCGCTACGAGATGGCAGATGCCACCAAAACAAGTTATTCGCAAGTTATTCACGGCTTCAGATTATTGCAACAATTGATATATGGTAGTACGTATCACAATTATGGTCTAGGAGGTTACTAGTTATTGAGTGGAGTATATGTGATTGCTTGTTTGGGTCTATCGTGCAATTGCTAGTATCATTGGGAATTCTTACTGTTTGTAGGTGCGGTCAAAATTATCGACACGTCAGCAGGGAGGACCTTTTGACCCTACAACCGCGTATGGACACGTGGCGGTAGGGCCCACGCGGGGGGTCAGCCTTGGTCAAAGTTTCATTCTGAGAGAGATGGTTGACCACCTAATAGAAGAAGAACACGTGCTGAGTACGAAAAGATAACACTCGCGGAAATGGTCCGCGGAAGGGAAGCCACCGCGGAACCCCCGATCACTCCGCGGAAGAACCAAAGATGCACCAAGATGGGTACGACGATAGAAAACCACAAGAGAACCCCGAGGTTCTGTTCGGGCCTAGAAGGCAGGATCCGGAAGGAACCCCGCGGGAGACATGCAATCGCCGCGGGTCGCGACCTCGCTCTAGGCGGGAATTGGGGAATTTCTTGTGGCTTGGTGGCTTGGGATGGAGGTGGCGTCGCGGAAATTCGAGCCCTCCCGCGGAAAAGACCTCCACGGGAGGGCGAGCTTATCCAAGACCTAGAGGTACGGAGGGGACACGTGTTGGGGTCCTATAGGAGCGCCGTTCTGGGCCTGACCTAGGCCCAGGTGCCCTATAAATACCCCTGACATTCTCAATGATTGCGAGAGCTGACTTTTTTTGCGGAAAGGAGGAGTGTGAGCACTGATTCTGAGGAAGGAGAACATTCTTCCCCGGAGAGAAGGTGACCTCATACATTCGAATCCCGAGAAAGTCAGACGTTACCCCCGCGGAGAACGTAAGGGACACGTTGCCTTCGTCTCTCTCTCGTACCTCTTGCTCCTACCCTCACCCCACAAGATTTCTCCCTTATTCCTCCATTTCTTACTAATCATCAGCCAATCGCACCTCTTCAGCTCACATCTATACACGTAAGCACATCTAGGGGAATCCAACATTCACCCACATTTAGGCGACTCTGCTGGGGAGGTGTCTTTTGGTTTATGGTTAGTACCCGTTGCAGAGAATATATCGAACAGCCACCACCACGCCGGAGAGCAATGACGGCACCAGACAACAGCATGCTAGTTATCGAGGATGTCGAAGAAACCAACAGTGCAGGCGCGGCCGCATAGACGCTGCGGGCCCTCCAGGACGGCCAGCGACAGTTCCTTGAGACGCAGAGACAGCTACTTGCGGCCTTCACCAGTCTCACTGAGCTCATCTCAGCGGCGCTCCCGAAGGCCGCAGTCGGCCAAAGCGACGAACCACAGCAAAACCATGCCGGGGGCAGTATTAGCCAGACGGTGCAGCCTCAGGTCCCCTTGACGGTGCCTCACCATTTGCACCCTGTGCTTGTAGGAGGCATTGTTGGTAACCCCGTTGGAGACCACTAGAAAGAGGTTGCCGCCGATGGTACCAGCACGCCATCCACGGGACCCTATATCACCATGGCAGAAGTCCTGGCCTTACTGGCGTAGCAAAAAGCAAGTGAGGCAAGCAGAAAAGAGCCAGCCGTTGCTGAAGCCGGAACCCCGTCCACGGGGCAGTTCATCACTTTGGCAGATGTGCAGGCCCTCCTAACTAAAGAAAAGGCAAAGACAGTTTTACCTTCCCTTCCTAGCCCGGATATCTGCCCTCCCTACCCCATAACAATCTTATCACTACCTTACCCGGAAGGGTACACCCCATCAAAGTTCGTCAAGTTTGACGGAAAAGAGGGCAGCGCTCAGGAGCACGTGGTTCGTTTCATAGAGTCCCTTGGGGCCCACGCGTCTGACTCCAACTTGCGTCTCCGCGAATTTTCAAAGTCTCTCACTTCTCGCGCATACACATGGTATGTCAACTTGGAACTATACTCGATCGCCACTTGGGAAAAGATGGTGAATAGCTTCTACGCTAAGTTCTTCCAAGTCCGCGAGAAGGTAACGGTAATTAGTTTGACGAAGGAGACCCAGGCAAGCGGAGATGTGGTGGACTACATCAGGCGATTCCAGGATCGCGCAGTTGACTATACTGAGTCGGTGAAGGAAGTTCAGCTTGTCGAAATCTACATCGGCGGAATGATGGATGAGTTCAAGATGTTGCTCATCAACATGAAGCTGGGAACATTTTCCGCCCTATTGGAATCCACATACAACATCCGTCCCATGGTCAAACCGGCCAGGAAAGATAGCTGGAAGGGCAAAGCCACAGGTGCCACCGTAGTTGTCGCGGAGGCGTCGCGGGCCCAACAGGCCCCTGGGGGAAGAAAACGGAGAGAGCGCAAAATGGGGCCAGCACCGGATTTCCCCTGCACCATGGATGAAGTACGAGCCTTAGTGAATGCATGGGTGCAAGACGGAGAACTGGAACTTCCTCCAGTAGAGTACGAACCAACGCGGGAAGATCGTGAGCATCCGCGGTACTGCATGTACCACAGGCACACTAAGCACCCGACAAGTGATTGCTGGTCACTATAGAGATTGTTCAAGAGAAAGCAAAATGCAAACGAGCTAAGGATAGGACGACGCGACATCTGCATCGAACCTTATCCGGCCCTCGGGAATAACAATGGAGAAGTGAACATGGCGGAATGTTACCCGTTCATGTATGACGATGAAAAAGAAGCCGACAACGATTACTACATGGAAGGAGGAGATGAAGAAGCATGGGCCTACATGGTCTCTTGCTACGAGATCACGGAGGAATTTGGGGACGGTATAACCCCCGCAGTTACATCCGATCCCAACGCTTCGGTTAAAACGTTGCAGAATAGTGCAAAGTTCCGCGCATTTTTCGATGGTTTTGGCTTTACACCGGCAGCCAGGTTGGAAATCACTAAGGCAATCGTCAAACATTGCGTAAGTCCACCAGGAATCTTGCATGTCCGCGGAAGGGTCTGTCCCGCGGACAATCCGCGATGAATCTAACTCTGTCACTTTCTCGGATGCGGACCGAAGGGTGCCGTACCCCCATAATCGCCCGATGTATGTTACATCCCGCGTCAACGGGACAGAGCTAAAGAGAACCTTTCTAGACGGTGGGGCCTCCATAAACCTCATGCCCATGTCAACATTCCAAAAGTTGGGAATACAAAGCAACCGGATAGTAAAGTCACCAATTACTATCACAGGGTTTGGAGGAGACAGGAAGGAATCTCTGGGGTATGTTGTGGTAGATCTGGAAGTGGGGGCAATCCGCTCAGCCACCAAATTTTACCTCATCAATGCGGACCCGAATTATCAGATCATTCTCGGCTGGAGTTGGATGTATAAGTACGCAGTTGTGCCATCCAGCTATCACCAATGCCTGAAAGGAATTTGGGTGTGGAAGAAAGGGGACTGGCTCCGCCCGGGGGTGGATCATCTCCGCCTCCCTTTGCTCTTCTGGGGAGTCAGAGATATCCACTGTGGCGATGTCTTCCGCGGGTATGGACGACCGGGCTTGCAGGGCCGCCAGATGAACGCTGAGAGAGACGCAATTGTCGTCGTCGTCGTCATCACCGTCATCACTGCCGCTACTCGCCCCCATGTTCTCATCCTCCTCGTCATCAGACTCTACCACGGCTGTTTAAGAAATTTTAACAAGGTGAAAGTTAGAAATCAGAGAGAAAGGCAACAGAGGTGATATTCTGACAAGCGAAGCTTACTGTCAAGGCGGCGGCGGCGTTTGGATCGAGTGGCCAGAAGATCCGCTCCCGCCTCCGCGCTCGCGTCCACCTCCGCTTTTCCGCCCGCGATTCGCTCCGCTGCCTCTGCCGTGACGACTGCCTCTGGCTCGAAGGCCACAAAGGTGCTGGCGTCCCGTTCTCCCTGCTGAAAGGGAGCAGCAAAGTAATGAGGGATGAGATAATACAAGGTAAAAAGGAAGATGATGAGAATGAATGAGCGATTAAGTAAGAGGAATGGAAGGCTACATACCGTGTGAAGGCGTTTGGGGCGATGGGATTCCCCCGCCGCGGTCGCCTGAGAAGAGGATGGTTGAGATGGCCCCGTAGAGGATGGAGGTTGCGTCCTCCCACGGGTTACCCGCGCACTTGTGCGCCTCGAAGCAGCTTGAGGGGGCAGAGGAGGCCTCGTAGGGAATTCCCTGTTCAGAGGCGTGACATTGATCACGACCCATTGGCTGTGGGGCCCGCACCAATCAGCTCCCCGGACTTCGGTAATGGCCCACAACGAAGTATCCCACGTACGGATCACAGACGCCTCAGGGACAACAGCCTACCCGCGGACGAATGTCAGGAAGGAGTTCAGATTCCTCCTCCAAAACAAACGGAACTCCGGGGTGTAACCCGTGACCCTATCCCTGGCCGGAATGGGCAAGTCACCAAGCTGCACCAGAATGGGAGTGAGTTGAGTCGCCATAAAGCGAAGCTGGGATTCCGCGAAGGAGGGCATCGGGGGGGCAGGGCCGGGCACCCCCTGATCAAAGCTCAGCTGCCTCGAAAAGCGATCCGGGCGATAGACAACCACTCCGGCGGCTTCGATGTTAAGGGATGGGAGCCACCCTTGGAGAGCTATAGGCACAGAATTAACGACAATCCGCGCCACAGAATCACCCCCGCTCGCGGCGCTGAGAGAAGAGGCGGCAGGAAGAAGGCACAAATCCATGCCCATGACACCAGGAGAAGTAATATTGTAGGGCCGTGGGGTGAAGTTGGTTTCAACATCACATGCCTCGTACCAAGAAGCATTGCTACTAGTACCTTGCCACTGCTCCGCGCGAGATCACTGCCTCGACGCCTGGAAGGCCAACGGAACCAGGGCAACGGAGCGGAAATGCTCAAAGAAGTACGTGAGCAGGAAGTTGGTGTGGGCTATCGAAAGGTGGTCACACCTACCAAGAGACCTGGCGTAGTCAGCCTGTACCAAGTCCAGTCGACGATAGAGTGACCCCAAAAACAGAGGCGCCAGCGCGACGGTCTGGCCACAAGCTAGGAGCACGGCCAACGGGAAGACTGCCGGGGAGACGCCGTCGGTAGGATAGTCAGGTAGGACATAGTAGGATAGGAAGAAGGAGAGAAATCCCACCATGTAAAGCCGCTGCCTGTATTCAGGACCCGCGACAAAGTCTTGCGCAGCACCCGAGGCGACAGTCCTCGCAGGTTGAAAGTCCTTGTAGAAGTAGCGGAACCAACTCCCAAGGGAAGTCTTTTTGGCGTTCGCCGTCGCGGCCTTGCGGATGCCCTGGGCAGTGAAGATGGGACCATTCTGGGCCTGCTTGTGCAGCCTCTTTAAACTCTTGACGTCCTCGAGGTCCTCGCGAGAGAGTGTGGCCAAATCCAGGATATTGGCTCCGTGGAGGGGTAAGCGCGTAAGAATGAAGGCATCCTCCAGCGAAAGTCCGCTCTCCCCCCAAGCCCATGCGAAAGAGTGAGTATTGATGCTCCAGCGTGAACACGCAAATTCCAAGTTCTTGATGGCTGCTCCTTGCCGGGGATACTCAGGCGCCGCGACAGCAGGACAGCGTCCTGGGCACCACTGGCCCTCAATGATTGCCTAAAGACGAGGTCACCAACGATCTCATCCACCCACTCTGCCCAGTTAGTGGGTGAAGAAGCTTGAGCCACAAAACGACATTCCACAAAGGGGAAGTCCCCGCGCTCAATACGAAAGCGAAGGATGGAGGAAGGGTTAATCAGCTCTGCTTGTTCCAGGGCAGCAGGGGTTGTGAAAAAAGTCGGATCAGCCACGGGCGTACCCTCGAAAGGATAGGCCCCCGCAAGGGCCCAGAACGGGTCCCCAGCCGTTCGCAAGTACGGGGCCCTCTTCCATTGGTCCGCGGGGGGAACCGGGATCTCTACGTTTGGATTATGCGCAACCATTTATACTTTGTGTGGAGGAGAAGAAAAAGTGTGACCGCGAAGGATAAAAAAGAGTGACAAGTAAAAAAGTGATTGCTCGCTGAGATAAGAAGAGAAAGTAACAGCACTTCGACAGAGATTTGAACGGTAGGTGAAAAAGGAAATAATGAATAAATGGTTTATATAGTGGTCAAACGGTGGGGCATTTATGGCGACTGTATACGAAGAGACGCGACGGTACATAAAGAGACGTTGACAACGATTGACTTACCCATCATTCCGCGGGGTAACTCAAGGACAACCGGGAAAATTCACAAACGAGACGATACGCACGCGGACGACGTACACCTGCCGTACGCGCGCGAGGGGCATATGTAGGCACGGTCAAAATTATCGACACGTCAGCAGGGAGGACCTTTTGACCCTGCAACTGCGTATGGACACGTGGCGGTAGGGCCCACGCGAGGGGTCAGCCTTGGTCAAAGTTTCATTCTGAAAGAGATGGTTGACCACCCAATAGAAGAAGAACACGTGCGGAGCACGAAAAGATAACACTCGCAGAAATGGTCCGCGGAAGGGAAGCCACCGCGGAACCCCCGATCACTCCGCGGAAGAACTAAAGATGCACCAAGATGGGTACGACGATAGAAAACCACAAGAGAACCCCGGGGTTCTGTTCGGGCCTAGAAGGCAGGATCCAGAAGGAACCCCGTGGGAGACATGCAATCGCTGCGGGTTGCGACCTCGCTCTAGGCGGGAATTGGGGAATTTCTTGTGGCTTGGTGGCTTGGGATGGAGGTGGCATCGCGGAAATTCGAGCCCTCCCGCGGAGTTCCGCGGGAGGGCGAGCTTATCCAAGACCTGGAGGTACGGAGGGGACACGTGTTGGGGTCCTATAGGAGCGCCGCTCTGGGCCTGACCTAGGCCCAGGTGTCCTATAAATACCCCTGACATTCCCAATGATTGCGAGGGCTGACTTTTTTTGCGGAAAGGAGGGGTGTGAGCACTGATTCTGAGGAAGGAGAACATTCTTCCCCGGAGAGAAGGTGACCTCACCCATTCGAATCTCGAGAAAGTCAAACGTCACCCCCACGGAGAACGTAAGGGACACGTTGCCTTCGTCTCTCTCACTCGTACCTCTTGCTCCTTCCCTCACCCCACAAGATTCTCCCTTATTCCTCCCTTTCTTACTAATCATCAGCCAATCGCACCTCTCCAGCTCACATCTATACATGTAAGCACGTCCAGCGGAACCCAACATTCACCCACACTGTTTTACTGTGATGCTTCTCAAACAGCAGAATTCTCCCTTACATTTATAAGGAGAAAAACTGTGGTTCTTTTGACAGAGAGAGAGAGAGGTTCTAAATGGAAGAGAATTTCACTAACATATATCCATATATAAACCTACGGTAAATATGCACCTCACAGCTTGCGGTAACTCTTCCATGTTAATCATCAAATCGAATGACGATAAATCAATGATAAGCCTCAATGTCAACCACACAAAAAGAACATGTCTTCGTTGTTCAGTAAATAGACTGCAAATCTAAAATTAAACTAACGTACTTGGTATCAATTTGGAATGTTTAGCTTCCGCGGTAGCAGGTTCGCTGGGTTCCGGTTTGCTCCATCGTTGGGTGACCAGTGGTGGTTTGGTGGAGGATGATGGTGGCTGACGGGTGGGGGGTGTTGTGCTACCAGATCGGGTTGGGCGGCGGTGGGTGGTGGTCTGATCTGCTGTGGTTGTTTGAGAGGTTCGTGTGCGGGTTGTAGCTCCGTCGGGTGGCCAGTGGTGGTTTGGTGGTTGGCGGTGGTTGTTGACCAACAATTGGGGAGGACAGTGATCTTGGGTAGGTTTTGGTTTTCTTTTGGGCTGGATTGTATTGTTTTTATCTGGGCTTTTTGGCTCTTTGGGGGTTTGTGCTTCATTGTATTATCTGGGCTTTTGGCCCTTAGGCATTGTTAGGGCTTCGGCCAATTGGGTGTATTTTCCAACTTTTGGTAGGAATTCTCTCTTTTTCCTCTAATAAAATGTTTGCTTCACCTTTCAAAAAAAAAAAAATAGTATGAAAGAAAAATTGGTGGTGTTTTTGAAGAGTCAACATATATCAATTTCACAAATACAATTCGTTGATGTAGTTATTGATATCTGTTTCCCACTTTTCCGCTGCGTAGGCGTGAGCGGAAAAT
This sequence comes from Rhododendron griersonianum, assembly GCA_018127125.1. Lineage (NCBI taxonomy): Eukaryota > Viridiplantae > Streptophyta > Magnoliopsida > Ericales > Ericaceae > Rhododendron > Rhododendron griersonianum. Next base: position 24,042,155 of record CM030791.1, on the reverse strand, counting down.
CAATGGCGTATGCGGTATGAGCGTGGAAGTGCTAGGACTTGTCGTCGTCCAACGTATGAAAGGCGTGAGCGCCTCGATCTAACTTCGTATGTAGTGCGACTGCGTGTGACCCAAAGGGTGAGGCCACAAAGAGGTTCGTGATTTGCCACAACGAAGTGGACTTAGAATTTCCCAACCGTGTGAGAAAAAGAAGAGAATATCGTAGAAATAACTTTATTATATCGTAATAATAAAGTAGGGGATACAAGAGAGAGATGAATACTTTATTATGTCGTAATAATAAAGTCGGGGGTACAAGAGAGATAATTGCTTCGCTGGGAAGACTTTGGTTTAAGCGTTGAGCTTGATTGGTGTGTGAACCATTTTTTCTTCTTGTCTTCTAGTATTTATAGGCAACAGCATCCACGGTTTTGCATGTGTATATTCCAGCGTTGCTTCTTGTGATGAGAAGTGTCCCTTGTAACTTCCACTTCATGGGATCATGGGTACGTAGTTGGAAAGATAATGGGTTAATGTTTTCTCCAAAGCTTGCCACATGTCCAGAAGTCCCATGAAGTCAAATGTTGCTTCAGCCTTTCTCGGTCATGGACAGTTAACAAGAATAATGGGCCATGCTGACTTCCTATTTTCATGGGCATGAGGGAATCATGGGTCAAATGGCCAATCAATGCACAACTTTCATGGGTCCATCTCCATTTGCATGGGCATTCATCAGAATGTTCCAAATATATCTTTTTGACCATGGGCCTCTATAATTCATTTAAGCAATTAAGCCCAAAATGCTTTTAGCTCGTGACCGAATTAAATTAAAATTAATCGGGCCCAATAAATATTGTCTTGGCCCATTAATTTTAACCCATTACATCTCTATTTTTGGCCCAATTTAATCAAATAATAATTAAATGGCCTCCCAACGCTTGTCCAAGATTTGGTGCCAAAAACGGGTGTAAACAATATCTGATCAAGCTAAATTTTGACATGAATTTCCTTCTCCGACAGTGATACGAACATTACGGTTTCCATCACCCAAACCAGCCTAAAACTCGACTAGGGAGCATCTAATGTGTAACGCTTGCACGAGAATGTTGACTTTTTTTGTGTTCTACTCACTTCCGCAGCATATTCGAGAAGAAAGGCACATCCCATCCCAGCTGTGTTTAGCTCTCTCTCCTCCTAATCAATTAAATGTGATGTATAAATAATCACGCAACAAGTTGTTGAATCTTCAAAATTAGCTGTCAATTTGTTTTCATGTGCTGCAAATGGGAGTGGGTGGCAATTGGCCATTGTTAATTCAGCTGTGTCATGAAATTGTCGCCTTTTCAAATTGTAAAATGCAACAGCGCGGCGGTCAACGACTATACTGGGGAGGGATCCGTTTATGGTAGAGTTCTTCCGAGTCTAGTTGGTGAAGTTTGCAACATGGCGAGTTCTTCTTAGTCTAGATTTATTCTAACCACATCTCTCCTGGTTATGCCTCTTTTTAATTAAGGAAGTTTCGAAATTTCTATTCTTCTTAGTCTAGATTTATTCTAACCAAAACGGAGCGTGTGTGCATTTGGCTTGGCCCAATGTCCCCACGCTGGTCGTATAATCGTCAGCACATATGTTCATTTGGGTTCGTCCCATGGCCGTAGTCAGGTTCGGCCCACCACAAAACCTAATTTGATATTGCTATAAGTCAGAATTGAAATAAATTTTGAAGAAAAATTCTCACATTTTAGTTTTGACTAGAAAAATGATAAACTCTAGAGATGCTTTTAAAAAACTGAACTATCTTTAAGGAAGACTTCAATATTGTTTGTGGATTCCTTTCTCGTTTGCTTTAATAAGGGGCGCTGGTTGATTCATATATATTCTTATTTTTTATGTAAAGGAGTTGATTCATTGAATATAATAGCATCTCTGTTTTCACATTGAATGTTCGAGGAAGCAAGTAGGGTGCGTTGGGGCTCCCCCAATACCTTTTTTTTAAGAGGAGATCAGCCCATATAAAACAAGAACAAAATTACAATCAATATAACAAAATAAAAAAAATTACAAGAAAAGTTGCTCTGCTTCGATGTCAAATAAAAAATTATTTATGGTTGCCCAAGTGGTGCAACCCAGGCACGTTCCGAGGCACCGCCACTAGATAATCACTCCACCGAAACATTGTCTTGCCACAACAAAACTCTCTTGTTTCTGCTCTGCTCTGCTCTGCGCTCTCTCTCTCTCTCTCTCTCTCTCTCTCTCCATTGTTTCCAAGCTTTGCAACTCTGTTTGAGGCTTGAGCCATCCAGCAAAACTCTGTTCTTTTTCCCCGAAAACAAAGAAAGAAAGAAAGATGACTATTTCTCCTCTCATCTCTGCTGCTCTGGCAGGCGTGAAAATCTTGATTCCACTCGCAAAAGAAGCAACTGGAGCAATCAAAGGAGCGACGTGGGGTTTCAAAGGAGACCTCGAAACACTTGGCAGAAGGTTATCAACGATTGAAGCTCTCTTAAGCGACGCTGAAAATAGCCCAAGAAAGATAGAATCAGAAGTTCTGAAACTGTGGCTGAAGAATCTCAAACTTGCAATTTGTGATGCGGAGAACGTGCTGGATGAGGTTGCTTATAAATCTCTTCGAAGCAAGTTGGAGGTACGAAAGAGGGACAAGGTAAGCAACTTCTTTAATCCCTTGGCATTTCGTCCCAAGATTGCTTTTAAGGTTAAGAATGTCAATTCATTACTTGATAGAATCTGCAAAGAGGCAAATGACATTGGCCTTAGCGCAGCAAATCAGCTCATAAATGCTGCTACTGCTGTTAAGCCTATTGATCAATTGAGGCTGACTGAACCTTTTATAGATGATTCAAAGGTTGTGGGAAGGGATGCCGATGTCGGTAAGGTGAGAGACATGTTACTCGGATCCGGAGTAGAAGATGATTTATCTGTGGTTGCCATTGTAGGAATGACTGGGCTTGGGAAGACGACCCTTGCCCAGCTACTCTACAAAGACGAGGAGGTGGTGAGTTATTTTGATAAGAAATTAATGTGGATTTGTGTGTCTGATGATTTCGATGTTCCAAGGTTGCTGAATGAGATGATGCAATCTCTGACTGGAAGTAAATCAGACACGACAAACATTGAAGGAATAGTGAGAAATCTTCGCGACAAACTAAGTGGACAGAAATATCTCCTGGTACTGGACGATGTTTGGAACGAAAGCTTTACCCTATGGGATCCCATGAGGGTTTATTTGCAAGAAATTGGTGGTTGCAAGGGAAGTAAAATTATCGTCACAACCCGTAGTACGAAGGTGGTATCAACCATGCAAACATCTCCATCTCTCACTCATCGTTTGAGTGAGCTATCGTATGATGATAGTTGGAACATGTTCAGGAAAAGAGCTTTTGCGCAAGGGGGACCAAGAGAAAATCAAGCTTTGGTGGATATTGGCAGAAGATTGGTAGCACAGTGTAAGGGCATCCCATTAGCGATAAACTCTTTAGGAGGTTTATTGTACTCAAAGCTAGATCATAGGGAGTGGGAGTTGATTGAGAAGACGGAAATGTGGAAATCACTTCCAAATGAAGATGGAATTCTTCCCGTATTGAGGCTGAGTTACGATCATTTACCATCCCCATGCTTGAAACAATGTTTTGCATTCTGTTCTTTTTTCCCGAAGGACTTCAGAATTAAAAAGGATGAGCTGATTTGGCTATGGATGAGTCTTGGATATCTTCAGTCTTCCTTAGGAGGGAATTTGGAAATGGAAGATGTGGGTAATGAATATTTTAATGTTCTGCTGCAAAATTCTTTTTTTCAAGACGTGGAATTTAATTGGTACACTTATTCTGAAACCTGCAAGATGCATGATCTAGTGCATGATCTTGCACTAGATGTATCAGAGGGTAGTTGTTTGACTTTGAAGGATGGTGAGGTGAAGGACCTTTCTGAGGTTCAACATCTAACATTTCATCTTGGAGAAGGAGAAGGGTTTGAGAAACTAAAAGATGCTAAAAAATTGAGGACACTTTCATTAACTGGACATCTTCCCAAGGACTTTAAAGATGTCAAACATATTCGTGCCTTAACTTTAAAGATGTTTGATGTCAAAGAGTTGCCAAGTTCAATGCGAAAGCTAAAACATTTGAGGTATCTCGACCTCTCATGGACTTCAATTGAGAAGCTACCAAATTTTATCACCAGTTTCTACAATCTGCAGACATTGAGACCAAACTACCAAAAGTTGGCAGAAATTCCAGAAGAATTCCACAAGTTGTGTAGCTTGAGACATTTCTGCATCAGTGATACAGAGACTATTAGGAAATCGATGCCGAAGATGATAGGGCAATTGACTTCTTTGCAATCACTACCATTCTTTGTGGTTGGCAAGGACAAAGGCAACAACATTGAAGAGCTTGGATGCTTAAGCAAGTTAAGAGGAAGACTTCATGTTTATGGTCTCCAGCACGTAAAAGACGAGGAAGAAGCAGAAAAGGCTAAAATGCTAGAAAAATCAGGCATTACCAAGTTGGAGTTACAGTGGGACGGGGACTTCAGAAAATCCCATGTTAACCATGAGGATGTGTTGCAAGGACTCAAACCTGGTAGGAATGTGCAGAATTTATTACTCACACATTTCGGGGGACGAAGACTCCCATCATGGATGAGGGGAGATGGACATTTTCTACAAAATTTGGTTAAGATTGAATTGATAAGCTGCTTCAATTGTGAACAAGTCCCAACACTCGGCCACCTACCACATCTTGAAGTTGTTGAAATGGGTCATTTTGCTAATCTGAAGCGTATTGGCCCCGACTTCAATGGATTGGATGAAATAATTGTTGGTGGTGGTAGTAGTTGTAATGGGGCTGCACCAGCAGCAGTAGTATTTCCGTCATTGAGAGAAATCAATCTTTATGATATGTCTCAACTAGAAGAATGGTCAGACATATCATCATCGCATGTCGTTGCCGGGAGGACGATGGAGTTCTTTCCTTGTCTTGAGAAGTTATGTATCTTTGGTTGCCCACAGTTGAGAACAATTCCAGGCCATTTGTTATCCATTCAAAGTTTAACTATTGCTAGGGGGTCTGCTCACTTTAACGCAAAATGGCTGGGTGGCCTCTACTTGACCTTCGGGGTACATGATTCAACAAGTATTGCTCTTCCCATGCCAATATTGCTTGATGAAAACAGCGAATCTCTCAGGAATCTGGAGATACCGAGATTGGAGGAGCCATGGTATTTGCCAAACCTGCAACTGGAACTATCGTCTCTTATGATATTAGAGATAAGCAATTGCCCTAATCTGAGGTATACATCTGAAGATAAAGAAGCAGCATTCGACAGCCTAATATCTCTTGTACTGCTTTCGATTAAGAGGTGTGATAATTTGAGATGTTTGCCAAAATGGCTACTAAAACCAACACTCATAACATTACAGATTTCAGAGTGTCCGAATTTAGAAATGGAGCATCCAGATGAATTGTGCACCTTCTCATCCCTTGAGAATCTGTGCATTGAAGGGTGTCGAAGATTGAAGAGTTTTTGGGAGGAGGGGCTGCTCTGGCCTGCCAGCCTTAAAACATTGGTGATAGGTGGCTTCTCAGAGGAGCTTGAATATTTCCCTTGGCCCTCTTCCCCTAGTATTGCTGCGGCTATTGTTGCTAACGAAGAATTCCCCTTCATCTCCCTAGAGTCTCTGAGTTTAAGGGGCTGGAAAAACCTTAAGTATCTGCCTAACCAACTTCAGCACCTCACTACCTTGAGAGAGTTGAAAATTCGCTCTTTCAAAGGGTTGGAAGCTCTGCCTAAGTGGTTGGGCAACCTTTCATCTCTTGGAAGTTTGCACCTCTGGGATTGCAACAGCTTGACGAATTTTGGTGGACAAAATGCAGGTCTTTTGACGTCTTTCAATAACCGGCCACAAGAAATCAGGTGAAGAGAAAAAAGTAACAGAAATGAAAATTCAAGACAATATGGACTAGAGGCTTAAAGCTTTCCAAATTGAGTCCAAGGTAATAAGTTCTTTTCATGCTTTTCTCGTAATTTAGTCCACTTCATGATCTACTTTTTTCAGAAAGATAAATTAATCTTCCGATTTTGTGGGGAACACAAACATAACGATACTTTCATTTCAATAGGTAGCCAACAAATAAAATTGCAGACTTGATGCATTGATTTTTTAAATTCGGTGAGTTTAACTCTTGGGTTCCGAGTTTGAAGTTTGGAGTACTCTGACCTAAGAGTAGTGGAAGGCATTTATGAATTACTATATGTAGAAGTTTCTTACAGTTTCTGTCACCACTTGAGGCAGTCACAGCTCTTTTGAGATCTTAGTTTGATGGTCGTATCCACTGGTCAATTACAGTTCTTTCTGGACCTAATCCCGTAAATAGGCTTCACAAACCAAGTCCTTGTGCTCTTTGGTTATGTTCTAATCGTTGTTTCTTGGTTGGAAGTATCATTGATTCATTGAATTAGCCGTTTGTACAAAATGGTTAAAATGTTGACATTAATGAAAAATGTTGATTTATTGTAGGAAGCGAAAAGGGAAGAAGAGGGTGCAGTGAGTTGGAGGACACTGTGCAACCCTGTGATTGATCCATTTATGCTACCCCCAATTGAGTTGAAGAAGTTGGAAGCCTTCAGAGGTTCAGCCCCTACCTTCTTGTTCAATTAAAAAGAAGAGAAGCAAAAGATTGCTTATGTTCCATCAATCGATTTTATGGTTACTTATTTCCATTTTCATGACTCTGTGTGTGTGTGATATGGTTTCAGTCTTACTTCCATTTACCCGTACTGTTTGTGGGTCTTTATCTGCATCGTTCTGTGTTTGCCTATGATTTATGTCACTATGTGACCTCCGTTAAAAATAAATGAACACTGGTTTTGACAGATCGTGAAACAACTGCATTGAAGAAACGAGGTTTTTGGATTGTAATGTGCTCAATGTGAAGAATTTGGTCAAGGATTTCAATGGTCAATCTCCCATTAATTTGGCAAATGAATTGTGCAAAATAGCTGCATCATCAGTATGAGAATCTGGAGTCTTGACATGTAGATTATATCGTTTAGTAAGTTTTTGATTTTCCTTTTGAACAAAGAAATCACTACTTTCTTATTTAGCCCTCTTTATTCATTCATTGTTGTTTGGTAGTACTTCTTAAACTTGGACTCACTGCAATCAAACTCGGATCTTATTAAGGTGATTTGTCATCTCCCTGAGTCATGACAAAATGTTGTCATTGAGCTTCTTAGCATTCCATGCATGGCATCATCACAATGAGCATTTATTTCTTCTCTCTTAGCAATCCGTGGATTTAATAGTGATTGATAAAACATTTGTAACTTTCACAACATGTTTGTCTTTCCATTTTTCTAGTTTTGATTATATCAGTTAATAGGTTAGAATACTCCTGACATGCAAGCAATTAGCATAACGCAAGGTAGCACATACTGGTACCCTCGGAACCTCAGCCGGACTTTGAGCATCAGTTACTATGTTTACTAATTGCAAATGACAGTGTGCTTTCATTCCATGTCTGCGGTGGTTAAATTTTCACCATAGAGATGTATATAACTGTGCTTAGCTCCGTAAACCTTGCCTTCGATAAGGTTTTAAACCCCAAGCGTAGGGCTAAGTCGTTGGAAGCATAATATCCGGAAGTCCGGGATCGTACCCACAAGGAATCGAATTCAGCTTAGATTGGATTGAAGGTTTATGTAATGGATGGTGGCGTTTGAGACGGCCAACTGAGTTTTTTCCTTTGAGCGGAGTAAAAACTAAAACGAAAGACTAGAAATGAGTTTTAATGAACTTAAAAAGGTAAGTCTAGGGATATTCTTTCCCGTGACTAAGGCCGTTACCGATTCCCAATTATAACTCAAGCAAGAGTCACGACCGCGCGCTCTTGCCCAGAAGATTTAACTTTAAAACTGCGTTTGTCACAAGATGAGATTGACCGGAGGCGAACCAACTTGGTTGAAGACTTTTATCAAACACATAGGAGGCCACAATCCCTTGGTAAGCCGCTTGCCAAGACCGCTTGACTAAACACCTTACCAAGTAGTTTACACCCCTAGTTTAGACCAAGAATACAAGTTAGGCCCTATTCCGAAAACCATGATTTTAAGCCCAAAAATTTGAGAATCAAATAACCACCTAAGTCCTTGGGATAGATTAGCCCAAGACTTAGCCAAACGACTACTCACACATATTGAAAAGACTAGAAATTATGCTAGGAAAGGTAAACATATTAAACCGATAGAATTGAAAACGAACTAGATATTATAAAGGATCTAAACCGTAGCAACAACTTTAGTACTTGGAAAATTAACAAACAACTTAAACTTACCAAGGTTCTTAAGGAATTTAGGCTAGAAAAGCTTTGAAACTCAACAAGACATTAACGGAGGAAAGTTTAAGGAAAGTAATTAGCTAGATACCAATGAGGGAGAAAGGTGGTTCTATTTATATACAAGAGACACTCTCTCTCCTCAGAAATATCTTTTCCACGCCTAAAGTGGTAACTTGCCACTTAAAGAAAGTTAACAGCTGTAAAAAACGTAAGTCGGTCACCTCCCGTATCGATACTCCAATCCCGTATCGATACCGAGCTGGCTTGCTTCAAAATCCAAGTTTCTCTGTAGAAGAACCGTATCGATACGCAGAAAACCGTATCGATATGCTGAAGCCCGGGAATGGCTCTGTTTTTGAACCGTATCGATACGCTAATCGCCGTATCGATACGCTGTAGCTTGGAATTCCTTCTGTTTTCAAATCGTATCGATACGCTGATGCCGTATTGATACCGTGTCTTCTTCAGGCAGCTCAAGCCCTTGTGCCTTGTCTTGACACCCGACGGATGACTCCTTCAAGGCCTCGCCTACTTGCTTACCCTCAAGGTTTGTCCAATCATCAAAACAAGCCCACTTATTTGCGTAAAACCTGAAATGCTCAATAGAAAACCTTACGCGCAAAAACACTACAAAAGGTAACTAAACAGAAACCAAACAACATAAAATGGGATTAGGCACACCAAATATCTACAATATTGGGTGCTTATCACACCCCCCAACTTGAGCGTTGCTAGTCCCGAGCAACAGAAACATACTATTAAACTAACTAATCAATCCTTCCGATAAAACAACTCATCACATGCGCATTCCATATCCAACTAGCAAGAGTTCCAAAAAGCACATTTATTTAACCTTCGCAACTAACAGCTAAAAACTTAGATGGATAACTAAGCATTGAGCATGTTCCAAATCAAGTACGAAAATCCGTATCCTTATCAAAAAGGAGGATATGGTCAACACATATGCATTTGCACGCTACAAAACATATCCCCAAGGAAAAAGGGCTCGAAGCTAGGCAATGGAGAAAAACAAAAACCATGCCTTATATGAGGAGAGCACCTTTAAACAGATTCCGTGACTACAAAGCCGAAAGCTAAAGTACGAAAGGCAAGCATGCCACACACTAAATATGCATATTGTCAATAGTTGAATCAAAATGGAATAAAAGCGCACTATAGATCAACTAAGGACTTCATTAGCTAATATTGACCTTGGATGAACAAAAGAACGGTTAGCAAACAACGGGTGACGGCCATATGCTTGCTTGGTTTAACTACCCTTGGCCATCACCGACTACAAAACATCCAGTCACTGGCCACATACAGGCCTTAACAAAAGCTTCCTAAAACTACTAGATACGAACTAAACTAATGAAAGTAAAAACAAGATAGGATAGGTGGGCTGTCAACCACCACGCACCCCGACCAAGTTTAGGGATTTTAGCAAGAACCTCCAACTACTCCTCTTCTCCTGACTCCGGCTCCTCTTCTCCAAAATCATCACTGTCCTCGGCATCCACAACCGGTGGCGGTGCATACGGCTCACTAGTAGACCCCTCTTGCCTTGACAACATGTAATCCAACTTGTGGTCGATCCTCTCCTGCCTCCTAGCATTCTCCCGGATTTCCTTTTTCAGCTTGCGGTGGCTATTCATTGTTGCCACTCCTTGGCAGAAAAGTAGCTTTTGCCACACTGATTGCTTGGCACGTTTGGGCGGCATTGTAGTAAGGTAACTACCGCCCGGCACACCCTCTTCTCCTCCAGCTCCCCTAGTCTGTGACACACTCTTTGTCAAAACACTACTATTCAGAATCTCCGGCTCAAGCTTTCCCCACTCCTCATAGTTCTCTCTCGGCACACCCTTTTGCAAACAAATCTTGGTGACCATGCATGGATAAGGCATTCTAGTATAAGTTGGCGCATCGGACTTGAATTCAACCATCTGACGGAAAATGTACTTCGCCCAATCACACACAGTCCCTGGCTCCATGAACAAATAAAGGGCCCTTCCCTCAGCCGTTGCTGACTTGTTCTCGGTGCCCTTTGGATTCAAATTATGGTGCACAAATTGATTGATCAAACGGTATTCCTCCTTAAATTTTCCCGGAACATGAGGGCGTTTAGCATTTGCCGGGTTAGTGTACAAGGCTTGGTCAACTTCATTTCTTGAGGCAACATTATCCCTTGGTACATTAATAGACGCAGCAGGGGGTCTGTGATAATCCAAATCCTTGGCAATGATATCAGGGTCTACCACAACGGTGACCCGACCTATCTTAGAAGTAATCCGGGCTCCCTTGTCAAACATCTTCCCCTGCTCGGGGACTTTCATATTTCTATAAAAATCAGCTACTATTCCCTTAACATAACCAGGATTTTCGCGAAAGTAGTAAGCCAAACCTTGTTCGGTGATCCGGCGGACACATATGTGATTCGGCCCAAGGCTTTGCACGTCGATGTGTCGTTCGTTCTTCACCCCCCTTTTCACAAAGCTCTTCTCCCACCTCGCTTGTTTGTCAGCCTTTACTTCTTCCGAGGTCCGTTTCCTCCTTGAACCAACCTAGGCCTGTTCTGGATTAGCCATCATCTCTTCCTCCTCCTCAAAATCTCGAAGAACCTCATCCTCCTCCTGAATTTCGGGTTGGCGAGAGGAGGATGCCACATTGGCAACCGGGACCCTTGGAGGTTTATTAGCAGCCCTCTTAAGCCTTGGCATTGTCAAAATTTCCTTGAAAATTTCGGAACTTGGACAGGGGAAGTTATGGTTTCGGACTTTTGGTAAGTGGGGGTGAAATTGGTGGTAGGAATTGGTTGTAGGTGGTTTATATGGTAGAAATATAGAGGTATTGTGGGTTTTTGGTGGTGGGTACAAGGAAAAATGAAGAGAGAGAGAGAGAGAGGGGTTTTGAAATACCTTGATTTTTGGTGAATAGTGCTTGAAACCCTCGATTCCTTGCTTGAATCTTGTAGAGAAAGTGATTTGGAGTGACTTTGGTGAAGGATTTGTGAGATTTGGTGGTGGATTGGAGGTTTTGGGGTTAGGGTTTGTGAGAGGGGCGGCGGCTATGGAGGTTTAGAGAGAGAGAGAGAGAGGTGTTTGGAATGACAAGGGTTGAGCCCCGATCTGTTTTAAAAACCCAGATTCTTGAACCGTATCGATACGCATATGCCGTATCGATACCGAAGCCTTTTCCCCTGTAACCCGTAGATGATCCGTATCGATACGCAGAAAACCGTATCGATACGCTGAATCCTCAAAAACCTTCTGTTTCCAACCCGTATCGATACGCAACCCACAGTATCGATACGGTTCTACTTCCCCTGCACTCCTCAATTTCCAACCCTTTTATCTCATTCCAACGCCCATATGCAACTCACAAACACCCAAAGCATTGTTGAAACCACGAGAAACCAGTAATTCAGCCACCGAGAAGCAATCAAATCCAACCAAACATCTGGTTTCCTAAGGTTAAAAGTAGGAACGACTCGGACTTGGCTTATTCAAAAGGAAAAATGAGACTCATATGTGGCTCGATCATACAAAAAATGCCTTGTATCATATCCTAAGTGCGCTATAGATTCCAAATTCGATTCAAATTAGACAACACACGTATCTAGGCATGAACATGAGATTATTTATCTAACTATGAATGCAAGAAGAACAAAAATGGTATATGAGCCAAACTTAATCAAAACATACTCAAACGTCGTGAATTCCACCTTAGTCCATTCATGCAAGTTGTGGTATACAAAATTTGCGTTAACGAACTCTTGCAAAACAACACTTCATGAGCATGTGCCAAGTTGTTTTAATCCACTAATTTTGTACTAACGGAAGGATTGTTCTACTAAAAATGAAAAAAGTTGACCGAAAAACAAATAACCATATATATAGCATATATATAACCCTCCCCCCAACTTAAGATATGCTATGCCCCCATAGCATGAAAAATAACGCATGGAGAGGGAACAAAAGATGTTACCTACGGGGGAATGTCAACCCCCGGATACCTCGACCAAGTTGGAGGCTTTGATGCCAATTGCCCGTTCCAATCAGGTTTGATGCTTCCAGGGCTTACTCCTTCGGTTCTGCCCACTAGGAACCACAACTAGTCACGCTGGGCCATATCCAAAGCTTTATCGGCCTTACAACCGCGGCTCAAAGCCGCACCCATGCTTAGGGCTCCTGAATGCCTTATTCACCCCAGCGTTAGACCCAAGCTACCAAGGCTGGCGTGGTAGCACATAAACCCTGCAAGACTTTAGAGAAAGACCTTCCACAAGACAATTGACATTAGAACCGCCCGGCTCGTGTTATCCGGGCGCCAACAACCAAAAGTAAACAAAAAGGAACGAAAAAGACACCACCCGATTCTCACGCAATCTTACGAGTCATACTTTTCTTCCCGAGTCTCACCGGCGAGGTAAGACACGGGTGGCTATACTAGACCGTCAAGTTTGTTACATCATGCCTGAAGTAAAATTCACCGCTTGACCTCGCCAAGCAATTAAACCCAGCGTTCCCTATGATCTAAACAAGGTGAGACAAGACAGAGCCTAGCGCCAAAGCACGGGAATATCAAACCTCACCCACAGACCTAAACTGCTCCCGATAGGGACATATCTAGAAAGCATGGATCATTAACGGTAAACTACTACAAAGAAGAACTAATTAAAGCCCTAACAATGATGCATTAGTGAAATCTCATAGTGTGAAAATCCCAGAACTAAGTAAACAAACTAATATGTACAAAACTAAACATTGCCCTTACTAACCGGAGCTAGGCACACGATCCTAGTTTTAGTAGCGGCGTGCGAAGCTACAAATACCCAAGTCAATGGTGGGTACCCCCTACCCGGGGGCCGGGTCCGACAAACAGTTAAGTTCAGCGGTTACGCTTTCGCTCCCCGTGCAAACATAGTTTAAACCAACCTAAGAAACAAGAGCATCGGAATAAACGGGAGTGCCCAATTCCTCATCGGGCTCCCCAACTTCAATATAACCAAGAAATGGCTTAAGCCGTTGTCCATTAACTTTAAACACATTCCCATTGGACTCATTCTCAATTTCTATGGCTCCGTGAGGAGCGACAGATTTAACAACATATGGACCGGCCCAACGGGACCTTAACTTGCCAGCAAACACATGCAATCTAGAATTGTACAAAAGCACTTTTTGGCCTATCACAAAATCCTTTCTAAGAATGTTTTTTATCATGCATGGCCTTGACTTTGGCTTTATATGAACTAGAGCGATCATAAGCATCATACCTTAGCTCCTCAAGTTCATTGAGTTGAAGCTTCCTCTTGGCACCGGCAAGCGGAATGGAGGCGTTCATCTTCTTTATCGCCCAATAAGCTTTGTGCTCCAATTCCACCGGAAGATGGCAAGGCTTTCCATAAACGAGACGATAAGGTGACATTCCCTACACCGTTTTATAAGCAGTACGGTAAGCCCACAAGGCGTCGGTCAACCGAAGGGACCAATCTTTGCGGGTAGGATTAACCGTTTTCTCTAGAATGCCCTTTATCTCCCGATTGGCTAGCTCGGCCTGTCCGTTAGTCTGAGGATGATAAGCCGTTGAGACCTTGTGCACAATTGCATACTTCTTCATTAAAGCTGCGAATGACCGATTGCAAAAATGCGTGCCTTGGTCACTAATGATTGCTCTTAGCATCCCAAACCGTGCCAATATGTACTCCCGGAGAAACTCAACTACGACTTGGGCATCATTGGTGCGAGTGGGGATCGCTTCTACCCACTTGCTAACATAATCAACGGCAAGCAAAATGTAAAGGAAGCCAAATGATGTAGGAAAGGGCCCCATAAAATCTATGCCCCAGCAATCGAAAACTTCAATGATTAGGATGGGATTTTGGGGCATCTCGTTGCGCCGAGTGATCTTTCCCAAGGCTTGGCACCGTTCACAAGTCCTAACAAACTCGAACGTGTCCTTAAACAAGGAAGGCCAATAGAAACCGCATTGCAAAACTTTAGCTATAGTTTTCTTGAAAGAGAAATGGCCTCCACAAGCCTCCGTGTGGCAAAAGTTCATGATACTCCGATGTTCGGAGTCGGGAACGCACCTCCGGATGATTTGATCCGCACAATACTTAAACAGATACGGATCGTCAAAAGAGAACCGCTTCACTTCCGCTAAAAACCGACGCCTCGCTTGTACATTCCAATGAGCAGGCATCAAGCCGGTAACCAAGTAATTCACAATGTCGGCGTACCACGGGGTTGTGGAGATTGCAAAAAGTTGCTCATCGGGAAAGGAGTCACCGATAGGAATGTGAGAAGTGTGGTCTTTGAACTCCAATCGAGACAAGTGGTTAGCTACCACATTCTCAACACCCTTCTTGTCTTTAATGGTAAGGTCAAACTCTTGTAGGAGTAAAATCCATCTAATCAATCTCGCCTTAGCATCTTGCTTCGTGAAAAGGTATTTAAGGGCGGAATGATCGGTGTACACGGTGATCGGGGCTCCAACTAGGTAAGAACGGAACTTGTCAAGTGCAAAGACTATAGCTAACAACTCCTTCTCGGTAGTCGAATAATTCATTTGGGCCTCATTCAAAGTCTTGCTAGCGTAATATATGACATACGGCTCCTTCCCTTGGCGTTGTCCCAACACCGCTCCTACGGCATAGTCGCTCGCGTCACACATAAGTTCGAATGGTAACTCCCAATCTGGAGACCGCACGATAGGTGGCGAGGTAAGACTTGACTTGAGCTTGGCGAAAGCGGCCTCACACGCCGGTGTCCACTCAAACGGCACATCCTTTGCGAGCAAATGGCACAATGGTCGAGCAATGGAACTAAAATCTTTTATGAACCGACGATAGAACCCGGCATGCCCCAAGAAGGATCGGATGTCCTTTAAGCACTTCGGTGTCGGGAGGTTCCCAATTAAGTCAATCTTGGCCCGATCTACTTCAATCCCTTTAGATGACACAATATGGCCAAGCACGATGCCTTCGGTCACCATGAAGTGACATTTTTCCCAATTCAAAACCAAGTTCTTTTCCTCACACCGGGCTAATACGAGCCCCAAGTTGGTAAGACAAGCTTCGAAGGAATCACCAAAAACGGAGAAGTCGTCCATGAACACTTCCATGATCTTCTCCACCATGTCGCTAAATAGGCCCATAATACACCTTGAGAAGGTACCGGGGGCATTGCAAAGCCCGAATGGCATACGACGATAAGCAAAGGTCCCGAATGGACACGTAAACGTTGTCTTCTCTTGGTCCTCCAAAGCCACCTCTATTTGATTATAACCGGAGTACCCGTCTAAAAAGCAATAGAACTTGTGGCCGGCCACCCTCTCCAAGATTTGATCTATGAAGGGAAGAGGAAAGTGGTCCTTTCTTGTACTTGCGTTCAACTTCCGGTAGTCTATACACACTCTCCAACCAGTTTGGACACGCGTTGGGATAAGTTCATCCTTGTCATTTCTCACTACCGTCACCCCGGACTTCTTTGGTACCACTTGTATTGGGCTAACCCACTTAGAATCCGCAATCGGATAAATTATGCCGACGTCCAAGAGTTTGAGCACCTCCGCTCGCACGACGTCCTTCATGATTGGGTTCAATCGCCGTTGAGGTTGGCGGGTTGGCTTGACATCATCCTCTAGGTAAATATGGTGGGAGCAAAGGGATGCTTCGATACCCTTAATGTCGGCTATAGACCATCCGATTGCCTTGGAATGCTTCCGCAACAAAACAAGCAATTCCAACTCTTGAAATTCGCTTAGAGCAGAGGATACCACAACCGGGTATGTTTGGCCATCGCCAAGATAGGCATACTTGAGTGTATCCGGAAGCGGCTTTAGCTCGAGCATTGGTGGTTCCACACTAGACGGGACGGCTCGCTTCTCAATAGGGGGTAACTCCTCAAATTTCGGAATCCACGGGGTAATCCCACACACCTCCTCCTCATCTAGCAAGGAGCACAAATACGCCACTTCGGGTGCATCAAGAAAATCGGCCTCGGCGGATGTGAGTGCTATTTCCAACTCGTCTTTGCAAATGAACTCATTGACATGGTCTTGGACAAGTGAATCAATCATGCTCACTCCATAAACATCCTCATCATCCCCCATGTGGCTCCCGACATGGAACATATTAACTTGCATCTTCATATTACCAAAACTCATGTTGAGTCGACCATCCCGGCAATGAATCACGGCATCGGATGTTGCTAAGAAAGGTCGTCCGAGAATAATTGGAACGGATGATTGAGCCGCCGGTACCGGACAAGTGTCTAGAACCACAAAGTCAACCGGGTATACAAATTGGTCGACTTGAACTAGCACATCTTCAACCATCCCCTTGGGAATTCGAATACTCCTATCCGCCAATTGTAAAGTCACCCGAGTGGGTTTCATCTCGCCCAATCCAAGTTGCTCATAAACCGAGAATGGTAAAAGATTAACGCTCGCCCCCAAATCAAGGAGAGCTTTCTCAACAACCTTGCCGCCTATAGTGATGGAAATAGTAGGACACCCCGGATCATTATACTTGGGTGGAAGGGTTGATTCGAAAAGTGAACTAACTTGCTCAGTCAAGAACACCTTCTTTTGCACTTGGAGCTTCCGTTTGTGAGTACACAAGTCCTTCAAGAACTTGGCATAAGACGGAATTTGTTTGATAGCATCGATCAAAGGGAGGTTGACGGTCACTTGCTTTAACACATCATAGATATCGGTATTGAGATTTGGCTTGGCCGGCGTCCTTAAGCGGTTGGGGTAAGGGGCGGGAACAGTGAAAGCTTGTGGGACATCTCCCTCCTTTGACTTTCCTTTCTCTTCTTCCGAAGGAGCTTGCTTGGGAGGTTCCTCGCTTGGTATAGTTGGCTTTGACGGTGTCGGAGAAGGTAGGAAACTAGGAGCGACCGGCGGCTCCACTTGAGCATTGTCCACCGTCTTCCCACTCCTCAAAGAGATAATGGCCTTCGCTTGCTCGGGAAAAGACACCGAAGAGCCTTGCGCGAAGTGTTGGCCTTGTGGATTGGCCACAGGTTGAGTAGGGAGTTTTCCTCTCTCTTGTTGTAAAACACCAATGGCCGTAGTCAATTTACCCATTTGATTCCGAATGTCATTCATTGCTTGAGTGGTTTGCTCGTTGGTGGTTATTTGCATTTGACAGAACGTATTCATAGTGTCCTCCAAAGATCGCCACGGAGGAAATGGTTATGGTTGTTGAAACTGATGTTGCCCTTGAAATTGTCCCGGGGGTTGAAAATCGGGCGGACCTTGAATTGCAGGAAACCGTGGTGGACCTTAGAGTTGGGGTTGTCGCCAATTCTGATTCTGAGCGAGAGGAGGTGCTTGTGAAGTTGATGAAGAACCCGCTTCATTCTGATTATTCCAACGGAAAGCCGGATTAGACCGCAACCCCGGATTGTAAGTATTGGAATACGGATCCCAACGTTGGTTCAATGCACATGCTTCTTCCGGAGGGAGTTGACTAAAATGGTGCCGAAGGGCGGGAATGGTAGGCAATTATCGGTAGAATAGCCCACGGTCTCGCAAATCACACACACTTCCTCCATTTGTCGAACCTCTTTCACTTCCTTGACGTGAACCGCGTCCAACTTCATCTTATCCAATTTTGTCGATAGCTCATCTAGTTTCGTCTCAAAAACATTATGCTCGTTCACCGAGAACTTGCCGGAGCCACCCGGTCCTTGATTCCTCATAGCTTGATCACCCGGATCTATGTATTGCCAAGTTTGAGCCCTTTCCGCCAAAGCATCTAAGAACTCCCAAGCGGCATCGGGATTCTTCCCCATAAAATCACCGCTTCCCATCGTATCAAGAAGTTGCTTGGCCTGCTGATCACAACCCAAATAGAAATGGTTGATCACTAAGTACATGGGAAGATTGTGGTGTGGAATGGCCGCGAGCAAATCCTTGTACCTTTCCCAAAGCTTGTAAAAGACCTCCCCATCCTTCTGCTTGAAATTCTGAATTTGGTCCATAAGAAGCTTGGTTCGGCTAACCGGAAAAAACTTAGTTGTAAACACATCCTGAACCTCGGACCAAGTTAGCAAGGAGCGAGGCTTCAAGGAATGGAACCATTGCTTGGCCTTGTCCTTGAGTGAGAAAGGAAACAATTTCAAACGGGCTTGGTCAAGCTGTCCCGGCCCCGTCACGAATGTGCTAACAATGGTCTCGAATTCCCGAATATGAGCATAAGGATCCTCAAGTTCACGGCCCCGAAACTCTGGTATAACCCGGTGATATTCTGGCTTGAAAGCAAATGCATTGGCAGCGGTACAATTCGGAATAGCTATAGGTGACACATGCGAACCTCTTTCCGGTGTTAGGTAATCACGTAACGTACGGGCTGGTGGTTGATCTGCCATTGGCCTTAACAGAGGTGATAACTCATGTGGTGGAGAGTATGCTTGAGTGATATTACGAACCCTCGGAGGAGAAGCAGAGCGATGCAACCGTTTCGATAAAGGACTACGATAAACGTTGAGCATACACCTTGCACAAACTAATTAAACAGACTAGAGGGGCTATGCCGCCGCCTCGTTCTCAACACAATTCCGTGGGGTTATGCCACCACCACATTCAACAACTAAAAAGTAAAGCAATAAAAAGGCAATTGACGCTCAACTTAGCTTCGTTAAACCTCAAGTCGAATTGATGGCTCAGTTAGAGGTGTCCGCTAATTTGAGTTCAAACACACAAAAGAAAAGAAAATAAACGGAGTACTTACAATGGTTTTTCGATCCTCCAAAATAAGCTATAATAAGAATCCCCGGCAACGGCGCCAAAAATGCTTAGATCCGTAAACCTTGCCTTCGATAAGGTTTTAAACCCCAAGCGTAGGGCTAAGTCGTTGGAAGCATAATATCCGGAAGTCCGGGATCGTACCCATACGGAATCGAATTCAGCTTAGATTGGATTGAAGGTTTATGTAATGGATGGTGGCGTTTGAGACGACCAACTGAGTTTTTTTCTTTGAGCGGAGTAAAAACTAAAACGAAAGACTAGAAATGAGTTTTAATGAACTTAAAAAGGCAAGTCTAGGGATCTTCTTTCCCGTGACTAAGGCCGTTACCGATTCCCAATTATAACTCAAGCAAGAGTCACGACCGCGCGCTCTTGCCCGGAAGATTTAACTTTAAAACTGCGTTTGTCACAAGATGAGATTGACCGGAGGCGAACCAACTTGGTTGAAGACTTTTATCAAACACATAGGAGGCCACAATCCCTTGGTAAGCCGCTTGCCAAGACCGCTTGACTAAACACCTTACCAAGTAGTTTACACCCCTAGTTTAGACCAAGAATACAAGTTAGGCCCTATTCCGAAAACCATGATTTTAAGCCCAAAAATTTGAGAATTGAATAACCACCTAAGTCCTTGGGATAGATTAGCCCAAGACTTAGCCAAATGACTACTCACACATATTGAAAAGACTAGAAATTATGCTAGGAAAGGTAAACATATTAAACCGATAGAATTGAAAACGAACTAGATATTATAAAGGATCTAAACCGTAGCAACAACTTTAGTACTTGGAAAATTAACAAACAACTTAAACTTACCAAGGTTCTTAAGGAATTTAGGCTAGAAAAGCTTTGAAACTCAACAAGACATTAATGGAGGAAAGTTTAAGGAAAGTAATTAGCTAGTACCAATGAGGGAGAAAGGTGGTCCTATTTATATACAAGAGATACTCTCTCTCCTCAGAAATGTCTTTTCCACGCCTAAAGTGGTAACTTGCCACTTAAAGAAAGTTAACAGCTGTAAAAAACGTAAGTCGGTCACCTCCCGTATCGATACTCCAATCCCGTATCGATACCGAGCTGGCTTGCTTCAAAATCCAAGTTTCTCTGTAGAAGAACCGTATCGCTATGCAGAAAACCGTATCGATACGCTGAAGCCCGGGAATGGCTCTGTTTTCGAACCGTATCGATACGCTGATCGCCGTATCGATACGCTGTAGCTTGGAATTCCTTCTGTTTTCAAATCGTATCGATACGCTGATGCCGTACCGATACCGTGTCTTCTTCAGGCAGCTCAAGCCCTTGTGCCTTGTCTTGACACCCGACGGATGACTCCTTCAAGGCCTCGCCTACTTGCTTACCCTCAAGGTTTGTCCAATCATCAAAACAAGCCCACTTATTCGCGTAAAACCTGAAATGCTCAATAGAAAACCTTACGCGCAAAAACACTACAAAAGGTAACTAAACAGAAATCAAACGACATAAAACGGGACTAGGCGCACCAAATATCTACAATATTGGGTGCTTATCAAACTGTCTATTGCAATTTTTTTTCCGCATTTGCTACGTTGTCAATCTCTTTTTGCCTTAAGTAGGCAGGCTAGCAAATCTCTGCCATCTTGCAGAAAAACTAAGAGAGACCACTTCGAGTTGTTCCATAATCAATCTTGTGTGATTATGTATATTTCGACATTCTAGAACTAAGTTATCAACCCTTGAGTCCCTTTTTCTAAACTTACTATAGAGATGATGTGCTCACATACTTGGAAAAGTCTACAATACATGTCCCTTATCATATGTACCTTTATTCATAATATTTTGGTGCATTTCGTAACTTTTGTTTTAAAACTTGTAACCTTTCAGCAATAGGATTCGTAACATTGTCACTATGATTCGTAATATTCTGATTTGTCTCGTTACTTTTATACTAAAAAACCGTAGCTTTTCAGCAATAGAATTCATAACGTTTAGGGTACGTAACATTTTCAATAACTCCCCAAATGCTTAAGATATTATTTTATTGCATTCAATAATTTGGAGTATTGACAGTAATATGCCTAATAATTCAATTGCTAGGCCTTGGCCACTTCCACGTACCTTCCATTTGAAATTAATGAGGTGACTTTAGCTGTCAAAAAACAGCCCAAGTTAAACACAACACCTTCTCCAAAGAGAGAGAGTCCAAATCGGAGAAGAATAAACAAATCGATTAATGCAAATTTCTCAATGCTCTGTCCACTCCTTCACTCAAGTTTCGACACAGATTCTAGGCCTCGAATCTGGATTGTGGAATTGTTTGGTAGGGATTCTGAAAATAGATTGTGGCAGAATGGATTATCAAAACAGGCATAACGTAGTAGTGTTTGGGAGCCTACTTTTTGGCTTTTCATTTTCAGTTTTTTGGGTTTTTAGCTTTTTGAATTATGGTCAGAATATATTTTGAATCTGGTAGAGTGTTTAGATGATAGGTGTAGAATGCATTTTACAGTAGGAGTAGTGTTTGGAAGATATGTGATAAAAATGAATTATGGATTAGATTTTTACCATGTTACCCCTAGAACTATTACGGCTCATTTACCAGTTAACCTAACAAATTGGCAAACACCCACCCTTTTGTATTCTGGTGATGAGAAAATGGAGGAGAGATCCTCTGCCTCCCACTTTTCAACTCCTGCCCTCTGCAATTCCTTTCTTCCATTACAACACCCACCCCTCCCCCCCGCTCGCTCTCTGACGTTAACCCACAACAATGGAGGCAAAGCTGTTGAGGCCTGCCTCTCCTGGGAATACCAATACCCACTGGCTTTTCAAGTCTTCAAAACCCAGTTGCCTTTTTCCACACCAAATTAGAAAAAATTGCAGCTTTGGATTCCTCCATACGAATTTGCCAAATCATGGTGTGCAATCAGTTCAAGCCTCTGCAATTTGCCAACAAAAAGAATTATGGTGAGGACGTGAAGAGGTGAAGGAGAATGGGAAGATTTTCCAATCGGTTCAAGCCTCTGCAATTTTCTCTCTCTCTGTTCGTTCTTGTGGTGGAAGATGAGGGGTTTTTGGGTATTATGGAAGAATGGAGAGGGTATATTGGTCTTTTTGTGTGGAGGCTGATTGAGAATGGAAAACGGAAAATGGGAAAAGCTCCTAATCCCCTCTTTTTCACTTCTCTTCTCTATTCTTCAAAACAGAAAACTCATTCTTTTGGATTGGATTTTGTGATTCTCAGCCAAACACCCAGAATCGGAAAATGGGAAACGGAAAATGGAAAAATGGGCCTCCCAAACACCCAACATCTCAAAAGTAGCTTCTGATTCTAGATTACAAAAATTTGATGACCCATTCTATCATCAACATTTTTTAACTATTTACGAATACTACTTACCGAAAAAGAAAACGATATACAAGGGCGGAGGCAGCACCTCAGTTAGTTAATTCTGGACGATCAATTCCATCATCCACTTGCAGGGTCCCAATTAAAGTAAGAGCAAAGTTCTGAATAGACCGGTCCCAAAGTAGTTGATAGCATGTAAGAGGTTTCATACCTGAGACGTTAGAAATGAGGTTTCGAACCACAAAGTCTCAAGCCTTGACTACAAGGCCAACTCTTGGGGTTCAATAATTTCACTTTTACCCTTATATAATGGTTATGACATTTGTATCCAAAAAATTATACACATTTTTCTTTTATATCACTTACATCCCAATATCTTTGTCAAGTTTCCAAAAAGGTAATTTTAATTTAATTGTTTTACATAAAGATCCGTAATCTATATATGCATGGTAGCAAATTTTACATTTGAACTTCATTGTTTATATTACTGTGGTTTATTGTAAGTAGGAGTAAATGAGTAGGAAATCGTAAACCTTGAGGCTGCTGAAGAGTTTGTTTGGCCATTAATTTAATGGACATGGAATTAGTTGAAGTGTGCATAAGTTGATTTGAACATCCGTTTATTGAAAGGAAAAAAAAAGATAAAAAATTTCAAAGACCATGTTTAATGGTACCCCCACCGAGAGAAATTCATGACTACGCCATTGTTTCAAACCAGCCACATAATAGCAAGGGCATTGTGGTCAAATATTCACCCACAATACAATAATCTTATTATACTTTTTTTTTATTGGCAAAATTTTTTATTAATCCCTGCAAAATTACAAAAATTAAAAGGACAAGGACAGAAAGGAAATTAAAATTACTTAATCTCCACACAACTCGAGACCCAATCGCTGGTCTGAGACCAACCAAAGCCCTAAACACCCAAAAACTGAATCCCCACTGCTCACGTCACCGCCCTGCCGGAAACCACCAATAATCGTATTATACTTCCATAGACTTCACAAATGCATACTCTATTTTTCACACTTTTACCAAACATTTTCACAAATTCTATTTTTGAGCTTTTCATAATCCAAACTCTACAGTCTACGATCCACGCACCATAATCCACCAATATATATAATCTTAGCCAAATACTCATTCAATACTTAGGCCTGAGACAATTTCGTAATATGTGTGATTTCTTTGCTAGATGATGTTTGGTTAGGTTCAGTTTTATTTATTCATTATCTATGCTACGCCAGATGTTCTACGGATACAATTTAACAACTCAAGTAGAGATCGAAGTGACGAGCACGGCTCTACAGCTCTTACGTATAACTTAAATTAAAAAGAATATAATTAAATGTGAACCATTCTCTACTGGATTATATTCAACTGTACATAAAAATATGAGAACAAATGTCATTAACCGCGTTTTTGTAAATGTGAAAGGGAGAAAATACTCTTCTAAAATTGTGTAAGAAATTGGGACTGTTTTATTTGAGTAAGGCTTAATTTGATATAGCTATGAAACAAGAATTGAAACAATTTTAAAAAAAAATCTCACATTTTAGTTGACAGAAAAAAATGATTAACTCTGGAGATGCTCTTAAAAAGCTGAACAATCATATTTTTTTTTATAAGTCTTTGAAAAAATTACAAAGATTTAACGGATTACAGGCACACCAGCGAAAACGCCACCCAAGAACCAAACCCAAAAGATGGCAAGAGCCAATTAAGCTGAACTATCAGTTAGGAAGACTGCTATAGCGTTTGTGGCTTCCTTTCTCCTTAAATTAAACAATCACTATAAGTCATATTAAGGGAAAAAATAATCCCAATAAATACAAAGAAAATTACAGGTGAGGAGATTCGACCTGACGTAGGAAAATGCAAAAGTCCTTGGCTGAGCTAGCTCTGATGATTACTTTAATCAGGTTGACCGACTACAAATGAGAGGGAATATGGCATCGATGTGTACCATCGAGGGAGCAAGTCAATCATACATGGCCTCCGTTCAATACCTCAGTCAATCATACATGGCCTCCGTTCAAAAAAAAAAAAAAAATTTCATACATGGCTTTGTTCCATAACCTTAAATAACTAAATAAGTACTTATTTTTAATAAAGCAATTTCAAGCTCAAAAATAATATATTTACGCAAATAATTTTCCTACCAATATGGATCTTGTTTGATAGATCTCATCAAGATCTTTTATACGGTGCAAAAAAAATTAAAAAATTATTTTTCATTTATATTATTTTTGAGTTTGAAAATGTGAAATAAGCTACTTATTTTTAAGTAGGTTTCTAGAACGGGCTTCATAATCCCATTTGTACGCCCATTTTGAACTCACATTCATGGTATGAACCATTGATCTCGTACATTTAAAATATATATATATTTGTACAAAAATTCACCTTTCTTCGATATTTGTAAGTACTCCCTTCGTCACAATTCTATTGTCCCTCGTCCTATCCTAACCGGCTAAAAAACTAATTATAATTTTTAATTTGTAATACCGACTATATGCAATATGGATCTTGTTTGATAGATTTCAATGAGCTCTTTTAAACGGTGTTTTCAAAATCACCTAAAACATTATAGATTGCAAAATATAATCAATTAAAAGTGGCACGGACTCCCAAAAGGGACAAAAGAATTGAGAGAGAGGAAGTATAAGAATACCTTGTATAAAAGTGACGGTTTAAATTTGAACCTATCTTTTCCTCCATCTTATACCAGTTATTTGCGTACTTATCGAAATCCAATAAAACAAAATTTTCGTAGATGCATTGGTCTTCGCGAGACAAACGAGATCAACTGTTTGGATTATTGAGTTCGGTTAATGAGCCCCACAACAGGAGCATGGAGGAGTAGTGAGTAGTAGGGTGAATTGGAGCTGATCCCGGGTTGGGGTGTTGACTAGCTTCCAGGGATGTTTGAGCCCAAAATTTATCTTTGTCTTGGCACGGCAAAGTTATCTTGTCTCTCTCTCTCTCTCTCTCTCTCTCTCCATTGTTTCCCATCTTTGCAACTCTCTTTGAGGCTTGAGCGATCCAACAAAACTCTGTTCTTTTTTCTTTTTGAAAATCGTAGAAGGAAAGATGTCTGTTTCTCCTCTCATCTCTGTTGCTCTGGCAGGCCTGAAAATCTTGATTCCACTCGCAAAAGAAGCAACTGGAGCAATCAAAGGAGCGACGTGGGGTTTCAAAGGAGACCTCGAAACACTTGGCAGAAGGTTATCAACGATTGAAGCTCTCTTAAGCGACGCTGAAAATAGCCCAAGAAAGATAGAATCAGAAGTTCTGAAACTGTGGCTGAAGAATCTCAAACTTGCAATTTGTGATGCCGAGAACGTGCTGGATGAGGTTGTTTATAAATCTCTTCGAAGCAAGTTGGAGGTACGAAAGAGGGACAAGGTAAGCAACTTCTTTAATCCCTTGTCATTTCGTCCCAAGATTGCTTTTAAGGTTAAGAATGTCAATTCATTGCTTGATAGAATCTGCAAAGAGGCAAATGACATTGGCCTTAGCGCAGCAAATCAGCTCATAAATGCTGCTACTGCTGTTAAGCCTAGTGATCAATTGAGCATTAGCTTCCCTGGACATATGCTTAATTGAGTTCGATGGAACTTATTCAGAATTGACCTGCAGTAAAAAAAAATCAAATGGAAATAATGGGTAACGAATAATTCCCGAATCGTTTGGCAAATGAATAGCATCCGGTGCATCAATTTCCACATCAATGTTGTTGATTCCATTTTGCCAAGCTAGGTTCAGTCCATCCCTTAGGGCCAGAGTTTCGCTGCAATCACAGAAGACTGGACCTTTTATAGATAAATCAAAGGTTGTGGGAAGGGATGCCGATGTCGCTATGGTGAGAGACATGTTACTGGAATCCGGAGTAGAAGATGATTTATCTGTGGTTGCCATTGTAGGAATGGCTGGGCTTGGGAAGACGACCCTTGCCCAGCTACTCTACAAAGACGAGGAGGTGGTGAGTTATTTTGATAAGAAATTAATGTGGATTTGTGTGTCTGATGATTTCGACGTTCCAAGGCTGCTGAATGAGATGATGCAATCTCTGACTGGAAATAAATCAGACACAACAAACATTGAAGGAATAGTGAGAAATCTTCGAGACAAACTAAGTGGACAGAAATATCTCCTTGTACTGGACGATGTTTGGAACGAAAGCTTTACCCTATGGGAGCGCATGAGGGTATATTTGCAAGAAATTGGTGTTTGCAAGGGAAGTAAAATTATAGTCGCAACCCGTAGTACAAAGGTGGTATCAACCATGCAAACATCTCCATCTCTCACTCATCGTTTGAGTGAGCTATCGTATGATGATAGTTGGAATATGTTCAGGACACGAGCTTTCGCGCATGGGGGACCAGGAGAAAATCAAGCTTTGGTAGATATTGGTAGAAGATTGGTAGCACAGTGTAAAGGCGTGCCGTTAGCAATAAACACTTTGGGAGGTTTATTGTACTCTAAGCAGCATCAAAGGGAATGGGAGTCGATTGAGAAGACTGAAACATGGAAATTACTTGCAAATGAAGATGGGATTCTTCCTGTATTGAGGCTGAGTTATGAGCATTTACCATCCCCATGCTTGTAACAATGTTTTGCATTCTGTTCTTTTTTTCCGAAGGACTTCGTAATTCAAAAGGATGAGCTGATTTGGCTTTGGATGGGTCTGGGATATCTACAGTCTTCCTCAAGGGGCAAGTTGGAAATGGAAGATGTGGGTAATGAGTATTTCAACATTTTGTTGCACAATTCGTTATTGCAAGACGTGGAATTGGATGAGTACAAGAGTATCAAAAGCTGGAAGATGCATGATCTCGTGCATGATCTTGCATTGGATGTCTCAGAGGGTAGTTGTTTGACTTTGAAGGCTGGCGAGGTAAAGGACCTTTCTGAGGTTCAACATCTAAGATTGCATCTTGGAGAAGGAGAAGGCTTTGAGAAACTAAAAGATGCTAAAAAATTGAGGACCCTCGTTTTAACTGGACATCTTCCCAAGGCCTTTAAAGATGTCAAACATATTCGTGCCCTAACTTTGAAGATGTTTGATGTCAAAGAGTTGCCAAGTTCAATGTGCAGGCTAAAACATTTGAGGTATCTCGACCTCAGATGGACTTCAATTGAGAAGCTACCAAATTTTATGACTAGTTTCCACAATTTGCAGACATTGAGACCAAACTACCAAATGTTGGCAAAAATTCCAGAAGAATTCCACAAGTTGTGTAGCTTGAGACATTTCTGCATCAGTGATCCAGGAAGGACATTGATGCCGCAGATGATAAGGCAATTGACTTCTTTGCAGACACTACCATTTTTCGCGGTTGGCGAGGACAAAGACAACAACATTGAAGAGCTTGGAAGCTTAAGCAAGTTAAGAGGAAGACTTCATGTTTATGGTCTCCAGCACATAAAAGACGAGGAAGAAGTGAAAAAAGGTAAAATGCTAGAGAAATCAGGCATTACCAAGTTGGAGTTCCATTGGGACGGGTACTATGGCGAATCTAACGTTTACCATGAGGATGTGTTGCAAGGACTTAAACCTGGTAGGAATGTGCAAAATTTATTACTCACACATTTCGGGGGACGAAGACTCGCATCATGGATGAGGGGAGATGGCCATTTTCTACAAAATTTGGTTAAGATCGAATTAAGGAGCTGCAGATATTGTGAACAAGTCCCAACACTCGGACACCTATCGCATCTTGAAGTTGTTGTAATAGATGGTTTCCATAATCTAAAGCGTATTGGTCCCGACTTCTACGGATTGAATGAAATAATTGTCGGTGGTGGTAGTAGTTGTAATGGGGTTGCACCAGTAGCAGCAGTAGTATTTCCAGCATTGAGAAAACTCACTCTTGAAGATATGCCTCAACTTGAAGAATGGTCAGACATATCATCATCTCATGTCGTTGCCGGGAGGACGATGGAGTTCTTTCCTTGTCTTGAAGAGTTATGGATCTTTGGTTGCCCACAGTTGAGAACGATTCCAGGCCATTTGTTATCCATTCAAAGTTTAACTATTTCTAGGTGGTCTACTCACTCTAACGTAAAATGGCTGGGTGGCCTCTACTTGACCTTCAATGTACATGATTCAACAAGAAATGCTCTTCTCATGCCAATATTGCTTCATGAAAACAGCGAATCCCTCAGGAATCTAGAGATAGAGGGATTGGAGGAGCTGAGGTATTTGCCAAACCAGCTACTGGAACTATCGTCTCTTGAGACGTTAGAGATAAGCAATTGCTCTAATCTGACGTATATAATTGAAGATAAAGAAGCAGCATTCGACGGCCTAACATCTCTTGAACAGCTTTCGATTCGGAGGTGTTATAATTTGAGATGTTTGCCAAAATGGCTACTACAACCAACACTCGTAAGATTAGAGATTTCAGAGTGTCCGAATTTAGAAATGGAGCATCCAGATGAATTGTGCACCCTCTCATCCCTTGAGAATCTGTGCATTGAAGGGTGTCGAAGATTGAAGAGGTTTTGGGAGGAGGGGCTGCTCTGGCCTGCCAGCCTTAAAAAATTGGTGATAGGTGGCTTCTCAGAGGAGCTTGAATATTTCCCTTGGCCCTCTTCCCCTAGTACTGTTGCGGCTGCTAACGAAGAATTCCCCTTCATCTCTCTCAAGTCTCTGAGTTTAGGGGGCTGGGATAACCTTAAGTATCTGCCTGACCAACTTCAGCACCTCACTACCTTGAGAGAGTTGAATATTCGCTCTTTCAAAGGGTTGGAAGCTCTGCCTGAGTGGTTGGGCAACCTTTCATCTCTTGAAAGTTTGCACCTCAGGTGTTGCAACAACCTGACGAGTTATCCCTCACTGGAAACAATGCAATGCCTCACCAATTTGCATACTGTGCTTCTGTTTCGATGTCCCCTTCTAATGGAAAGAATCAGAAAGGAAAGCGGCGAAGAAAGGCTCAAGATACATAGACTTATGGATAGTCTCTGTTTCTTTTCCAAGAGTACCCCTGACCCTGAGCGGTGGGTTGACTTTCATCGTAAAACGAAGAGATTTTGATATTGGTAGATTGTAGAGTCTTACTCTTCCACCGGGGTTGACCCCAACCCCATTGAAATCGATCGCTGTTACCTCGAAGTCGCCCTCCCCTCCGACCACCTCTCCAACTGCTTCTGCAGCACCGTCCCCACCACGTCGTTATCTTCGGTTGAAAAAACCAGGTATTTAAATCTCTTATCTCCCTCTTTTTTCTTATCCAGAGAGTAAATTGAGTAAATGCAATTGAAAATTAATAGTTCAAATCTGGAGGTCAATTGCACCAAGTATTCAATTTGACGTATTGAGTCAAGGGGGACTACTTGGTTTGCTCAAAATTAGGGTTTTGGGGCACGCAATGAAAGCAATCTTGAATCAATTAAAAAGTAACTTAATGAAATTTACGAGCTCAAAGTTAATAAAATTCACGGACTCAAATATAATGAAATTCACTCCGTGGTTGTTGTGTTTCGAAATTTAGTGAAATTTACGAGTTCAAAGGTAATGAAAAATTCACAATGTGATTTTCTTACGTAGTTTTTAAAAAAAAAGTGTTTTAAAACCCAATGAAATTCACGAGCTCAAATTAAAATCTAGTGAATTTATATATTTCGACATTTTAGCTACATTTACATGTTGATTGTGTTATGAGGATATGACTTTGTATATTTCACTAACATTTACATGTTGATTGTGTTATGAGGATATGACTTTGTATATTTCGACATTTTAGCTACATTTACATGTCGATTGTAACGACCCAACCCGCTAACTTGCTTTGACCAGGTCAAAACATTCCGCAACAACACTTCCATGTCATGTGTCCACTCATTCCACAACCACACAACCAAGTCGTGTATCTTTCCCTCTGGTCTTGCCCAAGGTACGCATGAGTCCAATGCACGCTCTAATATTGTCGATGTGGGACTTAAGGAAAACCAAGAGCAACTTTGGTTCTTACACGTTTTTACAGCCTTGCACATACATCCTCCACATGCACACACAGCCTTGTTTTTCTTCGTCTCTTTACACACACGTGTTCGATCTATGTAAAAAAGTTCATGACGATGCATCTTAAAAGAAAGATGGGTTTTAAAATACACAAAAATATATACAAAACTATGTAAAAATCTGAACTGTTTACATCTTAACTATCGATTATTAACCGTTAGCCAAAATTGAAAAAATTATGGACCTCATATATTTGTAATATGATGAATTGCTATATAACATATTTTGACTAGGTGCTAAAGAAATAATGGCTTTTAAGTCATCCCAACAAGTCTCTCGTTAACATTGTCTTTGAGTTTTGCAATGTAAATACATATCTTTTGTTTTTCGATTTCAAAACTTTGATTTGAATTTTGAAGGAGGTTGGTTGGCGAGGCTCAAAGCGAGAGAGGAGGTTAAAAAAAGAAAGAAAGAACTGTTACTTTGTTAGTCTTAAGTCAACGACTCTCTCCTTTTCCTTTTGAAAATCTTATTGTGAACATTTGATCGAGTATATAAAGAAATCAAATATGAAAAACATATTTTCTTTTTGAGAATCTTATTGTGAACATCCGAGTATATAAAGAAATCAAATATGAAAAACATATTTTTAGCTAAAACTAAAGATAATCTTAAGACTAAAGAGCTTTCAAATAGCATTTGAAAATTTCCAATAAAGATATTAAACACCGTTCCTTTTTTTGTTTTCTCCTTTTCAAAGGTAAATGCAAACATGGCAGCCTATGACCTGAATCTTGGGACCTTTGGGCTGGATGTATCTCCAACCAAGCCTTCATTTCTTCATTTTTGAAGATTTGTTGGCCTCCATTTTTTCCCTTCCAAACGAAGAATCACTTTTTGATTATTCATATATGAAGAATCTTGCGGATCAAAAAAAAAAAAAAAAAATATATGAAGAATCTTATAAAAAATGGCAAAGTACGAATTACCTCCCTGAGATTTGCTCGTTTGGCAGATGACCTCCCTGAGTTTCATTAATGACCATATTGCCTCCTTGTGGTTTTGGAGTAAAGTGCAACTCCCAACTCCATTAACGGCAAAAGTAAAAAGACCATGCTATCCTTTCTTAAATAGCGGGGTTGTACTCTCCTTAACACATTGACAGAAAGAGAGAGACGGGTATGGAGATTTGGGGCAAACTGTGGGTATGTATATACTCCTGTATGCATATATAATAGGAGTAAATTACCCAAACATATCATCACCAAAAAAAAAAGGTTACACACACATTCATACTGCACACACAGATAATTGTATACACCGTATGTATATACTATAGCATATGGTCACTGGTGCGTCGTCGCCTCGTCGGACTTAGGCTGGGAATTCTGTCTCGGCCTTGCCAAATCAGGTCTACAAGCAACGACAACTCGCCGAATCGACCGGCTCGAGTCCCTCTAATCTACAGCGAAATAAACTGGCTCGAGCGAGGTTCTCGATGCACTCGATCAATCTAGGCCGGTATCTCGGACTCGATCGACCCGGTTACCCGGAGATATCGTGGGTGGTGACCCGGCGGGTGAGGAACGACCTGAGGCCGTGGCAGTGGGTGGCCTTTAAGTTCTCGAGGGAGTCGACGATGGATTTGAGTTAGGTGAGGTGGTGGGCGAGGGTGGAGATCAGGTAAGGGTCGTTGGAGAGAACAGAGTCGGACTCGGTTTCGAGCTCGAGGAGCGCTTTGATGGAGTTGGACTCGGTGGATTTGGGAATGGGGTGAGGGTTTCATGGTTTTTTTCTTTTGTGGCAGCTGCTGCTTCTTCCATGGCAGCTGGTGGGGAGAGAAAGAGGGGGGCAGGTTGTTTGAGGAAGAAGATGAGAAAAAGGATATTATAGTCATTTTACGGTTGATTTTGACTTTACCTTTTTTTTCCCTTCTCTAACTGACAAAAAAAAAGCGCGTGTACTCTACGTTCAGTTAATTTAGACGAAAAACTTAACGGTTGCATTTTACTCTAAAACCACAGGGAGGCGATGTGGTCATTAATGAAACTCAGGGAGGTAATCTGCCAAACGAGCAAAACTCAAGGAGGTAATCCGTACTTTGCCCTATAAAAAATGAAGAACATTCTTCATTTTATTTCAATACTTTAAAATGTTATAACTTCTAGTATCATACTAATTAAATCATTTCTCATAACATTAATATATTTCAAAAGATATTCATAAGACCTTTTAAACAAGACCACTCATCAATATATTTTGGTAATATTTGAAAATCTACAAGTTTAAAATTTGGAGGAAAAAATTGAGTTTTGGAGAGAAATGAATGAGATTTTGAATATTAGAAATATGAATGAAGAATTGGGTTAAGTTGACGTGAATATTTACATTTTTCATACTTACTTTTGGAATAAAAGAAAATTATCTTGAGTCTTCAATTTGAAGACTTCGGTTGGAGATACTCTTAGAGTCACAGGAAAGAGTAATTCTTCTTATAGTGTCCATACACTTCGTATTGGACTCTTCAAGAATGTGTGATGAAAAAGGAGTTGAAGTTACGATCTTTCCAAGACCATGAAGCAAAATTTCCACAATTAGGGTCAAGAGCTTAATCACATAATCATCTAGCAAGGTCCTCGTCAATTTTTGCTTTGCACTTGCGCTTTCAGTTCTAAAGTACTACTAGTTTGGCATGGTTTTTTAAAGACTCACGGGAGTGCGAGACCACTCACGCTTTCGGTTCCCGCTTTTCCAAAATAATAGTTTGACATATATTTTAGGGATATTTTTTAAAGACTGTCGTGCACATCCTCGCGTGCTCCCGCTCACACATGCGCATGTGACTTGTGTCCAGAGTAGAGACGATCCAGGAAGCCGGCCCATACCCTCCAAAAGCCCAAAGGCGAGGTGTTAGATTCCCTTACAAGTACTCCTATATTGGGAAAACTTTTCAGTGCCGGCTGGATATCACGTGGTCCAAACCGTCTAAAAATGTATCAGAGGGCTAAAATGCGCCGAGAGCGGCTACCACGTCGGCGATATCCGTTCGGCACTGAAAAACTCCTCCCTATATCGCGTCGTCGTCAACCTTCGAACCTTGCGAAAATCCTAGTTAGTTACGACTTGAAAAACCCTTCACATCCAGCAGTTAAAAATATCAACTTTAACTTGCCAGAGATTCAGAACCAACAGCCCTAAGTCTCTCTCCTCTCGTTGCGTAATTTCTAAGCTTTTCCAAGTCCAGCTTCACTTTTTCTGTACCCGATTTCTCGAGCCGAATTGATGAATGGTATTGTGATTTTGCGACGAAGATGAGGTACTCGCTCGGCCGATTTCTAGGATCGGGGATCGGATTTTCTTTTCCGGATTTGATTTCCACAGGCTAAAGGTGGATTTCACGGATCCAAATAGATTTATTTTTTCTTTTCCCGTCGAATGGATAGGAATGGACTTCTCTGTGTTATCTTCCTGTTCTTGATTGCTTCCGACTGCTCCACTGCTTACTCTCCCTGGAATCTCCGAAAATTAACCGGTGCAGCGCCAACGGTTAGCTCTTCTGAAACAAATGTATCTCTATCTCTCTCTGTTTATATGTGTGCGTTCATATTAGTACGTCTATGAATGTAAATAATTATCTTTATAGGTTTGTAGTCTATCTGTGTGATTAAGGATTGAGGGGTTTGGTGAGAAAAGAAAAGAGTAGAAAGGGCAATCTCTCTCACCCCTTGTTTGGATAAATAGGTGAGAAATGTGTGTAAATGCAAGGCATATGTTGTTCGGTGAAAATTATGAGATTTGGTGAGAAAGCATAACTCTTTTCTTTTCTCAAGAAATCAATCAATCCAAAGGGGCTTGCTTGTCTCCTGTTGTGGATGTAATAATTTTCTGAACAGCAAGGAATGTTGTGGATGTAATAGTACTGAGACATGAGGTTGGTTTTTTAGGTTTCGCCTTTGCTTAGTCCTGTTTTGAGCGGCGGTGATAAGGAATCAAAAGCTAATCCAGTTGATGGTGGTAAGTCTAAGGAAAAAGAGCACAAGGATCCCGAGTCATCGAATGGTTCGACGAAAGTAAATCCAAAGGGATCGAAGAGTGATGATTTAGAAAATCCATCGACTAAGGAGGTAGTGGGTGAGAAGAGTCATGAAGAGAAAAATGAAGGAAAATTTGTTCCACATTTGGCTGGTAACGAGACTTGCGACGGATCCACCAATAGGTGCAGTATCCTGGAAACTTTGACTGGTTGCATTCAACGTCTTGAGACTGGTAACTTCATTGCTCTGCTGGTGTTCTTTCTGTTTGTTCTTTTTAAAAAAAATCGTTATTGCTTTGGAAGAGTGATATTCTGCTTACAGTTGTTTGTTTGGGTGAAACTCCAGAGCTTAAAGTCCAAATTCGTCTCTTTGTGTCTCTGTGAACACCCCACAAACAAAGAGACACAATTAAAACATAGACACAAGTTTTACCCGATTTGAGCAATTGCCTACAAACACGGCCGTTGATAGAGCACTACAGGGGAGAATTTACAAAGGCTCTCAATACCACAAGCCCATACAGACCCAATCCTAACTCTCTCTAATCAGTGTGTTGACTTTACAATCTGATTGCTGCTATATATGGGCGAGTTGCCATTACCAAAGGTATATGACAAGGTATATAGGAGTTGCCATCAATGGTTGTTTAGGAGCTCCGTCTGTCAATATAAGCCGAAGTCAAAAAAGGCTCCACCTTGGAGAGGATTCTCCGTCCAAATAAATTCACACTGCTACCAAATGCAATCCCCAAAGTGGAAGCCAAAACAAATAGTAATCTCCACAAGCTCAAACCAAAGAGAGTTGAGAGAGCCGAAACCAATGGAAGCAAACAAAACAAACTCTCTTCAGACAACACCAAATTAACTGTCGATATTCAACCCCTTAATAAGTACATAATTCGGAATACCAGAATAATCTAAACAAAAGGGCTTAATTTCCACATTCCGAAGCCGTGAGCAAACTTTAGAACCAAAATCCAACACGTCGAACAACTTCAAGTACGCCTAGAATGCGTTGCTAGATCTCTGCTCTAGAACCTATTTATGCATCAAGAAGTAGCGAACGTCTTTTAGCTCATAACTACCTAGATAGAAGTAGAAGGAGAGGGAAGCCTAGGGCACTCAACTGTGGGGTGCTTTGGCTTAAGGCACAAAGATCAAGTTCTGGTTGTAAACAATACCAAAATCGGAAAAACATATTAGAATACAAGACGCGCCATCGTCTCTGAGGCTGCCATCAATTGCCCAAAGGCTCAGGCATCCAAAGGTGCTTAAACTGGCTTCAGATGGATTTGCTTCGAAGTAGGTTTGAACTCAATCCTGCAGTGCCAATTATCATTCTAATTAACTGTCAATATATGTTAGTCATTCAACGATCTATCTCCACTAGCATCAATGCCTTACGAAAATGACCATATCCAGATTCAAAGAAGTAGATCTAAGTGCAGTAGGAACACACATTGACTAAAGAATCAGATGGATACAAACCTCCAAAGAGAAGTGTCACATTGGCCTGGATAACTTGGCTCTGGATTGCCTCCCCCTAGATTCATGCCAAAATTGCTTCCGAAACAAGCCAAATGCATGTGCACCGAATTGGTAGTATCCGAATTAGAATCTTCAGTTTTCCTTTGCCAACAACGATGGTTTCTTCACTTACAGTCGTACTCCCTTCAGAGGAATAGGAATTCAGGTTATGTTGTCTTGATTGCCTCTCATTACCACCAACTAGCGTGAAACAATCTCTAAGCCCTCCATCATAAAAAGTGATTGCCAATCCTGTGAACTTAAAGCTCCTAAAGAGGTGAAACTATGTTTCAACCAAGAACATACCTGTAAAAGCATCCAGAATGAATATCGATTCTCCTGAATGAATGAAAGCTGACGAACTCATGAGTGCATGAGCAAAATCTCCATCATCTTCAAAAATACAATATTGGCCTGGACTCCTTGTCAATGGCGCTCTTCAAAGCTTGACAATCCTTCTTCCAATGCCCTTTCCTGTGACCTAAGAAGCGTGGACACGTCTACGGCCTCACGTATCCGTGTTCGACACGCGTCAGTCGCGGACACGACATGACACTCTCCGGACAAGTGTCGGACATGCCTAAACACTTGTCCCTAAATGTTCATGCATAGAGCTTACTGCTTGTCCCTAAATGTTCATGCATAGAGCTTACTGCTCGAAATTGCACATGGAAGGACTTCTTCAAGTTGAGGCGGTTCCCTATGCTTTTTATCATGAATTTGTCCTCCAGCAACACCTTATCCCTTGTTTCGTTCATCACTGAATAATCCTTCGTGAGGCACAACCAAATGTGCCACAAGCTTGCTGGCGCATTCTATTCCTGTCGTTATCCATCATATCCTTGGGCTTGTCCTTCAACACTCTTGTTGGATCCACACGTCAATCGCATCACTGGCACGTTCTAAAGTTGTTGGTTTCCATCAAACTTTTCAACCTTGAACTTTGCGTTGGGAACCATGGTTTGTCTCAGAGCTGGTTGAAACCCTAGCTTCTTGGGTATCAGGAGTTTCTCAAATCTAAGCTCCACCACAATCAAGTTTGAAGGTTGGAAAATTCCCTCAACTGTCGTTTTTAAGCTCCAAAAGAAAATACATCGACGTAGTTGAGGAGTTACAAAAAACTAAGACCACGATTGGATTTGAAACATCGAAACTGATCCAAAAAACTCTAAGAAGGGACTGAAATGGTGAAACCTCAAGGCCTCGAATGTCATCTAGCAGAGTTTTCATGGGAGAAATGCCAATTCGGGAGGAAAATCATGGGAGAACAATGAACACTTCTCACCAATGGCATATGGTAGAGTTCTCTTACAACCAATGACATGTGTCCTTACTCATGGCCTCGAAGCTCCTTCTTGAATTGTCGTGAACCGCTCCTAGTGCTTGAATCATCCAGATTTCAATCCTCGAATACTGATATTTTCAGTGGATGCACCAAGACCAATTTCCAATGCCTTTGATCGCCATCAAAAGGGCTTCCAAGAAGTAGATTGATGCAGCGCAGCCTCCTTTTACGAAATTAGTTGCAAGAAGAGATCACGAACTTGCTTATGTTAAAGATTCTCTCTTTGAAACACAAACACGAATAGAGATAAACTCTCAATTTTTCATTAATTCAATATCAAAAGCTGCCGTCCCCTGAGGCTTACAATGAATATAAATAGAGCGATAGAAACCCTAACAACTTAGGAAACAATTAGGGCTGAGAATCGGTCCCTAATCGCAGAAAATACGAAAATTACCAAAAACGGAAAATCCTACCTTGACTGGAAAATCAAATACTAGGAAGAAATCTAAGGTTGCCAAAACAAGCGGCAACTAAAACAGAATTTCCTATCAAAAGTTATTAGCAATCTAAATATTATCAAAAAGGATTTAGTGAATATTCACTAAATCTCCTCTCAAAAGGAAACAGGAAATTAGTGAATATTCACTAATTTAGAACTAGTGAATATTCACTAATTTAAAACTAGTGAAACCAGTGAACATTCTGCCGTTGTCACCCCGCTCCAGTTTGGGTTGGGCTGTGCTCAGTCTAGTCGCTCGAGGAACGTGGACGTGACCCGCTCTACTCCATTCTGCATCATTCTCCCCGTCTTGAAGAAACTCGTCCTCGAGTTTATACAGTTGAATACGCCGAACCTTGTCTGCATCAAGCTTGTACCTCAAATTAATTTTTCGGACCCCAAACTGTAAAGATGAGTCAGGAAAAATAAAAGCAATATTGTTTGCCACAACTTGCTCTAAATATGCAATCCAAATATTCTTTTTTGCAGCAGCTTCAAAATATTTCAAAAAATGATCCACGAATTGACTACCCCAACAAATTTCACCACCTTCGACTGTTTTACTATCTTGGAAATAAAACTCATTTGTCAAAGTAGAATTGGTGCACCCTATGATAGATGGGATATCACTGCCGAGAAGAATACATGAGCCGTTGACGAGAATTGGGGTTACTTCCTTAGGTGTCGTTGATATGTCCATTGGGGTGTAGTTAAATGCACAAGTCTCTTCCACATTATCTTGACTCGATTTAATATTGGAAATAGGAATATGCATCCCATTAACTACAATGGGCAGTGGACTGATTTCATAATCATTCTCCCCCAGAAAATTATACTTTCCATCTGCAACGAAATGCACATCCTCAACAATATGGCCTTTACAATCTTCAAACTCTTCACCTACATATTCATCAAATTTTGGAGGCAAATCCCAATCAACTTGAGATCCCAATGAAAAAGTATTCGTGTTAAAAAATATTAATTCACCTAATTCTTCCTCTTGTACATCGTCAATAGAGTCTCCTACGTCTCCCTCAACTAGAATTTCTTCTATAACTTTTTTTTCTCTCGCACCAACCTTTAAGATTTTTTCTGGTGTCATACCTTTCTGGAACTCAGGAAAGTTGATCTTCAAACCAGATTCCCAAAGTCGCGAATCACGATTAGCAACCTTGACCGCCCTTGTCCTCCCCGTCGACTGATGGTTACCCGGCAACGGTTTGGTGATAGAAACACCATCCGAAAAATCTACCTCCGTTGGAAGGCTAGGTTTAAACGGTTGGCGGCGAGGCAATCTCCCAACTTCTAGAGCCTCGAGGCGTTGTATAACTGATGCAACCCTCCGCTTTAGTCGTTGAAATCTTTCCTCCGCTCGAGCATCCCGAGCAGCATCATCTCGTTCATAGACTTCATCAACATAAGCTGTATGATCTCCTCTTCCACCTCGACCTCCAGCACGTCCTTCGGCCATAGTCAGGATTGGAACGAGAGCTCTGATACCAACTGATGCAGCGCAGCCTCCTTTTACGAAATTAGTTGCAAGAAGAGATCACGAACTTGCTTATGTTAAAGATTCTCTCTTTGAAACACAAACACGAATAGAGATAAACTCTCAATTTTTCATTAATTCAATATCAAAAGCTGTCGTCCCCTGAGGCTTACAATGAATATAAATAGAGCGATAGAAACCCTAACAACTTAGGAAACAATTAGGGCTGAGAATCGGTCCCTAATCACAGAAAATACAAAAATTACCAAAAACGGAAAATCCTACCTTGACTGGAAAATCAAATACTAGGAAGAAATCTAAGGTTGCCAAAACAAGCGGCAACTAAAACAGAATTTCCTATCAAAAGTTATTAGCAATCTAAATATTACTATCAAAAAGGATTTAGTGAATATTCACTAAATCTCCTCTCAAAAGGAAACAGGAAATTAGTGAATATTCACTAATTTAGAACTAGTGAATATTCACTAATTTAGAACTAGTGAAACCAGTGAACATTCTGCCGTTGTCACCCCGCTCCAGTTTGGGTTGGGCTGTGCTCGGTCTAGTCGCTCGAGGAACGTGGACGTGACCCGCTCTACTCCATTCTGCATCATAGATACTCTGATGAACACTCTCCCGAGAAATTTCACAGATCCATACATCTTATCTGGCATATTGGCATTGCTTTTGGGGGGCTATGATATCTATAAGGAAATAAACATCAGAAGGTATTCTAGGAGCTTAATGCACCTCGGTTGCTGGATTTGGACGTCAGTATTCCTTGTTTGGTTACCATGGGAAACAGTGAGGAAAAGAAACTATGATGTATCAAGGATTTGGTAGTTCTAAAAATAATTTCTCCTACCCACAACCCACTTGGTTTATTCAGCGATAATGTGAACATTGTCTTTTGTTGAGTGCTTTGAGGCTCTTTATGGAACTTGAAATTGGGAAGGGAAAGGAAGAGGGACAGGAAAGTGGAGGGGAAAATTCTTGTCCTTAATACAACCAATCTAGAAAGTTTAGTAGTTTTCCCCATTCTACATAGTAAAGAAACAGAGGGCAATGATGTTTCTCTTTCACTAAAGCCATAAACCAACTAAAGCATTAGTCTTACCTATTGCTCGAAGGGGATATAGGCCCTTCACCTTCTCTTGTATTGTTACAGGGTCCAAAGATTTGGTTCTTCTGATCCAAAATGAAGGAGAGAGCGCTGTGAAAGTGAATATTACTATCTCAACGTCATTGAATTATGAGATCCCCAAGCACCAAACTAAAGGGGTATGTAATTTTTATTTTTGCTGATTCACATCTCCTTTTGTATTCTTCTAAATTTGCTGTTATTCTTATAAATTTTTATGGTGCCAAGAGCCGAGGAAAATGCAAAATATTGAAAGTGACAGTCTGCTTGGCAACTGTCTATAGAAAATCTAAATGTGATTCACAAAAGTTGATGAGTTTTCACTTTTCTGTATGTTTCCCTTTGAACCATTATGGACCTATAAAAGTGCTGCCTACACTTCATGTATTTTACAAGAAACAATGGCTAAGACGGTCAACAGGGAGAGATTTAGATGATGTTTGGGTGGCTGAAGTCAACATGGAATAGGACTTGCATACGTCAGATGGTCTATTCTTTAGGTTCAGGATATGGATTGTATCAGATGGCCTGAGCATCCGGCTCCTCTCCGGTTGTACTTTTGGATTGGAGGGGACAATCCACATCGCGCATTGGTATAATCAATGAATCAGATTTGTTCAAAACTCTTCCATGGAAGAGTTATGAACAAATCTCAACCATTCATACCAGCAAATGGACAATTGTGATGTCGACTGTCCCCTCCAGTCCAAAAGTACGACTGGAGAGGATCCATTTCCATGGCGTGACTAGGACTTCCAGCTGACACATAAACTAAAGAATATGTACCATCTAAAACAGGTTATTCAGGTCAATGAACTGAGATTATGTGGTGTGCCATTGGCAATTCTGAGAACAATGAAGCAATTCATGGCCTTAAGCAGTATGAGGTGATAACATCACTTATTTGTACACACCATTCACTAGTCTCTCCAAACAGGTAAAAGGAAAAAGTATAGTTGACTACAAGACTATTCTGAATCTTCTTTCCTTGTTGGAAATAGTGTATCCAATAATTATTAATGCTTCTCAGTTCACAGAAAGATGTGCCGATGCCGATCAAAGGGGAGGACAACATTTACTTCTTCACATTAGTGTGTATATATAGGGGCTATTTCTGCTCACAAAACATTTGACACAAGTTTTGCGTAGGACCCCACGCAAATGATCGAAGCCGTTCAATTTATTTAAAACATGTTTTTAAGAGCTCCCGTAAAAAATCATTCTGATATCGGTAAGGGCTCATGGTTTATTCCGTTGATTCCTTTCAAATTTTATAGAATAAAACTGAATGAACCGATCAAGCCATTACCGATATCCGCATGAGTTGATTTTTTATGGGAACTCTTAAAAACATGTTTTAAACAAATTGAACAGCTCCGATTATTTGCGTGGAACTTCGATTAGTTTTGTGTCAAATGTTGTGTCAACTTTTGTGTGAGGGGAACCGGAATCCATCTTTGCTTTAATCTGCACTTGAGAAGTGCAATGAGCATCTAGTGATAGGAAAACTGTGCTTCTTTTTCCAAGTTGCAATTCTGCTGTTATTTTTTGACCGTATTGGTTAAAAACAAGTACCGGTTGATTTTTACTAATATGCAATTGCTGATTTTTTGGATACGTGCTGGAGCTGATACTTAAGAATTACCACAAAGTGGCATTGCCTTCATTATTAGCTCCTTTTTTGTGTTATAGATCAATGTCTCTCAGACTATTGGTGGAAACACCCGCACCAAAATCATATTGAAGTCTGGAAACAGGAATTGCACGCTTCAGATGGGTCCTCATCAATCTAAAGGAGACTTTTTACAGCGGCTCCCTTCGTATTATAAGCAATTGACCCCCATATATGGTGCATACCTTTTATTTCTAATAGCACTAATTGTTGGGGGAACTTGGGCTTGCTGCAAGATTAGGAAGAGGAAAAGGCACAACGGAGTTCCATATCAGGAACTTGAAATGGGGGTGCCAGAATCTGCTTCCGCTGTTAATTTGGAGGCTGCAGAAGGTTGGGATGACGGATGGGATGATGACTGGGACGAGGACAAGGCAGTGAGGTCGCCAGGGGGACGTCACGTTGGCAGCATCTCGTCAAGTGGCCTTACTGCGAGATCTGCTAACAAAGATGGGTGGGGAAACGATTGGGACGATTAGAGTTGTAGCGTTGTGAAAAGGAAACAACCAGGATTATTGGAGGACATGAAGCCAAGCCAAGAAGCCAAGATACAGAGATATAGGAGTAATTCAAAAATTGAGTGTAAATTTGTAAGCCCTCTTTTTCTAACTTAAATTACGAATTCTACGGAGTGGTTTTAATTTGTAAACCTTTTATCACGCTTTCTTTCTTGACATTTGGAGTTTTTGTGTAATAATATCGAGCAGTTTTGGCGGCCAAGCGTGAAGTCTGCAGAAAAAAGGAGACTTGGTACGTGAAAAGAAGTTATGTACTCCTTTCAAATTTTTACGCAAGAGAAAATGTCCTACAGAAACAGTCACAATGCTCCAATTCGTTCCCAATCTCCCAGATTGACAAACCCTTCTTCTTCAGCAGTAATTTGCATTTTCGTTCTGTTACAGCTTTCTGATTCCCAGTTCTTGTTGTTGGTACCAATTTCAAGACCCTTGTCAAGATTCGGTGATTGCTGTGCCTCAATGCCTCTTCAGTTGTTAGGCCTTAGCTGCATTGGTTTTTTATGAATAGGGTCTTGCATTTTTTTTTTATAGCTCTTCATCTAATCTTGTACTGATCCTTTGGTTCTTATATTTTGCCAAAAACACATAAAAAGGATCCCGAAACCCATCGCAAGGAAACGATTCTAATTGTGTCTTAGCCCGTTGTCAGTTCATATCTATTACACCACTACTGTGTCATATTGTCAATAAATAAGACATAGGACAAAAGAAATACTAGGGGGGGGGGGGGGGAACGAGACTATACCTAAAATCATCAGGCCAGTTGGCTGCAAGGAAAATCCCCCGTATGGGAAGCTTATTGTGCACTAGTTTTGGTCATGTACACGTAAATATCAGCAAGAAAACATAACTCCCCAAAGAATAAACGGAGAGAAATGCATTGCATTAACTGAAGGGATGTTGGCAGAACCTCAGCTTCACAGCTTCACGCATATGCATAGGGAGCAGGGTTATTTGGGAGCTCTGCTTGATTATCCAACGGCATGTATTGCGCCATGATAGCCCGAATTTCAGAGTCCATGTAGCTCTGCAAAAAATTGAATACCAAGAACAATGAATATAAGTGAAACAGCGTCAATGGTCATTGATCTAAGCTCATTGATCCAGTAACTAATACGACGAGGTTTAAATCTAAGCAACTGTTCAGAGATCCATGATCACAGGGTTTCATTCAGATAACCAAAAAAGCTCCTTTAGTATCTGATATATCTCTTTTTACTAGCAGTTCATTGTTATCATCCCTTACTGTTCTTTTTGAACAAGTAATCAGTCATAGATAGAACATGTTTGGTTAAGCTACTTAAAGTGCGAATGGAGTTTTGGCAGTTTCTAGTGCTATGCATTGTAGAGCCTGGTGTTATTATACACTAAGAAATGTGTGTCGCGGATGGCGAAATTTGCGAAGTGTAGTTTTGATATTTCCACGGACTTCTAGACCTAGTTATGTAGGAGTATGTCGCAAGCGTAGGGAAACTCCAATGTAATTCCCGTATCATTCTTCATCCTACTGAAACAACTGCTGTGACCGTGGACATAGCCTACTTGGATGAACTACATAATTTACGTGTTTGTTGCGTTATTATTCTTGATTTGTTCTTTATCTTTCTGCAATATTTTCCTCATATATCCTAGTTAGGGTTCCACATCTTCCTTACAATAGGACGCATCACAAGGCACATCATGCAGATCAACATGCCAACTACAAGCCTGATATGAACGATCATGAAAAATCTCTAGATACGTACGACAAAGCAAAATACCCATACCCGGATTCTGTATTTGTAAACTGCATATCCACCTAGTCCAACAGCAGCCAAACCAAGAATAATTACCCAAATAAAGCCCCAGCCGACTTCTCTATTAGCATCTTTACCTGCATCTTCCCGATACAAATACTTAGTGGCAAAAACAGGCAAGGATAACAACGCGACTACAAGGAAGCTTCATGTCCATCAGGTTTTTATTATTTGAAGCCATCTTTGTTTGATTGGACCAATGGTGAAGGGATATACTATCATGTGGTACAGGTGATTTTGTGACTA
Organism: Rhododendron griersonianum; assembly: GCA_018127125.1. Taxonomy (NCBI): domain Eukaryota; kingdom Viridiplantae; phylum Streptophyta; class Magnoliopsida; order Ericales; family Ericaceae; genus Rhododendron; species Rhododendron griersonianum. Next base: position 23,997,555 of record CM030791.1, on the reverse strand, counting down.
CTTGTACAGGGATTAATAATATCACATCCTCTAGGTATTTTGTATACCGTGGTTTGTGCATAATAGATCCAATGGATATTTAACTCCAGTCACCTAAGTTCCAACCAAACTTATGATATGTGGTTCCTTCGGAATTATAGTCCAAGCCAATGCTTTGATCCAGACAATATATCGGGCCAACAAGAAACACATGGATTTAGTTTGGTCAGCTATATAATGACAGCACGACTCAAGAGGTATAGATAGACCCCAATAAGCAAATAGTAAGAGAGATGTTCATACGCACTTATGCAAATGTCATGTTCTCGCATATACAACAAATTGCTGCCGCCACATCTACAGTCATAACTGCCCCATGTATTCTTGCATTTGCATTGTGAGCATTGGCAGGCTAACTTTTCTTTGCATTCATCAATATCTAGGAGACAACGAACGGTAAGAGAAGAGAAAAAGGAATGAAATGTGGAGGCCATTCAACTATAAACCTTCTAACTCTACCGTCTACTAAAAGGTAACTTCTGATAAGAAAGCAGGAAGCTTAACACTTTAGAGGATCCCAGATAATATCCAGATTATGCAAAGTTTTCATTGAAAGAAATGAAGGATAGAGATATATCAAAATAAAACAAATCCCATGATCTTGGAAAACTTAAAAACCATGAATTTCATTTTTTAAGCAAGCTGATCTAATTGATCCTACGAAGTACAGATAATTCTTTCTAGGGCTGCTCACGGTCCGGTTCGGTTCGGATTTCTAGGAATCTTAAGACCGAACCGCTAGTCACGGTTTTTACAAAATGAAATCCGTGTCTGGACCAAAAGTCCTACAGTTCAGTTCCAATCCGATCCGTGACTCACGGATCGGTTACGGTTTTGTCCACGGATTTTAGCAAAAATAAAGCTCAAGCATATATCCCACACTAAAAGGAAAGAATGTAACATTCAGAATTAAGTTTAACACCACCAAAAAGTACTTGTTACATAAACTACCAAAAGCCTACTTCAAAACTCAGATTCAAAAGAATCTAAACACTGGTAGGATTGTATCATTATAGTATATAACATAAAAGATCTGGAAAAGAAACGAACTAGTAAAACTCAACTAAGGTTACCCGTTATTTATACGAAAAAACTACGATTTACTCCCTATATTTTATGTACATCTACACTATATCCCATTATTAAGATAAAATACTAAAATTGGTAGAAAAAAGTGTTAACAATACTAACAATTTATTATATAAATACATATATATATATATATTTATATATATTTTTATATAAAATAAATATCTCACGGTTCGGTCCGGTTAATCCACGATTTTGTAATGAAAATCTGTGGACCAAACCGCGAGTCACGGTTTTCTAATTTTTCAATCCGTGTCCGGACCATTAATCCACGGACAAAATCCAAAAGGTACGGATCGGTTCGGTCCCGACCGGTTTCACGGTTCACCGGATTTTTTGAGCAGCCCTAATTCTTTCGTATCCATTACAGATACCTTGACTCTGCTGATACTTATGGATGTGTATCCGTTACTTCCTTAATGTATCCATTATTTTATGCTAATTGTCTTTACACTTAAGAGTATCACAGTCTTTTGAGATACTCTAGGTTGTGTATCTGAACTTTTAGGAAATTGAAATAGCAGCTTTGGTTCCACATATTTGAGTATGACTGTTTGGGTAGATAAAAGAGTACTTATACTTATTGCACAAACGAGTGGGGTCGAAGTGATATAATTCTTTTTCAGAATTGTGGAAGTGGGGCGTTCGTGTCATAAATGTGTCCGATGTGTGTATCCATACTTCTGAGACTAGGTATTTCCTCTTAGACAAATATTGCCCTTGTCCCATAATGTTGGTCCCTTAAGGGAGTTCTAGATTTTACAGGGACATATATTTAATGCACTTAAAATCAAATTGAAACTCGTTGATTATGAACATGACCCCTTTATCCCCACTTTTTAAACCATACTTAAACATTTATAATTTTGGTAAACTGCAAAATCTTTGCTTTGATTTCGCAGAGTGCAAATGCATTTTAGGACACCACAAAAATGAAAAGGTGGACAAAGAAAAAAGGCCGGAGGGAGTATCTAATTCCTAGTTTCTCAGCATCTATAAAATTATGTTCTTTATGATTCAGTAACTACAGAAACTGTAATCTTACAAGCATATCCTCCTTTAGCTTTTTTCTTCATCTACTTATTTGTATCCTATCAGTATCGGAACTTCATAGAATAGACCTAACAAGTACAACTTCAGAAAGTGCATCCTGTGTAAAATTCTCTCAGAAGGAAAATCTGCATTTCTGAAGGGCGCAACTGCCAACACTTGAGTTGATAATGGCCATAGCAAAAGAATGGGCCGAAGAAAACATTTAAGTACTGATTCTAACGGCTTGGCAAGCACAACACAACAACACCACAACAACAGAACCCATGTAGTCCTCAATCATTGGGGGTATGGGCGGGGGAAGATTGGAGACAGACCTAACCTTTGGCAGTATGCACAAAGTGGCTGCTCTCAAAATACCACTGAAACAATGGCCCCCTATACCTATTTTGCTGCGGAATCATGCCCCCAAATCAAAGCAAAATGGCATCAGAGAGGGCAGGCCTAGAGACCCAATTCAATTTCTGTGCACATTACCATGCTTCTTTCATTGATAGTCCAGAGCATCGGTATGCACAACACTCTTTATAAAATCCAGTCATCGTTGTCGCGTTTCACGACACTAGTCACTAAAACCGAGAGAAAGTGATACAGTACCTTCACAAGTATTCACTCCATCACCCCGGAATCCGGGTGGACACTTGCAACCTTTTGAATGATCATCCTGAGTTCATCAAGAATCACTCTATGGTTAGTGGGCACTTCAAGAACTTCAAGTAAGGAAAAAAAAAACCAAGAGTCTGCAATACGGATGAACTCTAGAGGCAAAATATATGCTGGTTCCAGTGGGGAAAAAGAAACCACATACAATGCAAGCTGAATAGGTCCTGCCCTCTTGGGTCTTCTTCCAACAACCTCCATTATTCAATCCGCACCGCAAAGCACCTGAAGCTGTTAAAGCAAACATGCTGAAATAAAATGCAAATATTTGAAAAAAGCAAGAGTAAGTCTTGTCTATGATTTGTACTTTAGTGGCTTAAGTTATCGAGTTTTGTGGTTTACATACGATGAAGGTATACCAAAGAAACCTGGAGCATTGCATTTGTGGTTGGTTACAGTTTGTGGTTCATTTATTAATTATTACTCCCTCCGTCCCTTTATTACGGTCCAGTATTCCATTTTGGGCTGTCCCTTAATAAGTGTCCATTTTGTAAAGTTAGTGGGTAAAAGTTGGTGAATTGTCTATTTTGTCCCTAAAAGTAGATTCCATTTTGAAAAGTTAGTGAGTAAAAGTGTAATGATGATGGGTAAGTAAAGGAAAGTGGAGGAAAAAGTTGATGTGAAAGGTACAATGATGATGTCTTTTTAATAAGTTGGAGTTACGAAGCAGGACATTTAAAAAGGGACGGAGGGAGTATACATCATTGTGCTGTGATTTGTTAAGTATTTTTGTGGACTTTTGTTATGACTTTTGGTAGTGTAAGTTGCACATTGTTTAGGCTAGTTATGAATTGGTTTATAAGGAGCGCATAGAAATTTGTGGCTATTTAACGACAGTGTATAATGGTAGTTATGAACTACCTTGGGTAGCTAGTGACGGAAAATGTAGAGGATCTGCATAGGCTTGCATAACTTCCAAAACATATTATATGACTTCAACAGTTAGTTCAAAGTATAAGATCTACTCTTGCTACAAGGCGAGGAGATGAAATGACTTGACACATTGGTACCATGCAGAGCATGAAATGAATATGGCTAGGGGATATAATTTTTGTGTGCCGAGTTTGTGTCCTAATGTTTGAAGGTTGATAGATTGTCCCCTGGATATACAGCCCCGCCAGAGTCCATGTAACATAGGACTTGCAAAAACGCAGAAATTTAAGAGATACGTTGAAATTGGTCATTTTGATTACATCTATTTTGCTGGACAACTTCCTCCAATAACCTTCTCTAATCTCTTCCAAGGAGCGGACATGAGAAATGAGTTCCTCATGGAGTATCCCGTCGGACGTCAAGACATGGTGAAATTTTCTTCTAGGCATCTAATGCACCTAGAAGTACCCACAAATCCATGTCCCATTGTCCATCAAGTATATTTGAATGGGTATTAGGTTTCCATAACACACAAGGTTATACCTTCCCTGTTATGATGGGGTCACTTTACCTGCTTTTAACTACTCCCTCCGTCCCTTTATTACAGTCCAGTATTCCATTTTGGGCTGTCCCTTAATAAGTGTCTATTTTGTAAAGTTAGTGGGTAAAAGTTGGTGAATTGTCTACTTTGTCCCTAAAAGTAGATTCCATTTTGAAAAGTTAGTGAGTAAAAGTGTAATGATGATGGGTAAGTAGGGAAAGTGGAGGAAAAAGTTGATGTGAAAGGTATAATGATGATGTCTTTTTAATAAGTTAGAGTTACGAAGCAGGACATTTAAAAAGGGACGGAGGGAGTATAAAACATGAAACCCTGGCCACAAACTCAAGAAGACACTATTCCCGCTTTCCCGTTGTGAGATTTGTCTCAAGTATTATAGCAAAAGTACACGGGTGTTGAATATTCGCATACCTTCACAATGAGTATAACCATCGCCAAAAAACTTTACACCCTGCACGATGGGGCATTCACACACTCTCCCTCGAAAAGTATCCTACAAGAATTTACTAGAAATAAGAGAAATCCTGAAGAGTCTCAAACTAGATTCCACTTCAAAATACAAAGAAAAAGAAAATTCGGCAAGAAATTAAACTGACATAAGGTTACATACCCGACATGCAGTGATGTTAGAAGCCTTATCCTGCCAGCATCCACCGTTGTTTTGTAGACACTCATTAGTTTCTATATCTGCAAGGAATCACAAGAGAAAATATAAGGGCCAGCAGTCAAACACAAGCATAGTTCATACAAAATGCTATTTAATCATCCACAAACCAGAACCAATGCTGCAACAGTATGACTATAATCACATCTAAGAATGAAAATGAAACTTTAGATGTTACTCCGAATTTCCACTGTTGGAATTTGCTCAACTAATGCAGATACAAACAGCAATCTTAGTAAACAAGTTCCTCCAATGAACATGCATAAAAGAAAACCATATTGTCTAGAGTAGAAACTTAATTCCCATTTTATATATTGACCTCTTGAACACTAAAACTGCAATTAAGTGCAGAAATCTTTTTAAGACCTTGGACTTCGTGTTGGAAATGATACTAACTTCTGTCAGCTTATCACAATGAGGAGAAAACTGTCATCTAATGCCAAACAATTGAAAGGGCAAACATTTTATGAAGGATTTGATGTGAGTAGATAAGAATTAAACGCTAGTTATAAGTCAAGACCTGCACTTAAACAAATGGCGGGCTCTGTAGTCTCCTGGAAACCTGAACAGATGGCTTTCAGAACTGCACTCTTGTCCAGCTTACCTGAAACAAGGAGGAAAATACACTCCAGGAACAGATTCCTGAATCTAGACAGCAACTGAAATTACAAAGTACAATTTCTGAGAACCTCTATACTGTCGGTTGTTTACGACAAGAGTTGGTAATATTGTCACATCCCCACGTGAGCCTCTGCCAATCTGAAATTCCAAGAAAATGAAATATTGCCACCAACATTACACAATAATAGAATTCCTCATATCAATTATCAGAATTTGTTTCGTTCCGTTGTTTCATCAGCTAGAAAATTAAAACGTTTCACAGAATGTCAAATCCATTTGAAAACACATCGTAGTGTCATTGCTGGATTTTATTGTTCAAGTATGGTTCGTAGCTTTTGCCATGTTAGTGCATCAGTGGAAGCATAGGGATTTTTAATTCCACTAATGTTTCCTTCACTTTGCCTCGGAAACAAAAATATTTCAGTCGTTTTGATGGGAACGAAACGAAATCTCAGGCTCAAAAACAAGCTAGAAAGATCAAAGCTCTCTAGATTAATACCTGTGCTTCCTGCTCAGACTTGAGGACCTGGTTGTCTACATCTGCATCAGGATCTCCTATACATTTGTTTATCTGCTTGACATCAATCCCTTCAAAGGTTGTCACGATAAACAAAAAGAATTTGTAAGAATATATACCTCACAAACGGCAGGTGCCAAATATGCCCGCAAATGCAAACGGCTTATCCATGTCATCCAGTTTTCAATATAAAAAAATCAGCAAAATGAAAGAAACCAGATGTGCTAAAGTAATCATATAACAATGGCCTAACAGCAAATCTAAGTTAGCCACAAAGAAATCACAGCAACTACAAAAAAAGACACCTACACCATAAAAATGACAGTTGATCACACGAGAGCACAACAGAATTTCAATATGATAATGAACAAATCGAATGCAACTTCCATAATTTGTAACCTGTTGCATGTTATTCACTAATACTATGTCCGCAATACTGGTTACCAATAACATAGTTAAGGTTTTGTCATAGTGAGAATTTCCTGTATCTGTAGCTTTTCACCTCGTTTAAGCGAAGGGCTCCTTTGTTTGTCCTGATTTCAACATTTGATTGGACTAAAACTCCAAGGGAATCACATATCATACACTTAGTTCAAACATACCGAGTGATTCAATGACTCGATCCGCACACTCTTTGGTGTACATCTTCTCTTTCATAGGGCACCGGATTGAAAAATCAGTCACATAATCCCACCAAACCCACGGTTTTCCACTCTCATTGGCCACCTTAAAAAGGCAAGCTTGCCTTAAATTCTGCAAAACGACATCTTTCCCATCATACCCTCGAGTAAAATCCTGCTCCGGATCCGGAGCACAGTACCTTCCATGGTTAATGCACTGAGACTTGCACTGTTTGCTCAATATAAAGGCCTCTGGACAATACCACGTTATGTATCGCGGCGTAAACTGAGTGTACCCTTTCTTTTCAAGAATCTGAGCTGCACCTTTGAAGCTCTTGACGAAAGCAATCTGACTATCGCATTTGGGCCCACACTCGTCGTTGCTATTGGTCCAGAACTCGTACTCGACCCGGTCATCGGGATGCGGTACAGACTCTCTCCAATCGAGGTTTATGTTGACCATCTCACCGTTTGATAAAGCTTTCTTGATGTTATTCCCTAAGGATATGCTAATGAGTGCTGCAGGGATGCTTATTTTTTGGAGATAATCTGCGCGCGCGTCCTCTTCTTCTGGTGTGTCCATGGTGATCAAAGGCTCAACTCTGTCGTCCGCAACTAGAATGGCGGCTGCTCCTGCATTCTGTGCATTCCATGCTTTCAGGGTGAAGTAACATTCTGCAAAAATAGCAACCTATAAGTAAGAAATATGATTGGCGTTATGATTACAGTGCACATGCATCTAACAAGAACTATTTTCCATTTGGTTCGAGTAAGTTAGTTGCTTATTTTTTGAGGAATATTTTCGACTTTAGTGAACTCTTTTACATATTTTCGCCAACAATTTTTAATTTTTTGATTTGCCTCAATGATAGGAATCAAAAAAGTACAAAAAGATGTGCCAGACAATTTACTTAATTGTTGCTTACCAGGGGTTTTCAATCTTGTTATTTGCCTTTTCAGTTCCTCTTGTCGAGGGAAGAAGTAAAAGAAATTCGACCCAAATATAAGTAGATTCTCCAAAACAAAAAGTTTGACTAAAATATTTCAAAAAATAAGAAAATAAGCAAATATGGAGTAGAGCCAAATGAGCTAGTCACAACTACAACTTGTTAGCTGAGTCGTTGATAAATCTTTTTCTGGGTAAGTAGTTGATATATCTTCGTAGATGGATTTACGTACTCACATGTACGCGCGCCCATGTGTTGAGAGAGAGAGAGAGAGAGAGAGAGCGCGCTCTATATCAACCAACATCAGATTTAAAGAAGGCCCTAAACTCATTTTGTGTTTTATTACTGTCGAGATCGGAAAAACCATCAGTAGCCAGTTCAAACAAAGTGATGAACTAAAGGGAATAACGACATTACAAGTTTTTTTTTTTTTAATCCGAAAAACGCCCAAAGGGCGACGACATTACAAGTTTACGGTACAGATGAGATGAGCATGGGCGTCTAAAGCCCAAAATACAGGGCTTTGATCAAATTACATTTTCTAGAAGGAATATCTGTGATCTTTAATTAATTGCTCATTAACTCTACAAGAAATCTAAGCTGATGGTTTTTTTTATAATCTTTGAAATTGTTACAAAGACTAACGGAGTAAGGATCCGAAAATCCGAGACTAAAATCCAAGATTGGCAAGAAGCTATCAAAGGAACACCCATTGGGCCAAGCTCAGAATCACCTATTGGGCCAAGCTCAGAACCTAAAAGAAAAAGGGGAAATGACGAAACACCTATTGGGCCAAGCTCAGAACCTAAAAGAAAAAGGGGAAATGACGGCTAATTAAGTGTTTTGATAATTAATACCCGCCAAGAACATTTTCAGTATTAACAAATATTCTCAGCATATTCTTGGCAGGTATTAATTATCAAAACACGTCTTGAACCGTCATTTTCCCAAAGAAAAAATTAAAAAAGAAACCCTAAAGCGCCGCCCCCTATCCATTCCGGCCGCAACCATCTAAGCTGATGATTTGAAAGGAGGTTATTAACTGAAGTGCCCTTCACAACTCATCAAGCAAATGATTTCTAGTGTAGTCCTTTACATAGCCAAGACAATTAAACCACCGTAACCCGAACCCAACCCCAATACAATCACCATTCTATCACCATTCTTTCCCTTCTTCTAATGGGCACCAATCTCATGAGTTAATAATGTTGTGTTCAGAGTTCGCCTCGATTTGGTACCACTCTCGTTGCCCGGACTGAAACTCTCATGCAAGACAAAATGGAATCCACCATGGTCCCATCGATCAGAGCCGTACATTTTCAGGATCTCGAGGTGTAAATGATCGATTCAAAAATCAGGTTGATCTTGGTGGACTGGTATTTATTTCCAGAGCAATAGATGGAAATAGACGGTAACAGACGATAAGACTCTGACCTTTCATTCCTCTTTTTTTTTTAAAGACAAATATTTGTTCGTTAAATTGATATTGATGTCCGATCCACTACTTTTTGCATGGATAGCTTTCACCTAAATACACAGGTTGAATCGTTTAACAAGACCATTGATGCTGCATCACATGAGAATCACACGAGAGCATCTTGATTCTAATCCCAAATTGTGAAAGAAAAAAAATACAGCTACAAAATCAAGCTGATTCGGAACACTCTGCATTACCGAGGGAAAAAAACATATACAAAATCTAAATTTTAGAAACGCAACGCAACGCAAAAACTTTACCTCCTCGATCGGCAAGAAGGAAAATAGGGAGGCCACCAGGATTTGATTTGAAAGAATCATCAAAACCCTTACATCCCCTTCGATTGGATTTTGGGTAAATCACAGTCCCAACCATGGTCCCGCCATATTGAGGAACCCCAAAATTCCCAATCGCACATTCGTAGACATCTCTGAGCGACCCCGGTGACGTCACCTTCAGGCTGTTCTTCTCCACCACAAACCTACCCGCACAAGATTCATGTAGAACAAACCAGATGAAAACACAAATTCCCAGCTTCTCCCTCATATTTTTCTTGGGACGAAATTAAATGAGCCGAAGATCGAATGCAACCACCTTTATTTTGATTTTGATTTTGATGGACAACCCAGAATTCAAAAACACAGATTCGATAGAATGCAAAACAAATCTCACATAGTATTACATTGATTTGATTTGATTTGATTCGAACCCAGATGAGATGATAATATCGATCGAGACAATCAAGCTAATGAAATGTCAGAAAACATTTTCCCGAGTGATTTTCGTGGGTACGTTTTGATTTCAGACAAAATGTGAGGGAGAAAAAAGTGAAGAGAAGAATCTGTCATGTCATGTCATGTCATGTGTTCTTAATTTGTTTTTGGTTATGGATCGAGTTGGCAGGTCCGTTGCATGGGGATTACCGTGGAGCTGAATGTATTGTAGACTATCTATCAATCACATGGAGTAGTAACGAACTTGGTGGTTTCGTTGGTGTCCACGTGTGATGGAAGATGCTCTTTTTGTGTTGTCTCATGCAGGTGCAGGTGCAGGCCAGGGTTTGTTTTTCTAGGCGATGGCTTTGGAACTTTTGATGGATTTTAGGATTTTTTTTTTTCGTTTTTGTCCTTATTCAAATTTTTTTGGCGTTTTTTAGTTTTGCGATAAAGTTTTGTGGATTATTGATTCGTCTCGATCAGAGGAATAAAAAAATAGAAAAGTTTACTTTTACCCAAATATTTTAGAAAATAACCACTTTTCAGGAAAAAAAAAAATGCTTACTTTTTTTTTGACCTTTTTTTTTTGTTGTTGCTGAAAAGTGTTTATTTCCTAAAATATTTGGGTAAAAGTAAAAAAAAATTACTTTTTCAATTATTCACAAAAGTTTGGCGTAAAACTAACAAACGAGGAAAAATAATTGAATAAAGACAAAACTCTCTAAAAGTCCTAAAAGGTGAGTGGAAGCGTGGAACATTACTAAGATGTATACTTATATACTAAAAAAAACAAAGCATTCAACCAGCTGAAAAGATCTACTCCCTCCGTCCCTTTATTACGGTCCAATATTTCATTTTGGGCTGTCCCTTAATAAGTGTCCATTTTGTATAGTTAGTGGGTAAAAGTTGTCTATTTTGTGAATTGTCTATTTTGTCCCTAAAAGTATATTCCATTTTGAAAAATTAGTGAGTAAAAGTGTAATGATGATGGGTAAGTAAGGAAAGTGGAGAAAAAAGTTGATTTGAAAGGTATAATGATGATGTCTTTTTAATAAGTTGGAGTTACGAAGCAGGACATTTAAAAAAAGACGGAGGGAGTACTAAAAATAGAATAGCTGTGATTGTGAAGATTATATGTGTGTAATTACTAGATAAAGAAAATTATAAATTTTATAGTAAAAAATAAATAAACCAAATCAAATCAAACCGAGTATTATATCACAATCAATTGGGTCCGCTACATGAATCTTACTTTTTCATTGAGCTCTCTATCCATGGCTTAAGTACGGAATTACCTCCTATAAAACAAAGTATGGCCGGTAACTCACCCTGCACCGATCGGTACTAGTTGGTATTTTTTGGTATGGCTAATTCCAGTCGGTATTTGAATTGGAACGAAACTAGAGGGGTAAGCTATCGATTTTGTGAGAAAACAGTACGCGGCCTGTGCAGAACGATATTGAGATCCTTGATTGGAACACTAATATACGGTCAAGATTAAAGTGTGCAAACTCCACGTGTATTGTATGGGGAGCATGCATCAAACACAAATTGTAACGCCCCCAAATTTTGGGAACGTTAAAAGGACCATTTTATTGAAAATCTAAATAGAGTCTGGCTCATTATTACATCATAATTCTCACAAGAGTACTTTTATTCAACAAAAGGAGGGGAACTAGGATTCCTATCTATTGCTCCGCCTGCTCTTCCATTCTAGCCAGCTTTTCGGCTCCGAAAGCTTCCAAGGTGTAGAGTTCTCCCTGTTCATCTACAAGGTCTGACACATTATACCAGCGTCGCCACCAATATAATATGTCAGGGTCACCAAAGGTAATACCATGAGCTACAAAAGTTCAATAGAATAATCTCATACCTATTAACCCATAACTTATAAACAATGAATCATACAGATAAAGTTATCTGCACAGTGCATACTTATCTAATGAAACAGTTAACAATGACACATCCACATTCATTATTAACTATCGTTGGTGTCCGTGACATCAGAGTTTCTCCTACGCAACATTTCGTAGACCGTGTCATCATCTTCACTTTCATTGGCCAAATCATCATTTCCAAAATCGTTTTTACACACCCAACCTCGATTCCGCCGTTCCGGTCTCCCGAGTATCCTCATAATGGTTCCGCCGCGCCGGGTTCCCATTGGCACACAATTTGCATTGGCTCCTCTCTGCGGATAACCAAGCCATACCTCACCATGGTTCCACTGCTCCGGGTTCCCATGGGAACGCACACAACCTCACAATGGTTCCGCTATTCCGGATTCCCATTGGAACACACACAAACCTCACAATGGTTCCGCTGCTCCGGATTTCCATTGGAACACACACACACACCGTACTCCCATAATGGCTACCCTGTCCGGCCATTATATAGTTTCAAAAATATTTTACCATTTCAAACACATTCTTTCATTAGCCACGCCCTAGGTGTCATGTTTCTAACTTACTCGATTTATGTGTCTCGTTTTCATGCTTAGACTCCGCGGAATGACTTTTCACATAAGTAAACATAAATCATTCATTTTAAATCTTGAAACTAAACTAGCAAGATCATTCAACTCTATACTACTTATTCATGCTCAAATCACAACTCAAAGCATAATGCCACATGTACGGGACGCCTTTGGAGTGGAAAGCCACTTATGCTTTATTACACACCAAGTCAATTAATTCTAATGATCACATATACATGCTCATAACCATCTAAAGATCAAAATACGAATACTTCTATTAGCATGCATTTGAACATACAAGTAAATACCATTTTTCTTTGAGTTTAACGGATAAGAAAAATACTACGTATACTTAGAGATAGAGGTTAAGATTAATCTATGGTTCTTCTTGGCGGTAGGTACGGCTATGGAAAAAGTAAGTACGTCGGACGGAGTAACTTCCTACGGTGAGCTTCTGGTAGCTTCGAAAGAGAAAGGTTTCTCTCGAAACTAGTTCTTGACTAAAACTACTAGACTCTATGGATCGAAAGGGTGGTTTAGGATGAGTTTCTTGAAGAACTTTAGGAAGAACTCAAGAACATCTCAAGAACAAGAAGAACAAAGTAAGAACACAAGACTTTCTTAGAGAGAGAAGTTGAATGCTTGAAGGTGTGAGTTCAAGGCAAGAGTGGGGTGTCTATTTATAGAAAAATTTGGCTCTCTCTCCCCCTTTCATGGCCGGCTCCCCTCTCTCTCTCTCTCTTTTTCTCTCATCTTTTTGCTCCATTGCATTGTCCAATCACTACTTTAAACAAGCCAAAGCCAAGTCAATCCATTTTAGGCCATAACCTAGGTAATTATGGAGATTTGCTAAGGCTTTTAAGACTATTCTAAGTGATTATAACCTAGATTGGTAAGTCTTGCAAGCAAAGAGAAATGATAGCTAGGCCTAAGAGTAGTCTTCCCATGTTTAGTCCATCCTAGGTCTAGTTTGTAGTCAATTTCTAGGATGATTAAAGACTAAGATTGTGTGCTAGAATAAGACTAGAAATGGGTTGTCAACTTGTACTTAGGTTGAGTGTGAAGTTGGTTAAAGCAAAAGTAAAGGAGGTGACTTGTTTGAGTGGCCAAAAACACAAGCACACACTCTCACTCTCTCCCTCTCTCTCTCGGCCTCCCTCTCCCTCTCCCTCTCTCTCAAGTACTACATATACCCATGTATAAGTATACTAGTGTACAAGTAGTCTAGGGAAAAAGTAATGATCATGGTAAGGCTTTCAATGGCAAGAACATTGTCCCATGGGTAGTATTTTTCCTAGAAAGTAAACCTAGGCATATTTAGGCATGCTTAAAAATAGGCTATGATATATATATATATATATATAAGGTTATCTATGTACTTTAAAAAAATCTAGGAAAGTAACTTTGGAAGGTAATTAGGTTTAGGGCTATTAATCTTTTAGGTTTGCATGCATGGCAATGCTAGGTTTGCTTCTTTTGGAAGCAAAATGATGAGATTAGGCCATGACTTATCTAGTCAAGTTTGGGGTATTCATTGGCAAGTCCTAATTCTATTATCCAAGGGATAAAAATTTCCTTAGCAATTATTAACCAATGGTTAAAAAGGTAATGGTGATAAATAAGGTTGAAAAGATTAGTCATGGGAATATAATGATTACCTCTAATTGCCTAATGGTTCAATTAGGATTGGGAGGGTTCATAAGGCTCAAAGATGGTCAAAAAGGTCCATCTAGGGTTAGGAGGTTGTAACTAGGAGAAGTGGTAGTTCGGTTCCTCCAACTAATCGGTTAAAAACTAACTCTACTTGCCATGTAGGATTTCTAGCCGAGAAATATAATTATAAGACTAAATTTACAATTACTAGAAAAATATACTAGTGCTTCTACAAGCACACTTATTTTTAGAAAATGACTAGGTCGTCCGGTGTTTAAAAGATATAATTTTAAAAGTCTTAAATCTAATTATGACGGATTATTAGAAATTAAAAAGGAATTATAAAAGCAAACCCAAGTAATTAAAATAAAATTCAAATTTTTAACGAAATTTTTATTTACCAAAAATCAGGGTCATTACACAAATTTAGATACATGAACCCCAAAAAAACATGTAGGGACCTGCACTCATTAACGGCTCCAAAAACATCCGTGCACAAATCATTTTCCATATAGTATCACACAACGTGTGTCGAATAATTCAACACATTTAGGGGGCGTTCCGCTTTCTTTTTAAACCTTCTTTTTCAAAAAGAATGTAATTTCAAGCTCAAATAGAATGAAAATGGAAAATAATTTTTCAATTTTTTTTGCACCTTTTAAAAGATCTCAATAAAATCTATCAAACAAGATCTATATTGGTAGAAAAATTATTTGCGTAAATACATGATTTTTGAGATTGAAATTACCTTCATCATAGGTTAGCCCATCATGATCTGGTCAGGTGTTATTCTGTCTTTGACGGCTCGTATTATACTCTCAAATCCCACTTTTCATGGCAGTATCCTTTTTAACCTTAAGTCAGGTGCAATTATTATGTGTGATTGTTGTATTAGATTGTCACAAATACAAGCTGTAAGTCTTTTGGTAGATGAGTTTAGAAAACTCCTTAAAGTTTTGCTTCTTTTTTTACATATATAAATTATGCTTCGTAAGTATTTTGACACTTGACATCTGATACAAAGCTATAGTGATCAAAAATTGACAACATTTGGATCATCAAATTGAATCATGATTGACGATCACAATTTGATTGTGAGATGATGTTACTCGGATCATCAAATTGAATTGTTATTGATGATTGCAATTCGATGGTGAGTTGAAAATATTCGGATCATCAAATTAAATCATGAATGGTGGTCTTGTTTTACGCCACATGATTGACCACACACCTTGGGGTAAGAATAGAACTTCTTCACGGTCGCATCAGTTTATGAAGGCAACAAGAAGGCTAAAAGAAGTAGACTAGTATCTTTTGATGATTTCAACAATTGATATTTCACTTTTGGTTAGTGTAAGAAAATGACACACCTGACCTTTACATGGAGCAATCATATATGTACTTCTGTTTTTCTTTACTGGCCACTCTCTGACATAAACATGAGGATGAAATCCTGGCTATATATAAACCTGCTTTTTCATCCGTTCAACACCAAATAACACAAACATTTTTCTCTTTTCACGAGTCAACCCCTCAAATATCAACCGAACTCTCACAAACCCTCCCGCAAAGATTTTTCACTCTTTTCTCCCCCTCGGCTTGACCATCTAATAAATCAGTATCAACCAAATCTATCTCCCCGGCTTAGCGTTAATGCTATCTTCCCCTTGTAGCCTGTTACTGATAACTCCAATGTTAGCTCTTCAGTTTTGTTTCACGTAGCAGCCTTCAGCTTGTGTGCCACTCATCTGAACTGAAGATCCTTTAAAAGAGAAACAAGAAAATCAAAAATCATTAAAATGTTCCAGCTAAAAGTGATTACCGAGAACTTGCATAAATCATGGGAGAAGCAGACACAGCTATTACAAGGTACTTCCTACCGGTGCTTCAGAGAAAATGTGAAGCAAATCGGTAAGACCCATGTCCGTTTGACAGTTTCTCAATCTATTGTTTTCTTATCTGTTAGCAATACATCTAAGCTCAACCCATCAAATTCTGTTGGTTCATAATGTACGAGAAACATGCAGAGTCCTTGATAGATTATTAGCTGCCCCAAAAGGCATGATGCAGTTAAGAGTTACTTTTCTGCAACTGCAGAGAAGGTGACAGAGGGAGAGAGAACATACTTGCTAACTTTCATTATTGAAATTTTGTACCATGTAAGTCGAAACTTACCTGTAACTTTTTACACTGTCGGGCCACACTCTGGGGAGATCGCCAAAATGGGGACAGTCGACATGACAAAAGTAAAAACATGTTAACTGGAACCTTGATATGACCTCGATCCAAAATTATTAGGTCGTTTTCTCAGTATCTCAGCTTCTCTAGATATCTGGATATCTGAAGGCCAAAAACTTTGGTGTATGACTTTAAAAATAAAGCGAGGGAGCAGTGCTAAGACTAATATAAGCAAGATCGAGATCCAATATGCAGGCGACTTCGCCAGATGGTAGATTGTCCTGCCAAAGACAGAAAAACAGAACACCTAAGCTTTTCATGAACGGTGACAAAACAGAAATTATGCAATACACGAACAAATCAGAACACTAACCCGTAATTAGGAAAGACTGGTATAGAATCCAATATCACCACACAGGCATATGTAATAATTATTGATCCCCAAACGGCAGAATGAGTAAGCAGCAACCACCGGTGGATGTCCATTGCCAAGTGCATGTTAACTAAGATGACAACTGCGATTGTCCACAAGCTTCCCATGCTCCATATGTCAATAGAGCTCCCCCCATAGGCAAATATAGGTACATAGAAGAGAACAAGACTTTGCCAGAGTGTGTCGATCATTGTGATCCAGAAGAGGTACATGTTGTAGCTCTCCTGTCTATGGCCCGCTCCATATAGTTTTGGATACTGGAGTAGTGTCTTATCACTCAGGTCCTTGTCCAGAATACCAACAACAATAGTTGGTACTGAGGTATAGATAACAGAATAGAATACACTACTCCAATCCGTTAATGCAGAAGTTGTAGAGAAATCCGTAAACAATATGTACCTGGATTGACAAGGCAAACAAAATTAACTTCAGATGAAAATGATTCATGCAGCATAACAGCACAGATAATTCAATGAAGTGCGAAGGAATGTTGGTGCGGAAAATGAAGGAATTGGATGAGGTCAATCATAGGAAAAAGGTTAGAATCTTCTTTACTGTAGAGTACATTAATGTTAGGATCTTAAAGCGATTTAGTTATGCTACCTTTATATTTGGCATGTTTAATTAGGTACTTGATTTTCTGACCCTATTACATGGTTTCCTAGTTTGGATGATGTCTATTGATAAAAGAAGCAATATCCAGAACACAGCAACCTGCACAACAAGGTTCAAATAATACCTGTCCATAAAGGGCCAAAGAGTTATGCAAGTTTCATCACATAGCTCAGCTCAAGCTTGTATATCACAAGTCAATTCCAGACATGTGTAAGTTCAATTTAGTTTGTGAAAAAGGTTTGATATGGGCACTTTTTTTAACATCAGTAGGTCTGATGTGATTTTACTAGGTCAGTTGAGCCTTACTAAATGTATATCATTTCAAAGTACAACAAAACATTATTAGACAAAGTTCAGTGTAGTCCAACAAGTACACAGAGGAAATTAACTTCCAAAATATTAGACTGCCACAAGCTTTGTTTTTACATTTTTTGATTAGTACCTGCATGCTATGTATTGTCTAAGCTAAGCTTCCAACTAAAACGTTGGATTGGAGTTATTTATGTAAGTCTAAGAGTCACAGTTGCCATTGATTCAGCGGTTTCTAACGTCGATTCACTATATTACAGCTCTGCTTAGTGATGATTGTGCAATATGATTGACTAAGACTCGAAACTCTTAAAATACTTGAGACAACATAGCCGAGCCTCATAGCTCACAAACTTGCTGAACAACAGATGAGCTTGGGCAATTACTGTGTCTAATTATGGGATTGGGTTCAGCCATTCAGACAATCTCAAATCCTTGAGTTAAGCAAGGAAACTGAGCAAATGGCTAGTAACAACCAGTGTAGAACACACTACCTTCCACCCAAGCTCAAACAGTAACACTCAGATACAATCATATTGTAAGCAGCCTTACAGTTAACATACATACTGGACTCATTAGGCATTACCAGGTTCGGTGCTCGTGCTACAACCTAAGTCAGCACCACTTTGAAAATATGGATACAAGTGGTTGGATGATGGCCAACCCAGAGATACTGTACTCGAGAAATTATCAGCTGATCAATATACTCCTACTTGGAGGAGGAACTCTAATTGGTTTTCTATCCTATGGCTAACTTCCTTGTTGCACCTTTTTTGACATCCCTAAACATTTATGAAGTGTGGATGCATGTAGTGACAAAGTCAGTATTTTGAAAGGGTGGCGTTTGCTTTTTGTCAGTTTTCAGACATTTAAACAACTAATCTGTCAACAAAACCTGAATCTCTCTTTAAACTAGAAAACCAACTTTCAGCACGATTTCGCTTATGGAATCACTCATTGTGACAATATTTAGAATTCAAAAGTTAGCTAGCATGAACGTAATTGGAAAGCTTACAAAACTTTTAAAATGAACAAAGCATGAAAGTAATGTACGTAGGGAAAGAAATATGCATATATCGTTATCAGACAGTAGGTATGTCAAAACTGAAAGGAAACAATACATACCAGAAGAGCATCAACACAAAAACGGCATTGCGGTAGAAGTTGTAAAGAACCAGATAACCAACACGCTGATAATTCCAATGTCCATGCACCAAAAGCAATCTTTTCAGAAACCGAAATTGCCCCATAGCAAAATCTGATGCCATCACTGCTTGACGCCCTTCCTGACCACATATCCCAATGCCAACATCCGCCATTTGGATCATTGAAACATCATTAGCCCCTGTAAAAAGTTCCCAAGTCAAAGAAAGCAAAAGGATTTTTCCCCATCTCATTAAGCTTTGCATGCAGGCATGCAAACAGCACACCACAATTATTTTGGAAAGATTGCTTTCCTAAATATAAATATAAACCTTTGCTCAAAAAGCGATGTACAGAAAGTAGTCAGAAATTAATGTCAAGCTTGCTAGATCTAATCAAACATATACTGAAAAGGAGCAACTAGAATAATCAACTCACCATCACCAATTGCCAGAGTCATATCATCAGTACGGCTCTTAATCAGGTCAACAATTCCAGCCTTTTGCAAGGGTGCAACACGACAACAGAGCACCACTCGACAGGATGTAGCAAGGTCGAACAGCTGTTGCAGGTTAACAATATTACCATATAAGTCTTCCAAAATGTAGCTACAGAAACATCCTAAAGTCGAGGCCAATTCGAAGAATCGAACTCAAGCCATAAGAAAAATAAAAGATGGGACAGAAAGCACCAAAACATTGCAAACCAAAGGTTTAATAAGAAAAGGACAAGATTCATGCCTCAGATTCCAGATCTTTCTCCAAGATGTACACCAGACTATTTCCATCAATGATGAGTGCTAGTGGCATACTCAAAGTACCTTCTTCCTTTCCAGCAGGCATCTTTGGCACAGTTGATGGCTTTGTGTCATCAGGAATCTCAACATAATCAATTTCGGCATTTTTTTTCCATTTTAAATTCAAATCGCTGCAGTTTGAAGATTTAACACCGTACTTGGCCATAGCATCAGATAATAGGGTTCTGCAATCCTCCTCAGAAGTGCCATTTATGATAATCTGCTGCATATCTGAGGTCAGGAGTTTGCAAGAAAGACCAATTGAAATTGCGGTCTCTTGCTTATCTCCTGTTAGAACCCAGACCTTGATTCCTGCTTGCCGGAGGGACTCAATGGCTTCTGGTACACCCTCTTGTAGCTTGTCCTCAATCCCAGTAGCCCCGAGTAGATTTAAGTCACATTCAATTAGAGCTGCCGTTTGACGTAGTTTTATGGGTCGGTCAGTCAATGAAGTGCTTGCATCTTCATACATGCATTGCCACTCCTGGAGTTCTGCATTCGTAAGATCCCTAGCAGCAACTACAAGTGTGCGTAGACCTTCAGATGAATATTCATTCAGATGAGACTGTGTTGCATGCCTTATGTGATCATTCCCTCCGACGTCCTTTTTTAAAATGCTCAATATCGAAGTATCAGCACCTTTCACTAACACCTTTACAGCATTGTTAGGAAATCTAATAACCACCGACATTCTTTTGCGCACACTGTCGAACTCATGCAAACCCAAAACGTCCAACCTTCATTGCACATAGAAATAAAAAATAAAATTAATTTGAGTAAAAAAGGAGGAGAATCCTCAACCATAAAAAGAAACGGATATAGAGAGCTTTCTACCTTAGTTTCTCACCATTGACATCAATGACAATATGACCCGATGTTCGCTCAAAAAGGGTATATCCATAAGCAGAGGCAGCAGACACTAGCGCTTGCTCATCCGGAGATTCACCCTGATAATCAATAGCTTCAACATCTTCATCAGATTCACTCTCTGTACAGCTTGAAGATTGACTTTGAATAAGAATTGGGATCACAGTGTTACACGCAGCCAATGTAAGAAAAAACTCATGTGCAGCACTCCTCTCATCCCCATCTAAGTCTTTATGCAACAAAGCCAAGAGTTCAGAATCAACGCCAATTTCCGATTTGAGCTTCCATCTCCTCCTTCCAACAGTGGCTGCTGTTCGTTCTACTGCAAAAGTTCACAAATTAAAATTCTTCCAAAGATGTTTCTGAAGATTGTAATGTCTTGAACAAAACATTCACCGGGATGTTCCAAAATATCATAAATGCCCAACAGGACCAACTATTTACTACTTATGTTATCCCTACTTGGTCCCTACTTGTGTGAAATAATTCAGTTCTACCTTTACTGATCAAAAAACAAATCCAGTTCTACCATCAACTCATATTGTTAGTCGCACAAAGACAAGAAGATAAGTGCTAGCGGAAGGAATCGAAGGATGATCCAAGACCACAAACTAAAAAGAATCATCAAGTTCCTTCGCTAAATGAAACCATAGAACTTCAACACAACCATACCCATAAGAAGAAACTGAATGATGTTACTTTGATCATATGGCCTAAAGTTTTGCTGTATCAAAAACTTCTGTCTCAAAAATGGAATGAGCATATGCCTAAGGTTATACACCTCTGTCACTCTTTAAAATCTGGCCCGTTGAACCGGCCTGTTTGACAAAACTAAAGAGTAAGATCATTCTTGAAAAACAGTCTGTATTCTTGGTGTATAGTGAACTTTTTTCCAGCTCTTCGTTAAGATATTTGGGATTAATCTTTGTCCCGACAAGAAGAATAAAAAAGTATAACAATATGGACCGAAGTTGAAAAAAGCTCAGGATCGACTGTGTTCATCTTTAGTGTACTTTTTAGCTTTCTCGTCAGAGCGAATAATTACTAACAAAAAATTGAAGTGAATTTAACAAAAATTCAGAAAAGACATAAGAAGACACTTGGCTTAATTTAAGCCAAACTCAACCTAAGTACAGAAAAAAATGTACCGACTGTCATGGTCATACATTTAAGTACTGAATTCTTTAAATTTGAAAATCTCTGATTAAACCTTATTGCTTATAGTGAAAAACATAAAATACCCGTCCCTGACTATGCCCAGCATCCAGTAATAAGTCAAGAATAAATAACTCAATAATTATGGCTATATAATTGATATGCGATTACGCGTTATCAACCACACATTGTTAACCATCCAATGCATTCAATAGCAGAAAAACAAGCTCTCAAACGTGTTAATTGCTCTCAATAATATATTGAATATCTCACAAGTGCCGTAGTACATTCAACAGCCCAAAACAAACAAGCACCGGAGAGTTTGTTATCCAAGAGGTCTCTTAATCTTAGCTTTGCAAACTGCATCATGAGAGGTTGCTGAAGTTAACTCTGTCTCACATCCTCATCCCTGTATTGCATATTTTATAACTGTCAAAAGGATTACTTAATTCTACATCTCAGTCGACACCTCAACAGCGAAGGTGGAAAATAACAGGCAGGTGTTGTGGGAAGGAAGCAAACATCCCTAATCAAATTTCAGACTACCAGAAGTGCCACCACTTATTCAAAACCCATAATTTGATCCTATTCACATAACTCTGCCATAAACAAGTAAACAGTTCTATGGCTCCCAAACTCAAAAAAAAAAAAAGAAAAAGGACTTTTCTTAGATCCTTCATCTTCAAAGTTCAAACAATTCCATATTCACTAACTAGAGTAAGAAAAGCACAATACAACAAATTATACTTGACTAAACTCGAACATATCTGATTTGTTGAGACAAAAAAATCCTCCAATGATTGCTTGCCAACTGCCTCATGGCAATTGACATCTCTCCTCAACTCTTGTGTTGCACCCAAATAGACCATGTAACATTAAATGGACACTAATCCCACTACCACTTTTCCAGGGAATTCTCCCAAGGGACCCAAGATGAGGTCATAATCTTCTAATAAATATCCCCTCCAAAGTGATACCTAACACTTTCACATCAAAGCGTAATATCTGTATTAGTCGAGAGCAGGGCCCTGTGCTTGCCAACTCCATCTATTGGGAAGTATTGGTTTCGCGGACAAATGTTTCATTTTGTAAAATAGTATTCACTAGAGGTGGAGTCAGGAACAGAGGTGTTTTTTCCATTAAAAGGTAAACATTATGTAAATAGGCTGCTACTCCACATACCCGCTAGAAAGCATTGCCCCCAGCACCACACAACCATATGCAGGCGAACCCGCCACACCTACTTCAGGGCAGAAGCTTAGGTCCCACTGCGTGCTCTGAGAGCTAAAGAGGAGGTTTACCTCCCCCAAGCGGCTACGGAGACTTGAACCCAGGCATCAAGCAAGGAAATCCGAGTACTTACCCATTGAACCACAAAGTCGTATCGTTCCATTAGTTGAGTTCACCTAACCATTAGAAACCATTTTGTACCACAGCTCGCATAAATTATTGTTAGGCTTCTCTGCCAAATGCCAGTCTTTGTGAAAACATTGAACTCTTACCTAGAGAATTGTCTATTAAGTTGAAAAGTGGTAGAGCTCATCCATACATTTTTTACACTTGAGTACATCCCTTTGATACTTATCAGTAAATTGCTTGGCCATCAAAGGTTCTGAAAAATATAAACCTCCTAAGAATTCCCTCAACCCCTAAAATAGTGTGGGTACATGGTACCAAGTATCAAGGTCTTAAGGAAACTAGGCGACTTCAGGAGGCAAAGGTTAGCCCAGCCGAAGGAGGCCCCTAGGGCACGGTTGAAGGATAACCCGCTTCTGAAGTCGAAGGCCAACACTTGGGCTGAAGGCAGGGCCCAAGTCGCTCGGGACCGAAGGAGGACTATGGAATGGAGGCTTGAGCTTCAAGGGATTGTCTCAAGCTCCCTTCAGGAGTTTGGAATTCAGACCAGTCTTATGACCCTCGGGCCTACGGCCTAGACCTCACATGACTATTACCTACCTCTGCAAGCTTACGACCTGACCTCTGACCTCTGGCCACACAGGCCTGCCACCTTCAGACAACCAGCCATTGAGGACACCCTCCAGTGTCCTCAGTCCGGCTAGACTTCATGGCTTCTCTCTTCTATATAAAGGACCCTTGCCTTCATCTAACAGATTACACACCCATTGCTCTCTCTCTCTCTCTCTCTCAAGGTTGCCTTGGGCTTTCTCCTCCTCCACCTTCGGCACCATGGGCCTTCAATACATCGTTGGTACCCCAGACTATCCTCAGGTACTCAATCTATCACACAAATAGTCACCAAGATTTGCCCTATAGTTGTGAACCTTATGACCAATAAAATAATCACCAACAAAGTTTAAACGAAATTACTCTTCATTGTTGAAAAGTAAATTCAAGGCAATCTAACCTCAAAATCACATGATTCTTCATGCCCACAATAAACATGAATGGCAATTCAAAATTTGAAAAGAGTTCTCAAAAGCACATAACTTTGAAATGTCATTGACAAGATACTAATTATTGATGGTAGGCAAAGAAGGATACTACGGCGAATTGGTGACAATACGAGGAAAGAAAATAAAGAAAAAAAAAACCAACTTTTGACAAGAATTGAGAAGAACAAATAAGAATTTTATAAAAGATTATGGGAAATGATTTTGCCACCCCTTTTTTGTTAACGCCACTCCCCTGAAAAATACACTTGCAGGGGAGTGGCGTTAACAAAAAAGGAAGTGGCAAAATCAGCAGCCAAGATTATATATAATTTAGAATCAAGCCCGAACACCCTGAGATGTCAAAAAGAGCCATGGATAACGAGATTGAGTGCACGCAGATCAGCCAAAGCTTACGTTATCAAGGATTTGGAAAAATCAAAGATATTTAAAACTACTAGTGTATAAATCTACCTTACCATGAGGGATAATTAACCTTTTTGGTCCCCAAAATATTGACTGCGTCTCATTTTTGTCCCCAATGAAAACATTGGAGACATTTGGTCCCCAACGTTTCAATTTTGGACCAATCAAGTCCCAAGTCTAATGTCGTGAGCCCCATCCGTCAAAATGAGGGGCATCTTCATCATTTCACTCTCCCCAACTTTGTGTCAAATAAAAACGGGAAAAAGAGGGGATGGGGCAGCCATGGTCGCCATGGTCACCATGGTCCCTCTCCTCCCCGGACTTCCACCTGTTTTTCCTCATCCCCGTTTTCGACCCCAAAATCTACTCGGTAACGATGACAATGTATAAGGAGCAGATTGACATCTCGTCAACAACGACGCATTCCTAGGCAATGGTGAACAACAAGTGAATCTCCCAACTGATAATCCTCCCATTCTCAGTTCATCTTCATCTTCTTCCTCGTTGTTGCCGTCTTCTTCATACTAGTTGTTCCGATTCAATTCTATTTTAGGCGAACCGACCTTACTCTTTCGCAAACTTCTACAATACCCAAATGGGGAAAACCACTGGCATTTGCCCCAACCAGGTCTAACCGATCTGGGTCGGAGTTTTTTTGCGAAACGGATGCAAAACAAAGCATTTCTATTTACCCATTAACAAGAACAGGGGAATCTGGCAGGAGATTTGGCCCAGCCGGAGTGGGTTTTGGATGATCGGACTTGGCCTATACAAGTGACTTTTGTGGAGGAGGGTTCTGATTAGGTGTCAGTGGATGAGTTCTTTCTGCGGATGACACAATGGGCTTGAATGGGATCTTCCTCTGCTTCTGGTACGGTGTTGGTCTAAGAAGCACAGATACGGATACGGGATACGGATACGATACGGATAAGCGGATACGTGATTTTTTCAAAAAGAAGGATACGATATGTTGGGGGATACGTTGAATATAAAAGTAAATAAAAAATATATTATATCTAATTTTTAATTCCTAAAATTTCATTAATGATTAAAGTTTTTCATTACACAAGTTTATCATTTCACATGCCGGGAGAGATATATTCACGTATAGTTATATATATAATTGTGTCTATATAGTTATATATATATATTTATATTTACATACACACAACGAGAGAGAGAGACTTACAAGGTTGTCGAGAGAGGATATTGTCGGTGTGTTTCTGGTGTCGATTGGTGGGGGAAAAAGAAAAATATAGTCCTACTTGCAATTTTAACCCATATATTTTAAGTAATAACATATTTACCCTCGCGCGTATCCGAAACATATCCGAGCATATCCAACACGTATCCGCGCGTATCCAAAACATATCGGATACGTATCCGGAGTGTATCCGAGAGTATCCGCGCATATCTGAAACGTATCGGGATACCCAAAAATAATTCTAAAAGCAGGATACTTTAAAAAGCGTATCGGATACGTATCCGGAGAGTATCCGAGAGTATCGGTATCCGATACGTGATACGGAGGCCAAAATAGAGTATCCGTGCTTCATAGGTGTTGGTTCATAGAAATTTGAGCATTAGTGGAGGTGGAGGTTTCTCTGTGCTGCTTGGACTCGACGTGGGTTTTACAATAATCATCTTTCTCCCCTTCTCTCTCTGTATGTATGTATGTAGACGTATATATACTCTCTTTTCTTTCTTTTTTTTTGGGGGGGGGGGAAGCCGGCCAGCGGCCATGGCTGCCGCTTTCCTTCTTTCTTTCTTTTTCCCCCGTTTTCTTTGACAAAAATTTGGAGCGGGTGAAATGACAGAATGCCCCTCATTTTGACGGATGAGGCTCATGGTGTTAGACTTGGGGACTTAATTGGTTCAAAATTGTAACGTTGGGGACCAAATGTTTTCAATGTTTACATTGGGGACGAAAATGAGACAAAATCAATACTTGGAGACTAAAAAGGTTAATAAGCCATACGATTAGCCAGGAGAACATATTACGATTTTGACCAAAATGAGAGATTGACTTCTGGAAAAAAAATTACTCCCAAGTCTAAAAAAACCTCCAGTATTGAAGTTGTACATTTGAAAGTTCAAAAACACCTCCGAAAATTACGACTATAATCCAACTTCCACTGAGATGTTCCACTGTTTCACTATCCGCCAGTCTATGAGCAACAAAGTCAAGTTTTAACTAGAGAACGTTGCTATATGTATATTCAGAACTAACTGTTACCTGATCTTGCATTAACAAAAGCACTTAATAAAGGATCTAACGATGCTTCAGCTTATTTTTAGTTCTTAGATCCTTATGCTAGGTTATCAGGTCCATAGTTCAGAGAGTCAAGATCGTTGAGAAAATAAGCATACCAATACCAATCAAATGTATACGCATCCTAATATACAAATTAACAATGTGAGGTAAAAGAATTTTTTTTTGAAAAAAAACATAAATGCTTTGAAAAGAAAAGCCAATGACCATAATATGAGACTGATAGGCAAGCACAAACCATAATATCATCTACTTTAAAGACCAAACTCCAAGAAATGATTCACAGCATTGGAACCTCTAGCATAAAGTAACTATACCAGTGGCCAAATCGCATATTAACAGTGGATGAAGACATTATTTATATTAGCATGTATTACATTGCATGCCCAATGCTTGATTGACTAGAACAATTACGCAATTAGTTTTGCAAACCCAAAAAGATCAGCTAAATAAAGTAAGTTCACTGCCATACCTTCGATGTTTGTATCCTCCATTGAATCAGTTGTAAACATTGAGCTACCATAGCTTTTCCCATACACACTCGCTCTTCGGAATTCCATCTTGTTCTCAGTAAGGGTGCCTGTCTTGTCTGAAAACACATAGCGTATCTGCCCCAAATCCTCATTTATATTCAAGGATCTGCACTGAAAACGCGAGTTGCTGTTCCTGCAATACATGTGCTTGTCTCCAATCATGAAGTATGATTGTCCCAACCGAACCAACTCCATTGTAATATAGAGCGATATTGGTATCATTATCTGAAACACTATAACCGAGCTCAAAAAGGAGAAAAAAGTCTCCATAGGAATCCCATAATATCTGTAAGGCCTTCCAAATTTTCCTTCACCAAAAAAGGTTTTCCTGTAATAAGGCAACGTATCAAGCTGGTCCTTGTGGCGCTGAAGCCATAGACCCATTCCTAGGGCAACTACCAGGCACATTATGAAAAGAAAGACAGACAACCATAGGGTTTCCCTATTCATGTAACTTTCGAGTCTGCTTCTTTTGGAAGGGGACATTGTGCTGTTCATCATTGCCTTTGTTTCCTGACCTGCATACACCACTACACCAACTATCCACTCTGTATTCTTCAGCTGACAACCTCGCAAGATGATGTTGGATTGGCCGAGAGGAAATTTATGCCCTTCAAACTCCATGTTGGCTGTGAACTCGTATATATTTCTGTTAGGCTGCTCACATCTAATAACCCCTGAAATTGTACCTCCTTCACAAACCATTGAAATTGTTTCTTGCCTGGCGTACCTAGTCTTCAAGTTTGACTCACCATCTAAGTTCATGGTCTGGATATAAGCTATTCCATTGGGATCACTGGTCGCCAAAAGAACCACGTCACAAGGAATCGTTTCATCAGCACAAATCTTCACTACCTCACCAACCCGGATCTTTTCCCATTTTTTCAATTGGAACTTTTCAAATTGAAGGACAAGAGCTTCCCGGTTGTTCTCATTCTTATCTGATCTGTGTCTTCGCCAATCCTCATAACCATCTTTGATAGCTGTCACACAAAGCACGAAAAGAAGTGGGAAAAGAGACACTGTTCTGCCAAATACAGCAAGAGGGGGGAGCTGGTTGAGAGCAGCAATAGCTAAGAAATATAAGTAAGCAACCCTATGGAACTGAATGAAGAGGTTCTTTGGCAAGAAATTAAAGATTGTATACTTGCTAGTTCGGATCTCATTCCCAGTGAACTCGTACTTATCATTAGTCTTCCTTGGATCGTTTATGTAAATCAACCTCGGATTCTCATCATGAGACAGATTATTGTCAAACTGCATGCTTTTGTGACGAATTCTCTGAGATTTATTCGATTTATCCTGGACCCTAAAGGAAGCCCTAGAACTATTGAATGACATCGAATTTTGCTGAAGCTCCATTGAACCACCCCACGATACCAGGCGCTTCCTCTGCCGCGGGGGGCATTCCAATGGAAACTGCTGAAAAGCACGAGACTCTGCTGAATAGACCCTGGATGTCGAAGGAGGGAAAGAATCAAGGCTTATGTCAACGAAACTCGTATCATCAACAGAGATCAGATCGTTCTTTGGATCGAACAAGTCATTTTGCGAATCCTCGAAATTTGAAGAAGAGAATGATGCACTGGGACAGAGACAACCCAGCGAGCTTATCCTCGACGGTGGATTGGGAGGTGGCACAGAAAAAGTATCAGATGATGACAGCAGCGGCTCGCCGGAAGTCATAAATAACTCTCCAAGGGACACACATTGGAGAAAAGCATGACTAATTCCCACCACAGCTCCTGGTTCTATAAGTTACAGTCAACAAAATTCAACCCCATTTTACACTCACAACACTACAAGCTTGAGCATCTCTCTTCCAGAAATGGCATCCCATCCGATCCATCTCCATTCTCTCCCCATCCAAAACCACCATCTCAACAAAAGAGAAAATCAACTTCGCTGCATCGCAACGGACCAATTACAGATTTTTCAAAACCCACTCTCTGATTGAAATTCACTTCCCAACTGACTAGTAAATTGAAAAATTCTCTCCAACCACTCTGGCTAGGGCTCCCCAGAGGATGAAAAAAATGAGTCTTTTGCACCCAAAAAACGGATAAAAATAACTGACTCAACCTGGCAACAACAGTGTACGGATCCGCAAGTAAAGCCAAGACTGAAATAGACACAAAAACAAAAAACACCACCAGAAATATCAGAAAACCCTTGTAAACGAGCTAAAGTCACAGAGATCAAATCAGATTGTACGCCAAATTGCAAACAGATTTAAAATACACAAAATCACACAAGGTGATATACAATGCAGGTTACTGAAGGGGTGTTTCCGCTAAACTAAATGAACTAAATCCATGCTTTTACGAAAGATAAATTTTTAGGCAGGTCATTCCGTCACATACATTAACTAAAATTTATCATTTAGCAGAAACAAAAAACAAAAATTGAAAAAAGAGCCAATACCATTTCATCTCAAACGCCCGAAGGCATAATAGATTTGATCGTGAGTGAACCAAAACTATCAAAATCTGAACGCAAGCATATGCACAAACTAGATGCTCAATGGCACATATTGCAAAAGCAGACTAACTTAGTAATTATTATCATTAGCTTATAGTCTAATAATATAACGAAAACGCAACAAAAAATAGAAAAAGGAAAATGACCTCTCTCTATAATGAGCGCGAAACAAGAAGCCAAGACCAATTGCGGGGTTCTTATCGTCTCGGAAAACGCAGCGAATAGGAACAGATGGTCCTTCAATGCACTGAAACCGAAATGCAGCAGTGCCTAAGCAATGGGCGCATCAGATCTGGAAGATTCGACAGGGGATCAGCTTTTTCGCTTGATTCACACAGCAGCTTGACAACAACAGAGATCCAGGATTTCGATTCCCTCTACGTAAAATCATCAACATTTACATGTAACAAGTGTGGATTTATTTTTATTTTTTTTGAAATGTTTGATGGGATTGAAACAGGTGAGATCGGTGCAGAGGTGGAGGGCACGAAGTGCGAGGAGAGAGAGGGGGAGGAGGAGAGAGAGTGAGAGAGAGTGAGAGCAACTAGTGGAGGAGCACGATTATTGGGTTTTTCCTTGATTTGGCGACTCCTCTCTCTCTCTCCTCTTTCCCTCTCTCACCGAGTGCCCCTAAATAGACTCCTCTCTCTCTCTCCTCTTTCCCTCTCTCACCGAGTGCCCGTAAGGGCCCGTTTGGAAGCGGGTAAAGAATTAGGGGTATTAGTTAATAAGGGGATAAGATAGTATGGGGTATTAGTTAATAAGGGAGGGCCCACATTGATGTGATGTTTATAGAGGGGAATTAAATAGTAGGTTGTTTGGATGAGGTATTAGAAAAGGGGATTAAATAGTACTTTGTTTGGATAGGGGATAAGGAGCGGGTATAAGGAAGGGGATGATGTAAAAAGCTGTCTAATGACTATTTTGCCCTTTTGCAGTATTAAATTGATTATTCATTAAATTAAATATATAATTATAAAATTCAACATATTTTTTATTTTCCAGACATGATTAATCAAGAATTATTTTACTAATACAATAATAATATAAAATAAATAAAGTATTAAAATTTCGTTTTTTAAGTGCTTTATTATATTTATGTTTATTTTTCAAAATTTTGAAATTTTAAAATGTGAAATTACGTACCTATTATTTGGATAAAAAAAATTAAGAATATCTTTGTTGAAAATGTTTAATACAAATACAAATACTTAATCATGTTTAAAGTAGGGGTATAAGGAAGGGTGGATGATATAAAAAGCTATCAAATGACCATTTTGCCCTTGTGCAGTCCATAAATTAATTATATATTACGTTTTATATGTAATTGTAAATTTAATTATTCTTTCACAATTTAAACAGTAATATTTATTTCTACTAACAAATTAACGAATTTAGTATTATTATTAATCAACGATAGCCCTCGAGTCAAAATTTAATTATGATCATTTAGGATAAAATGATCAGAAAGCTAAAATCTTTCCACCGATTCAAACGGATTGAAATTTGGAATACTTAGTTTTTTAACCATATTTTTTAATATATAAACTGTCTAAAGAGGTTGAAAAATTAATTGTTCCAAATTTCAATCCGTTTGAATCGGTGGAAAGATTTTTAGTTTTCTGATCATTTTATCCTAAATGATCATAATTAAATTTCGACTATATGACTCTCGTTGATTAGCCCTAAGAGATATTTGATTCTACGACTTTCTTAGGACTAATCAACGAGAGCCCTCGAGTCAAAATTTAATTATGACCATTTAGGATAAAATGATCAGAAAACTAAAATCTTTCCAACGGTTCAAACGGATTGAATTTGGAATACTTAATTTTTTAACCATATTTTTTAAAAATTTGGAACACTTCATCTTCCCTCTCTCCGATTTTCTGTTCTTATTCTTTTTTTTGTTTTCCTGCTAAATTGAAAAATCCTAGCAAACAGGGAGTTGGGAAGGGGGATAAGGAGGAGTGAAATTGTCCAATTTCAAGGGGATTGAGGGGTATAACTTAATAACACCTCAAACCCCATCCATAACTAATACCCCCGCAAGACCCCTTGGCCGGTATTGCAAAAAGGGGCGGCTAAATAATACCGGCAGCCATTTGGCTTCCCAAACAAGGGCATAGCCCTGGGCCCACGTCCTTATAAGGGGG
Organism: Rhododendron griersonianum; assembly: GCA_018127125.1. Lineage (NCBI taxonomy): Eukaryota > Viridiplantae > Streptophyta > Magnoliopsida > Ericales > Ericaceae > Rhododendron > Rhododendron griersonianum. The sequence goes on along the minus strand of CM030791.1, from coordinate 23,965,840 downwards.
CATGACTAATGCCCTTTGCTTATACCCCATCCAAACGATGCCTAAATATTACTCCTATATACTACTCCCACCGTTTGGGATTTGTTGGAGTAAAGTAAATGGCAATCGATATTCACACTTTTTTTTAAGTGTCCTGCTTCGTAATTCCAACTTATTAAAAAGACATCATTATTATACATTTCACATCAACTTTTTCCTCCACTTTCCCTACCTACCCATCATCATTACACTTTTACTCACTAACTTTTCAAAATGGAATCTACTTTTAGGGGCAAAATGGAAAATTCACCAACTTTTACCTACTAACTTCACAAAATGGACACTTATTAAGGAACAGCCCAAAATAGAATACCGGACTCTAAAAAAGGGACGGAGGAAGTAGTATATTTGTTTTTGTTTTTTATTGTTGAATCACTTGAAAGTGTTTTTTTTTTTTTTAAAGAAAATGAATAACCAAAAACAAAATGAGTTTGAATATCAATTTTCTGAGTAAATTTTTAGTAGTAATATGCAAGAAATCCTTGGCCCACGCAAAGCTTATGTTACGAGTTATACGAAAAGTTCTTTTTTGTAAAATAAAGATGTTCGGTCAGTTTATAGGCACTTTAATTAATTTCAAAAACTTGAAATTGATGACCTAACAATCTCTTTAGGCCTTGTTATGCTAAGATTTTTATTTTGTTAAGAACTTATTTTTCACTTTACGAGACATGTCATTCTCTCACAATACATCATCTTTAATTCAATAAATTAATATTTACTATATTAGTTAGTGGAACACATCCTTAATATCCTCAAGGTTTGAAATGTTTGACCTCCGTTAAATTCGAAAATACAACAACTTAGCCTCTGTTCCGCTAATGTGCTTATTTTTTAAGTACTTATTTTCTACTTTACGAGACAGGTCATTCTCTCACAATATATCACATTTAATTTAAAAAACAAATACTTACTTATTTTAATTAATAAAACATAAAAATAAACACTTGTTATACTTGCTTTTTCGTTGTCACTTGACGAAACCCTTCGGCTAAGTTATACTCCGTAGTATATAGGAAGAGTGTCGTGGAATTAAAATTCCCTTTAACCAATTAAAAAGAAAGTTGTGACTTGTGAGTCACACTGCACCTCAAAAGTTTCGATCAATTCTTAATCGTCATTTTATTTTCATTTTCTGTCCTATTCCGCTGGTTGTAAAATTGAAAACATATTATAGGTTAATCATACCACAAGATTTTCTTTTTATGAGATCCTCACAATCAAAATTTTACGGGTTGAGGGAGCGTGTTGTGCACCTATGAGACCCATTCCAGATTCCAAAATTTGATCGGAGCCGTTCATTTTATTTGTCTCTCGAGTACGCAGTGCAAATAGAAGTTCATATTCATCGGACATCGGTAACTACGTTTTCAGAATGCATTTTTCTTCGAAAATAAACACTTAAAAGAAACAGAAGTAGGTGAATTTTTTTTACAAAACTGTAAGTTAAATGCTCATCGATCTAACAGTTATCGATGTCTAATCAACTTGATTTTTTACGTGAAATACATATACGACAAGATGAACAAAATGAATGGTTCAGATTTAATTAATGAGATCCGGGGTGAGCTCCATAGTAGGCGCACAACACACCCTCAACCTTTTTACACATTGTCCTCATTAATTCAAAACAATCATATCAATAATACAAAAAGTAAGATTTCAAAAGGATATTATCAAAACTGACCATAACCTGATATTTAAAGTATTATATATATATATATATATAAAAGAAATCAGTTATGCATTATAGATTTTGTTATCTAAAACCAACAAAATTTGATCCTAATAAATCTTTGAGATCATATATTATGGAGTAAATAATGAACTTAGAAAATTTTAAATTTTTAAAATAAAAAATTTATTGTATTGCAAAAATCAAAACTACCAGTACGATGTAATTTTTAGTTATTATAAATTTTCTTGACAAAAAAAAAAGTTATTAAATTTACAAAGAAACATTTCATAAAATGATAAATGTTATAAGAGCATCCATAGTGGACTAATCAAAATCAAAATGTTGCTAAGATTAGCAATGTTTACTCAAAAAAGTGCTCACATTGGAATAACCAAACTTTGCAACCTCTTAACAACTAATCAAGTTTTGGCCCTTGGATAACCAAAGCAATCTTTTGTCAATAATCAAATTTAGTGAACCCGCATCTTTTCAATCAAATACACTCATCATTATACAAAAACTTTATCTATTCTCCATTTTCACTCTCTCTCAACCATATTGTCAAAAAGTAGTTTTTTAAATAAAAATTACACAAAACTGTTTTTTCAAAAAAAAAAAAAGTTTTCAAAAACTTTTTTTTTCAGAAAATGATTTCGAAAATTTGTTTTGGGAAAATTACTTTGTATTTCTAGTAAACAATTTTTATTTGTTCGAAAACTATTAAAATAAAAGTTTTCTATATTAATAGTTTTTAGTTTTTTGTAGTTTGAAAAGTAATGTGGCAAATTTGGTTATCCAATTTTGATTATATCATTGTGGATCTCTACATTGATAACCTTAACAATCCCCTAAATGAATAATCAAAAGGTGATGTGACAGCTTTTGATTATTCAATTTTGATTAGTCTATTGTGGATGCTCTAAGATGATAAATGTAATGATTCGCTCCCGCCCTATACATTATTATCAGCTTTGATCGCCAAACCCCATCAGACTTTCCAGTGAAGTCACCCATCTATAGATTATTCCAAGGCGAGCACACTTAACTGTCAAGTTTCAATGGATTTTGACGTTCTCGCGGCTTTAAAATGCCTTGTACAAGGTAGGATAACGATTTATTATTTATAGCACACAACTTACACTTCATCAAGCAATGTGGGACCACCCCCGATTGACCCCTCTGGTCACCGATTAGACAGCCCCTGCACGGATCCCAACCATCCTCAGGCCGGTAGACCACTACCTCGAACTCCGAGGGTCAGAGCGTCACAATCTCCCCCACTTAGGAACACACATCCTCATGTGGGATTGAGATTATGTCCCACATTTTCGATTGGTGCAGGCTCTGATACCATATGTAACGACCTGCTCCCGCCCTATAAAATATTGTCCGCTTTGAATGCCAAACCCCATCTATGAAGTTCCAATGGGTTTTGACGCCCTCACGACTTTAAAAGGCCCTGTACAAGGTAGGATGACGATCTATTACTTATAGCACGCGAGTTACACTTCACTAAGGGATGTGGGACCACCCCCAGCTGACCCCTCTGGTCATCGATCAGACAGCCCCCGCACGAGTCCCAACCACCCTCAGACTGCTCGACCACTACCTGGAACTCCCAGGGGCGGGGCGTCACAATAAATCTTAGCAAGAGGAGAAATTTAGAAGATTTATCAAATGGATAATCAAGACTTAATTAAAATATAGAAGGCTATTTGATTGGATATTTACAAAAATGGTAAAGTAATAAGATCATCAAATGGATAAAAGAATTACTTAAAATAGGAACGTTTTCTATTTGATTGGATTAGAGGTGTCAAACGTGCGTGCCGTGCCGTGCCATTCAACTTCCGTGCCAACCGTGTTACGTGCCGTGTCGTGCCGTGCCCATTTACTTAAATCGTGTCGTGCCATGCCGTGCCATTTTCAATCGTGTCGTACCGTGCCGTGCCCATTTACTTAAATCGTGTCGTGTCGTGCCGTGTCATTTTTCAATCGTGTCGGGCCGGGCCGGGCCCATTTACTTAAATCGTGTCGTGTCGGGCCGTGCCTTTTTTAAATCGTGTCGTGTCGGGCCGTGCCCGATTAATTAATCGTGCCCCGTCGTGCCGTGCCTTTTTTTGTCGGGTCGGATCGTTCCGTGCCTTTTTGTCGGGTCGGGTCGGGCTTGTCGGGTTGTGTCGTGCTGTGCTTTTTTTGTCGTGCCGTGCCGGTCCTTATTCGTGTGTCGTGCCGTGAGTTTTACGTCCGACGGAAACAAATGGAAGACTCAAACAAGCAGCTGCCACTTTTTCCTTCACTTAACATAACTTAACAAATAAAAGACAAATCTGCAAGACTGCAAACTACAAATGGAAGACTCAAACAAGCAGCTGCCACTTTTTGTAATCTGCAAGACTACAAAAAGGTTACCAAGACTGCAAAAGGTTTTACGTCCGGAGGTTGTGCTGACTGCGTCCTCTCCCTCCCTCCCTCCTTTGCCGTGTGATGCTAAACAGAAAAGAAAATGGGAGAAGGGATATAAGACTATAAGAGTGGCATAGATTAATATGAGAGTGACATAGAAAAGAAAAGAAAAGAGTGGTTGCGTCCTCTCTCTCCCTCCCTCCTTTCCCTCCCTCCTTTGCCGGGAAAGCCTAGATTTGTTGTATCTCGCCGCAAGGACATCATATACACAAATTCATGCTGGTGAATACATAAAAGATTGCTTCAATTAAGGAGTAACCAATTTGCAAAGAAAGAAGGAAACCAATAGAAATGGAAATATTGCAGGAAAATGGCATAGATTAATATTCAGAAACATTCAACACCAGCAAGTGGGCATGAAAGACTATTCTTTTATTTTTATTTTTCCTCTTTTCTTCTCCATTCTGTGGGTGGAGAGGCAATGTGGCAATTGATCATGTCAAGCAAACAAAACAAGAAAACCATATCAAGACTATGCAGCTAGAAAACAAAATACAGAAACAACAAACCTGAAGATGGGATTTCAAGTGATAAAGGGTAAGACCTTTGACCCCTATTGTTCAAATAATAGTCTTTGGTGATGCCTCTGCAGTTCACGTTATTGCAAGATTAAGAAACTTAGCTCTCTTAAACATAACTCAGTTTATGAAAACCATCAATTTAACAATACGTAAACTTTCACTATGCAATATTGAGCTAAAGAAAAATGATCTATTGACCAAGATACAGTATCTTTGAAGGTTCTAAACACAAATCAAGTCGAGTTGAGTTATATGACTACAGGGCTGTCTGGAAAGTGCTGGCATCAAATCAACTACACGTGACTGCAGTTCAGAATATTGGCACAGCTTATTGCTCAAGAATTGGTGATGAGATTAATAAGATATTTAAAAAAAGACCCTATCTTTCATGCAATAACTATTTGAAACATGTCAACCCACCAAGTTTTCATTTAGTTTTTGTAGGCATGCTTGCAATATACCATTGGTCTTGCGTAGTTAATATCTCCAACTGGATACAAATTTTCCTTTGGGCAATTGAGTTTGTTACAATTTGCTTAGCAACTTAGTGGGGTAAAATAACTGCCTCTTTTGGAAGAAAATGAGGGTCAAATAAGAACAGTTGGGTCACCAATCCAATGTTCTTGAATCTTAAATCATTTCAGGTTGCATTATTTGAGGCAGAGTACCCAGCGTACGAGTTCAAAGTGGAACAATCAGTCTGAATCTAGACTCAAACCTGCATTTTTTTTTAATTCTGTAGCAACAAAAACAACCACCAATTTGGAGAAACAAACTGCTACTACAATGACCTCCCATGTTGGGAAGTCGGAAGCAATATCCTAATTTGCTTGGCTTATTTCTTTTGGGAATACAATTGAGCCAATGCTGACTTTCGCTACCCATCAGCTCACATGTCTTTGTTGTGGAACCATCACTGGAACCCTTGACTTGAGCATGTGCCTTGAGAGTAACATAGAAACAACAATAATCCAAACAAAGAAATCAAATGTGCTGAGTAGTGAAGTCAGGTTTGGACTCAATTGTATTCCCAAAAGACAAAAGCCAAACAAATTAGGAAATTACTTTCCACCTCCCAACATGGGAGGTGCTAATTCTAGCTTATTAGTCTCTCCAAATTGAATTTGCAGAACTGCTTAGTGAGGGAAACGCCGGATACAAAGGAGAGAGAGAGAGAGAGAGACTTACAGAGATGGACTGGCGAGAGGTGATTCGAGCACTAGGAAAATTTTCTCTCTGCGTGATAATGAAAAGTACCAAATCAGTCTGCAAAATCAAAATAATGAACCCTAAATCGACACAAAATCAACACATTCGTAAAGGTACAGAAAGAGGTACATAGCAATAAGAGAGAGAGACGTACAGGCAGGGCCAGAGACTCGCCGAAGATGAAGGTCGTCCAGTAGTCGGGGCGAACCCAGTCGTCGTGGCCGAACACGGTGTGGTTTGCGACTGAGGTCCGTGGGGGTGCGTGCGTGCTTGTGTGTGTGTGTGTGAGAGAGAGAGAGAGCGAGAGGGGGGGGAAGAGAGAGAGATGCATCACTAACCGTTGGGAACGGACGAGGCGGGCTTGGAGGACTATGACGCACGGAGTGGTGGCCGGGGATGGAGGCCGTTGAGAGAGAGCGGAGGAAGGAGCTTCAGGCAGGAGAGAGCGAGAGTGAGAGAGAGGCGGGATTAATTTGGGGATTTCCCTTCCGCGCTTTGAGAGAGGCGCGAACAGATTAGGGATTTCAAGTATTTTGAGAGAGGCGCGAAGCGAACAGAATTCAGGGATTATTTTGAGAGAGGCGCGCCAAAATAATTAAGTGCTCTCGTATTGAGCAGTACAAATAAATTCCAAACTTAATAAGCCAATTATATTTTAATAGTGGTCGATCTGAACCATTAGAATTTCATGTCTTACTTATTCCATCTTTATCACCAAAATTGAAGATTATCGGATATCGGTGACTGCCTAATCGAACAACATTTGATACATCCCAAGGCATTAAAGTGTTAGATTGCAATACCCGCTGCCGCCTGAGTCTTTTTTTCTTGATCGAAACCGTCCATCTTTTTCATATCATGGAGTACATCATTCGTACCAAAAATGAAGTTAATCGAGTATCGCTACACACTTGATCGGCCAAAAAAACTCTTCTTGTTAACGAAATTGTGTCTCAATAAAGAAGCTTTTTAAACCTGATCGAGACAAATTTTTACTAGAATGCTATAATCAACAAGGGAAACAAAAGTAACGGTCTGGATCATTGTAATTGTGTCACGGTCGAATGGCTACCATAGGTTCAAGTACAACACAAGATTAAATTTGTTAACAATTACATTTGAACGTATAGAATTTAAAGGCAATTACCAACTCAATTTTTACCGTGGTCGATCTGAACCGTTAGGATTTCACGTCTCACTGATTTCATCATTGTCACCAAAAACGGAGATCATCGGATATCGGCGACCATCTGATCTGACAACATTTGATGCATCCCAATGCATTAAAGTATTAGATTGCAAGACCCGACCCCCACCAAAGTCTTTATTTTTCGATCTGAACCATCTATCTTTTACATATATTTGAATTATTCATTCGTATCAAGAATTAAGTTGACCGGGTATCTTTACATATTTGATTGGACGATAACTATCATCCAAAAAATAAATTGCGTTCCAATCAAGGAGCTTTCTAAACCCGATCAAACCAAATTTTTATGATAATGATTTAATCAATAAGCACAACGAAATTAACGGCCTCGACTATTAAAATAGTTTTGTTTTACTAAGATCCACTAAATAATCGTATCGAAGGGTATTAAAAATATATAACATGTAGTAATATTATTAGACTTATAGCGACAAATTTATTATTTTCTCGTCGTGATTGCGTTGCGATTGTGTGGCTACTACTTGAAGTTGATGGTCTTGTTTTATATAATAGAGCTATATAAGTATATATTATATATTAAATTTTCAAATTTATATAACACAAGTTAATTGGTGGCATAGTGGTTTGATTGTGTATAATTGAACCTTAAGGACCTGGGTTCAAGTCCTAGTGTAGCCAATTCCTTTTTGGTTTTTTTCCCCCTTATTTCTACAATATATATATATTTTTCTTATTTTAGTTTTTTTCCACTTATTTTTACTATGTATTTCTTTCTCATTTTTTGTTTGAGATTTTTTTTATTTCTCGTTAGATCTAGGGATATCCGGATATACGACTCTTGCACATTTCATTTCGTATTAAATTACTCTTGCACCATAAATATTTTGATAAGTTTTTATAATTTTACTTGTTATCTTGTAATGTTAAATTTATAAACCAATTGTCCAAAGCCTATTCACTAACAAAAACAAAATAAATATTTGTTACCGAATAAAAATTGATAATTTTTTAAGGGTAAAAAAATGATTTTTTAAAAACATGATTTTTTTTTAAGAAATAGTTTTTTTTATAACTAAATATCTAGTTGTAAAGGTAATCAAATATTTTTTACCGAATAGAAATTGTTTAGTTTTTTTTATAAATTAAAAAAAAATCAATTGGCTTATTTAAATTTTTTTTTCCTGTGCCCGTGTCATGCCCGTGCCCGTTCCTGACTAGAACCGTGTCGTGTCGTGCCGTTCCCGTCCACATTCCGTGCCCGTGTCGTGTTGTGCCAGGCCAAATTTTCATGTCGTGCCCGTGCCCGTCAAACCCGTGTCGTGCCCGTCAAACCCGTGTCGTGCCGTGCCGTGCCCGTTCAACTACCGTGTCGTGCCCGTACCCGGCTAAAACCGTGCCGTGCCAGGCCAACTTCCGTGCCGTGCCCGTGTCGTGCCCGCCCACGTCCGTGCCCCGTGCCAGTCCACGTGCCTACTAAAATCGTGTCGTGTCGTGCCGTGCCCGGCCAAGACCGTACCCGTGCCCGTCCACGTGCTCACTAAGACCGTGTCGTATCGTGTCGTGCTAGGGCATTGACCGTGCCCTTGCCCGTGCCGTGCCACATTTAACCGAATCGTGCCCGTGCGTGCCGTGCCAACCCGGCCCGTTTGACACCTCTAGATTGGATATTTACAAAAATGGTAAAGTTATAAGATCATCAAATGGATAAAAGAATTACTTAAAATAGGAACGTTTGTTGGTTTAAATACAAGACATCAATGCAATCTTTGAAGATTATATATAGATATTGTGAGAATTCAAAAATTCAGTACATTATTCATCATGTGGGGAGGTTAGCATAATTTTTGAAAAGGATAATTGAATGGGTTCTTTTCCATATTTAACAAACATGGGGATTGTATGAGTAAATATTAGTTGAAAGAAACAACCTATTTCATTAGAAGAAAAGTGGGGGATGCTTTCTTCTCCATCTCTCCCGAGTCCAATTTTGTTCGCCCTCACCAAACGATGGTGAACGTTACCCTCACTGTTATTGGTTATTTCTAACTTGTAGACCCTACCAAGTTTAATCACAGTTAATCTTAAAAGCCATAATTTATGGAAGGAGTATAACTGATACATATCTTTCCGTTGGAAAAATTATTCCATGCTTTGCAAAAGAAGAAGCCGATTGGGAAAAAAAGTTGGATCTGTTTCTATACGAATATCAATTGCATGCTTTTCATGAGGATAAATCAATTGAGATTGGGGCTTCTTTGATGAGGATAAATGCATTGAGGACAAAAGGAGAAATCATTGTAATGGAGGAAATCTGTGACTTGGGTTTGGATAATACATCCAACAACTTTGTCAAAGCAGAGGAATCCAACCAGAACTTGAAGCCAAAGTCTACCAACATAAATGATTCAGGTTTTGGTTTACCTCCTTAATTTGTTTGGATCAGCTACTTCTTTATTTTTTTGTAAGATGATCTATTCCCTTCTTCATCTATTGAAAATTACATGTGTTTCTTGCCAACTTAGCACTAGGGTTTTTAAGTCTATGATGTGTGAATTTATTGGTAATCTTATGATCATATACGCAGAATTTATGGAAGAACTTGAAGATTCCATGAATCCGGATTCAAGTTATAATGCAAAAATTGGTGAAATTAATGAAGGGTATGATGGGCGTGATGAACTAGAAACAACTGTAGATGATGTGGTTGAGCCAATACACAGAATGATTTTTGACACTGCTTTGAAAGCTTATGAATTTTATAATGGATATGAAAGAAAAATTGGTTTTAGTGTAAGGAAGTAGAGAACAAACAAAACCAGAGGTGACCATAATAAAATTCAGTGACAAATACTTGTTTGTTCATGTGAAGGAGCATATAAAAAAGTCAGAACTCCTCAAAAACAAAAAGAAAATCGACAATTTGAATGCAAGGCAATGTTTGAATATCAACTCGTTGCAGATAAGTACCATTTAATCAAGTTCGTATCAAAACATTCCCATGATCTTGTAACACCTCAGTGTGCCCATTACTTAAAATCTCATAGGAGGATTGAGTTTTCCCAGCTTGGACTTATCGATTCGATGCATTCATCGGGGTTGAAGCAGTCAGAAATTTACTCTTATATGTCTGTTGAAGCTAAAGAGCCCCAATACCTTGGTTTCATTCGATCTGATTGTAACAATATGTTTCAAAGGAAACGGGCTGAGTTTTTCAAGAAGGGCGACTCGCAATGTCTGTTGGATTATTTTAATCAAAAAAAAACCCAGGAAAATAAACACTTTTTCTACTCTTTTTGGACTAATGAAGAAAGTGAAATACGTGGTGTTTTCTTTTGTGACGCTAAGTTGAGAAAGGACTACAGTTTATTTGGGGATGCAATATTTTTTGATACAATGTTTAGGACAAACAACTATGCCATGTTATGTGCACCCATTGTCGGCATCAACAACCATGGACAAACCACACTATTTGGATGTGGTCTATTAGATGGTGAAACAACTGAAGCTGTGACATGGTTGTTTACTACTTTTTTTTGGAGGCAATGGCAGGAAAGAAACCAGTAAGTATATTTACGTTTCAATCTCAAGCAATTTCAAACACTATTAGTGCTATATTTCCGAATGCTCATCATAGATTATGTTTATGGCATATCTATCAAAATGCTGTTAAGCACTTGGCCCACATATTTGCTGGATCTAAAACATTTGCATCACAATTTAAATCTTGCATTTATGATGGAGAGATAGTTGAAGAGTTTGAAAAGAATTGGAACAAATTGCTGGAAGATTTTGAGCTTACCGATAATGTGTGGTTGCAAAGTGTGGGGGTGTGGTTTGTCCTAGAACCTCCTGAACCCTTTCCTGATGCTTGGACCGTGCTGACCTTGTGAGACGACGTCGTGTACCTGCAAACCGGAGGGGGGGTGATCCTCCGGGTAAACGCTCCGACGATCTAGTCAGAATCGGAGGGAGGAAGAAGAAGATGTAATAGTGAGAAAAATATGTTTAAGGAAGAAGAATATCTAACCCCTTCCCCAAAAGGGGTAGCTTGCTATTTATAGGCAAAGGTTTGGAGTGCTGAATAAGGTGGAGGTGTGCTGCACGCGCGTTCCTACGCTCGGATGACGTCACGTGTCAGAGGCACTCGATGGATATTTGACTTCAAGATCTGCAGACCCATGCTGACCCACGTGGGCCAGAGTCAGAGATGTCCCATCGGTTATCAGGAAGGCGTGCACGCATGTCTCTGCCACTGTCAGCAGAAGTTCCCTAGTTGCTCTGCCGCCGCCAGATTCAGCCGAAGAAGTAACCCGAGCTGTGGTTCTGCCGAGCACAGGGCTTGTTCTCCAGACAATTCCTTCGAACAAGAAGGCTGCCCGTCCGAATGAACAGAGCCTTCGCCGAGCCGGGGTGTTATGTTTACGTTCGGAGAAACGGCTAACGTTCGGCGAGTAACAGGGCTGACGCGTTGCGTTTGACTTTTCTAACAGACAAACTGAGACAACTAGACCCTGGGCCCACAAGCTCAACCTATCGACCTCTTTTGTCCTTCGGATATTTCGGCCCACTACAATAGCCCCTCAACTCCTGCTTTGCATGTTCCGAAGGAAGGAGGAGTTGGCATTAGTGGCCGAACAAACAAGTAAGCCGAACGAAGAAGTACCCTACGAGCCGAAGGATCACTAACTTCACTCCAAGCCGAAAGGGGAAGTATGCCGAACGAAGAAGTATGCCGAACGTTGGCTGTTCGCTTAACCCGAAGCAGACACGCTCTGAACCCGCATTTAATGCTTCTGAAACCACCAATTTCAAACTTGAAACGTGTCATTAATCCATTGGATAGTGAAACTGCGTTGTGCAAAGTCTTCCACGTGTCAGTCATCGCGCGGAGCATCAGTCTCCCGCTTCGATCTAACGGCTGGGGGCTCTGCGTCGTTTCGAATTCTCCCCTTGGTATAAAAGGGGTGAAAGGAGAGAGAAAATCACTTTTTCTCTCCTTCCATCAGACGCTTCAACTGCTCTTCGACGGTTCTCACCCCAACATCGCTTGAAATCTGAAGATCAACACCACGAATCACAGATTTCTCTTGATATTCAGGTATGTTTTACTTCTTTCGATGCTTTCTCACATTTTCAGTCGTTTTCATGCACATTTCGACCATAAAAGTAGGTTTCTCCCTCCGCTCTGTCTATCACCGTTTCTACACGCCGTAGAACAGGTTGAACATGTCCATGTGTTCTTCTGAGCCCATGAACATGTTCGACCCGTGTTCTTCCGAACACAAATCAACTACAAAGAACAAGTAACCAATAAATCAACTCTGACGTACCGAACAAATAGTCACTCAAACTGGCATCCGAAGCATAAGTGCGCTCAAAATCTGTAGACACCCCAATCTGGGCTTCCAGATTAGTTTACTTACGGTTTTTGATTCCCCGATGATGAAACGGATCAAGAACACCCCGGGAATGTCAAGTGTTTGAGCTTTGAGTGTTTGAATAACCCTTGAACCTAACCTAATCTTAAGCCACTTCCAAAAGCCAAAAAACCCTATTGATGTGTGCCAGGGCACAATCATTGTGCGCCGGGGCACAATCTTCGTGCGCCCGGGGCGCAACCATCGCCCGCCGGGGCGCATTGTCGCGCGACGGTTTGACTCCATCGCGCGATGGTCAACCGGAGCATTGACCAGCGCGCCAGGGCGCATTGTCGCGCGACAGTTTGGAACCATCGCGCGACGATCAGAACCTGTCCCCATCACCTTTATTCAGCTGGGCAGCTTAATCACCAAGTAACCCTCAGCCAGCCTCGTGGCTGGCTGACCTCCATTCTTTGGACCAGACCTGCCTTTCCATTAGTGGAAGGTGCTAAGCCTATAAAAACCCTCCTTTGTTCATCTTTCAAAAGGTTAACAAAAATTTGGCATTCAAAGGGGGCATCACTTTGTACTCTTTTAAGCTAATAAGAGAGATACAAAGACACCCCAAGAACATAACTTGTTCTTCTTCCACTCAAACACCTCATTCAACCTCAATCCAATTCAAAGCTCAAACACCTCATTCAACTTCAATCCAATTCAAAGCTCAAACACTTTTCAAACCTCAAAAATTCAAAGGTATATCTTACCTTTGTTCTGCTCTCTGTTTTGATCCCTGAGGGGGGCTGGCAGGGTCAATACCAGTCCTGGCCCTAAGGCTAGCAAGGTTTCAAAAACCGTAGATCAAGCACACCCTCGCGCGATGGTCTCGAATACTCGCGCGATAGTCCTGTCTGCATGAGATTGGACCACGTGGGGAAGGGGTGCTGGTCATTTCTTATTTTTGGTTATTTCCATAGCTGTTGTGTAGTTTATTTTGATATAGATCACTGTTGATGCATGTAAAAACCAGTTTACTGCTTTCCTTTGTTAGAAAATGTTAGTTTTGCATTTCAATATTTAGTTCTGTTCTGTTGGAGTACCCTTGGGATCATTCTAGACCTGTCTCAGAACCCAGAAACGTGCAAAACCAGATACTGGAAGTTGGCTCGAACCATCGCGCGCTGCACCCAAACCCTCGCGCGATAGTCAAATGGAGCATTGACCAGTGTGCCAGGGCGCAATCGTCGCGCACCAGGGCGCAACCATCGCGCGCCCGGGCGCATTATCGCGCGACGGTTTGGAACCCTCGCGCGATTGTTTATACCCGATCAGTGGCTGGCCTTGCATGTTTAACTTGGTTTTAAGCTATTATTTTGTCCCCACACTGTTTATGGGGTGTTTTTGTTTATTTATTAGGCTTTTCAGCCTTTAAACTGTATATTATGACTGCATAAATTGCTTGGTTTGTCCTGGGTGTGCACTGGTCCTTCCAGAGCCCAGAGGGTTTGAGAATAAGAGCTGTGGGCTTAAGCTTACTGGCGCGCGCAGGTCTTGTAGTAGCGTGCGCAGGTATGATCAGCATGCATTGACTTGATCAGTGCATACTGGTTACCTCTTGCGTGCGACACTCCAAAACAGGAGCTTTCCAGTCTGTTTAAACTCCCACAGCAATCTGTTCTCATCCTATACTAACTGCTCATCCACGCCATCTATCACATCCTGCAAACATATTACAGTTTTAATCCCCGATTAACTGTTCCCCCGCCCTAATTGGCTAAAATTGATTAATAAAAGAAGAATCGCAACGTTTTCAAAATGCCTAAGTAGAGACCGATCTCCGGATTGGGCGAGAGGGGTGCCATAAAACCCTTCCCCTCTCGTAACCTGGCTCCCGAACCTAGATATGGTTATGACGGACTGGTTCCTTAACTTTTTCAAATCAAACAGCGCGGCAGGTGCTTCGAAATACGGTTCCTTGAGTGTCGGACCTTCAAAACTCAAGTGGCGACTCTGTATTTTTGAGCGCTTGCCACCGGCGCTCACGCTCCCTCGATCCGGGCCCTTGCATTTTTGGAAACCGGGATTTCCAGGGCGTGCTGCCCACAGTGGCGACTCTGCTGGGGATCGAACCAATATTAATCCATACTTAGAGTTTAATACACTTGGAAACAATCCCTTAAAAGTCTGTCAAAACGGTTAGCTTCGCGCTGCCGAATGTTGGAATGGTGATTTAACAGGACCTCGTGTCCGGCCATTCTAATCTGGGGCTTTTTCAATTGTTCACTTGCGTAGTTTCCTCTAAAGATGGACTAAATAAAGTGAGCCAAATTTGAAAAGGCATTTTGCGATTTTGCGGTTCTTCTTCTCTTATTCAATTCTAGCATCTCATTTGCATCGATGTGGGAAAAGCCTCGTTGGATCGTTTTGGCAATCCGGCACGGTTTATCGGAGCCCGGGGACCCCGAATGACCGACAACCTTCGACGATGATGGGTCATGCTACCGTTCGACTGTTACTCTGCGAAAAACGCGGGTAACGGGAGGTATATCTGTGGCCCTAGTCCGAGGAACCTGTTACAAGCCAAAACCAGCCTTTGCATATACGAAGCACTAGAACTCTCCAAACTAGGACAGGTACCCACAGGTTAAGATCTATTTGCATCTAACCCCATATACTGTCTATGTGTTACTGCTTTCCCTATCGCATGCTCTGTACATACACTGTTTTGCATAGGAGCATGCTTAAGGCTGTTTTGTCTTTCGAGTTTGTCTTACACTGTCTAAGACGTTGTTGGACCCGATGAGGAGTCGTTCATTCTGTCGAATGTTCGTTATCAATCGCAAAGTCCTTAGTTCAATGAGACTTTGAGAAATCAAATTTTACTAAGTCCTTGGCTCATGCCCGGTTGAGGATTTAACCGACAATGTGGAACAACAAAGTAGTGATGTCGTGTCGCTGGCGCCACCCAGGTTGAAGTGCGTTGTCACTATACACCGCCGTGTTCAAGGTTAAGGTGCCATGACATCAACACCGAGTTGTTCCAAATTCGAAGTCGAATCTTCAAAAGGGACTAGCCAAAGATTTAGTCTATTTTGACATCTTTTAGGATCTGTCGATCTACTCTGGGACACATCGCCGAAAAGAATTCTGAGGATTCCGGCAACGTCTAAAACTTGTGAGGCAAACTCGTCTCTGGTTTTGTACATGCATGCATATATTCTGTTCTGCGTAGGAGCATGTTTAGGGCGGCTTCTAAGTTGTCTCTCGCTTTCGAGTCTGTCTTATGCTTATTAGGATGCTGCTATAACCCGATGAAGAGTCGTGCATCCCGATAGTGCACGTTGTTAGTTTTTCAAAAGTCCTTAGATCAGCGAGACTTTGAGAAATCAAACCTTACTAAATCCTTGGCTCATGACCGGTTGAGGATTCAACCGAACATAAGGAACCACAAAGTGTTGATGTCGTGATATTGATGTCATTTTGGTTATCGTGCTTCGCACGTACACCGCCCCGGCTAAAGCGCGTTGTCGCTCACGCCACCCCGGTAAAGGTGTCACGCCATCAATACCGAGTTGTTTCTAATTCAAAGTCGAATCTTCAAAAGGGACTAGCCAAAAATTTAGTCTATTTTGACATCTCTTAGGATCAGTTTGATCTTTCCAAAGGAAATACTCTCGAAAAGAAATCTGAGGATTCTGGCAGCGTCCGAACATCATGAGACAGACTTGTCTCTAGTTCTAGAGTCTAGGGTGGACACCGACGACGATGTATGCATTGCATTTTGCTGTAGGAACGCCACTGAGCTTTCTCTTACTTTACTGTCTAGTTTTGGAGCCATTGCACCGAGGAAGAGAGTACCGAAAAGAAGAGCCAAACCTACTTGGGAGCGTCTTCAGAATCCGGTTCAAAGACTTGTCAGGCTAGAAACTCAGTCAGTTGCAACGGAGGCTTCTCCAGGTTCATTGTTGGCAGCCCTAGAGTCGGGTTCGCCATCGATTTTACAAAGAGCCACGCCATCGGCTTCCCCTTCTTCAACATCTTCAAGGCCAGCTATGGCAGATCAACCGCTCACTCTGGAAACCATGCTTATGAACCTTCAGGATAGCATCACCGCCATGCAACAGAGGGCAGCTCAGACAGATACCAATATTGCCCGCCTGAATGACCTTATCCACACTCGCCTTCCACCTCCTCTCGAAAAGGAAGGCGAGGACGATGAGGATGCTCATGAACAACCTATCTTGGTCCCGGATCCGAATCACGAGGGGCGTCTCATTGTTCAGCTCAACCCTAAGAAGGCTCGTGCGCCTGCTGCAATCCCAAATCCGGTAGGTGGCAAGCCTATTTTGAATCCGGATATGGCAGCTCTCATGGCCAAGATGGCAAAGCTGGAGGAGGCAGTCTCCATGTCTGAGAAAATCAGTGCAGGGGGAATTGACTTGGATCGTCTCTGTTTGTACCCTAATGCCAAGCTCCCTGACAAGTTCAAGATGCCTGACTTGGTTAAGTTTGACGGGAGTGGTGACCCCAGAACTCATCTCTATGGCTACCATGCCGCCATGAAGCTGCTGGGTGTGGAAAGTGAGGCCATGTCTCAGCTTTTTCCTCAAACCCTCTCTGGGCCTGCCTTCCACTGGTTCCTGTCGCTTGACATCTCCAAACGAAGTACTTGGGAAGACATAGGGGCTGCCTTTGTCTCTCAATATAGCTACAACTCTCAACTCAAGATGACTATTCGAGAGTTGGAATCCACGAAGATGGAGGCAAAGGAGACCTTTGCGGACTTTGTTAAAAGGTGGAGGGCCAAAGCCGCTCTAATGACTGAGCGCCCTAGC
The DNA here is from genome assembly GCA_018127125.1 of Rhododendron griersonianum. Lineage (NCBI taxonomy): Eukaryota > Viridiplantae > Streptophyta > Magnoliopsida > Ericales > Ericaceae > Rhododendron > Rhododendron griersonianum. Next base: position 23,948,561 of record CM030791.1, on the reverse strand, counting down.
AAAAGAGACCAACTCCGCATCATCTCCCGTAATCTTCAGCCAGACTATGCTAGGCACTTGGTACTCGCTCAAGCGACCGCCAACTTTGAGATCTTCTTCGACTCTGGCCTAGCCATCGAGGATGCGCTACAAGCTGGAATCCTGCCAAGGGGTGAATCCTCTTCCTCCACTCAAAAGGCTAAGCCAAGGGCTTATTCGGGAAATAGTAGTGCGTTGTTTGGTGACAGCAACTACTCCAATACATCCGCAAGTGGGAGCGATGCCCCAGCTTCCAACTCCAGTCGTGCCGCCGATATCAACCAAATTCGAAGCGCTCAAAGCCTCCGATCTGGAACACAACCCCGAAGCTTCTCTGCCTTCGAGGCATCTCTGTCCGCAGTGATGGAGAAGCTTGTCAAGTCTGGGCATCTCAAACCTTTGACCCCAACTTTTCCACCCAAAGTCCTTCCGGCCAACTACAATGCCAACCTTTTCTGTGCCTTCCACCAAATGCCTGGACATCTCACTGATAACTGCTTGCATCTCCGACACGAGATACAAGATCTAATTGATGATGGCACGGTTCAAGTTCCACCAAAGCCCAACGTCATTTCCAACTCCTTGCCTCAACACGGGCCTGACCCTTTGGTTGGTCAGGTATCTATCACCTCCACTCAAATCAATCCGAGCTCCACCATATTCAACCCTAGCCACTATATCGTCCCAGCAAATCAACCCAAACCCATCGTATCCATCCCGTTTGAATCGGAGGTTAACATGATGGCTGTAGGTTGGGCAGTCGAAGCTTTCTCTGCCAACACCTGGATTGACAGTGATGAGGGGCTTACAAAGGGGGAAGACCGATTGGCTGAGGTCTAGTGATCAAAAGAAGCATCGAGTAGGTTTGGTCGAAGAAACTGAGGAGGCCGAAGTGCTGTTGCTTGGGCCTGACGCCCGCTGGATCCTAACTCTTTTTGCGGAAGCTATGGGTAGCTTTTTAACAATTGCATTTTCAAAACCGCGTCTAGTTTGCATTGGCGTCTTGTTTGAGTCTGACACAGAGTCTTTTGCGTTCGTCTAAGTCTAGCTCTGAGTCGGAGGTTGTGCCTCTTGGCCCTCCACGTCGTAGCTTTTGTTTCAAGTTTCGAGTCTGCTGTACTTGACAACCCCGAGGGTTTTTATGATATGCATCGTCTTGCTTCTACATGCCTCGCTGGCTTTTATATAAACTGTGTCGACCCTGACGACGAAGGGATAGATTTCGATGGGATCATTCCCAAGGAAATGTGTTCCCTCGCCGAAAGGGAAGACGAAAGGCATGCTCAGCCTATTAAAAGAAGAAGTAATTTCAAATAAACTTGAAAGACAAGTATAACCTCCTGAAAGGTTCAAAGTTGGTTCAAAGCCGCCCCCGGAGGAGCATTGCGCCCGGTCAGACAAGCATCAACGTCTTGGCATGGTCACATCAAGTCACGCCTTGAATTTGATTTTGGGACAAAGAAGTATCAATCCCTTGCTACCGAGTGCCAATCTAGAAAGCAGAAGCACAGAAGGCTCCGGGCCTTGTACCATGTTCAAAACAGCAACAGTGGCGTTTTGCCAAGTACAATGAGAAAATGTACACAACGGCCCGGAGCAAGGCATTTCCAATCGAAGCACTCTTGACCCTGCGTCATTAGAGACATTTATTTGAGGCTACAACCAAAGGTCTTCGACCTCGACGGCAACAAATTCAATACCTTGGTCAACCTGAATCAATTCAAAAGCAACTTTCCCTTGAGAAAAGCTCGTTGGGCTGAAAACCCCAAGGGTGGGCAGTTCCAAGCAAAAGTTAGAGCAGCCTGCTAGACCAAAACCTATGAAGGTGGTTTAGGCAAAAATGAATAGGCAATATTCAAAAGCTCGCTAGACCGAAGACCCGAATGGGCGGTACTAGGCAAAAGTTAGAGCGTAAAAGGAGAGGTAAATACTCGAGAGTTAACCCTTGGCCTGAACTACGTTTTGACCTGATTCCCTAGCTTGGGATACGTAGGCAGTCTCTCTATGAGACTCGGTCACAATCTATCAATTGGATCCATGGTTGACATTTTGGTACACATCAAAGGTCGAAGAGGATCGAAGATCAAGACAAGCTGCTTTGGAGGAACCAGAAGGGGGAAACCCTTCGTCTTTCAATTTTATTACCAAACTGCTTCTTCAATTTACAGGCCGAGCATAAGTCTTAAAAAAATAATTGAAGCATCAAAAACAGAACAAAATGCTGGCGAGGCCTTAACAGGCTCACAGTTTATTCTAAGTTTAGCGAAGTCTGGTGTAAGCTACCACAGCGCGTTTGTTCGAGTGATGCGCGTTGGTCTCAAACCTGCGCATGCTTCTTGCAGCAGGTAGTAGCAGTCTGCTACTACCCTCGAATGTCGTTCCAGGGGCTTTTGCCAAGTCTTGTCAAACCATGCAAGTCATATGGACTTAATGTGACTGCACGGGGGTGTCGGTTTCAGTCCGGGCCTATACGAGTCATAATCTGCGTTTTATGTCCGTTTTTGCGACATTTTTCCAGTTTTTCAATCAACTGTCATGTCGGGATGCTTTTCTCGATTTTGTTTGTACAGGTCTTTGTACCTATTTGCGTCTTTCATAAGTGTCAGTTTCGCCTGTTCAGGAATATCGTGAGTTTTGGCACATTAATGCCCAAAATTTCATTATGTTCCGTGTGTCTAAGGGTTCGCATTGTACCCTGGGGCTCTGTCTCCCTTTTCATTCGAGCTAGGCAAGTTTGTACATATGTGCGCATGTCTGTGTGTCGATTCAAATCACTTGTCAATGCAAATTAGATATTAGTGGTTAGTTTTTGCATTCTCTTCAACACTTGCAAAAGAGAGTCAATAAACTGAAAAACGCAATTGTTACATTGCTACCCTAGTATCCGTAATTCACAAGCAGCGGAATCTCTTGAAAGCAGCAAGGGCACGTCAGCCCAAGGCCAAGCAAGGCATCTCTGGGGCACATCCACCCAAGCATCAAAGAAAGGGCGTGCAGGCCCAATTCCATTACTAAACGTCAACTGGGGCATGTCCGCTCGTTCAACGTCCATCTATCTGGGTGCATATCTCAGAAGCACAGACAGTACAGTGATGAGGCTCAGTGGTAGTCCTTAGGCGTCGTTGTTCTTCTAGGAACCGCCCTAAGCTTGCATCTGCATTTTCAATATTTTATACATGTCATTGCATATTGTGTGTATATCACATGTTGAACGCAGGAAAAATCCATCAAAACGACAAAGCAAGCCTGCTCGGTATCGAAGGCAGCAAGTAAACAGCCCAGCAGTTGTCACCAATTGCTCCCCAACTGCAGTCCGCCTTGCTTCTATCCATGCTATCCACTGTTTGTGCTACTTGGATCAACACAACGACAGCCGGTTCTGTCCGATTTCCAATGGCTCGGTCACTTTTTATAGTGATCCGCCGTCTCTATCAACGACAGCCGGTCCTGTCCAACCTCAATGGCTTGATCACTTTTTATAGCGATCCGCCGTCTCAATCAACGACAGCCGGTCCTGTCCAACTTCAAACGGCTCGATCACTTTTTATAGCGATCCGCCCTCCCAATTCAACGATGGTCAGCCATATCATCCATGACGGTCAGCCATATCGGTCATTCAACAGTTTGATCATTTATACAGTTGATCCTCCCATCCAGGCTTCAACGGTTTGATCATTTATACTGCTGATCCTCTCATCCAGGCTTCAACGGTTTGATCATTTATACTGTTGATCCTCCCATCCAGGCTTCAATGGTTTGGTCATTTATACTGCTGATCCTCTCATCCAGGCTTCAACGGTTTGATCATTTATACTGCTGATCCTCCCATCCAGGCTTCAACGGTTTGATCATTTATACTGCTGATCCTGTCAATTCCCCCAACGGCTTGATCACTCAGCACAATGATCTCCCCGTCCGCTTTCAACGACAGCTGATCCTGTCAATTCCCCCAACGGCTTGATCACTCAGCACAATGATCTCCCCGTCCGCTTTCACCAACAGCTGATCCTGTCAATTCCCCCAACGGCTCGATCATTTATACTGATGATCTGTCCGTTCAAAAATCAAATCAGCGTCGAGGCGTTCAAACCGTCAGTGTTGAGGCATTGGCAAATCAAAGCGTGTTGAGGCGTTCTTCAGTCAGTGTTGAGGCATTGGCAAATCAAATCAGCGTCGAGGCGTTCTTCAGTCAGTGTTGAGGCATTGGCAAATCAAAGCGTGTTGAGGCGTTCTTCAGTCAGTGTTGAGGCATTGGCAAATCAAAGCTTGTTGAGGCGTTCTTCAGTCGGTGTTGTGGCATTGACAAACTAATCAACGACAGCCGGTCCTGTCAAATCCACAAACAACGACCAGAACATCGTTCGATGGTCCGTTCATCCACAACTGATTGTTCCCTAGGAGAGTCCGTCTTGGCCTGTCCCGAACGACAATCACCCTCAGTCTAGCCAAAAGTGCATCTTCCAGCAGGCTTATTGCTCTGTCTCGGATGGTCTTTGATAAGGAGATTGGCTCTGATTCCCAACAGATGGAATTCAACCTGCCTGACACGACCTACTCGTGTTTGTTGGAATACTTTGTGCCGAGGATAGCTTGATCCCCAGCAACGACGGCCGGTCCCGTCAACATCCGCAGCGACAGCCTGTCCTGTCCAAATTCAATCAACAAGTGACGGTCTGTCCGTCCATTCAACCAATCAGGTTCTGTAAGTATGCTTGTCTACTTTGCTAGTATGTTCTGCTCTGGATTGCCTTGAGGGATGTCTAGAAACCTTTGACGTTACTTGTACCAATTCAATGGTGCTCCAAGTGCCATCAAAGGGGGGCTACTGTAGACACCCCAATCTGGGCTTCCAGATTAGTTTACTTACGGTTTTTGATTCCCCGATGATGAAATGGATCAAGAACACCCCGGGATTGTCGAGTGTTTGAGCTTTGAGTGTTTGAATAACCCTTGAACCTAACCTAATCTTAAGCCACTTCCAAAAGCCAAAAAACCCTATTGATGTGTGCCAGAGCACAATCATTGCGCGCCAGGGCACAATCTTCGTGCGCCCGGGGCGCAACCATCGCGCGCCGGGGCGCATTGTCGCGCGACGGTTTGACTCCATCGCGCGATGGTCAACCGGAGCATTGACCAGCGCGCCAGGGCGCACCATCGCGCGCCAGGGCGCATTGTCGCGCGACAGTTTGGAACCATCGCGCGACGGTCAGAACCTGTCCCCATCACCTTTATTCAGCTGGGCAGCTTAATCACCAAGTAACCCTCAGCCAGCCTCGTGGCTGGCTGACCTCCATTCTTTGGACCAGACCTGCCTTTCCATTAGTGGAAGGTGCTAAGCCTATAAAAACCCTCCTTTGTTCATCTTTCAAAAGGTTAACAAAAATTTGGCATTCAAAGGGGGCATCACTTTGTACTCTTTTAAGCTAATAAGAGAGATACAAAGACACCCCAAGAACATAACTTGTTCTTCTTCCACTCAAACACCTCATTCAACCTCAATCCAATTCAAAGCTCAAACACCTCATTCAACTTCAATCCAATTCAAAGCTCAAACACTTTTCAAACCTCAAAAATTCAAAGGTATATCTTACCTTTGTTCTGCTCTCTGTTTTGATCCCTGAGGGGGGCTGGCAGGGTCAAGGCTGGTAATCAATACCAGTCCTGGCCCTAAGGCTAGCAAGGTTTCAAAAACCGTAGATCAAGCACACCCTCGCGCGATGGTCTCGAATACTCGCGCGATAGTCCTGTCTGCATGAGATTGGACCACGTGGGGAAGGGGTGCTGGTCATTTCTTATTTTTGGTTATTTCCATAGCTGTTGTGTAGTTTATTTTGATATAGATCACTGTTGATGCATGTAAAAACCAGTTTACTGCTTTCCTTTGTTAGAAAATGTTAGTTTTGCATTTCAATATTTAGTTCTGTTCTGTTGGAGTACCCTTGGGATCATTCTGGACCTGTCTCAGAACCCAGAAACGTGCAAAACCAGACACTGGAAGTTGGCTCGAACCATCGCGCGCTGCACCCAAACCCTCGCGCGATAGTCAAATGGAGCATTGACCAGTGTGCCAGGGCGCAATCGTCGCGCGCCAGGGCGCAACCATCGCGCACCCGGGTGCATTATCGCGCGACGGTTTGGAACCCTCGCGCGATTGTTTATACCCGATCAGTGGCAGGCCTTGCATGTTTAACTTGGTTTTAAGCTATTATTTTTTCCCCACACTGTTTATGGGGTGTTTTTGTTTATTTATTAGGCTTTTCAGCCTTTAAACTGTATATTATGACTGCATAAATTGCTTGGTTTGTCCTGGGTGTGCACTGGTCCTTCCAGAGCCCAGAGAGTTTAAACTGCTTGGTTTGTCCTGGGTGTGCACTGGTCCTTCCAGAGCCCAGAGGGTTTGAGAATAAGAGCTGTGGGCTTAAGCTTATTGGCGCGCGCAGGTCTTGTAGTAGCGTGCGCAGGTATGATGAGCATGCATTGACTTGATCAGTGCATACTGGTTACCTCTTGCGTGCGACACTCCAAAACAGGAGCTTTCCAGTCTGTTTAAACTCCCACAGCAGTCTGTTCTCATCCTATACTAACTGCTCATCCATGCCATCTATCACATCCTGCAAACATGTTACAGTTTTAATCCCCGATTAACTGTTCCCCCGCCCTAATTGGCTAAAATTGATTAATAAAAGAAGAATCGCAACGTTTTCAAAATGCCTAAGTAGAGACCGATCTCTGGATTGGGCGAGAGGGGTGCCATAAAACCCTTCCCCTCTCGTAACCTGGCTCCCGAACCCAGATATGGTTATGACGGACTGGTTCCTTAACTTTTTCAAATCAAACAGCGCGGCAGGTGCTTCGAAATACGGTTCCTTGAGTGTCGGACCTTCAAAACTCAAGTGGCGACTCTGTATTTTTGAGCGCTTGCCACCGGCGCTCGCGCTCCCTCGATCCGGGCCCTTGCATTTTTGGAAACCGGGATTTCCAGGGCGTGCTGCCCACAGAATCCTCCTAACGACATATAGTCGTTCGGGGTTGACACTTTTGTTCGGTCAACATAGGACACTGAAATCAGGCACCTTTAGGAGCAACGACCTTGCCCTTCGCTAACGGTCTCATCCCCATGCACTTTGTTTTAGGTATGGAGTCGCCGTCAACTTCTTCGGGAGAATCTTACCGTTCAACCGGTTCTAAGGCTTCAGGCTTCGGCGAGATGGACCCCCGAATAGCCGAAGCGATCAGAGCCGAGGCTCGGAAGTACCGCGTGGGATCTGGATCCCCATACGCCGGAATCGAGGGGATCGATTTCCCCTCGAACGTGGCGCCTCTACGGTCCATGCCCCCTGATATCGTCGAGATTGACGATGACGATTCTTCGGAGAAAGCCGAAGATGACCAAGATGACGAGGAGGAATTAGAAGAGGAGGCAGCAGATGGGGACGAGGGAGACCAATCCGAGAGAAGAACACCTGCCGCTTCATCTAGTCGGCCGGAAGGAGAAGTTTCCGCCCTCGGCGAATCGTCCTCTGCTGTTCCAAAGAAGAAGGTCAAGAGGAAGATTGTTCTTTTGGACCCAGATTTGATCCCCGACCAAAGGGGAAAGGACCCCTGCCCTTACTGGGATTGCTTTCATGATCAGGATCTCTTTCGGCGAGCCTACAAAATCCCAGACGACGTCGTGATTACTCCCGTCGAAGGGCCCCGAATCTTGTTTAGTGACGAACACGTCACAGTTCCCCTTATGGCAATCACCGAGGGAGGACTTCGGTTCCCGATGCATAAGATCTTGAGACAGATCTTGCATCGATTTAGCCTCACGCCGTGCCAATTGAGCGTGAACTCCTATCGCATCATTCACTCGGTGATTAAGCTCGCCGAGGTGAAGATGTTCAACCTGGAGTTCTACCACCTCTTCGAGAATTACATGGTGTCGAGGAACGTCAGACGTTCTCGATATTTTTTGTGCTTTCGGAGAAACATGAAAAAGATCATTCCCGAGGGAATGTACGACTCGGAGAAATGGGCTTCGGACTATGTCGAGGTCCGAGGCAACTTCCAATTCCCTCCCGAAGAGTATGGGCAATTCGAGATTGCAACCCACAGGGGGGATCCTTGTAAGCGTTTTTGCAATTTTTAATTTGCTTTCTATTCCTTCTTGTAGTGTTTTTCCATTGTTTTTTCCAACTTGCCACTGATGTTCTCAATTTGTTGAACTTTTTAACCTCGGCAGACACATCGAAGCTCAACAAAGTCCTGTTAGGGCTAGCGAGGGGGTGCGGGCTTGCTGCAAGCCTCTTGACAATTCCGAGTGCAGAGAGAGACGCTCCTACCATCCTTCAGTACGACCCATCCTACGGGGGAAGAATCCGAAGAAAGGTGGTGGAGAAAGAGGAAGCGGAGGTACTCCCCGAAGAACTAAAACCGAGCAAGGAAAAGCCGCACCGAGGGAAGATCAGACTGCCGACCGAGGACGAACCCTTCTCCGAGGACGAGACGATGCCTCCCCGAAGCATGAAGGCCGTGTTACAGAAGAGGTTGGATGACGAGGCGAGGGAGTTGGCCGAGAAGAAGGGAGGTGCCCCTGAGGCTTCAGGCTCGGCACCGGGCAAGACTAGCACCGCTCCACAAGCACAGAAGCGGCCCCCTTCCATCACTCCCTCATCCGAGGTTGCTCCTCCGGCGAAGAGGACAAAGTCTCATGCCACCAAGCCTTCTGGGGTCGGCCTACCGAGGGTAGAGGAGAAGGAGAAGAATAATGCCCACGAGGGTGAAACGAGGGCTTCCTCGGATGCTGATGTCCCGTGGGCCCCGAGCTTCGTTATTCCAGGCAAGAAGCAGATTCTCAAATCTGACAGCCTTCAGGAGGATCCCTCCCTTGCTTTCACGCTGCACGCGGGGCTTATGCTCCCGAAGGACATCGTTGCTCCCCCATCGCTGAAGACAGCATTGAGCGATTACTATTTCCACGTTGGGAGAGTAAGTCCAAATTTCCATTATTTCTTTCCTTTGTACTCTTGTTGTTTTTGTACCCTGAGCAGCTCACATTCCCTTCATTCTCAGGCAACACAATCGATCATGAGTGCCCAGCTGCACCTCTCCGAGCATGACAAGCAGACAAGGTCGCTGAGGCAGAAGGTGGAGCTCGGCCAGCTGACACTGGAGGAGTACAAGAAGAATCTGGATCACTCGGAGCTTGTCCGCCGAGCCCAGGAGGTGCAGATAAAAACCTTGAACGAGCTGGTTAAGGGCCATCAAGATGCCGCCGAGCATACTAGGGCTGAAGGGAAAGCTGAAGGCCTCGTGGAAGGACGAGCCCTGGGTAGGAAGGAGGTGGAAGTGGAGATGCAGAAGCTGCTTCAGGAGCAGTTCGACAAGGGGTACTACCAGGCCGAGGAAGACGCTGCGGACCAGATCATGGTCCTTCGGACTGAAATGAGGGAGGCGCAGCACCAAGTGAGCTTCAAGCTCGGATTTAACACTGGTTTCGACGAAGCTGGCGTTGAAGCTGATGACGAGCGCCGAAGCCTCATCGAATTTCCTCCTCTCCCAGCCGAAGAAGCTGTGGCCGAAGAGCCAATCGTTGACGAAGCTATAACCAGCCCGTCCGAACACGAGACTGTTGCAACTCCGGCCCCGAACTCCACTGACATTCCCCCAGTCACCCCTACTCCCGAAGGATAGGACTTGTTAATATATATATATATATATATATATATATATATATATATATATTTTTAATTTTTGTTTTTAGTAAATTTCACTTGGAACGGTCGGCACCGAACAATTGGTTTTTGCCGAACCGTATGTAATTAACACAGGTAGAGGGTGGCCAAGAACGATTTACCATGGCCACTCCTCGGTAAGGTTGTCCAGGGATGGCACCGAACGATGCACCACCCGCCATGCCCTGGTAACAGTGCTTTGAAATTTCAATCTTTGGTGCTCGGTGGAAGCATTTTTGTGCTACACAACAATTTACAACAATTTATTTTCCAACATTGCAAGTGTTTTTGTTCGGTTCTTATGCCTTTAGCATTTTACAATGTTTTTCTTCGACTTCCCCCCCCACGCGTACAAGTACAGTTACTCGTTCAATCCGAATGTATTTCAGAGGTCCGAATAATGAATGCCTCGATTTCATATAAACAAGTATCCTCGGTGGTCCGAACGAGGGACATCACCCGACCGACCGAAGTACTTTCCTTGGGGGTCCGAACGATGGAAGCCACCCAACCGAACGAAGTACTTTCCTTGGGGGTCCGAACGATGGAAGCCACCCAACCGAACGAAGTACTTTCCTTGGGGGTCCGAACGATGGAAGCCACCCATGCGGATTTACTTTCGTGTTATGTTTACCCATAGGAGCCCCCCTGTCTTAGTGTATTACCAAAGTGAGGGAAAACACTAAGGCAGGAAAGTGGGTAAACAATGGAGAACCGAGGCTAAGAGGATTTCGCCACAATCGTGTATCCGAACGGTCGTTGGGTAGAAATGCCACGTGCCGAAGGTTATGGGCGAGATAGTATACCCAGTTAACCGAGTGTGTCATTCGAAGAAACAATTGTGCAAGAACATGAAATTCCTATTAATAAAGGCGCCCGAGGGCTTACATTCCGAAGAGAGATAAAAGCGAACCAAAAAATCAACAAACAGGGGGGGGGGAGGCCCATCGAAGCTACCCATGGAACTTCCGAAGTTTTTGGGCGTTCCAGGGGTTTGCAATCGGTGTTCCATCCATTTTGGCCAGTTTGTAAACGCCGTGACCAATCTTTTGAACCACTCGGTAGGGGCCCTCATAAGGGTCCTTGAATTTTGTCAACTTTTTCGCTTCAACCACCATCCGAAGGACCAGATCCCCGACGTTAAACGGCCGAGCCCGAACATTTTTGTTATACCCCCGAGCAACTTCTTGTTGGTAAGCAGCATGCCGAAGATTGGCGTTATCACGAAGCTCCTCGGCGAAATCCAACTCCGCACCAACCAAAGCATTGTTATCCACCGGATTGAAATTCTCAGACCGAACGGTAGGGATAAGTGTGGAGAGGGGCAAGACCGCCTCCATACCATACACCATGGAGAAAGGTGTTCGGCCAGTGGAACGCCGAGGTGTAGTTCGGTAGCTCCATAAAACTTGTGGAAGCTCCTCAACCCACTTACCGAGCTTGCGGTCCAAACGACGTTTCAGCCCCCGAGTGATAGCCTTGTTACATGCTTCGGCCTGGCCGTTCCCCTGGGGATAAGCAACGGATGAAGTATGAATGGTAATGTGATGCTCTTGGTAGAAACTTTGGATCGCCGAAGCTACGAACTGAGAACCGTTGTCTGAAAGAATAGCGTATGGGACGCCGAACCTGGAGATGATGTTCTTCCAAATAAAGCGTTCGACGTCCCCGGCTGTAGTTTTTACTAACGGAGAAGCTTCGACCCACTTTGTGAAGAGGTCGGTGGCAGTGAGCAAATACTCAAATCTCCCGAGCGCCTTCGGCAACTTTCCCACTATATCAAAGCCCCAGACAGCGAACGGCCAATGACTAGTGATCATCTTAAGAGGAAAGGCTGGCTGCTGGGGAGTGGAAGCATGCTTCTGACACCGAACGTAGCGTTTCACGTATTCCTCGGATTGTTTTACCATTTTAGGCCACCAATAGCCCTGTGTCAACGCCCGCTGTGCCATCGTTCGGCCGCCCGAGTGACCTCCACAACTCCCCGAGTGAAGCTCGTCAAAAATGCTCTGAACTTGGTCTTCATGCACGACACGCAAATCCGGACCAGTGAACGTCCGGCGGTACAGATTTCCATTTGGGTTAAGGAAGTAGTTAGCTGCTCGGCAGCGAATCTTGTGAGCCTCTTTCTTGTTTTCGGGGAGGGTTTGATGCTTCAGATAAGCGACGATGGGGTCCAACAGACTTGGTCCGAAGGCGATAGCGTTAACCGAGCAAGGGACAGGTTCGAAGCTCGGTGAATCGATCTCATCGAAAATAATTGTGCGGCCACCTGAAGTTCGGTAAACCGAGGCGAGACCAGCTAGAGCGTCTGCGTGTGCATTATGTTCTCGTGCAATCCATTCTATCTCAACGCGTCCAAACTGTTTCAGCAGAGAGAGGACATAACTGACGTAGGCGTTCATCCGTTCATCCTTTGCCTGGTAATCGTCGTTGAGGTGGCCCACAATTAGTCTGGAGTCACAGAAGACGTGGACCGAGTCGGCTTCCATCCGAAGGGCAAGTTTCAGCCCAGCGATGAGAGCCTCGTACTCGGCTTCGTTATTCGTGGCCGGATAACCAATGGTGACCGAGCTCTCGTGGACTGTCCCAGCCGGAGAAACGAGAACAATACCAGCCCCAGCCCCGTTGATGTTCGAGGCTCCGTCAACTGTCATCCTCCAGGCGTCGCCAGAGAACAACTTCCATTCCTTCCTCGACTTTTTCGTTCCCAGGGTGAACCGTGCCCGAAGGGACTCGGGGGGTGGGTTGCTCCATTCAACAAATTCCTCTTCCTTCGCAATCCGAGCTTCCTCAGCAGCAGCTGCTAAGGCGTTTTCCTCGTCCTTCAGTCCAGGTGTTAGCTCGGCAAAAAAGTCAGCCAAAGCTTGGCCCTTGATTGCTGTTCTTGGTTCGAACTGAATGTCATAATTGGCAAGGTCTTGAGAGAATTTCAAGATCCTGCTGGAGGAGGTGGTTTTCCGAAGGACGGCCTTGAGAGGAAACTCAGTGAGGACCACGATCCTATGGCATTGGAAGTAGGGCATAAGGCTTGTTTTGGCAGAAACGAGTGCTAGAGCCAACTTCTCCATAGGCAGATACCTCGTCTGAGAGTCCGTCATCGTCTTACTCGTAAAGAAAATCGGCAAGTGGTCCATTCCTTCTTTTCGAACGAGCACAGCACTCGTCGCATGATCCGAGACAGCAAGGTACATATACAAGTCTTCGTCGGGCTCGGGAGTGACGAGGAGCGGAGCGTGGGAAAGATAGTCCTTTAAGGATTGCAAGGCCTGCTCACACTCCTCAGTCCACTCAAACCTGCGCCGACTGGTCTTGATGGCTTGGAAGAAGGGCCTGCAGAGATCACTTTAACGTCGAATGAATCGATTTAGTGCTGCAATCATCCCTGTCAATCGTTGAACCTCTTTGATCGTTGTTGGAGCTCGGAGATTTTGCACGGCGGTAAGCTGGGTTGGGTCAGCTTCTATCCCTCGGCGACTAACCATGTACCCAAGGAATTTGCCCGAGCCCACGCCGAAGGCACATTTCTCTGCGTTGAGGCGTAGGCGGTATTCCTTGAGGATGTCAAAGATCTCTCCCAGATCCCGAAGATGGTCAGTGCCGAGTTTGCTCTTGCACACCATGTCGTCAATGTATGCTTCCAGGGTTTTGCCGAGCTTGAGGAGGAACATATTAGTGATTGTTCGTTGGAAAGTTGCTCCGGCATTCTTCAATCCGAAGGGAACAACGTTGTAGCAAAACGTTCCTCGGGGGGAGATGAATGCCGTCTTCTCTTGATCACCTTTGGCAAGGGCAATCTGATGATAGCCCCGGTATGCATCCATGAAGCTCAAACGCTCGTACCCGGCCGTTGCATCCACCATTTGCTTTATCCGAGGGAGATGGAATCGATCCATTGGACATGCATCGTTGAGGTTGGTGTAATCGACGCAGACCCTGAGCTTCCCATTCTTCTTTGGAACAACAACGGGGTTAGCGAGCCAAGTCGGGTATAACACCTCCCGAATGGCTCCAGCTGCCAGCAGTTGATCCACTTCGGCCATGACTGCCTCCACATGCGAGGCAGCCGAGCGACGTGCCTTCTGAACCACGGGGCGTCTGTTCGGATCCACATTAAGTGAATGAGAGGTGAAGGATGGGTCCACCCCGGGCATCTCCTGAGGAGTCCAAGCAAATACTTCCATGTTTGCCTTCAAGAAATTGAACATGTCCATACGCTCGGACTCACTCAAGGAACTGCCGACGAGGAAGTACCTTCCACCATCCTCGGTTATCGGCATCCTTATGAGTTCTTCGGCTGATCTCTCCTCGGCAGGTAACCCCACTTCCTCGGGCTCGGGGACGTCAGCCCTTTCAACACATTGTACTTCCAGGAAGCTCCGTTCGTTAGTCACTGTACTGACGTAACACTTCTTGGACTGGATTTGGTCTCCCCGAAGGCTCTCCTGCCTTCCATTCCAACCGATGAATTTTATAACCTGGTGGAGGGTAGAGGCGACCACCTTCATTCCGTGTAGCCAGGTTCGACCGAGGATGATGTTGTAGGGGCTAGGAGAGCTCACCACCACAAATTCGACATCAATCACTCGGGAGCCGGCTCGCACAGGAAGAGTGATCAGCCCCTGAGGCCACACAGGTGCTCCAGTGAAGCTAACGAGAGGCGTGCTTGCTGTCCGAAGCTGGTTCGGGCTGAGACCGAGGCTTTTAAAAGTAGAATAGAACATCACTTCTGCCGAGCTCCCCTGGTCCACTAATACTCGTTGAACTTTGGAGGGGCCAACCGTAACCGAGACGACCAGGGCGTCGGTGTGAGGCATTTGGACCCCTTGCAAATCTTCGGAAGTGAAGGTTAGCGGGCCATCAAGGCTTGGATCGACCCACTTTCTCTTCGATGAGATTCCCACGTTGCAGACGGCCAAGGCGGCAACGGCTTTGTCAATTTCAGAATGTAGCTCGGCCGCTCTTCCCTCGGATACAATGCCTTGAATGACTCCAACAAGATTTCCCGCCAGAAGAGGCGGAGGAGGGGGCAGTGGATTTCGCCGAAGGTCGATCCACTGATTGAGGTGCCCTTCCGCCGCAAGCTCCTCAAGATGACGTTTGAATGGTTGGCACTGGGTGGTGTAATGGCCACGCTCCTTGTGGTATGAACACATCCCAGCGCCACTGCCCGCTGTTCCTAAGAGTCCCGTCGGCCAAACGAAGAAAGGCTTTTGCCCAATGATACTCAGCAACTTGTAGATCGGTTCGGTGAACGCAGTTCACTCGGCCACATACTCGTCTGGCCTCGGCTCCTTCCTCGTCTGCTGCCATTGAGATTGTTGCTGCGGGTGATTGGGAGGTTTGCTCCGACTGCTTGGTTTGCTTGACCCCGTGCCATTTTGACCTGATTGCCCCTGCCGAACGTTAGCCACTTGCTTCTTTGCAGCTATTGTCTTCGATGTTTCTGTTCCCTTCGGAACGTTACGTTCGGCCACCGCCTCCTCATGTACACAATCCTTCTCGATAATTAGCATAAGCTCCCCCATAGTCTTCGGCGGATTTCGGGACAAATCTCTGAACATCGCCGAGGTTGGGTCCAATCCGTTCATAAATGACTCGGCCGCCACGCTCTGATCACAATCGGGAATGAGGTTGTATACTTCCCAATATCGCTCGGTGTATAACCGAAGGGTTTCGCCCGATGCCCTCTTCATGTTCACCAGCATTGAGAGTGTCTTCGGCTGGATGTTGCTTGTCACGAACCGCTTGGTGAATTCTAACTCCAGCTCGTTGAAGCACTTAATGGACTTCGGCTTGAGTTGGTTATACCATAGCATTATAGGCTCACTTAGTGTAAGAGGGAAAATCTTACACATAAGCGCGTCGGAGAAGTTGTGGAGGCTCATCGTTTGTCAGAATCGGCAAATGAACGCGACTGCGTCCTCCTTGGCCTCGTAACGTTTGAGCTTCGGCAGGACAAAACGATCCGGAGGTCGCTCGTGCTGTATGGCGTCGGTGAAGGGAGAGGCCTTGGCCTTACCGAGCTTGGAGTTATCGACCACCTCCGGGACGCTCGGAACAACGGACAGAGGAGCTTCCAGTCGGCTGGTTCGGTCGTTCCGAGGTTCCCTGCGGTGGTGTCATGGCCGTCTACCCTCCTCTCGCCGCTGATGCCTAGCACCTTCCGAACGTTCTAGTTGTTCGATTCTTGGATCCTCAAGGCGAGCTTGCCGAGGATCGAAATCCTCGTTGACCGGCCGGTATATCGTAGGCATTCCTGTAAATTGGTCGTATAGTACAATGGTGTCATCTTGCCCTCGTTGTTCCCCACTTCTCGCTCGGCGGTGACTGGACGAGCCAGCCGGGCCTCGCCCTCCTGGGTAGCGATCCGTGTGAGATATCGATTGCTCGGTACGCTTAGGGCGTTCGCTGGTCCGAACGTACCGAGGCGGCTCATTGAGATCCGAGGGCCTCTTCCCATCCGCATGCTCCCGGTATCGTCGGGAAACATTGTTTGTTCTCCCGGAAGCTTCCATCCAGCGCGTCCCTGCTGTAGAGCTAGTCGCCGAAGAACGAGTGCTCTCGTTGCGAACGATACTTTCCAACCGTGGGAGAAAGGCTGTGGGTTGAATTCTGGAAGCAGGTTCTAGCCGATCAAAAACTGTACGACGCTCGGATGGGGCATCTTCGGACGTGTGCGCCTGTCGGGATTTCCTACTTCGCTTGCGAGTTCTCTTCGGTCGACTTGGTTCGGCCGGGTGGCCATGCACAGGAGTCATGGCCACGCCTCCGTCTCGTTCTTCAAGCCGTTGTTGGAGGAGCGCGATCACCGCGGCCTGACGCTTTTGCTCTGCCAAGGCAATCTCAAGCTCGGTTGGGGGGTAGGAAAGCTGTCGTGCGACCGGCAAGGTGGTTCTTGCAGTTTGGCTGGGATCAGCGTTCAGAGAACCAAACCCAGCCAAACCGATGGTGAAGTTTTCCGGGCCTGGAGGGGGAAGACGTGCCATTACTCGAAAGGATGGCGGAGTACGGCGGAGAAAGGAGGAGGAGGCCTGAGACGAACCGTGGCCCACGTTGTTTTGCTAGGAAAGATCTGTTCTTCCCCAGCGGAGTCGCCAATTGTGGGGGTGTGGTTTGTCCTAGAACCTCCTGAACCCTTTCCTGATGCTTGGACCGTGCTGACCTTGTGAGACGACGTCGTGTACCTGCAAACCGGAGGGGGGGTGATCCTCCGGGTAAACGCTCCGACGATCTAGTCAGAATCGGAGGGAGGAAGAAGAAGATGTAATAGTGAGAAAAATATGTTTAAGGAAGAAGAATATCTAACCCCTTCCCCAAAAGGGGTAGCTTGCTATTTATAGGCAAAGGTTTGGAGTGCTGAATAAGGTGGAGGTGTGCTGCACGCGCGTTCCTACGCTCGGATGACGTCACGTGTCAGAGGCACTCGATGGATATTTGACTTCAAGATCTGCAGACCCATGCTGACCCACGTGGGCCAGAGTCAGAGATGTCCCATCGGTTATCAGGAAGGCGTGCACGCATGTCTCTGCCACTGTCAGCAGAAGTTCCCTAGTTGCTCTGCCGCCGCCAGATTCAGCCGAAGAAGTAACCCGAGCTGTGGTTCTGCCGAGCACAGGGCTTGTTCTCCAGATAATTCCTTCGAACAAGAAGACTGCCCGTCCGAATGAACAGAGCCTTCGCCGAGCCGGGGTGTTATGTTTACGTTCGGAGAAACGGCTAACGTTCGGCGAGTAACAGGGTTGACGCGTTGCGTTTGACTTTTCTAAAAGACAAACTGAGACAACTAGACCCTGGGCCCACAAGCTCAACCTGTCGACCTCTTTTGTCCTTCGGATATTTCGGCCCACTACACAAAGATTGTCTGAGTTGCGAGAAAAGTGGGCTCAAGTTTATAGTCATGCTCATTTTTGTGCTGGAATGACTACAACACAGAGGGAATGAGAGTATTAATAAGTTTTTGAAAAAAATACTTTGGTAGTACCCTTGTTCTTCGAGAGTTTGTAAATCAATATGCTAAAGCCATGATAAGTAGGCGTGAAAAGGAAAAAATAATACACAACAACCATCACCTATATATCTTGATATCTGGCTGGCCGGTGGAGTATGAAGTAGCTGAACAATATACGAAGAAGATGTTCTATTCTTTTCAGAAAGAGTTCCAACAAACTATAGGTATGTCGTTGGAATTGGAAAACAATGATGGAATAGTTCGCACATATAAAGTTATAGAGCTAGCAGGTTGGAGGAAAATTTGCAAACTTGTATATAATCACTTGGAGCATTTAGTTTCGTGCACTAGTTAGAAATTTTAATTCAATGGCATTCTTTGCTCACATGCGTTAAAGCTGTAATGTGACTTGCAATATGAGAGTTTGCCTCTGTGCTACTATTTAAAGAGATGGACTAGGACAATTGTGGATGAAGATGTTTTTAACCTTCATGGAGACATAATTCCAAATGATATTGATCCGTCATTTACAACCTGCTACACTAAGTTGTCACATTTTGCACACAGAATTGTGAGTTTGTGACTAAGGGTGCAAAGTTTTCAAAAGCTTCTTCCTGAACTACGGTAGCTTTGCCAGAGATAGAATCAAAGGTTGAGTCATGGGTTAGTTCCATGGATGAAAACGATTGTAGAACTCAGAGCATTACATCTAAGACATAAGAAAATTCTACTTTACATCGGGATGAAGAAACACCACTGCGAGACCCGAGACCCAAAGAAGAAACGGCAACACAGTCAATCTAAAAAAAAGGAAAAAAAGTTCGTTGGAAAGTAAAGCACCAAAGAAGAGTTCATGTAAATGAAAATTGGAGAGAAAATAGTAGTTTTATTTTAAATTTTGTACTAGATTTTAGGGGAGAGAAAATTGAGAGAAAAGATTAGGAGAAAAGAAAATTTAAAAGATAGGAGAAAGAGGGTGAGATAAACTAGGAAATGTTGTGCACGGACCTCGGTTCGAATCCCACCCATGCCACTGCTGGTTCTTTGTGTGGATTTGCATGGAGGCCTTTGGCCAACTAGTCACCTTAATGGTGTTGTGGTGACGGCCTATCCTCCCGGACAGTAGCTATGGTTCGAACCGGACATTCCACAGCGGGTAGAGAGCCCTTATGGTCACGCCCAAGGGGAGTCGCTACGTTGGTTGCCCCCTCCCACCCTTTTGATTATCAAAAAAAAAAAAAATCCTAGGAAATGGCGAGAGAATGATTTGAAGGATTATGAGAGAGAAAGGGTAATCTGGGGTTTTTTTGAATTTGAATTTGAGAATGAAAAAATAATTCAAACACACTAAGATAAGATAAGTTTATCAAAAAAAAAAAATCACTAAGATAAGGACTGAAGTTTCTATGTAGGGCCGGACATCTATTTAAATTCCCATAATAAATTCCCCATAAAAAAAAGGAAATCAATTCTAGGGTTTTCTGGATAAAAAAGGAATTCTAGGGTTTTCTGTGTGTAATTTTTGCAAGATATATCCAATTCCTATCAGACCAGAAACAGCAGTCAGCCCAAACATTAACAGGTACCCACTTCTCTCTCTCTCTCTTTTGGTTTGCTGTTCATGGACAATGCTTAAACACATTCTGTTTGGGTGTAAGTAAAAAAACACTCTCCTGCGGGTATGTGGATTTTTGAACCGCACACACACCATGAGTGAATCACACATTTATTTAGGTCCCCTTTTTGGTGGGACCTGAAGCAGTGTCTTTCCATGCTTCTGCCCAGGACCGGCCCCGTTGAAGATACGTATATCATATATACTGTACGTATGTACGTATGCATGTGTTTGATTTGTTGTTTTCGTGACTTGAAAATAGATGGAGAGAGAGCTGGTGGAGTTGTTCGAAGCAGCGAAGAAGGCTGCGGACACTGCGGCGGCGGGCGGAGCGAGGTCGTCCGGTGGGCCTGAGGTTGATCGATGCCTCGATGTGCTAAACCAGCTCAAGGATTACGCCGTCACCTACGATGTTCTTGTGTCAACGCAGGTATGGGTCTCGAATCCGTTTCTAGGTCTCAAATGTGTCAAAGTTCTATCCTTTTTGGTCTTCTATCATGTATTAAAAAACTTATCTTTGTGTATTTTTGTAAGTAGAAATCAATTAGTAAATTCTGGACTTTGTTGGTGTGTACATTATTAGCCTTGTTTCCAGATATGTCTTTATTTGTGAGAAAGAGTGCTTGTTTTGGGTTGAAGGAAGGAATGATTGCTTTTGGCATGTTTTATCTTTTACATGGGAATAATTATTGTCTTGATGAAGAATTTTTGCAAAAAGCATGGAGCATATTCATTCATTGTGAGTTTAAGTTATCTCAGACATCTTATGTGAAAGAGCCACACAATGATAAGTACCAGGGTGATCTATCCGTTTCCAGAATGAAGCTGAAACTAAGTGGAGGTCCGAACCGACTGATCTTCTCAGCGGATGAGCTGTGGTTATTGGTTAGGGGAGAAATGCCACTCGAACCCAGAGCTAGCTGGTTCTCCCTGAAATGCATTGAGGCGCAACAGCTGACTTGATATACGGGTAAAGCACTGTTTTTGTGCTGGTCTCCAAAATGCGAACAAGATGGATGTTTGTTGTCACAACCATTCTTGTTAGTCCCGACTCTGAGCCAAATAAGGAAGGGGGGTAAGTTATAACAAAGTTTTCGCATTGTTGATTAACTTGATTCCTAGGTGTAGTGCTTCTTCCTCCATGCCACCCATGGGTACTAGTGGTAGTGGGTAATCACACATGATGATGTACTTATGTTGCAATAAGTGGGGTGGGAATGGATATGAGTTAGTCGGAGCGCTGTAGAACAAAAAACTCAACACAAGAAATTCCAGAGTAAATAAGAAGATGACATTACGAAGCAACAATTCTCAAATTTAATTATTTTTCACAAGCAGGTAGTATAAAGTACCAAGGATTCTTACAGGTTTTTCGAGAAGCAAGCAGAACATACAAATTCCTTTAACTGTAAAGATTAGTATCACAAAATTGACATCTTCGACATCAATGCAACACAAGATTCACAACTCCTCTTAGCTACAAAATCTTACCAATTTTAGGTTGAAACTACTATATGATGTGTGTTTTTTTTCAAACATTGCAGAAGCCCTATGTCCTTTTTGGAATTCAACTATAATCAGGGAGTGAGACTTATTATAGTGGAGTGAAACTTAGTGTTCTGAAACGGAGCCTTGCAAACCCGATATAAACAAGTTTCCATAATTAGGTTGTGAACTCACGTTTCACTAGAGTCAAGGGAAAGAATCAATGCCGACAACTTTCGAAGACAAATCATGATGACGGCCAAGATTGGACACAGCAAAGCTCTTATGACGGCCCACAGACCCACAACTTGATGGCTTTGCGAATGCTAAGGCAGCTTGTGTGTTGCATCGTGAGAAAGGAAGGGGAGTTGAACCAAAACAAGGGAGAAAAATTTCCATCGAAGGTATGTGTGCCCACTGAGCCTACTTTGGCTCTGCCGCTGGTGCAATGTTGCTTGGGTAACTCATATTTGATAGGGAATAGTGTGCATGAGATGAAAATGGTACGGAGGTGGGGGGCCTTACTCATTAGGTCCTTTCTCTCAGATTTCTCATCGCTTTGTTGCCAAAAATCCATATTTTGGGGGTGTATAGATACTTTCTTTCGAATAAAAATGTCACTGGCCTTGTGAACCCATCAGCTGATGAAAGTCGTTGAGTAATTGTCATGTGCTTTCCTTTTGACTTGTACATCTACTAATGGTTAGATTTTGTCTAGCTTGTTTTCAACTTACACAGTTTAGTTTCGATTTGCTGGCCAAAATGTGATTTTCATTGTAGGGATTAATGGGTGGACAACATATTAAGCAGTCAGTTGTTGCTTATATCATGAATGGCTGACATAATATAAATGAAGAGAGAGAAAGTAATAAAGGAAACCTAATATTGTTAAAATTTCGGCATTGGTGTGAAAGGAACCAGCCAATTTTTTTTTTTTTTTTGCTTAATTATATGATGAACAACTGTATATGATTACTGGTCGGCATATAAGTTCATATTTCTTTGGGAAACTTGGTAATGCACAACAGTTTCTAATGAAAACGCTGGCTGACAGTTGGTAATGAAATCCCTTGGTTACGTTGCTTTTTCTAGTTCTCTTACGACAATAAGATTTTTACATTACAACCAAAGAAAAGGAAACTCACCTAGTCTTTTTGTGCTCAGTTCTGGATGGTCAAAGCTACTTGAATTCATTTACTTTTGATTCTTTAATTGTAATTTGTTTGGCTACAAGTATGTGTTCGTTCTTATGGGTATTTATGTGATCAAATTTCAGGTTGCAAAACGGCTTAGACATTTGACAAAGCATCCTGCAGAGTAGATTCAGAAAAGGGTTTCTGATGTGCCCGAGATGTGGAAAAAGATAATCATCGTGGAAGCAACAAAGAAGAAAAATGAGGGCCATGATATTAGCTGTTCAAAAAAGACCGAGGTCATGGAGACAACTGTTAAAGTTGAAAAGCTTCACAAGACAGTTTCATTTAAGGTTGAGAAGGCTACGAAAAACGGAGTTGTCAAAACAGAGAAAATGGAAGACGGTGGTTCAGTGAAACCTGGGAACGTACCAAGATCAGAAATGATTCAGGTTGAGAATAAAGTGGGAATTCTTGATACTGTCAAGACTGAGAATATGGATTGGAGTGACACAATTCGGGCTGAAAAGATAGTGAAGGAAGAGAAACACACAGTCAAGGCTGAGAAGGTTGGGAGCAAGTCTGTTAAGGATGAAAATATACCTAAGGAAGAGAAACCATCTTCTTGCAAAATGAATCCATTACAAGCATATAATTCTACCCCAAGGCTTACAAAGCTGCTCAAATGCAATGATGCTATGCGTGATAAAATTAGGGAACTTCTGGTAGAGGTCTTATCCAATGTTTCTGATGAGGTTGATGATGACACTAAGGATGAAGTAGATGCATGTGACCCTATTCGAGTAGCAGTAGCTGTAGAATCTGCCATGTTTGACAAAATTGGCAGATCAAACGGGGCCCAGAAGGTCAAGTACAGGTCCATTATGTTTAACTTGAAGGATAAAAACAACCCTGATTTTAGGAGGAAAGTGCTTCTTGGACACGTGGAGCCAGAGAGGCTAACCAATTTGACCCCTGAAGAAATGGCCAGTGACGAGAGGCAGGGTGAGAACAGACAGATCAAAGCTAAAGCTTTGTTTGAATGTGAGCGCGGTGGTCCACCAAAAGCCACAACCGATCAGTTCAAGTGTGGTCGTTGTGGTAAAAGGAAGTGCATTTACTCTCAAATGCAGACCAGGAGTGCAGACGAGCCAATGACCACCTTTGTAACGTGTGTAATCTGCCAGAAACATTGGAAGTTCTGCTAAAAGGATTTCTGGTTGAATTGCCACCTTTGAATGGCCTGTGATTAGGACTAGTGATGGCCCATGATCTATGTAGCGTCTCGAGCAAGGTTCAACATTTTTGGTTGTGATCTTTGCTACTCCATGAACTACCCCTTCAACGGATATTTATTTTCGCCGCTGGTCTTATCCTTTAGGAACAAATTGCCTATGGTGAAGTGTTAAGATATGATATTTTTTGTTCCATTAGGCAGAAGATTTTTTGTTGGACTCTTAGTTTCTATGTTCAAGTTAGCTTCTGCCCCTTAGGAATAACTAACTTCATTTGTAGTCGGTAGATTCTTTTCAAATTGGAAACATGCTATTTTAACTTCTTTCTATCTCACTTTCTCTGTAAGTGTGTGCCTGTTATGAAGCTTCTTTGGTTTTCAGTTATATTACAAGTTATAGATGTGCCAGTTATATTACAAGTTATAGATGTGTAATTTGTTCAGATTTTCTACTTTCCTTCCATGGCTGTTGATCGTTCTAGCAATTTGAGATATGCGACTTCTTGTCCGAATTGCGTGGTGATCATCCATATGTACCTTTCATCCTCCTGTTGTCCTCCCAAGAGAACAGATGTGGGTGGTAAATTGCTTTATCGGACCGCCTGCTACTATATCCAGGTAAATAGAAGTTTTGATTTTGATCTTACTTTTCCTTTCAAAGGTTGTCATTTATGAGTATGTTGGAACTTTTTTTTGGTAAATTGCATCCTCTTTGAGCGTTTCTGAGTACATTGGAACTTTGCTTCCTTTACCTTGTTCACTGTTTTGATTTTGCGAATAACATTTTGCTTTGTTGGTTATGGAAACTTGAAATCTTGGATTTTATTTTACGCTTGTAAATCACTCTTATGAGTCTTCTTGTAAGACTATATGAACGGGTGTCACAACTGTTTAATGTCTCTAGCTACGTAGGCACTTGCAGTTGCAGAAATACAGCTGGAGGCTGCAACTTGGCAGGTTCAGGCTGCAACTCGGGATTCAAATGAGGTCAGTCATTGCTCTGTCTCTAGTTCATAACTCACTGATATGTAGGCTGATGCAGGGTGAATTCTAGAAAAATCCTAGTAAAATTTTATTCAGTTAGATTTAGTCCCTTATTTCATATGTTTTCATTTAGCAATAATTTTCTAGAAGTATTTCATTTCCTAATTTGATTTGATCTAGTATTCCTATTACGTAGGATGCTTGGTCATGAAGAATTAGATTTTATTTTATTTCCTAAAGTTTAATTTTAGTATTTTCGAAAGGCTAGCTAGGTTTAGGAATTCTACCATTATAAATAATGATGTAAGCCTCTTGGCTAGGGGAGTTGATTAATATATTGAGTGTTTTCATAAGAGAGAGTATCTTGTTTTCCTATAATTCTACGAATCTGCGGGTTATTAGATTGTGGAAGAGTTGTTCTTTACTCGTGGGGGTGATTCTGTTCTTGTTCACGTTTCTAGCTGCGTCAGTTGGTATCAGAGCTTAGGCTCGGTTCCTGATCGATCATGGCGCAGAGATATTGTCATGAACGACAATTTGACGTCGAGTATGTGTACAAGCACGACGATGCCGCACGAGAAGTACAACTAGAGGCCCGTCTTGCACAACGTTCCGATGAGCAGTTTCGAGCGCTTAGAAAGCAGCTGGCTGCCATGGCGGTTGCTAGCGGTACACCTCAAAACCATTCGCCGAATCCACGTTTTGTGGAGGAGGAGGATGTTGATTATGTTGAAGATGGAGGTGAATACCCGATTGCTATGAATCAGCCACGGAGGGAAGGACCCATGGTGCGAACTTATTCAAGGCAATGGGTATCAAACTTCAAATTTGACATACCAGAATTCACCGGTTGCATGCAACCTCAGGAATTTCTGGATTGGGTTGTGGCCGTGGAGGAGACTTTGGAGTTCAAGGAGGTGCCTTTGGGCAAACAAGTTCCTTTGGTCGCAACAAAATTTCGAGGACTTGCTGCCGCATGGTGGCAATATCTCAAACAGACACGTGTTCGGCAAGGTAAGGAAAAGATTCGTTCGTGGAAAAAATTAAAGAAACATATGTGTTCTGTCTTTTTGCCACGTAATTTTACTTGGATCAAGCCAAAGAAATCTGGGAATATGCAATCTCATAGCGGTGAGTTGGATTTTAAACCTATTTCCCCCTATACGGAATCTTATGTGTCAAGCAATTTTTCAAACAAAATATTTTCAACGTCAAGCTCCAAAAGTCAAATATCGAAGGAATTAATTTTGAAGGCAGAAGTTGGAAAAAGAGATAACGGGTATTGCAATAATATTGGGGATATCAAAGAATTAGAGGAAGAATTAGGTGAAATATTTTTGAGCACAGATACGTGTTTTTTGGAGTCACAATATGATTGTGATTTGCCCCCAAAGTATGATGAGTACCCAGATGATGAGTATCAAATATGTGAACTTAACACTGTTGAAGGTGTGCACGTTGTAATTGAAGAAACAAGAACAACAACTTTGCCCAAGGAAAATGCTTCTGAAGGTAGCCCACTACCCATTAATGTAGTTAATGTGATGGATATTCCTGCTACTTCGGGGATTAAATTCAGTCAAGAGAAGGTTGAAGAAGAATATGCAAATTATTGCACCCTAGTCAAAGAGCCAAATATTCAACAGGGGCCAAGCTTTGCTTTTGCTAATGGTTCATGCGTTTTTCCAGATAGCAACATCCCACCAATAATAAGATGTGACAAACCTAATGTGATCAAGGGATTCTCTTTCCAAGATGGCAAAGTGACGGAAGTCACGGAAGATGGTAATTGGGTTTTCTGTGGTGGAGCATGGGATGATTCCTCTTTGGTTGTAGCCTTTTATAGAAATGCCGATAAGGGTACACAATTGATTGGAAGGATTAATTTAAGGTTCAAAGCAACTGCCAATAATCGAAGACGTGCTAAGTTACTCAAGCAAAACTCGAGGACGAGTTTTTTCAACCAGGAGAGACTGATGCAGGGTGAATTCTAGAAAAATCCTAGTAAAATTTTATTCAGTTAGATTTAGTCCCTTATTTCATATGTTTTCATTTAGCAATAATTTTCAAGAAGTATTTCGTTTCCTAATTTGATTTGATCTAGTATTCCTATTATGTAGGATGCTTGGTCATGAAGAATTAGATTTTATTTTATTTCCTAAAGTTTAATTTTAGTATTTTCGAAAGGCTAGCTAGGTTTAGGAATTCTACCATTATAAATAATGATGTAAGCCTCTTGGCTAGGGGAGTTGATTAATATATTGAGTGTTTTCATAAGAGATAGTATCTTGTTTTCCTATAATTCTATTAATCTGCGGGTTATTAGATTGTGGAAGAGTTGTTCTTTACTCGTGGGGGTGATTCTGTTCTTGTTCACGTTTCTAGCTGCGTCATAGGCGTATATTTGGAGATGTATGTATGCAGTTTAACACCGTGGGTGAACAAAGAAACAAAACCTGAACTTGCTTGACTGGTACCTTCGTTTGCAAATTCCACCCTCGGCCTTAGGCGTTTCTGGTGGCTGCAGTTCCACGTGGCTGTGGTTCAAAAGTATAGGGCCTAAGTAGAAATGTCTGGGATTTTGGGGGCCGTGGCCCCAGGCAGCTCTGTGTCTGCTATTGTGTAGGACAGTGGATACCTGGACTACAGGAGGTTTACAAGCATCGTACCTGAGCTATGCACGCAAGCAATATTTTTTGTTTTTGTTTTGTTTAATGTTATTTATGATTTAACATTAAATGTAGAAATCATAATATGAGAGAATGTTTAAACATGAGAGGAAGTTTGAAAGTTTTTTTCCCCTAACCTTCAAGTATATTTTAACTTTTTGCAAAGTGTAGGGAAAAAAAAGAAGAGAATGAACTTTATTAAAAGAATGCCACATACGAGAGACAATTGAAAGATAGCTTGATTGTATTTTTGGCAAATACTCTTGGTTAGTATATAGATAATTTGCATGAGCTGAAAACATTTGGAATTGCTAATTCTCCATTTCAAATTTCCACTACTCGAACACAGTTTTGCTGCGTACGCCAAATCTCTATTTGAACCTAAAATTCTATGATGTCTGAAATTTAATGTGATGTTAATAAAGTATTATGTAAAATAAGTCCTAAGTATATACTATAATAATTGTTTCATACTGAAAGAATTATTACATGATCTTGGTTGAAAGTGGTCATTTTTCAAGTTTAAGTTGATATAAATCTACATTTCAAGAAAGAGAGGCAATCGAAGAAATCCTTTTCATGCCATCTTATTTATGGACGGAAACTCCACACTTCTCCCCACTTGCTTGCAAAAGAAATTCATGCAAATGTATATAGATTTTAATTAATGGCAAGAATCTGACCCCACAATATTGAATACTATTTCGAAAAAAGGATCCGGATCCTCTCCGGTTTATGTTTTGGACTAGAAGAGACAGTTCTGATCTGGACTGTCCATTGATAGATTCAATAGTTCAGATTTTCTCGTGAACTTTTATCGGTAAGAAATAACTCTTATTGATGAGAGTTTAAAAATAGTACATCCAAACCATTTGTTGCATCCCGATCAAGACTCTCTTACTGAAGAGAGGATCCATTTCCTTCTAAAAAACTTACTGAAGTTGATACCTTTGTCATATGTGACCCCATTGTCCTAACTCTCCTGAAGAATCACTTTTGCAATTGAAACGCTAGACAATTTTTTCAATTTGGATGACTTTGCCCCCCTAATTGAGAAGCCACTGGTTTTGTGGAGCAGGGTAATTTTGTCTTTTTAACCATATTACTTTGTTAACTCCGCCTCCCCTTCTTTTCTTCCGCCTCCCACTATTCTTTTCTTCCTAGGGTTTAGAGAAAAACAGAGAGAGAGAGAGAGAGAGAGAGAGAGAGAGAGAGAGAGAGAGAGAGAGAGAGAGAGAGAGAGAGAGAGAGATACGCCGGTCTTCTCTCGGCCACCAGCCATAGGCTCTTCGTCACTGACACCGGTCATCTCGCCCACCAGCCATAAGCTCCTTAGGTACAGAGAGAAAATACGAGCAGAGCAAGGAAAAGCAGTCAACTCAGAGCAGAAATTGCAGGTTTCTGGGTATTTTCTATCATGTAGTGTTTTGCGTTTTATTCTTTTGCTTTTGCAATTTTTTAGTTTGTATGTTCGATTGTTGTGTGGAGATTTATTCAGAGCAGGTATTTTTGATTTGCCATTTCTTTTTCATATTTTAAACCCTAGGCCATGGAACCCTACTTCGAGAAATTGCATAAGGTATACAGATTTTCTGTGGGTGTTAATCCTTTCTGGTAGTAGATCTAGGGTTTTGTTTGAATTTTGTTTCTATATATCTAATTTGCCCGCTTTGCATGCATTTGTTAGTGCTAATTTCTCTGGGTATTCGGATTGTGATTGTTGGTGTTGATTTTGCAGAGACGTAAAGTTGGTTTTATGGTTCTTTGGTTGGTGAGGGGGTCAGCGAAGAAGAAGAATTGAAGGAACGAATTCAGATTGTCAAATCTTGATTTGCTTCTCTTGGGAAGATGTTACTCTACCTGCCAGTTTGATAGTAGATTGTGTTCCAATTATTCGTTTCAGTGGTTTGATTTTTTAGAATCTATAATTAAACCATCATAACTTGGGTTAAGATATTATGTAGTTAGATTTGGTGAAAATAGCTAGAACTTAACTTGAAAGTGCAGACACTATGGTTTTTGGTGGCTTTGTCCGATTTATGTTCTTCACTGTGGTTTGCATGTTGTTTGGTTTGGCTAATGTGGCTGCAATTTTTTTTTTTTAAGGTTTGTTGGTTGTCGATTGGAGGTTCATAAACTCCTCTTTTGTTATTGCATGGTACAAAATGCATATATCTGCTCTCGTATGCTTATTCTTTACTTTTGTGGGGACACAATATCAGTCCATGCATGTAGCATCTCTTTATACTATGCATGTTTAACTAGGCTACACATATCTACTACATTTTCGGTGCTGATCTCTTTTACACCGAGAGCCACCTTAGGCACATGTTGCAGTGCATTAGCAAACTATCAAAATGCATAACTTGGCTATTTCATTGATCCATACTGAAAGGTTCTACATATGCTACCTGTTTTGTTTGGACAGTTCATAATTTTTAGGCCTTCTACAGACTAAAATATTTTATCAAATTCCTGAGATAATATGTATATAAGATTATGTCTATTGCATCATGACATTGAAGGCTTACATGCACAACTATGCAGGACGCAGCCAAATAAAGTTCAACGTGCACTCCATGTCTGCCGAAGACCTCCCAAAACCAACAAACCGTTCAGAAGAACTTCTTGCTCTGCCTCCAAACACTCCAAATAAAAAAAGCAAGAGAGGCGAGCACGAATCAAGCAGCTCAACCTCCGCCCCAACAACTGAAGAAACTTCTAACAGCCCCAACAAGAACAAATAATCAGCATCCATAAGCTGCAGAACTTTGAAAGCTTTTGGCACGAAAAAGTCTCCATCAAAAGACTTTTGCTTGGTCTAACTTGCACAAACTCTGCCTTTTGCAGTTGTAGAAAAAAACTTCTAGCCACAGTCGTGCAATTAGTAACCAAAGTCGTGCAATTAGTAACCAAAGACAGGAACATATCTAAACCATGACTGATGCATGTAACTTTTGCTATGATCAAATACTTGGCCAAACTAATGCATATAACTTCTGCTATGAGCAACTACATCCAGAATATTAAGAACGACCACAAAAAGATCACCACAACGGGCATGACGGGCATGCTTTGCACGCCGCCTGGCATCTAGTTTTTTAAACAAACAAACTTGAATGAATGACTAGCGAGGATGTCGAAACATTTTCCATATTACATCAATCAAGCATACAATGAGATGTTGTAATAGTGACAATTTTCCGCCGTTCCGAATACCGGAAAATAGCAGATGGAAAATTCAAATTACTATAGATCACATACATACAGGCCAAGTAAGGGAAATCACGTTTCTGAGTGAATTTCTGAAATGGGACTCCGCATTGGGCTCTCATCTATCGATTCAGTCGTGTCCTCGGTGTTAATGTCCTGAATGAAGATTTTTAATATCATATCTTTGGCTTCAATTCCAAAAAAACAACCAGAACTGTTGCTTGTGAGAGATTTGACATATTCAGACTTACCTGTGATTGTTCTTCCTTAATATTCCTCCCTTGTTGCCTCTCTCTCAGAGATCGAATTGGGGTTTTTCTCTGGTTCAAATTTTTATCAAACAAATTTACACTATAACAAAAACTGATCAAATTAACCTGAATTTAAATTTCACTAAAACAATTTGCTAAATAAACATCTCTCTACTGTTTGATAGTTGACTAAACCCTATATAAAACTGAGTTTTACTCAAAATTCAAACTTTGCAAGGGTATTTGTGGTTTCCGAATAACCTATGCTATTACTAATAAAGAGATTGTATTCAAGTATGATCTTTGAATCTGTGCTTTCCCAAATCTAATGAAAGGAAGCTTTAACTCAACTCATTATTGAATTAAACACAAACTTCTAAATTCCAACAAAATAGAATCCGCTCATTTCTGCTAACCTTTTTTTTTTTTTTAAACTAAGAGTACTGATATCGACAGACGACGACGCATAACACAATTGCGTTTAAAATCGTCTTGTCAGATGCACGGATGCCTCACGTCAAGGACGTAAAACCCGATACATATTGGATGACTCCAGATACATCCAAATCTTTTATCCAAACATCTGTGTTGGATGCGTATGCACGTAAGGCTCCGTTCCAGAAACCTTCTTAAAAAATAAGCAGCTTATTTCACATTTTTAAACTAAAAAATAATGTAAATGGGAAATAATTTTTTTATTTTTTTACACCGTATTAAAGATCTTGATGAGATCTATCAAACAAGATTCATAGTGGTAGGAAAATTATTTGCATAAATACATTATTTTTGAGCTTGAAATTGCCTTATTAAAAAATAAGCTGCTTATTCCCGTTCTGGAACGGAGCCTAAGTCTCATATTAAGCACGTTAAACCCAATACACATTATTGGACGACTCCAAATCTTTATCCAGACATATGTGTCGAAAGCAATTTCGCCTATCCTACTAAACCTTGGATAAATAACTCCTTTTTCGTTTCCTTACCGTTTTCCCGAGTAACACAAATTAACAGAGTAGAAAGCTAAATTTGCTTACCGTACAAGAAGACTTGAGCTCCTTCAACCGAAACAAGCGATCGACCTCGATCTCGAGCATCTTCTGTATCTCCCCTCTCTCGACCAGCTCCTTCATACCGGCCTCCATCGCCAAATCCCTCTCTCTCAGCATCTTCTCCGTCTCCTCTTTGTCCAATCTCATCCGCTCGAGCTTTAGGCGAATCGCGCTGAGCTCCTCCGCCAGTGACACGTCGATGGACCCGATCTTCGTAGGAGTGGCGGCGTAGACCATGTGACGATTGTTGTTATTCTCCTTGTTCGAATCGTCGATCAGCGAGATCTCGATCCACTTCTCTGGCTTCGGTTTATTGGGATTTACTAATTGGTGGTGGGTGGGAGGATTGGCTTGGATATTTCTGGGTTGGAGTGGTTTGCGGCCGATTTTGGACTGGGTGTGAGTACTGTTTAGGGGAGAGTACTGAGCATTCAACATTTCTGCTTGGGCCTGGAGAGAGAGAGAGAGAGAGAGAGAGAGAGAGAGAGAGAGAGAGAGAGAGAGAGAGAGAGAGAGAGAGAGAGAGATGGTGGGCTGGGGCTGGGGAGGGGTTTGAATTTGAAAGGAGTGGGGCGGTTAACGGCTACGAATACACAAATGTCGTTTTCGTTGAGAGGTACTAGTGAGAGAGTATGTGGCAGTCTGGACTGCACCAGATGAAGACAAGTTTACTTCCCCGAGAAGGTTTAAAGTAGTCATCGATCTGTACCTTCTTTTTTTTTTTTGACTGGATTGTCATCTGTACCTTTTTTTTTTAATCATCAAAATCTTGCTCACAGGGTTACAAAAGAGAAATACAATCACTCATCAAAAAAGAAACAACAAAAGATGGGGGATTAGGCTGTGTTCCAGAACGTGTTTACCTTCTTATTTTTTATTAAATAAGAAGGGGTGTTCCTAAAAATAAGAAGTTGTCCACTTATTTTGGTAGAATTTGTATAGGTAAATACCGGCTGGCGGAGGGAAATCGTAACGGCGGCCGCGCCGGGCCTTCTCCGGCCACTGGACGGCCGATCCGAGAATTAATAGCATCCGAGGTGTGTAGGGTGCTTGATCCGAGCACCCCTTTAAATCATATGTACACGGAAAAGGGGTGCTCGGATCAAGCACCCTACACACCTCGGATACCGTTGATTCCCGCGTTGGCCCCCTTGGTTTTTTTTTATAGAATTTTTGGACGGCTCGAATCGGCCGTCTGGTGGCCGGAGACGGCCCGGCGCGGCGGCCGGTACGATTTCCCTCCGCTGGCGCCCAACACAATAGCAACAGTCTTATTTTTTGTATATGGCAACTTCAAGCTCAAAAATCATGTGTTTACGCAAATAATTTTCTTATCACTATGGATCTTATTTGATAGATCTCATTGAGATCTTTACTACGGTGCGAATTTTTTTTTTTTCATTTACATTATTTTTGAGTTTGAAAATGTGAAGTAAATTTTGTATTTGAATTTTGTGGAAGACTCTTATTATTTTCGAAAAAGAAGTATGAGAAATAAGTACTTATTTTTTAAGAAGATTTCCGGGATGGGGCCTTAGCCACCCAATTTCTAGGCAGAAGATTCTTAAGGGATTTAGAAGCCACCAAATGAGCCAACCCGTTGGCCTCCCTCTTCACCCAGTTGAAAGAAACCCCATTGCTCTGCTTCAAACACCTAATGTCTTGGACCACCACCCCGACTTCCCACGGAGGAACCAGCTCAGAAACACTAAGCTTTATAGCCAATTGGTTATCCGACTCAATCTCAACTTCAGAAAGGCCCAATGAACTCGCCATCCCACAAGCAAACCGAATGGCTAGAAGTTCTCCATGGAGAGAGCTAGATACTTTAGTACGGAACACATGGCCATCAATCAATTTACCATCCCAGTTGCGCACCACAACCGCACACGCTACCTCTTGCCCATTCTTCTTTATAGCTACATCACAATTGATCTTGAAGCTGCCATGGTTCGGAGCCCGCCACTGGGAATTGCCCACAACAACAGGTTTATCCATATGAACCGTCAGAGGAACCTTCGCATCCCGGAACTCCTTTAGAGCTTCAATAACTCTCCTCACAGTCTTTTCGGGAATGATCGGGTCCGAGTTAAAAACAAACTCGTTACGAGACTTCCATATATACCAAGCTGTTACAGCCACTCTACTCAAGAAGCAATTCAAATCCTTACTCTGCAAATCCTCCGCCATTTGGGAAGTCCACTTGATACTTCACCGACAAATTTAATTCAACATTTTACTTTTGCTGCGTTCTTATGAACTTAATTTAAATCTGAAAATTTTATCTTTATTTGAATTTTTTTTGCTTTTGTTAGTTTTGCGCAAAATTTTTGTGGGTTATTGATTCGTCTCAATGAGAGGAATCAGAAAAATAATTTTTTTTTACTTTTACCCAAGTATTTGGAGAAATAACCATTTTTTAGCAAAAATATGCTGCGTTAACTTAACCTTAACTTAAACTTAACTTAAATATGAGAATTTTGTCCTTGTTTGAATTTTTTTCGCATTTGTTAGTTTTGCGCCAAATTTTTGTGATTTATTGATTCATCTCGATGAGAGGAATCGAAAAAGTATTTATTTTTACTTTTACCCTAGCATTTTGAGAAATAATCACTTTTTAGAGCAAAAATTAACTTTTTTTTTTGCTAAAAAGTGGTTATTTCTCAAAATACTTGGGTAAAAGTTAAAAAAAATTTACTTTTCCGATTCCTCTCTTCGAGACGAATTAATAACCTACAAAAGTTTGATGCAAAACTAACAAATGCAAAAAAAATTCAAATAAGGACAAAATTCTCAAATTTAAGTTTAGTTTAAGTAAAGTTCATAAGAACGCAGAGAGCTGCTACAGGAACATACACTCATGTACATATACCGCATACATATGTATTTTGGACTCGTCTCGAGTCCTATCAAAAAGATCCGAGTCACTCATTTTGTTCAAAGTAGTTTGTTTACGGTCCCTGTAAAAAATCAACTCAATTTGATATCGGTAATGATGTTTACGAAACATCCACATTTGCTACAGAATCCAGGCCTGAATTCTAAAGCAAAGTTGGATGTTTCGTAAACATAGTTTTATTGATATCGGGTTGAGTTGATTTTTTACAAGGACCGTAAACATACTATTTTGAACAAAATGAGCGGCTCATATCATTTTTGTAGGACCCGAAATTGGTCCAAAATGCATATGTACGTGGCGTATGTACCTGAATGTATGTACTTATAGACTTTTCATTTACTTTTTCTTCGTTATTTTCCTAAAAACTTGGGTAAATATCTTAATTTTTTACTTTTTCGATTCCTCTCGTCAAGATGCACCAATAATTTATAAAAGTTTAGTGCAAAACTAACAAACGCGAAGTTTTAGTGAATAAATACAACAAAATAGGTTGTAGTTCGCAAACTTTAGTTTAGTGGAAACACCCCCGTAGAATTAGAGGTGAAAATAAAAACCGGTAAACCGAACCAAAAATCAAAATCAGACCAAATCGGAGATTAGTTTTGTTTCTAGAGGTGAACAGTTTGGTCTGGTTTGAGTTTTTGCCAAACCAAAAAATTGGTTTGATCTGGTTTTTCACCTCCAATCCGAAGTAAACTCCGGACTGGATTTGTATATATACATGTAAAAATCATAGTATTGAGAGGGATACATTTGTGCACAAAAATGGTGTGGGATGTAGGAGTGGGAAGAGTACCTGAGGTAGCCCTCCAGGTATATGACGGTCACTACAATGGTGCTCTTGACCACCGGAGGTGGAGGAGAGAGCTTGGGGCGGACTTAGAGAGAGAGAGAGATAGAGAGAGAGAGAGGGGGATGGTAGTGGAGAGTAGGTGTGTATTGAATGCTTGTTGAATTCTTCTTATATATGAGCCTTGGAGATGAGAGAGAGCCAGGTGTGAGGCTCCTCCCCATTAGTGGGCAGAGTGGAGGTTGACATGTTTTTCTCTTTTAGTCCCAAGTCAGGCCTTGGAGCTTGTAATCAAGGAACCAACAGAGGCTATTTCGGTGATACATGGAGACCCGTATCATCTGCCAAGTCAGGTGGTAGGTATGATACTTCTTCCGAGATGTCAAATGGAGGTCAATGCCCCCTCTCACTCCAGGACCGGTCAAGTTAGAGCTCGCCGGAAGCAAGCTCGTCCTCCTTGACAAATCCCTTGCTCTAGCCTCCAAACCACATTCCTCCTTAGATCCTGAGCGAGGTACCTAGGCCCTGCTCTCGGCCTAGGACGGTGTATAGAGTCACCTTTAAGTATTCGTGGAGTCTTCAAAGTGTTAAGTAGGAGGTGAGGTGCCCGGATGTGACCTCACTCCTCCATGAGTGGAGAGTTCCTGGAGGAGGCCTTGCTCCTCCGGAGGTGGAGTTTGTGGAGGAAGCTTGCTTCAGCGGAAGCAAGGTTCATGGAGGAGGTATTGCTCCTCTGAAGACATAGTTTGTGGAGGAAGTCTCCTCCTGTGCGGAATGTGTAATTTGTTGATGAAGCTTCACTTTGGCAGAGGCAAGTTTCGTGGAGGAAGCCTTGTTCCGCCGGAGGTGAGTATCATGGAGGAAGCCTTACTCCTCCCGGAGGTGAGGATCGTGGAGGAAGGCTTGCTCTTCCTGGAAGTAAGTATTGTGGAGGAGGCCTTGCTCCTCTTGGAGGTGAATGTTGTGGAGGAGGCCCCTCCGTGAGTACATTGATATTTTTGCATGGAACTATGACGAAATGCCAGGATTGGACCCTGGAGTCACCATGCATAAACTCAATGTGGCACCTTTGGCTCGTTCGGTGAAGCAAGGCATTAGTTTTACAAGCCTGACGTGGAGTTAAAGATCAAGGATGAAGTGGTCAAACTCCTCAAAGCCGGATTCATCAGGCCCATCCAACACCCCTCCTGGCTCTCCAGCATCGTCCCAGTGCTAAAGAAGAATGGACACCCCAATCTAAGCCTCCGAATAATCTTTAAGTTCCCTGATGATGAAATAAGAAAAAATATACCTTCAAGGCTTGATTGTTGCTCCTTTGTTACTCCTTCTCTAAACCTCAAGAAAGCCCTTTTTCTAAACATGTAGGGTGGCCCCCGGTTTAATTGCAAAAGAGAAAGATGCGTTTGCTATGTTAAAAATAACTTTTTCC
Source organism: Rhododendron griersonianum (assembly GCA_018127125.1). Taxonomy (NCBI): domain Eukaryota; kingdom Viridiplantae; phylum Streptophyta; class Magnoliopsida; order Ericales; family Ericaceae; genus Rhododendron; species Rhododendron griersonianum. The sequence goes on along the minus strand of CM030791.1, from coordinate 23,912,125 downwards.
ATGACACACAGAGGGTAAAATGGGCACACATTTCAATGTATAAAACATCTTTGAGTGAAACCAATTGTGTTAGAAAGAGGACTCAACAAGCTTTCCAACGCTTTGAACCGCACTCAAATCCGAGTTCAGGAGTGTCCGAGGCGCCCCCACGAAATTTGGTGTGTTGTACTGTCACACAATACCGCGCGGCATTTCAGAAACGCTGCACGGCATTCCAAAATTTTCAAAAAAATCACTCCACTGCACGAGATTTCAATACACCGCACGACATTTTAAAAGATTTCCATGCGCGTCAGACGCGCACAGTAGAGTGGTCAAATCACATTTTTTGCCTTTGAGTGCACTCCAAGCATATACATGCCCTCTACTTTCCCCTATAAATGACCTCTACTCATAAAAACCACTATATATACACTCATTTTCAGCCATTTCACACCACCATAGACATCTCTTTCTCTCTCTACATCAACCCACAAGCTAGTCCATTACAAAATCAGTCTCAAACTGAGTTTCTTTCTCATTCTCCCTACAAAAGCTCATCAAATCTTCACAAAACTCACACAAATCTCCCTAAACTCATAAACCCAGCTGATTTTAGGAGTTTTCAGTCCAAATCAACCTCCATTCCTCCATCTTCAAGCACATTCAAGCTTCAAGCACATTCAAGCTTCGATCAAAAGGTATAAATAAATTCCTTATGCTAAACCATGTTTTGGCCTTGAGGGGAGCTCACTGAGGCTTTTCCTAGTCATTCTATACTGGGTTTTGGCCTCGAACGAGTTTTGTATTCAAAAAGCACAAAAAAAATAGTTTCTGCACTAGAAACGCTACATCGTGCGGTGTTTTACAACACTGCACGGCGTAGTGTATTACCCCGTGCATTATTTTATTTCTCGTACATACTCCTTCTTTAGTCTGTTTATTACTTTTCTGTGTGGGTATTATCCCAGGAGAGTTTTACATATTGAAAATTATTTCTGAACATTGATAAGATCCCTAAGTGTTCTGAAATGGTTTTTAATATGGGTTGATACGGCAAAAATGAATCAAAAAGCTTCACAATCTGTTTTCTGAAAACTCAGAATACGAAAGAGTCCATTTTTTAGGCCAAGGGTTCATTTTATGATGCAAACTCGAACCATTCTGGAATATACAGAAAAATATATCGCACGGCATTCCTAGTACACCGTGCGGTGTATTTTTCTGTCACACAACATTTGTTTTGACAATAGCAGTTTTTTACTCTGTATATCTTTCTGTTATTTGTACATCGTACATTCGTTTCATATTGTACAACGAACACACCATGCACGTATGTGTGTCATATTAAATCCCATGTCTCTTTCCCGTACATGTTTTAATCAAAGTTAAGTTTTTCGAACGATATTAAATCCCCCATTAAAAATGTTTAGTAGAGACCGGTCTTTACCGGGCGAGTGGGGTGTTTTTTAACAAAACCTTTCCCATTTGTAACGTGGCTCCCGAACCCAAAGTCTCAACGATTTCGCTAGATCAAAAGCCTTTTTCTCTCAAACAAACTCTCGATTTCTCGGATCATCCATCTCAAAAATTCGGGTGGCGACTCTCGAGCGCACTGGTTGGGGAGCCCACACCGCGTTTGCGTGGATTTTAGAGACTTGAACAAATCTTGCCTGAAAGATGAATTCCCTCTTCCTAGCATTGATAACTTGTGGACTCGGCCTCCTGGCACCACATGTTCTCATTCATGGAAGGATTCAATGGATACAACCAAATCAAGATGGCCCCGGACGATGCGCCTAAGACCTCCTTCCGGACTCCCAATGGCAACTTTTTCTACACCGTTACACCATTCGGTTTGAAGAACGCAGGAGCCACATACCAGCGGGCGATGACCGCCATTTTCCATGATATCTTCCACGACATACTCAAGTTCTATATAGGCGATCTGGTGGTCAAATCCAAAGAACAAGAGACCCATCTGGAGGACCTCCGAAGAGTATTTGAGAGATGCAAAAGGTATCGGATACGAATGAACCCACTGAAATGCGCATTCGGAGTCACAGCCGACAAGTTCCTTGGCTGCATTGTCCACCGCCACGGGGTTGATCCTGACCCTGCCAAAGTCATTACAATCCGGGAAATGCCCCGGCACACCAATGTGGATGAACTCTGAACATTCTTGGGGCGCACATCTTATCTACGGAGGTTCATCCCCGCTATGGCTGAAATCACCCAACCGTTCAGCATTTGATTGAGAAGGATGCCAAATTTATCTAGACAGAGGAACACAACAAGGCATTTGAGGCTATCAAAGCGGCGTTAGTCTCACCACTCACAATAACTCCTCCTCAACAAGGAAAACCCCTCCTCCTGTACATCACCTCCACTCCCCGCTCCATTGGGGCCCTCCAGGCCTAAGAGGTAGATCGAACCGAAAGGTCTATTTATTATATAAGTAGGGTTATAAAAGGGGCGGAATCGCGATACTCGCCAATAGAGTGCCATTGCCTCGCTCTTGTGTTCGCCGCATAGAAGCTCCGCCACTATCTCCTTTCGTACACTCTCCACCTCATCACAAAATGTGATCCAATCTGGTAATTCCTCAATCGCCCAGCTCTGGCCGGTAGGCCGGCCCGATGGTTGCTTTCTTTGGCGGAGTATGAGATCATTTATAAAGCCTCTCGGGCGATAAAAAGTCAAGCTCTGGCCGACCTCTTGGCTCATTTTCCAAGTGGCCAATACGAACCCCCGTCTGAAGATTTGCTAGGAGATGAGTTCCAAGCAGCACAAGCGGAGGTTGGAGAGTGGAGCCTAAGTTTTGATAGATCATCCACGACTAAAGGTGGAGGCGCTGGAATAGTTCTAACAGCCCCCAGTGGAGGAAAGATCAACCTCTCCTACAAACTCGATTTTCATCGCTCCAACAATGAAGTCGAGTATGAAGCGCTCATCCTCGACCTCATGACTGCCTTGAATTGCGGCATAACCCTCCTATGCATTAAAGGGGACTCAAAACTAGCCGTCCGGCAAACGAACGGCGAGTATGCAATTAGAGAACCTCCACGTGCTTCTTACAGGACTATTGTGCAAAGATTAATAAACAAATTCGACACCCTTCGCTTGGAACATGCACCCCGTTCGGAGAGTTTTATTACACTTCTTTCATGGTATTCTCACTGCAATTATGTTTGAATGTTAATAACTCATGAATATTCGACATTATGTACACTCATCTATGTCTATTGGTCAGTTTCTCAAATAGGGATCACTCTTCTCATATGCTTCGTTTTATCTTGTGTCTTCCCTGAGCCGTGACCACCTTTATTTGGTTTCCGTTGATAGAGCCCTCGCTTATTCCAAAAAAGGGAAAAAAAAATAAAAAGGAAAATATATATCTTGGCTTTTGCTTATCCGGGCGTTCAATGAGTAACCAAACAATTGGGGTGAGGTATTCTCTCTCTGAGCGTTCGTGTAAAAAAATGGATAGACCTTGTGAAGGCACCCGTGTTGGACCATTTGCTTAGTAACCGGGCATTGGGTGTAAGGTATTCTTACTCTCAATATTTGCGTCAAACAGTGGTGGGGTAAAAGTAGGGGTGGCAAATTGAACCCAAACCCACTTACTAAAAATTAGACCTAACCCAACCCATTTATAAGTTGGGTTAGAATGGGCTGAGCCTCATTCTAACACATCAATTAATGGGTCTCAATTGGGCATCAATTGGGTCAACTTAAATGACCCAATGGGTCATCAACATAACCCACTAAACAAAACACCCCCCTCTCTCGGAAACACCCGTCATCCCTCCCCGCCCCTTCCTATTGATTGCATTTGCCACCGATAAAATAATTTTGAAAGTTATCTACAGTATATAACAATACAGAGTGGCATCGAGAGAATATTGAGTTTAAAATGTCCTACTTGAGACTCTCTCTCTCTCTCTCTCTCTCTCTCTCTCTCTCATCTGTGTTTGGCACTGTCCATGCATTCAAGTGGGACTCTTGTTTAAGGTTTCAAATTTGATCAATCATTTTTTTTGTTACTTTGCCACAAGAAAAACGAATGGGATGATCTAGAGATGGTAGAGGATCTAAAGAGTCTACAAAATTGGACATAGATTCAAATAATTTTGTGTTTGCGCCATTCAATGTGGGTAAATTTCATACAGAATTTGATTCTCTCTGGTACTTGATTTGGATTGGACAAGACAATCTAAATCTGGATTATTCATTGCTATTTGCTGTAATTAATGGTTCGGATTTGCTCATAGATTTGTCTCTTACCGCCTTAACGATAAGGATCTTTAATGGAAAAAAAAAACTTTGAACAAATCCGAACCATTGATTATTTCAATGTATGGTCCAGATTTGGACTATCTCATCTAGTATAAAACTTGGACCATTGATTATTCCAATGTAGACGGGCCGCACTGCTAAAAAAAGAAGTGGCTGCTAGTCATTTTCCAACTTCATTCTTTGACTTCAACTCACGGACTCCCTCTAGAGACTTGTCCACAAGTAGTTGAAAGAACCAGAAAATGAAAAATTGCAAAGAATTATTTTGGTTTTTCCAGAGACTTCAAAAAGGAAGTGGAAGTTAAGCTTTCTTTCTTTGTAATTAGACCAATTATAGTCCACCTGTTTGTAACAAATAAGAGCGACTAATATGGTAATTAAGTGTACAGGGGTAATTTGGTCATTTTTGTAGTAGAAGGATAGTATGGTAATTTTAGTGTATATGGTATTTTAGTCCTTTAAATTTACAGGGGTAATATGGTCATTTTAGTGTACATATGTATTTTAGTCATTTTAGTATATAGTATGTAATTGGGCTAATGGGCGAGTCGGGTTTGCTTTTAAATAAATGGGTTGGGTATGGGTAATTAGACTCATAATTAATGGGTCTAAATGGGTCAATGACTCGTTAAAGACCCAACCCACTTGCAACTTACCCATTTTGGATCAAACCCGCCCATTTGCCACCCCTAGGTAAAAGTAAAAATACAATTACGAATTTCTATTGAATTACTTATTAAACAACCGCATGTTGTTGAGGGGGAGCTTGTGATTAATTATCCATGGATTGTATGTTGAACCTAGATAGGTGTATCTTGTTGAGGGGGAGCCACTAGATTAACCTTAACACTTGAGTATCTTGGTTCTATTTTGAGTTGTTGAATTTTTTGGTCATGGATGCACATACACACTTTCCTCACATGTCGATGATCATGGTGTATTGCATTCCTTCTGCCTTGCATGATATTATATTATTAAGCGGTGCCTTAACATTTGAATGTCTTTTTCATCTCATCTCATAATATAATACTTCCGATAAAACTATCTTATACTCGTATCTTCACATTTCTCAATCTCTTTTAACATTTAGTATAGTTTTATTTTATTAGATTTGGCGTGTCTGTTAGTCACAAGGTTCTGAATACCGTACCGGCTAGATTATCGATTTTCTTACTAGTACGGTACGTATCGGTACCGGGTACCGTTTTGGATTGATCGCTATTAGTGTTATTTTCCTACCTAAAAGAATTTATAGTATTATATACACTTTTTAAAACAAAAAAAAAATTTCCGGTATTTGCCCGGTACCATCCGGTATTGTCCTGTACTTGAAGGAAAAAATAAATTTAAAAGTAGTCCGGTATTGTCCGGTACTCTCCGGTATCTCCGTTTCCGTCCGGTATTGGCCTTTACTGACCGGTATTTGAGCCGGAACGGAATTAGAAGTGTAGGGTACCGGATATGGACAATACCGTTACGTACCGGTCCATACCGGCCGGTACGGTACGGGATTCATAACCTTGGTTAGTCATTCATTCTGCTATTGAATTTAGTCATTATGCTATTTATGCTAGTATTCGCACTTTGCTTATGGTTCTTATTTAGCTACTTTTATTGATTGCTAATTGTTTAATTATCTTCTATTCACATTTATTGCTTTACTATTTATCTTATTCGCCCTTTGTCACTCCATGTCAAAAAGGGGGAGAATGTTGAAAGGGGGAGTAGGTTGCCTATTGTTCTAATGTGTTTGAATGTTGAGTTTTGTTGTGCAGCTACTCTACAACTCGATCTCAATTCATTAGTTTTCATTGCAATGTGTTTTGTCATGGAAGTGCCAAAGGGGGAGATTGTAAAGACTAAATTTCAAAGTCTTAATTGGATTGGCAATTCTGTATGACAAAACACATAATTTATATCGAGTTGTAATTTTATTATTTTTAATAGGCTAGTGAGTCTATATAGGATTAAAGTGGAAGGAATCTTTATTTGTAATTCTGAGTGAGCGTATTGGATGAAAAAGGAGGTCGACTACAGCGAAACAAATTTTGGCGAAGACGGATCAATCTGGTTATCAATCGGCACCTTCTGTCATTTAAATGAACATGAAAAAAGAAAAGGGTTGGACTTGTTATTTCCTCCTAGGGTTTGACTACTACTATATAAAAAGAAAAGGGGCAGTGATAGAAAGGGAGTCAAGCCACATATACACAAACGTATATTGAGATTAAAGAAAGAAAGCATATAGCTACAGAAGACGAAAAAAACAGCGACGGCAAGGCCTCCTCCATAATGTTCACCTCCAGGAGGAGCAAGATCTCCTCCACAATGCTCACCTCCAAGAGGAGCGATGAAAGCCTTCTATTTCTCTTCAGGAAGATTTTGGCTAGAAAAATTGGTTTTGGAGTCATGCCTGTTGGAGCCAAGTTCACTTCCTCTAATTCTTGCTTTTGAGGCCGGGGCCCATCTTGTAAGCACTCTGGAGCCACCTTAACTTCTTGGAGGGCTGGGGTTGCTCTTCCTGACCTTCGTTTGGTGTTGTCAACTTTTGGATTGTGGAAAGTTCTCTCTTCTTGTTCTTCTTCTTTCTTGGCTTGTTCGGTTGTTTTTGCGTGAGACTAGACAAGGAACAACATTTAGTAAGGTGTTCCACGAGGTCCCCTTCATCCTCCTGGGCTTCGTGACATTCTGCTAGGGAGCCGGCTTCCCCAGGCGAGGAAGCTAGCTCCCCGCACCTTCACAAGCGGTAGACTTCTTTATCGTCTGGCCTCGTGTATTTCACCACAAGATAGCATATCTAGCCCGCTTTTTCGCGTTGGGGTTACTCGTGCATGGAGAGTCTTCCTTCGAGATCTCATCCCATTCGGGGATTGGGATGTCTCTGGGAGGAGCCGGGGGCTCTTCCTCATTTGCGTCGTTGTAGAATATGGCATCCGCCATGTGAGACTCTTCTGGTTTGAAATGCTTTTGAGAGCCAACAATGATGACAAGACCATTCTTGTATATCCCCTTCATGCATTGGTGGTATGTGGAGGGGACCGCGACATATCGGTGCATCCAAGTCCTGCCGAGGAGGGCTTGGTAAGTCTTCTCGGAGTTGATCACATGAAACTTAGTGGTGGATCGTATCGGCCCCACGATTAGGTCCACTTATACAAATCCCAAGGATTGTTGGCTATGGTTTCCAAATCCGGAGATTGTGATGGGTTGGTGGACTAAATGGCTGGGTGGGATACCTGCCGCCTTCAAAATGGAGTAAGGTAGGATGTTGAGCGAAGCTTCGCCATCTAGAAAACCTCTTTAAAACTCCAACCCATTTATGATGACTAGGACGTACAAGGGCCTGTTGTGGGGGAAGGGGAGTTATCGGTCGGCCTCCGTGAATGTGATGGAAAGATGATTGTCGCGGAGAATCTTTCTTATAGAGCCGGATAGGCCCATGCATTGCTCTCCGTGCTCTTCTGCCACGCGGAGTATAGCCTTGGTTGTCTCGAATCTTGTTGCTTGGGAGAAGCCAAACTGATCAAATAACCATTTGAACTTCGTAGAGTTTTGGAGGGAGGAGGCCCGCCTTTCCTCAAAATTTGGGCACTTTGGCCCTTATGTGTTAGCTATTTCACATACGGTTGGTTCTTCATTCTCTTCATGGTGGGAGATAGTCACCATCATGACAACTTTTCCATTATCCTTGTGATTTGGGAGGGGGTTCCAGAGGACATCTTTGGTCGTCGTGAGCTCCACGGCCTCTTCGATCATAAATTTTTCAAACAAAGTTCAGAGGCCCCAACAGTCTTTGGTAGGGTGGCGGACCATCTTATGGTAAATGCAATAGTCCGGATGTTCTATATCTCTTCGGGTAGGCTCCTTCCTGGCTTCTAGAAGTGTTACCTTCCCGTCTTGTACCCAAGCATCCAGGAATGCTTGGGCCTCCGCCGCTGTTACCGGCGGAGGTGGAGGCTCATTGTACTTCGGGCATTTTGCTGGGTACTCTCGGCCTCGATTAGGTGGTGGGCCTGAGGCCGCGTAAGCCGTTTGTCTGGAACCCAGGTGCCTTTCGCGAGAGGAATGTTGGTAGCGAGGTGGAGGAAGTGGGGGTTCCACTGTTTCATTCAAGTTTTGGGCCGCCTCATACAATGCGGAGAAATCTGGGAAGTGGTGAGTGACCAAATGAGGCTTGAAGGCTGGCTGTATTCCGTCCACACAAATCTTGGCCAGGCGATCTTCCGATATCGGTTCTTGAACATCCACCGATAGTTCGCGGAAGCGGATGACATAAACATTCAAGTTCTCGGAGGGCCTTTAAGTCACCTTCATTAGTTGGAGGGTTGTGAGGCGATCCTCCACGTAGAAGAACTTGGAATTGAATTTTTTAACCATGTCCTCCCAAGAAAGGATCGAGTTAGGAGCGAGATTGGCATACCATGAGTACGCCTTGTCCATCAAGGATTTGGAGAACTCTCATAGCCTCAAGTTACGATCACTGCTGTGGATGCCGAGGCTGTCCATAAAATGAATGACGTGCTCTTTGGCGTTTCCCTTCCTTCTGTCAAAATGGATGAACTTAGGGACCATGTATCCCTCTAGATATGGCATGCTTGCGACCACTATGGATACGGAGGGCAGTGGTCCGCGTCAGGAGAGAAGCGAGGGGTTTCTTTTCGGATTGAATGAGTGCTCGCACTTGTTCTAGAGTGACGGGGGTTGTGTTTGCCGTGTTCTGGACTACGGCGGTTGAACCTACTCCCATGGAGGGGATCTTCTGGGAGCTAATCTTTAGCGGAGGAGTAGGCGTCTCTTTGGATTGGAGGTTTTGTGCTCCCTCACCGATTTGGTTGTTGCGAGTTTCGGTTTGCGAGCCAGTAGGGTGAGTTCCTTCCATTTCTGCCTGAGGCGTAGGAGGGGTGGTGCTCTTCTTCTGCAAGGCGAGTACGGTCTCCATTAAGAGACTCTGGTTTTGTTGCATCGTGGCGAGGGTTTCGGTCACCAAACGTAACTGTTCGATGATAGCGGTTTGTGTAATGGGTTGTATTTCCTCTAAGACGAGGTCGGAGGAAACTTCCAAGCCCTCAATACTGCTCAGTCCGGGAGCTCCAATCGTTTTCTTTAGAGGCATTGTAGCAAGCACTACTTTTCCCCAGTAGAGTATAATGTGGGATGTAGGAGTGAGAAGAGTACTTGAGGTCGCCCTCCGAGTATATGGCGGTCACTACAATGGTGCTCGAGACCACCGGAGGTGGAGGAGGAGAGAGCTCGGGGCAAACTTAGAGAGAGAGGGGGGGATGGTAGTGGAGAGTAGGTGTGTATTGAATGCTTGTTGAATTCTTCTTATATAGGAGCCTTGGAGATGAGAGAGAGTCAGGTGTGAGGCTCCTCTTCATTGGTGGACAGAGTGGAGGTTGACATGCTTTCCTCTTTTAGTCCCAAGTTAGACCTTGGAGCTTGTAATCAAGAAACCAACAGAAGCTATTTCGGTGATACATGGAGACCCGTATCATCTGCCAAGTCAGGCGGTAGGTATGATACGGGCTCCGAGGTGCCAAGCGGTATGTATGATACTTCTTCCGAGATGTCAGATGGCGGTCAATGCCCCTCTCCCTCTAGGACCGGTCAAGTTAGAGCTCGCCGGAGGCAAGTTCGTCCTCCTTGACAAACCCCTTGCTCTAGCCTCCAAACTACATTCCTCCTTGGGTCCCGAGTGAGGTACCTAGGCCCTGCTCCCGACCTAGGATGGTGTATAGAGTCACCTTTAAATATTCATGGAGTCTTCAAAATGTTAAGTAGGAGGTGAGGTGCCCGGAGGTGACCTTACTCCTCCATGGGTGGAGAGTTCCTGGAGGAGGCCTTGCTCCTCGGGAGGCGGAGTTTGTGGAGGAATCTTGCTTCGGCGGAAGCAAGGTATATGGAGGAGGTATTGCTCCTCTGAAGACATAGTTTGTGGAGGAAGTCTCCTCCTGGGTGGAATGTGTAATTTGTGGAGGAAGCTTCACTTTGGTGGAGGCAAGTTTCGTGGAGGAAGCCTTGCTCCGCTAGAGGTGAGTATCATGGAGGAAGCCTTGCTCCTCCCGGAGGTGAAGATCGTGGAGGAAGGCTTGCTCCTCCTGGAAGTGAGTATTGTGGAGGAGGCCTTGCTCCTCTTGAAGGTGAATGTTGTGGAGGAGGCCTCGCTCCTCCTGGAGGTCAACATTGTGGAGGAGACCATGCTCCTCCTGAAGGTGAGCATTGTGGAGGAGACCTTGCTCCTCCGGGAGGTGAACATTGTGGAGGAGGCTTTGCTCCTCCCGGAGGTGAACATTGTGGAGGAGGCCTTGCTCCTCCCGGAGATGGTCACCGGCGGGGTTCTTGGAGGAGGGCATCCAGTTGCGGGATATATCGTATACCCACATTAATGTCCCCTTGCGCACATATACCCATGTCACGAGATGAGTGTGTGCGGGCATAATCAGACCGTGGAGGGAACCTTGTTCCTCCTAGGATGGGTCACCGGTAGAGCTTATGGAGGATGCGCGTCCAGATGTGGGGTGTATTGTATACCCACAAGTGGTTGAGTTACCCATCTCAAATTTCTCTTAGAGAGCAACTAGATACAGTGAAAAATCTTAAAGAAGGTATATTTTTTTAAAAATTTTCAATATAGTTTGGTGTTTGATTTCAAGATACTTTGTCGTTTAATTTAACTTTTTAATTAAGTTTAAGATACTTTGTTGTCCAATTCATGTTTTCTTCTTCTTCTTGATTTATGATATTTGAGTAGTTATAAATGGAAATAAGAAAGGGTAGAAGTCTGTGATGGTTTTTTTTTTTTCTCGCTATAAAATGCAACACGAGTAATAAAACGAAAACCGGAATAAACCGGTCAAACTGAATCAAATCGGACAAAACTGAACTACTAACATTTGGTTTGGTATGGTTTGTAATATGTCCTAACCAAAATATTCGGTTTAGTATGAAAAATGCCTTAACCGAACCAAACCGAATCGTTTACACCCTTATCTGCGGTTATAATTTTTTTTTTTTGTCAGTCAAGGACAATAGACAACGGGGGCGACTATTCGCAATCCTCAAATTTTCTCCAGTAGCCCGTTAAAAATTTTTAAAAATTATATTTCAGTAACTACATGTCGAAAATATGTTCAACATTCGGTAAACAACTGCCGAACATACATTTCGGTAAATAGCTGTTGAAAATAAGATTATATTTCGGTAACTACATGTCGGAAATGCACAAGAAACATATATTTCGGTAATTGGATGCTGAAAATGTATCTCAATTTCGGTAACTAACTGTCGAAACATATGGAAATTTTTAAAGGGCTACGGGAGAAAATTGAGGGGTGCGAATAGCAGCGCCCTAGACAACTTCCATTAGCTCTCACTAACATCCCATTGGACAAATTACACTTGACACCCTGTAGTTTGGGCTTGGTACAAATTGATCCCTTGTCATTTAGAAACTAGCACACAATCCCACATAATTTGTATAATAAAGTGTAGCGATACATCAATTAATGATAAATATGAAAAGACCATATGACTCTTCTTATCTTATTTTGTTTCTCTTACCCCTCTCCTTTAATGTATAATTATACTCCATCCCCATTTGTTGGTCCCCCCTCTCTTTGACCAACCACCAACAAATTGATTCTACCCACATGGACCCGCCCTCATTTGATCCTTGCTTCCCTTTCTTCTTCCCAACTTTGTAGCCTTTTTGTCGTCCTTTTCCTCAACTAATAACCGGCAACCAAACCAAACTGTCGCCGACTAAGTCGATCCCCCCTCTCTTCTCCCAACCACTAGTTGGACCCCTCGCCCGGCCCCTTCAACCCTCATCATTCCTTCTCTTCTATATAGGCATACACAACTTGATGAATGATTAGAAGCCCTAGATTATTTGCACTACACCGAAGATCCCACACCCTCGATTAATCTTCAGAGCATCTGTTTATAATCTGATGATCTCATTCACTATGAAAAGCACGCACCAAACATCGAAAATTCATTCCATTCCCTGTTCGGCAATGGAAAATGTGCCTGCTTAGGTCTTCGGCCGTGAGAGGGTCTATTGGATTCCTCCAGCCTCCATTCTGTGTGGACGAAATACAAAATTAAATAATGTAAAAGATATATTAACATAATACTTTACACAATACTTTGCATAATATTTTTATGTGACATTGTCTCGTTTACTTGTTGTAATATGGTGTCTTATTTAATTTTCACTGAAATTCGCCACATCATCAGTGGCAGACTCATAACTAGTGGGGGCACATACTATTTAGACACGTACTAAAATTTACAATCAAGCTTAATTATATCAAACAAGACCTTTTTTTTTAAGGGAACTTAAATAGGAATCCTGCCCTATATAGATACTTAAATCCTAATCCTAGAGGGTTTGAAAACTTATGCTGTCATCCTGAATTTTAAATAATACCAGGTTTACCCTAAATACATGTTTTTCTACATTTTTTGGCTAAACATATTTCAAGGGATAATATCCCATGATCTGCGGACCAAAATCTTTGGTGTAGGTCCTGTTTTCATTAGGAAAACTATAGATAATAACTATCCCATTATACACGGTGAAACAGTTTGGTGGAGGTCCCACATCCCCATTACAACGCTCCCCACCTTCCCCATTCCTCATCGATCAAAACGGGGAAAAAATTGGAACTGTTCCGTCCTCCCGTCAACTGTTTACAACCCGTTCCGGCGAAGGGAAGAGAAAACCCAGACGCAAACCCACATTCGGTCGGCCCAAAAATCCCGCACTACGCTAACCCAACCAAGCACAATCCACTCCTTCCATCGACCTTAGTTCGAAAACCCAAGGCGGTGACATATATTAACGATCAACAATGGTTGAACTTCGTAAGTTGTAATTTCTAACCCACATTCATGCTTTTTTCTGCTTCATAGTGATCCCACAAATTTGGTCATGATATCGGTGTGTGTTCTGATTTCTCCAAAATTTGTTATGATTTCGATCTACTATATTCAGGAACTTGCTGACAAGATAGAACTGGGATCCAAGTTCTACGTAATTGGCCTGGGGTCTCATTGGGTAATTTACCCCACCTGAAGTTGCCTCAATCAATGATTACCACATAGGCAAAAACAAACACTATTGAATTTATCGTTCCTTTTATTTCGTTCCGAATCCTGAATCATTGAATTGGGGGTTCTAACCTCAAAGGTGAAGTTGGAGAAATCTCAGCTATCCATTGAAGAGCGAGGTGTTTGCGAAAGAGGCACAATCCATACTTTTTACGTAGTGTTTGGTTTCTTGGAGTAATTTCGATTTCTCCTAATTTTTTTAATGATTTCGGTTTTCTGTAGTTTCGTCGCACAATATTACAATACGTGTTCATGATTTTGTCTTGTTTTAGGGTGATTCTCCAAATTTTGTCATGATTTGAGTATATGTGTGTTTCGATTTCTCCAAACTTTGTCATGATTTCCTTACGTTTTCATGATTTTTCCTACGTTATGGTGATTCTCCAAATTTTGTCATGATTTTCGGTACGTGTTCATGATTTTTTTTTTCTTCCTTAGGGTGATTCTCCAAATTTTTTCATGATTTGGGTATATGTGTGTTTTGATTTCTGTGAATTTTGTCATGATTTCAGTTAGGGCTGTCCAAGAAAAACCGAAAACCGTGAAACCGGTCCGGACCGAACCGATCTGTGCCTTTTGGATTTTGTCCGTGGATTAATGGTCCGGACACGGATTTGAAAATTAAAAAACCGTGAGATACGGATTAAGATTGGATTTTTATTTCAAAACCGTGGATTAACCGAACCGAACCGTGAGATATTTAAAAAATAAAAAAAATAAAAATATATATATGTATATATACGGATTAGGATTGGATTGCTATGAATTTTTTTTAACAATTTTACATTAATGTGACAATATATAAAATTTAAGGGGTAAACTGTCCAAACTCTAAAATTTAAGGGGTAAATTGTAAATGTCCAAACCCTAAAATCATACTGCCATCCACAACCCTAAACTTAAATCATTTTTGAGACAGAACAGAACTCAGAAGTGGCCCCCCCCCCCCTCTCTCTCTCTCTCTCTCTCTCTCTCAACGTTCAAGACTAGAGAAAAGAAATACTACACTTCTAGTTTGAATCAATCACCAAGAGGTAATCCTTATTCCATTGGTCAATTAATTGTAGCACTTTTGTTCAAGACTACGTATCTGGCTATCTGCGATTCTGCATCAGTGCATCACAATGTTCTTTGATTCAATCTAACCCATAATCGAACTTCATTTCTTACTCTTAATCACACACAAGTGTATGATTTTTTATTTATGTCACCCATTTTCATAGGTATGTCAAGCACGGGAGAGGCAGAAACTGCTACTGCGGATGAGATCATGGAGAGTGATGCAGATGCTATGTCTGAACCAGAAATCAATATATCGTCTGATGAGGTAACTGCTTCTAAATCCAAAGGAAGGCCTTTGTCTGTTGTGTGGAAACACTTTGATAGAGTCACTAGGAAAGGGCAAACGAAACCTGATCGTGCTAAATGTAAGTACTGCAGAAAAATGTATAAATGGTAGAGTGGGAATCGTGCTAAATGTAAGTACTGCAGAAAAATATATAAATGGTTGAGTGGGAATGGGACTAGTACCTTGAAAAAACACATGCTAAGTTGCTCAAAAAATCCTAACATTCAGAAACATAAGAAACAGACAACACTAGCATCATATGCCCAAGTAAAAGAAGAACCTCATAGTGGAATTGGGCTTTGGAAATTTGACCAGAAGGCTTGTAGAGATGCTTTGGCCAAAATGATTATCATGGATGAGTTACCTTTTTGATTTGTTGAGCGCGAGGGCTTTCGTTCGTTTTGTCGTGTGTTGCAACCTCTTTTCAAAACATTCTCACGTCAAACAGTGGCGAGGGATATTGTCGACCTCTATGCTAGCGACAAAACCAAAATAAGGAATTTGTTCAAGAAATCAAATCAAAGGATATGCCTTACCACTGATTCATGGACCTCCCTTCAGAATCTATCTTACATGTGTCTTACTGCCCATTTCATTGATAAGGATTGGAAACTGCATAAAAGGATTCTTAACTTTTGTGTGATTTCGAGTCATAAAGGTGAGGCAATTGGTAAGGCCCTTGAAGCCTGTTTGACTGAATGGGGTGTGGGGAGAGTGTGTACAGTTACAGTGGACAATGCAACAGCCAACGATGTTGCGGTTTCATATTTAAAGAAAAAATTGTCCAAGAAGAGTGGTGCATTGATCTTAGGGGGTGAGTTTCTTCACATGAGATGTTGTGCTCATATCATAAACTTAATTGTAAGAGACGGATTGGGTGAGATTAAACAGTCAAT
This sequence comes from Rhododendron griersonianum, assembly GCA_018127125.1. Taxonomy (NCBI): domain Eukaryota; kingdom Viridiplantae; phylum Streptophyta; class Magnoliopsida; order Ericales; family Ericaceae; genus Rhododendron; species Rhododendron griersonianum. The sequence goes on along the minus strand of CM030791.1, from coordinate 23,896,486 downwards.
TTCCTGGATTCGTGATGTGGTGAAGTATGTTAGGAGTTCTCCTCAAAGAGAGCAACGGTTCAAGACATGTGTAGTGAGCGAGGGAATAACTGATAAAAGCTTTGTATGCCTTGATGTTCCAACTAGGTGGAACTCAACTTACGTCATGCTGAGCACTGCTTTAATATTTCAAAAAGCTTTTGAAAGGCTTGAAGAGGAGGATCCTCATTTCCTCGTTGAACTTCATATGGGGCCTCCTACCACTCAAGATTGGGACGATGCTAGGAATTTTTCTGAATTTTTGGAGAAGTTCTATGAGACCACACTACACTTGTCTGGTTCTTCATATGCCACTTCTAATTTGTATTTCAATGAAGTTATGGTAATTGATAAGTTTTTATCAGATTATTTAAAAGATGTTCATGGGATGTATGTGGGTGATGTGAGGGTTGGGAGTCATGCAGCACTAGTTGATATGGCTAAAAAAATGAAGAAAAAGTTTGATAAATATTGGGGTAAAGTGGAAAGCATGAACATGATGATGTTCATCGCTATGGTGTTGGATCCCCGCTTCAAGTTAAGGTATGTCAAATTCTGTTTTAGTGAACTTTTTGATTCTGATGTGGTGAAAGAGTTGACAAAAATGATAAGGGAAGAGTTGGATCGTGTCTTTGTTGAGTACGAAAAGTTCAATCTTAAGTGCACCCGTTTCTAGCCAAAAGTGGAGTGGGATGGAGATTGACCAACCATATAGCGAAGGAAGTGACAAGGGAGTATCATTTGAATCCAAGTTTCAGAAACATTTAGAAGAAGAAGATGATGGGGGGAAATTAGAGATAGATAGGTACTTGGAAGAACGTTGTGAGAAGAAAGCTCTAAACTTCAACATCTTAGAATGGTGGAAGGTGAACTCTTTTAAGTATCCGATTCTTTCTGAAATTGCTCGAGATGCTTTAGCCATACCTGTCTCAACAGTTACTTCTGAAGCTGCTTTTAGTACCGGAGGTCGTGTTGTTGACCAATTTCGTAGTTCTCTTTCTCCAAAGCTTGTTGAGTGCTTAATTTGTATGCAAGATTGGTTGCGTGCTACTCCATTGCCATTTGAAGTGGAAGAGAATATTGAAGAAATGCAAGAGCTTGAATTAGGTAATATTTAATTTTATTGTGCTAATTGTATTTCACTTCCATAGCTTAGTTAATTTTTGTGCAAGAGTTTCATTTTATTATGATCTAACTTAGCTTCATTGATATCATTGCAGCTCTACAAAATGTTTCTCTTAATCCAATTCAAGATTGATGGAATCTGGTTTCTGGAGCCTGGAATGATGAAACCTGGACTGGAATAGACCAACTATGTTTAATGACTCAGTTTTGGGAGGACCAGAAGAGGATGTTTTTTGTGGTGAACTCTCAACTGTTGCCACTGATCCAAAAGTTGCGATCTGGTCCAAGGACCGTGAAGTTACTTGAGTGCCTCCTGATTTTGATTTTGTTCCTTACTGTTTCCTCTCTTAATCATGTGCTCTGAGTATTCGGTGTTGAGGTTGTATCTTTTTGCTCCAACCTTTTTGAATAATATGTTGCTAGATTGTTGCATTAGAAACTTACAACCATCTGGGGCGGTGGCCGCTTTTGGAATGATATGTAATTCAGTAGTTGAAGTAATTTTGCGTTTTTTAGTGTTTAATGTTTTTGGAAGGAAATCCGTGGATAAAACCGGACCGAACCGTGAGACTTTTGGATTAGGATTGGATTACATTTTCTAAAAACCGTGAGATACGGATTAGGATTGGATTCATAAGAATCCGATCTGATCCGGACCGTGGACACCCCTAATTTCAGTACGTGTTCATGATTTTTTCTGCTTTATGGTGATTTTTCAAATTTTGTTATGATTTGGGTAAATGTGTATTTTGATTTATCAAACTAGAGTCCGGGGTCCAAGACACACGCGATGCATGTGCGAGTTGATTTTAGCTCCCTGCTTATTATAAAAATATTTCTGTAAAAATATCATGAATTTTTAAAGGGGAATTTGCACTTACACCCCTTGTACTATCACCAATTTGCACATACACCCCATGTACTCCAAATTTAGGCACTTACGCCCCTTGTACTTTGGACTGAAGTGCAACTGTTAAAAAATCCGTTGAAATGGATGGAAAAGCTACTGGCATGAGATTTCCCTCCAAAATGAGGGAAAAAATGCACAAACTAACCCTGATAGCCATTTATAAGCCCTGTCAAACTCTCATTCCAAAAAATAGAGCATTCAAACCCTCCCTTCCCCTAACCCACACACTCTCTCTAGTCTATTATTATCAACAGAAAAAACAACATCTAGCACTATATCTCATGTCTAATCAGCCCCAAAACATCTGCAAATGTAGCAACACAAACACCTAGCAGCATAGCAAAAAAAAAATGGACTTACACTGTCTAAATCCACAACATAAATGGCCAGCAATAACCAAAAAAAAAAAAACTTCAAATGCAGATGTTTAGTACCAAGTAGTTCAAACTGAGTTATTTTCTTGAACAAAAATCACATAGAGTTACAAATTGACTTCTAACAGAGTTCCCAAAACAGAAGTCAACCTGAGAAATATGCAAAACAATCCTTTGCTGCTGCTGTGAACTCTATTTTGGGAACTCTGTTTGAAGTCAGTTTGTAACTCTGTGTGACTTTTGTTTAAGAAAAGATCTCAGCTTGAACTACCTGGTACTGAATATCTGCATTTGAAGTTTTTTTTTTGTTTTGTTATTGCTGGCCATTTATGTTGTGGATTTGGACAGTGTAAGTCCATTTATTTTCTGTGCTGCTGGGTGTTTGTGTTGCTACATTTGCAGATATTTTGGGGCTGATTAGATAGACTAGAGAGAGTGGGTTAGGGGAAGAGAGGGGTTTGGATGCTCTGTTTTTGGGAATGAGAGTTTAACAGGGCTTATAAATAGCTATCAGGGTTAGTTTGGACATTTCTTTTCTCATTTTGAAGGGAAATCTTCCGCCAATAGCTTTTTCATCTATTTTAACGGATTTTTTAACAGTTGCACTTCAGTCAAAAGTACAAGGGGTGTAAGTGCCTAAATTTGGAGTACATGGGGTGTATGTGAAAATCGGTGATAGTACAAGGGGTGAAAGTGCAAATTCCCCTTTTTCTTAAGATATAGTACTTCAAATCCTCCATGAAAATTGCAAGACTTTCACGTGCCAAGATTTCCGATTTGTGCCGTGGTGGAAGAATTTTGTATTGTTTGGAAACAGTAAACCCAATTGTGGGTGCCGGTAAAAAAAAAAAAAACCCCATTTGTGGGTTTTGATTTTCTTGGTGTAAACAACCAAGCCATGTGTAGGAGAAAGAGAGGGAGAGGAGAGGGAGGAAGGGTGGGTGAGGGGAGGAGAGAGAGAGACGGGGTTTGAGGGAGGAGGAGAATTTGTTTTGATATGGAAATCTTTGATCCCAATATATAATTAGTAGAGGCCGGGTACACGCGATGCGTGTGCAAGTCGGATTTTCACAATATTTTTATAAAAATGCTTCCCACTTTTTGTTTGATCAAATTTTTACAAATGTTGTGAAAATTCGACTTACACACGCATCGCGTGTGCCCCGGCCTCTAGTATTAACCTATTATGATAGATAAACAACAATTAAATTCTAAAAAAATCAATCGAATTGTTACTAATAATTCGATTGATTTTTTAGTATGTAAGTGTTTGTGCATTTTCTTGCTAAAATTGCGAGAGCGAACATCAAGAGCGCGGCACATATGGAAGATTGAAAGCGGGAATGAATGACCCCTACTGAATGACTATGTGACAAAGAGTGCAAGTGTTTGTGCATTTTTTGCGTGCATCCATGGCATTTTTCCATAATCCAATCTCACCTCTGCAGGCTCTCCTAGCTGGCAACAAACGTGTCCACTTTTTCCAAAACACACAAATTTAAAAAAAATAAAAATAAACATGAACAAAACATTCCTTGTACTAATTCTATGATGCTACGGTCACCGCACCCCTACATGGGGTCCATTCAGGTCCCACAAAAATAACGCTCAAATTCAAAAAACATATTTACTGATATTTAATTAAGCTAATTTTTTTTACAGAAATTTATATAAAAATATTACAAAACTTATGGATATTTTTCTGAGTTTTTTAGACCCCACGTGGGCGGTACAGTGTACTCATGCGGTGACAGTAGACTTAATGGATTCTGCATAGTAAAGGACAGTTTTGCAATTTTCCAGCGACAAAACAAAAATCAGTCAAAGGTTTCTTCAATTTCACTATACCTTGGATGGTTTTTCAGGAATAACAAACAGAGGAGCAGAGAAGAACAGGCCCGTCCACGTGTCCGCCTCCGACTGAAAATACATAAGCATGGTCGCCAACCCTCCCATCGGGAAAATTTTTCAGTGCCGAGAGGGTACCATGTAGTGTCCGCTCGTGCATTCGAGCCGTCCATTTCATGTTTGGACGGCTCAGATTTAGAGAGGAAAAGGAGAGAGAAAGTGTTGGGGTGAGAGAAGAGAGAGGGTTTCAATCCGAGCCGTCCAAAAGTGAATCGGACGGCTGAGATGAGCCGAGCGAGTGCCACGTCGGCAATACCCGCTCGGCAATGAAAAACTCCTTCTCCCATCGACCCCCCAAACAGAAACGCCGGCAACCCCTTATACTCCTCGCTCCGACGAACACTCACGAAGAACGAAAGCGACGCGGCGGCGACCTTCGTCATGTCCCCGAGGTAGCACCGGATCCCATCCAACCGGCCATGGCCCAGTAGATCGGCGGCGAACATGGCGTAGCCCCACCTGGCATAGCCGATGCAAATCTTCTGGACCCCGTGTCAGAGCGGTACCCGTGGGACATGTACACCGTGGCCTTGACGGGCTGGTTTAAGGGGATGAAGGACTGGGTGAAGAGGTTTCCATGCGGGGTGGTGAAGTAGGACTTGGTGTTGTGGACGTACGCCTTGGGAGGTGTAGTATTCTTCCTCCGGGGTGTCTCCCCAGAAGTTTGCCGGCGGCATGGGGGGGGGGGGGGGGGTGAAGTCGGTCTTTAAAGTGGATAGTAGTTTGGGCAAACACATACGTGTTTGCATGGAGAGAGAGAGAGGAGAGGAGGAGACAGGGGGAAGGGAGAGAGAGAGGATCATGCGGTTTGGTAACTGCCATGTCAATTTACATATTTGCCTATGAATTTTTAAATATTTTGTTCACACATTTGATGGGTATTTTTAAAAATAAAAATACTAATAGGGAGACATCAAACTGGTGGAGGACTGGAAACATTCTCATTGCTAAATACATGGGGTAATTAAATATTAAATACACAATACTTATTCGGGCGGTTCCAGGGACACCTATAAAAACATCTAAAAAAACACCCCAAATCTCAATCTCATAGTTTTCCATCAAATTTTTATGATCCGAATCGTTCAATGTGTGCAGAATGTGATTTAAAGGGTGCCCGCGAGAAATTAGCAAAAAACATGACCGGAAAGTGCTTGTTTTGAGCAGTTTTTAATTGAACCGTTCAATGAAAATTGCTTAGATCAAGCCCTTTCTGATCTTTTTTTTTGCTGATTTCTCGTGGGTACTCTTAAAATCACGTTCTAATCACATTGAGCGGCTCGAATCATTAAAATTTGATCGAAAACTATGAGATGTTTTTATAGGTGTCCCTGGAATCGTCTCGATACTTATTATATTAGTAATATATAACTAGGGGTATAATGGGGCAACAGAGCATTTTGAGGATGTGAACATAAGTATTCAAAATTACTAGGATGGACATCTAAATAAGTCATCTAAATATGATGCCTATTTAATTTCTTTTTTTTTTATAACCCGTTGTGCGGGCTACCTTCCACAGTTCCACGCACCACAACTAATCTTGGAGCCCTTAAATTAATAGTTAGACAAACCCTTCAATGGCCCCAAAGGGGCTGTGATAGACCCGAGAGATTTCAAACTTGACCCCGAAATCTCATGCCTTAACTACCAGACCAATCTCTTGGGGATAACATCAAAGTAGACTTAACATTCATCATTATGCACAAGGGTGTCACGACCCAAAACCCGTGGGTTAAAAGTCAATGACCGGCCAGTGCATTTAAGTCACCCAAGGCCTAATTATAAAACAGTACGTTAGGGAAATTTTATTTAAAACAAAATGCATAAAGGAAAGTGTTCTTATTTATCTGACAAGATAACCAGAGTTCTATGTGTAGGATCAAAGTAAATACTTCACATTACTAATATACAAAACTCTAGCATGATTTGACCGGAATAAACTGGCTATATATACATAAAACACAGTTCTACCAGTTCCCACAGTTCTATATTCACATATGAGCGGTTCTACTATGCACACAGATCAAAAAAGACTTCGGCTTGAGAGCAAAGCCTAGTCTGTCTACAGCTGCTGACCTAAAAAGTATGTTTTTGAAAAATTTTATTGTATAAGCTAAAGCTCATATGAAACATAGCATATCCAGTAAATATACTAAGTCATGGATACAACTAACATCAAACTAAAAGTATCGTCATACTCTTCAGAACAAATAAAATGTAACTCTTCCAAGATTATCAAATCTCATATTCATTATACATAATGAAATCAAGTCTTTCAGTTGATTTAAGCTAAAAGCTTTTCGGATACTCAAGATATCACATTTCTTTATTATCATCGATTTCACACATCCTTCGTGAACAAGTTTCAACCAGAATCTAGAGGAGCGATCTCTAAAGTATAAAAGGGAGTGACGTCAAACCATTAGGATACCTGGTCAATATCCCCCAACCTTATAACTCCTAATCCACTTTGTCTGTTTAAAATCCTCAAGCACGGACACTTGTTGTAGACACCTCCCAAACGGGGCATCGCCATACAGATTGATCATGTTTGTTTGCTCGATTGGTTGCTTGCTTCGTAAACCAAAATCATGGACATTCCCATGGCTAGGAACATCACCACATGATAGCGGTTATCATCAAAATAGAGTCGCCACCCAGTTTATTAAAACTGGGAAAATAGATAAGAGATTCTGGGTACGGGAGCCAAAAGTACAATAAGGGGAAGGTGTTAGGCACCCCTCTTTGCCCAGTCGTGAGACTGGCCCATAATCGTTCAACATAAGACGTATAGATGCTTTATTTAATTCTAACACATAATCTGTTTAATTGATCCTTTAAACAGTAAGTAAAGTGAGCCAGTGCGATAAGTAAAGCATGCGTTAGAAAGCAGGAAACAAAGCAAAGCTGTCCCAGGGAGATGGATCCCGCGGCCGGTGAATGGATGTCACGGCCGAGGGATCCTCCTGGTTTGATGTACCGGCCGAGGGATCGAAGCCCCGGTCGGTGTTCTTCCTCACACTAGACTATGCGATTAACAGATAATCAGAAAGCTATGATTAAGTATAAGAGCGATAAATAAAACAAACCAGAGGCTGTTGGGCCTCACCACCTTGATCCCTCAGTTGCTTGATTGCTTCGGATTTGATTGTGATTGACTGATTGCTTGATTGAAAACCCTAGGGTTAGGGTTTGAACTTCGGGGTTTGATCACTGGATTGATGGCTACCTTCGGGAGGTTAGGGCTTTCGAAGAGGGGGATTGAGAGAGTATTTTGACAGGGTTTCGTGGCTTGAGAGAGTGTATTCTCTAATGAATTTTGTGTGTATATTTTCGGAGACCAAAGGCCCTTTATATAGGCAATTGGTGACTCACTCCGGCCAATCAAATGGCACGATTGCAATTGCAATTGCAATGCACCTCTAACTCTACGTCGTAATCTCTGAACGTGGCCCGAACACATCGGAGAGGTAGTGTAGTTGGATCAAACAATCGACAGAACGTTCGAGAGTCTGGAAAAAGGTCGATCTGGCGGCCGAGTAATAGATCACACGGCCGAGGAATGGATGTCTCGGCCGAATGATAGATCTTACGGCCGAGTGATTGATTTCTCAGGGAGATTTTGCCAGCAACAGGTTGCTCGGGTGAGGAAATGATGTTAAGGCCGTGAGATTGATGTTACGGCCGACAGATGGATTCTCCTAGGCTTCTGTATTTTCTGTCTGAAAGGCTGTATGGCTCTGATTGGGTCCTCTAAGTGGCTCAAAGTTCTTACCGAAAGTTCTAAGGTTCTCAAGAAGGCAATCAGCAATCACTGTAGCCATTTCATCATCGGGATAGTCCCAAGGTGGGACTTGAAATAATTGTTAGGCCAAATTGGGGTGTCTACAGATGCCCCTATTTGACTGAACTCAGACGGATCGCGAGACATGTTTGAGTAAGAGTCAAAGCTGTAAAAAGCAACTTAATTTGGTCCAACCACTATTCCAAGGGGTTTTCAAAAAAAGGTTTTGTTATGGTCGGGCCGGGAGGCTGCCTACGTATTCCACAAGGGAAATTCAGACCAATCATAGTTCAGGCAAAAAAGGTTTTGTTATGGTCGGGCCGGGAGGCTGCCTACGTATTCCGCAAGGGAAATTCAGACCAATCGTAGTTCGGGTAATAAAACAAAAGAAAAAGTTTGGAGGGTTAGAGATAGAAGACGTACCTTAGGGCTTAAAAAGCCGTAGTGTAACGTACCTAGACTGAGCCAAGGTTTTGGCGAAGAGTAGTTGAAGGAGCGCGGGGCTACCGGGGAGTTTTTGCGGAGAGCTTCCTTAGTATTTTGGGGTAGATCAGTACACGGCAGGTGCGTTTGCTTTTCTTGATCATCTTTACTTTGACTGAAAGGAGCTCGGTAGAGTAGCCTATCCTTGCGAATGAGCTGGAAGGAATTGATGTAATGGGGTGGAATCCAAACCATCTACTGGGGATGAGTCGGATGTCGGTTTGTTTTGAGATATAGGGGGCGCAGGGCCAGTAACTAGAGTACGGAGCTTTGGGGATGAATGAACCAAGGCACGAAGCCGGTTGTAGTCATGAGACGAGAGCCTGGAGAGTGATCGTTTCTGACGTGATGGAACCGAGGTGCGGGGCCGGTTGTGGTTACAAGGCGAGAGCCTAAGGTGATAGGATTGAGGCGTGGAGCCTATTGCAGTTATGAGGCGAGAGGAGATTGGATTGAGGCGTGGAGCCTGTTGCAGTCTTGAGGCGAGGGCCTGAGGTGAGCTTAGAGCTTGATGGAACTGAAGCACGGAGCTGGTATTGATCATAAGGCGAGAGCCTGAGGTGATTAGATTGAGGCGTGAAGCCTGCTGTGGTTATGAGGTAAGGGCCTAAGGAGAGCTTAGAGCTTGATGTGATTTGAACCGAAGCATAGAGCTGGTATTGATCATAAGGCGAGAGCCTGAGGTGTCAGAGCTTTGAGCTTGACGTGTTGAACCGAAGCGTAGAGCTGGTTTGTATTCCGATGGTCTGTGCACGGAGCTTTCTCATCATAAGTTTTGGCATAGAGCCAAAGGATCGAGGCGCTGGACCGATCAATAAAACCGAGGCGTAGAGCCGGCTGATTACAGGGTTGACCTGTTTCATGAGAGATATGCAGAGTGTATATGTGTGATGATGGTTAGATGTGAACAGATATGATTGTACAGACTCGATGTGATAATGGTGATGCAATATGTGCACGGGCCCGTGCGTGTGTGTTTGTCTTAAGCTTAGAGCTTCTATCAAGTTCCGAACTTGAGCATTCAGAGCGTAGAGCTCAAGCATTCGGACGGCAGAATCCGAGCATTCAAAGTACAGGCTTTGAGCGTCCAGTACGCAGTGGTTGGGCATCCAAGTGTAGAGCTTGAGCATTCAAGTGTATAACTTGAGCATCCAGTACACAGTGGTTGGGCATCCAAGCGTAGAGCTTGAGCATTCAAAATGTTAGATTTTGAGCATTCAGGCATAGAGCCTGAGAATAGATGTCTTGATTGTTGGGGCGACGTAGAGCCTGTTGCGATTTGCTTGTTTACGACTTTGAGCCAGTTGAGATAATGGGCTTGGAGCCGCTGAGTTGGTTGTTACGGCTTCGAGCCAGTTGAGATAGTGGGCTTAGAGCCACTGAGTGAGTGATAGCGAGCATAGAGCTGCTGAGTCGAGGGCTTGGAGCAGCTGAGTTGATTGTTACGGCTTCGAGCCAGTTGAAACGGTGGGCTTGGAGCCGCTGAGTTGAGTGATTACAGGCGTAGAGCCTGTTGATAATGGGTTTGGAGCCGCTTTGATGGGGTAACGGGCGTAGAGCCAGTTGCTGTGATAGCGAGCGTAGAGCTGCTGAGACGAGGGCTTGGAGCCGCTGAGTGAGGATATACGGGCGTAGAGCCTGTCAGCAATGGGCTGCTGAGATGATAGACATAGGCTTCGAGCCTGTTGAAGTAATGGGCTTCGAGCCACTGAGAAGGTTGCTATGGCTTTGAGCCAGTTGAGATGGCGAACATAGGCTTCGAGCCTGTTAGAATAGTGGGCTTGGAGCCGCTGAGTTGAGGGGTGAAGGCGTAGAGCCGCTGAGTTGATGAATACAGGCGTAGAGCCTGTTGAGGTAATGGCTTTAAGCCGCTGAGATGGTAGACATAGGCTTAGAGCCTGTGGAGGTAGTGGACTTGGAGTCACGGTGTTTGATAGTGAATATGGGCGTAGAGCCGCTGAGTGTTCTGACTTGCTTCGGCCAGCAGTTTGTGGAGAAAGAGATCTTCGATGCTTGAGCATGCCCCCAAGGCTAGTTTTGATCACGTTGTACTGGCTCGGGGGTGCCCCCAAGGCTACTTGGTTGGTCGAGGACCCAGGAGTCCATAATTGCTTGAGTTTGGTGCACTGAGCAAAATCCACAGGCGCTTGAAGAAAATTGATTGAGGGGCCAGGAGATCGATCTCTCGGCCGAAGGATCGATGTCTCGGCCGAGGGATTGATGTCTCGGCCGTGAGATAGCCAACAGTCAGAAAATCGATTTTAAGTTCGGTTTAATCGATTTCACGGCCCATTTAATCTTTTCCCCTCCTCCTCTCTCATTCTTCTCCGTCCCTTTTATCCGACGACCACCACCGCACACCGCCGTCCTCTTCCACCACCGTCGGCCACCGCTTATCTCCGACGACCGTTCCCTCCGATCACTGCTGCCGTTGCTGCCGGCTCCTGATTATTTGGGAACTGTTGGTTTTCCTTCTTGGTCGGACGTGATGGCCACGCCATCTTCGGATATTGCGGGTTCATCCTCACACCCTCCATGTAGGTGCGAATATCCGTCTTCTGATGAGGAGGCGATTGAGGAACCTGGTTTGTTCGATGCCGCTACCTACGTTCTTCCTTCGCGTAGGTTGGGTTATGGCGGTTTCCTGCAGTACCGCCCTCCTGTTGGTGGCCTAGAGGCCGAGGTAGTTCGCAGAGAGCCTGAGCAGCACTTGAGTGTTCTAAATGTGCCGGTGAGTTTTCACAGGTGGTTTTTGACACTGCCAGAGCAGGCTCGGGAACTAGTACGTGCTGCAGGCTTCGAGGCGTTAGTTCTGGGCCTCAATGTTCTGAAGATGGACTGGTCATTGATGACGTCGCTGGTTGAGAAGTGGTGGGATACCACCAATACCTTCCACTTTCCTTCTGCTGGCGAGATGACTGTCACTCCAGGTGACTTCTCTTTCCTGACTGGCCTGCGGGTAGGCGGAGTTGCTCTTCAAGTTGACCCCCGGCTTTGGGAGCGAGAGGGTGCTTTGAGGTGGTTTCTGGGCAAGGTGCCCCTTGTTCGTTCCCGGGGTCATATCGATCTTGCTTGACTAAGCAAGGCTTTCATGGTGGTTGACATTCTGACCCAGGTGAGTGTCGAGCAATTGACGCGGGCCTTCCTTCTTTACCTCCTTGGGCAAACGTTGTTTGCCAACAATGATGGTTTGGTACATACGCAGTTTCTAGCTCCTTTGCAACACTTGGGAGCTATTCGGGAGTTTGACTGGGGCTCGTCTGCTTTGGCCACTTTGTATGGTAATTTTGGAGCTTGCTCGCGGGACAAGAGTCCCATTCTTTGTGGTCACTTTTGAGTGCTTGAGGTATATATTATTCCTTTGTACCTCTGTTCTTACTTTGGCTTTTTCCTAGTTCTGAACTTGTTTTGCTAATCCATATTTCAGCTCTGGGCTTTCGAGCATCTTCTCCAGTTTCCCCCTGAGACTAGGCATGGAGATGCGAACTGTATACCTCGTTACGAGCAATGGTTGGTGGGGCAACGGAGGCCACGGTCTCCAGTTTTGAGCCTTCCCGAGTGGCGACGAGTTTTGGACCGATTGACAGTCGATCAGGTACCTTTTTCTTTGTACTTCTTGTCCTTTAGACTTCCATATTCTTGTGTTGGGGCTGATTTGTCCTTGCTTTGTAGGTATGATTTGACCCTTGGGGTGGTGTACCAGAGGATGCCCCTCTTGCACGTTGTAGAGTCCTGGACCGGACCCGTTGTTTGCTCGAGGGTCCGTTTTGCCGAGCCTGGTACTTAGGTGACCGGGTGGCTAGTCAGTGGCGAGCACGTGATGAGGCTCTTCAGTTTGTTCCTCCTCCTCCTCCAGTGTCTATGAGGTCTACTTCTTTGATGTTGAAGGAAGATCTGAAGAATGCTCGGATCAGAGATTGGGCAGGTTTACTCCTCCAGGCAGGTGACTATACGGAGTACTGCTGTCTTTTCTTGGCCTCCCCTGTTGCGGCTCCTCCTGTTGCTCCTGTTTGGCCACGGGCTCCTTCGTTTGTCTCCTTCCACTCAGATAATGGGGAGGAGGAGCGTCTGGTGTTGACTCCTTGCGCAACCCAGCTTTACACCCTGCCAGCCGGGGCTTCACAGGTATCTTTAGCTTTCCATTCTAGCTTTCATCGCTTAGCATTGTATCCCTTGCTTAGATGTTTGATTGTTCCACAGGTACCTGCTAAGATAGTGCAGGAATGGCTTCACGCCTATCAGAGTGCAGAGGTTTTGGTTCGGAGATAGCGCCGTAGGATCCTCGAGGTACGGCTCTCTTCATGAATTTCATCTGCTGTGTATTATCCCTTGAATCTGAATGTTTGTATCTTCTTTGGCTGCAGCTTGAGGCTGAGGGAGTGCCGGCTGCTGATGGGGGGAATGCGGGGACCAGTGAGCAGCCCTTGCCTTCTTCTCAGAGATCGCCTAGCTTTTAGGGCTTTTCTTTTTCCTGTTCATAGTTAGTGGGAGATAGGCAGAAATTATATTTGTATTGTGAAAGCAACCACAACAATGGTTTTGTAAACAAGTTTTTGTCTGAGAAATGCTTTTTGTGTCCCCAAATGCTTTGAGATATGCATGTGAAAGTCAGAACATGGCTTTGAAACACGTATTTACTGATAAATAGTAATTTATGAAAACACTTGGCCGAAGAATCGATTACTCGGCCGAAGAATCATTGTTGCGGCCGAGGTATTGATTATTCGGCCGTTACGTCTATTTTCCCAAGGGAGCTAGGTTTTGCTTTAGCCAAGTGGCATCCTGTTTCACACTCCTTCCTATGCTTAGTCTTTGATTTTCTGTCTTTTGCTTTTGTCATTGCTCTATAGTTTGATTGCCAAACTCAAGAGTTTTGAGGTATCATACTCATTGCGTTGATGACTTTTAGGTTAGAGGGGATGAACTGTAATTCTTGTGTCTATTGCTTGTTGCCAATTCTTTGAGAAAAGCATACTCATCTTTTGCGAGCTCAATAGCAGGGTTAGCTATGCCTATCATTGAGTACAAACCTGTTGATATTTTCCTCTCTCCAAATGTTTGGGCCGTATCTCGATGCGAGATTGCCTACGTATCCCAATCAGGGAATCAGGCCTTTTACGTAGTTCCAAGATCACCACCTTTGGGAGTTGGGTTTTCACTCTTGGTTTTTCTTTCTCTCATGCTCTAAGTTTTGCCTAGGTTACCTGATAGAGGTTGAGTCCCTAGCGAGCTTTCCTTCAAATGCCTTAACTTTTGCCTAGGCTGCGTTTTTCGCATTTTCTTGTCCTAGCAGGCTCCGCTCTTACTTTTGCTTGGGTGTATAGATTGCCCAACGAGCATTTTTCTCTCAAGAGGGTTTTAGTGTTTTGGAGAGGAATTTGATAGAGATGTTTTTGTGAATCTCCTGTTGCGTTTGTACTTTCATAATGGGTAAGCTAACCCTAAGTGTTCTCACGGAGATAGTGTCTTTCTTCTAAATTCTGACAAAAACCTAGTTTCTTAAGCAATTAGAGTTCATCCTTTCCTTCCCTTTTGTCGGGGACACAAAGATCTTGATCCCTTCGAATTTTCCCTTGTTTTGGCAATGAGAGTATAGCGCATGGCAATTGCAATTTAGAAATTTAGATTTAGATAAGCATGATCCGGAAGATGAAAGAGAAATTCTCTTAGCGGAAATAAAATGCCCAAACAGGGGCCCAAAACTCGTTCTAGTTTGATTTAGAAAGCAAAAACAATGTTTTAACGTTTTTTTGCCATGTTGTGACTTCTCAGCTACTACAGCGTGTCGGGGTCATTTCCCTTGCCTTTTGCAATTTTATACTCTTTCCCACCCTCTTCCTTGCCAAACAGAGCCTTTGAACTGGGTTCATCTTTGAAGCTCGTACGATAGCTACCTCCCTGAGCTATGAGTAATCCCCAGATGGAAGTGTCAGTTTGAATCTCCCTTTCTCCTTCCTCATTGATTGTGTGGTCATCAGCTATTTCCTCTTGATTGAATAGTGATGCTAAGGAGGTTTCGTCGAGTGGATCATCGTACACTTCTTCCATTTCATCAAAATCGCTTTCCCCTGTCTTATAGGGTTCTGTGCATATGAAATCTAGATCTTCTCTTTCCTCTATCCATTGACTATAGTCGCGCTCGTCATAAGGGTTGACTCATGGTTGCATTTGAATCTCTTCTACCTTCTCTATGAGATTGATTGTCTCCCAAACAATGGGTGGTGTTGGAATTTTGGGACGGTTGATGCGTACCACTATTTGGGCAGGTTCGAAGCGAGCGTGCCTTCTCGTCATGGTGACCCTTTCTTTCTCCTTCTTTCTCTTCTCAAACCAAATACGGAGCCATTCATCGTCTTCTACGAATGGAATGTCTGGATCTTCCAAATTTTGTTTTGCCCAGGAATGTTCTTTCCATTTCCTTAGCTTTTCTTCCTCTGCCTGATCTTTGCTACTTATGTCGGACATGTCAACGTCGATTACTTCTGACTGATCAGAGTTATTATCCTCTTCCTCCTCCATCATAAAACACTCGTCCTCCTCGGGGAAGGTTAAGATTGGTTTGGTTTGGTTGTTTTGGACAATGTATTGGCTAGGATTGTATGTAGGGTTGTGAGATAGATTTATGAGACTGATACTTCGAGGTGGCGGTTCGGCATTATGGGTAGGGAGTGGGTTGTCCTGCCCATCAGATTTTGGAGGTTTTATGGTTCGACTATCAATAAGGTCTTGAATGTCGTGACGAAGACGCATGCAATTGTCTGTTTCGTGCCCAGGGTGTTGGTGGTAGGCGCATTGTTTGTTTGGATCGTGGTTTGGACCGTAGGGCGGCTGAGGAAGTGGTTTGTTTAAAGGTTTGAGATGCCCTTGACGGCTGAGAATGGTCAAGGCTTGGGACAAGGTCATGTAAAGAGGATCAAAGTTGCGGCGGGGTCGATTTGAGCTTCGGGATGGGCTAGTTTGGAAAGGGTCTTGAGACAAGGATGTGCCAAGGACATTCACGGAGGCGTAAGATGTACGGCTAGAAAAGGTTTTCTTAGGCGGAGGAGTGGCCTCTTCTTTGCCAATGAGTCCTAGTTTGATTCCATCTTCGATTTGCAACCCCGTGGCATGCAAACGTTTGAAATCGGTGATGGCCTGTGTATAGATGTGCCTGAGATATTTGGGTTGTAGGTTCTTGACAACTATTCTCACTTGATCTTCCTCGAAGGGGCGGTTCTTCATCTTGGCAGCCTTTTCCCTCCATCTCGCCACAAAGGTAGCAAAGTCCTCATTGGATTCTTGTTTGGTCATTTCCAAGTCTCGAGTTGTTAGCTCGATTTGGACATTGTATGCATATTGCTTGACAAAAGCGTTGGCAATTTCTGGCTAGGTCTGATAATGCACGAATTCCAAAGTGAGGAACCAGTCGAGAGCGCTTCCAGTAAGAGTCCTTTGGAACAATTGAGCGATAAGCTCATCATTCAAGCCCATCGACTTCAGGGTGTTGATAACGTGGCGAACATAACTGGTGGGATTGCCAGTTCCATTGAACTTCTCGATGTTTGGCATTTTGAAATTCTCAGGCAGCTTGGATTCTGGGAAGAGGCAAAGTCCTTCAAAATCCAAGATTTGGTCCCCTTGTGATCGGGCCAAGGCTTGTTTGATTTCCTTGACTTGCTTGGTCAATTCAGGACTTTCCGACAATATCACTTTATGGGGATTCTCACCTTCCACCGATCTTTCCTCATCCTCAGCATCCCTAGCTGCCTTTTCTGCTAGCAGCGCAGTGATTTGAGCTTGGAGGTCGGCAATGGTGGCGTCGTTGTCTGCCATGAAAGTGGAAGGTTTGCTTGACGAAGTTTGGGATTTAGTAAATGACAGGGATGGCCGAGAAGTTTCCGGAAGCGATTGGGATCGTTGTGGTGAGGGTGTTTTAGCAGATGAGGATGACAGACGAGATGGCTATTGAGACCTCTGTTTAGCATAGCTTCGGGTGTTATAAGAGTATAAAGTTGGCTGTGGTTGCTTCTTTGATTTACCTATTTTGCCTGCTTGAAAAGTAGAATACCTGGAAGTCAGTGTTTGGCCTGTGTAGGGTTAGGATTTGTGTTGAAAATCCCAACCCTTCTGCACAGAAAGAGTTATTTACAACAACAAATGATACAAGGTGTGAGGAAGAACTCTTGCAAGTAAAATGCAAGTAGGTTCCTAGCCTGTAGGTTACTGTCTTAGTTTGATAAGTTCTATGGCTTTCTAATACATGCAAGGTTTTGGTAGTCTCAGGGTGCTCCGTTGTCAAAGGGCACCAATCCTCTCGCCAGCCCATCATAGGCGGTGATTGGGTGATTCCCTTTTTGATATACCACTAGGTACGAGTGACTGTGGAGTTTGCTGGAACCCCCAACATAGCCCGTGTCATGCCGGGATATCAGGTGAACTCAACGGGTTGCCCGCTCGATGCATATGATAAATGAATTAGACAAGGCATGTATTAGTCTTATGTTGAACTTTTTGGTTATGGCTCTCATATTCCCCAGCAGAGTCGCCAAAAACTGTAGACACCTCCCAAACGGGGCATCGCCATACAGATTGATCATGTTTGTTTGCTCGATTGGTTGCTTGCTTCGTAAACCAAAATCATGGACATTCCCATGGCTAGGAACATCACCACATGATAGCGGTTATCATCAAAATAGAGTCGCCACCCAGTTTATTAAAACTGGGAAAATAGATAAGAGATTCTGGGTACGGGAGCCAAAAGTACAATAAGGGGAAGGTGTTAGGCACCCCTCTTTGCCCAGTCGTGAGACTGGCCCATAATCGTTCAACATAAGACGTATAGATGCTTTATTTAATTCTAACACATAATCTGTTTAATTGATCCTTTAAACAGTAAGTAAAGTGAGCCAGTGCGATAAATGAGCATGCGTTCAGAAAGCAGAAAAGCAGGAAACAAAGCAAAGCTGTCCCAGGGAGATGGATCCCGCGGCCGGTGAATGGATGTCACGGCCGAGGGATCCTCCTGGTTTGATGTACCGGCCGAGGGATCGAAGCCCCGGTCGGTGTTCTTCCTCACACCAGACTATGCGATTAACAGATAATCAGAAAGCTATGATTAAGTATAAGAGTGATAAATAAAACAAACTAGAGACCGTTGGGCCTCACCACCTTGATCCCTCAGTTGCTTGATTGCTTCGGATTTGATTGTGATTGACTGATTGCTTGATTGAAAACCCTAGGGTTAAGGTTTGAACTTCGGGGTTTGATCACTGGATTGATGGCTACCTTCGGGAGGTTAGGGCTTTCGAAGAGGGGGATTGAGAGAGTATTTTGACAGGATTTCGTGGCTTGAGAGAGTGTATTCTCTAATGAATTTCGTGTGTATATTTTTGGAGACCAAATGCCCTTTATATAGGCAATTGGTGACTCACTCCGGCCAATCAAATGACACGATTGCAATTGCAATGCACCTCTAACTCTATGTCGTAATCTCTGAACGTGGCCCGAACGCATCGGAGAGGTAGTGTAGTTGGATCAAACAATCGACAGAACGTTCGAGAGTCTGAAAAAAGGTCGATCTGGCGGCCGAGTAATAGATCACACGGCCGAGGAATGGATGTCTCGGCCGAATGATAGATCTTGCGGCCGAGGAATTGATTTCTCAGGGAGATTTTGCCAGCAACAGGTTGCTAGGGTGAGGAAATAATGTTAAGGCCGTGAGATCGATGTTACGGCCGACAGATGGATTCTCCTAGGCTTCTGTATTTTCTGTCTGAAAGGCTGTATGGCTCTGATTGGGTCCTCTAAGTGGCTCAAAGTTCTTACCGAAAGTCCTAAGGTTCTCAAGAAGGCAATCAACAATCACTGTATCCATTTCATCATTGGGATAGTCCCAAGGTGGGACTTGAAATAATCGTTAGGCCAAATTGGGGTGTCTACACTTGTTCAGATGTATCAATAGAAAATATACATTTCATCAAGTTAATCAATGTCCACGATTCAACATAGAAAACATTTCTAAAACGTTCCAACAATGATGAATCTCTTTAATCAAAATTTATAAACAGGATATGCATGCTTCATCTTATTCCAGAAGATGCAACTAGCGGTACACACAGCTTGCACTTATCTCTAATCAGCGAACAATAGCTCCTCGTAAAAAAACATCAACCGTTTATAGCTATCAAGAAGTGCTGAATTTACTAAACTAAAAGCTAAAACCTCAGTTAGGGTTTTAGTAACATCATACTCTTACTCCATCCTCTTTACCACAAACCCTAATTACATCTAGGATCATTATATTAGAATCTCAGAATTATCCGAGTCCGGTACTTATTTTTCAAGACTGATGCAAACCAAACACGTAGGTCACAGTAAATTCCGAAAATAGGTTTTAACTCAACTTCAAGCTAAAATCTGTTATTCCATGGAAATAATCAAGAACCATGTCCTATATATTTTGAAAGTTCTTTGGGTCTAGTTTCTAACAAAACAAGCATAACGTGTTTTCGAGTTCCCTAGGCTGAGATATAGCCGTTTCTGTGACCTGCAACACTGTTGTCTGCACTGCTACTTTTCATATATATTCTTCATACGTTATTTTTATCATTAGCCCTCTTGGTTTTCATCAACTAATCATGTTAAACCATGGAATTTCTGTCTATTCCTATTACCAAGTCAACCCATAGAGTTTATATGCAAAATTAGGTGTAAAAGAAAACATAGATCTTCACCTTTGATTAGATTCAACTTCAAGCTTCTACTTCTTATTGGGGATTCTTTTTCTTTTTTTTTTCCACTTCTGCTTCTCTCTCTCTCTCTCTCTCTCTCTCTCTCTACGGTGACAGCCAAAAGAAGTAAAAAGAAGAAGATGTTCTCTCTATTCCTAAAAAAGCCTACACAACATGTGGTGGAAGCTATAGCATGAGGTGTCAAAAGGCATGCACATATGAGTCTTTTTTTTTCCCTTTAGAAGCATGATGTGGCTTTACTATAAGTCACCCCTTTTTACCATTGACTTCATGTTTCATCCAAAAAAATAAAACGATAAAAAGAGAAAAATACAAAATGAGTTGAAACTTGTACTAGAGGAACTTATAGACTTCTATGAATTTCTTCCACATCATCACCATGCTAGGTATTCTTTCTATAAAAAATTGGTCTAGGGTCCATTATAGCATGTTTGTAACCCACCAAGTCCACCTCTCAAGTTTGTAACCCACTAGGTCCACTCAGACAAGGGCCTTGTTTGGCTTAGACAAAAAAATGTATTTTTATTCTTTTTCTTTTTTTGTGTTGCCAAACTGAGCCCTTGTCAAGCCAAAAAGGAATTAATACAAGCCAAAAATGCCCCTGCCAGCTTTTTTTCACGACAATCACGGCAGTTACGTTGGGATTTTGGGATAGAGAGAAGATTCTCCTTTTCTGATACACTGTATATAACGTTATTGTACATATATAATGTTATATACTCGTTCATCAGTTCACATTTAACGTGAGATACTTACATTTTACGTTATATACTCATTCATCAGCTCGCATTTAACATTATATACTCATCTACTCATGACAGAAGACCACATATAACGATATTAAGGATGTAAACCTAAAATGATTTTGGTTGTTTAGGTTTAACCTTATATAATGTCATATGTTCATTTTTCAAGGGATACACATGACAGAACAATACTGTTGTTTTTGTATGAGCAAAAAAATAAAAAGAATGAAGACAAGAAAAAGTACTTGAGGCATAGCCCAAACACAACCAAGAAAAATTGATCTAGTACTACACTTGGAAAAAAACAAAACAAAACAAAAGGAAAGGAAAGAGATTTGATACTTGCGCTGTTTTTTGGTACTTGAGAAAATAAGAGAACATAATTAGTTTAGCTATCTCTATAAAACCAATTAAATTAGATTATTGAAATGGTCCGCGCAGCGGCCTAATTGATCCGAACATGATTGGTGAAAACATGATATATAACATTCCACGTACAAGTCTACTGGTCATATATAACATTATATCAAAATTAATATGGAACATCTAACATTTGTATGCTGTTGCAATACCATGAAAATGATACAGATTATCAGTGGTTATAATATGATGTTGCAATACAATGAAAAAGGGAGAATATATAATGTTATACAAGTACAATAACGTTATATACAGTGTACCTGAAAAGAAGAATATAGGAAGTTATATAACGTTATATAACTTTAATATGTCACACTGTACACAACTGATGTCTATAAAACAGCAGTGTACCTGAAAAGGAGAATATAGAACGTTATATAACGTTAATATGTAAAACTGTACACACCTGATGTCCACAAAACAACAAAACTCTTTATTTATTCATAATCCAAAAGAAACAATTTTAATATTTTAAGCATGAATAAGGAAAAACAAAACAACCCCCCAACTTTTTTCTATTCTTCATCCTAATCTCTCATTTATTCTCATATTTGATCTTCTTGTCTCATATATCGCTGGCTCTTTGCGAATACTGCTTAAGACATCCACAACATGATTGTCGAATCCATGACAACTGCACAAATAACAACACACAACAAAAATCAGAATATATAATGTTATATAATATTATATGAGTGCAATAACGTTATGTACAACGTAACTCTAAACAGAGAATATATAATGTTATATAACGTTATATAAGTATAATAACGTTAGAGCACGAATCTGATCCAGTTTTAACATGGAACTCTCATATGTACAATAACAACTTCAAAAAAACCAACAACAACAAATTGAAAATCAGATTTGATATCAACATCAAAATTAACATCAGCAAATCAATAGAGAGAGACGAGAGAGAGAGATTCTTATACTTTTACTAGTGTATAAACCAATCTACAAATTCTAGATCTGAGAAACATTCATATAACCATATATACGAAGAGAAACATACATTGTGTATCGATTACAACGTAGGATCTGACGAAGGCGATGGAGAAACGAAGGCGAAGAACGGCGACTAGCGCGACGACAACGGCGTCTGACTGAAGCTAGGGCGAATCAAAGGTGACTAGTGCGATGGAGACGAACGTGGGTGAACGGGTGCGACTGTTGGTGAACGATCCCCACTGATGAAGAAGGCCGACGACGAAGAAGGGCCAACGACGATGAAGCCCGACGATGACGAAGAACGCCGATGACAAAGAAGGCCGACGAGTCTCGTTCTCGGACGAAGATCGCTGACGAATCTCGTTCGAGGGGGAGTGGTTTCTCGGACGAAGAACGGCGACGAGTCTCGTTCGTAATGGGAATCGTCTATTGTTTCTGGTTCATTTGGAAAGAGGGGCGGGGGGGAGGGGGGGGAAGGGGGGGAGAGGGGGGAGTGGGGAAGGGTTTTATAATGAGATGAAAGATGAGATCTGTTTGAAATGGAGGAAAAAACGGACATGGAGGAAAAAACGGGACAGATTTTTTTTTTGAAAGAAGGGGTATATTAGACTAACCAGTGTTATTATATCCTTACTAATAAGTTAGTGGACCTATGGGGTTATAGAATTTAGAAGTGGACTTAGTGGGTTTTGAAAGTGGTATAGTGGACTTGGGAAAAATTCTCCCTTCTTTCTACATGCATCCAATGAATTATTCTTGGCTAATTAATCTTGTACTTCCCCAGGGTCTGCATAACTAAGTATATTTTAAGTGACCAAATTAACTTGACATCACTAGAAGTCCATAAATATGACAGTGGACTTCCGATACTTGTGAATCCAATTATATCGTTAACTATAAACTTTTTTTTAATTCTACGTCCTCGGAATTATAAACGACCCACGTGATAGCTAAGTCACACGCTTTTCTCACAATTCAACCTTGTACTAATAGTTATAACGTGCGGGTTCTCACAAAGGGTCTATACAATAAGGGCTCGTTTGAATGCGGGATAAGGATTGTGGTATTATTTATGAGGGGGGATAAAATAGTAAAGGGAATTGGTTAATGTAGGTGGACAAAAACGAATGGTGCTTAGGACAACACAAGATTGTAACGGCTATTCGTGCTTCTTTGACCGGAACCCTAGTTCGTCGTCGGAACCCTAATCTACAAAACAGACAAGGGGTGAGCGCACCTTTGCCTCTCGTGGCAAAGGCCCTCCGATGCCTAAGTTAGTATCACGTACTGGTAAAAACCTAAATTATCAGTAGGAGAATCGTAAGAATACAACGTATTGCATACCTTATATCTCTGGGTTTACCTCGTTTATATAGGCATACGTTTGCTTGCTGGCCAAGCATCCTTGTTGCCCTAGATTTTCTATCATGTATAGGAAACCCAAGATCCTCTGGATTCTCGTTCCCTTATCTATTTATTTCTTTAGTCCTTTTAGGACTCCTTTCCATGGCTGGCCGAACATCCCATTCCCGTTGGGTATCTTCCCTAGATCCTATTTTCTTGGGATCTTATTCCTTATAGAATACTTTTGTTCTGGATCCTTCTAGAGTATTCCTACCCGAGGCTGCTACCTTAAGAATTCTGTTCGGCCTTCTCATTGCCGAACATACTGCTTGGACCAATGACTTCTCATGTCTTTGGTCCTTATCCGCCAAACAGACTGCTTCGACCAATGACTTCTCATGTCATTGGGCCTTATCGCCGACCACCACTTTTCACAGCGGTTTATCTTATCTTTTTTATTCCATGGCCCCACGTACCACTTGTTCGGGCTCTTTCTGAACTTGTTTGGGAATACCTTCCTATAATTGCTCCCTAGCTTTACTTGTCATTTTAACTCGAAATGACGAGCAAAGCGCCTTATAGCCGAGCAAAAATCATGTTACTCCCTCTTTTGTTCTATAAGGTTGGTGCAGTTTCCATCATTTAAGCCAAACCAAACGTCCCATCGGTTGGGACTGGACATGCTTTTCCTGCACTCGCCTTTATACGCGGCATGCCTTGTACCGTCTGTGTTTAATGTGAATGGACATTTACGAGAAATGAAATGCATAAACAGCATCTGGGATGACGTTTCACTTACACCATCCCTCGATTTAGGGGATTTTGGCCCCATTTTGTACCTACCCATCTCTTCTCTAGGCTTTTCTCTACAGAAAGGGGAAAGACGTTTCCGCCATTGGACCACTGTTCTACACCTTCGAGACCTTCGTTTTCTGAACCAAGCTCTCTCAAAACTCATCTCATAAGTCATTGCTCCCCATCTTACCCTTCATTCCATCGTTCTCGTTGAAATACTCTAGGGTTTTGTTTTCGTTTATTCATGGGGAGATTTAGGAGATTCTGCAATACTCCTCAGGCCATGGCGGCCTTTATGGCCCGCTATGAGATTCCTGATAACATTGCCACTGCTTTAGCCCCTGAGGACGCCCTCCGTGAGTGTCCTGACAACGACACTCTTCATATTCCGCTAGTCGCCGTCGTCAAGGGCGGCGTTAGGTTTCCCCTGGCACCCCTGCTTCGTCAGGTACTAGCCCACTATCGATTGTCCCCAATGCAAGTTTCTGCCAACTTCTTCCATGTCGTCATGGGCATAAATGCCAAAAACCAAATGCTTGGGACATCCCTAGGTCTATTTGACATCCACCATTTATATAGTATTTCTAGGACGAAAGACGCCCTTAGGTATTATCTGAAGAGTAGGGATTCCAAAAAAAGCTTGTGCTTGAACTTCCTGACTCCGCTCTAGGAGATGATGATGATTTCCTCATTGTCACGGGGAACTTCGAGCCCAAGGACGAGGATGGCAGAATGATAGGCTTTCACGCGCCTCACAAATTTGGCACACCACGTTAGTTCTTTTCTCTTCGTAGAACTATTTGCCGAGCAATATTTTCGAATTGCTTATGTAATTGATTTATTGGTCATTGACTCGTATTTTGCAGCCACAAATGTCAACCAGGGGCATGACATCATCACCCCCTTGGTCCATGTAGCTGATATCAACAGTGCATTGGCTTTTAACGGGCAGGGAACCCATCTCGTGGGTCGAGCAAGAGCAGCCCAAGTACTTCTCAGCTATAGAGCTTCATACAGTGGTTTCATCGACTGCCGCACCCGAGCAGCTGATGACGTATACCAAGGACTTGCTACTACTTCTGCTTCGAAAAGGTCACGTATACCTCCAATCCCCGATGAGCCCATCCAGTTAGCTGAAGAAGCTTCCACTTCAACATCGAGTGGTTTTACTCCCTCTCCTCCAGATAATCAAAATATGGACCAGCCGATCAATCTTAGTAACCTCTTGACCCTTCCTGGTTGTGGTCGAGGTCGCGGCCGTGGCATTCCCCAAGGCCGTGGAGGTTCTCAAAGCCTTGCTCCATCTCATGGTCGTCGCGCTGCAGCTCAATCTGACGCCCCCCTGGCTTTTCCCTCGAGGAAATTAAGGCTAGCCACCGAGACAAACGGCAACGCCTGGACTCAACGCCGGGAGAGAACCTACCACCTCAGAACCCAACAACTACATCCCTCATTTGGGCTCCCCAATTCTCTCATGGAAACCGGCTTATCAATATCAGGGACAACGCAGAATCCGAGGGAACTGCTTTGGCCCTATCCCAGGCCTTCATGTTGCCTGGGGACATGCAGAAAGAGGTGGAAAGCTCCCCCGACAACCTCCTCGGCTCATTTATGGTTCATAGTACCAAGGTATATTCTCTTTTCCATTATTGATACATGTTTGTTAGTATTGCTGATCCCCTGTTTTTGTACCAAGCAATACAAAAAATGGTGGCTATGGCCCAGAAACTTGGCCATGCCGAGCCTCAACATGCCAAACTTGCCAGCGAGAACACTAAGTTGCAATGCTCTATTACCAGGCTCGAGAGGGAGAAGAACCAGGCCCGTGTTGATGGCGAGGTCCTGAAGATCAAGCTGGATGGTACCGAGGACAGTCTTAATCAGGCACTCATCGAACTAGAAGCAAGTAAAGAAGAATGCAAGATGGCTTATCAACAAGGCTACAATGCTGGAATTGGTGCAGCCACAGAGAACTACAAGGCCCAGATGCCAACAATTCAAAATGAGATATGGGTAGCTGCCTGGGCTGTAGCTCTGACCAAGGCTGGAGTTGCCAAGACATCACCTCTGTGGACTGAGAATGACCTCCCAAGTACCGTCGTTATGCCAGATGAAGAATTTGCTGAAGAGGAAGAGGACAGTCTGGACAGGGAACTAAACGCCCATGTCTCCGAGCAACCTGCTGCTAATGCCGAACAAGGTGACGACGTGACCAACCCTAGCCAAAAGGAAGCCAGTGGTGGTCCCAATGATGAAAGCACAGTTGTGGAAGACACACCGGCTCAAGTTACTCCTGTCCAGGACCTGACAACTGATGAGTAAGTATGACACCATTTCCCTAAGACAATTCTACTTTTTAAGACAGTTTGCAGGCCCTGCGTGGCATTGGTGCACTTTCTGAATATTCGCTAACACAGGTATTCGGCCCTTCGTGGCACAGCACTGGTTTTTTGAGCTTGTGGCATTGCTTGGCCTGGATATTGTTTGCTTGGCCCCTCGTGGCTTTTAGATTCTGTTTTTAGAAAATACTCATGCATCTCTTACTTCTATATGCTTCGAGCACTTGTCATTGCTCCATCCAGACAGTGTAGACACCCTATTTTGGACTATCCAGATTAGTTTACTTATGGTATTTGATTCCCCAACGATGAATAAGATCAAGAAGACCCTGAGAATGTTGGTATTTTTGAGCTTTGAACGGTTTAAGCCCCTTTTAAAACCCATAAACCAGAACCAAAAAGCCTCATCCAAATCTTACTTGCATACGTTGGTCCCACACCCGCGTACACTAGTCCATTGCCACATGTTAGTCATTAGTCAGCTTTGACCATTGACCAGGCTGTGACTGGCGCACGCAAGTTGACTACTGGCGTACGTCGATCAAAGGTAGTCCCATCACCTTTATTCAGCCACGTGCACAAGACTTTTGGGCCACCCCAGAACTCTGTACATTCGTCTGAAAGGTGATCTCGGACAGGGGGATGTTCCCCTCCCTCACACAACCTACCCATCACATTGTCCCATTCATTGGAGACTTCTACTCCAAGCCCAACCAGCCCCTTAAGCTAGTTACAACCCCCTTACTCTCCCTCTCTCCCCTATGTATACCCCCTTGCACTTATGTGCAAGGGGGTTACAAAAACTTAGAGCTTTCAAGTCCAAAGCTCTTCTCCTCTCTTAGCTACTTGTTCTTTCCTTCAACCTCTTTGAAAGAAGCAACAAGTAGCACTCTCATACACCTCTATACATCTTCATCCACCTACATTCCATTCAAACCACAAGTTCAAGCTCAAAACACACCTTCAAGCTCAAAACCAAAGGTATACCACCTTTGATAAACTCTCTGTTCTGATCCCTGAGGGGGGCTGGCAGGGTCAAGGGTGATAATCAATACCAGTCTTGGCCCTAAAGCTGGCAAAGTTTCAAAGTCGTGTGTGGTTAGACCTGGCGCATGCCAGTCATAGCAAGCATACGCCAGTAATGGTGGTATGCGCAGTACTGGCGTGGGGATAAGTGTCTAGCTGTTTTCTGTCTTTCTTTTCATTTTCATCACTTTTTAAGCATGATAAAACCAGTTTACTACTTTCAATAGTTAGAACCGCTTAGTTGTAGTATTCAATATTCATTTCTGCTGCTATGGAATGCCTCTGGGGTTCTCCTGGTCATGTATCAGAACCCAGAAAGTGCAAAGCCAAACACTGGACAAGAGGATGTAATTGGTGCACGGTAGTTCACTACTTGCGTACGCTAGTTGTACCCATTCCAGTGGCTGGCCATTGCATGGCAACTAGGCCTTGGCCTATGTTTATTCCCTTAGACTGTTTATGGGGTGTTCTGTTTATTTTGTGGCTCTAAAGCCCTTCTAAATTGTTGATATCTGTATATTAACTGCTATATAAACTACTTGGTTTGTCTTGAGTGTGCACTGGACACCTCCAAAGCCCAAAGGATTAAGAATAAGAGCTGTAGGCTTAAGCTTATTGGCGCACGCCAGTGAAGGAGGGGCGTACACAAGTATAAACAGCATGCAGTGACTTGGTCAATGCATACTAGTTTTCTCCTGTACACGTCACTCCGAAACAGTGGCTTTCAGTCTGTTTAAAAACTCCCACAAGAGTCTGTTCTCAATCTATACTAATTGTTTCAATAAGCAAGCATGCCATCTTATCACATCCTGCCAACATGTTACAATTTAATCCTCATTAACTGTTCCCTCGCCCTAATTGGCTAAAAAAATGATTAAAGAGAGAAAAATGCAAATGTTTTACAAATGCCCGAGTAGAGACCGATCTCCGGATTGGGCGAGAGGGGTGCCTTAAAACCCTTCCCCTCTCGTAATCTGGCTCCCGAACCTCAGATATCAAAGGTGACGACGGACCAATCTACAAAACCTTTTCCAATCAAAATGTAGCAAGCGTTTCAAGTTCGGTTCCTTGGATGCATTCCGCAAAACCCGAGTGGCGACTCTGAATTGTAAGCGTTTCGCCGCGCTTTCCGAAAAAGGCGCACCCGATTTTCAGGGGCGTATGCCCACAAACAGATGATGAATTTTTTAGATGCTTTAGGCAGTATTTGCATGTTCACGTATTCTTCTAAACGTTCCATACTCGAAACACATTTATGCGTTTGCTCATATGCCTCTAAGTTTTCTCATACTTAGCCAGAAGCCTAACTATGCATATTATCGTTTGCATATTTATTCTTTCGATAAAGGCCCAAGTTTATTCGTGCTTGGTTAAATGTGCATGTTCACATATGCACCCCAAGAGGTTTCGTACTCAGGCAATGTTGCATGTATTCGTACATTCTAAGTTTGTTCGTACTTAGACAATTTGCATGTTTACGTATGCACCCCAAGTTTTCACATACTTGGATAAATGCCTAAGTATATTCGTACTTAAACATTGCATGTCTACTAAGTTTGTTCGGACTTTTAGACTAATGCTCAAGTATTCGTACTTGAAATATTGCATGTTCTCGTATGCATCCCAAGTTTTCACATACTTGGATAAATGCCTAAGTATATTCGTACTTAAACATTGCATGTCTACTAAGTTTGTTCGAACTTTTAGACTAATGCTCAAGTATTTGTACTTGAAATATTGCATGTTCTCGTATGCATCCCAAGTTTTCACATACTTGAATAAATGCCTACGTATATTCGTACTTAGAAAAATTTGTACATACTACGGTAAACATACCTAATCACATGTACCCATTCCCTGCTCCCCAATATGAAGCGAGAAAAAGCAGTTACGAGTATCTAGCTCCGTATTCAAGCGAAAAATAATAAAGTACAAGTCTAGAAAAGATCAGAAAATTTGAAAAAACTAGTAATCAGTATTGTATTCATACTCTTGGAACTCAAGGGGGCATTACTCGTACCCCTTGCAACTAATAAATCAAAAACAATGGAATTTTATTCATAACTCCCACACAATTGCGGTATGCATCCTAAAACAGAATGGAAATAAAAAATCGAAGTCTTTCAAACAAAGAACTTCCTCAAATTATGGACATTCCAGGGCCTTGGCACCGGGTTCTCGTCCAGGTCCACCAATCTATAGGCTCCTATGCCCACAACTTCAGTCACTCGATACAGGCTTTCCCAATTGGCCTCTAACTTGCCCTCGTTTGCCACCTTGGTATTACCGAGCACCTTTCATAGGACAAGGTTCCCAACACCAAATTCTCGTGGGTGAACATGCTTATTGTAGCTTTTCATCAGGTGCTCTTAATAAGAGGCCAAATGCACCAGAGCCCTCTCTCTCTGTTCCTCGGCAAGATCCAACTCGATTTCCAGGGCTCTGTCATTGCCTCCACTCTCAACCAAAGCGGTCCTGTTGGTTGGCAAACCAACTTCTAATGGTATAACAGCCTCTGTCCCGTGGTCCTCCTAAGCGTTGTTTGGTGTGCCCATAGGACCAGTGGTAACTTGTCGGGCCATTCTCCCTTTGCCTTATCCAACCTCTTCTTGATACTATCAAGTATGGTCTTGTTCGATGCCTTTGCCTGCCCATTACTTTGAGGGTAAGGTAGGGTTGAGTAATAGTTCTTTATTCCGTACTGGAAACAGAAAGCTTCGAATTTTTTTGGAATTGTGCCCCATTATCTGTAATCAACGAATAGGGGACTCCAAATCGAGTAATAATACTCTTCCAGACAAACCTTTCTATCATAGGCTCCGTGATTTTGGCCAAAGGCTCTGCCTCAATCCACTTCGTGAAATAATCTGTTGCTACTAACAGAAATTTTCGATTTCCAGTTGCCTTGTGGAGTGGACCTACGATGTCCATCCCCCATTGTGCAAACGGCCAAGGGCTTATCAATGGCACCAGATCTTCGACTGGTGTTCAGATCATTGGTGAGAATTTCTAACACTCCTCACAAATTTTCACATAAACCTTTGCATCCTCTTGCATGTGCGACCACCAATAACCTTGGGTGATTGCTCGGTGGGCAATAGACCTGCCCCCAGCATGGCTCCCACATGTTCCCTCATGAATCTCGTGGAGAAACTTTTGCATCATCTCGAGATGCACACAAAGTAAGTATGGACCTGTGAAGGACTTTCTATACAACTTTCCTTCAGGGGACAGCCAAAACTGTGCAGACTTTGTTTTTACCTTATGAGCCTCTTTTTTGTCAGTGGGGAGTATCTCATCTCATAAGAACTCCACAATTGGATCCATCCAACTTGGTCCTTGGTTCACGTCCAAGACCAATTCCACACCTCTTCCAATACTAGGCTCAGCAAGATAATCTACTACCACTTTTCTCTTAAACTCGGATGGCACAGCTGCGGCCAACCAAGCCAGTGAATCTGCATGAGCGTTCTCTCCAGAACTTATTTGCTCAATGTACACCTTCTCAAATGTGTCAAGCAGATCCTTGGCAGCCTCCACGTAGGCTGCCATCTTTTCACTCCGGGCTTCATATTCCCCGGACATCTAGTTCACCACAAGCTGTGAATCATAGTACACCCTTATTCTTTTCACTTTTAGGGTCTTTGCATTCCTTAAGCCTGCTAGGAGTGCCTCGTACTCCGCCACATTATTTGATGCACTGAAACCCAACCGAACAAACAATTCCAACATTACTCCTTCAGGAGGAAAAAGAACAACCCCAATCCCTGAACCAGTATTACATGTTGAACCATCAACAAACAACTTCCATTCTAGGGGATCTTGCTTGGCTGGCGCCTTACCCTTCATGACGGGTGGCCCAATTGCCTGCTCCTTTCTCGTAGGAGGCTGAGGAGCCACTGCAAGTGAGAATTCTGCTACAAAGTCCGCCAATACTTGTCCTTTGATCGTGGTGCGCAGCTGGTAGTTAATATCATACTAACTCAGCTCCACTGACCAAGTCGAGATTTGCCCTAAGAAATCTGCCTTTCGTAGCAATGATTTCAACGGAAACTCTGTGTAAACCACAATCCTATGGCTTTGGAAATAATGTGGCAACTTTCTTGCCGTTGTCCTTGTAGACACCTCCCAAACGGGGCATCGCCATACAGATTGATCATGTTTGCTTGCTCGATTGGCTGCTTGCTTCGTAAACCAAAATCATAGACATTCCCATGGCTAGGAACATCGCCACATGAGAGCGGTTATCATCAAAACAGAGTCGCCACCCAATTTATAAAAATTGGGAAAATAGATAGAGATTCTGGATGCGGGAGCCAAAAGTACAGTAAGGGGAAGGTGTTAGGCACCCCTCTCTGCCCAACCGTGAGACTGGCCCATAATCGTTCAACATAAGACATGTAGATGCTTTGTTTAATTCTAACACATAGTCTGTTTATTTAAGCCTTTAAACAGTGAATAAGGTGAGCCAGTGCGATAAGTAAAGCATGCATCAGAAACCAAATCAAACAAAGATGTCCCAGGGTAATGGATCCCGCGGCCGGTGAATGGATGTCACGGCCGAGGGATCCTCTTGGTTTGATGTATCAGCCGAGGGATCGAAGCCCCGGTCGATGTTCTTCCTCACACCAGATAGAAACGTTAGTAAATAATCAGAACGCTACGATTATGATTATTGGCAGAAAAGAAGACAAACCAGAGGCCGTTGGGCCTCACCACCTTGATCCCTCAGTTGCTTGATTGCTTCGGATTTGATTGTAATTGACTGATTGCTTTGATTGAAAACCCTAGGGTTAGGGTTTGAACTTCGGGGTTTGATCACTGGATTGACGGCTACCTTCGGGAGGTTAGGGCTTTTGAATAGGGGGATTGAGAGAGTATTTTGACAGAGTTTCGTGGCTTGAGAGAGTATATTCTCTAATGAATTTCATGTGTCTATTTTCGGAGACCAAAGGCCCTTTATATAGGCAATTGGTGACTCACTCCGGCCAATCAAATGGCACTATTGCAATTGCAATTGCAATGCACCTCTAACTCTACGTCGTAATCTCTGAACGTGGCCCGAACGCATCGGAGAGGTAGTGTAGTTGGATCAAACAATCGACAGAACGTTCGAGAGTCTGGAAAAAGGTCGATCTGGCGGCCGAGTAATAGATCACACGGCCGAGGAATGGATGTCTCGGCCGAAGGATAGATCTTGCGGCCGAGGGATTGATCTCTCAGGGAGATTTTGCTAGCAACAGGTTGCTCGGGTGAGGAAATGATGTTAAGGCCGTGAGATCGATGTTACGGCCGACAGATGGATTCTCCTAGGCTTATGTATTTTCTGTCTGAAAGGCTGTATGGCTCTGAATTGGGTCTCTAAGTGGCTCAAAGCTCTTACCGAAAGTCCTAAGGTTCTCAAGGAGGCAATCAGCAATCACTGTATCCATTTCATCATTGGGATGGTCCCAAGGTGGGACTTGAAATAATCGTTAGGCCAAATTGGGGTGTCTACAGATGCCCCTCTTTGACTGAACTCAGACGGATCGCGAGACATGTTTGAGTAAGAGTCAAAGCTGTAAAAAGCAACTCAATTTGGTCCAACCACTATTCCAAGGGGTTTTCAAAAAAGGTTTTGTTATGGTCGGGCCGGGAGGCTGCCTACGTATTCCACAAGGGAAATTCAGACCAATCGTAGTTCAGGCAAAAAAGGTTTTGTTATGGTCGGGCCAGGAGGCTGCCTACGTATTCCATAAGGGAAATTCAGACAAATCGTAGTTCAGGCAATAAAGAAAAATAAAAAGATCAGAGGGTTAGAGACAGAAGACGTACCTTTGGGCTTAAAAAGCCGTAGTGTGACGTACCTAGACTGAGCCAGGGTTTTGGCGGAAGATAGTTGAAGGAGCGCGGGGCTGCCGGGGAAGTTTTTACGGAGAGCTTCCTTAGTATTTTGGGGTAGATCAGTACACGGCAGATGCGTTTGCTTTTCTTAACCATCCTTACTTTGACTGAGAGGAGCTCGGTAGAGTTGCCTATCCTTGCAAATGAGCTGGAAGGAATTGATGTAATGGGGTGGAATCTAAACCATCTGCTGGGGATGAGTCGGATGCCGTTTTGTTTTTGAGATATGGGGGGCGCAGGGCCAGTAACATAGAGCACGGAGCCGGTTGAAATCATGAGGCGAGAGCCTGAAGAATGATGGCTTTTGACGTGGTGGAACCGAGGCGTGGAGCCGCTCATAATCACAAGGCAAGAGCCTGGAGTGATTAGAACTAAGGCCTAGAGCCTGCTGTAGTCTTGAGGCGAGGGCCTAAGGTGAGCTTAGAGCTTGATGGAACCGAAGCGCGGAGCTGGTATTGATCATAAAGCGAGAGCCTGAGGTGTCGGAGCTTTGAGCTTGACGTGTTTGAACCGAAGCATAGAGCTGGTTGCATTCTGATGGTCTGTGCACGGAGCTTTCTCATCATAAGTTTTGGCGTAGAGCCAAAGGATCGAGGTACTGGACCGATCAACAGAACCGAGGCATAGTGCCGGTTGGTTGCAGGGTTGACCTGTTTCATGAGAGATATGCAGAGTGTATATGTATGATGGTTGTTAGATATGAACAGATATGATGATGCAGACTCGATGTGACAATGTCGATGAAATTGATGCAAATGTGCACGGGCCCGTGCGTGTGTGTTGATTTAAGCTTAGAGCTTCTATCAAGTTCCGGACTTGAGCATTCAGAGCGTAGAGCTCGAGCATTCGGACGGCAGAATCCGAGCATTCAAAGTACAGGCTTTGAGCGTCCAGTACGCAGTGGTTGGGCATCCAAGCGTAGAGCTTGAGCATTCAAGTGTATAACTTGAGCATCCAGTACACAGTGGTTGGGCATCCAAGCGTAAAGCTTGAGCATTCAAAATGTTAGATTTTGAGCATTCAGGCGTAGAGCCTGAGAATAGATGACTTGATCGTTGGGACGGCGTAGAGCCTGTTGAGATTTGCTTGTTTACGGCTTCGAGCCAGTTGAGATAGTGGGCTTGGAGCCGCTTTGATGAGATAACGGGCGTAGAGCCTGTTGCTGTGATAGCGAGCGTAGAGCTACTGAGTCGAGGGCTTGGAGCCGCTGAGTGAGTGAATACGGGCGTAGAGCCGTTGGATTGGTTGTTAAGGCTTCGAGCCAGTTTGAGATTGTGAACATAGGCTTCGAGCCTGTTAAGATAGTGGGCTTAGAGCCGCTGAGTAAGTGAATACGGGCGTAGAGCCTGTGACAGCGAGCGTAGAGCTGCTGAGTCGAGGGCTTAGAGCCGCTGAGTGAGTGAATACGGGCATAGAGCCTGTCGATAATGGGCTTCGAGCCGCTGAGATTGGTTATTACGGCTTCGAGCCGGTTGAGCGATTTGGTGAATTCGGTAATGGGCTTCGAGCCGCTGAATGATGGGCGCAGAGCCACTGGGTGATAGTGAGTAGAGGCGCAGAACCGTAATGTGAGTTTGATGGTGGGCGTAGAGCCTGTTGTTGTGATAGCGAGCGTAGAGCTGCTGAGATGGTGGCGAGTAGGTGGGCTTCGAGCCACTAAGCTGTTTGATAGTGAATATGGGCGTAGAGCCGCTGAGTGTTCTGACTTGCTTTGGCCAGCAGTTTGTGGAGAGAGAGAGATCTTCGATGCTTGGGCATGCCCCCAAGGCTAGTTTTGATCACATTGTACTGGCTCGGGGGTGCCCCCAAGGCTACTTGGTTGGTTGAAGACTTAGAAGTCCGTAATTGCTTGAGTTGATGTACTGAGCAAAATCTGATGTTGCTGAAGGAAATTGATTGGAAGGCCAGGAGATCGATCTCTCGGCCGAAGGATTAATGTCTCGGCCGAGGAATTGATGTATCGGTCGTGAGAAAGCCAAAAGCCAGAAAATCGATTTAAGTTTGGTTTAATCGATTTCACGGCCCATTTAATCTTTTCTCCTCCTCCTCTCTTGTTCTTCTCCATTCCTTTTGTTCGACGACCACCACCGCACGCCGCCGTCCTCTTCCACCACCGTCGGCCACCGTTATCTCCGGCGACCATCCCCTCCGATCACTGCTGCCGTTGATGCCGGCTCTTGGTTGTTTGGGAACCGTTGGTTTTCCTTGCTTGGTTCGGACGTGATGGCCACGCCATCTTCAGATGTTGCGGGTTCATCCTCGCATCCTCCATGTAGGTGCGAGTTTCCGTCTTGAGGAGGCAATCGAGGAGCCTGGTTTGTTTGATGCGGCTATCTACATTCTCCCTTCGCGTAGGTTGGGTTTTGGCAGTTTCTTGCAGTACCGCCCTCCTGTTGGTGGCCCAGAGGCCGAGGTAGTTCGCAGAGAGTTTGAGCAGCACTTGAGCGTTCTAAACGTGCCGGTGAGTTTCCTGAAAAGTAAAAAGTTTACTTTAGTTCGGAGTTTGGAAATCTTTGTATGTTTTAAGAATGAATTTTTTTGTTTGCGGGATGAAAATCCCTTTTGGCTAGGAGCGTGAATGAGAAGAACCCGTGTTAGTGTTGAGTTTGTTTTTGTTTAAAGAAAATAACCGTGCCCCCTGCTTAGGCAATGCATGCTTTTGAACATTAATTGGAGGCCCCTAGCCTTTTTTATTTGTTTATGCAATAATGAAATTAACTCCCTTTTTTGGTCTTTGACAGAGAAATAGGAGGCTTGAGGCTCACGGTGGAGGTAGGGAGGTGCACAGGTGGTTTTTGACACTGCCAGAGCAGGCTCGGGAACTAGTACGTGCTGCAGGCTTCGAGGCGTTCGTTCTGGGCCTCAATGTTCCGAAGATGGACTGGTCGTTGATGACGTCGCTGGTTGAGAGGTGCTGGGATACCACCAATACCTTCCACTTTCCTTCTGCTGGCGAAATGACTATCACTCCGGGTGACTTCTCTTTACTGACTGGCCTGCGGATAGGCGGAGTTGCTCTTCGAGTTGACCCCCGGCTTTGGGAGCGAGAGGGTGCTTTGAGGTGGTTTCTGGGCAAGGTGCCCCCTGTTCGTTCTCGGGGTCATATCGATCTTGCTTGGCTAAGCAAGACGTTCATGGTGGCTGACATTCTGACCCAGGTGAGTGTCGAGCAATTGACGCGGGCCTTCCTTCTTTACCTCCTTGGGCAAACGTTGTTTGCCAATAAGGATGGTTCGGTACACACGCAGTTTCTAGCTCCTTTGCAACACTTGGGAGCTATTCGAGAGTTTGACTGGGGCTCGTCTGCTTTGGCCACTTTGTATGGTAGTCTTGGAGCTTCCTCGCGGGACAAGAGTCCCATTCTTTGTGGTCACTTTCGAGTGCTCGAGGTATATATTATTCCTTTGTACCTCTGTTCTTACTTTGGCTTTTTCCTAGTTCTGAACTTGTTTTGCTAATCCTTATTTCAGTTCTGGGCTTTCGAGCATCTTCTCCAATTTCCCCCTAAGACTAGGCATGGAGATGCGAACCGTATACCTCGTTACGAGGGATGGTTGGTGGGGCAACGGAGGCCACAGTCACCAGTTTTGAGCCTTCCCGAGTGGCGGCGAGTTTTGGACCAACTGACGGTCGATCAGGTACCTCTTTCTTTGTACCTCTTATCCTTTAGACTTCCATATTCCTGTGTTGGGGCTGATTCGTCCTTGCTTTGTAGGTACGGTTTGACCCTTGGGGTGGTGTACCAGAGGATGCCCCTCTTGCACGTTGTAGAGTCCTGGACCGGACCCGTAGCTTGCTCGAGGGTCCATTTTGCCGAGCTTGGTACTTAGGCGATCGAGTGGCTAGTAAGTGGCGATCACGTGTTGAGGCTCTTCAGCTTGTTCCTCCTCCTCCTCCAGTGTCTATGAGGTCCACTTCCTTGATGTCGAAGGAAGATCTGAAGAGTGCTCGGATCAGAGATTGGGCGGGTTTACTCCTCCAGGCAGGTGACTATACGGAGTACTGCCGTCTTTTCTTGGCCTCCCCTGTTGCAGCTCCTCCCGTTGCTCCAGTTTGGCCACGGGCTCCTTCGTTTGTCTCCTTCCACTCAGATGATGGGGAGGAGGAGCGTCTGGTGCTGACTCCTTGCACTACCCAGCTTTACACCTTGCTAGCCGGGGCTTCACAGGTATCTTTAGCTTTCCATTCTAGCTTTCATCACTTCGCATTGTATCCCTTGCTTAGATGTTTGTAATTGTTTGATTGTTCCACAGGTACCTGCCGAGATAGTGCAGGAATGGCTTCACGCCTATCAGAGTGCAGAGGTTTTGGTTCGGAGACAGCGCCGTAGGATCCTCGAGGTACGGCTCTCTTCATGAATTTTATCTGCTGTGTATTATCCCTTGAATCTGAATGTTTGTTTCTTCCTTGGCTGCAGCTTGAGGCTGAGGGAGTACCGGCTGCCGGTGGGGGGAATGTGGGGACCAGTGAGCAGCCCTTACCTTCTTCTCAGAGATCGCCTAGCTTTTAGGGCTTTTCTTTTTCCTGTTCATAATTAGTGGGAGATAGGCAGAAACTATATTTGTATAGTGGAAGCAACCGCAACAATGGTTTTGTAAACAAGTTTTTGTTCATGAAATGAGAAATCCTTTTTATGCCCCTAGATGTCTTGAGTTTGCATGCGATAGTCAGAACATGGCTTTTTGAACAAGTTTTTGCTGATAGACAGTAATTTGTGTGAAAACACTTGGCCGAAGAATTGATCACTCGGCCGAAGGATCATTGTTGAGGCCGAGGTATTGATTATCCGGCCGTTACGTCTATTTTCCCAAGGGAGCTAGGTTTTGCTTTAGCCAAGTGGCATCCTGTTTCACATTCCTTTCTATGCTTAGTCTTTGATTTTCTGTCTTTTGCTTTTGCCATGCTCTATAGTCTGATTGCCAAACTCAAGAGTTTTTGAGGTATCATACTCATTGCGTTTGATGACTTTTAGGTTAGAGGGGATGAACTATAATTCTTGTGTCTATTGCTTGTTGCCAATTCTTCGAGAAAAGCATACTCATCTTTTGTGAGCTCAATACGCAGGGTTAACTATGCCTATCATTGAGTACAAACCTGTTGATGTTTTCCTCTCTCCAAATGTTTGGGCCACATCTCGATGCGAGATTGCCTACGTATCCCAATCAGGGAATCAGGCCTTTTACGTAGTTCCAAGATCACCACCTTTTGGGGGTTGGGTTTTCACTATTGGTTCTTCTTTCTCTCATGGTCTAAGTTTTGCCTAGGTTACCTGATAGAGGTTGAGTCCCTAACGAGCTTTCCTTCAAATGCCTTAACTTTTGCCTCGGCTGCGTTTTTCACATTTCCTTGTCCTAGCAGGCTCTGCTCTTACTTTTGCTTGGGTGTATAGATTGCCCAACGAGCATTTTTCTCTCAAGCGGGTTTTAGTGTTTTGTGGAGGAATCTGATGGAAATCGCCTGTTGCGTTTGTACCTTCACAATGGGTAAGCTAACCCTAAGTGTTCTCACGGAGATAGTGTCTTTCCCCTAAGTTTTGACAAAAACCTAGTTTCTTAAGCAATTAGAGTTCATCCTTTCCTTCCCTTTTGTCGGGGACACAAAGATCTTGATCCCTTCGAATTTTCCCTTGTTTTGGCAATGAGAATATAGCGCATGGCAATTGCAATTTAGGAATTTAGATTTAGATAAGCATAATCTGGAGGATGAAAGAGAAATTCTCTTAGCGGAAATAAAATGCCCAAACAGGGGCCCAAAACTCGTTCTAGTTTGATTTAGAAAGCAAAAGCAATGTTTTAACGTTCTTTGCCATGTTGTGACTTCTCAGCTACCGCAGCATGTCGGGGTCATTTCCCTTGCCTTTTTGCAACTTTATACTCTTTTCCACCTTCTTCTTTGCCAAACAGAGCCTTTGAATTGGGTTCATCTTTGAAGTTCGTACGATGGCTGCCTCCTTGAGCCATGAGTAATCCTCAGATGGAAGTGTCAGTTTGAATCTCCCTTTCTCCTTTCTCATTGATTGTGTGGTCATCAGCTATTTCCTCCTGTTTGAATAGTGATGCTAAGGAGGTTTCGTCGAGTGGATCATCGCACTCTTCTTCCATTTCATCAAAATCGCTTTCCCCTGTCTTATAGGGGTCTGTGCATATGAAATCTAGATCTTCTCTTTCCTCTATCCATTGACTATAGTCGCACTCGTCGTAAGGGTTGACCCATGGTTGCATTTGAAACTCTTCTACCTTTTCTATGAGATTGATTGTCTCTCAAACAATGGGCGGAGTTGGAATTTTGGGACGGTTAATGCGTACCCCACTATTTGGGCAGGCTCGAAGCGAGCGTGCCTTCTCATCATGATGACCCTTTCTTTTTCCTTCTTCCTATTCTCAAACCAGATACGAAGCCATTCGTCGTCTTCTACGAAAGGAATGTCTGGATCCTCCAAATTGTGTTTTGCCCAGGAATGCTCCCTCCACCTCCTTAGCTTTTCTTCCTCTGATTGGTCTTTGCTACTTATGTCGGACATGTCAAGATCGATCACTTCCGATTGATCGGAGTCGTTATCCTCCTCCTTCTCCGCAATAAAACACTCGTCCTCCTCGGGGAAGGTTAAGGTTGGTTTGGTTTAGTTGTCTTGGACAATGTATTGGCTGGGATTGTATGTGGGGTTGTGAGATAGATTTATGAGATTGATACTTCGAGGTGGCGATTCAGCATTATGGGTAGGGAGTGGGTTGGTTGCCCATCAGGTTTTGGAGGTTTTATGGTTCGACTATCAATAAGATCTTGAATGTCGTGACGAAGACGCATGCAATTGTCTGTTTCGTGCCCAGAATGTTGGTGGTAGGCGCATTGTTTGTTTGGATCGTGGTTTGGACCATAGGGTGGCTGAGGAAGTGGTCTGTTTAAAGGTTTGAGATGCCCTTGACGGCTGAGAATGGTCAAGGCTTGGGATAAGGTCATGTTAAGAGGATCAAAGTTGCGGCGGGGTCGATTTGAGCTTCGGGATGGGCTAGTTTGGAAAGGGTCTTGAGACAAGGATGTGCCAAGGGCATTCACGGAGGCGTGAGATGTACGGCTAGAGAAGGTTTTCTTAGGCGGAGGAGTGGCCTCTTCTTTTCCAATGAGTCCTAGTTTGATTCCATCTTCGATTTGCAACCCAATGGCATGCAAGCACTTGAAATCGGTGATAACCTGTGTGTAGATGTGCCTGAGATATTTGGGTTGTAAATTTTTGACAACTATCCTCACTTGGTCTTCCTCGGAGGGGCGGTTCTTCATCTTGGCAGCCTTTTCCCTCCATCTTGCCACAAAGGTAGCAAAGTCCTCATTGGATTCTTGTTTGGTCATTTCCAAGTCTCGAGTTGTTAGCTCAATTTGGACGTTATATGCATATTGCTTGACGAAAGCGTTGGCAATTTCTGGCCAGGTCTGATAATGCACGAATTCCAAAGTGAGGAACCAGTCGAGAGCGCTTCCAGTAAGAGTCCTTTGGAACAATTGAGCGATGAGCTCATCATTCAAGCCCATCGACTTCAGGGTGTTGATAACGTGGCGAACATGACTGGTGGGATTGCCAGTTCCATTGAACTTCTCGATGTTTGGCATTTTGAAATTCTCAGGCAGCTTGGTTTCTGGGAAGAGGCAAAGTCCTTCGAAATCCAGGATTTGGTCCCCTTGTGATCGGGCCAAGGCTTGTTTGATTTCCTTGACTTGCTTGGTCAATTCAGGACTTTCCGCCAATATCACTTTATGGGGATTCTCGCCTTCCACCGATCTTTCCTCATCCTCAGCATCCCTAGCTGTCTTTTCTGCTAGCAGCGCAGTGATTTGAGCTTGGAGGTCGGCAATGGTGGCGTCGTTGTCTGCCATGAAAGTGGAAGGTTTGCTTGACGAAGCTTGGCATTTAGTAAATGACGGGGATGGCCGGGAAGTTTCCGGGAGCGATTGGGATCGTTGTGGTGAGGGTGTTTTAGCAGATGAAGATGACAGACGGGATGGTTGTTGAGACCTCTGTTTGGCGTAGCTTCGGGTGTTATAAGAGTATAAAGTTGGCTGTGGTTGCTTCTTTGATTTACCTATTGTGCCTGCTTGAAAAGTAAAATACCTGAAAGTCAGTGTTTGGCCTGTGTAGGGTTAGGATTTGGGTTGAAAATCCCAACCCTTCTGCACAGAAAGAGTCATTTACAACAACAAATGATACAAGGTGTGAGGAAGAACTTTTGTAAGTAAAATGCAAATATGTTCCTAGCCTGTAGGTTCCTGTCTTAGTTTGATAAGTTCTATGGCTTTCTAATACATGCAAGGTTTTGGTAGTCTCAGGGTGCTCCGTTGTCAAAGGGCACCAATCCTCTCGCCAACCCATCATAGGCGGTGATTGGATGATTCCCTTTTTGATATACCACTAGGTACGAGTGACTGTGGAGTTTGCTGGAACCCCCAACATAGCCCGTGTCATGCCGGGATATCAAGCGAACTCAACGGGTTGCCCGCTCGATGCATATGATAGATGAATTAAACAAGGCATGTATTAGTCTTATGTTGAACTTTTTGGTTATGGCTCTCATGTCCCTAGCAGAGTCGCCAAAAACTGTAGACACCTCCCAAACAGGGCATCGCCATACAGATTGATCATGTTTGCTTGCTCGATTGGTTGCTTGCTTCGTAAACCAAAATCATGGACATTCCCATGGCTAGGAACATCGCCACATGATAGCGGTTATCATCAAAACAGAGTCGCCACCCAGTTTATAAAAACTGGGAAAATAGATAGAGATTCTGGATGCGGGAGCCAAAAGTACAGTAAGGGGAATGTGTTAGGCACCCCTCTCTGCCCAGCCGTGAGACTGGCCCAAAATCGTTCAACATAAGACATGTAGATGCTTTGTTTAATTCAAACACATAGTCTGTTTATTTAAGCCTTTAAACAGTGAATAAGGTGAGCCCGTGCGATAAGTAAAGCATGCATCAGAAAGCAAATCAAACAAAGATGTCCCAGGGTAATGGATCCCGCGGCCGGTGAGTGGATGTCACGGCCGAGGGATCCTCCTGGTTTGATGTATCGGCTGAGGGATCGAAGCCCCGGTCGATGTCTTCCTCACACCAGACAGAAAGATTAACAGATGATCAAAACGCTACGGTTAGTCAGAAATACAGTAAATAAGACAAACCAGAGGCCGTTGGGCCTCACCACCTTGACCCCTCAGTTGCTTGATTGCTTTGGATTTGATTGTGGTTGACTGATTGCTTGATTGAAAACCCTAGGGTTAGGGTTTGAACTTCGGGGTTTGATCGCCGGATTGACGGTTGCCTTCGGGAGGTTAGGGCTTTTGAGGAGTGGGTTTGAGAGAGTATTTGTGCAGAGTTTCGAGGCTTGAGAGAGTGTGTACTCTAATGAATTTCGTGTGTTTATTTTCGGAGTCCAAAGGCCTTTTATATAGGCAATTGGTGACTCACTCCGGCCAATCAAATCACGAGATGGTAATTGCAATTGCAATGCATCTCTAACTCTACGTCGTAATCTCTGAGCATAGCCCGAACGCATCGGGAAGGTAGTGTAGTTGGATCAAACGTCTGACAGAACACGTTCCAGAGTCTGGAAAAAGGTCGATCTGGCGGCCGAGTAAAGGATATCACGGCCGAGGAATGGATGTCTCGGCCGAAGGATAGATCTTGCGGCCGAGGGATTGATCTCTCAGGGAGATTTTGCTAGCAACAGGTTGCTCGGGTGAGGAAATGATGTTAGGGCCGTGGGATCGATGTCACGGCCGACAGATGGATTCTCCTAGGCTTCTGTATTTCTGTCTGAAAGGCTGTATGGCTTTGAATTGGGTCCTCTAAGTGGTTCAAAGTTCTTACCGAAAGTCCTAAGGTTCTTAAGGAAGCAATCAGCAATCACTGTATCCATTTCATCATCGGGATGGTCCCAAGGTGGGACTTGAAATAATCGTTAGGCCAAATTGGGGTGTCTACACACTCCGGCCAATCAAATGGCACGATTGCAATTGCAATTGCAATGCACCTCTAACTCTACGTCGTAATCTCTGAACGTGGCCCGAACGCATCGGAGAGGTAGTGTAGTTGGATCAAACAATCGACAGAACGTTCGAGAGTCTGGAAAAAGGTCGATCTGGCGGCCGAGTAATAGATCACACGGCCGAGGAATGGATGTCTCGGCCGAAGGATAGATCTTGCGGCCGAGGGATTGATCTCTCAGGGATATTTTGCTAGCAACAGGTTGCTCGGGTGAGGAAATGATGTTAAGGCCGTGAGATCGATGTTACGGCCGACAG
The DNA here is from genome assembly GCA_018127125.1 of Rhododendron griersonianum. Taxonomy (NCBI): domain Eukaryota; kingdom Viridiplantae; phylum Streptophyta; class Magnoliopsida; order Ericales; family Ericaceae; genus Rhododendron; species Rhododendron griersonianum. The sequence continues at coordinate 23,853,361 of CM030791.1, read as the reverse complement.
ATGGATTCTCCTAAGCTTCTGTATTTTCTATCTGAAAGGCTGTATGGCTCTTAATTGGGTCCTCTAAGTGGCTCAAAGCTCTTACCGAAAGTCCTAAGGTTCTCAAGGAGGCAATCAGCAATCACTGTATCCATTTCATCATTGGGATGGTCCCAAGGTGGGACTTGAAATAATCGTTAGGCCAAATTGGGGTGTCTACAGTCCTCAGTGCAAGGACTAATTTCTCGAGGGGCAGATACCTCGTCTCTGCGTCTAGCAATGTCTTGCTTACATAATACAAGGGGATTTGCTCGGATCCCTTGTTCCTCAATAATACTGCACTTACAGCATGCTCAGAGACTGCTAAATACATAATTACATACTCACCCGGATCGGGAGTGGACAAGAGGGGAGCTGCTACCAAGTACTTCTTCAGGTCTTGGAAAGCTTGCTCATACTCTGCAACCCATTCACACCCTTCCCTCTTTCGTAGTAACTGAAAGAAAGGCCTACATTTATCACTTGACTGACTGATAAATCTGTTAAGAGCCGTAGACATTCCAGTTAGTCTCTGGACCTCCTTTGTAGTCCTCGGGCTTTGAGGCCTTTGCAAAGCCGTTATCTGATCGGGATTCGCCTCTATCCCTCTTATAGTCACAAGGTGACCCTGGAACTTACCTGAACTAACTCCGAACGCACATTTCGAGGCGTTGAGTTTCAGTTTGTACTTCCTCGGAATTTCGAATGCCTCCTTTAGATCAGCTATGTGGTCCTGCTTCTCTTTGCTTTTGACCACCATATCATCTATGTAAACCTCCATGGTTTTACCGAGCAATTTCTTAAGCATAATCGTTGCCAACCTCTGGTATGTTGCTCCGGCATTTCTTAAACCAAATGGCATAACGCTGTAGTAGTATAGTCCTCTGGGTGTAATAAAAGAAGTCTTCTCTTGATCAAGCCCAAACATAGCAATTTAATGATACCCTCGATATTCATCGAGGAAACTCATTCGTCCGTACCCAGCAGTCACATCAACTAATTGATCTATTCTTGGGAGGGGGAAACTGTCTTTTGGGCATGCCTTGTTTAAGTCTATGAAATCCACGCAGAATCGCCATTTTCCATTCTTCTTTTTTACCACCATAGTGTTAGACAACCACTATGGGTAGTAAACTTCTCGTATGGCTTTGGCCTCTAGCAAGCGGTCAACCTCTTCGATGACAGCATCCACATGTTGTACAGCTGATCTTCTCTTCTTCTGCATTATAGGTTTGTGCTGTGGATCCACATTCAAGTGGTGACAAATTACATTTGCATCCACCCCAGGCATCTCCTCGGGGACCCAAGCAAACACGTCAATGTGCTCCTTTAAGAACCCTACCAACTCTTCTTCCTCTTTTTTGCTAAGGTTTTCCCCAATCAGGAAATACCTTTCTGGATCAGTCTTGTTGATCTGTATCTTCTTCAATCCTTCGACTACTTTCTCGGCTGGGTTCCCTCCGACATCCTCGATGGTCGACTGATCCGGGATCTCCACAGCTTGGACCAATTTAGCCTTTGGTGCTTTCTTGATTATAGAAATCAGGCACTGTTGGGCAACCTTTTGATTTCCTCATATCTTTTCAACTCCATTAGACCCAGGAAACTTTACCATTTGGTGGTAGGTGGAGGAAACCACCCTCATCTTATGCAACTACGTTCTTCCTATAATCGCATTATAGGAAGACGAAACATCTATTACTAAGAAGTCGATTCGTAGCATTACTGTCCCTGCCCGAATAGGTAATGTTACTTTGCCCAATGGCCAAACTGCCCCTGCACCGAATCCAACCAGAGAAGTTATTGACTGTGCCAGATCTGCCTGTGCTAGTCCTAGCTTTTTAAATGCATCGTAATATAACACTTCTGTGTAACTTCCTGAATCCACCAGAATCCTTTCAATGTCATATTCCCCAATTCGTAGGGTTATGACCAAGGCGTCATTATGTGGCACCTAGACTCCTCCCAGGTCCTCATCCGTGAAGACTATGCCCTCGTCGCATACTTCGCCTTCACGTCCTCTTTTCTTTCCCAATTGCATGACATGTTGGTCATGCTTGACTTGCCTTTAGAGCAACCTCACCTCATTTCTCGTATAAGGCATGGCCAATCCATCTATCATATGGATTACACCCCTTGGATTTTGTTCGTAATCCAACTCCATTGCTTTCCCAGTATCCTTGGGTTCTTGAATAAATTCTTTGAGGTAACCTCGAGAGACTAGATCATTGAGGTGCCTCTTAAACATCTCACAATCCTCGGTCATGTGGCCCCAATCCTTGTGGTAGCTGCAGTGCTGACTCGTAGCTCGCTTTGCATCTTTATCTCTCTCCAATCTTGGGGGCCACTTGAAATAGGGCCAATTCTTTATTCGATAAAGAATCCTATAGATTGGTTCTTTCCAAACCGTGGTTATTGAAAAGAAAGACTTGGGGTCGGGTGCTTGTCTTTCTCTGTACGGCTCTTTCTTAGCCTGCCCATACTCTTTCCTTTCTCGGTTGGTCTTGGGCTCTGGTTTGTCTACTTTCTTTGCAGGCCCTTTTAGTTGTTCGGCAATGATCTTGTCGTCCTCTCGGAGTATGTCATTCTCCATCCTGGCATGTTGTTCAATCCGCTCCATCAACTTTGCCAATGTCTCTACCGGAATCATGTTCAATGACCAGCGCAGCTCCCCCCGAACAGGCAGCCCAGTTTTGAACGTAGCTATGGCATATTCCTCGCTACAACTTTCAATCTCATTGAAAGTTGCCCAGTATTTCTTCGCATAGTCTCTGATCGGCTCACTCTCTCCCTGCTTCATTGTGGAGAGGCTTTCAAACATCTTTGGGGCTCTCCTACTTGTTAAGAACCGAGCAGTGAATTCCTCAGCTAACTATTTCCATCCTCGTATGGAACGCGGTCCTAGTTTATGGAACCAAGATAGGGCTACCTTCCCTAGACTCGTTGGGAACATTTTACACATAATGGCATCGTCCCCATCGTGCATGAACATAGCCTGTTGGTAATGTTGTATGTGAGCCACGGGGTCCGCGTTTGTCTCGTAAAGGACGAACGCACCGTGCTTCACTCTGCTCGGAAGTCGTGCATCTTGCAGCTTTCTCGCAAAGGGGGATGCTGCTATGTTACTTAGGGCTTTTTGTGTTGTTTCTCATGCAGTTATGGTCCCGTCCTCACGCTCCTTAGTTTTGTGAGTCCCAGTCTTGTTCCAATCGGTATCAGGTCTCTCGTACCTGTCCCTATGGTGCTTCCTGGTCCCTTCTTCCTCGGGGGTGGGGCTTTGGCTCCTGCTTTTCCTTTTTCGTGAAGAAGCCCTTCGCCGCTCTGGACTTCGACTTGGACTTCTACTTCTTCTTTTTTGTGAAGAAGCTCTTCTCCGTCCCGGAGTAGGACTCATACTCCTGCTCCTTCTTCTTCGTGAAGGAGCCTTCTTGTACTCCACCATGGCATACCTATCTCCCCTGGAATTTCTTCGTGAAAGCTCAGAGTCCTCAGGATGCTCTCGAATCCGTTCTAACTCTCGAATCTCGTGTTCCCGTCTTTTAATCAAACGAGCGTATTCCTTAATTTCTTGCCTCTTCTTATCGAGAACATCTTCGCTGTTGTGCATGCTTTTTGAGTGTGCAACTGACTCTCCTTCTCGGTGAGATTTACTCCTGCGTGTGGACCCTGTGGCCATCCTGCCCTCCATATTCTTGGAGCCATCAAAGACGGTCAGGGGGTTGCCCTTGCCTGTCGTCTTCTTACCCTGCCCTCCTCCGGGACTTTCTCGGAGCATCTGGTGGGGGTTTATCTCCTCCCCCACCTAACATGTTCTTTGGGTCGAGCGGTGTCTTTGGATCTTCTTCCACCATGGTCGTTTTTCAAAAAGAACTATTTCGTTTCCCATAGACGTCACCAATTGTAGGTGTACAAAAACGAATGGTGCTTAGGACAGTACAAGATTGTAATGGCTACTCGTGCCTCTTTGACCGGAACCCTAGTTCGTCGTCGGAACTCTAATCTGCAAAACAGACAATGGGTGAGCGCACCTTTGCCTCTCGTGGCAAAGGCCCTCCGATGCCTAAGTTAGTATCATGTACTGATAAAAACCTTAATTATCAATAGGAGAATCGTAAGAATGCAATGTATTGCATACCTTTTACCTCTGGGTTTACCTCGTTTATATAGGCATATGTTTGCTTTGCTGGCCAAGCGTCCTTGTTGCCCTAGATTTCCTATCATGTATAGGAAACCCAGGATCCTCTAGATTCTCGTTCCCTTGTCTATTTATTTCCTTAGTCCTTTTAGGACTCCTTCCCATGGCTGGCCGAACATCCCATTCCCGTTGGGTAACTTCCCTAGATCCTATTTTCTTGGGATCTTATTCCTTACAGAATACTACTGTTCTGGATCCTTCTAAAGTATTCCTACCCGAGGCTGCTCCTTTAAGAATTATTGCTCTGTTTGGCCTTCTCATTGCCGAACATACTGCTTGGACCAATGACTTCTCATGTCTTTGGTCCTTATCCGCCGAACAGACTGCTTGGACCAATGACTTCTCATGTATTTGGTCCTTATCCGCCGAACAGACTGCTTGGACCAATGACTTCTCATGTCATTAGGCCTTATCGCCGACCACCACTTTTCACAGCGGTTTATCTTATCTTTTTTATTCCGTGGCCCCACGTACCACTTGTTCGGGCTCTTTCTGAACCTGTTCGGGAATACCTCCCTATAGTTAATAAAGGATGACCCACATTGATATGATGTTTATGGAGGGGGATTAAATAGTAGTTGGTTTGGATGAGGTATTAAAAATGGGGGGATAAAATAGTACTTGATTTGGATGATGGATAAAATGGGGGATAAGGTTATTTTGTAGTTGAAATGGAGGAGGAGGGGGTATTATTTCGGCATTATCCGGGGGTATTAACTAATAACACCTCAAACCCTAGCAGAAATTTATCCCCCCTTAGGCGGTATTCGCCGGTCTTACAGAATAGGGGGATAAACGAAGAACCCCTGATTTTTCGGTTCCCAAACCAGGGAATAAGGAGGGGCCCACGATCTTATAGGGGGGATAAGTTATACCCCTTCACAATACTGCTTCCAAACGAGCCCTAAATGCTTCCAAGTTCATATGAGCCCTCCACATTTCACATTTTGAAAATGTTGCATGAGAGTTTTATTAACAGCTCCATCAAAAATATCTCTCTCTATGTATATGTATATGTATATCATCAAACCGTCGTTCAACGATTGCCCAGCCAAAAAAAAAAACTGTCATTCAATAATTGATCACCATTCTGTTCTGCCATAAATGAATTATTTCCAATACCTATTGGTGAAAATATATACCCTCTCGACCATATGAGTTGCAACCAGTAAAAAAATACCAAAGCAATTACACGAAAGGATAAAGTTTCTCTCTTCCAGTCTCCACCATTTTTCATGAAAGAAACGAAAATCAGGGATTGGTGACCCACGACACTAGCAAGGTCGGATTTTTTTAGAAAGGGGAGTAAGGGGACATTTGGCTTTTGTGTGGGATATTATTTGGCCACTCCTATTTTGTCTAATGCCAAACTTGACAAACAAACAAACAAAAAGGGAAATTGAGTGGGGGCACGTGACCCCACGTGCCCCAAGTTCCAAGGTGTGTCCGCCCCTGCACATGATAATGTTGTGAATTATTGAACCAAATATTGGTGTCGATAGCAATGTTGTGAATTTCGTTCCGTACTGGACATAAACCGGTAAACAAAAGTTGGTGTTCTGTACCGCTCCAAATATCGGCTTGTACTAGTCGATATTGGTCGTACCGGCCTATACCGCACGATACCAGGCATACCGGCCGGGACAAAAAAAAATGTGTATTTTTTCTTTTGCTTAAAAAATGCTTAAATTTAAGATAATTCAACAAAATTTGGAGTCTATAATATGTTAATCATCTTAATTTGTTATTAAAACTAATTTTAAGGTATATCAAAGTGTTAGAATTTATTTTAGGGAAATTTAGTAATAGGTCCACTATAGACATTTCATAAGCCCACAAGCCCACCTAATAGTTTTTTAAAGCTATAAGTCCATACAACCTAAACCCTACGATACCCTATGAAAGTGTCTAAAACCCTAAACCCTATGAAAGTATCTAAACCACTAAAACCCTATAATAGGAAAATGCAATCTAAAACCTTATAAAAGTGCTTAAACCCTAGAGTACCCTACGCTAGGGTAATATACCCTACCTTAGGGTATCCTATTTTATAATAAAAAGGTGCACCCTAAAATCTTATGAAAGTGCCTAAACCCTATGGTACCCTACCCTACTCTAGGGTACCCTAAAATGGAATTGAGACCTTAAAAAATTAATAGGTGGACTTGCGGGCTTATGAAGTTCACATAATGTTCCTAAGACTAATTTTTCTATTTATTTTACACCTCTACTTTGAGGTTTTTTTATTTTTTGTACTGTGGGCAACATGCCCTTAAAAAGGCGGATTGAGGGAGCGCTTTAGCAGACGAGCGCTCAATTCAGAGTTGCCACTTGGATTTGAAGGTCCGACACCCTATGAACCAAACTTGAAACGCTTGCTACGTTGTTTGATTTGAAAAAGTGAAGGCACCAGTCCGTCATAACCATATCCGGGTTCGTGAGACAGGTTACGAGAGGGGAAGGGTTTTAAGACACCTCTCTCGCCTAATCCGGAGATCGGTCTCTACTTAGGCATTTTGTGAAAACATTTGAGATTCTTCTTTATTAATTAATTTTTTAGCCAATTAGGGCGGGGAACAGTTTAAAGGGATTAAAACTGTAACATATTTGCAGGATGTGATTGATGGTATGGATGGCATGATACAGTAAGCAACAAACGAGATAAAAGCCCAAAACTGCCTGAAAAAGCCAACCCAGTACACTGCTGAAAGTTGACGCGAACAGGGGAAAGCTTGCATGCACTGATCTATTTCACGTAGATCACTGCATGCAAGCTTACCTGCGCATGCGTATCCCAGAACGACGCGTGTGAGTATGCTTGTCCCAACAGGCTTTGGTTTTTATCCCCCTCTGGGCTCTGGAATGACCAATACTCACCCAGAACAAACTAAGCATTTAATATGTACATAGGAGACATATAATTACAAACAGAATGAATATAATTGAAATACACCCCATAAACAAAGTGGGGAGCAAAACAATGGCAAAAATCAAGTTACCCATGCAAAGCCATGTACTGGAGATCAGCTTTAAACATGCGCGCGCAGATCAAGGATACGCTTGCTTGTTTTGACTGGACTTTCAGTAATTGGTGTTGCATATCTGGGCTTTGAGACATGTTCAGAAGCCACCCAGGGGTATTCCAAAACAACAGATTAACATATTGAAAGACTACTAACAATTTTAACATGGAAAACAATAAACCAAGTTTTAAACATACTCAACAATGTCCTATATGACAATAAAAACATAAAAGATCAACACCCTTATCCCCACGCAGGTCCACACGCGCAGTCACAGAGTGGCATGCGCGTACAGGAGACCGACGTGCGTAGGTGTGATGATCAACACGGCTCTTGTAACCTTGCCAGCTTTAGGGCCAGGACAGGTATAGATTACCAGTCTTGGCCCTGCCAGCCCTCCTCAGGGATCAAAATAGTAAATGTTTATACCTTTGTTTGAGGTTTGAAAAAGGGTTTGAACTTGGTGTTTAGTGGTTGAAAAATGGATGTTTAGTGGTTGCTTGGGTGATAATAGAAGTGTATGCTTGAGTTTGAGAGAATTGTAGTAAGGATGCTTGTAGCCTTTTGAATTTTTGTAACCCTTTGGAAGGATAGCAATGGGGGCTATTTATAGGAGGAAGAATAGTGGTAGATATGATGGTACAACCAGCCAACAAGGGCTGGTTGGAATTGCTTGGTGGTAAGCCTCCCATAGAGGTGATGGGAGGGCTAAGAGGGAGAAGGTTCAAGGGTGATCCCCGGGCTACCAGGGGGGCTCTACTGGCTTAGTAGTTGTCTGATGATGGCTTCTGCAGCTAACAAAAAGGTGATGGGACAAGGGGTTAACTAGCGTGCGCGGGTCTCAAACTTACCCACGCGTTGGTCAATGGTCAAAGGTTTGACCATTGACCACCACCTGTCCATTTGAACCGCGCGCGCGGGTCCTAGATAGACGCACACATGCCAAACCAACCCACGCGTTGGTCAACGGTCAAAGCTTGACCATTGACCACCACCTGTCAGATTGACACGCGTGTGCAGGTACAAGACCAACGCACTCCAGTAGGATTTTTGGCTAGGGTTAAGGGTTCAAAGGGGTGCCAAACACTCAAAATTCAAATTCCCAATCATTCTCAAAACTGTTCTCGATCCGTTTCATCATTGGGGAAAACAAGAACAAAAAATAAAGTAAATCAAACGGGAGACCTAGATTGGGGTGTCTACATGTACATATATTAAAATATATAAAATATAAATTATGGTCAATCCGGAACATTACCGAGATATACACCGGTACCGATACGTACTGTCCAAGTAAAAAAAAACGGTGCGCTTGTCGGTACGGGATTTACAACTTTGGTCGATAGCATTTTTGTAGAATCGGGCCCGTTCCAGATTCCCTCCTTTAAAAATAAGTACTTATTTTCAATTTTCAAACTTAAAAATAATGTATTTACAAAAATAAATTTTTAATTTTTTGCACAGATTAAAAGATCTCATCGAGATCTATCAAACAAGATCCATATTTGCATTTTGTTTTTTTACTTTCAGTAAGCTCATCTTTAATTCAAAAAATAAGTACTTATTCACAATAAGTACTTATTTAGGAAATTGGAACACTCCCTGTACAACTGTATTCTCTTAAACAATAGACTCATCAGTCAAATAATCATGCGAACTCAGTGATGTTTTACTTATCTACCAAAAAAAGGTCGAAATTCTAGTTTACTTTTTTTTTTCAAATTGATTTTCTTATGTTTATCTTATCTTATACTCCTAGTATAGTAAAAGTTTCATGCGGATATGCGTCCTTCCGTTGCATGAAATTAATTCCATGAGGCATATTCCAAGGCTGGTAACAATATCCGAAGAATCCATTACCAAAAAAACAACACAATATCCGAAGAATCCGAACCTACGCTGCTTGCATTTGGTAATCAGGACCTCTCCGCTCAACCACTCGTATAAAACCACGTGTTAGGCCTCAGTTTTGGGCGATTACAAAAAAACTTTTTCATCTTACAAAATAAGTACTTATTTTATATTTTAAAACTCAAATACTCCGTATAATATAATGCAGATAAAAAATGCAAATATAATGAAAATAAAAAATAATTTTTTTGATTTTTTTTGCACTGTTTAAAAGATCTCAATGAGATCTATCAAATAAGATCCATATTGGTTGGAAAATTATTTTCGTGAATACATAATTTTGAGCTTAAAATTGCATTCTTACAAAATAAGTACTTATTTGAGAATCTGGAACACCACCCCAGTTTTTGTATGCAGAGTGATTTTGGCACTCCATATTTAGGCATTCACACTCTAATTTTTTTTGTCTTTTATGTGGAATTACAATAATACCCTTTTATGTGAAATTACTATAATACTCTTTTATGTGAATGAACAGTAATAAAATAAAAGATAATTTGATAATTTCACATAAAAAGACAAAAAATAGAGTGCTAATGGCTAAATGTGGAATGCCAAAATTAATTTTCTTTTTCTATTTGCACGTACTATTTACGTACACAATTTGTGGGGCCCATTTCGAATTTACAAAGATAATCGAAATCATAATTTTTGTAAAATAGGAGTCATGTAAAAAATCAGTTCAATTGAAAATGGGTAAAAGTTTTTTTAGAATTTGTCAAAAAATCAACCAGTTTAGTTTTATATATTTTTGAAAAAGTCCTTACTAATATGCGATTGAATTTATTTTTTACAATACCCCTAAGAAAAATGTTTCAACAAAAATAAACGGTTTTGGTCATCTTTGGTGGACTCGAAATGGCCCCACATAAATTGTACGTGCATGATACAATGTATGTGCATGTATACTTAGGCTATATTCTATTAAGATTCTCATTTTGCAAGTACATATTTTTTACATGAGATTCTTTCATAATATATCACTTTTAATTAAAAAGCAAGTACATTTATTTTCCATTGGGGAACGAGCCTTAGCATATACTCCCAGGGAGATGCTACATACATTACCATCCATCCACTACATCATCCACTACATTTTTTGTGGGGCTCACCCCGGGTTCCAAAAAAATACAGAAAAATATCCATAAATTTTAGAATAATATTTTTATGTGGCCTTGTAAAAAATCAGCTTCAACGGATATCAGTAAGTATTATTTCTTGATTTATAGGGGTGAAACTGCTCAACTGCACAGTTTCGCCCCTACGAATCAAGAAATAATACTTACCGATATTTGTTGGAGCTAATTTTTTACAGGGTCCTATAATATATTATTTTAAAATTTATGAACATTTTTCTGTATTTTTTTGAGACCCATAATAGACCCTACAAAACATATAATGGATAATGTAGTGGTTCGATTTAGGGAGAATTGCAGAACAGTGGATAAAAGGGCAAATAATGCCCAGGTCATGGACTAGTTTTTAGGAATTCAAAAGTCATGGGAAGGAGAAAAATATTTCTCAATACATGGAATTCAAAACAGAGGTGTACAAAAATACCCCTTCTCCTACTACCCGACGTTGTTCCCCTTCTCTCTATTCCCTCCCCAAAACGTGAAACCCTCCCACCCAAATCACTCTGAGACCCTCGCTGAAACTGCTCTCTCCCTCCATCCCGTTGTTCCCTCTCTCCTCCTCTCTTTCTTGCCAACCGACGACCAGAGAGCAGGCATCTTCCTCAATCAGGTTTCGTCGGAATTCAGTGGGTTTGAAGTTGGGGGAATTTCCAGCGCTGATTGAAACCCTCCCAGCCAAATCACTCTGAAACCCTAGCGCTGAAACCCTCTGTGTGTGTGTTCCCTCCATCTCGTTGCTCCCTCTCTCCTCCTCTCTTTCTTGCCAACCGACGACCAGAGAACAGCCATCTTCCTCGATCAGGTTTCGGAATTCAGTGGATTTGAAGTTGGGGGAATTTCTAGTTCTGATTTGTTGAAAGTAAAGAGCTAATTCCTCAAGTTCCATCCTCGTCCAGGGTAAGAGTTCTTGACCTACACAACTTCAATTTTATCTCACGTACTTACTATTATTTGTTCCAGTGCTTTATTGCTGTTTTTTCCACATTCTTCAATTTTATCTAGGTTTGAACTTCCGAAATCCCCTGGGTTGGTTGGAGATATTTCTACTGTTTCTTGCCGTCTGTAACATGTATTTTGTTTACAATGATTAGTTTGGGTTAGTATGTCGTGCAGAGGTTTGTTCTGACAAATTTTGTGGATTTGTAAATTTTCTGTTTGATTTCGCTGTGGAGATTGATATAGGGGGCCCATTGATATATAGAACATAGAACTTCGATTTTTCAGTTTCCCATCTCTTTTCCGTATGCCATTCGTGGTGCATGTGTTTATAACCTCTTCTTTTTTATACGTTTTCCCTTGCCATTTGTAAGGGCCTGTATCAAATGGTATAATGATAGCCCAGAGCTATTTCGCAACTGCAGATTTTGATGTTTTTTCTAGTTTGTCCACTATATTAGGGCATTGAATACATGCCATTTGTTAGCCATTGGATATTAGGCCCACTAAATTGGTGGTTCATGTTTATCATGCATCTGAATTGAACAATTGAGTTCCATATACGTTACAAAATTGTTGCTTCTCTCAACTAGGCATCATTCTTGACTAACATGTGACATGTAATTTGTTTCGCTCTTATTACATTGTGAAGAATGGTTATCTCTAAAACTCCATTTGTAACTTGACATTTCTGTCTGTAGACGGCAAGAGAAGACCATTATGAAGCTTGTTGTTGATACGGAGACAGATAAAGTTCCTGGAGCATCCATGTGTGGGCCGGATGCGGCTGAGATTATGCAGGTATCGGTTGTCTTTGTCCAATATTTCATAAAGTTCTTGAGCAGTAGCTACATATAGGTTTGAATCCCTCATTTTTTAATTCACATGGAACTTGAGGCTTACTATTTTTGTGTTTTATTAAGATCATCAACAAATAGTGATATTTAGGGAAGGCTTGAGCATCGAAAAACTGAAATTCTCAGAGTTCCATATTGAGTTAATTCTTTAGTCCTATATTGCCATGCAAAAAAAAAAAAAAAAAGAAGAGCTCCCATGGTGCCCTTCCACTGATGGGCGGAACCAGAATAATGAACTTGGGCTTTCACCTTTGTGTTTCGATTAGAATGATTGAATCTTCCACACGAATTGTCTTGCATTGCCTATGTCTGGATCTATGCTACCGGAAAATGCTAATACCCTAGTGATTGCGGATTGGAACAATGGACAAATTAGTGCGTTCATGTTATTTCTGACTGACTGGTAATGTAATGATCATGTGAGAATGATATTCTCCTCCAATTGAAGTTTTGAATGATGATGCTTCATCATTGAAAACGTTTACTTCTTAACCACTATTCATCTGTCATTCATCCTTCGAGATTTCAATTCAAGCTTTATGTAAAGTAAGTCTACATTGTTCCTTTGCAGATGACTGAACAAGAGGTGATCAAGGAAATTATGTGTCTACTCAACGAAGCATGGATTATTGTGAAGGACAATGACATTGATTCGAGCAACATAGACTGGTTTTGGAACCTATTCACTTATTTCATTTCCTCAATTTTAATTTCACTATTTCATTTCTCATTTGATTTGATTGTGAGCTTGATTTTTCTAATGCATGTGTATTTTCTGTACATGCTGCTCTTTATAGTGAAACTGACAAAATCAAGCTGGAAACACAAGAACTAGGTGATTTGTTGATTTTCTGTTTAACTAAAGTCACTTTTGCTCTGTTGATACAGTGAAGAATTTCTTTTTTAGAAAAGAATTCCATTATACTCAACTTATTTTAGATGCCTTTTTTTATACAAAAAATAAAAGGCGTCAATTACATGATCTTGGCATGCCGGTCCAATCACTATCAGGTAGTTTCTGTGCCAAAAAGGTTAGATACCATATCTCCCTATGATTTTAAGGTCTATCTAATAATATTAGTAATTACTTTAGTTTTCCTAAGGTGCTATTAGTAATTATGTTGCAAAAACTCAAACAACTTAGGTCTTTCCTCAATGAAACAAAACTTGGTCCAGATAAGGCTGATTGTTTGGATGGGCCTAAACGAAATACAAATAAAGAGCCATTGTCGTAGTAATTTTGTGTGTGTGTGTGTTATTAATAACTTCTTAGTCTGCGGCTATCCCATACGGTTATCGCTAAGTAACTGATTCATAACTTGGGAGCGGGACCAAAAAATGGAAGCAAGAGTGCGAGTCTTTTGTAAAAAAACGTAAAACTAGCAGCGGAATCGTCTCCAAAGCGTTTATGCAATGTAGTTTTGTATCTTTTGTTACATTTTTGAATTCTTTCACGAGTTTGCAGTATCCCTCATCGGTAAGGAAACCAAAACTTGGTTGTTCCATGTCTGATTAAAGAAGAGCCTTCCTGTATCCCCACTGATTATGTGAACATAAAAGCTAGATGTCTTGTCCTTTTTTGTCCATATCTTGCCCTTAATACTATTCTAGTATTGTGGAAGTGCACATCCCACGTGAGTAACCGTGCCCAAATATAAATAGTTATCTTTGAAGCGTGGCCCTCAGTAGTGGCGTAATCTGGTCTCGTATAGAATGCATGATTTCTCTTTCTCAATCCTCGAATTTACTTTTCAAAACGTAGCCCTCCTCGCGTAAATCCACCAATTTCCCACCTACTTCTGTTTCTTTATATTGCTATTTGTAGAGCATATTAGAGCCTACATCACAATTCACAACCATCTAAGATATCCCCCGTTCATTTTGGTACACTTAAAGTTGGCAGCATATGCTTCTTGAACCGAACAATTCTTTGAAAGTTACGATCTAGATAGGTTTTTGACCAGCAAGACCAACTTTTGTCTTTCTTAGGCACGTTTAAGCACCAGGAAAAGGAAAAAGAAAAGACAGTTGATACTTACTAGTGTTGCTTTATTTTACCTCGATAGGTCTTTGATTTCAGTATGCATACTGAGGCCCATTTGATTCATGTTCATTTTGATCATGTTTGTCATCTATCTTTGTTCGTCAACATTTTGTTCAAAGGTTGATTATGGCCTGTTGCCATTAGAAAAAGCAGGATGTTTTTTCTCTAAACTTGGTTTTAAGTGCAATGTTAAACTAAATATCCATGTATTGCCAAGAGTTTTTATGCCAATTATAAAGGTCTTAATTCTTATACAACCAGAAGTAGCATAAATAAAGGTTCCAGTCTCAATCCTGGAGTCATATGTCTTCACTTGTTCTAAAGAAACACTCGTACACTAGAAAGTCTGATATATCATACACCCAATAACATGCGGTGTCTGATTTTGTTGTTAGCCTTTTGCTTATTTAAATCTCCACTCCTCACCACCCAGATGGCAATGTGCTTTTTGATAGGAATAACAAATTCACTGAGAGATCTACTTAAGGTTGTATGATGGGCGTGGGTTTTTTCAAAAACACCAAAGGAGGTTCTAAATTCATTAGTTAAGAATCATCAACCGAAGATCCTGCTGTGAGTATATGTAGACAAGATCTCATCAGTATTTAAGGGCTCTAGGGATGCTACAATTAGCACATGATGTCTTTATGGATGCTACAATTACAATTATCCCTTTGATAGTTTCTTGAAAAGCAAGTCAAGTTTGGTTTCAAAATTTGCAAGCCCACTCACTCTGACGTTGAGTTTGGATTCGAAGTTTGAATCTCTTCTTTAATTTCCTTTATATGGATGGATATTTCTGTAGATGATTCAAAGGAATTTGGTGTGGTCTTTCACATGCAATCTCTTCTTTAATTTCCTTCTCGATCATTACTTGATACAATTCTCCTCGTTCCAGTCAATACATAGTTCATGTATAGCCTTCACATGGCGCAAGGCTTCTACTCAAAATTTGCTTGCATTAGCATGTAACTTGTTTTTTTTCTGAAAATATAAAAGTTGCTCTTTGAATCACCTAATTTTGCTCCTTGTATGAACTTTTGTGTGTTCGTGTATATGAAATGTGGTTCTCCTTCAAGTCATGTAACTTGTTTTTTTTGGAAAATATAAAAGTTGCTCTTTAAGTCACCTAATGTTACCCATGTTTTTACTCACTCAATGATTGTCCCTTTACCCTTGTGTGTGTTGGTGTGTATGAAATGTGGTTATTTTTCAAGTTATGTAACTTGTTTTTCTCTGAAAATATAAAAGTTGCTCTTTAAGTCACCTAATGTTGCTCCTTTTAGGAACTTATGTTGCTCTCTATGTAACAAAGTATGCTCTAGACTGTTAAGGGCAGTCACCCATGTTTTAACTCACTCAATTGTTGTCCCTTTACCCTTGTGCGTGTTGGTGTGTATGAAATGTGGTTATTCTTCAACTCATGTAACTTGTTTTTTTTTGAAAATATAAAAGTTGCTCTTTAAGTCACCTAATGTTGCTCCTTGTATGAACTTTTATTGCTCTCTATGTAACAAAGTATGCCCTGAACTGTTAAGGGCAGTCACCCATGTTTTAACTCACTCAATGGTTATCCCTTTACCTTTATGTGTTAATGTGTGTATGAAATGTGGTTATTCTTCCAGTCATGTAACTTGTTTTTTTCTGAAAATATAAAAGTTGCTCTTTGAGTCACCTAATGTTGCTCCTTGTATGAACTTTTGTTGCTCTCTATGTAAGAAAGTATGCCCTGGACTGTTAAGGGCAGTCACCCATGTTTTAACTCATTCAATGGCTGTCCCTTTACCCTTGTGTGTTAGTGTGTATGAAATGTGGTTATTCTTCCTGTCATGTAACTTGTTCTTTTCTGAAAATATAAAAGTTGCTCTTTAAGTCACCTAATGTTGCTCCTTTTATGAAATTTTGTTGCTCTCTATGTAACAAAGTATGCTCTAGACTGTTAAGGGCAGTCACCCATGTTTGAACTCACTCAATGGCTGTCCCTTTACCCTTGTGTGTTTGTGTGTGAAATGTGGTTCTCCTTCAAGTCATGTAACTTGTTTTTTTAAAAAAATATAAAAGTTGCTCTTTAAGTCACCTAATGGTACCCATGTTTTTACTCACTCAATGGTTGTCCCTTTACCCTTGTGTGTTGGTGTGTATGAAATGTGGTTATTCTTCAAGTAATGTAACTTGTTTTTTCCTGAAAATATAAAAGTTGCTCTTTAAGTCACCTAATGTTGCTCCTTTTATGAAATCTTGTTGCTCTCTATGTAACAAAGTATGCTCTAGACTGTTAAGGGCAGTCACCCATGTTTTAACTCACTCAATTGCTGTCCCTTTACCCTTGTGTGTGTTGGTTTAATTGTGGCCTTTCACAGTTGACTATAGGTTTTTGGTCTCGAAGCATTTGCCTTTGGTTCTCAATGACTGAAGTGCGGAATAGATACTGCAAGTGGTCATGGTTTACAATTTACATATTCTTGTAAATATAGTATATGGAATGTTAATGCGAGTTAAAAAGATTTTACCATATATGAAACTTATTTGTAATGAAGCTAAGAAGGTTTCTGAAGACGGTAATTAACAATGTTAGCAAAACAAGAATTGATATAATAGCTTTCTTTGAAGAAAAGCCAGATATTTACGCAAGGAAGCTTGCAAAATGGAATGTTCTATTTTCTAAAAAATGGTGATGGCAGGTACTGAAGGGAAATGAATTCCCAAAGCACAAAAAAAAGGGAATTGTTTAGAGATATAGTTGTGGTTCTCTTCCTATTGTTGGGACGAAAGAATTGGGCAAGGCTATGCTTGGTAGTTAGTTTAGGTGATAATATTTTCGTTGAAGTTGGAGATAAGATTCTAATACGTTCAAAGAGATTGCCAGCCTACTGAATGTTAGATATGACTCTGTAATTAAGTGTAAGGAATTTGACTAGCAGTCTGTGGTTTGGCAGGGTTCGTTTTCCTCTGAACAGGTAATAACCAAAAAAAAGTTACTCTTGTCCACGGGAAGATCTGTGCATTAAGTTTTCTGAGTGCAATTTTTGTCACCAGTATTGATGATTTGTTAAGATCACCGGCCTGGCATCTTATTGAAGAGATAATAACCTAGATTGGAGTGTTTCAGTATAGTTGAATTGAGAAGGTAGCGTGGAAGTTGATTGGGCTTCATACGAAAAACCATTCTGTAGCTAACTGTCTTTGATTATGACTTGTTGGGTTTATGTTGTTTTGCACATATTGAGATTTACAGTTGTTTGACTCACTCATTACCTACCCAAAATCCTATTCTGCTTAGATCATTTTTACGTTCGGTATGCGCAACAAGAACTTATAACTCCTAAGTTAGTGATGAATTGAAAGTTGAAAGCTAATCTTTCAGTAAGACTATTAACTTCGGCCGAAGGACATGCTTTTCCGCCACTTGAATCATGGGGCAGATACAAGTATACAACTAGAGATTGCTGAACTGACCTTTTTTACTTTCGTTGTAAATTATGTCAGAAAAATTTGGCAGTAGATTTGGAGAATTCCTAAAACAGGAGAATGACCGCGTCTTTTTGCCATGTTTACGTATTCGAAGTTTGTCTCTTAAATTGTTCTCTTTCTGCACCAGATGTTTCTATTCCCAAGACAAATGTCAGTTTCCGTCTCCTTTATGATACTAAGGGCCGATTCCGACTGCACTCCATCAGGGATGAGGAGTCCAAGGTTGTGATGGTGACTGGAGGAAGGAATAGGGGCCGTGTTGGAGTGATCAAGAGTAGGGAGAAGCACAAGGGAAGCTTCGAAACCATTCACGTCCAAGATGCCACTGGTCATGAGTTTGATACTCGCATGGGCAACATTTTCACCATTGGAAAAGGTTCAAAGCCATGGGTGTCTCTTCCAAAGGGCAAGGGTATCAAGTTGTCCATCATTGAGGAGGCTAAGAAGAGGCATGCTGCCCAAGTTGGTGCAGCTGCATAAACTGCAAGAATCAAGATTGGTTTCTGATTCTGTTTCGCTGCAGCATATTTGAAGTCCATGACCTGGCTTTCTTGTATGCATAACGTCGTGAGAACGGTGCCCACGTTTGCTAGCGGAAAGACCTTGTCAGTACAAGAAGAATTCGGAAAGCTCTATCTTTTTATTTGTTGAGTCGTGAACTTTGATATATTAGGGGATCTTTTTTGTTCCAGGCATGCACCATTGTTTTTGTTCGAGCTGACTTGTTCATATACGTGGCCAACAAACCATTAGCTAACCTACCTTCACTGGCCCCCCTTGGCGTGTATATAGTGTAACTTATTTTCATAGAGAGATCAATTTAAGTTCCACAAAGGGCAACTTTATTTCATCGAAGGAGCAACATATATGGATTCACAGAGCAACTAGAAGGAGCAACATATGTGGATTCACAGAGCAACTATCTCCGGCAACAAAATATAAAGTTCTTCCATAGATCCAACAACAATAAAATACAAGAATGAAATAAAATACAATTACTCCTATTTGTCATCGGAATAATTAGATACTTCGGGATCGGATGCATACTGTGGATCCCTCTTAATTCCTCTAATAGACTCTCTGGGGTCGAAGCCGTCCCTTTCAGCTTCCCTTTTCTAGTCTTCTTCCAAAAGGATAGTTTGGATCCATATCGTAATTGTTTTGAATGCTTCATCAATGGCCGAGCAAGTGTGTATATAGACAGATAAATTAGGGGCAACATTTTTTCCTGACTGGGCAACTTAATTTCATAAAAGGAGCCACATATGTGGAGTGACAGAGCAAGTGTCACGGATAAGAAAACAAAACTTATGTCATGTTATGAATTATATGTTAATTCATAACTCTAGTGTGTAGCTATTGCATTTACAATGAGGAATTATATGTTAATTTTGCAATTGATTCGTTGTTTGGAAGATTGATTCTAATGGGCTTAGTGTGATTTTGTATGCCTCCACTTCTCCTTCCCATTTTTTTTCATTCAAACTCAAGGAATTTTCCAATTTTGGCAATTGGAAGCATCCATTTAGTTACCATATTTTGTGTCTATGTAGATGTGCCACAACAATGCCTCAACTGAAAGCTGGTCTGTTAATTGGTAGTTATGGCCTATGTGGCCAACAAACCGTTAGCTAACCTACCTTTCACTGGCCCCCCTTGGCATGTTTATGGTGTAACTTATTTTCATAGAGAGAGCAATTTAATTTTCACAACGGGCAACTTTATTTCATAAAAGGAGCAACATATGTGGATTGACAGAGCAACTGTCTCGGGCAAGAAAACATAAAGTTGTACAACAATACTACCACAATTTATAATTACTAAAATGAAATAAAATACAATTACTCCTATTTGTCATCGGAATAATCAGATACTACGGGGTCAGATGCATACTGTGGATCCCTCTTAATTTCTGTAATAGACTCTCTGGGGTCCAAGCCGTCCCTTTCAGTTTTCCTCACTTTCTTGACTATCAGGCCTTGACGGATTAGTCGCTTGCACATTGCATTAATCTCGACCTGCAGCCTTTCACACACGTCGTTATGGAGCCGGTTTGGCCTTCTTCCGGCGATCATCTGCGCTGACCGTGCTTTAGGCACCTTCAGTAGGTACTTACGACATTTCGCTTCCAACTAGTCACGGGTAGGAAAACATAAAGGTGATATGATCTTTCACTGGCCCCTCTTGTCGTGTATGTGGTGTAACTTATTTTCATATACAGAGCAACTTATTTTTCAGAAGGGGCAACTTAATTTCATAAAAGGAGCCACATATGTGGACTGAGAGAGCAAGTGTCACGGGTAAGAAAACATAAAGGTGATATGACCCTTCACTGGCCCCCCTTGTCTTCTATAAGGTGTGACTTATTTTTATATACAAAGGAACTTATTTTTCAGAAGAGGCAACTTAATTTCATAAAAGAGCCACATATGTGGATTGACAAAGCAAATGTCACGGGTAAGAAAACATAAAGGTGATATGACTTTTCACTAGCCCCTCTTGTCGTGTATGTGATGTAACTTATTTTCATATATAGAGCAACTTATTTTTCAGAAGGGGCAACTTAATTTCATAAAAGGAGCCACATATGTGGACTGACAGAGCAAGTGTCACGGGTAAAAAAACATAAAAGTGATGACTTTTCACTCGCCCTTCTTGTCGTGTATATGGTGTAACTTATTTTTATATACAGGGCAACATATTTTTCAGAAGGGGCAACTTAATTTCATAAAAGGAGCCACATATGTGGACTGACAGAGCAAGTGTCATGGGTAAAAAAACATAAAGGTGATATGACCATTCACTGGCCCCATTATCGTGTATATGGTGTAACTTATTTTCATACGCAGGGCAACATATTTTCCAGAAGGAGCAACTTAATTTCATAAAAGAAGCCACATATGTGGATTGACAGAGTAACTTATTTTCCAGAATTGGCAACTTTATTTTATAGAAAGAGCCACTACTTAGGTGAATTGACAGAGCAACTGTCACGGGTCCCCTTGTTGTAAAAAGGAACCTTTGAATTATTACAAAATCCATTATTTGATGTGCCTTTATGTCCTCTGTAAATGACAATACCACCTGGTTGAGAAGTCCATAACCCCTTTTCTTTACCCATATTACCTTGTTAGTAAAATTCCATCTAAACAACTCTTCCATATATTCTGAAGTTTATAATGGAAGATTTAGCAGCTATCAATGCATGTGTCGATGCTGAAATGTCGTTCGAAGCTGATATCATTAACAACATCCCTGAATGCTACATGATTTCCGTGGGCTACAAAGTCAAACAAGTTTCCATAAATGTGAAAATGCCACCTTATCGGATGGGTGCTCTCCATTGGGAGCCACAATCGTATAAAGTAGGAGTCTATGCCAAAGGTTCAATAGAAGAACGAGAAAATGCAATTCGAAGTATTATGGGTTGGAACAATGATGCAATACTGTCTTACCATTCAAACAATAGAAGCTTTGACATCATTGTCTATTGTTGCGGTATACCTTGGGACAATCTAGTCCCAAACATCGAGGACGTCATTTCAAAATTTGTTGGCATGGTTAACATCGACTTATTCATTATTTTGCAGGCCCCATATCCCATTGAAAGTCATCGGGAATTTCTAACAAACATGGGCTTCGTAGGCCAACATGAAGTAGATGGGGCAATATTCATGAGCGGCATTGTATGGTTCCTCTACACCGGTAAAAACCTCAAAGTGGAAATGAAGGTGCATGAGAATGACGAGATGAACATGACAATGACCCGTAAATGTTATGAGCACTACGTTGTGAATTAGCTACAATGAAAAAAGAATTAAGGAACTATAGTTTGGTGCATACATTCAAACACAGAGAGCAACAAAAGTTTTTACAAGGAGTAACATTAGGTGACTTAAAGAGCAACTATTATATTTTCAGGAAAAAAAACATGTTACATAACTTGAACAATAACCACATTTCATACAGACCAACACACTTTTGTGAAGGGACAACCATTCAGTTAGTTAAAATATAGGTCACTGCTCTTAACAGTCTAGGGCATACATTCTTACATAGAGAGCAACAGAAGTTCTTATAAGGAGTAACATTAGGTAACTTAAAGAGCAACTATTTTATTTTCAGGAAAAACAAACTTCCATTGCAATGGGTGCAATGGGGGTACACAATGGTGGATCAAATGTTGGTATTAATAGAGTACCTTCTTCTCCTAGGGAAACTAATGGCAAAGTCTCAATATTGCCCCTTGGTATTCCTCATCTTCTATGGGGTATCGGGGGAACCATTTCGGGTTGAGGATACAATACACGCAACTGGCCTCATTCTAGTCTTAATGGGTTTTTTTGGTATTTCCCTTTATATGGAGTGTACCTGAAGTCCTAATAACTGCAAAAAAGTGGGCACCTTGTTTCCAGAGGACGGTGGCTATGTGATTTGGGTTTCATCTGCACTGGGTGTGACACATCCCACTCCAGCAGGACTATGGCCCACCCAAAGTGGCGTGACGCCTGTCACAACCTGTGCAAGTATTGAAACTAGCAACTTGAAATAAATTAATAAAATAAACTACAACTCACAGCGGAGACCGAACGAATGATTTTATTACATCAAACCCAACAGATTGTACAAGAAGTGCTAACCACATTTTTTTACAACTGAACAAGTCTAAAGTACTTGCCTTCCTATTCAACCACACCAATCTTGCAAACCATAGAGTACATAGCTCCAATTAAAAGATTTACAAATGCAACCTCTATATACACCTGACAGGCACTGTAGTGAATCGACCTCTAGCTCAACGGGAATCTGCAACAAATAAGGTTACATGAGAATGTACATTAGCAACATAATAAAAGGAAATGCAGTTAAATACTTTAGATGAATCGAAGTCAAAACATCCAACCAATATCAATTTGATAAAATAGTAATCAAAATCCACATAGAGTATCATCTCCAGGATTTCTTGGTCCAAGACCAACCGTGGCTATCAGGAAGTACACTAGAGAGGAAAAAGGAAAACATGCAGCCATACCTTCGCTTGAAACGGAAAATTTGACTGCTTTTCCCCCAAATCGTTTAGAAGACATGAGTCCATTCATTGATCCTTTGAATATGGAGCTTTTAAAATCTTCTCTTGGACAACCTTCGTGCTTTGACACGGGGGATTTTCAGTGCTCAATCAAGCATTTAGTTGAAGATTGCAATGATGATTTTGAAGGCCTGGTGCGTCTTGAGTTACTTGATCACCTTGTGTGTGGTTTTTCAAAGACGGAGGAGAATCCTCCACAAGATGTTCCTTTGAAGGCAAAAGTGGCAATGAGTGAGGCATCGAAAATAACTCGGAGGCATGACACATCCTCATCTCCTCTTGGCCAGATCCCAGACGAGATTCATGTGAAGTCAAATACCATACATAATAAGAAGATTGAGCAACGAATTGAGATGGCATGGCAAGATTTACCAAATGTGTACAAAGCGGATCAAGGTTCTGATGGGGGTGTACCGTGTAATGCATAAGTTCATTTTCGAAAACCAAACAAAAAGAAAAAGGCGGTGGTTCGTTTGGGCATAAACTTTCTCCTCATAGATCGTCAACTTCTACAAAACCAACACCTTGGTAAGCCTTTTAAATTTTACCATTATCCTAGCTTATCAATGGTCGATTTAAGGAAGATAGATCGAGATGATATGCATGTCGACTCGTTGGATGAAAAGTACCATGCATGCCTTGAAGACATTAGTTGTCCCACTTTAAATGAGGAGAATAACTTAACGCTTAATGAGGAGGATAACTTGGTTGAGGAGTTGCTTGAACATTCTTCTATGGATTTAAATGATATGGCATCAGGAGAATCTCTTGTCACATCTCCCCAACTCTTTGAGGCAGCCACATTGCAAGAAATACATAATTTTGGAGCTCAGGCTCAAAGGAAAAAGAAACCCAACTCTCATCAGGTTGTGGCTTTTAGTGCTGGGAGATCAAAACGAATCCAGGCGCCAAGAGTTTGGCATGTGAACGGGGATGTTTCGAACCCTTCCCAAACCTACCGTGGCTATGCTCGAATACAGCGTGTCCAAAAGGATTGCAAATAACCACATCTTTCATCTCCACTCCAAGATAGTAGTATACTATCATTTTACCAAATGTGCCAACGAGTTGTCTACCTCACGACCAAGAGTTAAGACGGTACCGTGACCTCATTCACAGGCTCGCATATAGCGGCGGTGAAGAGGGCCATTCTTTGTCACCAATGGTAGGTGCTAGCAAGTTAGATTAGTAATCAACCAAAGGGTAAGCAACAACCAAGCTTACCGGCAAACAACAACCAAGTTTTCCAATCAACCATAGGCAAGCAACAACCAAGTTTGCTTAACAAGAACATTGGCACAAGAGGCATAAAAATAATTCCTTTCAACTCATTAAATAGATTTGATCCATCTAAGCAAAGACTATCTCCTAAAACTTTCCCAAACCAAAGGAACACTTTTCAGATAGTAGAGATAGCACCGCAATAGTATAAATAGAAAAGAGACATTTCAATTTATTATTGAAGTTGTACATTCTCACCTTACAAAAATGCCGACTCCGCTACCAAATCTATTCCCTACGAGTAGGAGATGTCACAGTGACAGTCTTTATGATATCCCCACCTAGAAAAATATGAAAAACACTCCACCCATAAGGTTCACTACCAAAGCTCATGCCAAATGCAAATGAAATCCAACCATGCTATGCTCTGCGAATTTCTGAAAATTTTCAATGAATTCGTTTGCCACAAGATTTTTACCATAAAACTCAGACACATAAAGGAACATCATATTAAAATTCCAGAATTTTCTGACCTTGATAACTATTTTTAAACAGATACAAAATCAGACCCAAAACTCGCAGTGAATTCGAGGACAGATTTTTGGCCAAACTTCAAACTGAAATCTGTTATTACTCAAGCACAACTAAGGCACGTGGCTTACATATTTTTGAAGCTCTATGTGTCTAGTTTCCAACAAAACAAGTGGAATGTGTTTTCGAGTTTTCTAGGCTGAGATATAGTCGTTTCCGTAAAGTGCGATGGTGCTGTCAGCACAGTGAGTTCTACGACAGCAGCTCAGTGTCGGATTTTTATAAATTTATGTACTTTCAATAAAATTCTAAAATTTTAACACAATAGATTAGACATATAGAGGCATCTCCAGTAAAAATATTAAAAAATTACAAGGTCGGAAAGTTGGTCATAAAAATTCATCAAGAACCTGGAAAATTCAATTATGTTCGAACTCTAACTTGCATACCCATAGGCTAAACGAATTTTCTGAAGTAAAACTCATATCCCATGACCTAATCAAAACCTAAACTACACATTCTGATATCCATGGTTGTGTCATTTCCCAAAACATGAAAGAAATATGCATCACTTCCAATTTTTTTGCATAATCGAACCAAAATGCATACTCTTCTTGAAATCAATAACCAAACACTAATTCTTTTCAATCCTTCTTCCTCTACCATTTTAATTTAGATATCAGATTTGGAAAAAACAAAGGACACAAGAAATTAAGCATAAAAACATAGGGCTTACTCTTAATTAGATTTTCCCTAATTTTCTTCCTCTTCTTTTTCCTCCTCTCTCTCTCTCTCTCTCTCTCTCGGTGCAGCAGCAAACAAAGAAGAACCAAGGGTTCTCTGGAGTTCCAATTGACTCCAACTAAGAGCATGAGGTGGCATGTGTTTTGGTCCATATGGGTATGTATGAAGTTATTGTATCCAAGACAAAATAGAACAAAGGGGATGTTTCCCCCTGTTTCCACGATCTTCTACTTTCTCTTTTTTTTCCTTTTTTGTTAAAGAACTAATAACAAGACACATTCACATAATACACCCCATAACAAATAAAATGAAATAACCTATAAATGCAATTATCAAATGAGATGTATAATGTCATGTCAGAAACGATGCACGTGCATTTTCGGAACGGGTATTACAGGGTGAATATTGGGGGTTTCAAATAGGTTGGATGAAATGGCTAAGCGGGGTCATTGATAATGCTCTATACCTGATTATGTTCCTCGACTATGTAAAGTCAGCAATCCTGGCATTATCTGCTGGTTTGCCAAGAGTCGGAGCAATGCTAGGTTTGACTGCTATCCTCACTTACATTAATTATAGGGGTTTAACCATTGTAGGATGGGCTGTTGTTCTGTTGGTTGGGGGTTCTCTCATACAATGCTATCCTCACTCATACAATGAAAAAAACCAAATTGCTTACAAACAGAGACACATGGACGAAATGAGAGAAGAGAAAAGAGAGAAAACTGCAAAAAAAATTGAAACACCCAAAACATTCCTTACCAGATGCGTACGACGTCGCTTGGTCAAGGACAAGATCCTGCTTCTTCTTCAGTGGAATGGAGAGAGTACTGTAGCTTACAGAGAGATGAAGTGGGAGAGGAAGAAGAGGTGAAGGAGAAGAGGAAAGAAGCAGAAGAAACCCTACCTCTGGTTGTTCTCTTCCAGTCGTCCACTTCATCTCTTCCAGTCGTCCGCTTCAGAGCCGTGCGTACGAAAATGGGAATTGGGGGAATTGAATGAGAACGATGGGTGGGTTTGAGGTTTAGGGTTTTTTTGATGAGGGGCCTAATAGTCTTTTCAGGTGACCGGCCTCTCCATGTATTGGGAAATAATATTCTCCTTCTCATATTTACATGAATTTCCAAATAACTACTTCATGACTTGGGCATTATTTGCCCCACTGTCCACTGTTTTGCAATTACCCCAAGCATTGCTTTATGTACAAAACTCAGCTAATAGATTAACAGAGAACCAAAGACAGTAGGCGATATAGAAAAGGCTTCCTTCTACTTTGTCTTACATGGATATAGGCAGAGAAGTTCATGTTCCTCTTTGTTATTGCATCCCCTTGTTTCTTAGTCACATTCAAATAATCCAAAATCATATTTTAAATTATAGTGAACAAAACTGATGACGCCGAGTAGCCAAACAGCAGCTCTTCTGACGATCGAGGAACTACTCGTGTGTAAAGGCTAACCAATGTCTAAGAAAAAATAACCTAAGCAATGTCTAAATCATTTTAATCTTCTCGCTTCCACCAAAAAGAACACCAATGTTCCTCAAAGTTCGAAGCGCACAAAATAAACATGGATTTCAATAGCACACAAGGCAATAAGTCATAAAAAAAAGAAACTGGCATTACATATAATGTACCCTTAACAGTCTGGGGCATACATTCTTACATAGAGAGCAACAAAAGTTCTTACAAGAAGTAACATTAGGTAACTTAAAGAGCAACTGTTTTATTTTCAGGAAAAACATGTTACATGAGTTAGAACAAATTATGGACGACAACACTATTTTTTTTGCTGCAGTCATACTACTATGCCTTGCACATTGTTAGACTTAGAAAGTTCCTAATTTGTTCCATTAGTTAGACCGCATTATGGTGCTAGGACATTGTCAATCGAAAAAATACTTGAGTGAAGGCCCTCGAAATGGTTTGCTTGCGTTGTTTTCACATCACTATAGAAATGAGAAAACTTAACCCAAAAGCTAACAACTTCTGCCTTAACCCAAAATCAGGCCACTCACTCATACAATGAAAAAAATCAAATTGCTTACAAATAGAGACATATGGACAAAATGAGACAAGAGAAAGCTGCAAAAAAAACTTGAATCACCCAAAATCTTACCAAATGGGTAACGACAAACTCGCTAGGGCACAGGAGTAGATGCTGCTTCTTCAATGGTGAAATGGAAAGATTAAGCTACAATGAAACAGAGAGATGAAGTGAGAGAGAAAGAAGAGGTGAAGGAGAAGAGATCGAAGGATACAAGAAGCAGAAGAAACCCTACCTCTGGTTGTTCTCTTCCAGTCGTCCTATTTAGAGTTGTGCGTACGAATGGGAATCGGGGAATTGAATGAGAACGATGGGTGGGTTTGAGCTGTAGGGTTTTTTTATGAGGGACCTAATAGTCTTTTCAAGTGACCTCTCCGTGTATTGGCAAATAATTTTCTCCTTCCCATATTTACATGAATTTTCTAATAACTAGTCCATGACCTGGGCATTATTTACGCCACTGTCCACTGTTCTGCAATTTCCCCTATTATATTTTCAGGAAAAAATATGTTACATAACTTGAACAAGAATAAGAACCACATTACATACATTGCACAAATTTGTAAAGGGACAACCATTCAGGAGCATACATTCAAACATAGAGAGCAACAAAAGTTCTTACAAGGAGTAACATTAGGTAACTTAAAGACCAACTATTATATTTTTCAGGAAAAAACATGTTACATAACTTGAACAAGAACCACATTTCATACAGACTAACACACCTTCGTAAAGGGACAATCATTCAGTGAGCTAAAATATAGGTCATTGCCCGTTGCTGATAGGAGAATGAAACACCCACAATATCCTACATCTAAAATATAGGTTATTTCTTTCTCTTCAACAATTTATCGAGCACATGTTATGCATGACAAAATAGGTACCTCCTCAGTCTATCTTTCAGAGAGGCATTTTTGGCTAAAAGAAATTGTAGTTTACTTTCTAATGAAATTGTTTCATTAATCCTATCAGTTTGCTGTTGGAAATTGGGGCTGGGCTCTATTTCGAAATTTGAGAAATTCCTCGCAACCATTTTACTTGCGTCGTTGTTTTCACGTCACTATAGAAAGGAGAAAACCTAACCCAAAACCTAACAAACTTCTGCCTTTACCAGACCACTCACTCATACTGAAAAGATCAAGTTGCTTACAAACAGAGACATAGGGATGAAAAGAGAGAAGAGAAAGCTGCAAAAAAAATTGACTCACCCAAAATCTTACTAACTGTGTACGACGATGAACTCGCTTGGGGAAGCAAAAGATGCTGCTGCTTCTTGGGTGGAATGGAACAGAGAGATGAAGTGAGAAAGGGAAGAAGATCGAAGTGAAGGAGAAGAGGTCTAAGGATAGCAGAAGCAGTAGACGAAGACGAAGAACCCTACCTCTGTTGTTCTCTTCCTCTTCAGCGCACGAATGAGACTGGGAGTGAATTTTGAAATGAGAACAGTCGGTGTGATTGGGGATTTAGGGCTTTTTTCATGAGGGGCATAATAGTCTTTTTAGGTGGCCCTCTCCATGTATTGGGAATTCTTTTTCTCCTTCTCATATTTAGATGAATTCCCTGAAAAGTGGTCCATGAGTTGGGAATTATTAGCCCTTTTCTCCACTGTTCAGTAATTCTCCCTTGGATTTAGTGTAATAAACTTATTATATACTCCCACGAGGGGTATTGCTTTTTCCAGCCTGTTTCTGCGATACATATACAGGCAACCCGCGACCTTCGTTTTGAGGATTCCGTCAAAACACCGAGTCCCGAAAAACCAAAGTTCTTCGCTCTGCCTTCGTCCTCTCAACCTCTTCCCAAGGTAACCATTCAAACTCCTCCACCTCTTGATCCATCTTCCTTCAGGCTATTCGTTTTTAATTGTTGATTTTGTTGTTCTAAAAAATGTTGCTGATTTTTTTGAAGGGTTTTTTTTTTTTGGTTTTCTAGACGTTTGGTTATTTAGGAAAAGGGAAATTAACTGTGGAATTTTGCGTTCTTGTTGGGGGAATATGTGTCTTTGAGGGTTTTTTCTGGGCAAAAAAGCGAGGTGCTTTCTGTTTGGTTGCTGGATTTATTACGAATCTAGTGATTGGCGTGAAGATATTTGGGTTTTAATGTCCTGGTTGTGCGATTTTTAATTTGAGGGATCTGGGTTTGTAGTTGTTCGTTTTCTGTTGCTATAGTTTGTAGTATTGACGATGTTTTGGAAGGCTTATGTGTTGGTTTGATTAATGTTTGGTTACTGAGAAAGGAATGAAGAGGGAAGAGGGAAAAGTGAAAATTTTGGCTTTTATCGTGTTGAACTGAATTTTGAGAGTTTATCTGGGCAAGAAAGTGAGCTACTTTCTATTTGGTTACTGGATTTATTACGGATCTAGTGATTGACGGGAAGTGAAATTATGTTTATTATCTCTGTTATTGTGAAACTTGTAATTTGAGGTAAATTGGCTTTGAGATTTGTGTGGATAGCAGAGTAGTACTTCAAGTTTTTCTCTTATAGGGTTTGTCTATATTAATTAGTTTGATTAAGCATTCAATTTCAAACTCCCTCGCCTTTTAATCTATCTTTTTTTATGCTATTGGTTTTACACGATTATTTTTATTAGTATAACTACTGTTTTTCCTTTATGCGAAGTTAAATTTTATTTGTTTTATTTTGTGTTGTTATAATGAGATATATATATATATATATATTATTTATTTATATTTCTGTCCTTTTAGTGTTTTCTTGCCTACAAAACGAGCTGCTTTCTTTGTGGTTACTTTATGTATTACGAATCTAGTGATTGTTGTGAAGAGATTTGCATTTAGTGTTGGTGTCTCCGTGATTTCACTAAGGAATTTCTCAATTGGCCTGATACAAGTTTGGGTCTTTGATCTGATTGTTTAAAATTTGCATTTTTGGCTACTGGTTGTTCAGGATTTTGCTTGAATTTTGGCTAATATTGTTTAAGTTTGTCTCTGTGCGTTTTGATTTGAATATAATTCTACATGCTTGTTTTCTCATTCTTTGTATTCTTTTTAGATTATTATTCAACTTTTTGGAAAAAATAGAAGAGCTTGTATTTGCTCCTTGTTTTGGGGTTTCATAAGAGCTTATTCAACTTCTTGAAACATTATTAAAGTAATTCTACATTGATTGTTGTTTGACTGTTCTATTTCTTGATTTCTCTTCTTACAAAGAGATTGGTGAGAAAAGAAAGGATTGTGGTTTCCCACTTGTCACCATGTCTGGCAGAAAAGATGAGAAAAAAATAGACCTTGCTTATAACCGCCATATCCGACCTTGTTTATTAATCCAAACAAGTGATTGGATTCTCATGTTTCTTTTCTCGTCCAATCCCTGTGTGTGTGTGTACACAGTACACTACCCCCTATGTAGCACAGACACTCCACTAGGGGTGACGTACCGGTGTCGGACACGTGTCGGACACCGACACTCACCGGACACTCGGCCGACACGTGTCGGACACTTCTCCAGAAGTGTCCTGTTATTTTGGGCTCCTGTTATTTTGGGCAATATTTGGAGTCCGACACCTTCCAGACACTTTCGGACACTTTTGGGACACTTCGGGGACACTTTCCAGACACTTTTGACAAACACTTTTTGTTGCAAGGTATAGATAATAGATGTAATGACTTGGAAAACAATGTACTGCAAAGGTGAAAACAAGGCTATTTGGATATAATATTATTAACTTTTATCTTATTTGAATTTTTTGTATTCTTGATATATATATACATATACATATACATATATATAAACGTGTCCCCAAACGTGTCGTGTCCCCCATTTTCTGAAAATTTACGTGTCGGTGTCGTGTCGTGTCCCGTGTCCGTGTCCGTGCTACATAGACTACCCCCATCCTGTCTTAATTCTTTTTCCTGACTGGTAATTTCCATCAGTCTGATTTGTATGGGTACATGTCTGCTGTTTTTTTCCATTATATTGCTCTCATTGTTGACCTGACCTGAAGATGAATGGAATATATCAGTATTAAGTCAGTGGACGAGAAATAACTGAAACATGTGCTCTGTGCAAAGGTTTTGTTGGATTTTGAAGATTGAACTGGATATAATGAATTTATGCAAATACATTTTCTCAGAGATATCTTTATAGTTGTAACTTATCCTTCCGTGAATTGTGGTTCGACATAGGACCAGTCATTCATCACAAGTGGAAAGCATTTATCTGGACCGAATAAATGTTGGATCAGCCTGGTTGAGCAAATAGAAGGGACTATAGTCTCGACTATTAGCATCCCAGACTATTAGTCCACTATTACCATCGATACTAGTAGTCCATAATTTGTAACCAATGTGATCCTATCTGCCAGTGTACGGAAACAAGAGAGGCTGAATTTTCTCGCATTGCCACACTTCTATTTTGTTAACTGTGCTGTCTTTAGTTGTAAATTGTTACGGCCTCGTGAGTTCCAATTCTAAACTTTCCTTTGTTTCATGTGTCACTTTGGGTGACAAGCTTATGCCTTAAATGTTTCCCCTGTAACACAAGCATTGATGCTCAGTATTTCAACCTAAAAGCTTCTCAGGAGCTAATACAACCATTTATGATGTATTTTTCTGCAGTGTTCTAACTTTTGCATCTGTGTATTTCTATCCTTGAATAACAGATTGATAACTGGATCTTGATGAATTCAAGAAGCACTGTGGCATCTGTCGTTTCCTGTAAATCGGGAAACAAGAACGACTTTGTTTTCTGGATTTTGGTCTTCTTGCTGTCAAAGTTCTTCACGATTCCCACTGCATCCTTAAATTTCCTTTTGATTAAGGGCATTGATAGGACTCCGCTAGCCTTACGCTACTTGGGGCCCTTTGAGCTTCACCCTTTGAAGCACACTTGATATCGGGCCATCTGCATCCCTCGTTCACCATCTCCATCCCTCAGTCGATATTTGGCAGCATGGTTTCTTCTCAATTACCTGGTCTTACCAAAACTCGCTTGTGTAACTCCTTCCAAAACCAGCTATTATCAATGAGCATTCCTGACGTTCCCTCAAATGATGTTGAGTTAGACTTCTCTGACGTGTTCGGTCCTTTACCAACTCAGGTCTCAATTGATAGTATTGAGGACCATGAATTTGCCGGGCCTATAGCAGATGTAACTGAGCTTTTGTACGATGATCCAGTGGTCATTTGCAACCGATCACATTCTTTGGTTGGTCCCTCTGCTTGTGTCAGTCATTCTTTGAAACTGAGCATGCTCACAATACATGAGACAGTGGACTCAATTGGAAATGTAGAGAGTATCAGTCATGAGACTGTCAAAGAAATCAAGGAACTCTCTGTTGGTGATTTTGTTCTTCAGGGATCACTCAAGGGTTCTGATGACAATTACAGTAGGACCCAGGGTGTAGGCCTTGAAGATTTTGAGGTTATGAAGGTTGTTGGTCAGGGTGCATTTGGAAAAGTATTTCAGGTTAGAAAGAAGGGTACATCAGAAGTATATGCAATGAAAGTCATGAGGAAGGATAAGATAATGGAGAAGAATCATGCTGAGTACATGAAAGCGGAGAGGGATATTTTGACAAAGATAGAACATCCCTTTGTTGTCCAGCTCAGATACTCATTCCAAGTAATTCTCACATCAACAAATTTATTCTACCACGTTTATCACAATTTTGGAAATCCAAGAATGTCCAACTCAAACTACTATGGGCATACATTTGGCTGTATATATATGAATTTGATTTCCATATTTTGGAGCTTTTGAACATATATGACTTACTTTTGTGTTCATCCTACTTACTTTTGTGTTCATCCTATCCTGCAGACCAAATATAGACTTTATCTTGTGCTGGATTTTGTGAATGGGGGACACCTATTTTTTCAGCTCTACCACCACGGACTATTTAGGTATATCATCATTCTGCTTTGGATGTTTCTTTGAAATGCTGGAGATGTACGCTAGATTAATTCTCATTATTTGTTTCAGAGAGGATCTGGCACGTATATATACAGCAGAGATTGCATTGGCGGTGTCCCACCTTCATGCTAATGGCATCATGCATAGGGATCTGAAACCTGAAAATATCCTACTGGATGCAGATGGCCATGTACTCTCTCTCTCTCTCATGGTGAAAATTTGCTTATTTTTATTCTGATCTCATTCTTATTTTAGGCCATGTTGACTGACTTTGGCCTGGCCAAGCAATTTGATGACAATAAAAGATCGAACTCCATGTGTGGGACCATAGAATATATGTCACCTGAAATTGTTCTTGGAAAGGGGCATGATAAGGCTGCAGACTGGTGGAGCGTTGGAATTTTATTGTTTGAGATGCTCACGGGGAAGGTTAGCATCCCATATGAATATCTAGATCTTCAATCGTATGGGGTTCATACACAATGTTTGGTTGTGTGTTTGCGGAAATTGTTAGTTATTGGAATCAGTACGATAAAATCATGGCTTATGGAACTGAATTTAGAGTCTTAGACTCTTAGACCAATTGCCAACTCTTTTGAAAGCCACAGGAATAGCAGTGAAAAAAGGAATGCACAGATGAAAAGAAATGTGTTTTTCTAGTTTATACCTTTCAAAGGCATCAAATAGATAAGAGAAGTATTAGTTTCGTCGTTATATCTTAAAGACAAGGCACTCATGTCTTTGTTTGAACTCTGCACACCTCTCACTGTGGATGGTGAAAGTTATGTTAACAATCTTAATGAGTTCTCAATCCGTCGTCGCAAATTCCAGGCTATGGTATTTTCAGTGCTGTACTTTGAAATCCGTTTTCCCTTTTTCATGAATGGACAC
The DNA here is from genome assembly GCA_018127125.1 of Rhododendron griersonianum. Lineage (NCBI taxonomy): Eukaryota > Viridiplantae > Streptophyta > Magnoliopsida > Ericales > Ericaceae > Rhododendron > Rhododendron griersonianum. The sequence goes on along the minus strand of CM030791.1, from coordinate 23,819,377 downwards.
TCAAATGTTCCTTAGGAAGGCTTAATTTGAAACTTCAATTTGCATTAGTCCTTTTTTAATTGTCTCTATTTGCATTACCTAACTCCTCATTATTTTGCCTTCTGCTGGTGCAGCCTCCATTTATTGGTGGGAATCGTCAGAAAATTCAACAAAAAATAGTGAAAGACAAAATCAAGCTACCAGCATTTTTGTCGAGTGATGCACATTCCCTGTTGAAAGGAGTAAATCTGCATATCCTTATCTTGAAAGCCTGTATTCTTTCCCAGCTTTATATTGCATTAACATTTTCTTGGTTTTGGTGATGGCCTCTGGGCTACACTATTTGGAAAGGGGGTAGTGTGGATTCTCTAGACCACCTCCTGAAGCATATTTGATTTATATCTATATTCTGCATATATGTGCACATACACGTGTTTTGTATTAAACACGTTCCAAGTGATTGAATGTGAGTCAATCCTTGGATTGATTCTTCTGCGAAGAAACTGTCACCTAAGCTTGCTCATACCTTCGTAAATTCATATTAGAGATCTTCGTGAAAAGTTTCTTCTAATATTTAGTTTATAGTATGTGTTAACGCTTAATAAAAGTTTTTTTGGGTACATTTTAGCTTCTACAAAAAGATCCAAGCAAGCGCCTAGGCAATGGACCCCAGGGGAGCGATGATGTAAAGCACCATAAGTGGTTCAAACCGATAAACTGGAAGAAATTGGAGGCCAGGGAAATCCACCCTAATTTTTGTCCTGAAGTTGCTGGGAATCACTGCATCGCCAACTTTGACAAGCGCTGGACCAACATGCCACTTCAGGATTCTCCAGCTTCCAGCCCAAACACCAACAGTAACCTGTTCCAGGGCTTTACTTATGTGAGGCCTGCTGCCTCCTTTCTTCAGAGGAATGGTCCGGGTTTCTAACTTGGATCGTACAAGCTTAGGCTTTGTAGAAAGGATTGTATTGCCTTTTTTTGGTACTCTTGTAGTTGAGATTATCTATTTAGGACCTCTGTGAGAGTAAATGTTACTCTTCACATGGGTAGTGTTACAAGACTAGGTAAATTTGGTTGTTGGCAGTTACCCATCTTCTGGTGTTGCTCTCCATAAATTATACCAGTTGTTTCTTTGTATTGATCATTTCAATATTTGACTTGATTACAAGGTTCTATCTTATTATGTCAGTTGTTTCTTTTTAAACATTTCAATATTTGGCTTGATTACAAGGTTCTCTCTTTTGCTAATGAGATTCCAACAGAAGCAATATAGTTGCCTTCGTCTTCTTAAACAAACAGGCTCTTTTTGTTTTCTTTTATCCTTCTTATTGTTCATGTGGGATGTCTGAATGCCAACTCATGTACCCATATTTGCGGCAGGAAAAATTGCAGCCGTTTCAAGTTTTTTTTGGGTGTATGAACAAGTTGAGTTTGGAGTTTCCTTGGGTAATTGTTTTGGTTTATGACCAGAAATGAAATACTCCTAGCATTGTTCTGCACAAATACAGAATTCGACTTTCCTGAGAAATTATTCTGGAGAAGGGAGGCTTATATAGTTGATGCAGAAGACCAGTAGTGCTGGTCCTGATTTGTGGAAGTTGTGAAGACTGATGTGTTAATGGAGGAAACTCCAACCTCGTGTGCACTTTTTTTCCCCTTTCAATATCTCGTTACGGCTTGAAAATCATCATATGGTAAGGACTCTTTTTCTATCACTTCGGGTTTGTTTGTTTGTTTGTTTGTCGTGACTCAGAGAATATGTAATTTAATGGAATCACTAGTGATATTAATAATAAGAGTAATGTATATTCCACACAAAAAATTATATAATTGAAGGATATTCGTTCAAACAAAGGGGCTCCAAAGGAGTTGAGTTTTGTTCACCCTCCACTTAAGAGGGCGAACATTGGTTAAATAAGAAGAAGGGTAATGTTCATCATCTTTTAAGGAGGGTGAACAAAATTGCACTCCAAATCACAACCTTCAACTCTTTCGCTGCTAACGTCACATATGATTGCCGTTCAAAAAAAAAAACGACACATGATTCGTAATTATCACCGGAAGACATCATAATTTGATGCAGTACACACAATCACTTCAATGATTTTGAGCAGAACCACCAGTCATCAGCCTTTTTGGCTTTTTTGTTGTCTTTTATTTTTATATTTTTGAGTTAACCTTCAGAAAAGTAAAAAGTTATGCCTTTAACCCAAATTCGTCTCAACGAAAGGAATCAGAAAAGTAAAAAATTATGACACTTTTACCTTAATTTTTTTTAGAAATATCCAAGAAAAAACAAAAAAAAATATGGCTTTTTCTTGAATATTTCCAAAAAAAATAAATAGGTAAAAGTCTTCTTTTTTTTTTTTTTACAATTTCTCTCGTCGAGACGAGCTAATAATCTATGAAAGTTTGACGCAAAACAAACAAATACCAAAAAATTTGAAGAAGGACAAAACAGAAATCCAAAGTTGGCTTTTTTAAAGAGGGAACGGGGGCTTAGTTGGTAAAAGAAGGGTTATCTAAATGTCCTTGAATAGGCTAGCAGATCCAACCATCATCGTAAACTGCCATTTCAATTGAGTAATCACTGATAAAATATGCATCCAATAGCAGTATCAACATTAAAGCAGAGCACCATTTAACCAACAACTTCTTCTACTCCTTCATTCTGTCGTAGGTTTCTTTCTATGTTGATTTATTTACAGCTTAAAGCTCGTCATGGAAGAGAACTGTCTCCGATGGATGCTTCTTCTTGCAACCCCAATGGCATTTCCAGGAACACAGGGAGTTAAAGGTCTCGAGCCTTGTGGACTGAAGAGATATGATGTTTGAAGTTGAAGGGGACTTCGAAAGGATGATCGCGTACCCATCGTCCATGGAATCTGTCCCCTCTGGAAATAGCTGCCACAGGAGGCTTCCACCGCCGCTCCCTCCCTTCTTGGTGGAGTTTATGAGGGTGTCGTACACTGCACCGATGAAGGCGTCCCGAAACGATGAATTGTAGCCGCGGTCTTTTGCAGACACACCAAACTCACCAAACACAACTGGCATGTTGAGGACGTTTTCAGCATCCTCTATGTGGGCTTGCATCCATGACTTGACAAATGGGATATGAGAGTCAGAAATTGTGCGCGAAATCCTGTATTGTAGGTTTCTTGTTCTAATAAGAAGCTGTATGGACGTTTAGAAACAAATGTAAAAATGAACTGTATACAACCGAAAATCTGATGGGGTGGTGGCGTTTTGCAACTTTGGGAGCTACGCATTCTGTTTTGAGCTGATGGAATCCTAATTAGCCAATGGCCGGTGTGAAGGAATTTTGTAGGAACATAATATTCGTGTCACGTAACTTAAAAAAAAAAAAATGCAGAAGGTGACATAATAATACAATTCATGTTGTTATCAGAAGTTCCTACACCCATTTAGTAAAAACAAGAGAAAGGGCATCTCATGTGTGTGGAAACAGAAAATGGAGAACTAACAGATTTTTCGTATCGAAATCCAGAACCATAATGACGTGGCAGTGGTGATATCATAATTAGGCTCTCCACTGTGTTTAGAGATGTTTTTTTTTTATATTATTAAGTATTTTTATCACAGGAGGATTGCTCGTACAAATATGCATTCGCCGATGTACAATGTGAGGTACATGATATAATTTCTAGAAAATGCTGAAATGTATAAGATGAATTAAGTATTGATACCCTTCATAATTAGAAGAAGAATACTTACCAAGCATCTGCATAAATGTGAGCTGAAGCAAAATCAACACCAAGAACCTGATGGTTCCTAATAAAGTCAGTTCCAATAAGTTGAGCATATTTACTTGGGTTATATCGAACCCTGTTAGGTGTTGAGGGACCATAAAATCCTTCCAATCCAATCTCAAGTAAATGCTTTGGATCGATGCTTTTTGCGCAGACTGCCATTTCTTCAATCCACGCCTAGAAAAGGATAAGTATCCATTAATAAGAGAATAATTGCCCTCAAGCGTACATTTCCAAGCAATACAACTTACCGAATATAAGCACAACACCAGGTTTTCACATTATGTTAAATCTGTAATTTTCTTGCCTAAAAGTGATATTTTTAGAACATTCCACCAGTCCTGTGCATTTTTTCATGAAATACTGCAACTCTCTATAAAATGCGAGATGATAAAGGAAACCAACCTGGATTTTATCCCCAGAAGGATCTGCATCACACCTTGGCTCATTCATTAGTTCCCAGGCGAAAATTGTGGGGTCATCCTTGTAAGTAATGTTGGTGAGTGTATTCACCCTGTTAAGCACAGTCTGCACAGCCGAAAAGAATTGGGAAACACAATTAGATGCCATACAGAAAAGACGCATACTGATTTTGATGATCTAAATATTCGCACATTCCACTTAACAAGACCTGCTAATCGCAAGTTGCTACGCATGTGAAACAAGTTTGTGACGAGCTAAAATTTCAAGGCTGGGTATGAGTGTATTACTTGGACTTAACAACGGAGAGATGATTATAAAAGCAGAAACAAACGTGCCTTAAGATTAGCCTTGTAGTAACTTTTGATAGTCGAATCCGTGAAGAAGTCATCATCTGAGGTTAAATTCAAGCCAGCAGCTTTACCCCATTTCACATATTGTGGTTTGCCACCATACCCATCCCAGTTGTTAGTCAATGTCAATATGAGCCTAATCTTGTACTTCTTTGCTTCACTGACAACAAAGTCCAAGGCCTGTAATTCATCAAAATAAAAGGATTGGGACACAGGATAAATGCCTACTAAATGACTACATATTTCACCACCATTGTTCATGTAGTTTTGAACTTAGTACTAATCATCAAGAAAGCAAAAACTGCATTGTATGAACGCATAATCGAAACCCATCATAAGTTACTCTTCAGAAAGTTTGCTACTTCCATAGTCAATGAACAACAGGCACCAATGATGACATTCAACAAAGTAGATGCATTGTTGAAATACAGCACAAATGTCTGTGATATATTTCAGAGGCATGAAAATTGATTTAAGGGAATCACCTTGAAAACTTCTTCATCATAGACAGATGGTGATTTTTGAAGAGCTTGCCCCTGGCCATCATTGAAAGCCCAAGTACGACAGACCGTTAGGCCAACGGAAGAGGCCTGTTGAAACACCTCATTGACCTTTCCTCTAGTCGACTGATCCACAGCAAATTCCATCAACCAGTAAGTGTTGAATCCATTAACATAAAAAGGTTGCCCGTTAACCACGAATTGGTTCCCCTTTGTCTGTACTATGGTCCATGCCTCGTCTTCCATTTCACCCTCTTCATATATCCTACACATAACCAAAAAATATATTACAAGTGTAACCGGTAACTACCGAGAAAAAAAACGCCAAGAAATACTTAGATCAACATAAAAGGAAGTTTCTCATAATACCCATGGTTTATGATAGAATATGCCAATGGATTGTCTAATTTCCCCACCACTGGCTCCATAATTTCATCTCCGTTGACAACCAAAACATTGTAGCTCAAATTTACAGTGAAAAACACAAGAATGGCAACCCAGAAGATTCCTTTGAATCCAAACTTTTTCCCAAGGGTATCCATGCTGTTCTACTTCTGCCAAACAGCTACACCTCAAAGTTTTTTCCTTGAACACAAGCACACATATATACAAAGCCACAGCAAGTTGTAGAGAGATAAGAAGAGGTATTTGCCTTTACTTCCAAGGTAGTGACATGATCCTCTCATTAACACTTCTCTTGTGGATCACAGTACTGTTGCCAAAGTAAATGCAAAAATTGAAGTTTTCTATTCTTGTTTCCTTTCTTACCTTGTTTTCCAGTAATTGAGGTAGTTGTAAAGCTGCAAATTACCTTATATAAGACGGGGGCTCCAATAATGACCTGCGCTTCTTGTTGGAGGCCAGAGAAAAACCAGACCCAAATGGTGTTTTACCCTAATTTTCATGGGATAGTCTTCAATTAATGCATTTTTCATTGTCTGGGTTTTAGTTCGGAGGTCATATTCACCCCATTCAATGGGAAGTATCAAAGGAAGGCCTTAATTATTTAATGGGTATGTAATTATAACAAGAACAGGATTTTCTACCCGTATATATACTATGCATAGGCACGTCCTTCACTCCAAAGCATAAAATACTCTTTAATTTGACAGGGACACTTCTGTAAGATCAGAACCCAAGAGTATAGGGGCATTGCTAATACTTGTACTTTCCAAGAATCCAGATTATATATTTATATGTCTAAAGTTCGAACCTAAACTAGAATTTATGGAGGAAATCCTACTATGCTCCAATCTAGTCCGTTGCCTTTGTGGAGGGATAAGGTGATGGAGGATAAAGGTCAGGAACGGATGAAACTAGAATTTATCCCACCACGTATAGAAGATGATGTGATTGTTGTTGCCCCTCCAAATGAGGTTGAGGACCAGGGTATAGACAAATGGCGCAACTGCTTGGTTGGGCATTTTTTGGACAAAAGGATGTCATATCGTGCTGTCAATTCCATTGTTATGAGGATTTGGAAGCGTTTTGGCATTAGGGCTGTCATAGCGAATGAGCATGGGTTTTTCTTCATTCTCTTTGAGCATGATGGAGCTTTGAGTAAGGTGTTGGAAGCGGACCATGGCTCATTGGTGGAAAATTGCTAGTCCTTAAGAAATGGCAGCCACATATGGCTTTTGTTAAAGAACAACTGGAAAAAATACCAATTTGGGTCCATTTTTATAATATCCCCTTTGAGTACTGGACTGCTAATGGCCTTAGCCATATTGCTAGTTCAGTAGGAGTGCCTCTCTACGCTGATGAACTGACAGAAACATGCAAGAGGTTAAGTTTTGCTAGAATATGTGTTGAAGTGGATTTGGATTCCTCATTCCCAGAGTCTTTTGAATTAAGATTTCCTAATGGTGACTCTGTGGTGGTGGGGATTAAATATCCTTGGCATCCATTGAAATGTATGGGATGTAGACTGTTTGGACATTCTGATGAATACTGCCCCTTAAGAGGTGTGGCTTCCACCTCTTCTAAGGGTCCAATAGGGGCTGCCTCCTCTGAGAAGCCTGGGTCTGTGGGAAGAACTGGGGCTGTTGAGTCTGTTGTTCAACCTATGGGAGCTGAAACGACTCTGGGTTTTTCTGTGGTTTCTGTTCCAGTGGTGGACTCAATCGTGGTGCAGAATAATGGTCAAGATGGGGGCTCTGACCCAGGGATCTCTGCTTCTATTGGTTCCGAAATAACCAAGGAAGTCTCCTCGTCTGGTTGAATGGGTACTCCAAGGGTAATCGTTGATACATCTCAGGGTACTTGTTTAATCCAAATCTGTGATGATGCTGCAATTGATTTAGTGGTGGAACATTTTGCTCCTTTGGTTAATCCTATCCATAAACCTACAGTCTTGACTCCACTTCCTTCAAGGGATGAGATGGGAGATATTGGTTTTATCTCTAGTCCTACAACTCGATTATGTCCACAGGGGAATCAGTTTTCTCCCCTTCTTGACATGGAACTGAAGTTGGACAAGGTCTCTGCAACTAATGATGATGATAGCCAAGATATTACTGAGACAGTTGCTCCTTTTGAGGCGTGTTTTAATGCCCCTAATTTTGGATACGTTAAAAGGACAATTTTATTGAATAATTAAAGAGAGTCTGGCTCATTATTACATTACAACTCCCATAAGAGTGTCTTCATTACATAAGGGAAGGAAAGTCTAGGGTTCCTATCTACAGCTCCTCATGCTCCTCCATCCTAGCTAGCTTTTCAGCTCCAAAAGTCTTCAAGGTGTACGGCTCACCCTGATCATCTACAAAGTCTGACACATTATACCAGCGTCGCCACCGATATAATATGTCAGGGTCATCAAAGGTAACACCATGAGCTACAAAAGCTCAGCAGAATAATCCCATACCCGCTAACTTACACAAAACAAGTCATAGATATTTAACAATGTCTAACTAGCACATCCGTATTCAACAATTATCAACACATCCACATTCTCTATTAACTATTGTTGGTGTCTGTGACATCAGAGTTTCTCCTACGCAGTATTTCGTAGACCGTGTCATCATCTTCACTTCTCATTTACCAAATCAACATTTCGAAAAGTATTTTAACACATCCAACCTCGGTTCCGCCGTTCCGGGCTCCCGAGTATCCTCACAATGGTTCCGTCGTCCCGGGTTCCCATTGGCACACAAAATCTGCATTGGCTCCTCTCCGCGAATAACCAAGCTACATTATCAATTAGGCTACCACGTCCAGCCACATTGGCAATCTTCACGATGGGCTACCACGTCCGGCCACATTGTGGTTTTCACAAATATTTAAATCACCTCCAATGAGACTACCACGTCCGGTCCCATTGGCAACACACACCACACAATGGGCTACCAAGTCCGGCCACATTGCGGTTTCTAACATCTCTTTACACAATGGACTACCACGTCCGGCCACATTGTGATTTCAAAATTTTTTCTCCTTTTCAATAACCACACCCTAGGTGTCATATATCTAACTTTCTCGATTTTCGTGTCTCGTTTTCATGCCATGACTCCGCGGCAGGACTTCTCATGAGAAACATAATTCATTCATTGTAATCTTGAAACTAAACTAGCAAGATCATCCAACTCTATGTTACTTAGCATGCTCGTATTATCACATAATCATGCTTAACATTTAACACACAATATAAAGCATAGTGTCACATGGACGGACACCTTTGGAGTGGAAAATCACTTATGCTTTACATCAAGTAAGTAATCCAAGTAATCACGTATACATGCTCATAACCATCCTTAAGATCAAAATACGAATACTTTCATTTAAGCGATGAGTTCTAATCTTTCAAAATCCGTTCTTTCCTCTTTTGTGGGAAGTTCAAAACAGCATATGTCTATTAGAGTAAAAGTCAATTATTCAACATGTTAATACCATCATTAACGAAATAAGTTTACTAACTATCATGCATTTTGAACGTACAAGTGTGGGCAGCATGCCCTTAGAAAAAGGATTCCGTTCCTTTCCATCGGCAAGGCCCTCGGAATCGAGGGAGCGCGAGCGGAGAGGCAAGCGCTCGTAAATACTGAGTCGCCACTCGGGTTTGAAGGTCTGACACCCAAGGAACCGTATTTCGAAGCACCTGCAGCGCTATTTGATTTGAAAAAGTGAAGGAACGAGTCTGTCATAAACATATTTGGGTTCGGGAGCCAGGTTACGAGAGGGGAAGGGTTTTAAGGCACCCCTCTCGCCCAATCCGGAGATCGGTCTCTACTTAGGCTTTTTAAAAACTTTGCGATTCTTCTTTTGTTAATCAATTTTTAGCCAATTAGGGCGGGGAACAGTTAATCGGGGATTAAAACTGTAACATGTTTGCAGGATGTGATAGATGGCATGGATGAGCAGTTAGTATAGGATGAGAATAGACTACTGTGGGAGTTTTAAACAGACTGGAAAGCCTCTATCTTGGAGTGTCGTGCACAGGAAGAAACCAATATGCACTGATCAAGTCAATGCATGCTGACCAAACCTGCGCGCGCTACTACAAGACCTGCGCGCGCCAGTAAGCCTAAGCCCACAACTCTTATTCTCAAACCCTCTGGGCTCTGGAAGGACCAGTGCACATCCAGGACAAACCACGCAGTTTATGCAGTCATAATATACAGTTTAAAGGTTGAAAAGCCCAACAAATAAACAAAACACCCCATAAACAGTGTGGGGACAAAATAACGGCCTAAAACCAAGTTAACCATGCAAGGCCAGCCACTGGTCGGGGACAAACAGTCGCGCGAGGAAGCCAGTCTGGCGCGCGATGGTGCGCCCTGGCGCGCGATGGTTGTGTGGAGGGCGTGGTCCGGCGAGGGGACCAAGGCAGTAACCACGTTGCACCAATTAGCCGGACCAGTGAATCTACTACCCATGGGTCGGCGGTCTGGGTCGGTAGCCGATCCGAGTCCAGCCGGGCCTGGTTAAGTTAACCGTGGTGTCGATCCGTGAGTTGGAACGGTTTGGTTCGGCGTATGTATTAATCAGTATGATTCGGTCCGGCGGTTCCCCGCCGAACGGGTTGGAGGTTGCCCCTGTTGAAGCAATCAGTGACATACCAATGGTCCGGCGGAACCTGTGCTCGCCGAGCCTCCGGTCCCCTAAACTTGAAGAGGAAGTTAGGAAGAGATGGGCAGGAGGAGGCAACCTCGCGTCTTATCCAATCCCTTATATTTAGGAGCGGAATGTGGGGGATTGGATAGGTTCAGGATTGGGATGTCTATCTGGGTCCGAGGTAGGCGGGCTCATCATACAACGAATAAGTATTCTTATGGGAGTTGGACTCTGCATTCCCTTTGGCTATAAAAGGAGGTATTCACCTCTAGAATAAGGTACGTTAAAAAAAACACTTTTCTCAAACCCTAAACCATACTTCGATATCTCCTCTCCTGTTTACTGACTAGAGCGTCGGAGTGCCTGCCCCGGACACCACGCTCCGGGTTTGGGCACTAACGCTGTTGCTTCGTGCGCAGGTCTAGCCCATCTTCGTCCAAGCCTCAACCATCCAAGCCACAAGGTCCAACCATAGAAAGCTTGCCACCACAATTGGCGACTCTGCTGGGGAACGGATAAACAAACACATCTTGTGGTGAAGCTTTCCCTCCATTCTTCTCTTTTCCAGTACAGGATGACAGGCACAGACGGACGACCTCTCGGCCTTACTAACTTCAATCCAAACCTGGGTCACCACTCCTCTCAGCGGACGGTGGTAGGGCGGGATGGAATCCCCATTGGGGGTCCCGGCGACCCCAGGGTGGCGGGTTCAAGCATCCCTGACCCTAACAACCAGGATTTAGGAGCAGCGGCGTTCCACATAGATGGTGTGCACCGCTCTGCAACAAGCCTCACGATTCCTCCTCCCCCCCCACCAGTGCTCCCGGTGAGCATGGCGGAGGAGTTAATGCGACTAAGAACACAAGTACAAGAGATCCAGGCACTTCAGAGCGCCCCACCCGTTTCCAGGTCGCGGGAACGGCGACGTAGGAGGAATGCTCTCCAAACGGTTGACACTGTTAGGGCCTCTGCCTTTGCAAGGCTCGGCCCACTGTGTCGCATTGATGCCAGTGGCGTTGTCCACCTGGAACCCGGACACCGAACCGATGCGTCCAGAAACAATATCGTTCGCCGAGCATTATTTCCAGCAACAAGCGCCACGGCATCAAGCGCTCGTTCGAAGTCAAGGGGAAGCCCGGACCAGACTCAAGGACTTCCTCGGCTCGGCAACGCAAGAGATAACGCGGGAGATCCTCTTGATCACCCTTCTGGGTCGAAAGGTCACCGGGATAACCAGGGAGCAGACAGATCTGAGGGGCGGCGATACGAAGAGGAGGAAAGGGAAACGAGCACTCGGCTCCGTCAGGGGTCGCCAGCCCGTTCTACCAGTCGCTCCCACCACCGGCAGTCTGACTAGGGACACCACCGGCGATTGCCGGGTCGATCTGCCGGACAATCAAGACTTCAGGAAGAGAACAGCCAGGGGCTGCTACCGGAGGAGAGGTGCGAGATCAGCGCCGGCGGCGGGGCTTTAATGGTGGTAAATACTCGCACCGACAAGAGAACCACTTACCGGCCCGTCCGGCATCAGGAAGAACCCCCGGTAGTGGGAGACAGGAGGGCCTCAGGGTCGAAGCACCGAACCCCAGAGCCAAGTATCGACGGCCGGAGGGCTTGGACCCCACCAATCAATAAAAGGACAAGGGATGATGCTCGAGAGAAAAGCTCCGCGCCTCCGGCAGTAGTCCCGCCGATGGAAAGGGTTACAGCAACCACGGCGAAAGGTGTCACCCCCTTTTCCAAGGCTATAGCGGATGAGTCTCTCCCCCCCCACTTCTAGGTCCCCAAATTCACCGTATACGACGCGAAGTCGGATGCGCCGACCCATGTGCAGCAATTCAAGTCCACGGCTGCGCTCTGCGGATTGAGCGAGGCAATGATGTGCCGAACGTTCTCGCTGAGCCTCCCGGACACTGCCATGCTGTGGTATACGCAGCTAAAACCAGGTTCAATAAGCAGCTTCGGCGAACTGGAGCGTTCGTTTACGGCACGGTTTGTGGCAAGTAACCGGAGGCCAAAAATAATAGAAGCCTTAACGGACCTTCGGCGGAAGACCAGCGAGTCCTTAAAAGATTATTCTGAGCGCTTCTACAATGTATACAGCATGGTTGAGAGCTGTGACCAAAAGACTGCGGCTACGTCGTTCAAACGTGGACTGGATAGGAATTCTGACCTATCCAAGGAATTGATGCTGCGGCCGCCGAACAATATGACAGAGCTCATGCATACCGTTGCCCGGTACATAGAGCTTGAGGAGTACATCGGTGGATCCGATGTAGCATCAGTTGCCGAGCAGGGTAAAACGGCGGCCAAGGAAGTAAAGAAGCAGGTTAACGTAGTGTCCAAGAAAGAGGGCGCAGGGTTCGGCGGAAACAAAGGAAGCGAAAAGGCATGGGACCACCCGCCGAGCGATGGGCGGGACCATCTTGCCATCACCACCTACTTCAAAGAGCCAATTTTCCGTATGCTCCGAGAATGTGGGCGGCTTCCTGATTTCCAATGGCCAACAGGGGCGGTGGAGAAATTGGGAACTGCTGATGGCCGGGAACCGAACCAGAGGGTGTACTGCTCATTCCACAACGAACAAGGGCACTATACGACAGCATGCCAGCCATACAAAGTCTACCTCGAAGAGCTAGTCCAGCAGGGAAGGATGGATCGGTGGATCGACCGAACCAAGTCACCGAATGCAGGGATCCAGCCGAGAGCCCAAGTTCTCGACGGCGTGGTGCATTGCATTCATGGGCCAATGAGCAAAGCCCAGGCCAACGAGCTCCACGAGAAACTGTACCACCCTTCCCCGCCAGGGGTGATGGTGGTTCATAATTCCTCGAAGCGGAAGATGGACGCTCGTAGCACGTGGGAGATCACGTTCACCGAGCAAGATTTGGAGGGGTTATCCTTACCCCACAATGATGCTTTGGTCCTCTCTTTACCCTTCCAGCGGAAACTTGTCCAGAGGGTATTGGTCGACCAGGGTAGCTCGGCAGAGATCCTATTCTATTCGGCGTTCAAAGCTCTAGGCCTCTCAAAAGACCAATTGACCCCGGTGGAAGCCCCTTTAGTCGGCTTTACTGGGATTCCGGTCTACCCGCTCGGCAAAGTCGTACTCCTAGTATATGCTGGTTCGGTGAAATTGGATATGGAATTCATAGTGGTCAGTTCGCCGAGCCCATACAACGCAATCCTGGGAAGAAACTGGTTGCACGGCATGAGGGCTGTGGCATCCACGCTTCATCAATGTGTTCGATTCATTGGAGAGTCTGGGAGGCAGGAGACCATCAAGGGGGACCAGGTGGCCTCCAAAAAGTGTTTCGTCAACTCTGTCCGCGGGAGGGGCAAAGCAAGGGAGGTACAGAGTATAGAGGTACCTGAATTGCTAGATGAGACCACCTCCGGAGAGGAAACGAGAGAGGCGCAGCAAGGGCCTGGAGAAGTTGGAAGACCGGCAAGCGACAGGGCCGTGGAAGATTTGGCTCGGATTGCGGTCAATGTAGATGGGACCCATTTTTTCCTCATTGGCTCGGCTCTTGATGAGGTCGAGAAAACACAGATTGTCGAGTTCCTCAAAGAGAACATGGAAGTCTTTGCTTGGACTCCATATGAAATGCCGGGTGTTAGTCCCGACGTGATAAAACATTCATTGAACGTTGATCCGGCTAGGAGGCCCGTTGTGCAGAAGCCTCGGCGATCATCGGCCCTACATGCCGACGCAGTTAATGAAGAGGTAGAGCGCCTCCTTGATGCCGGAGCTATTCGGGAGGTCCAGTATCCCACATGGTTAGCGAATCCAGTGGTGGTCCGGAAGAAGAACGGCAAATGGCGCGTCTGTGTCGACTTCACCGATCTGAACGACGCGTGCCCAAAGGACTGTTTCCCTTGCCCATGGATCAATCAGTTGGTGGATGCAACCGCTGGGTACGCTCGGCTGAGTTTTATGGACGCTTACAGGGGATACCATCAAATTGCTATGGATGAGGAGGATCAGGAGAAGACGGCGTTCATCACTCCCAGTGGCACTTACTGTTACCTGGTGATGCCGTTCGGCTTAAAAAACGCCGGGGCTACATTCCAGCGTATGGTAGCTCTGTTGTTCAAAGGGATCTTCGGCAGAATAATGGAGGCATACATTGACAATATGGTCGCCAAGAGTAAGGACGCAGCCGATCATCTTCTCCATCTCGGTGAAATTTTTGGTGTTCTCAAGAGGTTCGGCTTGAAGCTGAATGCTGAGAAATGCGCATTCGGAGTTGGCTCCGGCAAATTCCTTGGACATCTGGTTACTCGCCAAGGAATCGAGGCCGACCCATGTCAGATCAAGGCCATACAAGAAATCAGGGCTCCGGCCACGGTGAGGGAGGTTCAGCGCCTCGCCGGCATGGCTGCCGCCCTTAATCGCTTTATCAGCAAAGTCTTCGGATATTTGCCGACCCTTCTTTCAATCGATTAAAGGCACCAGCCGACGAAGCTTCGTCTGGACGCCGGACTGCGAGAACGCGCTCACCGAACTGAAGAGATGCCTATCCCAAGCTCCTTTGCTGGTTGTGCCCAAGGAAGGGGACGAGCTTCACCTCTACCTTGCAGTTTCCGAGCATGCTATTAGTGCTGTCCTGGTTCGGCAGGAGACCTCAAAGAGTGTGACGGGCTCGGACCAGAAGCCAGTCTACTACATTAGCAAGGCGCTTCTACCCGCCAAGACCCGTTACCTCCCTATAGAGAAACTGGCTCTGGCATTGGTAATCGCAAAAAGGAAGCTCCTGCCGTACTTCCAGAGCTTCACCATTGTGGTCGTTACCGAGTACCCTTTAAGAGCGGTGTTACGCAAGGCAGATCTCTCTAACAGATTATGCAAGTGGTCCCTGGAGTTGGCAAACTTTGATATCCGTTACCAGGCCAGAACGGCAATCAAAGGTCAAGTGTTGGCTGATTTTGTCGCCGAGTTCTCCCCTGGGGTGGAAGACGGCAGAGGTTGCGACGAGGACCTGTCAAAAGACTCCACCGGGCCGTCCCCTGGACCTCGGTTGAGCCATCCAGCTCACGGAGAGTACATCACGAAGCGGCCCATCCCTTCACGCCGAGCGAGCTTGTTCACCGGACACGCCTGGAGGCTCCACGTCGACGGAGCGTCTAATAACCGAGGGGCTGGTGCCGGGATTGTTCTAGTGTCACCGAGCAGGACCTTGCACGAGCATTCATTGAGCATTGGGTTTCCAGCAACCAATAATGAGGCGGAGTATGAGGCACTCATTGCCGGGCTCAAATTAGCTCGGCATATGGGTGCTGAAGAAGTTCAGGTTTACAGCGATTCCCAACTCGTTGTTAATCAGCTCAATGATGATTACGAGGCCAAGGATGCACGCATGAACAAATACGTGAGCCAAGTTATTGCTCTTGCTGGATCGTTCAAAAATGTATTTTTTGACCATGTTGGGCGGGATCTCAATTCACATGCCGATGCTCTTGCCGGACTGGGAGCCTTATGTGCCGATCAGGGAGGTGAGAGAACGATAGTCCTCGGCGAGGTCCCATCACCGAGCTTCGAGCCGGAGCCACAGGGAGTGATGGACATCCATCAGGTACCTAGCTGGATGGACCCCCTCGTCTCCTATTTGAAACATGTCGTGCTTCCAGCCGACCGCAAGGAAGCCCATAAGATCCGTTGTCAATCTGCTTCCTATTTTCTCGATCCCTCCGGCACACTATACCGCCGATCATACACTGGTCCCGACCTCCGCGTGGTGCACGAGCGGGAGGTGCCCGGCATCCTCGACGAGTTGCATGGTGGAAGTGCTGGTTGTCACACCGGTGGTCGGTCCTTAGCTGACCGTGCCCTTTCCCAGGGTTATTGGTGGAAAAGAATGGTACATACGGCTACAGAGTTTGCCAAGCAATGCAAGTCTTGTCAAAAGCATTCTCCCCTTCTCAACCAGCCGACCCTACCTTTGCAACCAGTTTCTAGTCCTTGGCCCTTTGCTCAATGGGGGGTGGACATTATTGGCAAGCTGCCAAAGGCTACTGGCGGCTTTACCCACATCATTACTGCTACGGACTATTATACCAAATGGGTGGAAGCCAAAGCACTCATAACGATCACGACCGCCGATGTGGAGAGTTTCCTTTGGAAGCATATTTTCACCAGGTTCGGCGTACCATACGCCATTGTGTCAGACAACGGTACCCAATTTGTCGCCGACGCAATTAAAGCCATATACAAGAGGCGCGGCATACAGATGAAGACTGCTTCCGTCTCCTATCCTCAGGGAAACGGACAGGCCGAAGCTGCCAACAAGGCTATCTCTGCCGGCCTGAAACGCCGACTCACAAACAAGCGCGGCAAGTGGGCGGAAGAGTTGCCTGATGTTTTATGGGGCTACCGAACTACTCCACGGGGCGGCACTGGTCGTACTCCTTACTCCATGGCGTTCGGCGTCGAGGCCGTGCTCCCTGTGGCTATTACTCGACCCACGTCTCGAACTGCAACGTTTGACGTTCCAACGAACGATGCAATGCTGGCCGCCGAAGCAGATCGAGCAGATGAACTTCACAACCATGCCCACATAAAATACGCAGCTTATCAGCAGCAGTTGGCTCGGAGTTATAACAAGAATGTGCGGAGCCGTCATTTCAATGTGGATGATCTTGTCCTTCGGCAGATAGTCCAGAAGAAGCATTTGAAGAAGTTCATGCCGAAGTGGGAAGGTCCTTTCCGGGTGGTTAAAAAGGTTGGCTACGGTTCGTATGAACTCGCCGAGATGGATGGAACAGCGGTACCGAACCACTGGAACGCACAGCTACTCCGAAAGTTTTACGCTTAATTTTCTTTTGGCTTTTTCGCCTCGGCTATGTGTTAAGCCTTCAGTTTTTACAAGAGATTTGTTTCAATAGAGACTAGTTTGTTTCTGTTTTTATATGTGTTCTGTTCGCCTCGGTGGTATTCTCATTCTCGGTTTACCGAGGCACGCCTTTTCAGATTCTGTTCGGCAAAGACTTTGCATGCCATATCCTGAAGGGGGCATTCCCAGCTTCAGCCGTTCCTTTTGATCCGGCGGAACTCACCTCGGTGGTGTGTTTCCTCCGAATCAGGGGCTGGGTACGGCGAGCTGGGACGGATAGTTATTAGAGAGATTATTGTTACAACATGTGCATGAAGTGCAATACATGGTCTTAACACGCATGAAGTGCAAATAAGTATGAAACATAACAGAAAACTTGACACTTTTTCATTATAATAAACTTGGTCTATTACAAAACAAAGGGGGCTCGGCTGAACAAGATACTTTTTGCCGACCACTAGACTCTACGACATACAAAGAAAAAAACAAAACATTAAAATTCTACTCTACGATGGGGCCATCAGTAGGCTTCGCCGGCTCGACGAGGGTAGGTTTGGCCGGCTCGGCAGGATTCGCCGGCTCGACGGGGCTTGAAGGCACGTCGGCGGATGGGTTGGCCTGTTCGGCTGGAAGCAGGTGCCTCGGCAGTTCCGTAGGTGGCACCACTGGATTCTCCCTTCGGTGGTCATCCTTGGAGACCTCGGCATAATCAAGGCCGACCTGGAATCCGCGGAGGAAAGAGGAGGCGTGGGCGTCTTCAAATCCCTTCCGCTCTCCATCCCTGAAAGCCCTCTTGACAAGGGCTTCCACCTGCTCCCGGTAGTAGTCACCGGCCTCGTTGAAACCAGCATCGCCGGCCTCCTCCAGCTTGGCCGGCAGCTCGTCCTCCATCCGCATCATCTCCTCCTTCAGTTGGTTCCGCTCGGCTTCGACTTCTTTGAGCTTCAGCAGCAGGCGGTCCCTCTCCTCCAAGCCAGTCTTGGCTTCGGCGACTTGGGCCTCCAACGCCTCAATCTGGTCGTTGGCCTCCTTCACCTCCTTCCTCATTACCTGAAGGTCCCCCCGTTGGGTCTTCTTAGTTTCAAGAAGGACCTCCATGTCATTAAAAGCTCTACTGGCGCATTGGCCGGCCTGCAAAAAGAGAGGAAAGAGTTAGTATCAGAAAAGGACAGTAAAAATTAAAGGGACATTCAACTTTTAACATATTAGGTTGGAAATCCGTACCTTGGCAAGGAAAAGGCACAGTTCGGCCATGTTCTCGGCCTTGGCTGATGGCAGCTTCTCCATGTCCTGGGGGAGGGCCAGGCCCTTTAGAAGGGTCATGGCCAGATGGGGATTCACCTCCAGGCTGTCGCCGGTCGTGATCGTATGCCCATCTGGGCATTGGAATTCCGGTGCAAAAAGCTCACCCCCGGCGAGGCTGGTGTTGAGGACCTGCGCATCCTCTTTGGAGATTCTGGCCTTCTTAGTAATCTTGGGGCCCTCCCCCTAGGCGGTTGTGCTTTTATCTCTTCGGCGAGAGTGGCGGGGTACCACGGCAGCGGCTTCGGTGGGCTTCTCCTGGGGCTCCGCCTTGTCAGAGGGGGCCTTCTCCTCCCTTTTCGGTAGACCGGAGGATGAGAGGTCTTGGGCCAAGTACTGCGACTGCAGTGCTTGCCCGGCAAAGGAAGCGAGATCAACGGTCTTCCTCACCATGTTCTCTTTGTTCTTCCGGCTAACGTACCCGTGATAGAAAGGAATGTAACTGAGGAGGGTCGGCGCATCTCGATTAGGGCACCGAAGCAGGGCGATGAGGTTCGTCCACTTGCCCGAGATGAGGAGTCCCTTGTTCGGTGCGGAGCAATCTACAAGTAGAAGAAGATCAGTATGAAGGATAAAAGTCGATATAGAAGACAATGCACAGAGAGAAATATATACCGGGCTTGTCCCCGTGGCCGGGGAACCCTCGCACTCGAGGGATTTTGTAAGGCCTCTCGATCTCCGTCCCTCTCCTAGTTGGAAAGGGGTAGTCGAGTTGGGGGTTAATGGGACCCCACTCGAAATTGCCGGACACCTTGACCAGGACCATCCACCACTTTTCAGTATCGTAGAGGCGGTCCACCAGGTGGTCGAAGTGTTGGCGGGTGGTGAGGTAGTACTTGTCGTACTTGGGGATCCTTGATACCACGTACATTAGCATCAGGTCCCCAAGGGTGAACGGCAGGTTGTTGATCTCTGCCAACCTTATCGCCGAGCTCAGGATGCGCCAGCTGTTGACTGCAACCTGGATCGGTGCAAGGTTGTAATCCGCCAGGAAGTAGCGGAGGAAGGGGTTCATTGGGAACCTTACCCCTCCCTCAATGATGGCGTACAGAGGAAGAACGATGAAGTCTTCGCCGAAGGGAATCCTTTCGGTGGTTACCCTTTCGACAAGAACATCATCTGGGATCGCGTATTTGGTCCGGAAGGCCTGTGTGAAGCCACCTGGACCGTCGCCGTAGAAATGACTGTACGGTATGGGTCCAAGACCCGTTGGTAATGGAGGGATGAGGTCAACGTCCCTCGGCGGAGGTGGTTCGGCACCTCCTGCTGTATCAGAGGTGCTCGGCGGCGCACCAGCTGACGTTGATGTGCTGGCCTGGGCCCCGGTGGCTGTTCGTTCCCTGTTGGCCTCTTCCGGGACGGAGCCATGTGTGTCTTCCTCGGCGGAGTCACCGGGGGAGTCATTCCACCCGTAGAGGATGTCCCTGGAGGACCTGTCGTCAACTTGGAGAGGAATGTGGATGCCGGGGATGATTGGACCACCGGCCCGCTGGGCGAAGTTGCTGGAGCTTTCATTGAAGCTCCTGTACCCTCTGCCGAGCGCCTGGATGGTCTCTAGGAGGTCTGGGTAAGCTTCAGGATCGATGCTCGGCAGGAATGAGTTGGGATCCACCATGCTGAAGACCTAAACAGAATAAGAAATAGAAGGAATGATGAGAATTCCTACTTCAGCATGGCTAGCTCATATGCATCTAAATCCCTGCCGAGGGGGGTCCTTTGGGGTCCTCCTCGGCGGAAGTCGTGGTTTCTTATCAAGTGTTGTGATTGGCACGGTGGGGGACCGCCGTTGTTGGCGGTCCAGACGGCGGCCCACGGCCGCAGGCGGCCATGGGAGATCGACACTGTTCAAGTGAAGAGTGTTTTTTGTGTAAATGTGGGGTGTTGTACTTTGTAATGCTCAGAAAGAATCAGAAGGAGTAGCGGAGTTACCTGCGAATGCTAGTGTTGGATGGCGGCGAGTGGCGGAGCAACGGAGGCGCTTGAAATGGCAACAGCGGTTGGAGTTGCAGAACAAGAGAGGCGAGAGCAGAAAGTGATTTTCTGTCCCGCCTCCCCGCTTATATAGTGGATGGGTTGAAACGGGTGGAACCCTAAGCGTCGAACGTGAGAACCGAAGCGTCGCCGCTCCGCCCAATCTCGTCATGCCACGTGGAAAGCCTGCGCCGTTTCGTACCGGCGTCGTTTCCCCTTCCACCACGTGGCACCCCACGCCGTTTGGGTTTCCTGATGGACCGTTCGATCTCTGGCCCCCAACGGTCCCATCAGCCCCCGTTTGCTTCAGATGCATCATTTCCCCAAGTTTCGAGAAGGCTCTCCACTAACCCTCACTGGACCGGCGGCGTATGCTCGGTACGTTTGCCTCAGGACGCCCTTGGTAGCAAGTTTTCCTTGTGTGGTCAACCCCTTCCACCTTTTTGCAAAGGAGGAAGAGGTTGAGGGGCTATTGTGGAGGGCGTGGTCCGGCGATGGGACCAAGGCAGCAACCACGTTGCACCAATTAGCCGGACCAGTGAATCTACTACCCATGGGTCGGCGGTCTGGGTCGGTAGCCGATCCGAGTCCAGCCGGGCCTGGTTAAGTTAACCGTGGTGTCGATCCATGAGTTGGAATGGTTTGGTTCGGCGTATGTATTAATCAGTATGATTCGGTCCGGCGGTTCCCCGCCGAACGGGTTGGAGGTTGCCCCTGTTGAAGCAATCAGTGACATACCAATGGTCCGGCGGAACCTGTGCTCGCCGAGCCTCCGGTCCCCTAAACTTGAAGAGGAAGTTAGGAAGAGATGGGCAGGAGGAGGCAACCTCGCGTCTTATCCAATCCCTTATATTTAGGAGCGGAATGTGGGGGATTGGATAGGTTCAGGATTGGGATGTCTATCTGGGTCCGAGGTAGGCGGGCTCATCATACAACGAATAAGTATTCTTATGGGAGTTGGACTCTGCATTCCCTTTGGCTATAAAAGGAGGTATTCACCTCTAGAATAAGGTACGTTAAAAAAAACACTTTTCTCAAACCCTAAACCATACTTCGATATCTCCTCTCCTGTTTACTGACTAGAGCGTCGTAGTGCTTGCCCCGGACACCACGCTCCGGGTTTGGGCACTAACGCGGTTGCTTCGTGCGCAGGTCTAGCCCATCTTCGTCCAAGCCTCAACCATCCAAGCCACAAGGTCCAACCATAGAAAGCTTGCCACCACAGGTTGCGCCCTGGCGCACTGGTCAACGCTCCATTTGACCATCGCACGCGGGTTTGGGTGCAGCGCGCGCGGGTATGGGTCAATCTTCCAGTGTTTGGTTTTGCTCATCTTGGGTTCTGTGACAGGTCCAGAATGATCCCAGGGGTACTCCATAACAGCAAAAACACATATTTAACTAAGACTAGCAGTTTAAACTAAGAAAAGTAGTAAACCAGTTGCTTGCAGAGTGATCTATATAAACAAAAGGACATAAAATAGTAGGAAACCAGTCCCCACGCGGTCCAGCGCGCATAACAACAGAGTGTCGCGCGCAAGAGTGGGACCGTCGCGCGCTGGTTCCTACCATGACGGTTTTTGAAATCTTGCCAGCTTTAGGGCCAGGACTGGTATTGATTACCAGCCTTGACCCTGCCAGCCCCCCTCAGGGATCAGAACAGAGAGCAGAACAAAGGTAAGCTATACCTTTGGTCTTTGAGTTTGAATGGTGTTTGAGCTTTGATGTTTGAAGTTGAAAGTAGGATTTGAGTGAGAACAAACTATGTTCTTGAGTGCTAGGTAGCTAGGAAACCAAGTGTTTCACTTGCTAATGGATGAGAGATAAACAAAGGGCTAGGGTTAGAACCTTTGTGCTTTGAATTTTTGGAACCCTTTGAAAGAGAACAAATGGGGGGTATTTATAGGAGTGGAAGGAGAGTTAGGTCTGGTGCAAAAAGAGGAGTTCAGCTAGTCCACGAGGTCTGGCTAAAGTTGCATTGGTGGCCAAGTTTCCACCTTTAAGAAAAGTTGGTGAGGACTGACTATCGCGCGATGGAGCCAGTCTGTCGCGCGAGGGTGCGCCCTGGCGCGCGATGGTTGCGCCCTGGCCCGCGATGGTCAACGGTCAAACTTTGTCCACCTGGCAATTTGACCATCGCGCGAGGGAATGGGTCTATTGCGCGATGGTGCGCCCTGGCGCGCGATGGTTGCGCCCTGGCGCACGTCAGTAGGGTTTTTGGCTTTTGGAAGTGGCTTAGGCTAGATTAGGTTCAAGGGTTTTTCAAACACTCAAAGCTCAAACACTCGACATTCCCGGGGTGTTCTTAATCCGGTTCATCATTGGGGAATCAAATACCGTAAGTAAGCTAATCTGGAAGCCCATATTGGGGTGTTTACAACAAGTAGTACACAACTTTTTAATATACTTAGAGATAGAGGTTAAGATTAATCTACCGTTCTCCTTGGCGGTAGGTACGACTATGGAAAAAGTAAGTACGTCGGACGGAGTACCTTCCTACGGTGAGCTTCCGGTAGCTTCGAAAGATAAAGGTTTCCCTCGAAACTAGTTCTTGACTAAAACTACTAGACTTTATGGATTGAAAGGGTGGTTTAGGATGAGTTTCTTGAAGAACTTTAGGAAGAATTCAAGAACAACTCAAGAACAAGAAGAACAAAGGAAGAACACAAGCTTTTCTAGAGAGAGAAGTTGAATGGTGAAGGTGTGAGTTTGATGGCAAGAATGAGGTGCTATTTATAGCAAAACTTGGCTTATTATCCAAGTGATAAATTTTTCCCTAACAATTATTGTCCAATGGATAAAGGGGCAATTATGAAAGGCATGGCTTGTCTTGTCCTATGATGGGCTAACTTGCAAGAAAGAACAAGATAATAGGCTAGGTTTATACTTAAAGTGGTCTAGTCATTGGTTGTTAATAGTACTTAGGCTTGAGTGTGAAAAGGGTTAAAGAAGTAGCTTGTGTAAGTACCCAAAACACTAGTACACACTTCACTTCTCCCTCTCTCTCCCATTCGGCCTCCCTCTCTCTCTCCTATCCTCTCTCTCTCGGCCTTCCCTCATCTCTCTTTCTCTGTCTCTCTCTCTCTCTCTCTTGTACCATATGTCCATATATGTGTATATATATATATATATAAGTAATACCAAGTAGGTTTAGGTCTAGGTATTCTTAAGTCTAGTTGGAAGAGAAAAAGCCATGGAGAGTTTTCAAGTGACTATTCAATGGAGGAAAATTTCCTAGAAAGTGTACTTATGCAAGTATAGGCTCATATAGGTATGCTTATTATAGCTTATGAGGTACATATATACATATATATAAGTATATATATGCATCTAGGAAAGTAACCCTAGAAATATTAGGCTTAAGGCTATACCCTAGGTTTGCATGCATGGCATGCATAAAGATTACCACCTTTGGAAGCAAAAATGATGGCCATGACTTGTCTTGTCATGGTTATATATACTTTGGCAAGTCAAGTGACTATTGTCCAAGGAATAATAATTTCCCTAACATTTATTAACCAATGGGTAGAAGAATAATGGCGGTAAATAAGGTTGAAAAGACTAGTTATGGGAATATAATGATTACCTCTAATGGCCTAATGGTTCAATTAGGGTTAGGAAGGTTTATAAGGCTCAAAGATGGTTAAAAAGGTCCATATAGGGTTAGGAGGTTGTAACTAGGAGAAGTGGTAGTTCGGTTCCTCCAACTAAATGGTTGAAAACTAACTCTACTTGCCATGTAGGATTTCTAGTCAAGAAATATAATTTTAAAGGACTAAAATCTAATTATGACGGATTATTAGAAATTAAAAAGGAATTTTAAAAGCAAATCCAAGTAATTAAAATAAAATTCAAATTTTTAACGAAATTTTTATTTACCCAAAAACCAGGGTTGTTACACGTGTTCTGTTCCTTCTGGCAATGAAGTTCTTGCTTCTGTTCCCAAGGTTAGGAGGGTTACGAGGGGAAAAGGGGGTGGTAAGAAATCTGAACTTCTCCAATGATTAAGATTGGAACCTGGAATATCAGGGGACTCAATGATCCCTTGAAACAAAAAGAGGTGTGTTCTTTTGTTAGAGTTAACAGGTTATCTCTGTTTGGAGTAGTGGAGACCAAAATTAGGTCTGTCAACTTACCTCACTCAACAGGTAGGTGTTTCCCTAATCATTGGCAGTATGTTCATAACTTGGATGTTCTTCCAGTGGCTAGGATTATTGTTAGATGGGATCCCCAACAGTCAGTTGTGACTGTGGTGTTTAGTTCTCCTCAAATGCTTATGGTTTCTGTTGATCTATGTACTCACCAAAAGAGATTTTATGCTTCTGTTATCTATGGTTTGAATCTGGCAAGTGAAAGGGTCAGCATATGGAGAGACTTGAGATTTTTGCACTCTTGTTATGGCTCTGAAGCTTGGGTTCTTATGGGGGATTTTAATGCTGTTAGAAGGCCTGATGAAAGGTTGGAAGGCTTTGATGTTAGGTCTGCTTCTGATTTTAATTCCTGCGTAGAAGACGTTGAGATGCAAGAGCTGATAACCAAGGGTTATTGGTATACTTGGACAAATAAACGAGGTGGCCTGGGCTCTAACAAAAGTAAATTGGATAGGATGTTTATTAATAGTGCTTGGATGGATTTGTTTAGAGATTCTGAAGTTGTTGGCTTTACTCCTGGGATATCTGATTACTGTGCCCTTGTCATGACTTTGATCCCTAATTCTTTTAGGGCTTGCCCCTTTAGATTCTATAACTTTTGGATGAAGGACGATCGTTTTGGGAATTTGTTGAGCTCTTCTTGGGGGCAGCATGCTGTAGGTAACCCCATGGATATGTTCAGTCTTAAACTCAAAAGATTGAAACCCCTTCTTAAAGCATTTCATAAGCAGAATTACAGTAACTTGAGTGGGAGAGTTATGAAGGCCAGAGCTAATTTGGCTAACATCCAGGATCTGTGTTTCAAGCTTCCTCATAATCAAGAGCTTTGTGATATTGAGAAGGATTTGGTTCAACAGTTCATGGCTTTAAGTTCAACAGAAGAGGCCTTTAAGAAACAAAAATCTAGAGTTAACTGGTTGACTCTGGGAGATAAAAATACTAGATCCTTTCACCAAAAAATGAGTTCTCATAGGGTTAGGAATACAATCCTAAATTTGATGACAGACCAAGGGGTTAGATTGGATAGTCCAGCTGATATTGAAAAGGAAATTTTGGGGTTTTATCAGAGACATTTGGGCATTGCATCAGTTCAGGGGGTTCGAGCAACAAGTGCTCTGACTGGTGTTATTCAGAAAATAGTTCCTATGGAGTTTCGTGCTGGCCTTGATAATGATGTGACCCCGGTTGAAATTTGGAATGCTTTGAAATCCATTAACAAAGATAAGGCTCCAGGGCCGGATGGCTTTAATTCTGCCTTTTTCCATGACAATTGGCAGGTGGTTAAAGAGGATTTTGTCGCTGCAGTGCAATTTTTCTTCCTCTATGGCTCTATGCCTAGGGGTTGGAACTCCACAGCCATTACTCTGATTCCCAAGGTGGCAGCTCCTAACTCTATTAAGGACTACAGGCCCATAGCTTGTTGTAATACAATCTACAAATGTATCACGAAGGATCTAGCTAATAGGCTTCAAAAGGTCCTTCCATCAGTTATTGGTCCTTCCCAATCTGGTTTCATCAAAGGAAGGTCAATTATGGACAATATTCTCCTTATGCAGGAAGTTGTAAGAGGCTACCACAAAGATAAAGGGCATCCAAGGTGTGCTATTAAGTTGGACATTATGAAAGCTTATGATAGTGTAGAATGGAGCTTCTTATTTGATGTTATGTCTCTGATGGAGTTTCCTGAGAAGTTCATTAGTTGGGTCAAGACGTGTGTGACCTCCCTTTACTTCTCTATAACTATCAATGGGGAGTTAAAGGGGTTCTTTCCTGGTAAGAGGGGTCTCCGGCAGGGTGATCTCATTTCTCTCTACCTTTTTCTCTTAGTCATGGAAGCTTTTTCAGCCATGTTACATCAAAGAGTTGCCTCTGGCTCTTTTACTCTCCATCTCAAGTGTGCAGCCAATAATCTTTCTCACTTAATTTTTGCGGATGACATGTTCATTTTGTGTGGAGCCAATGATCACACTTTTCAGTCCATTCATGAGCACTTGCAAGAGTTCTTTTCTCTTTCAGGGCTGCAACCTAATCTCAACAAGAGTGCTTGTTTTTTTGCTGGTATTGAGGATAATCAGAAAAGGGCTCTTAAGACAGTGCTAAATATTACTGAGGCATCTTTTCCTGTGACATATTTGGGGGTTCCCTTGATATCTACCAAGTTGAGATATGCTGATTGCTTAATTCTGAAGGAGCGAATTTTATGGAGAATCCAATCCTGGTCAAATAAATTTCTGTCCTTTGGAGGACGAATTCAGTTGATAACTTCTGTCCTCTTTAGCATTCAAGTATCCTGGTCTTCCATTTTTCTCCTTCCTTTAAAGACTTTGAAGGAAATTGAGAGTGTTCTTAATGCTTTCTTGTGGAGAGGAGTGGAGATGAAGTCCCAGGGGGTCAAAGTAGCTTGGGCTTCAGTTTGTCTTCCTAAATCAGAATGTGGATTAGGATTTAAGAGAGTGAAGGAATGGAATGTCTCCTCAATGCTTAGACATCTGTGGGCTGTTTGCAAGAAAGAAAACATTTTATGGGTTAAGTGGATTCACTCCTATGTGATAAAGGAGCAATGCCTTTGGTCTATGAAATTGCCCTCAGACTCTTCATGGACTGTACGAAAACTTTTCAGTCTTAGACATATAGGGCATCAGTTTATTAAATCCAAAATTGGTAATGGCCTCTCCACTTTTCCTTGGCTTGACCATTGGCATAATTTGGGCCCTTTGTTTTAGAAGTTCGGTGATAGAGTGGTCTTCAATCTTGGTAGATCTCTCAATGCCAAAGTGAGTTCTATTATTTACCATGGAGGATGGAGATGGCCAAGGCTTAGGAAATTCAGCCATCCGTGAGATTATTGCAAACACTGAAGGTGGGCTCTTACCTGATATTTCCAAAGAGGATGAGGTTGTTTTGACTTTGACTCCAAATGGTTGTTATTCAGCAAAATCTACCTGGATGGCCCTTTGACATAGAGCCCATACTGTGGATTAGGCTCATATGGTTTGGCATAAAAAGTATGTTACCCGCTGGTCTTTCATTTTGTGGGTGGCCCTTCTAGGTAGGCTATCAACTAAAGACAGATTGATGGAGTGGGGGGTAACTACTGGTAAGGACTATGTCCTCTATTATGGAGGTCAGGAATCTCATAGCCACTTGTTTTTTGAATGTCAATATGCTACCTTGGTCTGGACTAGTATCAGGTCCAAGTGTTGTAGGCATGGGGATAGCTTGAGTCTGTTGACTGAAGTCCAGTGGGGATCACAACACTGTTCTAAGTCAGTTTCAACTATTATTTACCAGTGGTGTTTAGCAGCCTCAGTGTACTTCCTTTGGCGAGAGAGAAATTCTCGAATATTCAGACAAGTTGGAGTAGATTCCTACACCCTAGTTAAGAGAATTGAGGAAGAGATCAGAGCTTGCTTGGTATCTATGAAGCTATCCATATTGTTACCCAAAAAGGCAACCTAGAGAGGGGGTGAATAGAGCTGCTAATTAAAAATATCAATTTAATAATATTCTCTAACAAATATATCCAAGATAATATGAGCAAGTAAAAGAGATAGAGTTGGAGAGATAGAACCCGATTATAGTGGTTCGGACCAGATTTGTCCACGGTCCGGCCTAGTCCACTTCTCCTCAAGCAACTACTTGAAGGTTCCTCTAATCTTCAAAAAGATTACAAGTAGTAAGTCTTGTGGGTGCTTACAACGACCTTATCCCCTAGCTTTTCCGAGGAGCTAGTGCAACCGCAAGAGTTTTCTCCGAAAACCTCTCGAAAACAATAACACCCAAATTCAAACCCGAATTTGGTCTTCTAAGCTTTCAAGTGTTTGACTCAAACACTCGCTTAGGAATTACAAGTATATGGAGAAAGTATGAAAATTATCGCTCACGACTTGTACAAATTTTCTCTCAAGAAAAATATGAAAGTGGAAGAACAAGGAGAATTTTGGACTTGATCTTTGGAGAATTTGCTCTTGGAATGATATGGAATGTTGTAGCTTAGATTGGTACTCATCAATGAGTTCTTGAAGCCTTATATAGCCATCCAATCTCCTACTAGCCGTTTGTAGAGTGAAGGAGCCGTTGGAGAGTTAATTTAGGAAAAATATAGCCGTTGGGATTTTACTGATCTGCGGAAATCTGCAGAAATGTACTATCGGTCGTCCGGTCGGTCGACCGGGAGGTCGTCCGCTCTCTCAACCGGTCTGCCATCTGGTGAACTCCGGTTGACAACCTCTTCTGTTCAGACAGCCGGCCTGTCAGCCGGTTCATCAACCTGTAGCTCAAAAATTCATCTGAATAATTCCGTTAAAGCATGTATTGAGCTTACTAAGTCTTTGCAAATATTAAACATTTAATCCAAGAGACTTTATGCAATGTTTCAAGGCCTAGAAAATTTAGTCCAAAAAAGACTTTTCGATAGATTAGCATATGCCGAAAACATCATCAAAATAGATAATATCATTTTTCAACATTCATCAAAATAAATATGTAATTGTAATACATATAATTTTCCAACAAATTAATATGCATACATTTTTCCAACACATACATTCTGATTTTGATGCTGCTGTTTGTCAGGACTGGGGGATCCATTTCAGAGTAGACACTTAGAAGGGTTTGGTGTTTTGTTGCTTTTCTTTTGTTGTGAGCAGTTAGGTTTTCTGGTTGTCATAGTTTTGGCTAGAGTCTTGTAATTTTTGTTCCAAGGCTATCTCCTTGGTCTTTTGGGCTTGGTCCCTTTAAAATTTACCTTTTTCCAAAAAAAAAAAAAAATAGTTCAAACCTAAACCTGCAATCAGTATCACATCCTCTGGTTTTGGAGAGAGTGAGAGAGAGAATCAGTAAGGAAGTTCACATCCTCTGGTTTTGGAGAGAGAGAGTGAGAGAGAGAATCAGTAAGGAAGTTCACTTTATTTTTTTCAGAAGTAAAATCATCATGTAAGATAGGATTTAATTAAGGGCAAGAAGAGATGTGGGTTTAATCTAAAACTAGATAAGTTGGCATGAACATGTCACTATTTACTATGTAGGTTGTACACCATAGCATCGCATGTTCGTACACCATAGCATCGCATGTTCGAATTTCACGGATATCAAATGTTTCAAACCTTGGCATTATTGGAGAGTTTGTCAGGGCTACAAAATTAGTCGAGATATGCACAAGCTGACCCAAACATCCATTGATACCTCATCTCTTTTAAAATAACCAAAAAAAAAATCATTCCACCCTCTTTGGTAAAATAAAATGATGTCATTTTGATTGACTAACTAAATTCAAATTTTTAGTTTTAGACGTAAACAATCAAGGTTCTTATTTTTTCGTTGTACGAGACAAATCATTCTCTCACAATGCATCACCCTTAATTCAAAAAATAAGTCAAATAAGTAATTATTTTTCTTAGCGGAACGGGGTTATTAGCATAAAAGAGCCAAGATGGTGGAAATAAACATTAACTTAGTTTATTGTATCCATTAAAAGAGCCAAGATCATGGAAATAAACTTTACCTTAGTTTATTGTATCCACCAAACCAAAAGAATGATATTGCCAAATTCCGTTTCGCTAAAAGAAATAAGTACTTATTTTTTAAATTAAATGTGATGTATTATGAGAGAATGCCCTGTCTCGTGAAATGAGAAATAAGTATTTAAAGAATAAGAACATTAGCGAAACAGGACAACAGCTGTAACGCCCCCAATTTCCGGGTACGTTAAAAGGACAATTTTATTGAAAATCTAAATAGAGTCTGGCTCATTATTACATCATAATTCTCACAAGAGTACTTTTATTCAACAAAAGGAGGGGAACTAGGGTTCCTATCTACTGCTCCGCCTACTCCTCCATTCTAACCAGCTCTTCTGCTCCAAAGGCCTCCAAGGTGTACAGCTCACCTTGATCATCTACAAAGTCTGACACATTATACCAGTGTCGCCATCGATATAATATGTCAGGGTCACCAAAGGTAACACCATGAGCTACAAAAGCTCAGCAGAATAATCCATACCCGCTAACCCATAACTTACGAACAATCATACAAATAACGTTATCTACACAGTACCAGATAACGATATCTACGCAGTACATGCTTACTCAACAACCATCAACAATAACACTTCCACATTCTCTATTAACTTATCGTCGGTGTTTGTGACATCAGAGTTTCTCCTACGCAGCGTTTCGTAGACCGTGTCATCATTTTCACTTTTCATTTACTAAATCAACATTTCGAAAAGTATTTTTACACACCCAACCTCGGTTCTGCCGTTCCGGGTTCCCGAGTATCCTCACAATGGTTCCGCCGCACCGGGTTCCCATTGGCACACAAAATCTGCATTGGCTCCTCTCCGCGGATAACCAAGCCACATTTCCAATGAGGCTACCACGTCCGGCCACATTGGCAATCTTCACGATGGGCTACCACGTCCGGCCACATCGTGGTTTTCACAAACATTTAAATCACCTCCAATGAGACTACCACGTCCGGTCCCATTGGCAACACACACCACACAATGGGCTACCAAGTCCGGCCACACTGCAGTTTCTCAACATCTTTTTACACAATAGGCTACCACGTCCGGCCACATTGTGATTTCAAACACACCTTGTCATTCACACACCCTAAGTGTCATGTTTCTAACTTCCTCGATTTCCGTGTCTCGTTCTCATGCATAGACTTCGCGATAGGACTTCTTATGACAAAATCATAAATCATTCATTGTAATCTTGAAACTAAACTAGCAAGATCATTCAACTCTATATTAGACAGCATGCTCATCTTATCACATATCATGCTCAACAATTATCACACAAGGTAAAGCATAGTGCCACATGGACGGACACCTTTGGAGTGGTAAACCACTTATGTTTATCACACATTCATTAAGTAGGACAAGTAAACACGTATACATGTTCATAACCTTTCTAAGATCAAAATACGAATACTTCAAGTTAAACAGCTAACGTTATCTTTTCAAAATTCATTCCTCTTTTTCGAAAAGTTCAAAACAACACATGTTTATTGGAAAATAAGGTTGATATTTTCAACATACTCCCCTTCCTTTTCATTTCTTTTAGTGAAACACTTTTCAAGTTCTCATGCATTCCAAGCAATACAAGTAATATACAAACTTCTAATTATACTTAGGGAAGAGAGTAAGGATAATCTACTTACATTATAAACAATACACATTTCTATCTATACTTAGGGAAAATGAGTAGAGATTAATCTACCGTTCTTCTTGGCGGTAGGTACGGCTATGGAAAAAGTAAGTACGTCGGACGGAATAACTTCCTACGGTGAACTTCCGGTAGCTTCGAAAGAGAAAGGTTTCTCTCGAAACTAGTTCTTGACTAACTTTCTAACTTTTTATGGATCGAAGGGTGGTTGAGTGGTGGTTTAGTGGCGGCCTAGGATGAGTTTCTTGAAGAGCTTTAGGAAAAACTCAAGAACTTTAAGAACTAAGCAAGAACAAAGGAAGAATACGAGACTTTCTTAGAGAGAGAAGTTGAATGGGTGAAGGTGTGAGTTGAATGGCCAATGTGGGGTGCTATTTATAGCAAAAACTTGGCTTATTATCCAAGGGATAAATTTTTCCCTAACAATTATTATCCAAGGGACAATCTTTGAAAGGTATGGCTTTGAAAGCATGCCATGACTTGTCTTGTCCAACCCTTTAGGCTTAAGGCTAAAAACCTAGGTTATAATGGAGGGTTTTCTAGCCTAATCTTGTCCTTGGTTAGCTAGCTTGCAAGAAGAAACAAAATGATAAGCTAGTTTTATGTTTAAAGTTGGCTAGAAAATGGGTTGGCAAATGGGGTTTAGGTTTAAGGCTATTAGGTAGCTTGTCCAAGTGTACAAAACACATGCACACACTCCACCTCTCTCTCCTTCCAACCGGCCTCTCTCCCTCTTTCCTTTTCTCTTATTTTTTTGTTCCATTGCCTTGTCTAATCACTCCTTTAATCAAGCCAAAGCTATGTCAAACCTTTTTAGGCCATTACTTAGGGAAACCATGAAGGGTTTTGTGACTTGTCTTGTCCATAAGTGTTCTTTGGCATGCCTAATAACTATTACCCAAGGGATAATATTTTCTCTAGCAATTATTGACCAAAGGATAAGAAAAAATAATGAAGGTGGTATGACAAAAGCTAGGGCTTTCAAGTGTTAAACATTAACCAAAGGTTAAAATTTTCCTAGGAAACTTTTATCCAATGGGCATACTAATATAAGCTTAAAGAAATTTAGAAAAGTAATTATGTTGGCCAATTTAGGGTTAAGGCTATTGTTCTTAGACTTGTATACTTGGCAAGACTAGTATTACCTATTTTTGAAACAAAATCATGGTTTCCTATCATTCAAGTACCTAAGTGACTAGCCTTACCAATCTTAGTCTTTTATTAGCAAGACTAGTTTTTATTACCCAAGGGGTAAAATTTTCCCTAACAATTATTATCCAAAGGTTAAGGAAGAAAATGCCACATAAGGCTTTGAAATGACAAAACATAAGGTCAAATGATTATTTCTAATGGTCTATTGGTTTAATAGGTTAGTAAGGGGTTCATAAGGCTCAAAGATGGTCAAAAAGGTCCATCTAAGGTTAGGGAAATGTAACTAGGTGAATTGGTGGTTAGGTTAATCTAACTAAATGGTTGGAAGCTAATTCTACTTGCCATGAGCCAAGAAAAATAGATTTTAAGATTTTATTTCAAATATTAGGAAAATATACAAGTGCTTTCATAAGCATACTTGTCTTTAGAAAATGACTAGATCGTTCGGTGCAAAAAGGTATAATTTTAAAAGTCTCAAATCTAATTATGACGGATTATTAGAAATTAAAAAGGAATTTTAAAAGCAATCCTAGTAATTAAAATAAAATTCAAATTTTTAACAAAATTTTTATTTACAAAAAATCAAGGTCGTTACAACAGCTACCAGGCCAAAATATTGCATGTGGAACCTTCAAATCAAGGACGGATCCAGGAATATAGTTTAGTGGGGGCACCTATTAATCATAATAGAGAAAGTTGATTTTTTTTTTAGTCAACCACAGTAAGATCGTACAAAATTACTACAAAAGTTTATAACGCATACTTTAAGTTAAATTAGGTAAAAATGAGCACAAAATCTCAGACAAATTTTAAAGTATGTTTTAAATGAATATCGACAAATTTTAGAATGATTGAGCTAGTTTTGTTAATGGCTTTATTTTGAAATATTTCTCCCAGACGGTTAAAAATAAAGAGAATAAAAAAAGAATAGCTCAAAATAGACAAACAGCTCTTAAAGCAACAAGTATAAATGTATCGTATGATGAAATTGAGGCATAAAACCTAATTCTATACGTGTATTTTCGAGATATATGCAAGTGTGTGTGTTTATATGTTAGCACAGTTTTATAATTATGCTAATTTATACAAAAATATAAAAATATATTTTAATTTCGAGTGGAGGCACGCGTTCGAGTGGAGGCACATGCCCCAGCGTGACCCCCTTTGGGTCCGTCCCTGTAGTTCGAATTAACTCGAAAGTTTTTTTTGTCTTGGTGCTGGAACTGGAAGATATAAAGCATGTGGAGCAACTACTGGATACGATGCTCCCAGTCCCAGCCGCTACAATTACCTGGCCAAAATATTGCCTCCTTCTCCAGAAAAGGAGCCATTAGGCCAACTCGGCAACTCCTATGCCGAGGGCCCCATAATGGAGGGTTGGTAGCAAATTTTTGGGAGACTGAAAATACTGTTCAAATCCTTAAACCGAAATTCTCTATTTTTCTGGTTTATTTTTGCATAATAAACTGAATGGCATAAAAATTCTAATAAATAAAATATTCTCACCTAATTTAACGACCCAAAATACATGGTAGTACATGAATTTCTCAGTACAAAATATTTGAGGGGCTGAAAATGAGTCTGCCGGGCCCGATATTTGGGTTGCCTTAGTCCAACCTCATATTTTGTTGCCCACTTACAATTAAGTCATACAAAATAAAAAAATATACAAGTACAAAAAAAATCAAAATTTCATTGTTATTTTAGCTTGAATAACAAAAAAAAAATCAACATCAAAATGTAAACCCCAGTTTCAAAGAAAATAAATTCTCCTCACATTTTATGAAGCAAAATTTTGAATTAAGTCATCATACTTTACTTATCCAAGAACTTGGGGCCGTCCACTAACTTTTGGCTTTTTAGTTGATATATGTGAGGAGAATGATTTGTCTTGAAAAGCGTATAAAATTAAAAAAGCCTCAAATGTCCAAAAATGCTCTTAGTGGAATGATGCCTCTTACTCCACTTAAAATACTACTACTAGCCTCTTAGGGTTTTGAGAGCTCTAAGGAGATTTTGAGAAAGCCACAGCCGCCTTGCTTTTCTGCCTGGGGGGGGAGGCGTCCCTCTCCCTCCTCCCCCCGGGCTCCTCCTCCTCCATCCGCTCTCCTCTTTCTTCCCCCTCTTCCCTATAGTTTTTTTCTTTTCATTTTCTCCTCCCTCAGATCTGACCCTCTCTGTTCAGCGGGCTCTGCCGTCACCGGAGTCGTTTGTCCGCATGTAATCCACCACCGGAGCCCTTGTGGCAGCAGTGGTGGAGGCAGTGAGGGTTGCGATCCGTTCGGTGATTTTTGGGTGGCTGGATTTAAAGCAAGATCTGGAGGAGTTTTGTCTCTCCATGTGGGAGTTTTGTCTCTCCTTGTGAAAGTTTTGTCTCTCCTTGTGAGAGTAATAAAATTCGCCTTTGGGCGATTTGTTTACTGTTCGGGCTCAAGAAGATTAATATGCATCTTTTGGTGGTTTGCTAGAAATTCATTAGTGTGCTCATTTCTGGTCGAAGTTCATCTGATCGTCTGGGTTCTTGTTGTCTTTTTTTCTTGGCTAGCAATGTATCTCTTTTTGAGACTGCTATAGGATATATGAATTTTCCGCTCAGCAGAAGGTGCGTCAGGCCATGCCTGGGCTAGGGATGAAAAACATCAATGGCCTCGTTCTTTCTCGTTTTGTATCAGTTAGATGATTAGTTTGGCTTTGTCCAAGTTATCTGTAATGAATTTCGTTGTATAAGTGTCGTTGGGCTTTATCAATACAATACCTCTCACTTTTGTCAAAAAAAAAAAAAGAATGACGCCTCATTTTCAATTAAGATCATAGCCCATCTCTTTAATCACTCTTGTGAAATAGTAGTTCGAATATAAAAATAAAAACTATATTTGCTCGATTTATTTTAGTTATGATTTTTTTAATCAAATGGAAGAACATACAGTATCACTTATACATTCCTGTTGTATTTGTTAAATCAAAAGGTTTCAATAAAGTAATTTGATTTTCGTAATATTATGCATTTGGAGGAAAACAAAAGGGAAAATTTCAAAAGAAAAGAAAAGAAATTTATTACATATTTATTTACTACTAAAAGAAAGAAAGAATTAAAAGTAATTTTTTGAAGTAAAAAGTAAAAGGCCTAACTACCTAAATGGTCCTTACAAAATACAAGTTGTGTCAATTTCATCCCTACAAAAAATTTTGTTTCAATTTCATCCTTACGTTTTTAGAATCAATTCAATGTTGTCCTTGCCGTCATATCCCTAACGGCGGAACCCCCTCCGTCTGAACGCGCGGACACGCGCCTCCTTTGCACGGCGCGTTAGAACACTTCGGTGATCGGTTGACGACGGTTCTTGCGGGGTTGTAATCGTCTCACTGAGCCGAACCTGGGTATGCTATCAGAAAATTTTTCCGACACGTTTCGGAAATGGGTTTTACTAGACAGGTCTCGTGGTGCATGCTCCTCCGTCGAATGGAGCGTGTGACTTCTGTTCCCCCCCCCCCCCAAAACCCACCCACTTCCCCATCGATTTGTTCCACAACAATTGGTATCAAAGCACTGGGTACCAAGAACACAAACTCTGTTTCGGCTCTGTTTTCCGTTTCTGTCCAGAAAATTACAGTCATGGAATTCTGATCAAAAACTCAGTTTGAGCACTGAGTCTCGTGCGTCTCTCCGAGACGATTCCAACGCACCAAGGCCCATCGCAAACAGAGCACTACAGAAGTCACACGCTCCGTTCGACGGAGGAGGATGCACCACGAGACCTGTCCAGTAAAACCCAGTTCCGAAACGTGATCGGAAAAATTTCTGATAGCATACCCAGGTTCGCCTCAGTGAGACGATTACAACCCCACAAGAACCGTCGTCAACCGATCACCGAAGTGTTCTCACGCGCCGTGCAAAGAAGGCGCGTGTCTGCGCGTTCGGACGGAGGGGGGTCTGCCGTTAGGGATATGACGGCAAGGACAACATTGAATTGATTCTAAAAACGTAAGGATGAAATTGAAACAAAAAATTTTGTAGGGACGAAATTGACACAACTTGTATTTTGTAAGGACCATTTAGGTAGTTAGGCCAAAGTAAAAAAAGGGAAGGTAAACGCTTTCCGCAAGTTACATCTGTTACAAATTGACGAAATGGGACGACAGGGACCTAATTGTTGACAGAATAACAAGTTCAGGTGTCTTTTTGTCATTAGTTAAAATTTATGTGTGTTTTCTAAAAATTTGTGACAAGTTCAAGGGCTTTTTTGAAAATTTTCCGAAAACTAAAGGAACAAAAGTGGAGAATAAAAAATCAAGACGTGGGGAGAGTTCAGGAATCGAACTCGGCTCTCCCGGGACTTATGCCTTGTTTGGATCAAGATTTGGAAAAAAAAATTCAACTCAAAAAATACTCATTACCCCTACTTTTAATCATTATTTCTATCTTCATTCATTATTTTCATTTCTCTCTCAACTCATTACCCTTACTTCCATTTATTACTCTCATAAAAAATTTCTTATAAACTCATCCAAACACAACATTAAACACATTGCTCTACCACATCACCAAGGCAATGATTTGCGCTTACATAGAAAACTTTTTTATATTTATATGTAACTTAAAATAATTTTTTTTATTGCCCCAGCTCGGGGATTGCCCAAGACCGAGGGCTTGGAGGGCTTACCCGGGACCGGCCCAAATGACCCAAACTGGAGAGATTTTGAGAAACCGAGAGGAGGTGGGCTTGACATTGACAATTTGATTATGTCAATATGGGGATCTTTTAAAAGGACCAAGCTCTGGTCCATCTTGAATCCTCCATTTTGATTCAGTTTTGTGTTGGTATGGACTTTACTTCAGTACTTTTTTTTTTTGGACATGCAATCAATTCATTTCACAATATTCGAAGGTAAAAGTCCGAAGGCTACAATTATTTCATCAAAAAATATAGAAATGAACCAAAATTATCAAAACCTAGACACTAGAACACATCCACTAGGAGGCTTCAAATCACATATTGCCAAAGCAGACCATACATACATGCAGGGCATCGGATCCGTCTCCGATTTTAGTAGTAGAGCTCATTTCAATCTAATGACAATGTAGAATTGTCTATATTTCAAATCTCGCCGGCCGTATAACTATGTTCCTATAAAAATAACTCGATCAATTATAGATAGCTATATCAATAACCCACAAAGACAAAACAGATGGTAGAAGATTTAACGGATTTTCATTTTGTCTTGCGCACATGTAAATTATTTAATCATGGATGTTCAATCGAGCCATTATTTTCCACGGATCATGGATGTACTTCTTCGTAAAATCTAGAAAAAGAATAGTTCCGACTACAATTATAGATCAAGGTCCAAACTGAACCAAACTGGAGAATAGAGACTCGAGCATGGTCCCATTTGCACTACACATGCTACAGTGAAAATGACGATAATATCCTTAGGCCTTCTTCAAATCATTACTCCCTTCGTCCCAATTTAATACGTAGTTCTTTTTGGGAATTCGTGTCACTTTTCAATTGATTATATTTTGTGATTTATAATGTTTTATGTGATTTTAAAAACATTGTCTTATAAAACTAATCGAAATCTATCAAACAAGATTCATATTGGATATAAAATTCATTACCAATTTAAAGACATAACTAGTTTTTTATTCGGTTAGAATAGAACGAGATACTATATTAAATGAGGACGGATGGAGTATCTTCTTTAACCAAAACAAACATATGTAGTTGGTAATATTTCTTGCCTACAATTTAGGTAAATTAAAGACAAAACTAATAACTTCAACATTAATCCTGTTCACCACTATATACTTAATCCTAATTTCCTTTTCACAACTAATCATGTCCTTCAGCCGATAACACGTACCCAGATAAGTGAATAAACCAAGCAGAAAGTCTGTCCACACAGACACTTCTTACACAAATAGTGCACAGATTTTTTGTGGGATCCATCATGGGTTCCAAACAAATGATCCGAGCCGTTCAGTAAATGTAAAATACTTTTTCAAGGGTCTCTGTAAAAAATTAGCTCAATCCGATACCTATAGGTGCTCGATCTAATCATTTAAATTTTCATTATCCAAAAATCTCAATGAAAAGTTAGATGATTGGATCAAGAACCTATATGTATCGGATTGAGCTGATTTTTATAGGAAACCTTTGAAAAAGTGTTTTACATTTACTGAGCGGCTCAAATCGTTTGTATGAGACCTGTGGTGTACTCTACAAAAAAATATGTGCACAATCTGTGTGCTTTCATCTGTGTGTAGCAGTCTTCCCAACCAAATACTCCTAAATATGTCCAAATCACTTCTGTGGGCACTGTAGACAATCCATCCTCTTTTCATCTTTTTTTTATTTTTTAATTCCTTTACTTTAATTTTCAATTCTGCATAGGAAGAAATTATCCTCCTTAGGGTCCCACCTCGAACGCGTTTCCTCTTGCTGTGATGATGAGCTGTCCACCATTTCTTCATCTCACTCGTCTTAATTAAATTAATTCCCTAATTGTTTGGTTCACATGATTGACTCGTAAAATGGCAGATTCGATTAGTATTTTACACTTTACAGTATATTTTAGCAAAAGGGTGTCGGGGGAGCTTTTAAATACACTCCGATTGGGTCTCACCACACCCCGTTTCCCACTACACTACCATTCAAATTTACCATACTAGCGTTGTTCCCGTTCGATACACGGGACAAACAACAAATTTTGTATGAGCTCGATATTTTATAACGGAGCCACACAAATATTTTGTCTCGTGCATCAAACGGCAACGACGCTAGTTGATAGAAAAGGAATCTGGGGTGCCTGTTGTCCCTTAGGAACATGAGTGTTGGGCCAATCCGGGCCGTCCATGCTCGGCAATGGACGACTCAGATTGCAAGAAACATTAAATCAAATTAATTTGTAACAAAAAAATCAAATATTATACCAGTTCAATGCATGGGATAAAAAATTAACATTAGTTTTTTTCGACCATGTGTATCAAATGAGCACAATGCTAGTGATAAAAAATATAATCTAATATTTTTTTAGTTCCATGTTCGATGCACGCTAGCATTAGTCTCATTCTGTACACTAAAAGACATATGTGTGGTGTAAAATGAATTTAAAGTACCACGTGACGGTATCCCTGCGAGGGCATAGAATAATTTTTCCTAAGCTTCTCTCCCCCTCTCCCACGTCCCCCCTCTTTCTCTCTCTTCCCCTCCCCCACTCCCACGTCTTTCTCTCTTTTATTTTTTTTTTTAAAAAACTCTAAATTCTAGGAATTTAGGATTGAGGGTTGGAAGCTTTTTGGCTTCAACTACATTTCTATAATATATTGATAGATACGATTCAATGACTGAAAATGCACCCAGAGACGGACCCAATCGGGGTCTGGCCCCACTTGATTTTGTTAAATAAATACTAATATTTTTAAATATTTAAATTATACCCCATATATTTATGATAATGTTCTAATAAAACTACTTTAGATTTTCTTTACGAGGATAATTGTTAGATCAATTTCTTAGAGTGCTAATTTTCACACCATTTTTTTTGTGCAAACATATCCCTTTCTCTAAATTGTAAGATACAGTTTCATATACAGTCACCAATTTTTTTACCGATAAATTGTACTCCCTCCGTCCCTTTTTAAATGTCCTGCTTCGTAACTCCAACTTATTAAAAAGACATCATCATTATACCTTTCACATCAACTTTTTCATATACTTTCCATACTTACCCATCATCATTACACTTTTACTCACTAACTTTTCAAAATGGAATCTCCTTTTAGGGACAAAATAGACAATACACCAACTTTTACCCACTAACTTTACAAAATAGACACTTATTAAGGGACAGCCCAAAATGGAATACTGGACTCAAAAAAAGGGACGGAGGGAGTATTTATGGACATATGAGATAAGCTTATTAATTTGTTTGTCCCCACTAACACAAAATTCTGAATCCATCCCTGAATGCACGGATACAAAGGTACAGAGGAATTCCGTTGCGGAGGAATTCAACTCGAGTCCCTCTGAGCCACCTTGAGTCACACACCTTTGAGCCACCCTTCCTTTCTTGCAAATCTCTCACACAACCACCACCCAGACAATTTTTGCGAAACCTTCCCCCCCCCCCCGCTCTCGCTCTCTCTCTCTCTCTCTCGTTAGCCATAGTATTCGATCCATATTTAAACGTTGAAAAACAATAGTTGACTAAATTGTCACAATGTATGATCCAACTCAAAACGGGACAAAGTACCATTTCATGGTGTTGAACCTAAGGTTTATGGTCGATTTTCGTGTGTTAATCGGAGAAAAGATATTTGACCGTGGTTGGACGATTTGTAAAGAGAGATATGCCAGTGATGTAAATACGGTCATGCAATGGTTTCTTGGTTTTGCGATTTGATCGAGTATGTAATTGAGATACATTATGCATATAAGATGAATTAATCATGCATCAACATGGGTCATACTAGTGAAACGGTTCGCACTCTGCGACAGTTTAGGTCAATTGACCATGCATATTTTCTTGACTATGATTGATAGTGATTGCACGTCAGCAAAACTCCTGATAGATTCGAATGGCAAGCTAGATTTATACGTAACTTGTTTATTCAACAGTGGTGAATTAAAAATCCTGGACTTTTCTTCCATACTTTTCACTATTTTTTATTTAGCTTAAGTTAGTCATAGTTCTCATAAATAGATTTTTTTCTCGAATTAATTTAGGAAATAGTTGAATTTAACATAACTTAGTGATTCAATCCCTGAAGAAAAATACTCAATCTAACCATTGTTCTACATAGTATTACGGAGTAGTTATAACTTTAATATTTTATAGATATCTTTTAACACGGAAATGACATGATCAAATTTTAACAAATTGTAAAGAGATATATGCTGGAGATGTTTAGGTTCCAGCGGTGAGAGGGATGGAAAATTCA
Organism: Rhododendron griersonianum; assembly: GCA_018127125.1. Classification (NCBI taxonomy): domain Eukaryota; kingdom Viridiplantae; phylum Streptophyta; class Magnoliopsida; order Ericales; family Ericaceae; genus Rhododendron; species Rhododendron griersonianum. The sequence continues at coordinate 23,777,778 of CM030791.1, read as the reverse complement.
CTCACAACAAAAGAGAATATAATATGCTATTGACTATAGGAGAAATGTTCAATAAAATAATCGAAGCGCAATTAAAAAGGATAAAGTCAGTGACAAGGGAGTTCATGGTTCCTATTTTAAAGTACCTAAAATCTCCCATTTAGATTTTTCATTGTAGAACGTGATACATACATCCAATTTTATAGCCTCGGGGCCTTATCAGTGGTTGAGCTTTAGAGTCACCGACACAAAGACTATTCCTTTGTGACTACAGTCACAATATATAGTCTCTCGTCATATAAGAAGTCTATCTCTTTCTTTTTAGATCTCTCTCGTCATATGAGAAGTCTCTTTCTTTTCAGATCTCTAAAAATGATTATATAGTCTCTCGTCATATGAGAAGTTTCTTTCTTTTTAGATCTCTAAAAATGATCTTGAGATTGTGCAAATGTCTCCCTAGTAAGTAGTAACTAACCATATAATAACAACCGCAAGAGTTCACTAGAAAGGCAAGCAAAGAAAATGAAAATTAGATTCAAACGCTTCTACTTGTATATATTTGAAGAAGATAACCAATGTACTCTTTAATATGGAACAAGCTGGTACTATTAAATTAGTAATAAGTTCTAAGGAGAATCTGTTTGCAACCAAGGAAGCTGCGCGCTACGGATCCAACGACGAGAGAGATGCTGAAGAGGGTGTAATGACGAAAAAGGGGTTAGGGAGGGGTAGCGACGGCAAGAGAGAGCTAGGGAGCTGGAAGCCTGGAATGCACGGGCACGACGACTAGGATACAGTTGACGGCTAGTTGGTAAGCTTAGGTACGTACGTGGTTGTACTAAAAAAGATCATGATTTCCCAATTTTAGAAAGGGAAAGTGTAAGAACACAATAACATGCACAATATTTGACACAACATGCCTATGTGACAGTATTTTTTATTGGCAACTAGATGAATTATTAGTTTTTACAATAAGTCTACAATTACACTAAACACACACCCATTTATACACCCACAAACTTGTGTATGAGTGTGTGAATAAGTGTGTAATTTGGGTGTGGTTGTAGCATTTTTGTAGTTTTTAATTACCAGTGAGATACTGACACGTAAGCATCTTTGTGTAATAAGTTGTGCATGTTATCGTATCTTAGACTTTGTTTGAAACATAGGAAAAAGAAAGGAAAGGAGAATTAAAAAATAATAATATAATTCCGTCCACTTATTTGGTCTAGAGAAGAAGTGAGAGGAAAATAAGAAAATCAAGTTTTGTGCACAGTATATTTTCTTTTGCTTTTTCCTCGCACTTTTTTCTCAACCATTTCCCTTTCTACAAGTTCCAAAAGGACCCTTAGCACTCCTCTTTAAAAAATTATACTCCCATGTCTTGTGGTTAAAAAGAAGAGTGAACATTCTCAGCCTGTTTGGATGCCGGAGATGAGGGTGGATTTGGCAAGAGCCCTGATTTGCAATCATGGCCCCACACCATCTCCAGTCTTTGGCATCTTTTGTGCGCGGTGGATTTGCGTGGAGGCGGATTACATATCCGGTTGGAGGGTGGATTTGTAACGATAGGGGTACCCCTGTCATTGGCTAATCCGAGTGTTTTGGGATGATTGTGCCCTCACAAATCCAAGTGAGGTGTCTTCCTCTCTATAACAACAAAGAAGAAGAAGAAGAAGAAGAAGAAGACGAGAGAGAGAGAGAGAGAGAGAGAGAGAGAGAGAGAGAGAGAGAGAGAGAGAGAGAGAGAGAGAGAGAGAGAGAGAGAGAGAGAGAGAGAGAGAGAGAGAGAGAGAGAGACTGTTCATTTCTGGAGAAGGATGGAGAGAGGTAGAAGATGTAGTGATGATCGGAGCAAGAGATTGACGGCCGGAGTGGTGATGATCGACGACGGCGACGGCAACGGCGGACGGAGAAGACAAGGCGTTGTAGAGGATGGGTTTTTTTTTTTTGGAAGAACGGGAGGAAGAGGATGGGGTTGAAAAGGGGCGTGAATGAGTTTTGTACTGTCCTAGACTTCTACAGTAGTAGATCTATATTGACATATACATATATATATATATATACACACTTTTTTTTTTTATAAATAAATTATGGTTTACTTTTAATTTGTTTCGGAAAAAATATTTTTCTAAAATGAAATTAAGTTTAAACATTTGTGGGGGCAATTCAGTCATTTAACATATAATCCCATCAAATTCACCCTCTAAATCCTCTTTTAAAAAAATCATCCAAACGCTGAATTACAAATTCACCCTTTTTAGGAGGTGGGTCTACCCTTCTTACATATCCACCCTCCTTTTATATCAACCCAAAATCATATACTCCATCCAAACGAGCCGTCTGGGGGTTGTGAGATGAAAGTGGTGTGTATTTAGGAACACCCCCACAACTTGGTCAACTGGTAAACATGAGTAAACTGACGGGATTGTTTCTTAACTAATGTTAACCACTCCGACACCTAAATTACAGTAGCGTGTGCAATACCACTATACCAGCCAGCTCTCTCTCTCTCTCTCTCTCTCTCCATCCACTATACCAGCCAGCCAGCTCGCTCGCTCTCTCTCTCTATCTTCTTCTATTTGTCGCCTGATTTTCAAACCCTAGAGTCTCGTCTCTTCATATTTTCAGCTTATTCAGAGTTGACATTTCGGTTTCGTTGCGATACGGTTATGTAGAAAAGCTGGCTTGATTCGGAGTTTCTTCATTTCAATTTGATCTCTTCGTATTTCTGCTCAAGGTAATTACTTTGTTCATTGCTAATTTTCAGTTCATAGCCTTGAGTTATCGAGCTAGCTCTTTTCGGTGGATCTTGAAGCTTCGATCATTCTGAACCGTTACAAACTCGGCTTTTTTATGCTTAGGTTTTGTTTTTCTGCTTTAACTTTTGAGATTTAAGCTGATTCATTTCGATTTATATGTTAAATTTGACTATTTAAGAGCCTCAGATCCAGGGCAGGGCCGTCCCTCAGGGAAGACGAAAGACGAGCGCCTCGGGCCCCCAATTTTCTTTTTAAATTAGTGCCCCATTTCATAGGTTGTTATACTAGGTATAACACAAAATCCCATTATGTTAGCGCAATTACTATTTTGTCGCTGAAGATGTAAGAAAATTCATATTTAAGTGATACTTTTGCATTCTTGTAATGATCAATCCTTTCGAAAATGTAATCTACCTGATTATAAGTTTTCCTTATTTCAAATTGATTTATTGTTTATTTTGTTTGCTCGTAAAAGTATGTAAGGGGCCCCAACCTTGAAGTTCACTTCGGGCCCCCAAAATGTCAGGGACGGCCCTGCTCAGATCTTCTGTTGTTTCTCGCTAGTGTTGAGCTTGAACAGCGATTCTTTCTTCTAAATGTTGTTTCTGTTTTACTGATTGAATTAGATTGGGTTTTGTAATTTTCCATTTTTTTAACGCACATGTACACCTATAAACTCACATAATTATACATAGAGTTAGCAATTGAAATACTTGTATTTGATTATCTGGGTCAACACAGAACAAACCAACAATTTTTGGGCATAATTTTTCAGGGAATTCTCGGCATATACTCCTCCGATGAGGATCACGGATGGATGTTATCGGTTCTCAGTCTTTGGCGTTCTCTTCTTAGCCTCTGTGGTGCATTTAGTTTCAGCTGCAAATTATGAGCCAGCTGAAGATATTCTACTTAACTGTGGGGCTTCTTCGCAAGCTAATGATACCGATAATCGCCAATGGACTCCAGATATTGGGTCAAACATTTTTTCTGCAGTTGGGAGTTCATCTGTTTCTACTGCTGCTACCCAAGCCCCTTCTGTTCCTACAGTCCCTTACATGACTGCTAGGATTTTCCAATCCGATTTTACCTATAGTTTTCTGGTAGCTTCTGGTCGTAAATTCGTCCGTCTGTACTTTTATCCTGCTTCTTACTCGGGTCTTAACGCGTCAAACGCCATCTTCTCTGTTACTGTGGGGCCATACACCCTTCTCAAGAACTTCAGTGCATCCCAAACAGCTCAAGCCCTAAACTACGATTTTATCGAGAAGGAGTATTCTGTCAATGTGCCCAATCAAACCTTGAACATAACCTTCATACCTTCCTCTAGTACTTCAAATTCCTTTGCTTTTGTGAATGGGATCGAGATAGTTTCGATGCCTGACATGTATAATACTGAAGGTGGGACTACCATTCCCCTTGGGGAATCTGTGGCATTCTACATAGACAACAGTACAGCTCTTGAAAATGTTTACCGGCTGAATGTGGGCGGAAATGACATTTCCCCCTCCGCTGATACAGGCTTGTTTAGGTCCTGGAGTGATGATTCTCCGTACATATTTGCAGCAGCGTTTGGGGTTACAATAGCCTCAAGTCCAAACATGATTGTGTATCCTTCGGGCATGCCCACTTACATCGCACCAGTTGAAGTCTATGATACTGCTAGATCAATGGGTCCATACTCTAACATCAACCAGAACTATAATCTGACTTGGATATTCACGGTTGACTCAGGGTTTTATTACTTTGTGAGACTGCATTTCTGTGAGCTTGAGCAAAATATCACAAAAATTAACCAAAGGGTGTTTAATATCTACCTTTATAATCAAACTGCTCAGGGTGGTCAGAATGGGGCAGACGTGATTGCCTGGGCACACAACAATGGAGTTCCAACTTATCAAGATTACTTGGTCCGGGTTCCCACTGGGGCCCCACAGCAAGATCTTTGGCTTGAGCTTCATCCAGACATTGCTATGAAGCCCCAGTACTACGATGCGATCTTGAATGGAGTGGAGATATTCAAAGTAAACGATAGCTCTGGAAATCTTGGCGGTCCTAATCCAGTCCCAGCTCCAACACAAGACACAATTGACCCATCATTGGCTAATCCGTCCGGCTCAAGTCAATTTAAGAATCACGAAGCAATCATTGGTGGAAGCATTGGTGGCGGTATTGCTGCATTGGTTCTTGTTGGTTTAATGGTTTGTATTGTTTCTCGCCGTCGGAGGCAGGGGAAGAAGGACTCAAATCCAAGTGATGGACCATCCGGGTGGCTCCCACTTTCTTTATATGGCAATTCACACTCTACGAGCTCTGGAAAGTCAAATACCACAGGAAGCTACACGTCCTCCCTCCCTTCAAACCTTTGTCGCCACTTTTCATTTGCTGAAATCAAGTCTGCTACCAACGATTTCGATGATTCTCTACTCCTTGGGGTGGGAGGTTTTGGCAAAGTTTACAAGGGAGAAATTGATGGTGGAATAACTAAGGTTGCAATTAAGCGAGGGAACCCCCTCTCTGAGCAAGGTGTGCATGAATTCCAAACAGAGATAGAAATGCTGTCAAAGCTTCGACACCGTCACCTTGTTTCGCTAATTGGTTATTGCGAAGAGAACTGTGAAATGATCCTTGTCTACGATTACATGGCTCATGGAACCCTAAGGGAGCATTTATACAAGACTAGTAAGGCCCCGTTGCCATGGAAGCAGAGACTTGAGATATGCATTGGCGCTGCTCGCGGTTTACACTATCTCCACACTGGTGCCAAACACACTATTATCCACCGCGATGTTAAGACAACAAACATCCTTTTAGATGAGAAATGGGTGGCAAAGGTTTCTGATTTTGGCTTGTCAAAAACGGGTCCTACATTGGATAACACTCATGTTAGCACAGTTGTAAAGGGTAGTTTTGGGTACTTGGATCCAGAGTATTACAGGAGGCAGCAGCTGACCGAAAAATCTGATGTTTACTCGTTCGGAGTAGTGCTCTTTGAGATATTGTGTGCTAGGCCTGCTTTGAACCCAACGCTTCCAAAAGAGCAGGTGAGTTTGGCAGAGTGGGCTTCACATTGCCAGAAGAAGGGTATTCTTGATCATATTCTTGATCCATATCTGAAAGGGAAGATTGCTCCTGAGTGTTTCAAAAAGATTGCTGACACAGCGATGAAGTGTGTGGCGGATCAGGGAATTGACAGACCATCGATGGGTGATGTGCTGTGGAACCTTGAATTTGCTCTACAATTGCAAGAGAGTGCAGAGCAGAATGGAAATGGATTCGGTGGACTAGAAATCGAAGATGGGTTCGATGTATCCGCTGTTGAAGGAAAGAAGGATCCGAACGCGTCTCCTGGTTTCGATGGTAATGTCACGGATTCAAAAAGCAGTGGGATGTCGATGAGCATAGGCGGCCGGAGTCTAGCTAGTGAAGATTCTGATGGGTTGACACCAAGTGCTGTGTTTTCACAGATTATGAATCCTAAAGGACGTTGAGATCGAACCCTTGGGATTTGCTGCTGGATGCTGATTTTGAGTAAGTAATGTGCTTTGAATTGTTGGTTAACCACTGAAGTAATTTTCTTTCTGTTTTTCCTCTTGATTCGTTTACTTAATAATATGTTTTGATCAAATCCGTAACATTCCTTAAGTTGTACCGAAGATAAATTGTGCAATGATTTGTTGTACTCAATACCAGGATATGAGAGTATTTTCATGTGGGTTTTCTCTATCTAGAGGGAAACTTATTCACAGCGGAGCGTCCGTGCAATCTTGGCCGTCCAAAAGTGTTTTGGACGATCCGGATTAAAAACAATCTATCAACGGTAATAAATTACTTCAGTGGTTGTTTTTAATAAATTACTTCGACTGTAATAAATTATTACCGTTGATAGATTGTTTTTAATCTGGATCGTCCAAAATATTTTTGAACGGCCGAGATTGTGCACTGTAAAACTTATTCACGGCTCCTCCGGGAATAAGTTTCTCTCTTTCTGTTTTATTACTGTATAAAATTATAAATGGTGCAAAATGCTGGCTGTCTGTTGCTTGCTGTATGGGATAACAAGGCGATAATAAGCAACTTTACCCAATGTTCATGGGGATGGGGGTACGCGTCCTTTGACTTTCATGAAATGGGCTTTCTTGTACTCTTTCATGAAATGGTGCAAAATCTCTCTCTCTCTCTCTCTCTCTCTCTCTCTCAGCTGGCATGACGGTAGGTAGGCAATAGTTGGGGGATAGCTGTTTGTTGATGGGATTACGCGCTTGGTAACGTGCTTCGGAATACTTCAACTTTATATTAGTCAATGTAAAACAGAAGCAACTAGGCTGGAATGTAAACATAGGCTGGAATAAATACTACTCCGTACTAGTAATATAGGGCGGCATGGCCGGGTAACCGAGGATGGGATTATATAAACATAGGCTTGAAGGTTGTGAGCCAATTATCCATTTTTAATAGACAATAATATCCCGTCAAAAGAAGAAAGATTGATGATAAGAAAACTACAAGAAACTAGGTAATAGGTGACGAAATTGGTTTTCGTTGCAAATAGTATATATTGGCGACGAAATTGTTTTCGTCGCCAAATGTAATAAATTGGCGACGAAATTACTTTTCGTTGCCAAATGTACCAAACCAGCGACAAAACATTTGGGAAAATAATATTGGCACTCCAAATATTGATGTAGGCACTCTAAAATCAGTATAATTCCAAAGCTACTTTTCTTTGTTTTTTGGAGTGCCTCAATCAATTTTTGGAGTGCCAATATCATTTCCCAACATTTGGCGACGAAAAATTTCGTCACCAATTTATTACATTTTGTGTGGCCCGCGATCCTTGATCCCCGTTCCTTCGCTGATGGTTCGATGGTTGTGGAGCCTTCTTCTCCTAGCCTGCACAGGGAGTACACGACTAAGACCTGGCCGGGGGTTGTCCCGGCAAGGCCCTCCGGCGAGAGGAGAAGTATTGTGCAGAGAGAGGAAACAGAAGACTGGAGAGTGTACAAGTGTGAGTATGGAGTAGCATGTACCTGTTAGGGTTGCAATCCTTCAGTATTTATAGAGTCTCCTTGGCTTGCTCTCCAAGTGCGAGCACGTGCTTGGCACGAGCCAGGTGTCGTCATCGTGACGTCACCAGATAGATCTGGTAACCGTTTCGAGCTGAGCTGGCACCATCCATGTGCGCGCATCATTTATCATTTGGTGTAACCGTTTTAGCACGTGAGAAGGCACGTGTCTTGACGGGTGGCCGAACCCAGCGTTCGACTGAGACCCACATGTGGCTGAGCTTGACATGTGGCCGAACATGGCGGCGACCCGTGGGAAGGAGTCTGATGAATGAGCCGGCCTCCGGAGGGTGGCCGAGCTTGAAAAGTTCTTCGAAGGTGGCCGAACGTGGGCAACGATGATCGTTCGTCGGTAAGACGAATCAGTGCCCGCTCCCGGACCTCGGTTGTAGCCGAACGTGGAATGACGTACGGCCATCGTCTTCGGTCGCGGCCTACTTTTCGGTGGGCTCGAATCATTTGGTTTGGTCCGCTACAATAGCCCCTCAATCTTCACCGACGCCGAGCACGAGGTGGGGATTAATAATGAACTTGACCGAACCCAACCAACGGCCGAACGTGGTGGCGACCCGCAGAAAGGATTCTAACGAATGAGCCATCCTCCAGAGGGCGGCCGAGCTCAAGGAATTCTCCGAAGGTGGCTGAACATGAGAGACGTTAGACGACCGTCGGTAAGACGTTAGTCGACCGCTCCCGAACCTTGGTTGTTGCCGAATGTGGAACAACGTACGGCCATCATCTTCGGTCGTGGCCTACTCGTCAATGGGTTAGAACCATTTGGTTTGGTCCGCTACAATAACCGCTTCAGCACGTGTTGGCAGCAAGTGACTTGGCGGGTGGCCGAGCCCCGCATGTGGCTGAGACCCACATGTGGCCGAGCCCCACATGTGGCCGAACATGGTGGCGACCCGCGAAAAGGATTCTAACGAAGGAGCCATCCTCCAGAGAGCGGTCGAGCTCAAGGAATTCTCTGAAGGTGGCCGAACATGAGAGACGTCAGACGACCGTCCGCTTCAGCACGTGTTGGCAGCACGTGACTTGGCGGGTGGCCGAGCCCCGCATGTTGCTGAGACCCACATGTGGCCGAACATGGTGGGGGATTTGCAGGGAGGATCCCAATGAAGGAGCCAACCTCTAGAGGATGGCCGAGCTTGAGGATGTCTACGATGGTGGTCGAACCTGAGGGACGTCAGGTGACCGTCGGCAAGATGTATCCGTGCCAAGCCCACGTACCTTGGTTGTAGCCGAACGGGGAACTACGTACGGCCAACGCCTTCGGTCGCGGCCTACTCATCAGTGGGCTCGAACCATTTGGCTTGGTCCGCTGCAATAGCCCCTCAATCTTCGCCGACGCCGAGCACGTGGTGGAGATTGATACTGAGCTTGAGTGAATGTTTCCATGCCGTAGAAATTTTTGATGGCTTTGATTGTTTGAGTGGTAGTTATCCATAGCCCCCACTTTGGTCTGGGGTCGGCTAAGTAGTTGAATGTCTGATATGTTGTGGTGAATGCCAAGCCTTGACCAAAGTAGAAATGTGATCCGCCGAACATGGGTGGATGCCTTGTGCCCCTTTTAATATTTGTTGGGGAGGTGGCAAAGATGGCAAATCCTGACTGAAGAGATGAGGCCACTTGAGAGTTGTCAAGTGTTTGTGGGTGGTTTGCTCGCCAAAGCGCGAGTGTAACCTTTCGGTGGCCGACCATAACGTCTTGCCAAGCCGAGCCGAAGCCTGTGTTTCATCAGAGATGTGTGTTTTAGGCTCGGCGGACCATATGTCCGTTTTTTGCTTCTTTGGGTGGCGATGGTGGCCGAAGCAAGAGGCTGAAGAGCCGTTTGTGGGTGTGACCGAAATCATCGTTTGTGTTTGGCAGATGTGCCGAGGGTGAGCTATTTGAGTAAGCCTCGCAGGTCGCCGGGTCGAATTTCGTGAATTTGGGTAGATGAAAAGTGGATTCCGGCGGCGTGTTGATGATGTGGGAGGTGAAGGGAGAGACGCTGAAATCCTTCAGTTGTCTTTCAAAACCTGGGCGCGGCGGTTTGCCGTGCTCGTCCGCCTTTGATCTCTTGGAATCTCTTTCCTTGTTCTCCTTTGCTGATACCTTCTCTGCATCCCTGCGTCGAAACTTTTCTCGTAGGTCCGTCGTTGTTCGGCGTGGGCCGTCGATGGTTTTGTCCTTGTTACGACGGATTTTGTTGTCTTCGTTCGGACCCTCGGTGCGTACGCCCTTCCCGTTTCGCCGTGCATGGTGCTCGTTGTCTAGATTCTCAGGCGGGATGTTACCTAGACGTTCAGAGACATGGGGTCTGGTCCGTGCGGAATCTCGGCTATGGTGTGAGACCGTTGTGCGAGAGAATTCCGCACGACCAGTTGAGTACGTACTTGTAAATGACTCGATATCCCGCGTCCTGGTTCGCTCGTGATGGCTTCTGGAACGGTAAGTTCCAGATGCGGTGGGTTGCTTGTAGAGGATGATTTCTCTGGCGTCGCCTGGTGCCGGGGTGAAGCCTAGGCGGTCTTTCACGGATCCGCGCTGACCTCCCTCATTCTGACGCCCTTGTGGTGGTGGTGGTGTTTGCCTTCCCCTACCCCCGCCTCCGCCAAACCTTGATGCAGCAGGGGTAGCGTCTTGGTGCATACGTAGCTTCATTTGGGCCACCTCCGCCCTTAACGCGGCTAGCTCGTTGTCACGTTCGTCGTCGCGCCGTTGTAGAAGACGGATGTAGGCCGCCGTTACGTCGTCTGAAACTGGTGAGAGTCTGGATCCAGAAGCGAGGGAGATGGACATGTGCCTTTCGGGGGGTGATGTGGAGATAACATTTCCACTGGCGTCTTTGGCCCCCGAAATGGCTGCGTCTGCCAGATCTCCGCCCATGGTGAGTGGTTTGGTAGTTGTTTCACGGAGGAGTGAGGGAGGTTTGGAGGATGTGAGAGCCGCTTGAATCAGAAGCGATTCACGTCGGGTTCACCAATTGTGTGGCCCGCGATCCTTGATCCTCGTTCCTTCGCTGATGGTTCGATGGTTGTGGAGCCTTTTTCTCCTAGCCTGCACATGGAGCACACGACTAAGACCTGGCCGGGGGTTGTCCCGGCAAGGCCCTCTGGCGAGAGGATAAGTATTGTGCAGAGAGAGGAAACAGAAGACTGAAGAGTGTACAAGTATGAGTATGGAGTAGCATGTACCTGTTAGGGTTGCAATCCTTCAGTATTTATAGAGTCTCCTTGGCTTGCTCTCCAAGTGCGGGCACGTGCTTGGCACGAGCCGGGTGTCGTCATCGTGACGTCACCAGATAGATCTGGTAACCGTTTCGAGCTGAGCTGGCACCACCCATGTGCGCGCATCATTTATCCTTTGGCGTAACCGTTTTAGCACGTGAGAAGGCACGTGTCTTGACTGGTGGCCGAACCCAGCGTTCGGCTGAGACCCACATGTGGCCGAACATGGCGGTGACCCGTGGGAAGGAGTCTGATGAATGAGCCGGCCCTCCGGAGGGTGGTCGAGCTTGAGAAGTTCTTCGAAGGTGGCCGAACGTGGGCAACAGTGATCGTCCGTCGGTAAGACGAATCAGTGCCCGCTCCCGGACCTCGGTTGTAGCCGAACGTGGAATGACGTACGACCATCGTCTTCGGTCGCGACCTACTTTTCGGTGGGCTCGAATCATTTGGTTTGGTCCGCTACACATTTGGCGATGAAAATTTCGTCCCTAATTTTTTTACAATGGTGACGAATTTTTTCGTCGCCGAAAGAATTAATTGGTGACGATTTTTTTTTTGTCGCCAATTTTGTTACACGATTTTTTTCCTACAATCTACTCTATTTATTTAGTTATAAGGCTCTTTTAGGGCTCTCATTGAAAGCCTTAGAGCCAAAAAATAATTATGATCCTTTAGAATAAAATGATTACAAAAATAAAATCTCCGCACCAATTCAAACGGATTGAAAATTGGAGCTCTTAATTTTTTAACCATAATTTCACTTAAAAACAAAAGAACGAAAAGACATAACAAATAAAAGAATAATAGATCTCCTCTTTATTTATAACATTTAACAATAATGAAATAAAAAAGTACCAAAACTAAATGCTAAACAAGTATGTGATATTAACAATCAAAGAAATCAAGATCATTACCCAAAACGGATATATTATAGAAATTTGGGAAAACCAATTAAAATTGAAAACTAGAAAAGAAAATAAGATTAAAGAAAAAGAATCATCAAATAAGATTATAAAATTTATTTTTATTTTTTCGTCGACTACTCTTCATTTATATAGTTCTATAACTCTCTTAGGCCTCGTTCAGTTGCCAGGAAAGTACAGGAAATGATGAAAAAATAAACTTTTCCATAGCTTTTGTAGTGTTCAGTTGGCAGGAAAGTAATGGGAAGCATGTTTTTAAGTTTTTTTTGCAAGATTTACTTTCTTGCAAAAGTGATCCGGCCAAAAGCATAGAATTTTCCATCACGGGAAAAGTTTTATCCATTGTGGGGCCAAAATAATTGGCTAGTAAGAAAAAAAGTAAATGATGCCAATACCAAAAAAATATGAATTAGGTTCTTAAAAAGGCACTTTGAGATTTGCGTGAGCAACAACAATTTCGACTACTATGGTGCTTTCTGAGATAATTGTTGTGGAAAAGATTGGTAGTTTGCTTTTTTGGAAGTATTCATTTATCTTGTCATTAGTCTTCAATTCTGTTTTGTACTAACTAATTATCAGTGAGTTTTTGTATCGGCAACTAATCAAGCACGGTTGTTTAACATTTATTTATTTGGTTATCATTTGCTTATTTTTTAAACTTCATTTTTACGGTTGATTATCAGAGGATGTCAATTTAAATGTAGGATTTGCATGACCATTTAGAAGATAGCAAATTGAATAGGAAATTGCAAGTCGATTTTTTCGTTTCATGTCAAGGCTTTGCATTAGACAAAATATATTTTCCGTATGTGTTAATTATTGAAACATGATAGCCTATTATTTAGCTCTCAAAGTTACTTTTATTTAAAATTAGCCATGTGAATAAAAATAAAGAAATCTCTCATAAGTGACTTTTCCCGGCAACTAAACCACTAAACTTTAATTTTCCTGCAAAAAAAAATTGTCAAATGAACACACACAGGAAAATAGATTTCTTTTTCCTTTACTTCACTTTACTTAATTTTTCCTGAGAATAACTTTCCGATACAATATTCCTGACAACTGAACGGAGCCTTAGGTTCTCATTGAAAGCCCTAGAGCCAAAAATTAGTTATGGCCCTTTAGGATAAAATGATCAAAAAAATAAAATTTTCACACTAGTTCAAACGGATAAAAAAAAAAAGCAGCAAAATTAAAAATCATATACTTGTTTTTTTTCTTGGAAACAGAAAAGATAAGAGAAAGACTTATAAAAAAAGCAAAAACAAAAAGGCAATGTATTTGTTTATGGAAAAAAGAACCACAAAAGGTATATATGTTAAATATTTCCATAATCTTACAAGAACTATGGTGTGGTGTGGTGGTTGGGTGTTAGGCCTTGTACGTGGGAGGGTTGTGGGTCCGAAACGCAGCGAAAACAAAGAGTAGCAGCCGTAGGGAATTTCCTCGTTTTCAAAATTTTTGAAGTTTAGCGACGAAATTTTTCGTCACCCATTGTTTAATTTCTTTGCCAAATAGCTACATTTGGCGACGGAATTTTTCATCGCCAATGGTTATGTAACGCCCCCAATTTTGAGTACGTTAAATAGTCATTTTTTATTAATAAAACTAATAGAGTCTGGCTCATTATTACATCATTATTCTCATAAGAGTACATTTATTCAAACAAGGGAGGGAACTAGGGTTCTTAACTACAGCTCCGCTTGCTCTTCCATCCTAGCCAGCTCCTCGGCTCCAAAGGCCTCCAAAGTATACAGCTCTCCCTGTTCATCTATCAGGTCTGACACATTATACCAGCGTCGCCACCGATATAATATGTCAGGGTCACCAAAGGCAATACCGTGAGCTACAAAGCTCAGCAGAACAGACCATACCCACTAACTCTTAACTTATACAAAATTGGCAATTAGACAATTACACATACTCATTCAACAACATAATTAGCAATGACACATCCACATTCGCTACCTTTCTATCGTTGGTGTCATGGTTTTTCTGTGTTTCTCCTACGCGACTCATCGTAGACCGTGTCATCAGTTTCCATTTACAAAACCAAATCAACATTTCAAAAATCACATTTTTAACACACCCAACCTCGGTTCCGCCGTTCCGGGTTTCCGAGTATCCTCACAATGATTCCGCCGTCCCGGGTTCCCATTGGCACACATTAGCATTGGCTCCTCTCCACGGATAACCAAGCCACATACCCAACCTCGGTTCCGCTGTTCCGGTCTCCCGAGTATCCTCACAATGGTTCCACCGTCCCGGGTTCCCATTGGCACACACACACACAACTCACATAATGACTATCACAATCGGTCATTATGTAGTTTCAAAAATATTTTACCAAGGCAACGCCTTTAAACACACCCTAGGTGTTATGTTTCTAACTTTCTCGATTCTCGTATCTCGTTCTCATGCATAGACTCCGCGGCAGGACTTCGTATGACAAAATCATAAATCATTCATTGTAATCTTGAAACTAAATTAGCTAGATCATCCAACTCTATATTAGATAGCATGCTCGTATTACCATATCATCTTACTCAACATTTAACACACAAGATAAAACATAGTGCCACATGGACGGACACCTTTGGAGTGGTAAACCACTTATGCTTTATCAGCAACAAGTAAGACAAGTAACACGTTTACATGCTCATAATCATTTTAAAGATCAAAATACGAATACTTAAAGTTGGGTTATAATATTATCTTTCAAATTTTGTTCTTCCTTTTCAAAACAACATATGTTCATGGAAGTATAATCGACTACACATATACTTAAGGCTAGAGAGTAAGATTAAACTACATATACTTAGGAATAGTGGGGACGAAGAATTCTACCGTTCTTCTTGGCGGTAGGGCGGCTACGGAAAGTACGTCGGTGATCGGACGGAGTAACTTCCTACGGTAGGCTTCCGGTAGCTTCGAAAGAGAAAGGTTTCTCTCGAAACTAGGTCTTGACTAAAATTACTAGACTTTATGGATCAAAAAGGTGTTTTAGGATGAGTTTCTTGAAGAACTTCAAGAAAACTCAAGAACCTTAAGAACAAAGCAAGAATAAAGTAAGAACACTAGACTTTCTTAGAGAGAGAAGTTGAATGGGTGAAGGTGTGAGTTGAATGGCCAAGGTGGGGTGCTATTTATAGCAAAACTTGACTTATTATCCAAGGGATAAATTTTTCCCTAACAATTATTGACCAAGGGGTAATTTTGAAAGGCATGGCTTGGAAAGAGCTTGCTTGTAAGATAGATCAAAATCATTGACTAGGTTATGTTTAAAGTTGGCTAGAAAATGGGTTGGCAAATGGTAAATAGGCTTAAGGCTAAAATGTACCTTGTTGGAGTGTACAACACACAAGCACACTCTCTCTCCCTCTCAAAATTCGGCTCCCTCCCTCTCTCTTTTTTTTTTTTGTTCCATTGAATTGCCCACTTAAGCCTTTCAAGCATGCCAAGACTTGTCTTTTCCATCCTTAGGCATTCATGAAGGGTTTTGGCCTAGTCTTGTCCTAGGAAAGCTTTGCTTGCAAGAAGAAACAAAAAGAAGTCAAGAATGGGTTGTAAAGTAGCAATTAGGCTTATGGCTAAAAGGTTGCTTGTGTGAGTGACCAAAGACACATGCACACACTCCACCTCTCCCTCACTCTCTCGGCCTCTCTCTCCCTCTCTTGGCCGATTCTCCCTCCCTCTCTCCTTCTCTCATTGTTTTGTCAAATCATGCTTGAAAGCATGCTAAGTCTACTTCCTCATGGGTTAATCCAAGTCTTTAGGCATAAGGCTATAAACTAACTATGATCTTATGCTTTCTAGGGTAAGTCTAGGTGATTATAACCTAGGTTGGTAAGTCTTGCAAGAAGAACAAAATAAAAGGCTAGGATCATACTTAAAGTAGACTAGAATTGGTTACTCCTTGGATTATGGCAAGACTTATTCCTTTTACTCAAAGGAAAAAAATTACCCTAACAACTATTGCCCAATGGGTAATGAATTTCCTAAAAAGTGTACCTAGGCAATTAGGCATGCTTATATTAGGTGTGCATGCATGGCAAGGCTAGGTTTACTTCTTATGGAAACAAAATGATGGGATTTGGCTTTGACTTGTCTAGTCAAGTTTGGGGTATTCATTGGTAAGTCCTAATTCTATTATCCAAGGGATAAAAATTTCCCTAGCAATTATTAACCAATGGTTAAAAGAATATTGGTGATAAATAAGGTTGAAAAGATTAGTCATGGGAATATAATGATTACCTCTAATGGTCTAATGGTTCAATTAGGGTTAGGAAGGTTCATAAGGCTCAAAGATGGTCAAAAAGGTCCATCTAGGGTTAGGAGAATGTAACTAAGTGAAATGGTTGTTAGGATTTGCTAACTAATCGGTTAGAAGTTAACTATACTTGCCATATAGGATTTCTAGTCAAGAAATATAATTTTAAGACCTTATTTCAAATATTAGGAAAATATACAAGTGTTTTTATAGCATACTTGTCTTTAGAAAATGACTAGATTGTCCGGTGTTAAAAGATATAATTTTAAAAGTCTCAAATCTAATTATGACGGATTATTAGAAATTAAAAGGAAATTTTAAAAGCAATCCAAGCAATTAAAATAAAATTCGAATATTTAACGAAATTTTTATTTACCAAAAATCAGGGTCGTTACAGGTTAACTTTGGCGACAAATTTTTTCGTCGCCAAAAGGAATAATCGGCGACGAATTTATTTTTTTCATCGCTGAGCTCTTTCGCGACCAACCTTCGCCAACGAATTCGAGCGACGAATTTTTTCGTCACTAATTTATTTGGCGACAAAATTAACCCTTTGATGACGAAAGTTTTTCGTCACCAATTTCATGTTTTATTGTACCCTTCTTTGTCGACTGTATATAAAATGCTACTGTACTATACAGTGAGTTCGCGCTATATTTTTTGTCTCTCAGACTAACGCCAAAATTCACTTGTTTTTTTTACTAAAAATGTCAAAAATGCCATGTAGTTAAGGGAAATATAGTAAGTTGTTTTGAATAGCGGGTGTTTTTGGACTAAATACTGAAAATACCGTTTAGTCAATACTCAATAACATGAACTCACCCATAGTACAAGTTAAAAACACTCTTTTCTTCTTTTTGGTGATTTTAACTGTTTAATTTCTTCTTTTGTTTCTTAAGTGTTAGTGCAGAACACAGACCTGTTAGATGGAGCACTTAATTTTTTGGAGGTTTTGTTGGTGAAAAGTATTGTATATTATTATTGTTAAGTATTTACTTAAAAATGTTATTCGTGCCTAAATCACATCTTCTTTTAATATATTCATTTTCCCTAACTAAAATAAGTATATTTTTTTTTCCAAATAAGTACTTTTGTTTTGAATTAAAGATGATGTATTGTGAGAGAATGACCTGTCTCATAAAACGGAAAATAAGTACTTTAAAAATAGGCAGTTGATTTTGCCACTCCCCTTCTTGTTTTTAATAGGTGAATACTAAAACACCGTTGCACTTTATTTGGTATCATAAAGTGCAAGGGTATTTTAGTAAATTTATCTAATAAAAACAAGAAGGGTAGTGGCATTAACAAATAGGGGAGTGGCAAAATCAGTTGCCAAAAAATAAGAGCCCGTAATTAAGCAATCGTCACATAGGATTCGACTTTAAATCAGGGTATTGTGAAGTTAAGGATGGTATTTCAAAACAATAGGTATTTCCATAAAAAAAAAAATTTGCTCGGCAAAAAAATTGACTCCTTAATTCAGTTATCGACGATAAAAAGAGAGTTCAAATTATAAAATCGGAACTATTTCATCGGAGCAGCAAATAGGAGTAGTCATCTTTTGGAAATCATTAAGACATTAACTATGGAACAAGTCATTGATCGTGTTTCTGCATTCAAATGTTTATCTTGAATTAAGTTAGGCAATCTTATTATTTTATGTTTGTATTTTATTTTATAACTTCGTATATGGCTCAAGAGACCGACTAAAATTCAACAGGGTCAATTTCGCCGTCCACTAACGGACGCCATATTATGTTGACATTTAACATGCAGCATGACTATTACGTTAGTACGGAGTATAATGCAAATTTGTTAAAATGTCCTATCGAAACCGCAATCGTGAAAGGATTTTTTTTATAGTGTAGAAAATAATTATCAATAAGTAACCTATAACCTAGAGGGTGATCGACATGAATTTTTTTTCTTTGATATTTTTCTACTTTTTGGTCCAACGAGAGAGAGAGAGAAAGCACTCCCGACTACACTTGCTTAGTAGGACTGCTTAGTATACACAAGCGTTGTGTTTGTATAATGTACGGAAGACGAATTCTATACGTTTTGTACCATTAAATATAACTACAACAAACTATTTTATGGATACAAACCAGCTACAAAATGCAATCTACGTTGGCTTCATCGTACCTAATCTTACAGGAAAAAGAAAAATAATATATTCGGGAATTCGGTAATAATCCGGCAAAAGGAGGATTATTCGGGCGGGTTCAATGACGGGGATGGAATAGCGTTTGGATGTTTACACCCCTTATTTCGGTTTCGATCACCGCGTATTCTGTAAGTCGTTTTTTTTTTGATAGGCAACAAAATTTTATTAAGAACTTGACACAGGGTACATCAAGTTGGGGGAGAGGGGAAGGGGAATCCAACAATAAATTGGATGAAAACACCTGTTGGAACGAAGCCCAAAACACCCAAAGGGCCTCAATATGCCCAGATGTACAATAAAGTCCAAACATCTAAAGGCCTAAAGCCCAGATATATAAATCAGCCCAAAAACACCCCAAGAAAACCCAAAACCTAACCCTAGCCCAAAGTGCAAAACATCCACCACCGCCCCTTCCAAAAGCTCCTGGCAGCCACCACCACCGTTCGCCGCCACCACCACAAGACCACCACACCACCGAAGGCAAACCCAAGTGGAAGCGGAGCCGACGAACACAAAAACCAGACTGCCCCGGAAGCACCCTGAGCCGTTAGGCAAATCCACGGCACCCAACAGCAACCGTAGCGGGAGACCACGGCGGTAACCTCCACCACCGACACAACACCTTGCCGTTAAGCCGAAGCTGGAGATCCCATCATAAAACCAGCCGGAGATGCACTTGGAGAAGGAAACCGAGCAGCCATGGCAGGGAGAGTGGAGGACCCACTAAGGCGCCGGATCAGTGGGTCGGAAAATAGAACAGGAGAAGGAGAGAGAGAGACAGGAGAAGGAAACCTCACCGAGAATCGCCCTCGCCGCCAACCGAGAATCCCATACAGCGTCGCTCATCAATTGGTAGAGCGACCCAAGAATACCCGGATGTCGAGAACCATGACGCCGATGCTGCCAACCGCTATTCTGTAAGTCGTTGGTGGGTATAGAGAGTGGGATAATGTGTGTTTTATGAAAACTTAAGCTGATATAAAAACAAACCTCAACAAATGAATCTGACAGCTATTGCTTAAGTGAGAAAATCGTCTACAAGATAGCAGTGAACACTTAATAACGATTCAACTTCTGTGATCACATAGAAGTCTCTTGACCTTTTGCACTTCTGTGATTGAGATGTTTGGCAGATAATTTTAGGAAATGATTTTAAAAAATTAGACCCGTAAATTTTATATGGACCATTTACGAGACACATAATTTGAAATCAACTTCTGTAGATGGTAAGCTTTTTTTTGTTATTAGGACTTCTAAAAAGTTAAAAACTATTAAAAGTGAGGCCTGTGCTGTTTTTGGAAGGAGGAGTTCTAATTTTGGTGGCTGGCATCTTTTGAATCTCATATTAACTAGTTCATATTGTGTTTTCCTTATTTGGCTTTCTAGTATTAAAGATAAATGAATGGAACGGGTGGGAGAGGAGGGCGGACACGATAGTTTTGAAATTTTAGTAGTGATTGATGGGTCCAACACCCACGCTAATTTCATGCAACTTTTTTTGTATTTTGTTGTTCTAGTTGTAATCTTTTTTTTCGTATTAATATAACTTGGATGATTTTCTGCCCGGAAAAAAAAAAAAAACTGAAATAAAGGTCTATGGCGATTATAGATGCACTCAACATTTTTTAAGGAGTAGCACATATCACAGTTATCACTGGTTGAAGTTTACCTAGTCTTTTATCTCCCCACTCTATAACCATGTTCATCTAAAAGTATTACAGCAGCGAATTAACAGAAGAGAATAGTACGTTAACTGAGTTCTAACGGGTAACATCCCGATGAATGAATCCAATGTCTATTTCATAGGAGAACAATAACCCCGTAAAATACAGAATAAACAATCACCCAGAGCGATATCGACATAAATTGCCAGGGGACACAATCTCATTAGTATAAGAATCTGTTTAGAATGTCATGTTCCTACGTTCTCATCACTTGTAGAAGTCGAAATCAGTATCCGGGTTCTTAACGTTGGTCCTGTAACCCTTCTCAAAGTCCTTGGGAAGTATTACATAACGGTTCTTGCAGAGGACAGCATGCATTCCTGCTTCTTGACATATAGCTGCTATCTGCAGACATCAAAATATTCAACAGCTTAGATTCGCATAGTTGAGAAAAGAGAAATTGACACACAAGAAGCAACGGTTCTAGTACAAATGGGCAAAAAATGACTCTCTCAGAACCTCTGGCTAAAATCTGAAAGCACACGACATAGTTGCAGATATTAATGGGTTGAACTACAAGATATTCCACCCATGATTGTGTGATGGATGTATGACAAGCTGTTAACTTTATAGGATCGAAAGCTCGTAAATCACATAAGACTTACACGTATGATTGAAGCGCAGCGAAATTAAGATGCTTCAGCTTTCACGATCTGAGGCCCGCTCTACAAGCACCGATTATGTACACGAACACCGTCTTCTCTTCGCGCCGGGTAGAGGAGACTACTAGAGTCTGCTCTTGATATCCACACTGCAAATCCTAGAGTTCTTAGATGGAAACCCTAAAGAGAGAAGATATTTGACTGGAGAATTTTTCTAGAGGAGAAGGAGAGATGGAACTCTAGCTCTTTTGTCTTGTGTGTATCTCCAAATATCTGCAGGACTATATTTATAGATTAAAGTCCAAGAGTTCAAAGTCTCCTAATAGATATAGGTGATCTATTATCTTTGAACTCTCCTAACAGATAGAGATTAGGAATCTGTCTCATCCTTCTAACCAACTCAATCACATAACCCATGTGGACGACCCATGTGGGTTGGGTCCGACCCGACCCGACCCATTTTCTCTAACATCTCCCACTCGTACACATTGTGCTTTTAGGAAAACATCTTATCCTTGTCAATCTTATCAATTCTCTCTTCATACAGGAAATGAGGCGTGCGACCGACGAGAAAGAAACAAACTAAATAGGAGTACCATATTAAGCTTCCATCAAACTAACACGGCACATCACTCCACAAGCTCTCGTCATTTCCCTGAACAAATCTAGCCACATTGGATCGAGCATCTCCAATCCCTCTTGAGTCCCAGCAGCTATGCTCAACCCCCTTGCGTTGGTGTGCTTCCAATTTCAAAATTATTTTTCATTTTGATATACCGTATATAAAAAATAATAATAACTTGTGCCGGCACAAAGCACAACCAACTGCATAAACGAATGTGATACCAGAAAGTCTTCCTCGAGCCCTTATGTCAATCTATGTTAATCTTGCTGCTTTCCCAGTCATGCTCCATGGGACCCTGACATTTCGTGGTCTTAGGTAGTCAAGCTAGAGTAGCAACACAAAGTCTCTACTTCATGACATAGTCTCAAGTCAAGTAAGGGCAACGAGTGGTCATATAAATGACTCTTAGAGCTCACACAGTGATAGGAAAAGGGATCCATACTATCACTCCTCTAAGTATGGTTGATAACAGCACACGTGGTATGATTCACATGCTACGATGGAGTAATCCATAAAGATCGTGTCTCTCCCCAAAAACACCGTACAGACATAAGTACAGTTGCTACTAAAAGCGTCTTACTCAAGACTCTCAAATTTGTCGCATGCACTGCGCCCTATCTAGGTCTCCGCCTGGCTCAAGCAAAAGGCTACACAGACTCTGTGTTCGGTCAAGAGTGACCTCATCTTGGTCCAACCAAGGCAACAATACTCTAAACTCATCATTATATAAAGAGTATAATTATGTCTCATCTCGCTCGCTCATTAGCGCCGAGGTAGGTTACCATGTGAGATGGTCAACCCCATGCCTTTTGACACACAATTGTAAGTGCATAATAATTTAAATGCAACATGATTTTTATTATCACAATCAACTTGAATATAAAAATCAGTGCATAAACAATAAATATCCGAAGGTGTCTCAATAAAGCATAAACAACTCAAATCCTACGAAGTCCCCAACTACTAACATGGCTCTGAAAGACATCCCTCGCTATATGCTTAGTCAAGGGATCAGCAACCATACTGGTCGTGAATATATGCTTCAGGACCACCTCTCCTTGCGCAATCATGTCTCGAATGTAGTGAAACCGAATATTAATGTATTTGGATTTTCCATGATATTTGAGATCCTTAGTATAAGCAAGAGCTGCCGTACTATCACTATATAGAGTCACAGGCCCAATAGATCCAGGCCCTGTGTCAAGGCGCTATAAGAATCTCCGCAACTAAACAGCTTTTAAGACCTATTTATTGTCAATGGTCTTGCACCCAAGCAGAAGATCAACAAACTCGCACACCTGATATTTGCTCATAGAACTAAACTCATCCTCCATAGCAGCTAGTCATTTCTTACAAGCAGGTGAAGACAAAGCCTCATTATACGAACTAGGCTCATCTTCCTCTTGAGGAGCACACATGAAAGATTCCCCTTCAATCTCAAAACGACGACGAGGAATACTTTCAAGATGACTCCTACGTAGCGGAGGATCTTGAGAATCAGTAGTCTCTAATGGAGTACTTCCACTAGGAGGCAAGCTACTCCCACTGTTCTCGGCGACCATAGGATGAGGATTTAAACTCCCACCCTCGCTGAGAACAGGTGCAACTTCCTCTGATTCACACATCTCATAAAGATTAAGATCTCCCCTCACATCACCTCTGCTTGGAAACTCATGTTCAATGAAATTCACATATCTGGACTCAATTTCAGTCAATCCACCATCAGGTTGTTCACATATCATCACATACCCTTTCGAGTGTTTAGGATACCTTATAAAGATACCCTTTTCGCCTCTCTGGATCTAATTTTCCAAGCTGCTGTGAAGGAATGCGCACATAACCTGCTAACCCCCAGGGTCTCAAATGGTCAAGAACTGGCTTCCTGCCTGTCCATAACTCATATGGTGTAGAAGACACTGATTTACTTGGCACATGGTTAAGGATGTAAGCCGCACTCAATAGAGCATCTCCCCAAAAACTAATTGGAAGATTAGCATGCGCCATTATCGACCTAACCATATCTAACAGTGTATGATTTCTTCTCTCTGCAACACCATTTTGTTGCGGAGTACCTGAAATTCTTAACTGTTGTTGGATACCTTTATCTTCACAAAAAGCCCTTTAAATTGCTCAGATAAGTATTCGCGTCCGCGATCTGTCCTCAGAACTTTTAGGGTTCTTTCTTTTTTATTCTCAACTTCTTTAACAAATCGAGTGAAGCAGTCCAATGCTTCTGATTTATGAGAGATCAAATAAACATATCCATATCGCGAATAATCATCTATAAATGTGATACAGTAGGTACCACCATGTCGTGCCCTAACATTCATGGGTCCACAAATGTCTGAATGTATTAGCTCTAGTGGACTTGTAGCTCTCACTGCCTTACCGAATGGTTTTCTTATCGCTTTTCCTGCCATGCAAGACTCACATATTGGTAGGTTGACTTTAGCGAGTGGGCCTAAAAGGCTTTCTCTAGCTAACCTAGTCATCCTATCTTGGCTAATATGGCTTAACCTGGCATGCCATTTCACAGAACTAGAAACAACATCATTTACATGAAAACCATAAATGGCTTATTATTTAAACCATCCAAATCCAAAACATAGAAACCACCAGAAATAGATCCATGCCCAAACGGCTTATTATCTAGGCAGATTAAAAAACCATCTCTGCTGAAATTAAAGGAAAATCCTAACTCAACTAAAACTACTACTGATATCAAGTTACGTCAAACTCCAGGCGCTTAAAGTACATCATAGAGAATAAGTGTGCGACCACTTTGCATTTCAGTTGATAAGTGCTAACTCCTAGCAAATCCTCGGCTGAACTATTCCCCATAAGTACACTCTAGCTACCAACAGGAATCTGGCAATACTTGATAAATTCTCGTGCTACATGTTTTGTTGCTCCTGTGTCAACAATCCAATTAGGAACAGTATGAGCAACCCATACATTAAAGCAATCTATGCGAGAAATATGGTAAGATGGTACCTTCTTCGGCTCAGTGCAATCACGAGCGAAGTGTCCAATCTTCTGACAGTTGTAGCAAGTGACTTTGGATTCATCCTTCTTGCCTCTGCAGCGCTTAACACGTTATTTTGGCGCATTATCTCTAGCTTCTCCATGCTTAGCCTTGCCACCTTGCCTTTTACGCTTAGACCCAATTGTCTTGCGCTGGCCAGGTTCAACCACAAGAGCCTCATTGCCTCACTTAGCATCTTGGCGCTCGGCTTCAAGTTCAAGATGACACTTCAAATCATTAAAGGTTTTAACCATTTCATTGTGTGTCATTGTGAGCTTGAAATGGTCCCATGTCTCATCAGGCAAAGACCTAAGCACAGCGAGAATCTGCTGCTCATCAGTCAGAACGTTACCGGCACTCCTAAGGTCGCGTATCATAGCCGACATAACCCTCAAATGTTTAGGCATGGAATGTTGGGGGTTCATTTTATAACTGTCGAACTTCAATGTTAACGCGCGCAACCTAGTTGCCATTGTGCCACCAAAAGCAATTTTCATCTGGTTCCACATTTCTTGGGCCGTAGCGCAGTTTTCAAACTCGCCAATGAGATCATTGTGCATGCTGACTAACATAGTAAAGCGCGCACAACGGTCCTTCTTGACCCAATTTTGATAAGTTTCCATGTTTCGGTGGTCTTGGGCAGTGGTCCCCTCTTCGGGGACAGCCATGGTATTGGTCAAGGTTTCAAGTACTTCTTGCTCATTAAGGAGATACTGAATTTTCTTGTGCCCCATGTCATAGTTTTTCCCATCCAGTTTCTCTCCCTTAACAAGATCAGCAATAATAGTCTTCGAGGCCATTTCACTACATTCATTTGCGCATTGGAAATATTTAGCACATTACAATAATTTTATCCTAAAATCCTATTAAGCAAATAATGATTTTAACCATGGATAGAGATCGAAAATCTGCAATGCTCGTAGTCATCACTCCAATACATGGTATAAATCATTATTTCTTAATCGATTTTTAGACAAAATTTCCAATGAATCAATGTAACAATAAGAGGATGGAACTAGTTATTTTAAGTCCCTAATTAATATTTTATGCAAGAATGAGAGGCAAAAATATTATACAAACATAAGTGCAAAAATTCACCCCCTTACAAATAAAAAAACAAATGAGGGTGTTGCACTTATTCCATATAATATGTTTGTCTCCTGTCTCAATCATCAATGAGAGCCCATCTCCAAACGCATACAAATATTAATCCCTTCAATTGACCATCCATGCTATCATGCAACAACACATAATGGGTATAGGCATGGATGGTTCCACCACATTCTCCCTCAAAGAAGATGGGTAAAGTCCAATTACTAAGGATAAAATTGTTTGCGCCGTAACGCAACAATAAACAATCAATACAGTTTAAATTGAATTACATCGAGTTTTTCAAATAGTGTAATAGGATATACATCTGCATATATCAGTCCCAAAATGAACGAGAAAAGAAAATCAGTTTTGTGGTCTTTGCCGTCTAATTAGTTTCACCAAATCACAAAGATTTGGAGTTGCTCCGTCAACAATATTAGTCATACTAGCCAAGTTTTTTTTTCGTAGCTTTATCGAAACAAAGACCAACAGTGGTATCACGTACCCTTCAAAGCCCAACAAGTTTCCAAAAAAAAACTGATTGCAAAATCCCTTATTTATTTATTTATTTAATTTGCAAAAGATACTTGCAAACGGAACCTAAACTATTCTGTTTAAATAAAAACGCGGCCCAAGGTTAATTCTTCAAACCACTTTGTTCTAAGAAAAGCACACAAGCCACATGGGAAAAAAGACAATTGTAACTCTTTAATATGGATCCAAAAACACTTGGCAGTAGACTCTTGAAGCAAAAAAACGGTGCTTGAATAAGCACCCACCAGTGCTCTGCCGCTCATCAATCGGCGCACTCGTAACCGATTTAATCATAATTATCATAGGCTTAATAAATCATCACAAAACATCAAACCAAGACCCCATCTGATTCTACTTTCTCACTATTGCATCCGGTTTTTTTTTGTTTGTTTTAACAGAATATCATATATCCGTATTTGCATCCGAAAACATAAAACGGCAAAAAAAATAAAAATGACGCTCATGCGAGAGCGAGCCGTAATGGCTCTGATACCAACGTTAACTTTATAGGATCGAAAGCTCGTAAATCACATAAGACTTACACGTACGATTGAAGCGCAGCGGAATTAAGATGCTTCAGCTTTTCACGATCTGAGGCCCGCTCTACAAGCACTGATTATGTACACGAACACTGTCTTCTCTTTGCGCTGGGTAGAGGAGACTACTAGAGTCTGCTCTTGATATCCACACCGCAAATCCTAGGGTTCTTAGATGGAAACCCTAAAGAGAGAGAATATTTGACAGGAGAATTTTTCTAGAGGAGAAGGAGAGATGGAACTCTAACTCTTTTGTCTTGTGTGTATCTCTAAATATCTGCAGGACTATATTTATAGATTAAAGTCCAAGAGTTCAAAGTCTCCTAATAGATATAGGTGATCTATTTATCTTTGAACTCTCCTAACAGATAGAGATTAGGAGTCTGTCTCATCCTTCTAACCAACTCAATCACATAACCCATGTGGACGACCCATGTGGGTTGGGTCCGATCCGATCCGACCCATTTTTTCTAACACAAGCTAAATTACAAACCATGATCTTTAGGAACTATTATCTTCCTAATTTTTGTCTGCTTTTTTTTTTATCAGGTAAGTTGTGAACAAACCAAGATAAACATTTGAAAATTTAATCAAAACAAAAACTACAGACTCTAGCATTTCGACACATGGATTGACATGCTTCTGCACAGGCAAACGCACCAAAGAACAATGCAGCCAAAACACACAAGTAAATGCACAAGTACATCTATTCTTCACCACACCATAACAGGAAAAGGAAAGGAAATCACGACCCCAATATCAAGGTACTTTTACCCAAATATCAGCAGATTTAAGCGGCAGCAATCAACTAAACTCTGCAGCACTTATTTTATCTGGTCGAGACACATAGTCCTCTAAGTCAACCTCATCACCCAAGTTCATCTTAGCAGTGCAAACCTATTTACGAACAACCAATAATCCATGTCAATTGATAGCAAAGTCTAGCAAGATCCTCGGGGGAGAGAGAGAAAGAGAGGGAGTCCCACACATTTAAGACAAACTACAAATCAAGCAAAGTTTTTACAGTTCTCAAAGGAGAGAAAACTTTAAAATGCTTTGCCTAATGCCCATGCAGGTGGGCTAATAAGGAGAAATGTCAAAACAAAACTGACCTAAAAGAAGGCCTCTTTTGTCGTCTATCAGGCAAAGGGAATTCAATCTTTTGATCAAGCCAACCAGGGCGTAGAAGCGCTGAGTCCAAGGTGTCTGCTCGGTAAGTTGCCATTATAACCTTCACATTCACTGTTTGGTCGAACTCATCCATCTGTCAGGCATCCAAACCTCCACAACTTAATATGACATGGAATAATCCAATGCAACAAAAATATAGATATCATCTGCAGCTATGGCCATTAGTCCTTCAAAATACAATACCATCAGTTTGAATATTCTGAACCAGAAAAACCATTCTATCCATTGCTCTAATTCCAAATTCTCTCTTTTTCCTAGATAATAGATTTGATGCTTCTACTCGAAGAAACTTATCATGAATCATGACTACGTCCATCTCACAACAATGATACCTGATTTAGGAGTTCCATAAAAATTCGTTGTACTTCTCTGTCAGCTCCAGTTTGTGCATCAAATCTAGCAGTTGCAATAGCATCTACCTCATCAATGAAAATAATAGCAGGGGCATTCTCTTTGGCAAGACGGAAAACATCGCGGACCAATCGGGGACCCTGGACAACAACCAGAAAATTAGTTTGTATATGAGAAAGGAGAGGATAGAGTTGATAGACATGCACAATACCGACCACTGAGTAAATAAAGAACCTAAAGGTCAAGTTGACCATAAGATAGTCAGACCAACCCAACCATAAGCAAAAAGTATAAACGGTACACAAAGCATACCTCACCCAAATACTTCTGTACAAACTCAGAACCAACCACTCTTATGAATGCTACTGTGGTGTGGTTAGCAACAGCCTTAGCAAGCATGGTTTTACTTGTACCAGGTGGACCATAAAGCAACACACCCCGGTGCGGATCTATACCAATCTGCTTGTATAGTTCATGATGGGTCAATGGTAATTCAACAGCTTCACGAATTTCCTGCTTTTGAATGTCACATCCTCCAATGTCCTGACTCAAAGAGAGTTTTAGTGAGAACAAAGCACTGTAACTTTATAATTAGATTGAACAATTGAAAGAACAAATTGCAAATCCATCTCAATGAATGAAAACTATGGAAAAGTTAGCAGAAACTGTGATCAAGCATCAAAAAGAAGTATCTTATGATAAGATATGTGGGCTTTGTGCAAGAAGGAGGATATTCTCTGGGTTAGGTGGGTGCATACTTATGTTATAAAACATTGCTGTTTCTGGTCCATGAAGCTTCCTAATGACTCCTCTTGGACTGTTAGGAAAATTTTTGGGCTTAGGAGTGTTGGCCAGAAGTTCATTAAAGCACAAGTGGGGAATGGATCCAATACCTTCTTATGGTTTGATAACTGGCGTACCCTTGGGCCCTTGTATCAGTTTTTTGGGGATAGAGTGAATTCTACTTTTGGAAGGTCCCTTTATGTAAAAGTTGACTCTATTATCTGTAATGGTGATTGGTGATGGCCTAGTGCTAGAAGTTCTCTGGTTAGGGATATTGTTGCTGGGACTGCCCACGATCTTGTTCCTCATGTTGATAGGGAGGATATTGTTGTTTGGCTTTTGAACTCTACTGGGAAATTTTCTGCTAAATCTGCCTGGGCTGAACTTAGGTCGCGTGCTCCTGAGGTGGGCTGGTCCTGTTTGGTTTGGCATAAGTACTCAGTACCTCGTTGGTCATTTATTCAGTGGGTGGCTTTTTTGGGTCGTTTGTCAACAAAGGATAGGTTACATGCTTGGGGGGTGAAGGCTGATCGATTAAGTTGTATCTTATGTCATGGAGGACAGGAATCTCATTCTCACTTGTTCTTTGAATGTCCCTTTTCTGCTTTGGTCTAGCTGCAGGTTAGGGAGAAGTGTGAGGTGTCCTCTCATGGCTGGGATTTGGCCTCTGAAATTCAGTGGGGGGTGTTGAATTGTCGATCCACGTCAATTCAAGCAACCACGTTCAAGCTTTGTTTGTCTGCGTCGATTTACTATCTTTGGAGAGAGAGGAATTCCAGAATCTTTCGTCAAGTTGGCAATGATTCTTCCTCAGTTGTGGCTTTGATCATGGGAGAAATTAGGGCATGTGCGTGCTCTTGGAGGAGGATGGTGAAGTCACCTGGCAATTCTAGATTTTGTGCTAGATGGGGGTTCCCAGAGTTTGTTTTTAATTCTGCTTAAGTTTTGGTCCTTTGTATAGTAGGTTGGCCAGGTTGAACTTTGTTTGGTGATTGTTTTGGTTGTTTTTGTCCTGAGTTCTCAAGGCCATCTCCTTAAGTGTTGGGCTTAGTCCCTTTATAAAATCGTCTGGTTCCAAAAAAAGATATTTGCAATTAATCAACTTGTGCATGATAACAAGCATTAAAAGGATAAACCAAAAATTAATCATTAGACTGTATATCCTTAACAAAAACTCTTACAAAGCTTTCCCTTGAGAAGCTGAGTTGGCAAGGTAGATAGTGGGAAGGGAAAGACCTAATGTCATTTATAAAACATCCAAAACTTTCATAAACAAGAGTAAATGAGAAGAAGTTAACCCAGTATACGCAACAGTGATTGAGATTTTCAAATACACTCCAATGATAGACTACTATTTAAGTAAATTTGAGTGCTTGAAGTTGAATTTAGGGCTGATAAACGAACCAAACTACTTGAGAGAGAGAGAGAGAGAGAGAGAGAGAGAGAGAGAGAGAGAGAGAGAGAGAGAGTCATGCATACTGCTTTTCATGGGATGTTTGAAATGCACAATTATATATGCCAATGTAGTACAGCGTGTTCTAACAGAAAGAAATAAGCATTCAATCCTAAATTAAACCCCAAATCATAAAATACTTCATAGCCCAAGAAATTCGGACGTAATCTGTCTATCTGAATGATCTAATGAGACTAGAGTAGATCGTAAACAAGGATAAGTTATAGCTGCAAACATAACTGATAAGTGCCAAAATATACATATTTTGGCCCTTCAAACTACATTTATTAGTCTTTTATTTTAATTATTTGATAATTTATTTTGTCCTTTTTTTGTGTTTATAGGTTGTCCGAGATTTTGGGTAACAACTGGAAGTTACAAGAAACTTGGGGTCTAAATACAAAGTGTTTAAAGAAGGATTGTAGGTTTGTCATTACATGGAACCTAAGGAACCTTTCAAGTAATTATGCGACTGACTTCAGCAGTTTTTGGACTGCCGTGGAAAATAGTTCAATGTGGACGGAAAGAGCAGGCTTTCGACGAGGTGTGGGTTTTGAACGCAAAGCCTACTGACGATGGAGATCAACCCAACGTCTTCTGATTCTCTCTGGTCCATGGGCAGCAACTAATTATCTTTCTTAGGGTGTAGATGAAACCCTAATCAAGTAACTATGTTTTCATGTTGATTTTGGATTTCGATTGCCGAAACGACAGTTGCAAAAAGATGAGACTTGTTTTATGATCCGAACTTATTTTTCCAATCTAGTTACATGTGTTTGTTTTTTGTGATTGCAAATACATAATTATGCAACGGTATTCTTTGTGCATGAAATTGAGAATTAGAATAATCTATGCTTAGGAAAGATGAGTCGTGCCTAGATTAATTAGTTGTAGAATCGAAGACGATTCGTGCTAACCGAAGATAGATTATGTCCAGTTTTCAATCACATGCAATTTTCTTGGCGATGTCACTAGGGCTTGTAGCTTTTAGTGAATCAATGTCATTTTGGTAGTCGGTTTCTTAAATTAACATAATTGTTTGGTTACGAAGTTAGGGTGGATTCGAAACCCTAAGACCTTTTCTATATTTGAAGTCAACATCTCTCTTGCTTTTAATTACTTAGATAATTTTAGTTAATCAAAATCCAATCACTCTTTCTTGAATTGAATTAGGAATTAATTTTAGAAATACAACAACTTAGCCTCTTGATCCCCGTGGTATGATACCTGGACTTAAACCACTATTCTACTCGAGTTGAGGTTTTCGCTCGGTTTTAATAAATTATTTTTGGTGTGAAAAACGACCTACCAAATTTTGGCGCCGTTGCCAGGGATCAAAAGCGCGGTTGTTTGTTTTTAAGATTGGTTCTTATTTTAATTCCAAGCTTAGATTATTATTTTTTTATTAGTATTTTTTTTCCGTTAATTGTTTCGTTTAAAGTTCTTCTAGTGCAGGTTACTTACTTTCACATTCAGGAATTTGAACTTATAGCTGCAGAGGAGACTTAAAAGAGCATGGCGTTGCTACCTTAGCTTTAAAAAAAGAAACGAAAAGGAGATGACGACTCCAAAGAGCACTACTGTGAGTTTTAACTGCTGCATTAGCACTACTAAGTTTAATCCTAGACTATGTTATTCTATTAGTTATTTGTTAGTTTAATCCTGTTATTGCATTGTTTCACCTTCTTTGCTAGTAACAACTCAGTATCACTATTAGTTTAATACAATTCATGAGGTATTAGTTTACTACTAAGTCTTCATTGTGAGTTATTCTTGCGCTCACATGCTATCAGTTTAATTATTTTGAGTTTTCATTGAGTAGTTTTCCAATAGCGATTGCACGTAGAGTGGTGATAATTTCATATGCTTGGGCGTCGGTCTTGTCATTCAGACTTAATCCCTATTGACCTTGAGTTAGAGAGGACTCTTAAGACTATTCGAGCAATTAAACGTTCCAATAGACCTAGCAACTTACTTTCAATCATGGCGTTACACAATAATCAAGAGAACCAGGATAGGCAATTGAAGGGGTACTTTGCTCCCCCTACATACACATCACCTTCTTGCATCTTGCTGCCCACTATCACGACAGCTCAATATGAGATCAAGTCTCACACTCTTCAGATGCTCCCATCCTTTCATGGGCTTGACAATGAGGATCCTTTTCAAGCATATTGATGAATTTGTAGAGAAAAGTTCCACAGTAAAAATTCAAAATTTTTCTGATGATGCCCTTAAGTTGAAACTTTTTCCCTTTTCACTGAAGGATAGAGCCAAAGATTGGCTTAATTCCTTGGCAACTGGGTGTATCACTACTTAGGCCCAATTACAACAGGAATTCCTTACAAAGTACTTTCCCATAGGCAAGACAATCCTTTATAGGCAAGCTATCACGAGCTTCTCTCAGGTTGATGGTGAGCAATTTCATGAGACATGGGAAAGGCTTAGTCAGCTTACTCGAAAGTGTCCTCACCATGAAGTTCCTAAGTGGCAATTAGTTCATATTTTTTATGACGGGTTGTCAGAACGGCACCGTCAAATGGTTGATGCCTCTTGTGGTGGGACTTTTATGCTTAAGACCCCGGACAAGGCATGGTTGTTATTTGATAACCTGAGTAATAATTCCCAATAACATGCCTCGGTCGCTAGAAGAGTTAATATGGTGGCCTCAAATTCCCAACAGCAAAGAGGGATCTATGAGGTTGGGCACTCCAATGATCTTTCTAACCAAGTGGCCGCTTGAACAAAAAATTTGACCAGCTTCTATCCCTTGGTCAAGTTCCTTCTCCGCCTTCTTAGCCTTCATATTTTCAGGAGGCTTGTGCAATTTGTTCGAGTCCTACTCACTTCGTGAGTGAGTGCCATATGGCTTCCCAATTCCCTGAGTTTGTTCAAGAGCACGTTAATGCTGCTCAAGGGTTCACCAGACCCGGTAATGATCCTTATTCTAATACATACAACCCGGGATGGAGAAATCACCCGAATTTCTCTTGGAAACAACAAGCTCCGAGCAATTCTCCTGCTCCACCCCAAAGGCCTATGTTTACCAACTCTGCCAATCCTTCAACCTACCGTCCGACTCAATCATTGCAGCCATATCAATACCATAATACTCCTCCACCTCAAAGAAACTCTGATTTTGAGGATAGGGTGCTGCAAGCTCTCCAAGGGCTTGAGGCTAATATGTATAAACTTGAAACGAACACACAAACCGTCAACACTCACACACAATCCATTTCTAAGATATAAGCCCAAATGGGGCAACTAGCTAATGCACTCAGTTGACGAGAGGAGGGTAGGTTACCGAGTCAACCTGTAGGCAATCCTAAGGGTCAGTATGCCATAGAGAATGCATAAGTGAATGATCCTTACCATGAGCAAGCCAAGGCAGTAGTGACCCTAAGAAATAGGCGTGTACTTGACATTAGACCTGAGGGCAACAAGGGTACTTTGGAAGAGTCCGTCACTAAATGCCAGAGTTCTGAGGCTACGATAGACCAATCACCTCTGAGAGAGGATCCAATGTCTCCTCCTCAATAGAGCCCCAGTCCGGCATCCTATGTGCCCAAAGCACCATTCCCTACCCGACTTGACTCTCTTTCTCCTCTTGGTAAGAAAGGTGCTACAATAGAAAATATGATGGAGGTGTTTAAGCAGGTGACAATCAATCTCCCATTTCTTGATGCCATTCAGCAAATCCCTTCGTATGCGAAATTTCTCAAGGACCTTTGCACCCAAAAGCACAAAACTCGGACTCATGTGTCCAAAAAGGTCCTTCTCACCGAACAAGTGAGCTCTATCATCCAGCATAATAACACTCTTCCTAAGCTCAAAGACCCAGGTGCTCCAGTTATCTCCTGTGTTATTGGTAATCATTCCATTGAACGAGCACTCTTAGACTTGGGAGCAAGTGTCAATTTGCTCCCGTAATCGATTTACGAGCAATTCGGGCTTGGTGAGTTGAAGCCCACGTCAGTCACCCTCCAATTAGCTGATAGGTCGATTAAGGTGCCACGTGGCATTATAGAGGATGTCCTTGTCAAGGTTGAAATCTTCTATTTTCCTGCTGACTTCATAGTACTTGATCGACATGGAACCGGTGCATAACCTTAGGAATTAAACACCTATCATACTCAGTCGCCCCTTCTTAGCTACAGCTAATGCTAGCATCCATTGTAGGACTAGGGCGATGGATGTTTCCTTTGGTAACCAAACCTTGCGCTTAAATGTTTTCAATGCCTCCGAACAACCTCATCAAGAGGAGGACTGCTTTGCAGTTGACATGATTGATAACTTAGTAAATGAGGCACTACCTTATATTCTTGTTGAGGACCCATTAGAGGCATGTTTGGCTCATTTTGGCTTTGACGAATTTGATATAGACTAGTCTATTAAGGAGGTAAATGCTCTCCTTGATGCTACACCCCTCTTGGATTTCCCCCTTGGAAAGCCGCAGTTGAGCTATTGCCTAATCTTTCTAGTACACCGGCCCTTCCCTCTATTGAGTGTCCGCCCAAACTTGAGTTGAAGCCACTTCCGTCTACACTCAAGTATGCTTTCTTAGGACCGAAGGACACCTTACCTGTTATCATTGCTTCTGACTTGACTGATGACCAGCAAAGTCAACTTTTGAGTGTGCTTGGAGAGCATAAGGGTGCCATCGGATGGTCTGTAGCGGACTTGAAAGGCATTGACCCCTCTGTTTGCATGCATCGCATATATTGTGAAGATAATGCGCAACCTACTCGCGAGATGCAACGGAGATTGAATCCGAATATGAAAGAGGTTGTGATGAAAGAAGTTGTGAAATTGCTTGATGCGGGTATCATTTACCCCATCTCTGATAGCAAGTGGGTGAGCCCTACCCAAGTGGTGCCCAAAAGTCGGGCATAACTGCAGTTGAAAATGAGAAAGGAGAGTTGGTTCCCACGCGCACCACCACTGGTTGGCGTGTATGCATAGACTATCGGAAATTGAATTCCATGACTATGAAGGATCATTTTCCATTGCCCTTTATTGATCAAATCCTAGAGAGGTTAGCAGGCAAAAGCTACTATTGTTTCCTTAACGGTTATTCAGGATATAACCAAGTGCCTGTTTGTAGACACCCCAATTTGGCCTAACGATTATTTCAAGTCCCACCTTGGGACAATCCCGATGATGAAATGGATACAATGATTGCTGATTGCTTCCTTGAGGACCTTAGGACTTTCGGAGAGAACTTTGACCACTTAGAGGACCCAATTCAAAGCCATACAGCCTTTCAGACAGAAATACAGAAGCCTAGGAGAATCCATCTGACGGCCGTAACATCGATCCCACGGCCACAACATCAATCCCTCACCCGAGCAACCTGTTGCCAGCAAAATCTCCCTGAGAGATCAATCCCTCGGCCGCGAGATCTATCCTTCGACCGAGACATCCATTCCACGGCCGCGACATCCTTTGCTCGGCCGCCAGATCGACCTTTTTCCAGACTCTGGAACGTTCTGTCAGACGTTTGGTTTGATCCAACTACACTACCTTTCCGATGCGTTCGGGCTACGTTCGAAGATCACGACGTAGAGTTAGAGATGCATTGCAATTGCAATTGCCATCTCGTGATTTGATTGGCCGGAGTGAGTCATCCCTATGCCTATATAAAGGGGCCTTTGGGCTCCGAATTAACACACAGAAATTGATAGACCTACACACTCAATCAAGCCACGAAATTCTGTCAAAATACTCTCTCAATCCCATACTCCAAAAGCCCTAACCTTCCGAAGGTAGCCGTCAATCCGGCGATCAAACCCCGAAGTTCAAACCCTAACCCTAAGGTTCTCGATCAAGCAATCAATCAATCACGCCCAATCCAAAGCAATCAAGCAACTGAGGGATCAAGGTGGTGAGGCCCAACGGCCTCTGGTTTGTCTTAATTTACTGTATTTTTGACTAACCGTAGCATTTTGATTATCCGTTAATCTTTCTGTCTGGTGTGAGGAAGAACACCGACCGGGGCTTCGATCCCTCGGCCGGTACATCAAACCAGTGTGATTACTCGGCCGTGACATCCATTCACCGGCCGAGTGATCGATCTCCTGGGACAGTTTATTTGCTTTCTCTACTTTTGAATGCATGCTTATTTATCGCACTGGCTCACCTTACTTACTGTTTAAAGGAATAAATAAGCAGACTATGTGTTGGAATTAAACAAAGCATCTACACGTCTTATGTTGAATGATTATGGGCCAGTCTCGCGACTGGGCAAAGAGGGGTGCCTAACACCTTCCCCTTATTGTACTTTTGGCTCCCGTATCCAGAATCTCTATCTATTTTCCCAGTTTTAATAAACTGGGTGGCGACTCTATTTGATGATAACCTTTATCATGTGGCGATGTTCCTAGCCATGGGAATGTCCATGATTTTGGTTTATGAAACGAGCAACCAATCGAGCAAACAAACGTAACCAATCTGTATGGCGATGCCCCGCTTGGGAGGTGTCTACAGTTTTTGGCGACTCTGCTGGGGATGTGAGAGCCATAACCAAAAAGTTCAACATAAGACTAATACATGCCTTGTCTAATTCATTTATCATATGCATCGAGCGGGCAACCCGTTGAGTTCACCTGATATCCCGGCATGACACGGGCTATGTTGGGGGTTCCAGCAAACTCCACAGTCACTCGTACCTAGTGGTATATCAAAAAGGAAATCACCCAATCACCGCCTATGATGGGCTGGTGAGAGGACTGGTGCCCTTTGACAACGGAGCACCCTGAAACTACCAAAACCTTGCATGTTTTAGAAAGCCATAGAACTTATCAAACTAAGACAGGAACCTACAGGCTAGGAACCTACTTGCATTTTTACTTCCAAGTTTTTCCTCACACCTTGTATATGTTGTTGTAACATCTCTTTCTGTGCAGAAGGGTTAGGGCTTGAACTAAAAGCCCTAACCCTAAGTCTTTATAGCCAAGCACTAATGGCGTTGCCTGCAAGGTATATTTTTGGTAAAAAGCATCATTGCTTACTTAACACTCTCGCTTTACTTAAAGCACTGCGAAGCATGGATTTCTAGAACGAAATCAAACACTGGCTGCCCCGCCGGCAATTGAACTAGAGGTTGCTCTAGCAATCTTTGCCTCGCAAGGCTAAAGGAAAGAAGGAGTGTAAAGTAGTAGAGCAGGTTATGGATGATTGTATGCAAAGTAAAAGATATTATGGATAGAACTTGCAATATTTATTTCTCCATGGATGATTCAGCATGACAAGTTTAGGACTTTGGTTCCTATTTCCAAATCGGCCTAGCAACCCATCTTTCAAAATTCAAAATTCTGAGCATACTTACCTCAACAAGCTGATAAAATTTAGGAGGTTGTCAATGTGCTAGCAAATAATCAAGTGGATTTCAATTACCTCAATCACGTTTTGAGAAAGGATTTTCCCTAACCAAGAATTGAAGGAACTTTCAAAACTTTTTGCAATGACTAATTTAATGACAAGTTTTTCTGAAACATTCAAATAGCCGCTAGCACAGCAATGGACTCTGAGTCTACTTTCTGTTGTAGCCATATGCTCAACCTTTTCGATTTGTCTCATAATATGGATTGGCTTGGAAGTGGGATCTTAAGTGGCAGCAACGAGTCTTAAGAATCATCCATATAAAAAAATGGCTGGCTATCTATAGTATCCGATAAACTCATGCATACAAACGAATTGCAATGCATGACTCATCCATAATCTGTGTAAGTAGCTATGGTGCTATATATATATATACATATCATTTTGATTTCCTCTTTCTAACAATGCAGGGGCCAAACCAAAAGAGGAGTCCATCCTCCTCATTTCCTTTATTTGTTCATCGCATGTCATTTGGTTGCACCACCGCTAAGGGCAGTTTGCATATTAGAAAATGCGCCGCATGGACAATTAGTTTTGGATATCTCAACTTGAGCATGATTAGGTTTCTCCTTCTCTTAGATTTGGAGTTTGATCTCAGACATGATGGTAATGGCTGACGAAAAATTGAGGTTTTGATCCAACCAAGTTTTAAGCAATGGCAGCCATGTCCATCACGTCTTGCCTTAGATTTTTCATACCTAGCTAACTTTCACCGCCATTTTGGCCCATGTTTTGCTTCTCTTGAAAAATTGATATCATTTTGCTCATCATGGTTTCTGGCCAATTGTCACACTCAGCATGAAATGTGGGTCTTAAATTCAAGTCTCCTCAAATATGAACTACGAATGGCCTGATTCTCTGTTGGGATACGTAGGCACCTTTTGGTCGGCCACAAATTTGAAAATGTTCCATCCTGTGCTAGTTTGCTGCCATAGAATGCTCATAATAACATCAAACGTTGAAAACAATCCTTAGGGATTTCAAAGTAATCTTATGACATCTTTTGGAACACATCATAGTCACTTGAATTGTCAAAAGCGCAAAATGAGTTTTTCAAAGCTATGACCCGCGTCATTTCTGTTGAGCTAAGAAGGAGTTGACACATCTCTGCACCCTCACAGAGATCGCTTGTAAGCAAAACATGCTGTTGAAGATGAAGAAGGAGAAAAGGAAAAGGAAAAAAAATATGATGAGCTCGCTGGATTGAAAACCCGTAAGGGCGGTCTAGGCAAAAGTTAGAGCACAAACAAAGTGAGAAATTAGCCATGTCTCCATGCATCTACTATGAATCTCAAAGGATTGTCCTCAATCTTAGAAGATCCACTAAGCCCCTAATCTCTTGATTAGGACCTCTGTCGCTCTGTCGTGTATTTCAAAATGAAGAAAGGCATTCATTTCCCTATCCCAAACACTTATCCCTTGCTAGCCATGTTGAGGCTCTGGATAATTCCTTTGAAAAGCCTGCTAGGCAGCCATCCCCTACACTAGGGTAAACACAAAAAAAAAAATATATACAAGGAGAGATGAAAGAAAAATCAATGAAAGAATGAGCACCCCGTCATACAAGGGGCACTTTGAAGGAAACATTTCTTCCAATACATACAAAGGACATTTTCGAAGAAACCAACTATTTCACACAAAGTGAGACAAGAGACAACAAGAGTTGATAAAAATGTTGAAGATGGCTGCTAGCTTTTTAAACCCAAGCGTGAGTAGAAATTAGGTTTGACCCTTTACATCCGCTTCTTTCTCAACCCAAAACCCCAAGCCTACATTATGGTCCGTAGCAAAGTCCTCTCAGATTGGGGAACACGACTTAGTAGCAAGGTCCTAAACACTAGGGGCATCACCAATGTGGGACTTAACACGAAGGGCAAGAATCTTGGAATTTGCATCTTCTCAGCAAATCACACAATGTGGAGAGTAACGTGGGACAAGGGGACATGGCTATGTTCCCCTTTATGCACTTCTCTCTTATGGGTCTCAATAGGCGCTTATCAATCCAACTTAAGTCAGTCAGATCAAGCTCGAAGCAACAAACTCACCTAATTGGCTAAGGACATAGGTTTACAAAATAATTCTGCGTCCTTTGATGATTGAATGACGTGAGTGTGGAACATATAGATGAAATGATATGATTTTGAAATCCTTAAGGAAAAACTTTCAAAATTGATCTTATCTCGAACAATCTTGACACAGCAAATACAAGCACAGTCACTTTTTGCAAATCTCTGAGGAGATAATATGGGTCTCTCATTTCATGAGGAGTGTAGCAATATGGTCCCTTGACCAAACAATGTTTTCAGTAGTGCCGCTAAGGCATTGCGGTCTTTCAAACACCTGGCTAGTAAATAAGTCATTATTGGTCTCCCCAAATCAAGGGGAAGCATTTGATCAAATACGCAAAAGTTGAGATGTCCAGAATACATTGCGAATTTACATGCATATCGCTATCACCCTGTCTTTTGCACTAACCTCTTGTCGTGATTGCACAAGCTAACTTCAAATATGAGGTGTTTCTTATAATCAAACAAGGCAGAATCATCAAGGCATCATGGCCATCATCTCTATGCGAGGAGTAAAAGAGCAACAAAGGGACGCACTGTAAAATCTACCTCCCTGCCAACACACTCGGCCTTCAAAAAGCTCAGCCTAAGAAGCGTCATATCCTAGGAGAACACCTCAACTCTTTTGTGGAAATGCTGTCACACAGCATTATCAGGGGCATGCCAAGATCTCTGCCAAACAGAAAGAGAAACATTGCACTCACATTCATTGCTGTTTACATCGCATGTTTCTATGCTAGGGGCAATTAGATCATTGTCATCATGCACATTTGAGCTAGGATCAAGCATTCATAGCCTAAACAGGGGGCTTGCATTTCTTTTTAAATACTCAAATGCATATATGTCGCATTGCAAATCATGTTACCCGCAATCGTTCAAGCTCTTGAACTAGGGTTCTTTAAGTGTGGTGGTCCTGCCCCTAGCAGTCAGCATAAAAAGGACTTCGACCCGTGGTTGACTCCAAGCCTGTTGCATGTTGTTTTCCTATCCATTGCTGTTTTCTAAACTATTCAAATGTGGATGGCAGGATTCTCTTGGATTTCGGTCCTTGAACCGACCATACCAAGCTTTGTATCTATGACCGACAGAGCCAAGTCAAAGAAGCTAAAAGATAGCCTCGTCCAATCTCCACAGCTCCCTCTCAGCAGTAGCTCTACTCAGCAGCCCTGCACTTACTATCAGCAGCACCATGCTTCAAGCTCCATATTCACTATCATGGCGGCTCCACGCCGACAAACTCATTGGCGATATGCCCATATTCACCTTCTCAGCGGCTCCACGCCCATACTCGAGCCATCTCAACACTCACCTAAGTCAAGATATCAACCTTCATAAAAGTCTTGATCAGCCAAGAGACGTCAACATGACTACGCGAGTGAAGAGGGGGCACCTTGCCCAAGAACCACTCCAAATCCCCTACTCGCTCCCAAAGCCTAGGGTTAACCCAAAGAGGAGCTCCACCTACTCATAGGCCAGTAAGCAAAGAAAAATCACCTGGCGTGATCGTCATCTCGCCAACAGAAGGAAAGTGGAACGTGTTGGGAGTATCCCACCACCTTTCAACCAGCAAGGTCATCAACGACCAATCCATCTTCGGAAGATTGAGGCCCAAAACAAACGGCTCAAGACCCGCAGCGCATACTAACTCCCGAGCCTGCTCCGGCAACGTCACACACCACTTGTGCAGTAAAGGCCTCCACCACGAGCCTCCAGTCTCCTGTTTCTCTGCCAAGGACAAAAAGGGAGAAGCTTATCGAAACATTGAGGACGCTCAAG
This sequence comes from Rhododendron griersonianum, assembly GCA_018127125.1. Taxonomy (NCBI): domain Eukaryota; kingdom Viridiplantae; phylum Streptophyta; class Magnoliopsida; order Ericales; family Ericaceae; genus Rhododendron; species Rhododendron griersonianum. Next base: position 23,736,258 of record CM030791.1, on the reverse strand, counting down.
TGCTGCTCAGCGGCTCTACGCCCACACCTCAACAGCTCTATGCCACGCCATGTGCACAACCTCGCGCTCAGCAGGCCAGCAAAACAATCCTGTGGCTTCCACTCAATGCACCCTCCAGAAGGCGTTTATGTTGCTAGCTTCCAGAAAGCATTTAGCCACCAGAAGACATTTGAGTCACTAGAAGGCGTTTGGCCTCCGGAAGGCACTCCCAGCAGTGGAGGTAATGGAAATCTCCCTAACAAATTGGAATATGGTCAAGGACTAGCCTTGGGGACAACCCCGAGCATATGGAAACTAGCCTTGGGGGCAATCCCGAGCATACTCAAAACTAGCCTTAGGGACAATCCCGAGCATGTGGAATCTAGCCTTGGGGGCAATCCCGAGCATACTCAAAACTAGCCTTGGAAACATCCCAAGCACAAGGAACCAATCAAACCCCGTGGAAGATGGAATACATAAGCAGTCTCAGCGGCTTGAAGCCCATTTGCCTCAACAGGCTCGAAGCCTACGTCTACTATCACCCAGCGGCTTGAAGCCCTTTATCTCAGCAGCTCTGTGCTCGCTATCACGGCAACAGGCTCTACGCCTGTAATCACTCAACTTAGCGGCTCTAAGCCCATTATCTCAACTGGCTCGAAGCCGTAACAACCAACCCAGCGGCTCTAAGCCCATTGTCTCAACTGGCTTAAGCCGTACACAATCAAATTCTTAACAGGCTCGAAGCCTGTGTTCATCATCTCAACTGGCTCGAAGCCGTAAACAAGCAACAGGCTCTAAGCTGTCCCAACAATCAAGACATCTATTCTCAGGCTCTACGCCTGAATGCTCAAAAATCTAACATTTTTGAATGCTCAAGCTCTACACTTGGATGCCCAACCACTGTGTACTGGATGCTCAAGTTATACACTTGAATGCTCAAGCTCTACACTTGGATGCCCAACCACTGTGTACTGGATGCTCAAGTTATACACTTGAATGCTCAAGCTCTACGCTTGGATGCCCAACCACTGCGTACTGGACGCTCAAAGCCTGTACTTTGAATGCTCGGATTCTGCCGTCCGAATGCTTGAGCTCTACGCTCCGAATGCTCAAGTCCGGAACTTGATAGAAGCTCTAAGCTTAAAACAAACACACACGCACGGGCCCGTGCATATTTGCATCAACATTTTCACATCGAGTCTGCATCATATCTGTTTACATCTAATGAATAAGCATTGCACATATACACTCTGCATATCTCTCATGAAACAGGTCAACCCTGCTATCAACCGGCTCTATGCCTCGGTTTTATTTGATCGGCCCAACGCCTCGATCCTTTGGCTCCACGTCAACATTTATGATGAGAAAGCTCCGTGCACAGACCATCAGAATGCAACCAGCCCTACGCTTCAATTCATATCACGTCAAGCTCTAAGCTCCGACAACTTAGGCCCTCACCTCAAGACTGCATACAGGCTCCACGCCTCAATCACTTCAGGCTCCATGCCTCAGTTCCTTCACCTCAGGCCCTTGTTTTATGCCAGCTCCGTGCTTCGGTTCTATCAAGCTCTAAGCTTACCTCAGGCCTCCGCCTCATAAAACACAGCAGGCTCCACGCCTCAATCTAGTCCCTTCAGGCTCTCGCCTTATGATCAACACCAGCTCCGCGCTTCGGTCCTATCCAAACACCTCGGGCTCTCGCCTTATGATCAACACCAGCTCCGTGCTTCGGTCCTATCAATCACCTCAGGCTCTCGCCTTATGATCAACACCAGCTCCGCGCTTCGATCCTATCAAGCTCAAAAAGGCTCTCGCCTTATGATCAATACCAGCTCCGTGCTTCGGTCTTATCAATCCCCTCAGGCCTTCGCCTCAAAATCGCAACAGGCTCCATGCCTCAATTCCATTTCTCTCCAGGCTCTCGCCTCATGACTACAACCGGCTCCGTGCCTCGGTTCTCTCATCTCCAAAGCTCCGTGCTCTAGATACTGGCCCTGCGCCCCCATATCTTCAAAAGCAACCCGGCGTCCAAATTCATCCCCAGTAGATGGTTTGGATTCCACCCCACTACATCAACCCCTTCCAGCTCATTCGCAAGGATAGGCTACTCTACCGAGCTCCTTTCAGTCAAAGTAAGGATGATCAAGAAAAGCAAACGCACCTGCAGTGTACTGATCTACCCCAAAATACTAAGGAAGCTCTCCGCAAAAACTCCCCAGGTAGCCCCGCGCTCCTTCAACTATCTTCCGCCAAAACCCTGGCTCAGTCTAGGTACGTCACACTACGGCTTTTAAAGCCCTAAGGTACGTCTTCTGTCTCTAACACTCCAAACTTTTACTTATCTTTATTGCCCGAACTACGATTGGTCTGAATTTCCCTTGTGGAATACGTAGGCAGCCTCCCGGCCCGACCATAACAAAACCTTTTTTGAAAACCCCTTGGAATAGTGGTTGGACCAAATTGAGTTGCTTTTTACAGCTTTGACTCTTACTCAAACATGTCTCGCGACCCGTCTGAGTTCAGTCAAAGAGGGGCATCTGTAGACACCCCAATTTGGCCTAACGATTATTTCAAGTCCCACCTTGGGACAATCCCGATGATGAAATGGATACAATGATTGCTGATTGCTTCCTTGAGGACCTTAGGACTTTCGGAGAGAACTTTGACCACTTAGAGGACCCAATTCAAAGCCATACAGCCTTTCAGACAGAAATACAGAAGCCTAGGAGAATCCATCTGACGGCCATAACATCGATCCCACGGCCACAACATCAATCCCTCACCCGAGCAACCTGTTGCCAGCAAAATCTCCCTGAGAGATCAATCCCTCGGCCGCGAGATCTATCCTTCGACCGAGACATCCATTCCACGGCCGCGACATCCTTTGCTCGGCCGCCAGATCGACCTTTTTCCAGACTCTGGAACGTTTTGTCAAACGTTTGGTTTGATCCAACTACACTACCTTTCTGATGCGTTCGGGCTACGTTCGGAGATCACGACGTAGAGTTAGAGATGCATTGCAATTGCAATTGCCATCTCGTGATTTGATTGGCCGGAGTGAGTCATCCCTATGCCTATATAAAGGGGCCTTTGGGCTCCGAATTAACACACGAAATTGATACACCATCACACTCAATCAAGCCACGAAATTCTGTCAAAATACTCTCTCAATCCCATACTCCAAAAGCCCTAACCTTTCGAAGGTAGCCGTCAATCCGGCGATCAAACCCCGAAGTTCAAACCCTAACCCTAAGGTTCTCGATCAAGCAATCAATCAATCACGCCCAATCCAAAGCAATCAAGCAACTGAGGGATCAAGGTGGTGAGGCCCAACGGCCTCTGGTTTGTCTTAATTTACTGTATTTTTGACTAACCGTAGCATTTTGATTATCCGTTAATCTTTCTATCTGGTGTGAGGAAGAACACCGACCGGGGCTTCGATCCCTCGGCCGGTACATCAAACCAGTGTGATTACTCGGCCGTGACATCCATTCACCGGCCGAGTGATCGATCTCCTGGGACAGTTTATTTGCTTTCTCTACTTTCGAATGCATGCTTATTTATCGCACTGGCTCACCTTACTTACTGTTTAAAGGAATAAATAAGCAGACTATGTGTTGGAATTAAACAAAGCATCTACACGTCTTATGTTGAATGATTATGGGCCAGTCTCGCGACTGGGCAAAGAGGGGTGCCTAACACCTTCCCCTTATTGTACTTTTGGCTCCCGTATCCAGAATCTCTATCTATTTTCCCAGTTTTAATAAACTGGGTGGCGACTCTATTTGATGATAACCGTTATCATGTGGCGATGTTCCTAGCCATGGGAATGTCCATGATTTTGGTTTATGAAACGAGCAACCAATCGAGCAAACAAACGTAACCAATCTGTATGGCGATGCCCCGCTTGGGAGGTGTCTACACTGTTTACCCAGAAGACCAAGAGAAGACCACCTTCACTTGTCTTTCGGTACTTTTGCCTACCGGCGGATGCCATTTGGACTTTGTAATGCACTTGCAACCTTTCAAAGGTGCATGATGGCCATATTTTCTGACATGGTGGGAGATTTTCTTGAGGTTTTTATGGACGATTTTTCTGTGTTTGGGACCTCTTTTGAGTGTTGTCTCCAAAACTTGTCTAAAGTTCTTCAACGTTGTAAGGAGACAAACCAAGTCTTGAGTTGGGAAAAGAGCCATTTTATGGTTCAATAAGGTATCGTGTTAGGTCACATTGTCTCCAAGAGGGGGATAGAAGTTGACAAGGCCAAGGTCGATCTCATCTCTAGGCTTCCATCCCCCACTTCAGTTAAGCAAATCCGATCATTCCTTGGGCATGCGGGTTTTTACCGCCGCTTCATTAAAGACTTTAGCAAGATTTCTCGACCTTTGTGCGAACTCCTCGCCAAAGATACTCCTTTTGTCTTTGATGAAGCATGTCTGCAAGCTTTTGAGAAGTTGCGTGCTTTACTGTCGTCGGCCTCGATTATGCAGTCCCCCGATTGGAACCTCCCCTTTGAGATTATGTGCGATGCATCTGACTATGCAATTGGTGCAGTATTAGGACAACGGGTGGACAAGGTCCCTCATGTCATCTACTATGCTAGCAAGACTCTTGCGGATGCGCAATTGAATTACACTACTACTGAAAAAGAGTTGTTAGCGGTAGTTTTTGCTTTAGATAAGTTTTGTTCATATCTCCTAGGATCCAAGGTATTAGTGTACTCCGATCATGCCGCTTTGCGGTATTTTCTCTCAAAGAAAGACACTAAGCCTCAGCTAATTCGATGGATCCTTTTGCTACAAGAGTTTGATTATGAGAATTGGGACAAGAAAGGTTCCGAAAATTCAGTAGCGGATCATTTGTCTAGGATCCTGGTAGAAACCTTGAGTGACCCTCTTCCTTTCAAGGACTCATTTCCGGATGAGCAACTTTTTGCGGTGTCACAGGTCAATCCCCCATGGTATGTTGACATAGGGAACTATCTTGCTATTGGCAAAATCCCCTCGCATTGGTCCAAGCAAGACAAGGACCGATTCTTTGCGCAAGTTAAGTTCTATTTCTGGGAGGATCCAGAATTGTTTAAGTATTGCCCAGAATTCCATAGTATTCTTAACTTTTGTCATACTCTCAAGTGTGGTGGCCACTGTAGACACCCCAATTTGGCCTAACGATTATTTCAAATCCCACCTTGGGGACCATCCTGATGATGATATGGATACAGTGATTGTTGATTGACTTCTTGTGAACCTTAGGACTTTCGGTAAGAACTTTTAGCCACTTAGAGGACCCAATCCAGAGCCAAATAGCCTTTCAGACAGAAGTACAGTATCATAAGAGGATCCATCTGTCGGCCGTGACATTGATCACATGGCCTCAACATCATTTCTTCACCCGTGAGGCCTGTTGCTTGAAAATCTCCCTGAGAGATCGATTAGCCGGCCGCCAGGTCTATTCCTCGGCCGCAACATCATTTCCTCGGCCGCTAGATCCTTTGCTCGACCGCCAGATCGTCTATTTTCTAGATTCTAGAATGTTCTGTCGATCGTTTGATTCGTTCACAAAACCCTAGCAACCAAATCCCGATGCGTTCGGGCTACGTTAGAGGATCACCTTAAAGAGTTTGTATCACTCTATAACTCCAATTCCAATCGTGTGTTTTGATTGGTTGAGTTGTGTCATCCCTATGCCTATATAAGGGGGGCTTTCGGCTCCGAAATTAATATACCAACACACCCCATCAGCCACGAAACTATACAGAAATACACTCTCATATCCCCTCTACAAAAGCCCCAACCTCCCGAAGGCAGCCATAATCCGACGATCCAAACCCCGAAGTTCAAACCCTAACCCCAGGGTTTCAAGATCAGTCAATCACCCTCAATCCGAAGCAATCAAGCTACTGAGGGATCAAGGTGGTGAGGCCCAGGGGCCACTGGTTTGATTTACTTTCTATTTTTATGCTTAATTGTAGCTTTTTGATTGTCTGCTGATCGTTTGGTCTGGTGTGAGGAAGAACATCGGCTAGGGAATCAATCTCTCGGCCGATACATAGAACCAGGAGGATTCCTCGGCTGTGAAATCTATTCACCGGCCGCGGGATCCATCTCCCTAGGACAGCCTGTTTTATTCTGCTTTTCTGATGCATGATTTCAATTACAGCCTTGGCTCACCATTAACTGTCACTACAAGAAATTGTGGCTTTAACGGCATTTTTATTACCGGCATGTGTTAAAATGCCAGTAATACTAGTTATTCCCGGCATTAACAATAATGCCGAAAAATATTAACTTTAAACGGCATTAATAATAAAATGCCGGTAAAAATTACTCAAAAACGGCATTAGTAATAAAATGCCGGTAAAAATCACTAAAAAACGGCATTATTGCAGCAAATGCCGTTTTTAGTTTAGACTATGGACAGCAATATTACCACGTACACGAGCGATTTTTTCTCCCATCCTAAACGATGTCGTCTCCCTCCAACTTTTCCTTTTTCCCTCCTACCTTTTCCCATTTCCCTCCTATTTTTCCCTTTTCCCTCCCTCACGCGTTCTCTTTTGCTTCATTCCTAAAATCACTGCAAACAAAAATCCCCAAAAACAGAAGCCCTGACTTCGACTACTTCTCTCTTGAAGACTCCTAAAATCTCTTGCTTCATTTCCCGTGGATTTAGCTCACAAGCAACGACTTCGACGAACCCTTCAATGCACGTGATTGATCGAAGCCCTAGCTCAACATCACTGGTCATTGCATGAGATCTCACCGGTGCAGGTACACACGATTTCTTCTTTAAATCTGCGTTCTGGGTTTGAACTTCGCATCCCCTCTCTCTATTTAGGGTTTTGAGTTTACAAAATTTCTGCAATTGTTCACCTTTGAACCTTGAATCCCGTCTCTCTGTTTAGGGTTTCTGGTTTGCATGTAAGTGTTCCAAAATTGATGTCCTGCTTGTGTTCTATTTCTGCCATTAAACTGATGTTTGTCACGTGATTTCCTAAACTATTGGTTTTGATTGTGTATAGATGTTGTAGTTGATGGTACAAGAAACTTTATCGATTTTTTTGGCCGAAATTGGTGGAGACCATCTCGATTTTTTGTGTATAGATAGATGTGGGTCTTTCAAAGACGCATATAAACTGTTTGTTGAAATGCATGTTAAGAGAGTGAACACAGTGGCCATATGGTTGAAGTTTTGTTAGTATAATAATCCATTTTTAGGAGCAAATTTTTCGTTTAGCATGACTTATCCTTTTGTTACGAGTATCAAGTACTTGGTGTTTCAAAATCAGGACAATGACCTTTACTTTTCTTTTTTTCCTGTCTTTATCCTTTTTGCATTTTGGTTAATTGATAAGAAATAGAATAGGGGAAAGAGCAAATAGCATTAGAGCATATCAACTCCAATAGTCAAGAGGTGTCTGCATCCAAAACCATGTGTTACTTATCATTGAATGTTTGCATGGCACTACGAGTCAGTGGCCACTAGTTTGTTGTGGCTGCATATTTGGCACTTGCTGCCTTCTTGTTATTTTTTCATTTTTCTTGTTAGGTACTTAAGAATGACATATCTCCTTATATACATATAGATTGGGTTGTAAAACGAAGCAACTCCTTAGATACCTCTATCTTCTGTTGAAGTGTTTAAAGGTATTTAGGAAGTGAAGTTTTATATTTTCGTATGTTGTCCACGTATTGGATATGTGAACAATACTACAATAGTACCCAAAAAGTATCCAAAACTTCAAAAAATTTAGAAAATCGATTTTCGTCTAGTCAATATTCCTTCCATACACGTCTGAGAGTAACGGAGGTGTATCTTTGTCCAATACAGACATGCTACGGGTACAACTCCCATATTGAAGTATCTGTGATTCATAGTCTACAAGAGTGAGGACTAAGATGTATTCGTAAAATATCAATATTAACGTCTCATACAAGGCATGAGGACTAAACACATAGCTAATTTATTCAGGCCTAACCAGAATAGCCGTAACCGATTTCTCATAATCTTTGCATAGTACTTTACAGAGTAACAGATATCGCAATATGACAGGGTCAACATACAACCTCACGAAATACATTTCTAATATGAAACAGGATGAATAAAATTGATCAACAGTTGTTGTTCTTGCTTCAGAGCCCATACACTGCTGTCTCAAAACACAAATCATAAATATCTAGGCAATTCTTTTGATGTACTCTGCTATTAGTGTCTCCGTATATAAAAAACGAAAGATAGCAAGCAACCGAACCTTAAAAGAAATGCATGTTTGTTAAATTCACCTTAGGATCAGAAGATGGAACTATCCTCAAAATCGCCTCAGAGACATGTCCATTCTCTTGATTCATTTCTTCAGCAAAAGAAACATGAGATTGGCATTTCAATGCCGGGGCTATAACATACTTAATCATCTTGTCCGCTACTTTCGCAAGGCCATAATCTAGAATGCCAACCACCTACAAAAACACAAATACCAAAACTAGCCTTACTTGACTGAGACCAATCTTCCAAAAGAAACCTCAAAATGAAAGGATGAATTAAGCTTGGATTTTTTAACTAAAGAAGAGTGTGTCTTACCTACCAAAAGAGTTCAATTCCTAGTTAACTCATCCCGAAAGCCAAAAGATGCAGTGCATGGACCAAACTCACCTCCATTGCTTTCAAAATCGTATGCAGCTCAACCCCATCAATTCCATTGGAACTCAATAGGTAATTTACTCGAACTTCATTTTGTCGCTGCTGAAACTGCATTGCTCTCTCCATAAACCTTACCAGTAAATCTTGGATCTACAAACCCAATCCAATTCCTCTAAGAAATACTCACAAACTATAGAGATCACAAATAAAATCACCAAAACAGACCATTAATTTAAATGATTCAAAATTTGGTAACCGCCAACAGTTAGAAGAAAATGAAATCGACGAACACCGTAATTTCTAATTTTAAACACACGAAGCATGAAACTTTTGTTCTGAAATATTATACCAACCCTTCCAACGCAAACAAAAGATAATTTAGAGGTTCAATCATGTATTGTTTTTTCTTCTTTCATTGCCTACCCTCTCTTTGTTGCCAAGAAAAGCTATTTCAACAATATTGAACTGAACTCATGCAGTATTTGGTTCCATGGAATAAAGCTCAGAAGGAAGGGGCATCCTCTTTTAACATGCTTGTCTCTCTTCTACCTCTTAAGAGATTGATATTGAGCTCAAAAGCTTGTGGATCTCGTGTCTTACTTGCTGGGTTTTGTAGAAATAAGTGCAAAACGCTATTTTGCACTCTTTAGGCCTTGGCCTGACCCTTTTTCAAGTCCACTTTTGGTTGTCGTTATTGGAATGCACATCCGACGAATCCAGAATTTAGGTGGATCTTTGACCATTGTGGTGATTTGATTAGATTGTTACTTGGTGTTCGAAGGAAATATTTCTAATTTCTCCCCCGCCTTCTTTGAACAATACTAGACTGCTGTGATCTGAAATATGTCTCTTAGCAATACATTCTCCTGACTTTTATTGGTGTGTGGGGGTGCAAGTGTTGTGTATATTTTGTTTTACTAGGGTGGGGTTTATGTGGGAACATAATGTACTATGATTCACCTCCGAATCAATGTATAGTTAATACTGTAATCCCTTTGATTGTCCTTATCATAAGCTATCGAGGCAGTGCAGAGTTTGCAGACCAATTTGAACAGGTTGCTTTTTTTTTTTTTCTTTCTTTGGTTGGGTAACTAGTCAAGTTATTCTATATGACGGTGGTCGTTTTAGTGGGTTCATACTTTGTTTTGGCTCCAGTTGGTTCTACTGGAAAGTAAATCTGGGGACCAGATACGGAAAATTCTCATCACTTTTGTGTTTATATCACAAAACTCTAACTTTCGTCTCGGAGCTATTCGAAGCAATGTAATACTATTCTCCCTTTTAACTTGCTTTTTGAACAAAAGATGCTATTTTTTGTTTGCAAATATATATTTAATTGTTTTGAGTGGGATGATTCTGAAGAACCTGATCAATACACCAAAAGTCAAAGTTTTTGATGGAACAATTTACCTTTTGAGATGGTCTCACTCTTGTCTAGGCAACACTATCCCTATCCCTATCCCTGGCAGCATCTCTCGCTGTCTGGTTCCCTAAAAGCTTCTCTAGACATAGAGTAATCTCATGGAATGACTATTGGAGTTAATGATGCTATTTGCTCTTTCGTTTCATCAACTTGAAAGCATATCAGTTCAAACTCGAAATCTAATGATTCCTCCTACAGGAGGATCTAACTAATGTGAAAAGCCATAACATTAGAGCATGCTACAAGAATACTCTAATATACACCTGGAATCATTAGATTTGTGTGCTAAGTTGGGTGCAAAGTTGCGACAAGAGGTGCTAAGAGACGTAAATGATGAAATCACTTGATTGAAGAACCAATATGCAACCGTGGTACTTCACAACACTTGCCATTATTTTCCACTAAATCTGCCCCTAACAAGTCATCCACTAGAATATTGGCACTTCCAGGGATCAATGATGAGTCCCCAACAGTGAGCGGAATTGGCTCATCCTTCTCATGACTAGGATCAGGAATTGCCTTGTTTTTTTCCTTTTCCAATTTGCTGCCATGTTTTTGTAACCAAATGTCTTGCAGACTTAGCCACTGGAGACTTGGAGTACTGGTGGGAAGTATGCCCAAATACCTTACAAAACTTACAAATTGGAGGTAGCACTTGGTATTCAACACTAACCACAACAGATTCCCCAACAACTGTGATTGAGCTTTCGGTGAATGGGTTCCTAAACCAGAAGATTTAGGAGTGATTTGGTGGGTAGAAGCAGTGACTGTCCTTTGCTTCCTACGTAAAGTGTTGGAATCAATAGCTTTGAAACCCAGCCCATCAGCCATGTGAATGGAACCGTTTGTGGTGTCACTTGGAGTTGATTCCTTGGTTGATTTTCCAGCATCGCTAAGACGCTTGAATATTGCCTCGCGACCTTCCGCGCACATATCTGCGCATTGCATTTCCACTGCTACGTCATTGAAGAGACTGAGAATATGTGCCTTTCGATCCCCAAATAATCCATCCGCGAAGGATGTAGCTCCATCTGCCATGGAACCAGATTAGGGAAATCCTATAGAGAAGGAGGACCGTCTCTCTCTAGAACCCCATTCCTACTTTTTTCTTTTTCGTTTTTTAATTCTGTGCATTTTTCCAGTTTATGGATCTTGAATTCACATGCCTTCTGGCCAGAATATGTACATTGTCCTTTCGTCTTTCAAAGATGTAGGAAACTAGGGAAGTGGGAAGCCTAGTGGAAAAAATGACAAGAAAATAATAATAATGATAATAGCATGTCGCATTTCTAGCAATTGTGCATTGTCGATACTTAAAAGGAATTGGTGTTAGTAACATTTTCTTCTAGCTAAGGTTCTCTCTAATTCTCTTACTTTTGTTTACTGGTCCTTTTCATCTAATTTTTTCCTGTCTTGTGTAGGATCTTCATTCTTAGCTGAAGGAACTAATTCCCGAACAGCAGGTACATTCAACTAAGTTTGGTATATGTATTGACAATAAAGGAATTGTGTAATTAATTTGTGTCCTGACCTCAATCAGACTTCTTTTTCACGTTCCCTCGAATTATGGAAGTTTTCCAGTTTGGTTGGTTACAAGAATTCAGGTCATTGTTATCCAAAAAAGAATTCGGGTCATTTTTGTGGTCATTGATCACTTGACCTTGTCTTAATATAATTTTGCAACTGGAACATTTTTCTTTGTGAAGAACTGCCTAAGTGGCTGCCCACTTTTGTTGGTTTCGTGAATGTGTAAGTTGCTGGATTTCAACAGTGGAAGTTGCATTCTTTTTCCTTCATTTCTTGGACCTTAATTTAGTTATTGGTTACGAGTGATGTGCTTCACTTTGTAGTAATATAATCTACCAAGTCAATCACTTAGAAATCACTCCTTCTGAGTGCAACATAAGTCCGACCCTCAAAATGGAGTTGATAGATCACCTTGTTATAGACCTCCCTTGAAACCATGTAGACTACTCATACATACCATGATGCAAGTACTTGGACCTTTTTCCAGTGCTTTTTTTTTTTTTTTACGATGAAATTCTCTTGTAGGTTTTGAATCTTGTCCAAATCTTCCATGTATAATGTCCCGCCCTAGAGTTAGTGGTTTAGACTACCGAAAATATGTTAGTGAAGAGGTTTTGGACCCAGCTAACCCTTTAAATTTGACTATTATGATTATAGATTTGGGAAGGCAAAAAGGAGAAAATACTCAAAATAACCATGCTTTTCACCTCCCAACGTGTCCGCAGGTCCGTGTCCTGTCCTTGTCCAGTAGCTGTACCATGCTTCTTACAATAGAATAACAGTTGGATGCCATGGAGCAATCTCTTTACACACACCTGCCAATGGAAAGAGGCCTATACACTCGTTCTCTAATGTTGGACTCCACTTGAGGTGGTGTATGACAGAGTGTAAGATGTGTCTTAACACTCTATTTGCCTTTCCTTGTAAAAATACTCCAAATGGAGTTTAAGGGACTCACATTCACCCGGCACCCCAACTGGCCACAATGCACCTTGGGTCAACCACACTTCAATGTTGTTTTATTACCCATTTTACATTTGACATGTCCCAGACGACCACGTTGGCTTGTTGGTGCTTCAATAAAAAATGGTTGAGTTTAGTTTCTTGCATTTATCCATTATACTCGGATATTTTTTTATGCTTGTGTCCTGTATCCTTAAACTTACTGATTGTGTAGGATGTCGTGGACTATATAGATACCCACACACCTATGTATAAACGTGTAATTGTTTCTTGTATTTGCAGGTTGATAGGACGTAGATGGACATGGAAGACATGCAATAGGAATGACAGGAAATCTTCTAGATAATGAAAACTGTTTTTGTTCTTTTTGTTTTGGAGTTCGCAACCAAAAGCATATTTTGGGTCTTTGTGTTGCTTTGGTTAGTATGATCTTTTGTTTTTGGAGATATATATGCAATTAGAACTTATATTTTGACGCTTTGGGTTTGATTTTCACATTGTCATTCTATGCCTAGCATTGTTATTTTTTGTTACTTTGTGATTGTCTTTTACGATGTTCAATTTGCTTATATACGGAATTTGCATTTTGGTTTTGGCAGTGGAACTTCAAATTGTTTTGGACAGTTATAATTTTGTATACAGGAAATGTGTTATCAAAAATGGTACTAGATTAGGATAATTTGTTAATGAAAAAATTATGTATTAAAAATGAAATTTGGGAAAAAAAAAAACTTTTATCGGCATTTCACAAATGCCAGTAAAAACAATGAAAAAAAAATACTAAGATATAAAAATGGCATTTTGAAAAATGCCGGTAAAAGTTATAAAAAAATACGGCACTAATAAAATGCCGGTAATATTACCTTTTCCGGCATTTGCATCAAATGCCGTTAATAAATGTATATTCGGCAATTCTTTTCCCGGCATTTGACAAATGCCGGTAATACTAGTAACAAATGCCGGTTTTATTTCCGGCATTTGTACAAATGCCGTTTATGTATTACCGACACTTACGTAGACGGCATTTTTTAATTTCGTCAACAAATGCCGGGAATACTATTACCGGCATTAATTTGACCTTTACCGGCATTTATAAAATGCCGCAAAAAGCTTAATTTGGCGTAGTGTGTTTAAAGGCTAATTAATCAATTTACTTGCTAGAATTATATAAAGCATGCATTAATCTTATGTCGAACAATTATGGGCCAGTCTCACGGTTGGGCAGAGAGGGGTGCCTAACACCTTCCCCTCATTGTACCTTTGGCTCCCGTGCCCAAAATCTCTATCTGTTTTTCCTAGTTTTCTTAAACTAGGTGGCGACTCTATTTTGATGATAACCACTATCGTGTGGCAATGTTCCTAGCCATAGGAATATCCACGATCTTGGTTTATGTAGCAAACAACCAATCAAACAGCAATGATCAATCTGTAAGGCGATACCCCGATTCAGGGAGGTGTCTACAGCCACTTCAATGGGAAGCGGACTGCCGCTAAGGTCTTGCAGAGTGGCTTTTATTGGCCAAATCTGTTTAAAGATGCACATGAGTTCTATCGAAATTGCTTGAGGTGTCAGCAAACCGGGAATATGTCGTGTCGAGACATGATGCCACTTACCTCTATTCTTATTGTGGAAATCTTTGATGTGTGGGGTATTGACTTTATGGGTCCTTTTCCGTCCTCATTTGGTTTTGAATATATTCTTGTGGCGGTGGATTATGTCTCGAAGTGGGTAGAAGCGGTAGCCACTAGGACTAATGACCACAATGTAGAGACCCGTCCCAAATATTAATTTATTTTATTTAATGTGGCTGTATGTAACTATATTAAGTAATTAAGTAAGACATGGGATTTTTTTATATAGACGTGCGTATACGTGTGTATGGTTGATCGGGCATGAGTTGTGTGATAAGGACCGAGTGCGTGGAACCAATATGTGATGGAGTTTTTTTTTAATATAAGCTTTTAGAGTTAACTACTATTAATTGTTGGCCTTATGGGCATTAGTGTAGTGACTCAAAACATTTTAGAAGATGGAGCAATGGCTTGATTCTTGGAGGGCCATAGTGCAATTTTGCACTTAAAATGGCTAAGGACAGCCGAGAACTCTCCCGAGTTCTTTGTTTTTTCTTTTTTTCTTCCCCGTTCTCTGTCTCTCTCCCATTCTCAAACTCCATACAAACCCTAACACTTCAACGCCAAAATCGAAGGTCAAGGCTCGTGAATCTCTCAAAAAGGCAAGAAGAAAACGTGATCTACGGACATAGGGCTACGCATCTATCCGAACAAAATCTCGATCGGCCAACTTTGGTGTTCCTAGCATTTCGGGATTTCAACATTTTGGAGGTTTCTCTCTCTTTTGAGGTAGGATTTATGCTAAAAGTTTAAATATGAGTGAGTATATGTGTTGATGCACCCTTATTTTGAGATTTTGGTAGAGTAATCAAAGTATAGAACTTGGCTTAGTTTGTGGTGGCTGATAGTAATTGCTAGACGATACTTGGGTTAGTGATTTGTGTGGTTATTCGTGATTATGATGGAGGCTATACTCTTTTAGACATTTTTTTTAGCTTCGTATGTACGGTGTTCACTTTCAATATGAAAATTAGGATTTTTAAGGGGTACTTGAACATGACCTAACTATTGTTGTGCTCACCTTGTGGTTGAGGAAATGCTAGTAACTTAAATGGACACCTTTATAGTCAAAGTATAATTTTTCCTTGTGCAATTGGTAAGCTAATGAGAAGCATTTCTTGATATATGATTTCGAGTACTCATGAAATAGATGTATGTTGTAACCATTTTTGTAGAGGGTGCACTGCATTTGTTCTATATGGGTTCATTTGGTTGATTTGGGCTTAAATCCAAGTATTGAGATATTGAGATTGTTATTTTTGTGATTTTGAGTTGGGTCGTCGGAAGACTTGTGTCAATTGTGACGCCGTCGGTGAAAGTCCGTAAACCCGCACGTGGTAGGTTGCTTTGTCCTTCGGGTTAGCAGCCCGTAAAGTGCATATGTGCTGGAGACGTCTAGCACGGTTGGTTGGTGATTGTATCGGTGAGCAACTCATATAATTTTATGTCTCGATGTTGAGTTAATTTGATATTCGATTTGGTTGGCTATTCTATTATGAGCTTTGTTATTTTCCGTATCGACTTTTATGGGTAATTTCCTTTATTCAGAACTTGATTTGAGTATGTGGTTCAATTGCATTCTTTTAAGCATTTGAAGGGAAGGAAAAATTGGAAACACTTAATATAATGCATAGATTATTTTTGCTATGATGGCTTGACTTTGAATTGGGATCTTATGACTTCATTGTAAATATTGAAGGAGAAGGAAGCAAGAAAACTTTTCAATTCGTGTATATAAAAAGAGTATATTTTGTGTATCAATCTTTGCATGTTCATATCTATTCGTTTAGCGTATTTCCTGCACGAGCTGTGGCTCATGTTGCTGTTAACCTAAATTTTTCAGGTTTGGAGGTGGATTCGAGGCTTAAGAATCATGGCTCTTTTATTTAAGAGCGTAATGAGATACTTGTATATTTTTGGCTGGTAAGACTTGCAAACTTTTATTTTGGGTTGTAAAAACTTGAATTGTGAGATATATTAATTTGGTAATGTAAATTTGGATATTGGAAGAATAGGGCCTGGAAGTGTATTAGATATACTGTATTTTGGACTTTATTTCTAATAAAAGGTGGGTCGTGACAGAATGGTATCAGAGCTATAGGTTTGAATACCTAGGAACCGTGGGAAGAGACTTCGTCTCATTTGGGTGCCTCCTTTCATTAAGTTAGATGCGGTATGTACTTTTTGTTAACTTGTGTTTTTGGGCTGTGTGCTTGGAGTCTTAGGTTTGAATACCTTGGGACTGTAGGTAGAGACTTTATCTCGATTGAATCGTTGCTTGCTACATAAAAATATCTTTGTGATTGTGTGTTTATGTGCAAGTCAATAACATGAGTAAAATTATGTGCTTATGTGTTGTGAGAACCCAAAACATTAATAGCATTTTGCATCATGTGGGGAGGTTGATGAAATTTTGAAAAGAATAATTGCATGGGTTATTTTGCATAATCTCTTGAAGTTTGACAGATAATCTAAAAATTTATCTTCTTGTGGTAAGAAATCTTCCTTAAACTATGAGCATTGATGAATATGTGCATATAAAATCAACCTACATGGAAGAGATTTAAGAATTAGGGTTATATAGTGCTTACATGGTGATTTCATGCCTAATTCGTCTTAAATTCTCAAATATTGTTAATTAGTATGGAACTATGGATAATATGATTTTGATTATGGAAACCCAAGATTGATACATGTTAGTTGGTATATAGATGGATTATGAGCATGAACTTGTAGAATTTTGAAGTTGCTTACAGCTATTGATGTTGAGAAATTCTGGGCAGCATCCAGAGCTGTGTTTTTAATCAAATTTGTTATACTTAGACAAATTTATTGGTTATGGGTCCTTTTGAGTCTTAAAGGTTGTTAAGTCGGTGTTGTTTTGGCGTTGGAATCATCGAATAATATGAAGTACACGATTTTTAATGAATATTCGAACACAGACTGCTTTGCTGAAAAAACTGTGTTTCCTGCACAGAATTTCTGACTTTGAGAGTGAATTTGACTTGGTTCTCTTACTTGTAAAAGTCCGGGAAAAATCAAGGATGAACTTTTATGTGTTCTTATAAGTTATACCAAATCCTAAGTCATTTGTGTAACAACTCCGATTTTCAGTGAATAAAATCTCGTTGCTTATTTTAATGACTCTATAATTTTCTTGATTTCCAATAATCCGTCATGATTAGATTTATTCAATTCAAAATCTAGTTTCGTCATGCCATGCAATATAGTCATTTTCTAAAGACAAGTGTGTTAGTATATTTCCCTAATTACTGAAACAAGTCTTAGAATTCCTTTCTTGGCTGGAAATCCTGTTTAGCAAGCCTAGATAGCTTCTAACCTAATCCGTTGAGATAACCTTAATGAACCTTCGACCTTCCCGACCCATTTGAACCTTTCAAAACCCTAAACAAACCCTTTTGACCAAAGTCAACCTTTGATCTTTACCCATTGGACGATAAATACTAGGGAAATCTTTATCCATTGGACAATAGGTTTCTACCTAGGATATTGTGACTAGATTGCTAGGTACACCTTTATATGTTTATATATTTCTTACCACCTTTATCCATTGGATAATAAAAGTTAGGGGAATTTTGGTCCATTGGTCAATAAGGCCAAGTCAAGCCCTAGTACTAGCTTTTATTTAGTTAATTACTTACTAGATATGATATGTACTTATTTACTTAAGGTATTAGAGATACATGTGTCATCCTAGGATGATAAGTCATAGAATATAGTTCATAAGTACATAGGTGGCAATTTGACTTAGTTTTATAAGGAATTTTGACTTAGAAAATCTAGGATAAGATCATAGTACCTTGTACTTTTAGTTAGTCTTGCATATATATATATGTATATATTAATCAAGAGAGAGAGAGAGAGAGAATCCGAGAGAGATAGGAGGAGAGAGAGCCGGGAGAGATGGGAGAGGAGAGAGAGAGAGAGATAGGAGAGAGAGGGAGACTAATGTACATTAGTCTTGGACTTTCTTCTTTCAAATCTAAGTTATATATGTATATTTGTACTAAAGAAAGAAGAAGGATAGGAAGGACATGAGGTGGACTCAAGTACTAAGATTTTCTTACAAAATCTCTTACAAGCCTTACACCATAATCTTACTCTTTCTAAACCCCATTTGTTTATTCTTCTTTTGTCCTTCCATATCTAGTAAGTATACATATATTATACATAGGAGTACAAGAGGGAGAGAGAGAGATAGGAGGAGAGAGAGAGAGGGATTGCCGAGAGAGAGAGGAGAAAGATGGCCGAGAGAGAGAGGAGAGATAGGAGAGAGTGAGTGTGGGCAGCATGCCCTGGAAATTCCGGTTTCCAAAATGCAAGGGCCCGGATCGAGGGAGCGCGAGCGCAGGTGGCAAGCGCTCAAAAATACAGAGTCGCCACTCGGGTTTGAAGGTCCGACACCTAAGGAACCGTATTTTGAAGCACTTGACGCGTTGTTTGATTTGAAAAAGTTAAGGAACCAGTCCGTCATAACCATATCTGGGTTCGGGAGCCAGATTACGAGAGGGGAAGGGTTTTATGGCACCCCTCTCGCCCAATCCGGAGACCAGTCTCTACTTAGGCATTTTGAAAACATTGCGATTCTTCTTTTATTAATCGATTTTTAGCCAATTAGGGCGGGGGAACAGTTAATCGGGGATTAAAACTGTAACATGTTTGCAGGATGTGATCAAAATAGCATGGATGAGCAGTTAGTATAGGATGAGAACAGACTCCTGTGGGAGTTTAAACAGACTGGAAAGCCCATGTTTTGGAGTGTCGCACGCAAGAGGTAACCAGTATGCACTGATCAAGTCAATGCTTGCTGATCATACCTGCGCGCGCTACTACAAGACCTGCGCGCGCCAGTAAGCCTAAGCTCACAGCTCTTATTCTCAAACCCTCTCGGCTCTAGAAGGACCAGTGCACACCCAGGACAAACCAAGCAGTTTAAACTCTCTGGGCTCTGGAAGGACCAGTGCACACCCAGGACAAACCAAGCAGTTTATGCAGTCATAATATACAGTTTAAAGGCTGAAAAGCCTAATAAATAAACAAAAACACCCCATAAACAGTGTGGGGACAAAATAATAGCCTGAAATCAAGTCAAACATGCAAGGCCAGCCACTGATCGGGTACAAACAATTGCGCGAGGGTTCCAAACCGTCGCGCGACAATGCGCCCGGGAGCGCGATGGTTGCGCCTTGGCGCGCGACGATTGCGCCCTGGCGCACTGGTCAAATGGAGCGTTGACCATCGCGCGATGGTTTGGGTGCAGCGCGCGCGGGTTCGAGCCAACTTTCCAGTGTCTGGTTTTTCACGTCCTGGGTTCTGGGTTCTGAGACAGGTCCAGAATGATCCCAGGAGTGCTCCAACAGAACATAAAAATGAATATTGAAATGCAAGCTAGCAATTTAAGCTCTAAGAAAAGCAATAAACTGGTTTTTTGCATGCTTAACAGTGATCTATATACTAAGTAAAAATTACAACAGTCATGCACATGGCTAAAACAAGAAATGACCAGCCTCCCTTCCCCACGTGGTCCAATCTCATGCAGACAGGACTGTCGCGCGAGTATTCGGGACCATCGCGCGAGGGTTGGCTTGGCCACGGTTTTTGAAACCTTGCTAGCTTTAGGGCTAGGACTGGTATTGATTACCAGCCTTGACCCTGCCAGCCCCCCTTAGGGATCAGAACAGAGAGCAGAACAAAGGTAAGATATACCTTTGAATTTTGAGGTTTGAAAAGTGTTTGAGCTTTGAGTTTAGGTTGAGGTTGAGGTTTGATTGAAATGTGAAAATGGGGAGGAAGAACAAGCTTCGTTCTTAGATGCTAGGTTGGAAACCAAATGTTGCACTTGCTAATGGAGGAGAGATAAACAAAGGGTTAGGGTTAGAACCTTTGTGCTTTGAATTTTTTGGAACCCTTTAATGGAAGAACCATGAGGGGGGATTTATAAGCTTAGCACCTTCCATTAATGGAAAGGTAGTTCTGGTCCAAAGAATGGAGGCCAGTCAGCCACGAGGCTGGCTGGGGGTTACTTGGTGATTAAGCTGCCCAGCTGAATAAAGGTGATGGGGACAGGTTCTGACCGTCGCGCGAGGGTTCCAAACTGTCGCGCGACAATGCGCCCTGGCGCGCTGGTCAATGCTCCGGTTGACCATCGCGCGATGGAGTCAAACCGTCGCGCGACGGTGCGCCCCGGCGCGCAATGATTGTGCCCTGGCACACATCAATAGGGTTTTTTGGCTTTTGGAAGTGGCTTAAGACTAGGTTAGGTTCAAGGGTTTTGCAAACACTCAAAGCTCAAACACTCGACATTCCCGGGGTGTTCTTGATCCATTTCATCATCGGGGAATCAAATACCGTAAGTAAACTAATCTGGAAGCCCAGATTGGGGTGTCTATAGTGAGATCAAGATTTTGATGTATCTCTTAGTCTTTCTTCTACCAAACTCAATTGTTTATCCATCTCAAGTACATGTACTTGTATAAGAGTGAGATATGAATAAGATGGGAGAGATTGGAAGTACATGAAATCTCTTACAAGTCTTGCAAACCCAATTCTTTACTCTTCCATAGTCAACCAACCAACCCTTGTCTTTTTTTCACATAGATTAGTATATATACATATGTACTTGTACCAAGAGAGAGAGGGAGAGGGAGAGTGAGAGAGGGAGAGAGAAGGGAGAGAGAGAGAGAGGGAGACCGGTTGAGAGAGGGAGAGAGAGTGTGATGTGTGTGACTAGTGTACTCCCATATCTAGCATTAGATAATCCTATTGCATCACCATTGTACCACCAAATCTAGGGTTTCTTGTTCTTTCTTGACCAAGGACAACAATATCTTATTTTCTACTCTTTCCAAGTACTAGATTAGACCTAAATCTCTATAGAAGAACATTAACCTTGTACTAGTTGAAAGAAGAAGATCTAGGTTGATGACATAAACTTGACATGGCTTGATCTTGGAACAAAATCCATTGGACAAAGGGAGAGAGAGGGGCCTGTAGACACCTCCCAAATGGGGCATCGCCATACAGATTGATCATGTTTGTTTGCTCGATTGGTTGCTTGCTTCGTAAACCAAAATCATGGATGTTCCCATGGCTAGGAACATCGCCACATGATAGCGGTTATCATCAAAACAGAGTCGCCACCCGGTTTGTTAAAATTGGGAAAATATACAGAGATTCTGGGTACGGGAGCCAAAAGTACAATAAGGGGAAGGTGTTATGCACCCCTCTTTGCCCAGTCGTGAGACTGGCCCATAATCATTCAACGTAAGACATGTACACACTTTGTTTAATTCTAACACGTAATTTGTTTTTAACCTTTAAGCAGTAAAGGGTGAGCCAATACAATAAATAAAGCATGCGTCAGGAAAGCAGAACAAAACAAACTGTCCCAGGGAGATGGATCCCGCAGCCGGTGAATAGATGTCACGGCCGAGGGATCCTCCTGGTTTGATGTACCGGCCGAGGGATCGGAACCCCGGTCGGTGTTCTTCCTCACACCAGACAGAAAGATTAACAGATGATCAAAACGCTACGGTTAGTCAGAAATACAATAAATAAGACAAACCAGAGGCCGTTGGGCCTCACCACCTTGATCCCTCAGTTGCTTGATTGCTTCGGATTTGATTGTGATTGACTGATTGCTTGATTGAAAACCCTAGGGTTAGGGTTTGAACTTCGGGGTTTGATCACTGGGTTGGTGGTTGCCTTCGGGAGGTTAGGGCTTTTGAAGAATGGGATTGAGAGATTATTTTGACAGAGTTTCGTGGCTTGAGAGAGTGTACTCTCTAATGAATTTCGTGTGTATAGTTTCGGAGTCCAAAGCCCCTTTATATAGGCAATTGGTGACTCACTCCGGCCAATCAAATGGCACGATTGCAATTGCAATGCACCTCTAACTCTACGTCGCAATCTCTTAGCGTAACCCGAACGCATCGGGAAGGTAGTGTAGTTGGATCAAACGTCTGACAGAACACGTTCCAGAGTCTGGAAAAAGGTCGATCTGGCGGCCGAGTAAAGGATATCACGGCCGATGAATGGATGTCTCGGCCGAAGGATAGATCTTGCGGCCGAGGTATTGATCTCTCAGGGAGATTTGGCTAGCAACAGGTTGCTCGGGTGAGGAAATGATGTTAGGGCCGTGGGATCGATGTCACGGCCGACAGATGGATTCTCCTAGGCTCTTGTATTTCTGTCTGAAAGGCTGTATGGCTCTGAATTGGGTCCTCTAAGTGGCTCAAAGTTCTTACCGAAAGTCCTAAGGTTCTCAAGGAAGCAGTCAGCAATCACTGTATCCATTTCATCATCGGGATGGTCCCAAGGTGGGACTTGAAATAATCGTTAGGCCAAATTGGGGTGTCTACAGGACCGGCCAAGAGAGGAGGGGGGGAGACCTTGCTTGCCTATAAATAGGACTTCAAACTCTTCATTCAACTCACACCTCTTCCAACCTCCAACTTCTCTCTAGAAAGTTTAGTTTTCTTGCTTGTTCTTACTTGTTCTTGCTTGTTCTTGAAGTTCTTCCCAAGTTCTTCAAGAAACTCATCCGAGGCCGCCACTAAACCGCCACTCCGCCACCCTATCGATCCAAAAGTTTTAGTAGTGTTAGTCAAGACTTAGTTTCGAGAGAAACCTTTCTCTTTCGAAGCTATCGGAAGCCTACCGTAAGACGTTACTCCGCCCAACCACCGACGTACTTCTTTTCAAAATCCGTAGTCATCTCTACCGCTAAGAAGAACGGTAGGATTTTCCTACACCTCCTAAACTCTAAGTATACGTAGAAATATCAATAAACATGTGTTGTTTTGAAATTTAAAAAGAAGCATGAGTTTTTGAAAGATAACGTTCCTAGATTAGCTTTAATTATTCGTAATTGATCTTAGGATGATTATGAGCATGATTATGTGATTACTTATCTACTTGTTGCTGATTAAGCATAAGTGGTTACCACTCCAAAGGTGTCCGTCCATGTGGCACTATGCTTAACTTTGTGTGATTAAATGTTGAGTATGATGATGTGATAAAGTGAGCATGCTATTTAATATAGAGTTGAATGATCTTGCTAGTTTAGTTTCAAGATTACTTAAATGTGAAAAGAACTACCGCGAAGTCATGGCATGCAAACGAGACACAAAAACCGAGAAAGTAGAAACATGACACCTAGGGTGTGGTTGATATGGATAAAATATTTTTGAAACTACATTGTGGCCGGACGTGGTAGCCCAATGTGAGTATGTTTTTGAAAACCATAATAAGGCCAGACTTGGTAGCCCATTGTGAAGATTACCAATGGGGCCGGACGTGGTAGTTTCATTAGTAGTATGGCTTGGTTATCCGAGGAGACGAGCCAATTCAAAATTTGAAAGAAGAAGTTTTGAAAACCATGATATGGCTGGACTTGGTAGCCATCGTGTGTGTTGCTAATGGAGCCGGACTTGGTAGCCTTGTTAGTAGCAATTTGTTAATGAAACTTGGAAGTGTTGAATTAGTAAATGAAGGTGAAAAGGATGACACGGTCTATGACGAGTCATGTAGGAGAAACTCAAGAAAAGGCATGACACCAACGCTAGTAAAATAGTGAATGCGGACTATGTTGTTGAATGAGCATGTGTAATTGTTTATCTGCTTCTTGTTGTAAGTTAAGGGTTAGTTGGTATGGTTTATTCTATTGAGCCTTTGTAGCTCACGGTGTTACCTTTTGGTGACCCTGGCATATTATACTAGGGGCGACGCTGGTATAATGTGTCAGAGTTGATTGATGAGCAAAGTGAATTGTACACATTGGAGGCTTTTGGAGCCGAGGAGCTTGCTAGGATGGAGGAAGAAGCGGAGTAATAGAATGCCTTAGAATTCCCATCCTTTGTGTAATATAAAGTACTATAGTAGGATCTATGTTGTAATAATGAGCTTGACTCTTAGTCTTTTAATTCAATAAAATGTTTAATTAACGTACCCGATAATGGGGGCGTTACAATTTGGGTGTATACTTTAATCTTGGCGGATTTTACAAGTTGGTGCGACACTGCTGGAAATAGTTTGACCGCAGAATGTGGTCTGAGTTTGTGGAATTGATTGAGCAACCTAAAGAGGTCGTATTGTTCTAATTTTTGGAGTAGTTGTTGTTCTATATGTCTAATTTGATCTTAAAATTTTGTGGTTCTTAACTCTGTACGGATTAGTGTTTAAAAATACAACTTTGAGTCTTGTATTTGGGAGGGACATGCATTTCATGCATTCATATGTTGCTTTGTGCAAGCAAACTTGATTTTCTTTTCGTAAAGGTGATTTGGTGATATCAATTGTGTACTAGGTGTTAACGAGATTCCGAGCTCGTCCGAGATACGTAGGCCGTGAGCGACGTGTTAGTGATTTTTTTTTTTTGAAGTTAGAGGTGGAGTTTTCTTGACACTTGGTTCATATTTTATTACATGTGCAAGTCTTATGCCAATTTAATGCTTCTTTTATGAGCTTGAAAGTAAAGTTTTATTGATGGAAACTCTTTGTCATGTTACCATGGATGGATTCTGATATAATTCTATAGCTAAGGTTGATGTGACCCGTCGTTGGTAATACCTAACACGGTAGTTATGTCATGGTGGTGTTGTGACACGAAAGTGTGGTTTAGCTCTTAATGAGGAGTGATTGACGGCTTTAACCACCAACCAGATAATCGTGTTAGGGTAGGTGCAGGGTTACAGTACTGTGGGACACATGATCGGGAGTTGACCAAATCAGTGGCTATTTAGATTATATCAAATGTTTTGCTTAATGCAGATGGTGGATTTGAACTGATATAAACTGTTTGGTTTATGGAATGTCATTTGGATATAACTCTGCTGATAAAGTATTTTTCGTTAACATGTGATAGTAATATGTTGCTTGTGTCTATGAGCACGTTGATTTTATCCCATCCCCACATAGGTTTTGGTTTTCAGGCCTTGAAGGTACGAGATAGAAGGGATGGTTCACTGTGTACAGTTTAGCTTGGTGTGGGTTGCTTTATTCGTCTTATTTCCACTAGTTTGATTTGTGAATTGGGGAGTATTATAGAACAGATGTAGTTTGTTCTTTGTTACACTTTGTTTTGGGTGTTCCTAGAGGCAGGGTGTGACATGTGCTTAGAGAATTGTAGACACCTCCCAAACGGGGCATCGCCATACAGATTGATCACGTTTGTTTGCTCGATTGATTGCTTGCTTCATAAACCAAAATCATGGACATTCCCATGGCTAGGAACATCGCCACATGATAGCGGTTATCATCAAAACAGAGTCGCCACCCAGTTTATTAAAACTGGGAAAACAGATAGAGATTCTGGATACGGGAGCCAAAAGTACAATAAGGGGAAGGTGTTAGGCACCCCTCTTTGCCCAGTCATGAGACTGGCCCATAATCGTTCAACATAAGACGTATAGATGCTTTGTTTAATTCTAACACATAGTCTGTTTAGTTATTCCTTTAAACAGTAAGCAAAGTGAGCCAGTGCGATAAACGAGCATGCATCAGAAAGCAGAAAAACAAACAAATGTCCCAGGGAGATGGATCTCGCGGCCGGTGAATAGATGTCACGGCCGAGAGATCCTCCTGGTTTGATGTACCGGCCGAGGGATCGAAGCCCCGGTCGGTGTTCTTCCTCACACCAGACAGAAAGATTAATGAATAATCAAAACGCTACAGTTAATCAGAAAAAGCAATAAATTAAGACAAACCAGAGGCCGTTGGGCCTCACCACCTTGATCCCTCAGTTGCTTGATTGCTTTGGATTGAGTGTGATTGATTGATTGCTTGATCGAGAACCCTAGAGTTAGGGTTTGAACTTCGGGGTTTGATCGCCGGATTGACGGCTGCCTTCGGAAGGTTAGGGCTTTTGGAGTATGGGATTGAGGGAGTATTTGTGCAGAGTTTCGAGGTTTGATTGAGTGTGTAGGTATCTCAATTTCTGTGTGTCAAATTCGGAGCCCAAAGGCCCCTTTATATAGGCATAGGGATGACTCACTCCGGCCAATCAAATCACGAGATGGCAATTGCAATTGCAATGCATCTCAAACTCTACGTCGTGATCTCCGAACGTAGCCCGAACGCATCGGAAAGGTAGTGTAGTTGGATCAAACCAAACGTCTGACAGAACGTTCGAGAGTCTGGAAAAAGGTCGATCTGGCGGCCGAGCAAAGGATGTCGCGGCCGTGGAATGGATGTCTCGGCCGAAGGATAGATCTCGCGGCCGAGGATTGATCTCTCAGGGAGATTTTGCTGGCAACAGGTTGCTCGGGTGAGGGATTGATGTTGTGGCCGTGGGATCGATGTTACGGCCGTCAGATGGATTCTCCTAGGCTTCTGTATTTCTGTCTGAAAGGCTGTATGGCTTTGAATTGGGTCCTCTAAGTGGTCAAAGTTCTCACCGAAAGTCCTAAGGTCCTCAAGGAAGCAATCAGCAATCATTGTATCCATTTCATCATCGGGATTGTCCCAAGGTGGGACTTGAAATAATCGTTAGGCCAAATTGGGTGTCTACAGATGCCCCTCTTTGACTGAACTCAGACGGATCGCGAGACATGTTTGAGTAAGAGTCAAAGCTGTAAAAAGCAACTCAATTTGGTCCAACCACTATTCCAAGGGGTTTTCGAAAAAGGTTTTGTTATGGTCGGGCCGGGAGGCTGCCTACGTATTCCACAAGGGAAATTCAGACCAATCGTAGTTCGGGCAATAAAGAAAAGTAAAAAGTTCGGAGGGTTAGAGACAGAAGACGTACCTTAGGGCTTAAAAAGCCGTAGTGTGACGTACCTAGACTGAGCCAGGGTTTTGGCGAAGAGTAGTTAAAGGAGCGCGGGGCTACCTGGGGAGTTTCTTTGCGGAGAGCTTCCTTAGTATTTTGGGGTAGATCAGTACACTGCAGGTGCATTTGCTTTTCTTGATCATCCTTACTTTGACTGAAAGGAGCTCGGTAGAGTAGCCTATCCTTGCGAATGAGCTGGAAGGAATTGATGTAATGGGGTGGAATCCAAACCATCTGTTGGGATGAGTTGGACGCCGGTTTGTTTTTGAGATGTAGGGGAGGCGCAGGGCCAGTAGCTGGAGCACGGAGCTTTGGCGATGAGGGGACCGAGGCACGGAGCCGGCTGTAGTCATGAGGCGAGGGCCTGAGGTGATTGATAGGACCGAAGCGCGGAGCTGGTGTTGATCATAAGGCGAGAGCCTGCGGTGATTGGATTGAGGCGTGGAGCCTGCTGTGGTTTATGAGGCGGAGGCCTGAGGTGAGCTTAGAGCTTGATGGGACCGGAGCGCGGAGCTGGTATTGATCACGATGAGAATCTGTGGTGTCAGAGCTTTGAGCTTGACGTGATGAACCGAAGCGTGGAGCTGGTATAAGGCAAGGGCCTGAGGTGAAAGAACTGAGGCATGGAGCCCGAGGTGATTAGATTGAGGCGTGGAGCCTGCTGCAGTCTTGAGGCGAGGGCCTGAGTTGTCGGAGCTTAGAGCTTGACGTGTTTTGAACCGAAGCGTAGAGCTGGTTGTATTCTGATGGTCTGTGCACGGAGCTTTCTCATCATAAGTGTTGGCACGGAGCCAAAGGATCGAGGCGCTGAACCGATCAATAAAACCGAGGCGTAGTGCCTGTTGATTGCAGGGTTGACCTGTTTCATGAGAGATATGCAGAGTGTATATGTGTGATGATGGTTGTTAGATGTGAACAGATATGATGATGCAGACTCGATGTGAAAATGTTGATGCAATATGTGCACGGGCCCATGCGTGTGTGTTTGTTTTAAGCTTAGAGCTTCTATTTCTATCAAGTTCAGGACTTGAGCATTCGGAGCGTAGAGCTCGAGCATTCGGACGGCAGAATCCGAGCATTCAAAGTACAGGCTTTGAGCGTCCAGTACGCAGTGGTTGGGCATCCAAGCGTAGAGCTTGAGCATTCAAGTGTATAACTTGAGCATCCAGTACATAGTGGTTGGGCATCCAAGCGTAAAGCTTGAGCATTCAAAAATGTTAGATTTTTGAGCATTCAGGCGTAGAGCCTGAGAATAAATGTCTTGATTGATGGGGCGGCTTAGAGCCTGTTGCTTGTTTACGGCTTCGAGCCAGTTGAGATGATGGGCTTTGAGCCGCTGAGATTGCTTGTTTACGGCTTTGAGCCAGTTGAAATGATGGGGTTTGAGCCGTTGAGTTGATTGTTACGGCTTCGAGCCAATTGAGATAGCGGGCTTAGAGCCGCTGAGATGAGTGATAGCGAGCATAGAGTTGCTGTATGAGTTGATGTGAGTGACCATAGGCACGGAGCCGTTGAGATAGTTGGGTGCGGGCGTTGAACCACTGAGTAGCGAGCTTGGAGCTGCTGAGATGATTGGTACGGGCGTAGAGCCGTCGAGAAGGTAGGCGAGGAGCCTGTGTGGAGCTGCTGGGATGATAGGCGAGGGGCCTGTTTGATAGATGGGCGTGGAGCCGCCGATTTGACAGGTGCAGAGCCATTGAGGTAAGCGTTGAATTGCTTTGATAGTGATGAGCTCGGAGCTTGTTGTAGCATATGGAGCTACGGAGCTATAGGGTTTCTGGTAACAGCTGAGTGGTAGCGAGCTTGGAGCTGCTGAGCTTACGATATTAGGCGATGCGCTGAGATGATGAGCGTGGCGTCAATTGAATAGCTTGATAGCGAGCTTAGAGCTGCTGAAGTGGTGATGGTGCAAGAAGCACGGTATTGCTGAGATGATAAGCTTGGAGCCGTTGAAATGATGGGCTTGGAGCCGTTGAATAGAGCTGCTAAGATGATTACAGGCGTAGAACCTGTGTTGAGCGATGGCAAACTTGAAGCTGCGGAGTTTGAAGCAAGGAGCATGGTGCTGCTGATAGTAAGCATAGGGCTGTTGAGATAATGAGCTCGGGGCTTGGTTGCAGAGTTGTTGAATGGACACGGAGCTGCTAAGTGATCATGATGGTGAGCATAGGGCCGCTGAGTGAGCTTCAGATCTGCTGATAGTGAGCCTAAAGCTGCTGGGCGCTGGCGAGTATAGGCATAGAGCCGCTGAAGCTGTTGGATATGGAGATGTTGGGATAGCTTGCTGAGTGACTTAAGTATGGAGCTATTGAGCACGGGGTACTGCTGAGGCGGGGGAGCCATTGACTGGCTTTGATAGTAGCGAGCATGTAGCTGTTGAGTGACTTGATGGGGATGAATAGCAGAGTGGTCGAGTGTCTTGATTGCTGTAGGCGTGAACATGGAGTTGCTGGGTGACGATGAGCATAGAGCTTGGTGATTGCTGTCGTACTTCTGGAGTACAGTAACTGGGGTGTAGAGTCTGAAGGATCTTTTGGGTTTTGCGAGCAAGAGTTCACAGTCTATAATCCTCAAAGGTCAAGTGACCAGTAGTTGTGAACTTGCTGCTTCAGAGAGAGCTCCGAAAAAGTCCCGAAGCGGGTCCAACATTGGTGCTTGAGATTCCTCATGTTCGTGATTGCCTCCAAGGCTATATTTCACTTGCTCGGGATCGCCCCCAAGGCTAGATTGCGTGCATTTGGTAACCCCTGCAAGGCTTTTGTCATTGCTTGATTCTTCTTAAGCTTGGGAATGCTCCCAAGGCTAATTTCCTCATGCTCGGAATGATCATGAGTCTTAGACTGAGTGCTTCTGGCAGACATTTGACAGCCCATGCAAGGCTTTTGATTTATTCTGACGCTTGTGCTTGATATCATGCACGCTCAGGAATACTCCCAAGGCTGGATTTGCTTATAAGTTCTATTGACCACGGGCCCAGAATACCACGAATGCTTTGTTGGTGCCTGGATTCAAATTGATTGCCTTTGAAAGAGGAGATTTTGAAGAAGGATGCAGCAGCTGCGAGGTTGATTTATCGGGCGTGGGAACGCCAGGAGTCAGAGGATTGATTCCACGTGCTTGGGGTGCCCTTAAGGCTAGTTTCCACATGCTTGGGATGCCTCCCAAGGCTGGTTCTGAGTATGCTCAGGATTGCCCCTAAGGCTAGTTCTTGACCATATTCCCCTTTGACTTTGTTGACTTGTTGACCCAAAGTGCCATAAGGTTTGTTAAATGCTTCGGCCATTAATGACTTCAGAGATTTCCATCGCCTCCATTGACGGGGTGCCTTCTGGAGGCTGAACGCTTTCTAGAAGCTGGCTATACAAACGCTTTCTGGAAGCTAGCAACATAAACGCCTTCTGGAGGGCTTTATCAACACGGATGCCCTTTTTGGAGGATAGATGCCTTCTGAAGGGCTGGAGTGTGCAAGCTTTATACAGGTGCTTTTTCTTGTTGGCTGTTCACTCAATGTATTAAGTGGAAGCCGCAGGATTGTTTCGCTGGCCTGGAAGTGGTGAGACTACTTAACCTCAAGATGTGAGCTCGGGGCAGCTAAAGTAAGCACTGCACTGTTAAGAAGGAACTTGCTATACAGCGAGGCCTGAGTGTAGAGTTGTTCGGAGTTCTTGAAAAGCCAGATAAGGCCGCGAATACGACAAGGCACGTGTATGGTGCTACTGAAGAGCAAGTGTGAGGCTTCTGATTTTATGAAGGCAGAGCTGCTAAGATGGAGATGAAAGCGCGAAGCAAGGAGCTATGGAGATGTGAAGTGCGAAGCCACTTTAATGCTATTGGCATGGTGCCATTTGTAGAGTTTGCTGGGGCTGTCTTTCAGCCTCTTTGACTTGGCTCTGTCGGTCATAGATACCAAGCTCGGTATGGTCGGTTCAAGGACCGAAATCCAGGAGAATCCTGCAATCCACATTTGAATGGTTTAGAAAACAGCAATGGATAAGAAAACAACATGCAACAGGCTTGGAGTCGACCACGGGCCAAAGTCCTTTTATGCTGACTGCTAGGGGCAGGACCACCACACTTAATGAACCCTAGTTCAAGAGCTTGAACGATTGCGGGTAACATGGTTTGCAACGCGACATATATGCATTTGAGTATTTAAAAAGAAACGCAAGCCCCCTGTTTAGGCTATGAATGCTTGATCCTAGCTCAAATGTGCATGATGACAATGATCTAATTGCCCCTAGCATAGAGACATGCGATGTAAACAGCAATGAATGTGAGTGCAATGTTTCTCTTTCTGTTTGGCAGAGATCTTGGCATGCCCCTGATAATGCTGTGTGACAGCATTTCCACAAAAGAGTTGAGGTGTTCTCCCAGGATATGACGCTTCTTAGGCTGAGCCTTTTGAAGGCCGAGTGTGTTGGCAGGGAGGTAGATTTTACAGTGCGTCCCTTTGTTGCTCTTTTACTCCTCGCATAGAGATGATGGCCATGATGCCTTGATGATTCTGCCTTGTTTGATCATAAGAAACACCTCATATTTGGAGTTAGCTTGTGCAATCATGACAAGAGGTTAGTGCAAAAGACAGGGTGATAGCGATATGCATGTAAATTCACAATGTATTCTGGACATCTCAGCTTTTGCGTATTTGATCAGATGCTTCCCCTTGATTTGGGGAGACCAATAATGACTTATTTACTAGCCAGGTGTTTGAAAGACCGCAATGGCTTAGCGGCACTACTGAAAACATTGTTTGGTCAAGGGACCATATTGCTACACTCCTCATGAAATGAGGGACCCATATTATTTCCTCAGAGATTTGCAAAAAGTGACTGTGCTTGTATTTGCTGTGTTAAGATTGTTTGAGATAAGATCAATTTTGAAAGTTTTTCCTTAAGGATTTCAAAATCATATCATTTCATCTATATGTTCCACATTCACGTCATTCAATCATCAAAGGACGCAGAATTATTTTGCAAACCCATGTCCTTAGCCAATTAGGTGAGTTTGTTGCTTCGAGCTTGATCTGACTGACTTAAGTTGGATTGATAGGCGCCTATTGAGACCCATATGAGAGAAGTGCATAAAGGGGAACATAGCCATGTCCCTTGTCCCACGTTACTCTCCACGTTGTGTGATTTGCTAAGAAGATGCAAATTCCAAGATTCTTGCCCTTCGTGTTAAGTCCCACATTGGTGATGCCCCTAGTGTTTAGGACCTTGCTACTAAGTCGTGTTCCCCAGTCTGAGAGGACTTTGTTACGGACCATAATGTAGGCTTGGGGTTTTGGGTTGAGAAAGAAGCGGATGTAAAGGCTCAAACCTAATTTCTACTCACGCTTGGGTTTAAAAAGCTAGCAGCCATCTTCAACATTTTTATCAACTCTTGTTGTCTCTTGTCTCACTTTGTGTGAAAAAGTTGGTTTCTTCGAAATGTCCTTTGTATGTATTGGAAGAAATGTTTCCTTCAAAGTGCCCCTTGTATGACGAGGTGCTCATTCTTTCATTGATTTTTCTTTCATCTCTCCTTGTATTTTTTTGTGTTTGCCCCAGTGTAGGGGATGGCTGCCTAGCAGGCTGTTCAAAGAAATTATCTAGAGGCTTGATGTGGCTAGCAAGGGATAAGTGTTTGGGATAGAGAAATGAATGCCTTTCTTCATCTTGAAACACACGACAAAGTGGAAAGGATCCTAACCAAGAAATTAGGGGCTTCGAGGTTTAACCAAGTGGATTTTCTAAGATTGAGAACAATCTTTTGAGACACATAGTAGATGCATGGAGACACGACTAATTTCTCACTTTGTTCATCCTCTAACTTTTGCCAAGACCGCCCTTACGGGTTTTCAATCTAGCGAGCTTATCATTTTTTTGCCTTTCTCTGTATTTTTCCTCTCTTTTCTTCTTTCTCCTTCTTCATCTTCAATAGCATGTTTTGCTTACAAGTGATCTCTGTGAGGGTGCAGAGATGTGTCAACTCCTTCTTAACTCAACAGAAATGATGCGGGTCATAGCTTTGAAAAACTCATTTTGCACTTTTGACAATTCAAGTGATTATGATGTGTTCCAAAAGATACCATGAGATTACTTTGAAATCCCTAAGGATTGTTTTCAATACTCAATGTTATCATGAGCATTCTATAGCAGCGAACTAGCACAGGAGGGAACATTTTCAAATTTGTGGCCGACCAAAAGGTGCCTACGTATCCCAACAGAGAATCAGGCCATTCGTAGTTCATATTCGAGGAGACTTGAATTTAAGACCCACATTTCATGCTGAGTGTGACAATTGGCGAGAAACCATGATTAGCAAAATGATATCAATTTTTCAAGAGAGGCAAAACATGGGCCGAAATGGCGGCGAGAGTTAGCTAGGTATGAAAAGATTGTTTTAAAGCCAAGACGTGATGGACATGGCTACCATTGCTCAAAACTTGGCTGGATTAAAACTTCAATTTTTTTGTCAGCCATTACCATCACGTCTGAGATCAAACTCCAAATCTAAGAGAAGGAGAAACCTAATCATGCTCAAGTTGAGATATCCAAAACTAATTGTCCATGCGGTGCATTTTCTAATATGCAAACTGCCCTTAGTGGTGATGCAACCAAATGACATGCGATGAACAAAGAAAGAAAATGAGGGGGATGGACTCCTCTTTTGGTTTGGCCCCTGCATAGTTAGAAAGAGTCAATCAAAACGATACGTATATATAGCACCTCAACTACATACATAGATTATAGATGAGTCATATGTTGCAATTCATTTGCATGCATGAGTTTATCGGATACTATAGATAGCCAGCCATTTTTGATATGGATGATTCTTAAGACTCGTTGCTGCAACTTAAGATCCTACTTCCAAGCCAATCCACATTATGAGACAAACCGAAAAAGGTTGAGCATATGGCTACAACAGAAAGTAGACTCGGAGTCCATCGCTGTGCTAGCAACTATTTTGAATGTTTCAGAAAAACTTGTCATTAGACTAGGCATTGCAAAAAGTTTTGAAAGTTCTTTTAATTCTTGGTTAGGGAAGATCCTTTCTCAAAACGTGATTGAGGTAATCGAAATCCACTTGATAATTTGCTAGCACATTGACAACCTCCTAAATTTTACCAGCTCGTTGAGGTAAGCATGCTCATAATTTTGAATTTTGAAAGATGGGTTGCTAGGCCGATTTGGAAATAGGAACCAAAGTCCTAAACTTGTCATGCTGAATCATCCATGGAGAAATAAGTATTGCAAGTTCTATCCATAATATCCTTAACTTTGCATACATAACATGCTTTACTACTTTACACTCCCTCTTTCCTTTAGCCTTACAAGGCAAAGATTGTTAGAGCAACCTCTAGTTCAGTTGCCGGTGGGGCAGCCAGTGTTTGATTTCGTTCTAGAAATCCATGATTCGCGGTGCTTTAAGTAAAGCGAGAGTGTTAAGTAAGCAATGATGCTTTTTACCAAAAATATACCTTGCAGGCAACGCCATTAGTGCTTGGCTATAAAGACTTAGGCTTAGGACTTTTAGTTCAAGCCCTAACCCTTCTGCACAGAAAGAGATGTTACAACAACATATACAAGGTGTGAGGAAGAACTTGGAAGTAAAAATGCAAGTAGGTTCCTAGCCTGTAGGTTCCTGTCTTAGTTTGATAAGTTCTATGGCTTTCTAAATCATGCAAGTTTTTGGTAGTCTCAGGGTGCTCTGTTGTCAAAGGGCACCAGTCCTCTCGTCAGCCCATCATAGGCGGCGATTGGGTGATTTCCTTTTTGATATACCACTAGGTACGAGTGACTGTGGAGTTTGCTGGAACCCCCAACATAGCCCATGTCATGCCGGGATATCAGGTGAACTCAACGGGTTGCCCGCTCGATGCATATGATAAGTGAATTAAACAAGGCATGTATTAGTCTTATGTTGAACTTTCTGGTTATGGCTCTCCTGTCCCCAGCAGAGTCGCCAAAAACTGTAGACACCTTCCAAACGGGGCATCGCCATACAGATTGATCACGTTTGTTTGCTCGATTGATTGCTTGCTTCATAAACCAAAATCATGGACATTCCCATGGCTAGGAACATCGCCACATGATAGCGGTTATCATCAAAACAGAGTCGCCACCCAGTTTATTAAAACTGGGAAAACAGATAGAGATTCTGGATACGGGAGCCAAAAGTACAATAAGGGGAAGGTGTTAGGCACCCCTCTTTGCCCAGTCATGAGACTGGCCCATAATCGTTCAACATAAGACGTATAGATGCTTTGTTTAATTCTAACACATAGTCTGTTTAGTTATTCCTTTAAACAGTAAGCAAAGTGAGCCAGTGCGATAAACGAGCATGCATCAGAAAGCAGAAAAACAAACAAATGTCCCAGGGAGATGGATCTCGCGGCCGGTGAATAGATGTCACGGCCGAGAGATCCTCCTGGTTTGATGTACCGGCCGAGGGATCGAAGCCCCGGTCGGTGTTCTTCCTCACACCAGACAGAAAGATTAATGAATAATCAAAACGCTACGATTAATCGAAAAAGCAATAAATTAAGACAAACCAGAGGCCGTTGGGCCTCACCACCTTGATCCTCGGTTGCTTGATTGCTTTGGATTGAGTGTGATTGATTGATTGCTTGATCGAGAACCCTAGAGTTAGGGTTTGAACTTCGGGGTTTGATCGCCGGATTGACGGCTGCCTTCGGAAGGTTAGGGCTTTTGGAGTATGGGATTGAGGGAGTATTTGTACAGAGTTTCGAGGTTTGATTGAGTGTGTAGGTATCTCAATTTCTGTGTGTCAAATTCGGAGCCCAAAGGCCCCTTTATATAGGCATAGGGATGACTCACTCCGGCCAATCAAATCACGAGATGGCAATTGCAATTGCAATGCATCTCAAACTCTACGTCGTGATCTCCGAACGTAGCCCGAACGCATCGGAAAGGTAGTGTAGTTGGATCAAACCAAACGTTCCAGAGTCTGGAAAAAGGTCGATCTGGCGGCCGAGTAAAGGATGTCGCGGCCGTGGAATGGATGTCTCAGCCAAAGGATAGATCTCGCGGCCGAGGGATTGATCTCTCAGGGAGATTTTGCTGGCAACAGGTTGCTCGGGTGAGGGATTGATGTTGTGGCTGTGGGATCGATGTTACGGCCGTCAGATGGATTCTCCTAGGCTTCTGTATTTCTGTCTGAAAGGCTGTATGGCTTTGAATTGGGTCCTCTAAGTGGTCAAAGTTCTCACCCAAAGTCCTAAGGTCCTCAAGGAAGCAATCAGCAATCATTGTATCCATTTCATCATCGGGATTGTCCCAAGGTGGGACTTGAAATAATCGTTAGGCCAAATTGGGGTGTCTACAAGAATGACATGTGTATGTTAACTATGTGATGAATGAAATTTCATGTTTGGATGCTATGTATTTACATGCTAAGTGACATGTTTAGTAGGTATATTGTCATAGCTATTGAAGTAATCATTTTCTTTGGTTCACTTGGTTCTTGTCTTAGCTTTGTGTCTTAACCTGCTTCCATTGGTTAAGGTCTTTTGTGTCTCGTATCTTGTCTTGGTTTTGGCTCTTTGAATTGGACATAACACTGCTATTCCTTGAATTATCTTGAGATATTCAGATCCTTTCTTTTAAATGTCTTATGGTGTATCTACTATTGCTGTTTATGGCCATTCTATTGGCTTGTGATTCTTGATCCCTAACTCTAGTTCTGCTGCTGACACCGCTACATTTAATATAAATTTCATTGGTCAATTGGTTTCTCTGTAGCTGTTGTTGGTGTTTACTGCTCCCATTGCTATTTCGCTCGAGTTGTGGTATTGTTGCTGCTTATAATTGGAGTCGAATTTGATGGTGTCATATTCAGTTATTTTAATTTGTTGGTGCTATTCTATTCAGATCTTGTTGCTACTGGTGCGTTCCTTGGTGTCAAAAATCTAATGTTGTTTATCTGCTTTTGAGGTAAATTGTGTGTCCTATGTTCATATGTAACTTGGGAGGAGTCTTAGCCATTTCTAGTACCCGCCTAGCTTTGGCCTTGTATCTTTTGCTTGATTTGGCTCTATCTCATTGTGTTATCTCTCGTTGGCTCAAACATTCCGTTTACCTTGTACTCGTCTCCTATATTGAAGCATTTATTTGCACAAAAAAGAAAGGGGGTCTTTAATTCCTTGACTTGTGAAGCCATAGGAAGGCCATGGCTAATCATTAATATTCTGATCCTTATTTCTATTGATTTTTTTAATAGCTGGTAGCTTGAATTCATCGTTTAACTTCCTCTGGACTTGAGTTGTTCATTCTAGTGGCTTATTGTAGTCTGTCTTTAAATTCTCAATCAGTCTTGTTGAGCTATTGGGCTTGGATATTTGATTTGAAGTGCGTTTGGCCGGCGCGATTTCAAATTCAATATCTAGTTTAGCTCTGACCTCTGTTATTTCCTTGGTTTGATTGTATGATTCTAATGACCCAACCTCACCTTTGAATCTCCTTTGATTTGAAATTTGTACATCATTTGAACGTCATACAGTCGTTTGTGTCGAGCTCTGAGTTAGAATTGTGGTGTTTGTTATATTGCTTATGTGCCATGAACTACGGTGTTAGATTTGTTTTGAGATTTTTGATGATTACTCGCAATTAGTAGAGTTTGCCTATGATAATAATTATCAATTGAGCATCGGGATGGCACCATGTGAAAGCTTCTATAGAGATTGTTGATTTGTTGGACCAATTGGGAAGACAACAAAAACTTAGTGCGAGAGACCACCGAGAAGATGGGTACGTTCGGCAACGACTAATTACCGCCAAGGTTGCCAAAAGAACCATGCAGATTGAAGCAGATAAACTTGACGATGGAGGTCTTAGACCATTTTTCTTTGAAGTTACATTATAAAGAGTTTAAAGACATTTGGCTGGATTGGAAGTTACTGCTGCGTTTTTATTAGGCCATTTTAGATACTTGAGAGGATTGAGAAGGTAAAATTTGTCTTGCATTACTATCACGCTTCGAAAGTTCACGAGGTTTCATCTACCTACGTTTTGATATTACGAACCGAGTCCTTCATTGAGTATTTGATTGGGCTGAACTTGACTTTCATCATGACATTTGCTACGAAGAGCAATCGGTGAATATTCTAGATACAAGAGAGCAAGTCTTGCCGGTAGCAAAGTTCATTTGTTCAAGTCTTGTGGCATCGTCGTAGAGCCAAAGAAGTGATGTGAGAGTTAGAATCCGAATTCCGTTTGACCTATCTAACCTTGTTTTCTTCTAGTGGGGTGTAGTGAATTTCTGGGACGAAATTCCTTAAGGTGGGGAGATTGTAGAGACCCGTCCCAAATATTAATTTATTTTATTTAATGTGGCTGCATGTAACTATATTAAGTAATTAAGTAAGACATGGATTTTTTTTATATAGACGTGCGTATACGTGTGTATGGTTGATCGGGCATGAGTTGTGTGATAAGGACCGAGTGCGTGGGACCAATATGTGATGGAGTTTTTTTTTTAATATAAGCTTTTAGAGTTAACTACTATTAATTGTTGGCCTTATGGGCATTAGTGTAGTGACTCAAAACATTTTAGAAGATGGAGCAATGGCTTGATTCTTGGAGGGCCATAGTGCAATTTTGCACTTAAAATGGCTGAGGACAGCCGAGAACTCTCCCGAGTTCTTTGTTTTTTCTTTTTTTCTTCCCCGTTCTTTGTCTCTCTCCCATTCTCAAACTCCATACAAACCCTAACACTTCAACGCCAAAATCGAAGGTCAAGGCTCGTGAATCTCTCAAAAAGGCAAGAAGAAAACGTGATCTACGGATATAGGGCTACGCATCTATCCGAACAAAATCTCGATCGGCCAACTTTGGTGTTCCTAGCATTTCGGGATTTCAACATTTTGGAGGTTTCTCTCTCTTTTGAGGTAGGATTTATGCTAAAAGTTTAAATATGAGTGAGTATATGTGTTGATGCACCCTTATTTTGAGATTTTGGTAGAGTAATCAAAGTATAGAACTTGGCTTAGTTTGTGGTGGCTGATAGTAATTGCTAGACGATACTTGGGTTAGTGATTTGTGTGGTTATTCGTGATTATGATGGAGGCTATACTCTTTTAGACATTTTTTTAGCTTCGTATGTATGGTGTTCACTTTCAATATGAAAATTAGGATTTTTAAGGGGTAATAGAACACGACCTAAATATTGTTGTGCTCACCTTGTGGTTGAGGAAATGCTAGTAACTTAAATGGACACCTTTCTAGTCAAAGTATAATTTTTCCTTGTGCAATTGGTAAGCTAATGAGAAGCATTTCTTGATATATGATTCCGGGTACTCATGAAATAGATGTATGTTGTAACCATTTTTGTAGAGGGTGCATTGCATTTGTTCTATATGGGTTCATTTGGTTGATTTGGGCTTAAATCCAAGTATTGAGATATTGAGATTGTTATTTTTGTGATTTTGAGTTGGGTCGTCGGAAGACTTGGGTCAATTGTGACGCCATCGGTGAAAGTCCGTAAACCTACTTGGGTCAATTGTGACGCCGTCGGTGAAAGTCCGTAAACCCGCACGTGGTAGGTTGCTTTGTCCTTCGGGTTAGTAGCCCGTAAAGTGCATATGTGCTGGAGACGTCTAGCACGGTTGGTTGGTGATTGTATCGGTGAGCAATTCATATAATTTTATGTCTCGATGTTGAGTAAATTTGATATTCGATTTGGTTGGCTATTCTATTATGAGCTTTGTTATTTTCCGTATCGACTTTTATGGGTAATTTCCTTTATTCGGAACTTGATTTGAGTATGTGGTTCAATAGCATTCTTTTAAGCATTTGAAGGGAAGGAAAAATTGGAAACACTTAATATAATGCATAGATTATTTTTGCTATGATGGCTTGACTTTGAATTGGGACCTTATGACTTCATTGTAAATATTGAAGGAGAAGGAAGCAAGAAAACTTTTCAATTCGTGTATATAAAAAGAGTATATTTTGTGTATCAATCTTTGCATGTTCATATCTATTCGTTTAGCGTATTTCCTGCACAAGCTGTGGCTCATGTTGTTGTTAACCTAAATTTTTCAGGTTTGGAGGTGGATTCGAGGCTTAAGAATCATGGGTCTTTTATTTAAGAGCGTAATGGGATACTTGTATATTTTTGGCTTGTAAGACTTGCAAACTTTTATTTTGGGTTGTAAGAACTTGAATTGTGAGATATATTAATTTGGTAATGTAAATTTGGATATTGGAAGAATAGGGCCTGGAAGTGTATTAGATATACTGTATTTTGGACTTTATTTCTACTAAAAGGCAGGTCGTGACAACAAGGTGGTGGTCAAGTTCTTACAAAATAATATCTTTAGTCAATTTGACTTTCCGTGGGCGATCATAAGTGATGAGGGTACCCATTTTATCAATCGACACTTTGCGGCTTTAGTGTGGAAATACTCGATCACTCATAAGGTAACCACTCCCTATCATCCTCAAACAAGTGGTCAAGTCGAAGTGTCAAATAGGGAGGTTAAGAGTATACTTGAAAAAACGGTGAGACCCGACCGTAAGGATTGGTCTCTCCGTCTAGATGATGCATTGTGGGCCTATCGAACAGCCTATAAGACTCCCATTAGCATGTCTCCTTATTGGATGGTTTTTGGTAAGGCATGCC
The DNA here is from genome assembly GCA_018127125.1 of Rhododendron griersonianum. NCBI lineage: Eukaryota > Viridiplantae > Streptophyta > Magnoliopsida > Ericales > Ericaceae > Rhododendron > Rhododendron griersonianum. Next base: position 23,695,680 of record CM030791.1, on the reverse strand, counting down.
ACTTACCGGTTGAGTTGGAACATCGCGCATTTTGGGCCATAAAGAGATTGAACTTCGATATGGATGCCGCTGGTTCTACTCGAAAACTCCGACTTAATGAGTTAGATGAGATTCGCAATGATGCCTATGAGAGTTCTAAGATTTATAAGGCTAGGACAAAAGCTTTCCATGATAAGCATATTAATCGTAAGTCCTTCGAGCCTAACCAAAAGGTGTGGCTCTTCAATTCTAAGTTGCATCTCTTTCCCAGTAAGCTTCGGTCTAGATGGGATGGTCCCTTCATTGTTGTACAAGTTTTTCCCCATAGTGCAGTAGAAGTGCGGAACCCAAGTAATGGTAAAGTTTTTAAAGTTAATGGCCAACGTTTGAAGCCGTATGTAGATGGTATTTCGGATGGGGAGGTGGTTGAGTCTATTGATTTGTTCGACCCTAAATATTTAGACTGCTTTCATGACGTCTGACTGAAGACGTTAAACTTAGCTCTTTTTGGGAGGAAACCCAAGTACTGTATGCATGAGTTTTCTTTGTTTTAGTTATTGATTCATTCTTATGTTCTTGCCATTTTTTTTAATTTGCTGTTCTTTTGTTTGCTTTTATTTTCTATATTTTGTTGTCGTGGAGGCTAACATTTTGCAGGTTTGTCCATCCAAGTTGGGGGGTCTCCCTCTCACTATATTGTACCCTGCTTAGTCACTCCTGTTCGAGGTGATATCTTTCCTTTCTTTTGTTATTTGTCCTCTCTTTTCACGTTCATGGTTTCAATGCAGACATTGAATGGTGTAAGTTGGGGGGAGGGATCACCTTGTTTCACAGTTAGAACATGAAAAAAAAAATTTGAAAAATTGAAAAAAAATAGTTGGATTATTTTTGCATGAGACTTGAGACTTGTTGAGATTAGCTCTTGGTTGATTGAGATGAGATGTGATGATCATTGCTTGGATATCTGTAGAGACCCGGAAAATTTTTAATTTTTGAAATATATATTAAATGCCTAATTGGGAGAATATGGTATGTTTGGTGGTTAATTGAATTGAGGATTGAAATGATAAGATAGAATCTTGAGGGAGTGTGGATGTGATTAGAAGATATAGGGGTATATATATAGGGTGTATGTATTGTAGGAGATTATTTTCATCTCCCATCTCTCTCTCTACCGTCCCCCTCTCTCTCTCATCCGAAATCTCTCTCTCTCTCTTCTCCTCTCACTCAAAACTTCACTCCATCTCACAAAAATCTCAAGGATCCATCTCTATTTCATCTCTAGAACACAACCTCGGGATCGTATCGCGTTGGGTGAGGCTCAGGGGGGAAGATCTTGGAGGATTTCGGAGCTTTGGAAGCTAGGGCTCATTCGTTGATCTCGTGTTTGAAGCTTCTAACCTCGAGATAGGGATTTCTTACTCATTCTATGTGTTTATGAGTTGATTTCATGCTTTAACCGAGTTTAGATCATCAACCATTGTGTCTTCAAAAAGCTGTCGAAATCTGCAGAAAATCGCCCAAAATTGCGTAGGGATCGATCCCTAAACTTGGGGGATCGATCCCTGGTGATGGGGGGATCGATCCCTCCCCTCCCTGGAAATTCTGTCCGTCTTCTGGGTTTCAGCCCAACTTCAAACAGCCATAACTTCTTCGTCTGATGTCCATTTCATGCAAACTTTATATCGATTCGAAGGTCTTGAAGTCAGCTTTCATTTGCCATCAGAATCACCTTAATACTCTTAGTGCACAGAAAGTTATGGTCATTTGAGTAGAGGTGTGTCAGTCTATCGATGTCTGTGGCTATTCCTAAGGTTGTTCTCATTCCGTGTTATGTTTCCCTATATAATTAGAACATGTTTAAGTCACTCTCGAGTATGATTACTTGTGTTCTAATGACTCGTTGTTTGATCTTATCTCTTGGCACTCTTTAGAGTATAATATTAGTGTTGTTGGGTAGAGAATGTACCGTAAGGTTGATTGAAGTACCGTGAGCTATAAGGGGCAATGTGGTGAGTGTTATGTGTAGACATAAGCTTGTCTAGTGATCCGATGTATAGGATTATGACTCGTATCCTCGTGCTTTGTCTTGTTGATCTTCCTAGGTTCCTTTGGCACTCGTTCTATAAGATTCTCGTTTAGAACCTAGCAGGTGGTGTGTCGGGGAATCGTTGTGGGTTCGATACGTGACATAGGGCGTCGTGATAGACTTTGAGGAATAATGTGAACTTAAAGTATTTATCAATGTACAATGGGGTAGGCTTATGAGTTCGCAATACATTGTTGATGACGTATGAATGAATGTGACCTTGGCAAAATGTTGTCTTCTTGTATGTGGATTGGTAATGCATGTGTGTAAGTGTAAGTTGTGAATTTTGAATTGAGGGTCCTGCAACGCAAGGTGTGGTAATACGGAAACCCAGGTGGAGAGAGAATTCACTGTAACGCAAGGAGTGGAAAAACAGTTGAATGTCTCGCATGATGAAGGAAGTTATGATTGGTCATTGAAGTTCATGTTGTTGTTCGGGTTGGTTATTGCTTGAGATTGTAACTGTTGAAAGAGGGAATAAACGATTGATTTCATTAAAGTCTTTTTTTGAAAAGGAAGGAATTTGGTTTTGGAAAAAAGATTTTTATGAAAATCCTCCGGCTATTCTTGAGCGAATCAACGGTTTTCGGTATTCAAGCTCGAATCAACGGAGCTTGACCGTAAAGGTCGAGAGTTTTATTTCGAAATTGTTTTTAGCAATAAAAAAGGAATGATCTTTTTATGAAAAGGGGACTAATAACGGATGGTAAGAAATGAGGAAGCTAATTGTGGTGTTCATTGAAGGTCTTAAAATGGTAAGAGAAATTGACGTAGGTTATCTAGCTTGATGTATGAATGGTTAGGGATATCTTTAAGACGTATAGAATCCCGTGGTCGTAGTTCGTCGGTTCATTGTGGTGTCCTTTGTATCTCTTGTCCGTTTTGTTGGAACTCTTTCACTCTTATTGCATGTCTCATCGCATTTACATATAGTTTGAGTATAGAATTCTCTACTAGGCTAGTATAGCTCAACCTAATCTTTCTTTTCAGGTTCAAATGCTAGATAGTAGCTTGCATGCATTGCGTGTCTGGAAGTGAAAGATTTTTTTGAAAGCTAACATTATTTAATGCCTTGTTCTCTTTGCAATTCAAGGGGAATTTTTCAAAAAATTCCCCCTAGATTCCCCCTACTTCCAACATTTCTCTCTCTATCTCTCTCCACTTATTACCCCTACTATTTTTCAAAAAAAATTTCAAAATCCAATCCAAACACAGCATAATAGTTACTTGAACGTCTTTGTAATGCCTTTATTTTGATAAATATGGGTTTGTAACTAATTATTCTAGATTTCCCTTGACTAAATAGTTTAATACTTGATAACATGTTCGTACTTGTATTTATGTTTATTTGGGGCCGAAGTGCCTAAGTTGTATAACTTTAATCTTGGGGACTCGATTTGTAAATTAAACAGGTGGAAGACTCTTTTGGGTATTATCTATGATATACGAGAGACTTTTATTAAAAATAAATTATTTATTTATGTTGAAAATCGAGGGCATGACAATATCTCTATGGCATTGTAGTTCTTTTTGCTAGCTTGTCGGGAGAAATTCGTCATGGCACTTATTCTTAGCACTTTTGCACTTCACGTTTATGTGGGCTTTGGTCGCTTTGTGAGTTGCATACTGACTATTCTTAATGGCTTGTTTAGTGGAGACTTATGCCCATGTGAGTTTAGAGCCTTACCTTTTCTTGGAGTGGGTGTCACATAAACTCTAATTTGTCACAGAAGAACATATTTGTAGCTGATCTCATTCTCTTTGTTGTCAAGTATTGGGAACTTAATGTGATGCTTATTTATCTCTTGGGTTTGAAAATTTGCATGGCTGTGTTGCCCTTGGGAAAGGATTATAGGCCACCTTTGATACTTTGGGCCAGTTCGTTTCTTTCTTTCATACACTTATCCCTTGTGAGCCCATTTGAGCCTATTGCATGATAACCTTTTCTTGTTGAGCTCCACCATCTATATTGTGTCTTGAGAAGGCTTAATTAATCATGTGGAGGTGATTTATTGACAAAAGATGGGGTAAGCAGAGTTGGTAATAAAGCTTTGTTTATGGTAGTCCTTCAAAAAAAAAAGTATCAAAAGAAAAAAAAAGAGAAGAAAAATTTGTGTAGACACCCCAATTTGGCCTAACGATTATTTCAAGTCCCACCTTGGGACAATCCCGATGATGAGATAGATACAATGATTGCTGATTGCTTCCTTGAGAACCTTAGGACTTTCGGTAAGAACTTTGAGCCACTTAGAGGACCCAATTCAGAGCCATACAGCCTTTCAGACAGAAATACAGAAGCCTAGGAGAATCCATCTGTCGGCCGTGACATCGATCCCACGGCCCTTACATCATTTCCTCACCCGAGCAACCTGTTGCTAGCAAAATCTCCCTGAGAGATCAATCTCTCGGCCACAAGATCTATCCTTCGGCCGAGACATCCATTCCTCGGCCGTGACATCCTTTACTCGGCCGCCAGATCGACCTTTTCCCAGACTCTGGAACGTGTTCTGTCAGATGTTTGATCCGATTACACTACCTTCCCGATGCGTTCGGGCTATGCTCAGGGATTACGACATAGAGTTCGAATTGCATTGCAATTGCAATCGTGCCATTTGATTGGCCGGAGTGAGTCACCAATTGCCTATATAAAGGGCCTTTGGACTCCGAAAATAAACACACAAAAATTATCAGAGTACACACTCTCTCAAGCCTCGAAACTCTACCAAAATACTCTCCCAATCCCACTCTTCAAAAGCCCTAACCTCCCGAAGGCAGCCGTCAATCCGACAATCAAACCCCGAAGTTCAAACCCTAACTCTAGGGTTTTCAATCAAGCAATCAGTCAATCACACCCAATCCAAAGCAATCAAGCAACTGAGGGATCAAGGTGGGAGGCCCAACGGCCTCTGGTTTGCCTTATTTACTGTCTTTTTACTAATCGTAGCGTTTTGATTACCTGTTAATCTTTCTGTCTGGTGTGAGGAAGAACACCGACCGGGGCTTCGATCCCTCGGCCGGTACATCAAACCAGGAGGATCCCTCGGCCGTGACATCCATTCACCGGCCGCGGGATCCATCTCCCTGGGACATTTTGTTTGCTTTTCTGCTTTCTGATGCATGCTTATTCATCGCACTGGCTCACTTTGCTTACTGTTTAAAGGAATAAATAAACAGACTATATGTTGGAATTAAACAAAGCCTCTATACGTCTTATGTTGAATGATTATGGGCCAGTCTCACGACTGGGCAAAGAGGGGTGCCTAACACCTTCCCCTTATTGTACTTTTGGCTCCCGTATCCAGAATCTCTATCTATTTTCCCAGTTTTAATAAACTGGGTGGCGACTCTATTTTGATTATAACCGTTATCATGTGGCGATGTTCCTAGCCATGGGAATGTCCATGATTTTGGTTTACGAAGCGAGCAACCAATCGAGCAAACAAGCGTGATCAATCTGTATGGCGATGCCCCATTTGGGAGGTGTCTACAATTTGGAAAAAAAATAATTGAAATTGATTTGAAAAAAAAAGGACACCAAGCTTAATGAAAGAAGGAGTAACTCATTTTATTTTGGGAGGGTGTTGAAGGATAGGAAAGAGAGATGTGGTGAAGTTTCAAAAGAAATAAAGAATGAGAAGAGGGCACATTTTGTGAAACTTGCCCTATATAAGTTGTTGTGAGCCTATTCTCAGACACTTGAATATTTTACCCTAACCTTGAAACTGCATTCTCCCTTACCTAAAGCTATAACCCGAATTGAAAGTCCTATTTGATCTTAGGGGCAACGGGATGTGGATTGATGGATAGAGAGAATTCCCGATGCTTGCATTCCGTTCATGAGATCATGTATCCACTTTATAGAGTGTTCTTTTCATGTCTTTGTGTGCGGAATATTTTGTTTTCATGTTGCATAACTTCCACCCGCACATGTTGAGAGTACATAATATGCACCTTGTTTTGAGTGAACTCATTTGTTGAGTGCATGACACGGTGAGATTTGAAGTCGAGACTCGGTTTAGAGAGAATTTTTAGTTGTTACTCACACGGTGAGATTTAAGTGTAGGTGCCATGGCTTATTTTTATGATTTGATAGCCTCTACAACTACTCTTGCCTGGTATGTTCTTGCGATGGTTTCATTTTCTTTGCTTGAGATGTCAATGAGCTGTTTTACAGGTCTTTGGGTCCTATGAGAAGATGATTCACAGTGTTTGTGGGAGTTCATTGCTGTAAACCCTCACGAGACTCCACTCGTCCTCTAGGGATCGCCTAGGGGGGTTTAAAAGGCTTGTTGCACAAGCTAAGTGCAATCGTGAGTCCTACGAAAGTGGCATAGTTAGAATTTGTCTTATTTATTTTCTTTGCTCGGGACTAGCAAAGTGTAAGTTGGGGGGTGTGATATATAAGTGCCAAAATATACATATTTTGGCCCTCCAAACTACATTTATTAGTCTTTTATTTTAATTATTTGATAATTTATTTTGTCCTTTTTTGTGTTCATAGGTTGTCCGAGATTTTGGGTAACAACTGGAAGTTACAAGAAACTTGGGGTCTAAATACAAAGTGTTTAAAGAAGGATTGTTGGTTTGTCATTACATGGAGCCTAAGGAACCTTTCAAGTAATTAAGGCATTAAAACCCTCACTATATAAGGCCTATTATGCGACTGACTTCAGCAGTTTTTGGACTGCCGTGGAAAATAGTTCAACGTGGACGGAAAGAGCAAGCTTTCGACGAGGTGTGGGTTTTGAACGCAAAGCCTACTGATGATGGAGATCAACCCAACGTCTTCTGATTCTCTCTGGTCCATGGGCAACTAATCATCTTTCTTAGGGTGTAGATGAAACCCTAATCAAGTAACTATGTTTTCATGTTGATTTTGGATTTCGATTGCCGAAACGACAGTTGCAAAAAGATATGACTTGTTTTATGATCCGAACTTATTTTTCCAATCTAGTTATATGTGTTTGTTTTCTGTGATTGCAAATACATAATTATGCAACGGTATTCTTTGTGCATGAAATTGAGAATTAGAATAATCTATGCCTAGGAAAGACGAGTCGTACCTAGATTAATTAGTTGTAGAATCGAAGACGATTCATGCTAACCGACGATAGATTATGTCCAGTTTTCAATCACATGCAATTTTCTTGGCGATGTCACTAGGGCTTGTAGCTTTTAGTGAATCACTGTCGTTCTGGTAGTCGGTTTCTTAAATTAACATAATTGTTTGGTTACGAAGTTAGGGTGGATTCGAAACTGTAACGCCCCCATTTTCTGGAACGTTAAAAGGACAATTTTATTAAAAATCTAAATAGAGTCTGGCTCATTATTACATCATAACTCCCACAAGAGTTCATTAATTACACAAGGGAGGAAAACTAGGGTTCCTAACTACAGCTCTGCCTGCTCCTCCATCCTAGCCAGCTCTTCTGCTCCAAATGCCTCCAAGGTGTACAGCTCACCTTGATCATTTACAGAGTCTGACACATTATACCAGCGTCGCCACCGATATAATATGTCAGGGTCACCAAAGGTAACACCATGAGCTACAAAAGCTCAGCAGAATAATCTCATACCCGCTAACCCATAACTTACAAACAATGAATCATACAGATAACGATATCTACGCCGTACATGCTTATTCAACAACTATCAACAATAACACATCCACATTCTCTATTAGCTATCGTTGGTGTCTGTGACATCAGAGTTTCTCCTACGCAACGTTTCGTAGACCGTGTCATCATTTTCACTTTTCATTTACCAAGTCAACATTTCGAAAAGTATTTTAACACACCCAACCTCGGTTCCGCCGTTCCGGGTTCCCGAGTATCCTCACAATGGTTCCGCCGCACCGGGTTCCCATTGGCACACAAAAACATTGAATTTGGCATTGGCTCCTCTCCACGGATAATCAATCCACAATTCAAACCCTCGGTTCTGCCGCTCCGGGTTCCCGAGTATCCTCACCATGGTTCCGCCGCTCCGGGTTCCCATGAGAAATTCCAAAAATCATTAAAACAATTACGTTGGCTCCTCTCCACGGATAACCAACCCACAATTCATCCCTCGGTTCCGCCGCTCCGGGTTCCCGAGTATCCCCACAATGATTCCGCCGCTCCGGGTTCTCATTGGGTTTTTCACAAATCTTTCTTTACACATGCACACCACACAATGGGCAAGTCCGGCCACATTGCGGTTTCAAAACTTTTTCTCCTTTTCAAAACACACCTTGTCATTAACACACCCTAGGTGTCATGTTTCTAACTTTCTCGATTCTCGTGTCTCGTTTTCATGCATAGACTCCGCGGTAGGACTTTTCACACAAGTAAACATAAATCATTCATTGTAATCTTGAAACTAAACTAGCAAGATCATCCAACTCTATATTACTTATCATGCTTAAATCACAACTTAAAGCATAACGCCACATGTACGGACGCCTTTGGAGTAGAAAGCCACTTATGCTTTATTAAACACCAAATCAATTAATTCTAATAATCACGTATACATGCTCATAACCATCTAAAGATCAAAATACGAATACTTCTATTAGCATGCATTTGAACATACAAGTAAAATACCATTTTTCTTTGAGTTTAACGGATAAGGAAAATTCTACGTATACTCAGAGACAGAGGTTAAGATTAATCTACCATTCTTCTTGGCGGTAGGTACGGCTACGGAAAAAGTAAGTACGTCGGACGGAGTAACTTCTTACGGTGGGCTTCCGGTAGCTTCGAAAGAGAAAGGTTTCTCTCGAAACTAGTTCTTGGCTAACTTTCTAACTTTTTATGGATCGAAGGATGGTCAAGTGGCGGTCTAGTGGCGGCTTAGGATGAGTTTCTTGAAGAACTCAAGAACAAAGGAAGAACTTCAAGAACAAAGTAAGAATACTAGATTTTCTAGAGAGAGAAGTAGAAGGCTTGGAGGTGTGAGTTCAAGGCAAGAGTGGGGTGCCTATTTATAGAAAAAAAATTGGCTCTCTCTCTCCCCCTCTCATGGCCGGCCACCTCTCCCTCTCTTTACCCCATGAATTTTGCTCCATTGTGTAGTCAAATCACTTCTTTAAGCATGCCATGCCTTGTCATCCAATTTTAGGTTCAAAGTCTAGGTTATCATGAAGGGTTTTTAGCCTAATCTTGTCCTTGATTAGCTTGCTTGTAATAAGAAGCAAAATGATAAGCTAGTTTTATGTTTAAAGTTGGCTAGGATGGGTTGTCAAATGGGGTTTAGGCTTAAGGCTAGTTGATAGCTTGTTCAAGTGTACAAACACATGCACACACTCCATCTCCCTCCCTCTCCAACAGGCCTCTCTCTCCCTCTCCCTTTTTCTCTTTTTTTTGTTCCATTAAATTGCCCAATTAAGCATGCCAATCCTTCCATGACTTGTCTTTTCCACTTCTAGGCTTTCATGAAGTGTTTTAGCCTTGTCTAGCCTAAACTATGGGTATAAATATCCATATATGCATGCTTGAGTACAAGTAGTCTATTAGTCTAAGAATTAGGTGATGACTAAGGCTAAGGTTTCCAAGAGTGAACTTATTGACCAAGGGTTAAAAGTTTCCTAGGAAATTTTTTTTCCAAGGGGTATACTCCTATAAGCTTAAAGAAAATTTAGAAATGTAATTTTGTTGGACAATTTAGGGTTAAGGCTAGTGTTCTTAGATTTGCATGCATGGCAAGACTAGTTTTATCTCTTTTTGAAGCAAAATAATGGCTTCCTATTTTTCAAGTACCTAAGTGACTAGTCTTACCAATCTAAGTCTTTATTAGCAAGACTAATTTCTATTGTCCAAGGGGTAAAATTTCCCCTAACAATTATTATCCAAAGGTCAAGGAAGAAAAATGACACATATGGCTTGAAATGACAAAACATAAGGTAAAATGATTACTTCTAATGGTCTATTGGTTTAATAGGTTAGTAAGGGGTTTATAAGGCTCAAAGATGGTCAAAAAGGTTCACCTAAGGTTAGGGAAATGTAACTAGGTGAATCGGTAGTTTGGTTCCCTCAACTAATCGGTTGGAAACTAATTCTACATGCGCGCCACGTAGGATTTCTAGCCAAGAAATATAATTTTAAGACCTTATTTCAAATACTAGGAAAATATACAAGTGCTTTTATAAGCAAACTTGTCTTTAGAAAATGACTAGATCGTCCGGTGCAAAAAGATATAATTTTATAAGTTTCAAATCTAATTATGACGGATTATTAGAAATTAAAAAGGAATTTTAAAAGCAATCCAAGTAATTAAAATAAAATTCAAATTTTTAACGAAATTTTTATTTACCAAAAATCAGGGTCGTTACAGAAACCCTAAGACCTTTTCTATATTTGAAGTCAACATTTCTCTTGCTTTTAATTACTTAGATAATTTTAGTTAATCAAAATCCAATCACTCTTTCTTGAATTGAATTAGGAATTAATTTTAGAAATACAACAACTTAGGCTCTTGATCCCCGTGGTACGATTCCTGGACTTAAATCACTATTCTACTCGAGTTGAGGTTTTCACTCGGTTTTAATAAATTATTTTTGGTGTGAAAAACGACCTACCAATAACCTCATCTAAAAACGAAATGGCCCAATTTGCTTTGGAAACTATAGGTAGCAATTCTTTAATCCATGATGAAACCCAACTGCAATTCTGTGAAGCCTGGACTCAAGAACCACACGCAATCTGTCCCCTATATGCAGTCTTCGCTACCAAAGCAGCCGTCAAGTCATTGTGACAACTCTTCTTCATTCATTATATAATTAAATCTAGTGTAACCCACAGACGTAAGTATTCTTGCTGAACCACGTATATATCTCTGCGTTTTGCTTCTTGTTTGTGATGATCTTTATTCTTTGTGCTATAGTTTGTATGTGTGTTTCGTTCATAGCACAACAGTTGCCAAACCATGCATCTTTATGTGTTGTTCTTCCTTGTTGAGATGTGCAAGCAAAAGGCCATGGTGCATGCTAGGATAGCTTAAGCCAACCTAATCTACAAGCATCATCATGCATAAGCAACCAAGATACGCAACAAGTGACATGAACCTCTATGTGGGTATCCTCGCAAATAATGAGTTCAGTAATGGACCTAAAACAAAGCCTGAAGTAACACAAAAGGGGATAGGTTGCATGAACTTCCAATATCAAATTTTCCGCCACAAAAGGGGTAATAATAACCTTCTGAAAAGTTGACAAGAACATAGGGCCTAGGAGTTTCCACTTCCAAAAAAAGAGTGTCGGATTCATCTCTCATTTTCATTTCAATTATACGGGGCTTAGTAGCAAGATTCTTCTGAAATGGGTGCGCTCCCAAGACGGGAGCTCGAATTGGCGCTCCCAAGATGGGAGCTCGACGGGAGCTTGCTCCCCTCGAGATGGGAGCTCACTCCCAACTAAGATGGGAGCTTATTGGGCGGTTAAGGCAACTGTTTTCATACTCTTGAGGGAGTTATGCCATTGTGAAAATAAAAATATGAAAATCTTATCACTCAAGAAGTTTTGCAAATTGAAAATATCTAACTTCCTTTAACTACCCTTTAAGATCGTGAAAATTCTCATAAGTAATCACTTTTCCTTCAATGGTTAAGTATTTAAAGATACTTTATATACGTATTTATATGAAATCTATATACCCTCCTTAGGCGCTCCCAACCTTAGAAGCTTCTAGGTGCCTCCGCTCCCCCACACCCGCTCCCGCTTCGTGCTACTAAGATACGGGGACACCAACTATGTTCAAATGCCTTATCAATTCTTCTTATTTTCTTTAGTAAAATGTTGTTCAGGAGCCGCCACAGAGCATTTCATGAATATATGGGAGCTTCTTTATACATCAATAAAAGACCATGTATCACATAGCATACAGCTTCCTGAACCTTTTTGATAACTTTATCCAGCCTAATTAAACCAAAACTGAAACTTTTATTTATTTATTTATGATTATCTACAATATACAGCCGTAGTTGCTAGAAAAGAACTCATTTTAATCCAACCGTTTTGCTATTCCGGAAAAAAAACAAACTCTGTCCAGTTCACTACAAGTTGAAGTAACCAAATTTTGAGGAGTTGGTGTCAATTTATGCCTAATTGCTCCACGTATTGGTTCTTCAACAATTTATTTTTTTCCAATTGAACACCCATGTTGATCAAAAGATTTGGACCATCTGTTGGACTTTCTACTTTAGTTTCCCAGGGTTCATTCTCCGGGAACAAGGTGAGATTTTCACCTCTTACGGCTCCTCACGGTTCCCAAATAAAGGTTTATCTATTTCACTTATTCAATTCAGGATTTAAAAATATTTCTTCCGTACTCAATCTATCTCAATCAAAAGGCTACTAGTTCTGTCAAACCCTAAAATGCGCATGATTACATAACCAACTCAAAGTCCAGTCCTGCCATATTAACACAAGTTCCAAAACCAACTAAACTTCAATTTAACCATCTAAGGGCACTCAGATGCAGGAGCGGTCTCAAAGGGGTGCAAGAGGGACCTGGGCCCCTGCACAACTCTCAATACTTTCGCATATTATACTAATTTTTAGGTTAATTAGGAACAATTCTATTGGATTAGCCCAGACATTTGAGGGAAAAAAATTCTTAAAATTTCTATATGTGTAGGATAGAAATCCCCAAAATGTCAAGCTATCAATCCTTTTTTAGGTTGCATGTATAAAATTTATATGGTGGCTACGCACATATACATAATATCGTATCATCTTCAGACTAACAATATATACTTATAATATATGTCTTTTATTATCAATATGAAAAGACACGTAATTCAAGCTCCTGCTAAACACAAATCATGCGTCTGCCAGTGTAGTGGGCCAAAATAATCAAGGTTTGGAAGGTGCAAAAGGGGCGAATGACTATGAGGATTTATCCATCGACCAGTTGTCTCAGTCCGTCTGTATTAACATTCCGTTGTGTTTACTTTTGCTGTGCTCCCGAGGAATATGGGGTCTCGTAGTCGTCGCCGAATGATTTGTTATGCTCACTGTCGTTGCCGAGGGTTAACCTTCCTTTTTGTGCTCTCACCGATGGTATGCTCGGGAGTTTCCATAGACATTCAGAAGAATATCCCTCGGAGGTAGTTTGTTCGGGTGATGTCTTGTTCGGAAACCGCCAGGCTCGACATATAAGATGCTCGTCTATGGTCATTCAACGGTCGTCTATGTCAGAGCGAAGTGACCACTCTGTCCCGAAGTGACGTTTATGTTTGATGTGACATCTCTGACATTGACTAGTGCAGCTCTGCCATCCTCGAAGGGCGGCATTCATTAAATGATTCTGACATGTGACGTCATCCGAGCAGCACAACGCACGTGGAGGGAAGCTTGTTTGGTACTCCAAGGTCTTGCCTATAAATAAGGGACTTCCTCTCCCAGGTAAGGGGATCTTTTTTCTTCTTCCTCATACTCCCTCTCAAAAATTACTCTCCATTCCCCACAATCTTTCATCTACTAACTAGACCGTCGGAGCTTCTTCCCGGAGGTACACTCCCCTCCGGTTTTCAGGTATCCAGCTCATCACTGTTCAACCTTTGCGTTCAAGCCAAAAGAAGGAAAAGTTCTGAGTGGAATTCCCCCCCCCCCCCAAATTGGAGACTCTGCCGGGGAGAGCATTTCGTCACTTTATTTCCCTTCTCTTCTTCTTTCTCCATCTTTCACCGAATGTCAGGACACACACCACCACCCAGGCCGGAGGATTTCACCCTTGACTTATCTGGAATCGGGTATCTCAATAACCCGCAGAATCAGATCGCTCGAACTACCCTACCGGTTGCCCAGCAGTTAAATTTCCAACAAACCGAGCTGGAGACCGCTTTGGCCAAACAAAGGTGACATGCAGCAGTCATAGCTCTTCTGCAGCAACGCCTCGAGGAGCAGGACCGCGACGTTTTGGCCGTTTCATCTACCGGAGCTCATCATGCAGGAACAAGCAAACCAACCGAAACACCGAGACATGGGAGGTCGCACCGCCCGGTTACCGAAGGGCAACATGGCACGAGGCGCCGCTCGGCTCTCGAACGCACTGGGGACCACCGTTTTGTACCCTCAAAGCAGAAGGTGGCAAGCGTCGTCTGTGCCGAGAGTTCAACCCGGTCTTCTGGGTCCACTGCAAGGTCTCACGGATCGGAGATGTCCGGCCCAACACTCACCCTCACACCACCTCGTACTTGCCTTTCAAAAGGCAAGTCGCGGTTGGACATAGATATCAACCAAACACCACCACTCGGCGAAGGGCATTCCAGGCCCCTTCCCGATCTTTGTACAGGTGAGTCCAGAGGGCATCACCGAGCGCTAAGCTGAGAGACGCACGGTGAGCGATGCGAAACGATTGTTCTGTTCAATCGGATCACTGGAGAACCCATAGTTTATTAGCCCGTGGATAGTGGGGTGGTACCCAAACAGAGTCATGATGAAGTCCCACATCCCTCGGGGGGAGGTAGTGCGCGGCATCGGGAACGGCATGGGAGCACTCGACATCACAACACGCACGTTGTCGAGCCCGAACCGCGCGTTACAATTCTGCCATTAGCCGTGGCTACCCGACTGCCGCCGACGGACAAAACAATGCTCGAAAAAGCGAAGGCGTCACCTTTTACCGACGCAATCCTAACAGAGCTTCCACCGACTCGATTCACAATGCCTAAGATTAAACCATATGAAGCAAAAGAGGACGCTATGTTGTTCGTTACTCGCTTTCGGTAGATCATTCTCTACACAATTTCTCGGACGCCATCATGTGCAAAATCTTTCCTTTGGCCCTCACACAACCAATCATGACGTGGTATAACCAGTTAAAGCCACGATCCATCACATGCTTCGATGAACTAGAGCTGGAGTTTATAAAACGGTTTGTTACGAGTAGCATCCAGCCGAAGATGCTTTCTATGCTCGTTAACATGCGTTGAACAACAGCGAAAATTTTGCGCATTTATACCAAGCGATATTGGGAAGTGTACAATTTGATTCCAGACTGTAACCAGGCAGTAGCTGTGAAATCATTCATGAACGGCTTAGATCCTTCGTCCCCCATGCTTCGGGATCTATCCAGAAATCCACCAAAGACCATGAGTGAGCTCATGACGATAATCGAGAAGGATTGCTTGCACAAGAAGGCTGTTGCCGAGCATGTGACCCCGAAGGTTCTTGGAACATCCAAACCAACGGCCGAAATCTCGTTCGTTAAGAAACAAGTGGCAAATGTCAAAAGCAGAGGGCAAGGGAATACTGGCAACAAGCCCATACCGACTCCACCGCCGCCCCAACCGCATCAACAACAGCAACCGTCTCGGTCACAATCTCGTCAGGAGCCGAGGCCAGATGAACATATTGACAAGCATACGGTCTTCATTGTGCCTATCTATCAACTCTTAAGCACGATTGGCCGTCTCCCGTTCTTTCGTTGGCCGACCGAACTACTGGGCACGGCCAACGTAAGAATAGGACACTGCTCATTCCACAACGAACATGGGCATTATACGACGCGGTGTGGGTCGTTCAAGTGTTACATGGAGGAGCTCGCCGCTGCCAGGCATTTAAATCAGTGGATCGATACTCATAACACTCCACTTCCGCCCCCACCGCCGAAAAGAGAAAGACTGGTAGGAGTAATACATGGGATCAATTCCGAGACAAAAGCTACCGAGCTACGGATTGAGATCGACCTAGCTATCGCCGCACGAGCCATTTGCTCTATTGCCGCACTAGCAAAATGGAAGTACGAAGACCCAAACAACGATATATTGGAGTCTAACGTTCACTAAAGACGACTTTCACGGCGTGCAAACTCCTCACACAGATGCCTTGGTTGTTACTATTTTGATTGATAAATCAATTGTTCAACGTGTGTTGATCGATCAGGGCAGCTCAGCCGAGGTAATGTTCTATTCCACCTATAAAAGCTTAGGGCTTCAGCCGAATCAATTGCGGCCCGCAGTCTCTCTGCTTGTCAGTTTTACGGGGGCTCCGGTTTGGCCTCTCGGGTTGATCACACTCTCGGTACGTGCCAGGTCCCGAGCGATAGAAATGGAGTTTGTGGTGGTCAGTTCCCCGAGCCCGTATAATGTTATTCTCGGACGAGCTTGGCTTCACAGTATGAAGGCTGTTGCTTCCACCCTTCACCAAGTTGTGAAATTCGTCGAATGGAACGGTAGACAAGAAAGTCTTCGTGGCGATCAACTCCAGTCGAAGAAATGTTACGTAAGCACCGTCGTTCAGAGTTCGGAATGCCTTGAGATCCAATGTATCGACACGGTCGGCAATCATATTCTTGAGGACGTAGGTGTACCCATCGAAGAGCGTTCTACCGAAGAGTTTATCAAAATGCCGATCAATGACAATGAGAGCTGATATTTCCTCATTGGCAGTTCCTTGGATCCATCTGAACAAGCTAAAATGTTCAACTTTCTTATGGAACGCATCGAAGTATTTGCTTGGTGTCCAAATGAAATGCCCGGTATTGATCCTTCGTTTGCTTCGCATTCCCTCAATGTTGATCCAACTCGGAAACTAGTCATTCAGAAAGTGCGACGTTCGTCGCCTTTGCATGTGGAGGCAGTAATGAAGGAGGTCGATCAGTTGCTCGAAGCAGGGGCTATTAGGGAGGTGCTTTATCCAACTTGGTTGGCCAACACCATTGTCGTGCCAAAGAAGAACGGCAAGTTGAAGGTCTGTGTGGACTATATGAATCTTAACGATGCTTGCCCCATGGATTGATTTCCCCTCCCTCAGATCGAACAAATGGTTGATGCTACTATCGGTTATGAGCGTTTGAGCTTCCTGGACGCTTACCGAGGCTATCATCAGATTGCGATGCATCCAAACAATCAGGAGAAAACGGCATTCATCACTCCTCGGGGTACGTACTGTTACAATGTTGTTCCTTTCGGCTTGAAAAATGCCAAGGCTACCTATCAGCGGACAGTTAACAAGTTGCTAGGCAAAAAGATTGACAAAACGGTGAAGGCGTACATCGATGACATGGTCGTTGAAAGTAAGTTGAGCACCGAGCATTTGGATAAGTTGGGGCATGTCTTTGCCGATTTGCTGGAGCACCGGCTCCGTTTAAACGTCGAGAAATGTGCATTCGGGGTGAGCTCGGGTAAATTCCTCGGATATATTGTCAGTCGCCGAGGCATTGAAGCAGATCCCAAACAGATCACAGCTGTGCAGAATCTTCGAGCCCCAACCACCATCAAAGAAGTCCAACGGCTTACTGGAATGGTGGCCGCTCTCAATCGTTTCATCCGTCATTTGGGAGATCTCTGCCGCCCGTTCTTCCAGGCCATCAAAACGAGTCGACAGTGATTCCATTGGACGGAGGAATGTGAGGAGTCTTTGCATCTTTTGAAGAACTATCTTTCCTGTTCCTTGCTCCTCGTTACGCCCGTCAGGACGAAGACCTCTATCTATACTTGGCAGTTTCTGATCATGCCACCAGTTCCGTCCTGGTTCGGAAAGAAAGGATGGTTCATCAGTCGATCTTCTACTTTAGTAAAACAATGACCGACTCTCAAACGAGGTATCTACCCATGGAAAATTTGGCGTTGGCCCTCGTCTCTTCTAAAACGAGCCTTCTCCCTTATTTCCAAACCCATAAGATTGTGGTTCTCACCGAGTTTTCCCTGAAAGCTGTTCTTCAAAAACGGATTCATCAAGTCCAATTTTGAAATTCTCTCAAGATTTGGCCAACTATGATATCCAGTTTGAGCCTCAAACTTTGGTGAAAGGGCAAGCTCTCGCCGACTTCTTTGCCGAACTAACACCCAATTTGAAGGACGAAACAATCTTCTTCTATTGGCCGAGGAGGCGAGACAGCAAGCTGAAACTGAGGTCCTAGAGGATACTCTGGCGCCACAGTTTGACACTTTGAACGCTCGGTTCACAATGGGAAACAAGCGTCCGAAGCGAGAATGGAAGCTGTTTTCCGAAGATGCTTGGCGGCTGAACGTCGACGAGGCTTCCAACATCAATGGAGCTGGACCAAGTATTGTGCTCGTTTCACCGAGCGGTACAGTGCACGAGAGTGTCATGTCGATCGATTTCCCGGCCACTAACAACGAGGCCGAATATGAGGCCCTCATTGTTGGACTCATGCTTGCTCTTCGGCTCAGAGCCGATTCAGTACATGTTCTCTACGATTCTCAATTGGTTGTCGGTCACCTTAATGACGACTATCAAGCAAAGGACAGCCGCATGAATGCTTATGTCAGCTATGTGCTTGCTCTTTTCCGACGAATCGGCCGTGTAAAAGTGGAGTGGATTCCTCAGGAACACAACGCTCATGCCGATGCATTAGCCGGTCTTGCTTCGGTATTTAACACTTTCGGTGGCCGGACCATCATATTTGAAGCCGTGGAATCCCCGAGCGTTGAGCCTGCGGAAGATCTGATGGTGTTAGCCATATTGCTCGGTCCTAGCAGAATGGACCCAGTCATTGCTTACTTGAGGACTCAGACACTTCCCCCGAATAAAAAGGAGGCCCATAAAGTTTGGTGCCAGACTGCCAACTACTACCTGGGCACTCATGACATTTTGTATCGCTGAACTTTTATAGGGCCTAACTTACGAGTGGTACATGAGGATCAAGTCGAAAGTGTGCTTGGCGAACTACACTTGGGAAGTTGTGGTGCACACTCGGGCGGTCGATCACTTGCACAACGAGCTTTGACCCAAGGGTATTGGTGGCTCAAGATGGTTAAACAATCCAAGGAATATGTCAAGAAGTGCGTTCGGTGTTAGAAGCAGGAGTCCCACATCCATAAACCGGCCTTCCCACTTAAAATGATCACTAGTCCGTGGTCGTTCGCCATTTGGGCATTTGATATCGTCGGCAAAATGCCCAAAGCCCCCGGAGGATTTGAGTATATGCTCACTGCCACAGTTTTCTTCACCAAGTGGGTCGAAGCCGTTCTGTTGGTCCACACCACGGTGGCTAATGTACGGAGCTTTATCTGGAAGAACATTATCTCACAGTTTGGCGTTCCATACGCCATTCTGTCCGACAATGGATCCCAGTTCGTTGCCACCACTATTAAAGTCTCCCACAAAAAAAATACAATATCCTTATACACAATTCCTCGGTAGCCTACCCACAAGGAAATGGCCAAGCTGAAGCATCGAATAAAACTATCACCCGGGGCCTGAAGGGACGCCTTGATGAGAAGCTCGGTAAGTGGGTCGAGGAGCTTCTTCATGTCCTCTGGGCTTATCGCACTACTCCTCGTCATTCCACCGGACGAACTCCCTTTTCAATGGCCTATGGCATGGAGGCTGTGTTGCCTTCGGAAACATTGCTTCCTACGGCACGAACCGAAGATTTCGACTTTGACGATAACACTGCTCGGGCGGAAGCAACGCTTGATTTTACCGAGGAATTGCGGGACAACGCCAATTTAGCACATGTCGCTTATCAGCAAGAGGTTGCTCACGGCTATAACAAGAACGTTCGGCCACGACCATTCAACGTTGGTGACCTTGTTCTTCACATGGTCACCGAGGCAGCCAAACTGACGAAACTCAGGGATCCTTATGAAGGCCCATATCGGGTAGCCCAGAAGATCGGTCATGGCGTTTACAAATTGGAAGAGCTAGACGGCACGCCGATTGCTAACCCTTGGAACGCTCAAAAATTGCGAAAGTTCCACGGATAGCCTCAATCACTGGCCTTTCGACAGTCTTTTTCGTTTACTTTTTATTTCTTTCGTCACTCTTTGTAAGCCTTCGGGCCGGGGTGGTCCCCCACCTTTCATTAATGTTACTGTTCTTTTTTCGTTCTCTCAATTTGCCTCGGTAATCTATTCGTTTGGGCGAACTCCTCGTAGCCCTCGGTAATCTACTCGTTCGGGCGAAATCCTCATAGCCCTCAATAATCTACTCGTTTGGGCGAAACTCTCGTAGCCCCTTGGTATTCTACTCGTTTGGGTGGAACCCTCGTTGCCCTTCGATTTTTTACTCATTTCGTAATTTACCCACCTCTACTCCCTCGGCGACACTCTCACCTTGCTGTAGAGTTCCACTGAGGCAGTGGGCTCCTATGGGTAAACACAGGCCAACGCACAAGTATACTTGGAAAATTTTCAAATTTTCACATCCATAGATAGCCGAGATATATAAACGAGTGAAGAGACATGGAAAATTTTCAAACATTTCAAAACAAACACACACATTAATAAACGAGTAGCTGAATGTTCAATGGGCATTCCGATCCGAGGCATGGCAATGGTGCATCGTTCGGTGCCATCCTCAAACCTGTGTTAGGTACAAACCGAGGCATAGTGGTGGTAAATCATTCAGTGCTATCCTCAAACTATTCCCAAAACTAAAACAGAAAACGAATACAGACTACGGTACGGCAATTTCCTACTGTTCGGTGCCGATCATTCAAACTACAGTAAAAAAGTCATGCCTAAAAACACTTAAACTACTAAGCTTCGGGAGACGTGACTGGAGTAGAGGTAGGATTGGCATTCTGAGCATCAGCAGCAGCGTCAACATTGGTCTCTACGTTGGGCGACTCCTCTTGATCTTCAATAGGGGCTCCGAGCTATCGGGGGGGGACTTCAATCGTAGTCCTCCTTGCATCATCAGAAGCCACCCCCTCGTCGTCCAAAGCCTTGTTGAACCCTAGCACGTAACTCTCTGAGTGCTGCTGCTTCTTGAATTGCACCTCTGCTACCTCCAGCTGGTCCACCACGTCCTCTTCGGCCTTCTCATACCCCTGTGAATATCCCTCATTGAATACCTTCTTCTTCTCTTTCTCCATCTCTTCTCTCATCTCCTTCTCCATCTCCTTCTTTCCTTCGGCTCGTGCCTGCCCGGCGGCGTTCTGCAACTGTTGGACCAGATCGTTCAAATTGGCATTTTGTTCGGATAGTTTTCCTCGTTCACATTCCAAATCCTCCAGTTGTTTCTTGTAAAGCTCCACTTGCTGTTGCTGCACCTTTGTTCTTTTGTCGACATTGCCAATGACTAGCTGTGCCCGCATCAGAGATTGTATGGCCTGCACTTTTCAACAAAAAATACATATTATACCGAAGCAAAAAACTTGAAACAAAACAAGAAAAATCGGTCCAGAGAAACTAACCCTTCCCGAGTAAAAATAGTGATCGTTAATGGCCGACTTGAGCGTCTCAGGGAGCGTAATATCCTTCAGGAGGGCCAAGCCGTGGAACAGCGTTCTGGCGATAGAGGGGTCAGCCGCCAGGCTATCCGTGGCCATTTTCTGCCTTTTTTCTGGAGTAATGTAAACACCCCAATCTGGGCTTCCAGATTAGTTTACTTACAGTTTTTGATTCCCCGATGATGAAACGGATCAAGAACACCCCGGGAATGTCGAGTGTTTGAGCTTTGAGTGTTTGCAAAACCCTTGAACCTAACCTAGTCTAAAGCCACTTCCAAAAGCCAAAACCCTACTGCCGTGCGCCAGGGCGCAATCATCCTGCGCCGGGGCGCAACCATCGCGCGCCCGGGCGCACCGTCGCGCGACATACTGGAACCATCGCGCGATGGTTGCGCCAGGGCGCACCCTTGCGCGACAGTTTGGAACCCTCGCGCGATGGTCAAACTGCCAGGTGGACAAAGTTTGACCGTTGACCCTCGCGCGACAGTTTGGAACCCTCGCGCGATGGTCAGTTCCCCACCTACTTTTTCAAAGGCAGAAAATTGGCCACCAATGCAACTTCAGTCAGGCCTCGTGGCTGAATGAATTCCTCTCCTGGCACCAACCAGATCCACCCTCCATGCTTATAAATAGCCCCCTTTGTTTCTCTTTCAAAGGGTTACAAAAAATCAAGCACAAAAGGTTACACAAACTCAAAAACACTTGATACTTCATCACTCTAGCCATTTCCATACACTCATTTTGCAAGCTCTATCACCTTGTTCAACCTCAAGCATTAAAGCTCAAACACCTTTCAAACCTCAAAAGCCAAAGGTATAACACATTTGTTCTGCTCGCTGTTCTGATCCCTGAGGGGGGCTGGCAGGGTCAAGGCTGGTAATCAATACCAGTCTTGGCCCTAAAGCTAGCAAGGTTTCAAAAACCGTGGCCAAGCAAACCCTCGCGCGATGGTCCCACTCACTCGCGCGACAGTTCTGTTTGCACGGGAATGGACCACGTGGGGAAGGGATGCTGGTCTTTAAATTTCTTGTTGTATTCATAGTCACTTTCAAGTCTTTAAATTATTAGCTCACTGTTGATGCATGTTAAAATCAGTTTACTGCTTTTCTTAGGGCTTAAATTGCTAGCTTGCATTTCAATATTCATTTATGTTCTGTTGGAGTACCCCTGGAATTATTCTGGACCTGTCCCAGAGCCCAGAAATGTGCAAAACCAGACACTAGAAAGTTGGCTCGAACCATCGCGCGCTGCTCCTAAACCCTCGCGCGATGGTCAAATGGAGCGTTGACCAGTGTGCCAGGGCGCAATCGTCGCGCGCCAGGGCGCAACCATCGCGCGCCCGGGCGCACCGTCGCGCGACTGTTCGGAACCCTCGCGCGACGGTTCCATTCTGTTCCCGATCAGTGGCTAGCCTTGCATGTTTAACTTGGTTTTAGGCTGTTATTTTGTCCCCACACTGTTTATGGGGTGTTTTTTGTTTATTTATTAGGCTTTTCAGCCTTTAAACTGTATATTATGACTGCATAAACTGCTTGGTTTGTCCTGGGTGTGCACTGGTCCTTCCAGAGCCTAGAGAGTTTAAACTGCTTGGTTTGTCCTGGGTGTGCACTGGTCCTTCCAGAGCCCAGAGGGTTTGAGAATAAGAGCTGTGGGCTTAGGCTTACTGGCGCGAACAGGTCTTGTAGTAGCGCGCGCAGGTATGATCAGCATGCATTGACTTGATCAGTGCATACTGGTTACCTCTTGCGTGCGACACTCCAAAACAGGAGCTTTCCAGTCTGTTTAAACTCCCACAACAGTCTGTTCTCATCCTATACTAACTGTTCATCCATGCTATTTTGATCACATCCTGCAAACATGTTACAGTTTTAATCCCCGATTAACTGTTCCCCCGCCCTAACTGGCTAAAATTGATTAATAAAAGAAGAATCGCAATGTTTTCAAAATGCCTAAGTAGAGACCGATCTCCGGATTGGGCGAGAGGGGTGCCATAAAATCCTTCCCCTCTCGTAACCTGGCTCCCGAACCCAGATATGGTTATGACGGACTGGTTCCTTAACTTTTTCAAATCAAACAGCGCGGCAGGTGCTTCGAAATACGGTTCCTTGGGTGTCGGACCTTCAAAACCCGAGTGGCGACTCTGTATTTTTGAGCGCTTGCCACCTGCGCTCGTGCTCCCTCGATCCGGGCCCTTGCATTTTGGAAACCGGAATTTCCAGGGCATGCTGCCCACAGTGGCGACTCTGCTGGGGATTGAACCAATATTAATCCATACTTAGAGTTTAATACACTTGTGAACAATCCCTTAAAAGTCTGTCAAAACGGTTAGCTTCGCGCTGCCGAAGGTTGGAATGGTGATTTAACAGGACCTCGTGTCCGGCCATTCTAATCTGGGGCTTTTTCGATTGTTCGCTTGCGTAATTTCCTCTAAAGATGGACTAAATAAAGTGAGCCAAATTTGAAAAAGCATTTTGTGATTTTGCGATTCTTCTTCTCTTAATCAATTCTAGCATCTCATTTGCATCGATGTGGGATAAGCCTCGTTGGATCGTTTTGGCAATCCGGCACGGTTTACCGGAGCCCGGGGACCCCGAATGACCGACAACCTTCGACGATGATGGGTCATGCTACCGTTCGACTGTTACTCTGCGAAAAACGCGGGTAACGGGAGGTATATCTGTAGCCCTAGTCCGAGGAACCTGTTACAAGCCAAAACCAGCCTTTGCATATACAAAGCACTAGAACTCTCCAAACTAGGACAGGTACCCACAGGGTAAGATCTATTTGCATCTAACCCCGTAACTGCCTATGTGTTATTGCTTTCCCTATCGCATGCACTGTTTTGCATAGGAGCATGCTTAAGGCTGTTTTTGTCTTTCGAGTTTGTCTTACACTGTCTAAGACGTTGTTGGACCCGATGAGGAGTCGTTCATTCTATTGATTGTTCGTTATCAATCGCAAAGTCCTTAGTTCAATGAGACTTTGAGAAATCAAAATTTACTAAATCCTTGGCTCATGCCCATTTAAGGATTCAACCGACAATAAGGAACAACAGAGTAGTGATGTCGTGTCACTGGTGCCACCCAGGTTGAAGTGCGTTGTCACTATACACCGCCGTGTTCAAGGTTAAGGTGCCATGACATCAACACCAAGTTGTTCCAAATTCAAAGTTGAATCTTCAAAAGGGACTAGCCAAAGATTTAGTCTATTTTGACATCTTTTAGGATCTGTCGATCTACTCAGGGACACATCGCCGAAAAGAATTCTGAGGATTCCGGCAATGTCTGAAACTTGTGAGGCAAACTTGTCTCTGGAACTGTGCATGCATACATTCTGTTCTGCGTAGGAGCATGTTTAGGGCCGCTTCTAGGTTGTCTCGCTTTCGAGTCTGCCTTATGCTTATTAGGACGCTGCTATAACCCGATGAAGAGTCGTGCATCTCGATAGTGCACGTTGTTAGTTTTTCAAAAGTCCTTAGATCAACGAGACTTAGAGAAATCAAACCTTATTAAATCCTTGGCTCATGCCCGGTTGCGGATTCAACCGACAATAAGGAACCACAAAGTATTGATGTCGTGATATTGATGTCATTTTGGTTATCGTGCTTCGCACGTACACCGCCCCGGCTAAAGCGCGTTGTCGCTCACGCCACCCCGGTAAAGGTGTCACGCCATCAATACCGAGTTGTTTCTAATTCAAAGTCGAATCTTCAAAAGGGACTAGCCGAAGTTTTAGTCTGTTTTGACATCTCTTAGGATCAGTTTGATCTTTCCAAAGGATATACCCTCGAAAAGAAATCCGAGGATTCTGGCAGCGTCCGAACATCATGAGGCAGACTTGTCTCTAGTTCTAGAGTCTAGGGTGGACACCGATGACGATGTATGCATTGCATTTTGCTGCAGGAACGCCACTGAGCTTTCTCTTACTTTACTGTCTAGTTTGGAGCCATTGCACCGAGCAGGAAAGTACCGAAAAGAAGAGCCAAACCTACATGGGAGCGTCTTCAGAATTCGCTTCAAAGACTTGTCAGGCTCGAACCTCAGTCAGTTGCAACGGAGGCTTCTCCAGGTTCATTGTTGGCAGCCCTAGAGTCGGGTTCGCCGTCGATTTTGCAAAGAGCCACACCGTCGGCTTCCCCTTCTTCAACATCTTCAAAGCCGGCCATGGCAGATCAACCGCTCACTCTAGAGGTAGTGCTCACGAACCTTCAGAATAGCATCACCGCTATGCAGCAAAGGGCTGTCCAGACCGATGCTTCCATCACCCGTTTGAATGACCTTATCAACACTCGTCTTCCACCTCCTCTCGAAGAGGAAGGCGAGGACGATGAGGATGCTCATGAACAACCTATCTTGGTCCCAGATCCGAATCACGAGGGGCGTCTCATTGTTCAGCTCAACCCTAAGGAGGCTCGTGCACCTGCTGCAATCCCAAATCCGGTAGGTGGCAAGCCTATTTTGAATCCGGATATGGCAGCTCTCATGGCCAAGATGGCAAAGCTAGAGGAGGCAGTCTCCAAGTCTGAGAAAATCAGTGCAGGGGGAATTGACTTAGATCGTCTCTGCCTGTACCCTAACGCTAAGCTGCCAGACAAGTTCAAGATGCCCGACTTGGTTAAGTTTGACGAGAGTGGTGACCCCAGAACTCATCTCTATGGCTACCATGCCGCCATGAAGCTGCTGGGTGTGGAAAGTGAGGCCATGTCTCAGCTTTTTCCTCAAACCCTCTCTGGGCCTGCCTTCCACTGGTTTCTGTCAGTCGACATCTCCAAACGAAAAACTTGGGAAGACATAGGGGCTGCCTTTGTCTCACAGTATAGCTACAACTCTCAACTCAAGATGACTATCCGAGAGTTGGAATCCACGAAGATGGAGGCAAAGGAGTCCTTTGCGGACTTTGTTAAAAGGTGGAGGGCCAAAGCCGCTCTAATGACTGAGCGCCCTAGCGAAAGAGACCAACTCCGCATCATCTCCCGCAATCTTCAGCCAGACTATGCCAAGCACTTGGTACTCGCTCAAGCGACCGCCAACTTTGAGATCTTCTTCGATTCTGGCCTAGCCATCGAGGATGCGCTGCAAGCTGGAATCCTGCCAAGGGGCGAGTCCTCTTCCATCACTCAAAAGGTTAAGCCAAGGGCTATAAGTGGGAGCGATGCTCCAGCTTCCAACTCCAGTCGTGCCGCCGATATCTGTCACGCCCTCGATTTTCAACATAAACAATAATAACACTTAATAATCAAAATCCTCACCAGAATTACGATAAATAACCCAAAAGATAGTTTAGTTCCCAATTCCATAAATCTGTCCAATGATTACAGAATTACACAAAAGAAAGTACATAACGATGCAGTTTGGTTTACAAAGATAAGCAAGTACATCTGAAAATAGCTTTAAACGACGACCTCAGCATGCAGTCCAAGCACTCCGTGACAATGACCTGCAATATATCTGAAAAAGATAGGTTGAGCTACACTAGCCCAGTAGAGAAATCTATGCACATGTTATAAGGAAACATGCCGAGTACGCTTCTAGAGGGAATGAATAGAGACAGATATACCCAAGATTCACATGGCTATCAACAAACAACTCACAATGGCCAAGGGATTCTAGGCGACCCTATGTACGACACCTATCACTTCACACCCCACACCAACGTCACTAATATTCTCACATCTAACATAATTAACCAATCCTTAGTTTATCAACTGATACTTCGCATCACATCTATCTCCACTTTCATTCTCATTTCATAACCAAATGCCATTTTCTTATTAAAAGATCCTCTTTCCTTTCCTTTCTTTTGTCAGATTATCCCTCGATAATCACTAGGGTCACCTCGGGTCTAGTTCCCTCGAGCGTAGGGTCACTCCGAGTCTATTCCCTTAATAATAATAATAACCACTTAGGTCACCTCGGGTCTATTCCCTCGAGCGTAGGGTCACCCCGAGTCTTTTCCCTCAATAATAATCATCACTTGGGTCACCTCGGGTCTAGTTCCCTCGAGCGTAGGGTCACCCCGAGTCTATTCCCTCATTAACGACCACTTGGGTCACCTCTCACATTATTCATAACCGTCAATTTATCACTTGTACCAGCAAAACTTCAATCAATCATTCAGATGTCCACATCCCACTCAAGGCACAAAGCCCTTAAACATAATCTCATAGTACCCTACTCATTTGCCTCTACGGTTGAACCACACGGGACGAGTGCCCAAAGAATTTAGAGGCTCGATGAGTCATGAGAACACGAGTTAATATATCATCTCAACAGTTTTATCGCAACATTGACTTTTCAAACATTCCAGGCCATTACCCATATCATGATTACGTCTAATAATTTAATACACGACCTTTCCTCTAAGTACACCTATAGTAGTACCACACGCAATGTACCAACCCAACACCACCCTATGGCATACCTCTTTCTAAGTTTGACATCTAGACCTCACGGAAAGCACCAAAGGGAATTAAAGGGAACTACAAGACGGATCATGAAAACACATAATTCGGTCTACCTTCTTGATCACTAGACGGACACCATTCTACCCTTTCATACTCACCACAAAACCTCGCATGACCTGCAACGCCCTTAAACCTCCCTACGACACATCCTCCGCTTATAACGATACTAAAGTTACGTTTTACGAGTGTCTCGAGAACGAAAACATCAATGAGTCAATGGAGGTTGAACAATCAAGTTTAGAGAAGGTCCAATGATGTTCCAGAGGTGCTAGAGATGATCGGGGGTCAAAACAATGGGTTTCGGAACAAAATAGTGAAATCTGGAGATAAGCTCACAGTATCGATACGGGAAAAATCCGTATCGATACGGGTGGTTACGAATCTGTCCAGCTTGTGGGGTATCGATACGGTTTAAGGGCCGTATCGATACGGGAGGCTTTCGAGCAGTTTTTCTGCAGATTTTCTGGGTTTCAACCACACCGACTACAACAACAATACTACGCACGATCTATCAACATAAACACCATATTTACGCATAACATGTACAAGAAGTCCCTACCTCGAAGTCGGAGAGCAAACACGCGAGGAGATCGGGCCACGCAAGCCCCGGAACTCCAACTTTGAAATACGTCCAAAATACTCCGAGCCGAGCCGAACCGGACAAGCTACAAGCTCAAAAGCACGAGAGGAAGGTGGAATGGAGGTTGGTTTGAGTGGGTTTTGGTTGGGAGTGAGAGGAAGAGGGGGAGAGAGAGAGGAGCCGAGAGGGGGAGAGACGCCGGTGAGAGAGGGAGGAGAAAAAATAATTCTCTACTCTCTCACCCTCCTATATATACCCAAATATCTACTAATTACACTTTACACCCCTCTAATTGCAATACTATCGCTCAAACCCCAAATCACATAACACACATTTCAAATTTTCCTCAATTTCTAATATCAAATAACCCTTTAAATAATTTCCAAAATTACGGGTCCTTACACCCTTCCCTCCTTAAAGAAATTTCGTCCTCGAAATTTACTAAACCAAGTCCAACGAACACACCATACAGATACGCATCAACCATAACACTGTTCATCATGCAACAATTCAGCAGTCATTAAAATCTACATCAAAACTCATGTCAATAAAATGGAAACAAATACGGGCATTCCTTCCTAACCTTGTCCTCCCTTTCCCACGTGAATTCATACTAACGGCATCATCTTACCCCTTAAAATTTAACCACGTAAACCTAGGATACGTATCGGATTCTCACCATGGGACACGTCAGCTTCTAACTCATGTTTGGACCTTTCTAACTCACGCAATGGATTCGGCTCATACCTCCTTAATATTCATATATACAACGCATCACAAAAGCTCAAAAGTTTCGGTGGCGTTGCCAGACGGTACGCAATTTCTAAGCTCCCATTTATCGCGAAATCTCTATATACGGTTATCTATCCATGCGCAAAAACTTTGCCTATAAATGTAACCCGGTAGTCTAATTGACTTCCCGAGACTTCCATCTAGAAGGTGCGGTGATCAATCGCCTCTTCCAATTGGATTTCATCGGTTGTCGCCTGGGTATCCGAAAGACACACACCGTGTCCGACACTTAACCTATCCTTCTAACGATCAAAGCTTCATTTTCCCTCCAAGACGAGACAAACTCCAATGCGGTGATGATTTACGATACACATGATTTTCCCTTCTTTAAATAACATTGGGTGACGACGACGGTCAACACGATCCTTTGGTCGGCCCTCCTACGTGGTTAGCAATCTTTGACGATTTTTACCCTTCTCTTTTTGGTCATTCTCCCTCGAGCTTCCAAGTATCATTAACGAATAGATTCCATCGTACTTCTCAATACTAATTCTAACGGATTCACAACACAAACCAATTCTTCTAGAAGTCGCACCAAATTTTCGCTCCAAGTTGGGTCATTCTAGGTTACGAGAAGAATTTGATTTGCTATCTTAAACGAAACAAGTAAGCTCCAGAACTCAAGAAACTTCAATCAAGAATTCAAAGAACGATAACGAGACATCCGAAATTTAAGGAACACGAGGAATCTTTAAAGCGGTTAGGCAACAAACTCAAAGCACCTCTTTATGATAACCCAAGAAATCCAAAATGATTGATCAAAACTCTCTTATTGCTTTACAAGTCAAAGGAGTCAACGGGTAACGTCTTGACAAATGAAAGATCCTGACATTAAGGATAAGCACAAGGTAATGAGACTGACCTCTTGTAAACTAATCGATCCAAAATCAGAAATTGCGCAGTACTAGAAATGAGTAATACTTCCAACAATTTGAGGCTAAGCACTACAGGATAAATCATGTACCTCCAGAGTTGAGAAACCATAACGGAGTTGAATAACACTGAGAGAAATTATATCAAGCAGATTCGAATTGAACAACATCAACAAATGGGTCCTAATAAACATGTTGCCACAAGATTTGACTCTAACTACACATGAGAACTTGAGCAGAGCAACAATTTCCAACAAACAGACTAGTAGCTACAACGACTAATTCTGCACCAACCAAACAGGCCTAGGCAAGCAAACGGACACAAGGCGAATACAAGTTCAAATTGCATAACTCCATAATCATGAAATCAGAATAATTGGTGACACCAAAGAAGATAATAAGAGCATCAAAGTCTGAATTAAAGGCACCAACGAATTTGCCTAACACAAGGAAGTAACCACAGATTGGGTTTTATAGGTCGAATTTCAACATAAGATCTTGCGCAGAACAACTTTGATAGACGAACAAACTGATAGTCGCGACAGAGGGATCCAAACTGACCAACGAAAAATCCATCCTAAGCATGGTAGTTGCAACAATGGAACTCTGAATGAGAAACAAGGAGCATTTGTCAACATTAATAGCAAACGTGTCACAGGATACCTCGCCGCAAGATTTTGAGTATTCCCAAAAAAGCTAGGAATGGATTGCGTAACAATTACAACGAATCAACTACACAACAGATTTCACAGAAAAGTGGTTTACGATACAATTCTTACAATATTCAGTTAGGCCGCTGAAAGAGGATAATACAAGGAGCAACTCTTCCAGATTCATGTTCGGAATATCACCAACCTTCATGGTTACAACCAATCCCTGTCCGAATCAGATCAAATCACGCTATAAACAAATTAACGAAGCCAAAGGCGGTACTTCAATACGGAACAATTAACCTGTAGTCTCGACATATATGATCTATTAATGCTTCTCAACACGCGATGACTAAGATTTCTTGACTTCCAATTCTAAACATGACTAAAGAAGGGATTCTTAATGAATGAAATGATTCTGAATCAAAAGTATTGTAATGGACGAATCGAATGACAAGGAGGAAAAGATACCTCAACAACTAATATTTCTGAGAGCTAGAGAGTAGAAGGAGATGGTTTAGCTATGGAACTGCATCTGCTGTTTCGGTGTACGCTTATGCTGCTGCACAGAGCTCGATTCACCATGTACTCCCAATTCCCGAGGACAATTCCTTGCCATGTGGCCAAGTTCGCCGCAAGAATAACAAGATCCCCCACGCCTTGGACATTGAGAACGAATATGACCCGACTGACGGCATCGATAACACACGATCTGATGTTTGAGGAGAACTCCCGGAGTCCTGGAATGAGGAGGTGGCTTAAGGCCCTGCTGGCCCTGAATAGTGGGATTTGATACCCTAGGTTTCTTCCTTCCTGAACTTTCAACACTCTCTGAGGATGACCTTGCGCTAATGACTCGACGTTTAGTCTCCCCTACATTCATACCAATCCGCGCACTCTCCAGAATCTCAACTCCCTTTGCACACTCATCGATCTCAGGAAACATCGCTTCATCCCTAGTACACTGACTCACTTCATTCTCCTCGTATGCATTACAGTTCTGGTGCTCACGATCCTCAATCTCACCACACCTATCTCCAAGCTTCGAAGACATCTTACTATGAAAGCATAAGAAACAAAATCGTCAACGTTAGTCACTTAACTATATGCTACAGGTCTCTAACCTTTCCAACAAGAATCAACAACTCTGCGCCACTCTACCGTAATACCAATGCAATGACACAACAATGGACTAACATCATTCATGCAAGCACACATGTGGTTTTGTAAAAAGATGCAGCGATTTTTGAACCCATGAGACTAAAAGCCTCCCCACGGTCTCGAGGTGTTCTAAACCTAAGCTCTGATACCAAGTTGTCACGCCCTCGATTTTCAACATAAACAATAATAACACTTAATAATCAAAATCCTCACCAGAATTACGATAAATAACCCAAAAGATAGTTTAGTTCCCAATTCCATAAATCTGTCCAATGATTACAGAATTACACAAAAGAAAGTACATAACGATGCAGTTTGGTTTACAAAGATAAGCAAGTACATCTGAAAATAGCTTTAAACGACGACCTCAGCATGCAGTCCAAGCACTCCGTGACAATGACCTGCAATATATCTGAAAAAGATAGGTTGAGCTACACTAGCCCAGTAGAGAAATCTATGCACATGTTATAAGGAAACATGCCGAGTACGCTTCTAGAGGGAATGAATAGAGACAGATATACCCAAGATTCACATGGCTATCAACAAACAACTCACAATGGCCAAGGGATTCTAGGCGACCCTATGTACGACACCTATCACTTCACACCCCACACCAACGTCACTAATATTCTCACATCTAACATAATTAACCAATCCTTAGTTTATCAACTGATACTTCGCATCACATCTATCTCCACTTTCATTCTCATTTCATAACCAAATGCCATTTTCTTATTAAAAGATCCTCTTTCCTTTCCTTTCTTTTGTCAGATTATCCCTCGATAATCACTAGGGTCACCTCGGGTCTAGTTCCCTCGAGCGTAGGGTCACCCCGAGTCTTTTCCCTAAATAACAATAATAATAACCACTTGGGTCACCTCGGGTCTATTCCCTCGAATGTAGGGTCACCCCGAGTCTTTTCCCTCAATAATAATCATCACTTGGGTCACCTCGGGTCTAGTTCCCTCGAGCGTAGGGTCACCCCGAGTCTATTCCCTCATTAACGACCACTTGGGTCACCTCTCACATTATTCATAACCGTCAATTTATCACTTGTACCAGCAAAACTTCAATCAATCATTCAGATGTCCACATCCCACTCAAGGCACAAAGCCCTTAAACATAATCTCATAGTACCCTACTCATTTGCCTCTACGGTTGAACCACACGGGACGAGTGCCCAAAGAATTTAGAGGCTCGATGAGTCATGAGAACACGAGTTAATATATCATCTCAACAGTTTTATCGCAACATTGACTTTTCAAACATTCCAGGCCATTACCCATATCATGATTACGTCTAATAATTTAATACACGACCTTTCCTCTAAGTACACCTATAGTAGTACCACACGCAATGTACCAACCCAACACCACCCTATGGCATACCTCTTTCTAAGTTTGACATCTAGACCTCACGGAAAGCACCAAAGGGAATTAAAGGGAACTACAAGACGGATCATGAAAACACAGAATTCGTTCTACCTTCTTGATCACTAGACGGACACCATTCTACCCTTTCATACTCACCACAAAACCTCGCATGACCTGCAACGCCCTTAAACCTCCCTACGACACATCCTCCGCTTATAACGATACTAAAGTTACGTTTTACGAGTGTCTCGAGAACGAAAACATCAATGAGTCAATGGAGGTTGAACAATCAAGTTTAGAGAAGGTCCAATGATGTTCCAGAGGTGCTAGAGATGATCGGGGGTCAAAACAATGGGTTTCGGAACAAAATAGTGAAATCTGGAGATAAGCTCACAGTATCGATACGGGTTGGTTACGAATCTGTCCAGCTTGTGGGGTATCGATACGGTTTAAGGGCCGTATCGATACGGGAGGCTTTCGAGCAGTTTTTCTGCAGATTTTCTGGGTTTCAACCACACCGACTACAACAACAATACTACGCACGATCTATCAACATAAACACCATATTTACGCATAACATGTACAAGAAGTCCCTACCTCGAAGTCGGAGAGCAAACACGCGAGGAGATCGGGCCACGCAAGCCCCGGAACTCCAACTTTGAAATACGTCCAAAATACTCCGAGCCGAGCCGAACCGGACAAGCTACAAGCTCAAAAGCACGAGAGGAAGGTGGAATGGAGGTTGGTTTGAGTGGGTTTTGGTTGGGAGTGAGAGGAAGAGGGGGAGAGAGAGAGGAGCCGAGAGGGGGAGAGACGCCGGTGAGAGAGGGAGGAGAAAAAATAATTCTCTACTCTCTCACCCTCCTATATATACCCAAATATCTACTAATTACACTTTACACCCCTCTAATTGCAATACTATCGCTCAAACCCCAAATCACATAACACACATTTCAAATTTTCCTCAATTTCTAATATCAAATAACCCTTTAAATAATTTCCAAAATTACGGGTCCTTACAATATCAACCAAATTCGAAGCGCTCAAAGCCTCCGATCTCGAACACAACCCCGAAGCTTCTTTGCCTTCGAGGCATCTCTGTCCGCAGTGATGGAGAAACTTGTCAAGTCTGGGCATCTCACACCTTTGACCCCAACTTTTCCACCCAAAGTCCTTCCGGCCAACTACAATGCCAACCTTTTCTGTGCCTTCCACCAAATGCCTGGTCATCTCACTGATAACTGCTTGCGTCTCCGACACGAGATACAAGATCTAATTGATGATGGCACGGTTCAAGTTCCACCAAAGCCCAACGTCATTTCCAGCTCCTTGCCTCAACACGGGTCTGACCCTCTGGTTGGTCAGGTATCTATAACCTCCACTTAGATCAACCCGAGCTCCACCATATTCAACCCTAGCCACTATATCATCCCAGCAAACCAACCCAAACCCATCGTATCCATCCCGTCTGAACCGGAGGTTAACATGATGGCTATAGGTTGGGCAGTCGAAGCTTTCTCTGCCAACACCTGGATTGACAGTGATGAGGGGCTTACAAAGGAAATGACCGTTTGGCTGAGGTCCATTGTTCAAAGAAGCATCGAGTAGGTTTGGTCGAAGAAACTGAGGAAGCCGAAGTGCTGTTGCTTGGGCCTAACACCTGCTGGATCCTACCTCTTTTTGTGGAAGCTATGGGTAGCTTTTTAACAATTGCATTTTCAAAACCGCGTCTAGTTTGCATTAGCGTCTTGTCTGAGTCTGACACAGAGTCTTTTGCGTTTGTCTAAGTCTAGCTCTGAGTCGGAGGTTGTGCCTCTTGGCCCTCCACGTCGTAGCTTTTGTTTCAAGTTTCGAGTCTGCTGTACTTGGCAACCCCGAGGGTTTTTATGATATGCATCATCTTGCTTCTACATGCTTCGCTGGCTTTTATATAAACTGTGTCAACCCTAACGACGAAGGGATAGATTTCGATGGGATCATTCCCAAGGAAATGTGTTCCCTCACCGAAAGGGAAGACAAAAGGCATGCTCAGCCTATTAAAAGAAGAAGTAATTTTAAATAAACTTGAAAGACAAGTATAACCTCCTGAAAGGTTCAAATTTGGTTCAAAGCCGCCCCCAGAGGAGCATTGTGCCCGGTCAGACAGACTCGAAGAATTCATAGACGTCTTGGCATGGTCTCATCAAGTCACGCCTCGCGTTGATCCTGAGACAAAGGAGCATCAAATCCCCTGTTATCGGGTGCCAATCCAGAAAGCAGAAGCACAGAAGGCTCCGGGCCTTGTACCATGTTCAAAGCAACAACAGTGGCATTCCGCCAAGCACAAATGAGGAAGTGTACAAAGCAGCCTGGAGCAAGGCATTTCCAACCGAAGCACTCTTGACTCTTTGTTATCAAAGCCATATTATCTGGGGCTGCAGCCAAAGGTCTTCGACCTCAACGGCAACAAATTCAACACCATGGTCGATCTGGATCAATTCAAAAGCAACTCTTCCCTGAGAGAAGCTCGTTGGGCTGAAAACCCCAAGGGTGGGCAGTTCCAAGCAAAAGTTAGAGCAGCCTGCTAGACCAAAACCTATGAAGGTGGTTTAGGCAAAAATGAATAGGCAATCAATCAAAGCTCGCTAGACCGAAGACCCGAATGGGCGGTACTAGGCAAAAGTTAGAGCGTAAAAGGAGAGGTAAATACTCGAGAGTTAACCCTTGGCCTGAACTACGTTTTGACCTGATTCCCTAGCTTGGGATACATAGGCAGTCTCTCTTTGGGACTCGGTCATACTCTGTCGAACCGTGGCCTGAACTACGTTCTGACCTGATTCCCTAGCTTGGGATACGTAGGCAGTCTCTCTATGAGATTCGGTCACAATCTATCAATTGGATTTTGGTACACATCAAAGGTCGGAGTGGGTCGGAGATCAAGACAAGCTTCATTGGAGGAACCAGAAGGGGGAAAACCTTTGTCTTTCAATTTTATTACAAACTACTTCTTCAATTTACAGGCTGAGCATAAGTCTTAAAAATAATTGAAGCATCAAAAACAGAACGAAATGCTGGCGAGGCCTTAACAGGCCCACAGTTTATTCTAAGTTCAGCGAAGTCTGGTGTAAGCTACCGCAGCGCGTTTGTTCGAGTGATGCGCGTTGGTCTCAAACCTGCGTACGCTTCTTGCAGCAGACAGTAGCAGTCTGCTACTACCCTCGAATGTCGTTCCAGGGGCTTTTGCCAAGTCTTGTCAAACCATGCAAGTCATATGGACTTAATGTGACTGCACGGGGGTGTCGGTTTCAGTCCGGGCCTATACGTGTCATAATTTGCGTCTTATGTCCATCTTCGCGACATTTTTCCAGCTTTTCAATCAATTTTCATGTCGGGATGCTTTTCTCGATTTTGTTTGTACAGGTCTTTGTACCTTTTCCACTTTTCATAAGTGTCAGTTTCACCTGTTCAGGAATATTGTGAGTTTTGGCACATTAATGCCCAAAATTTCATTATATTCTATGTGTCTGAGGGTTCGCATTGTACCCTGAGGCTCTGTCTCCCTTTTCGTTCGAGCTAGGCGAGTCTGTACATATGTGCGCGCGTCTGTGTGTCGATTCAAATCACTTGTCAATGCAAATTAGATATATTAGTGGTTAGTTTTTGCATTCTCTTCAACACTTGCAAAAAGAGAGTCAATAAACTGGAAAACGAAATTGTTACATTGCTACCCTAGTATCCGTAATCCGCAAGCAACGGAATCTCTTGAAAGCAGCAGGGGCACATCAGCCCAAGGCCAAGCAAGGCATCTCTGGGGCACATCCACCCAAGCATCGAAAAGGGGGGCACGCAGGCCCAATGTCATTGCTCAAACGTCAATTGGGGCACGCCAGCCCGTTCAGCGTCTTTCTATCTGGGTGCGCGTCTCAGAAGCAGACAGTTCAGTAATAAGGCTCAGTGGTAGTCCTTAGGTGTCGTTGTCCTTCTAGGAGCCGCCCTAAGCTTGCATCTGCATTCTCAATATTATACATGCCTTTGCATATTGTGTGTATATCAAATGTTGAACGCAGGAAAAATCCATCAAAACGACAAAGCAAGCCTTCCCGGTATCGAAGGCAGCAAGTAAACAGCCCAGCAGTTGTCACCAATTTCTCCCCAACTGCAGTCCGCCTTGCTTCTATCCATGATATCCACTGTTTGTGCTACTTGGATCAACACAACGACAGCCGGTCCTGTCCAACCCCAATGGCTCGATCACTTTTTATAGCGATCCGCCAGTTCAAATCAACGACAGCCGGTCCTGTCCAACCCCAATGGCTCGATCACTTTTTATAGCGATCCGCCAGTTCAAATCAACGACAGCTGATCCTGTCAATTCCCCCAACGGCTTGATCACTCAGCACAATGATCTCCCCGTCCGCTTTCACCGACAGCTGATCCTGTCAATTCCCCCAACGGCTTGATCACTCAGCACAATGATCTCCCCGTCCGCTTTCACCGACAGCTGATCCTGTCAATTCCCCCAACGGCTTGATCACTCAGCACAATGATCTCCCCGTCTGCTTTCACCGACAGCTGATCCTGTCAATTCCCCCAACGGCTTGATCACTCCGCACAATGATCTCCCCGTCCGCTTTCACCGACAGCCGGTCCTGTCAAATCCACAAACAACGACCAGAACATCGTTCGATGGTCCGTTCATCCGCAACTGATTGTTCCCCAGGAGAGTCCGCCTTGGCCCTTCTCGAACGATGATCACCCTCAGTCTAGCCGCAAGTGAAGCGTTCTTCAGTCAGTGTTGAGGCATTGGCAAATCAAGGCGCGTTGAGGCGTTCTTCAGTCGGTGTTGAGGCATTGGCAAATCAAGGCGCGTTGAGGCGTTCTTCAGTCAGTGTTGAGGCATTGGCAAATCAAGGCGCGTTGAGGCGTTCTTCAGTCGGTGTTGAGGCATTGGCAAATCAAGGCGCGTTGAGGCGTTCTTCAGTCGGTGTTGAGGCATTGGCAAATCAAGGCGCGTTGAGGCGTTCTTCAGTCCGTGTTGAGGCATTGGTAAATCAAGGCGCGTTGAGGCGTTCTTCAGTCGGTGTTGTGGCACTGACAAACTAATCAGCGACAGTCTGTCCTGTCCAAATTCGATCAACAAAACGGCGATGCAATCGTCCACTTCTACTTCCATCCCCAGCGACGGTCCGTCCGTCCTATCAACCAATCAGGTTCTGTAAGTATGATTGTCTACTTTGCTAGCATGTTCTGCTCTGGATTGCCTTGAGGGGTGTCTAGAAACCTTTGACGTTACTTGTACCAAGTCAATGGTGTTCCAAGTGCCGTCAAAGGGGGGCTACTGTAGACACCCCAATCTGGGCTTCCAGATTAGTTTACTTACGATTTTTGATTCCCCGATGATGAAACGGATCAAGAACACCCCGGGAATGTCGAGTGTTTGAGCTTTGAGTGTTTGCAAAACCCTTGAACCTAACCTAGTCTTAAGCCACTTCCAAAAGCCAAAACCCTACTGCCGTGCGCCAGGGCACAATCATCCTGCGCCGGGGCGCAACCATCGCGCGCCCGGGCGCACCGTCGCGCGACAGACTGGAACCATCGCGCGATGGTCGCGCCAGGGCGCACCCTCGCGCGACAGTTTGGAACCCTCGCGCGATGGTCAGTTCCCCACCTACTTTTTCAGAGGCAGAAAATTGGCCACCAATGCAACTTCAGCCAGGCCTCGTGGCTGGCTGAATTCCTCTCCTGGCACCAACCAGATCCACCCTCCATGCTTATAAATAGCCCCCTTTGTTTTTCTTTCAAAGGGTTACAAAAAATCAAGCACAAAAGGTTACATAAACCCAAAAACACTTGATACTTCATCACTCTAGCCATTTCCATACACTCATTTTGCAAGCTCTATCACCTTGTTCAACCTCAAGCATCAAAGCTCAAACACCTTTCAAACCTCAAAAGCCAAAGGTATAACACATTTGTTCTGCTCGCTGTTCTGATCCCTGAGGGGGGCTGGCAGGGTCAAGGCTAGTAATCAATACCAGTCCTGGCCCTAAAGCTAGCAAGGTTTCAAAAACTGTGGCCAAGCAAACCCTCGCGCGATGGTCCCACTCACTCGCGCGACAGTTCTGTTTGCACGGGAATGGACCACGTGGGGAAGGGATGCTGGTCTTTAAATTTCTTGTTGTATTCATAGTCACTTTCAAGTCTTTAAAGTATTAGCTCACTGTTGGTGCATGTTAAAATCAGTTTACTGCTTTTCTTAGGGCTTAAATTGCTAGCTTGCATTTCAATATTCATTTCTGTTCTGTTGGAGTACCCCTGGAATTATTCTAGACCTGTCCCAGAGCCCAGAAACGTGCAAAACCAGACACTGAAAAGTTGGCTCGAACCATCACGCGCTGCTCCCAAACCCTCGCACGATGGTCAAATGGAGCGTTGACCAGTGTGCCAGGGCGCAATCATCGCGCGCCAGGGCGCAACCATCGCGCGCCCGGGCGCACAGTCGTGCGACTGTTCGGAACCCTCGCGCGACGGTTCCATTCTGTTCCCGATCAGTGGCTAGCCTTGCATGTTTAACTTGGTTTTAGGCTGTTATTTTGTCCCCACACTGTTTATGGGGTGTTTTTTGTTTATTTATTAGGCTTTTCAGCCTTTAAACTGTATATTATGACTGCATAAACTGCTTGGTTTGTCCTGGGTGTGCACTGGTCCTTCCAGAGCCCAGAGAGTTTAAACTGCTTGGTTTGTCCTGGGTGTGCACTGGTCCTTCCAGAGCCCAGAGGGTTTGAGAATAAGAGCTGTGGGCTTAGGCTTACTGGCGCGCACAGGTCTTGTAGTAGCGCGCGCAGGTATGATCAGCATGCATTGACTTGATCAGTGCATACTGGTTACCTCTTGCGTGCGACACTCCAAAACAGGAGCTTTCCAGTCTGTTTAAACTCCCACAACAGTCTGTTCTCATCCTATACTAACTGTTCATCCATGCTATTTTGATCACATCCTGCAAACATGTTACAGTTTTAATTCCCGATTAACTGTTCCCCTGCCCTAACTGGCTAAAATTGATTAATAAAAGAAGAATCGCAATGTTTTCAAAATGCCTAAGTAGAGACCGATCTCCGGATTGGGCGAGAGGGGTGCCATAAAATCCTTCCCCTCTCGTAACCTGGCTCCCGAACCCAGATATGGTTATGACGGATTGGTTCCTTAACTTTTTCAAATCAAACAGCGCGGCAAGTGCTTCGAAATACGGTTCCTTGGGTGTCGGACCTTTAAAACCCGAGTGGGGACTCTGTATTTTTTAGCGCTTGCCACCTGCGCTCGTGCTCCCTCGATCCGGGCCCTTGCATTTTGGAAATCGGAATTTCCAGGGCATGCTGCCCACAAGTAACAAATTGTGGACGCCATGCTGGTACTGAACCAACGACGCCTTTTCCTTTTTCTACTTCAGTTCCATCTCCCGAGCCAGTCGCCGTCGTCTTTTGCCTTTTTTCGGTAGCGGTCTCCTTCGTTTGGACCGTAGAGGAGTGAGGCCTTTTACTGGCCGGGGCTATGGGAGGAAACACCTTGGAGCCTGTGGGTTGAGAAGTTTTAGTTATCGGACTCTGAGCCGAAGGGCCAGATTTACCCACAGCTTTGGCTTTTTCTTCCTCCTGTTTTTTCTTCTTTCTCCTCTCGAGTTCTCCGATGATATCCTTCGGCGGCATCTCTTCTACTTCTTCCCCCTCTTCGTCTGTATCTTCTTCTCTAGGAAGCTTAAACTTCCCTCGCAATGGTTGTTGGAGGCTCGGAAGCAGAATGTCGGGAATTTCACCGAATGAATCTTCAAAAACCTCTTCTACCTTTTCTTCTTGTTGCTCGGGTTGCTCTGCAACGACACTCGGCGTTTCCTTTTGTCTAATGAAACCCTGATATGTTAGCTTGTAGTCAAGGATGGACGGAGCGTCTCTCTCCTCTTCGAGGAAAGATAGTATCATCGAGGCAAGGCTTGGTTGATCCCTGCACTTCTTCAATAGAGCCTGGTTGATCTTCAACGTATCTGCCGAACATCACAAGAAAATTAAGACAGAAAGGTAATTTAAGGACAAGTAATGAATGTGAACGGTAAATTAGCAGCGTGTTTATTCTTACTCTGAGTGCCCCTACGTGTTGGAACTTGGAAGCTCCCATACTCTAAGGGACCATACATAAAGCTACCTCGGATCTCAACATAATCCGAGGCCCATTTCTCTGAATCATACATCCCACCGACGATTAGTTTGGGTTTCTTCTTTCGGCTACATAAATAGTAGCGAGAGTGCTTCAAGTTCCGAGACATCATATAACTCTCGAAAAAAGTGGTGGGCTTTAAGATTGAAAAGCTTGGCTTCGGCAAGTTTGATGGTCGAATGAATGAGTCGGTAAAAATTTATGCTTAATTGGCAAGGGGTGAGATCGAAGGTATAAAAAAGCTCCCTCAAGATGTTGTGCATTGGGAAGCGAAGTCCACCTTCAGTGATTGCCATCAACGGCACGGTTATATGCTTATCGCTAAATTTGATTCGGGGTCCCTCAACTGGAGAAACCACCACATTGTCTGGAATCTTGTATACCTCTCGAAAAAGCTAAAGGGTCTTTTCGCTTGTAAAGCAATGCCAGTAAGGGCATGGCTCCTTCCCAAACCAATCCGGGATCAAGTCGGTATCAACAAGGATTATCCTTCGCCTTTTTCTAAGGGGTTGTGAGGTTGACTCGGCCCCTTGTTCAACTGGCACTTGGCTCGAAGATGCCCCTACTGTTTCCCCTTCAGAAACTTCTTCCTCGACGAAAAATTCCCTGGCCTTATCCTCTTCCTCATCGGCAACCATTTCTTCGACGCCCTCATTCTCCCTCTGTGCTCCCGAGGCCTTGTCTGGCGAATCAATATCGACGATCTCGGTATCGGGAGCGATGGCTTGCAGAGGGGGGATGTTCAATGGCATTTTGAGCCAACTGTCATCATTAGGGTCGGGAATATTAGGAGTAGACATTCCTCCTGTTCGGTAATCATGCCCGTAATATTTGAGTAATCTCTTGGTCTTTGAATCCAAGCTATTCGACTCTGTGGAGGATTCTGAATGAGGGGCCACCTCCTTCGAAAAAGACTCTGTGGACGCCAGACCTTACGAAAGTGCAAGGGGATCAGACCGTTAGCTAGACGCAAGGTCAAAATTCCTAGAAGTGCTTACGTTCGGTGTTTTCCTTGTCTAGCCCTCCGAACGTTTTCGTCCGGTTATGTACCATCCGAACGTGGAGTGCAACCGTGCTTCGATGAAATATGTTTTATACGGTCTTTGGGTCGGTAAATAGAGACTACTACACGGTATAAATTCTGGTCATCTATGTCTATCACTCGGAAGAACATCATTTGAAGATGTTCATACGCTCGGAAGAACATATGAACATCTTCAACATGTTCAACTGTTCACTACAGTAGGTACTATTCATACCAGTCGAAACGACTAAAAACCCCATTTTTGGGTCAAAATCTACTCAAAAACAACCAAAATGTAGAGAAACATGTAGAGAATCAAGATACACCTGGAAAACTAGAAAAACCTGGAGCCAAACCGTTGAGATCTTCGATTTTCAGTCGAGTTTTTATGTGCGATAACGCTCTGACGGCTTGAGCGATTGAAGGGACAAAGGAAAAAGTGATTTTCTCTCTCCCCCCGCTGCCTTTTATACCTAGGGTCAAAAGCGACGCGGAATCGACAGTCATAGGATTTGAGCGGGAGTCTGATTGGTCGTTCGATGGTTGACACGTGGTGATTGATTAGACACACCGTACTGCCACCCAATAGCGACATGGCACGTGGCACAATTTGAAAACGGCAGTTGCAGGGGCATTAGATGCAAGACCTTCCCTCGGAATGTCCCAAGCTCGGTTGTATGTGTCTGTTCGGGAAAATTTTCTGAGATCATTTTTCGCTCGGCCACTATGTTCAACTCCTCCTTCCCATCCAAGCATGTGAAGCAGAAGTTGAAGGGCTATTGTAGTGGGCCAAAATAATCAAGGTTCGGAAGGTGCAAAAGGGTCGAATGACTATGAGGATTTATCCATCGACCAGTTGTCTCAGTCCATCTGTATTAACATTCCGTTGTGTTTACTTTTGCTATACTCCCGAGGGATATGGGGTCTCGTAGACGTCGTCGAATGATATGTTATGCTCACTGTCATTGCCGAGGGTTAACCTTCCTTTTTGTGCTCTCACCGATGGTATGCTCGGGAGTTTCCATAGACGTTCGGAAGAATATCCCTCGGAGGTAGTTTGTTTGGGTGATGTCTTGTTCGGAAACCGCCAGACTCGACATATAAGATGCTCGTCTACGATCATTCAACGGTCGTCTATGTTAGAGCGAAGTGACCACTCTGTCCCGAAGTGACGTTTCTTCGATCTGATGTGACATCTCTGACATTGACTAGTGCGGCTCTGCCATCCTCGAAGGGCGGCATTCATTAAATGATTCTGACATGTGACGTCATCCGAGCAGCACAACGCACGTGGAAGGAAGCTTGTTTGGTACTCCAAGGTCTTGCCTAATAGGGGACTTCCTCTCCCAGGTAAGGGGATCTTTTTTCTTCTTCCTCATACTCC
Organism: Rhododendron griersonianum; assembly: GCA_018127125.1. Lineage (NCBI taxonomy): Eukaryota > Viridiplantae > Streptophyta > Magnoliopsida > Ericales > Ericaceae > Rhododendron > Rhododendron griersonianum. Next base: position 23,652,005 of record CM030791.1, on the reverse strand, counting down.
CTACCAAAAATTACTCTCCGTTCCCCACAATCTTTCATCTACTAACTAGACCGTCGGAGCTTCTTCCCGGAGGTACACTCCCCTCCGGTTTTCAGGTATCCAGCTCATCACCGTTCAACCTCTGTGTTCAAGCCAAAAGAAGGAAAAGGTTCTGAGTGGAATTTACCCCCCACAGCCAGTACTCAGACATACATTTACAATAATGCAAAAGTATATCAACAGTAAATATCTCACATTATAGGTAACATCAAGGTTCTCCGATTGGCTCAAGAGGGAAATGCTCGAGTCGGCCTCAGGCGGTAACACGTCGACGAGGGCGTTGGAGTGTTAGTAACGCCACGGAGGCGGACGACTTCAGCAGCTCGCGGTTGATGGTACTGAGGTTCCGGACGTAGTAGTTGGACCCGGTGGTGGACCCGACGATGCCGTTGGTCCGGTCGACCATCTCCATGATGACCTGGCCAATGACCAGGGGCAGGGCACCGACTGGATCCTCTTGACCTCCTCCTGGGCGCGGAGGTGCCCATGCTGGAGGGATTTGAGGTGGCTTTAGAGATCGTCATCGTCGGAGGGTGATTGGGAGTGGTCGGTGGTGTGGGAGTTGTATTTTGAGGATGGGAAGGAGGGAGGTGGGTCGGACGGGGGGTTGGATCCAGTACCATTGCCGACGCCATTCTTCTTGCTTGTCTCTCTCTCTCTCTCTCTCTCTCTCTCTCAGTTGTGTCACTACTTTCCCCTTGGGTGACTTTGCGAGCACGAAATGAGGTTCCGCCAGGTGTCGGGTTCAATTTTGTAGGAGTATTGTTATATAATTTTTTGTCCCTACAAACTACTCGGTTTCATTTTCGTCCTCATAAAAATTTTAATTTTAATTTTATCCTTCTTATGTCAAATTGATTTCAATGTTACCTTTTCTGTCAAAAAATGGACGGTAACACACAAAGTGGCTAACAGAGGCTTATATGGAACAAAACCCCATCCCCTCCACTTAATACGCAACAACCACCTGCACTTCCATGTCATTTCCCTTCAAAATCATTGTAGAGAAACCAGTAAACCTTAAACTCAGAAATCAGGAAGATCGTTCTACCCAAAATCCAATTTCTACTCACTCGAAGTCTCCTTTCAATCAGATGCCTTCAAGCCTTGCAACTCCTCATTGTCTTCCTCAACAGGTAGTCAGTTGCCCATATGCTAATTTGGGTCAAAGTCTGTTATGGCGACTTCATGGACTAAAGAAAATCCAGGAAGAAGATTCCTTGGATGTCTTTCGCTGGAGGTTGGTATGTTTAATAGACATTCCCTACTCCATAGCTAAATCATTTGTTTGAAAATTTCCCAATTTTTTTCCATTTGTAGGAAGGCAAGAAATGTAAATTTTTTGTTTAGGTTGATGATGAAATCTGTGATCATGGCAAGATTGTGATTCGTACTCTAAGAGATGAAAACCTTAAGTTAAAAGAGAAGCTGAAGGAGTATGATGCAATGAAGAGAAAGGTGAAACAATTGGAGGAGGGAATGGGGAGCAAGATCAAAGAATATGAGAGAATTGTGGTAGATTACAAGAAGATGGAAATGACACTGTAGGGAATGGAAAGCAAGCTCAAAGAACATGCCAAAGGGAAGAAATTCTGGAAATTGATAAATATTCAAGAAATTGATAATTGTTGGGTTGGTTGGAATTTTGTTGGTCTGTGTAGCAAGCTCAAAGAACATGCCAAAGGGAAGAAATTCTGGAAATTGATAAATATTCTAGAAATTGATAACTGTTGGGTTGATTGGAATTGTGTTGGTCTGTGTAGCCAATATGTTCATGTAGTTTAAAAACTTGCATGTAAGCATTTTGACATTGTTAATGTAGTTTATGAATAGATGTTGGTGGCAATGAATGAATGTGCAATATGTTTATGCAGTTTTTGTGACCCCTTTGTAGTCAAAATTTGTGCAAATTTCAGTCTCATTCCATTTACATATACCAATGCCAAATCTATCATTCCAGTGCCAAACTTGCAGTGTCATTACATAACACCAACTGCCATTACATTACATAAAAGAAAGCCTTTAAAATAGTTTACAAGACAAAAGATTGCCATTATTGGTTCACGAGACAAATCTATAACCAGTTCACAAAACATTATCATTACTAGTTCCCAACACATAAATGAACTGAAGTCATACATGCATCTCATTCAACAAAACAAACCATTTCTAACAATATGGGATACTAAAATCATCTGAAGTCATAGAGGTCCTTCTATAACACATTACTAACCCTTGATCTTTTCAATCCTCTGTTTGGGCCTTGGGTGGTGGTCTTCCTTCTCATTGTGTTGGGGTCAGGTGGTGCAACAAATGATGTCACATTGGTTAAAGGTGGTTGGGCCAAACTTGCAGGAATGGAGCTTTGTGGTGGGCCATTGAACCACCTTTTGGACCTTACTTTGGGCCACTTTTTGGTACCTGCTATTGACCTCCCCTTGGAACAATACTCTGGTCTACCTTAGGGTCCAACACCAAATTATAAAGCATCACAAAAAGGTATTCATATTAAAGATACATTATGTGAAAATAGCTTGAATGTTACATGTCTTTGTGTTGCTTGACTTGAAGATTTCCAAGGCAAGTTTTTAATGCCTCCAACCAATCCCTTACTTGTTCTCCTATTATGGCATGTCCTATCACATCTCTGGCAGACCACAGTGGTGCCACTCCTTAGTTTTGCCCCCTTCTTGGGTTCATCTGGTTCTCTCCTCCTTAGTTTCTTTGGCCTGCCAGTTGGTCTCGGTGGTGGCAGCTGGATAGGGTTCCCTATTGCTTCTCATAGGTTTGGTCCATTTGTTGGACCAATCAATAGGACATGTACTCTCTTATATGTATCAACTTTGTAGTAGTCACTGGTATAATCCTCTACTTTTTGCTTGTTCATGTGATAACCCAAATATTCATGACATTATGCATCATGTTGGGAGGTTAGTGTAATGTTAAAAAGAATAATTGCATGGGTTATTTTGTATATTTTAAAAATATGGGGATTGGTTTAAGATATTAACTATGTTGTAAATATATTGACCTATTTCATCACATGAGAAACCGGAGGTGCCTTCCCCTCCAGCTCTCACTCACGTATCTGTCTCTCTCTCCCTATCACATGTCTCTCTCTCTCTCTCTCTCTTGGAGTTCTTCTTCGACATAGTAAAAACCTTGTTTGGCTTGAGAAAGTTATAGGAGGATGGGAGTCATGGGACACTCAAAAGACAATCGAGAAGTGGTGATTCCGTAAAGGATCACAGAGACCATATCATAACAAGATTGAAGGATCATAGAGACCATATTATAACAGGAATAACGCTCTTATGATCATTCATTGGCTTTTCGTATACACAATTGGACTCCTAGGAATCCTCTCAAATAACATTTTTAAATAGATCAATTAGCCGATTTTTAAATGAGTGAAATGAGGGGAACTCAAAATCAAATGGCTCTTGAGATCAAAACACTTTAGACCGTTCAAACTTTATCAATGCAATACACTAGTCAGCAAATCCAAATGTTTAGCTGATTAATTAGGTGCTGCAATTTGCTACATATTTCGCACATGCACACGTTATATCCTCGCGAAGCCAACACACAGAAAGATTATCCATATACCTAGTAGATTGAAGAACAATTTGTCAAAAAATATTTAGAAAGGATACCCATGATAGATTGAATAACAGCCCGTGCTACCAACTGCTCAGCCTCTTTCTTGCTTTTGGCTAACTCACTAGTGTAAGTAGCACCGTTGAATAGCAAATTAGATACAAAAACTGGAAGCACACCCCCTGGCTGAATCGTAGTATAAGTGGGCATCTCTAGATCCATCTTGACTGCATATTCGTTGAGAATAGATTTACAAAATATTGTATCCTGGATGAGAGAGAGAGAGAAGCCAAAAAGGACAAAAAAAACATAGACAATGGAATCAAAAAAAAAAAGTACAAAAAATTACTATTGTCGCATAAATGAAAATCTAAAAATCCAAATTGACCATACTTAGCACCATTAGTACAATGAGATATACAAATAAAACAATAAATATTGTCATCATCAGTCGACTGCGAATAACTTGCTTTTGTTATAGAACATTTCTACAGGAAATTAAAGACCAGAGCATTAAGTCTATGAAACAAATTAACACCTTCAATAGAAGAAGAAAACAACCACCATGCATTCTAATCAAGTGCGACGTGGCACTCTTGATTTCTAAGCGAAAACAACAAGGAAAAAAGCCAATTAAAAGCTAAAAAAGAAGAATATATAGTGTGCACAACACACCTTACAAATAAAACGATATCCTTCATATTTCATCTTTGGTGTTAGTTCTAAGGCTGGCCACGGGTTGGATTTGGTTGGGTTGGACCCGACCCGACTTTAGTCGGATTGTCGAAATGCCCAACCGAGACCGATCGAACCACTAGTCGGGCTCCGACCGAAATGTGATCGGGTTCAGTTGGGTCATCGAATTAGGGAAAAAAAAACTACGTAGATATAGCAGAAATGTTAGGAGAGAGATGGAACAACATCAACTCAACCAGATTCAAAGATTCATGGGCCAAAGATTTCAGTTACAGACTTACAGTTACCATATTAAAGAACTCAACAACAAAAGATCTACAAACTCTTCGTTCGAAAAATCAAATTTTTGATTCAAAAATTACGCTGGCCCAGAGGACGAGTAACTACTGCAAACCTTTATTCTTCTCTTTCACCTTCTAAAAGCCTTCATTCTTCTACAGATCTACAAACCTTCGTTCTTCTCCTTCTAGACGGCTAGGAACAACTGCGACAAAGACGTCGTCGAGGACGAGGTGGAGACGCCACCGCAGCAGGTGGAGGAGTGGTGGGGAAGCTGGCGGAGGTGTGGTGGTGTAGACACCCCAATTTGGCCTAACGATTATTTCAAGTCCCACCTTGGGACCATCCCGATGATGAAATGGATACAGTGATTGCCGATTGCTTCCTTGAGAACCTTAGGACTTTCGGTAAGAACTTTGAGCCACTTAGAGGACCCAATTCAGAGCCATACAGCCTTTCAGACATAAATACAAGAGCCTAGGAGAATCCATCTGTCGGCCGTGACATCGATCCCACGGCCCTAACATCATTTCCTCACCCGAGCAACCTGTTGCTAGCCAAATCTCCCTGAGAGATCAATACCTCGGCCGCAAGATCTATCCTTCGGCCGAGACATCCATTCCTCGGCCGTGATATCCTTTACTCGGCCGCCAGATCGACCTTTTTCCAGACTCTGGAACGTGTTCTGTCAGACATTTGATCCAACTACACTACCTTCCCGATGCGTTCGGGCTACGCTCAGAGATTGCGACGTAGAGTTAGAGGTGCATTGCAATTGCAATTGCAATCGTGTCATTTGATTGGCCGGAGTGAGTCACCAATTGCCTATATAAAGGGCCTTTGGACTCCGAAAATATACACACGAAATTCATTAGAGAATACACTCTCTCAAGCCACGAAACTCTGCCAAAATACTCTCCCAATCCCCCTCTTCAAAAGCCCTAACCTCCCGAAGGTAGCCATCAATCCGACAATCAAACCCCGAAGTTCAAACCCTAACTCTAGGGTTTTCAATCAAGCAATCTGCCAATCACAATCAAATCCGAAGCAATCAAGCAACTGAGGGATCAAGGTGGTGAGGCCCAACGGCCTCCGGTTTGTCTTATTTACTACATTCATAACTAATCATAGCTTTCTGATCATCTGTTAATCGTATAGTCTGGTGTGAGGAAGAACACCGACCGGGGCTTCGATCCCTCGGCCGGTATATCAAACTAGGAGGATCCCTCGGCCGTGACATCTAATCACCGGCCGTGGGATCCATCTCCCTAGGACAGTTTTGCTTTGTTTTCTGCTTTCTAATGCATGTATTACCACTCGCACTGGCTCACTTTACTCACTGTTTAAAGGCTAAATTAAACAGACTATGTGTTGGAATTAAACAAAGCATCTACATGTCTTATGTTGAATAACTATGGGCCAGTCTCACGGCTGGGCAGAGAGGGGTGCCTAACACCTTCCCCTTACTATACTTTTGGCTCCCGTACCCAGAATCTCTATCTATTTTCCTAGTTTTAATAAACTAGGTGGCGACTCTGTTTTGATGATAACCGTTATCATGTGGCGATATTCCTAGCCATGGGAATGTCCATGATTTCAGTTTACAAAGCAAGCAACCAATCGAGCAAACAAACGTGATCAATCTGTATGGCGATACTCCGTTTGGGAGGTGTCTACAGGTGGCGGGGGTTTGAGAGGAAAAGGAGAACTGGACTGGGAGGAGTAGGTCACCCAGAACTTGGGAATAGGGCGCAACAATGAAGAAGGAAGTGAATGGCGTACAAAATTAGGTTTTTTTTTTCTTTCATATAGAATATGTCGGTCGGGTTGGGTAATCCGAAAAATAATCTAGTACATCCGACACCCGACCGACAGAAGAAAAAATTCCTGATTTTGGACCCGAATCCGACCAATACACCCGATCAGATCCGTCCATTGCATCAGTTTTTAGGTCGGGTTCGGGTGGGTGGTCGGGCGGGTCGAATCCATGGACAACCCTAGTTAGTTCATCCAATGCCACCCTGGAAGCATATTGCTCTGCAGTCTTTCGCTGTAGAAATGTGTCTATGCTAGTATAGGATAATCCATCCACTAAGATAGTGGACCTAAATCTCAGGGCATGTTGAAATCCTTCATTAGTTGTTTGATATACAGGCGAGGGTAACCCTAATCTTTTGGTGTACTCTTGCAAACGGTTCTTGTATAGTTGGCATAGTTTTGATGAATTTGTGCATATAAAAACAATATACATGAAGGAGATTCAAGAATTAAGATTTTAAGTTGTTTACATGGTGATTTCATAATTAATTCTTCTTAATTCCTAAATATATGTAATTGGTATGGATAATTTGAATTTGACTATGGAAACCCTAAAATGAGACATGTTAGTTCATATATAGATGGATTATAAGCATGAAATTGTAGAATTTCGAAGTTAGTTACTGATCATGTTATTTGGAAAAATCTGGAAATCTAGGCAGCTTGCAGAGCTAAGTTTTTCATCAAATTCGTTATAGTTAAACAAGTTTATTGATTATGGGTCTTAAAATTTGTTAAATGGTGATGTTTTAGCGCTGGAATCATCGAAAAATGTTAAAGTGTACACTGATTGCTCTGTTGAAAATTGTGTTTTCTGCACAGAATTTCTGAGTTTAAGAGTGAATTTAACTTGGTTCTCTTACTTGTAAAAAGTAGAAAAAAATCAAGGATGAACTTTATTGTGTTCTTATTAGTTATATCAAATCTCAAGTCATTTGGATACATATTCTAATTTTGGTGAATTTTACAAGTTGGTGTGACACTGCTGAAATTAGTCTGTTCACAACAGGTGGTTTAAGTTTGTGGAATTGATTAAGCAACCTAATGAGGTTGTGTTGCTCTAACTTTTTTAAGTAGTTGCTGCGCTATATGCCAATTTTGATCATAAAAAATTGTGGTTTTTAACTCTCTACGGATTAGTGTTAAAAAAATATTCTTATTTTTGGAGGGACATGCATTCATATGTTGTTTTGTGCAACTAAACTTGGTTTGCTATTCGTAAAAGTGATTTGGTGATATCAATTGTGTGCTAGGTGTTAGCGAGGTTTAGAGATTATCCGAGATACGTAGGCCGTGAACGATATATCGGTGACTCTTTTGTGTTGAAAGTTAGAGGTGAGATTTCTAGACACTTGGCTCATATTCTATTACTTGTGCAAATTTTATACCAATTAAATGCTTCTTTTATGAGCTTGGAAGTAATATTTTATTGATGAAAACTTTTTGCCATGTACTATGGATGGCTTCTGATATATTTCTATAACCAAAGGTTTATGTGGCCTATCGTTGGTGACACCCAACATGATAGTTGTGTCATGATGGTGTTTGTGACACGAAAGTGTGGTTTACAATTCTTAATGAGCAATGATTGACGGCCTTGACCACCAACCAGATAATCATGTTTGGGATAGGTGTAAGGTTACAGTATTGTGGGACACGTGGTCGAGAGTTGACGAAATCGGTAGGTATTTAAATCATATCAATTGTTTTACTTAATGCAAATGCTGGATATGAACTAATATAAACTGTTTAGTTTATGGAGTGTGATTTGGATAGAATTATTTCTCGTTAACATGTTTGTAACGCCACGATTTTTAAAAACATTAATTTAAATAAAATTAAACTAAGTTTAATAATTATTTAAATAAAATCTATAAATTTAGTCTTACAAATAAACAAATCTTGAATCAAATTATATTTATTCTAATCAAAATGGGGAGGGGCACTTTGGTAATCTACTCCTGTTGGCGTCTGTCTTCTTCTACAAGGCTTGAGTCAGCTCCGCACTCCTTCAGCTATTCAAATTCATCTCCAAATTCTGGCATAAGATGTCAGGGCCACAAAAAAATGTGAGTAATTAAGCCCAATAGTCAACTTCTACCCCTATGTCCCTTACATTAATAAAAATATCATATACCTTTGTAAATTAAAATACAAAAATTTAACACTTCATCACACATAAACAAATTAATGTACAAAGTGCCAACGTGTCATCAGAGTTTCATTGTCATCGCAGTGTTTCATAATTCGTGTCATCATTTTTCCAATATCGATTTCACTTTCCATTTACTTTACTCGAGCACTGGTTTCGTCCTGGGCTCCCAGGTCAAATTTAGATTTTGCCGCCCAAAAGCACTAATTTCGCCAACCATCTATTTCAGATCCTTTCGAGCTCTCAGTCTTATTCAATTCATTGGTTCTTTCAACACTCACACACACAACACTAGTTCTGCCGACCATTCTTTCAGATCCTTTCAGGCTCTCATGCTCACATAATCATTAATTTTTTTCACGTTCCTTTTTTGCATTTCATTTCGTAGGTCATTTCTCGTTTCTCATGTCTCGTAAATATACATCATTTTCTCTCGTTCATATTATTTTTTCACAGTTTGCTAAAATCATGTGAAGTCCATTAACCCAAATCATGCAATTCTACATTTTTTTTTATCAATACTAACTAAAGTGGCACCTTAATAATAACATTAAGTCTAGAACTAACATTTCAACAAGATAAATTACCACATGTGAGTAATGATACTAACATCATCTGATCTATTACTTTCTTGAAATACTCGATACATCTGAACATGCAATTCTATATTACTAATTCAATAATTTAATTCTAACAACTTCACTGTGGTTAATCCAAAAAAAAAAATAAGTCAGTGACCATTTCACTATAAGCACAACATTCTATATAAACATTTTTATTTCAAGTCAATATATAGTACCTAATAATTTTTAGCGTGCAAATTTGTAATGAAAATTCTAATTTTATTTCCCGATAAATAATATTGCACTGGTGGGACCTACACCATTTCAACTAATAAGACAGAGAGTAATGTTCACCCTCTTTTAAGGAGGGTGAACAAAATTGCACTCATCTCTCTCTCTCGGTCTCTCTCTCACATTCTCGAAACTTTCCAAATGGGGAGAAAAAATATGGGAGGTGGTGGTGTCGAAAATAGAAATGTGATGGGCTATTTATACACCTCATACTCCTCTCCCTTCCTTCATTTACACAGCACACACACAATGTTTACACTTCTCTACTAAGGATAAATACGGGCTAGGCTCCTTATGTAATTAAGAAATCCTAATCCTTCAAGGATTTTATTTCTTATTACACAAATTATAATTCATACCACTACGGAATTATAATTACAATCTCATTCCTATCTCAAGTTATATTTCGAGTTCCAAATTATTAAATACTTACATTTCTTCCCATGTTAAGATTACAGATGTCTGTTGATTAAATTAAATTACCGAAAATTATACTTAATCAACATCTATAAAATACCTTGAGACTTTCCAATTAACTTATTCGATATGTCGAATACAAATATCCACCTGCATGGTTTAACATAATCGAAACTTATAAGCTTATTGAAGGGGTTATCATCAATTCTTTCCAGGACGAGGATTCCATTAATAATTAATAGGTATTATAAATATAGTGTTATGTCCTAACTCACCAAGACTATTGACCCTAAAGAGGATCTCACTCTCTATTAAATCAAAGTCAACAACATTAGACATATATATCTATTAATTATCTTTGGAATAAGAGCATAAGCATTCATAATAATCATGAGGTTCTAATTGTCTTATAAAATGGCTGCTGATTTTGCCACTTCATTTTTTGTTAACGCCACTCCCCTACAAGTGCCCTGCAAGTGTATTTTTGGTGCAAAAATACACTTGCAGGGGAGTAGCGTTAACAAAAAAAGGAGTGGCAAAATCATTTCCCAAAAAAATTAGTACAAAAATAATTACTTCAAAATAGTCTCGTTCAATACACATAAAGTATACTAGCACAATAAGTTAGAACTAATTCTATTCCCCATAGTCAAGACAGACCTACTAAAACATTGTGCTACAGTCCTACTTGTAACGGCCATAATTTTTATCAATAAAATTATAAGTTTAATAAAATTTATTTTACTCGATTGTCTTTTTATTTATTTATTTGAGTATTGATTTTATTAAACAAATCTTAATTTATTAAATTTGGATTTGGAGGCCTTAATAAATATACATACACGTATATGGAGAGAGAGGGAGCCGAATGGGATTCTATCCCAAAGAACCAATTCAATGAATTCATATCTACACTACCTCATCCCATTTATAGCTACCTTAATTAGGGAGGGGGAAATTGTTGAGAGGAGAGAAGGATTGCTCTACACTCAACCTCATCACATGCACCCTATATTATCTCTTACACCACCTCATGGAGAGCAATGATGCACCTAGAGAGAGAGAGAGGGGCGAAAAGTGAAAGAAGAGGGGAGGAGGGATTTTATCTCTTGCATGTCTTACCACATTTATATTGATCTGACCAGTGACATATACCCATATAAGAGAGAGAGAGAGAGAGATAAGCTGCCATCAGATTTCATCCCACTTGCACCAACACATCAACCGATATAGAATAGCTTTGCAGGCTAAGAAAATTAAAAAAAAAATAGATTGAGAAAGAAAGGGTGTGTGGCGTGAAGAGAGAGAGAGAGGGAGGGAGAAGTGGGGTTCTTATCTAAACCTCCCATCAGTCTGACTAATAGCCCATGGCAACTTATATATATATATACATACAAAATCCGGTTCTCTTGAGGGATCTCGGATGCTGACGTGGCGCGGGACTGTGCTGTGAGCCGTTGGATTGAAATCCAACGGCCAGGACAAGAGAGGGCAATTACTTCTCCTACAATTACACTTTACCCCCTACAGCCCTCACACTTCCCCCCTTTCTCATTTCATTTCACGGAGAGAGAGAGAGAGAGAGAGAGAGAGAGAGGCGACGCGGAGAAGACGAACGAAGATCAAACGAAAAGGAGAACGAAGACGAGAAGAAGATCGAAGATCCACCGAGGTATCTCTGTCTCTCTCTCCCTCGACTCTGTCTCTCTCGAAAACCAAAAAATCTGGATCGGAAGAAATTTCTCAGAACTTAGGGTTTTTTTTTTAGGACGAAGTCGAAGACGAGAAGAAGAACGAAGACGAGAAGAAGATTGAAGCCAGCATCCAAGGTATCTCTCGGAAAAAAAAAAATCTGGTTAGGGCTTTTTTTGCCCATTCGAAATCTGCAAAAAATTAGGACTTTTTTGTGGGAAAATATATTCAGCAAAGTATTTTGAGGAGTGTTTCAGTTTCATTGATGGAGCGAACACATGAAAGCTACATTATTGTTTCTTCTATTAAGCAAGAACAGGGGCGACGCCAATGTTTATGCACATACGGCTCGCCTGATAGAGGAAGTGGGTTTTGCCAGTAACTGTAGTCCATCCTGGAAACAGCATTCTTTGGTTTCACCTCTCTTATGGTTAAACGGGATTCTTGAGAACAAAAATTCTCTTGTTTGGCTTGTCTTCACGACTCATTATGGAGATGGTTTTAACTTTATTGTTTTTGCGAAGGAACTTTTGTATCTTTTTTCTTCTCCAGATTTTAAGTATTTATTCACGGGAATTTGTCCTCGTGTGCCTTCGTTCCCCTAATAATTCATACTAGCACAATCTGTTGTACCGCTAAATGTACCAACTTGGTGACATAACTGACGGCAAAATTATACCTGGTAGCCATGGTTCCATCTAAGCTGTGGGATGACATACTGAAGACCATCTTCTTTTTTTTGCTGCCCTGTGTTGTGATCCTCGAGTGAGTTATACTTCTTGTTTATGCCTTTTTTTGTTACTGGTGAACACTAATCAGAAACTTTCTTGAAAACCAAAGACCCATTGTTTTCACGCCATATTCATTCAGTTGTGGATTAATAGATTCTCCTTGTCCACGTAGCTATTTTGTTTGTGGTCTAAACTCTAAAGACTCTAAACAGATTTGAGATCTACGTCAATGGATTCTTTCTGTGATGATAGTTGTTTTAGCATGACATTGGATTCTTCAAGCTTAACGATGCCAATATTTTCAGGTTGGTTTCTTCTTGGTTCAGTACAGTTCCCTGTGGCAAGAACATCTACACAAGCTTTTCCATCTTTACTCCTTAGGAAAGCTCAAGGTAATACATATTCTCAACACAGCATGATAATATTTACTATCCCAACAAACTGACATTTTGCTAGATAGCTCATGATTGGTTTGGTAACTAGTTTTAAGAGAGAAAATAAGTTCTGGTTGCTTTCTTTTATGTGCTATCTTCCTGTTATAAACTGCGCACTTCATAGGAGAACTAAGTAAAGGAGATCATAGGTCTGTTAAATTCTGGACACGGTCAAATTAGGTAATAAGGAGAAAATGAGTGTAAACAACAAATTAGTCTGCAGAAATGGGATAAGTCATCACACTTCTCAATTTCGACCCGGCACAAATGCTAAATCTCTCATCTTTTCTAAGCTTAATTTTGAAATGCTAGTTGCTGTCCTGGTCTCGATAGCGACGTCATATGTGAGCTTTTCCTTTATGCTCTTGTTTGCCAATTTGGCTTTTGTATTATCAAGAATTGTGATGCAAATCTGCAAAAGGTGCTACAGAGACATAGTTGGGACTTAAAATATGACCACACTATGCTTCAATTAATGTATTCCATTGTCTTTGCTATTTCCAGTTACACATTCTTAAAGCGGAAAAGAGTTCGAACTAGACCGAAGAAGGAACGAAGAAGAAGAAATGGAACAAGAAGATAGTTCCAGCGTCAATCCAACTCCCTTGTTTCCACCACCACCACTGCGAAGGTATATTTCTCTCTCTCATGTAGAAAAATAGGGTAGTTATGATCACTATGGTTTAGTAAGTGTTTTGTCTTTTGATGGTTAGAATGCAGCCGTGTGAGGAGTCTGGTAATTCTTCTGAAGAACTTTACACTCCTGAAGTGACGAAAAATGAGGTGATACCGAAATTGAAACAAGAATTTAAAAGCTTAGAGGATGTTTATAAGTTCTACAACAATTATGCATTCGAAGCTGGTTTTAGTGTGCGAATCCATTCTAGCAAGACGGATAAAAATGGTGAACCCATTAGGAAAGAGTATGTTTGTTTTAAAGAAGGGGAGAGTCAATGTTCTGAGGTCAGTCAACGACAGCGGGGTCAAACTAGGGAGAAATGTGGTGCAAGATTGTTGTAATTTGAACCTAATTGTTTACACGCGTAATATATTTTAATTGTTGTCTTATTTTTTTAAGTCTTCAGAAGATGTTAGCTTGTATGATGACGACGACGATGACATTGACAATGAATGTAAGTGTTTGTTTAAGTGAAATGCGGTCTTCAAATACGTTGTCAAATACGGACTTGAATGCTAATTTTATTTGTGTTTCAGGAACTAAATGGGTATGCGGATATGGAGATGAAATTGGCACGCATGGCTGTATTCTCTAGATCAAGTGGAATGGGGTGACTAATCTCATGTGTAATTGCTGTTCGTTTATTTTTTGGATGATTGGGCTAGTCTGTATTCTCGGTTTGTTGGGTTGGTTTTATGATTGAGTAATGGTACATGTATTGGATTATAATTTGTATTTCGAAGATGGTGAGGTACTTGAACAAGTTTGATTGAAATATTTCAGATTGTATCATAGTCCTAGTTCGTTTTTTGTTCAATTCAGTATCTTGGGTACTATGGATCATATGGCCGCTTGCTCTTTCTAGATATACTTGTATCATATGGCCGCTTGCTCTTTCTAGATAAGCAACAATGTTCCACTTTTAAATCAAACTCAGGTTCTTGTCCAGCGCTTCAGAAAAGGGAAAATATCCAATGTGGTATGCTTAAGTTCAGTTATAAAACCCAAGATTCCTATGCTTCAGAAAAGGGAAATAGTAGCTCTGTTTATGTTTAAAAGGTAATCAAAGATGATCTCTGGAACCTTGTTTGGTTTCCAAGAAAATAGAAAGGAAACGGACAGAAAGAAAGAAAATAGTATCGGAAAATCCGAGGCCGGGCGTAATAAGCCAGCCACTCAGAAAGTTGTTCTCACCGATTGAACATTAATCGCAAAACCAAACACAGCAAACACATCACTAAAATTTCATGGTAAGTAAGAAAAATCCACTTAAAGCGTAATCCAATATGAAGGAAACGAAAGGGATGGAAAGGAAATACAAATGGGAAAATCTATTGTACACGGCTATTATAACTTGTGTATTTGTAAGTTAGAAATAAACATAGACAACAATGAGATCCCAGCTTCAATCACCAAAAATTACCACAAGAGCACTTCCCATCACTGAAATGGTGAAACCTCATGTTATCTCTAATTACAATCTCCCTGCCGGCAATCAGAGATGCACCACACATAACCGAGTGGCAATCCAACTAAATTTCCATATAAATTAGCCATAGGTAAGAAGCAAAAATGATCTCAAAATAAATTAGCCATACATCCAAGGCCAAGCTAAATACACCAAACCAAATCCCAACAGTAAGCAATTTCATAGTCCAAACAGTTCAAAATTAATTAGCCATACTAGTACTACTACTACTACTTGAGATCACTACTTGAGATCAGTGGCTGCTTTTGCCACACATGTACGACACAACACAAAAAACAACGACCCAAAGATAATTCCAGTTAAATTTCCCCCCATTTCTCACTCTCATTTGCATTGCATCAAAATCCTTCTGCATGGCTTCAATCTTCATCTGCATTGCGATTGTTGTCCTCTGCATTTCTTCACTCATGGTCATGGATGCTGAACTCTCACATTGTTCAACAATCCATGTCCATGTGTACCAGTAAAAAAAATTAACACAATAAGAACTTAGGGTTTCAACTCCAACGAACAACAAAAGATTAAAGGTAACCATGACATGTATTGCTTTCCTTATGATTCTCCTCCTATAATGTAACCATTGGGTGCTCTATGATACTCAAAACAATTAAAGGTTTCGACAATACACCTAAGATCAATTGAGCACAGCTTAGTTTAAACTCACGCATTCAAGTTCCAAAAAAGCCTAAAAGCGAGATGCCAAGACACACAGATGAACAGAGGAAACCCCTGCCAACTTAAATTAAACATCAAGACTAAGGTTGAGAGAATGAGTTGAGACTTTAGACTATTTTAATTTTTGGCAAGTGACAACGAGTTTGACAAGATGGACTCAATAACACAACTTTGAAAGCTTAAAATTAAAACACAACAACAAATGATGGACAATATTGGAAGTTTGAAAGTAAAAATAGTAGCTAACGAAATTGGCCGAAGCTTTGAATTTTTATTTTTTTTACATTAAGATGGATCTCCTCTTGGCTTCCTTAATGAAGGCAAAGAATTTTCAACTACAGACTAGATAAGAGAAATACTCCTACAAAACTAGACAACATTGCAATCAGTGTATGTAGGTCATTTTTTGGGGGGAAAAACGTAGGTAACACAACTACATAAACAGTGGCAGCTATGCAGAGTAAACAGCTATGCAGAGTAATTTCCCAAGAAGGCAAGCCAAGGCCTCAAAATGACTTTTATCTTTTTACACACCAGGAAAACATACACAATCAAAAACAAATGGATGACTTCAACCTCCTTTTTAGAGCATATGTTACTGATGCATTATCAAATGGTTCCATGGATGAAAAAAAGATGCATAAGCTTCTGTTTCCATTTCGGGTAACTTTTCATAGGACGATGTTATTTACTTAAATTCATGGTCAACCTAACAGATTTTTGTCTTGCTGACTGGGGCTTCGTTGGTGAACCACATGACAAGAAGGTCAAGAAGCAAGCTTAAATAGCAGTCAATTTCCTAGCAATAAACCAGAATTTCTGAACCAGAGACCCAATGTCACAAACCCAAACCCTAATTTCTGAACCAAACCAAAGATAACAAAATAAACACACACAGAGAGACCTTCAGCCGTGTTCTGATCTTTGTGTTCATTCATCTTCGTTGGGTTGCTTCATTCTCTTCATTCGTCGCCTTCTCTGGTTTTCTCTTCGTACGTCCTAAAAAAAAAAAACAGAAACCTCTCAAATCTGACGCAGATCTCAAATCTGTTTAGAGTCTTTAGAGTTTAGACCACAAACAAAATAGCTACGTGGACAAGGAGAATCTATTAATCCACAACTAAATTTAGTTAGCCATAGCCCATGTCTCTGGAGATTTCCACAGAGAATTAGCATTTGTTGTCATTTTATTTTCTGTTTTGCCTTCTCATTTTCTGGAAAATCACAGAAAACTTGTTCATGCTGCACGAGTTTTCGAAACCTGTTTTCAAAAGAACTATTTGAAAACAACGCATTTTCAGAATTTTCTGTCCTTAAAATATTTCGGCTCAAAATAATTTGCTGAATATATTTTCCCACAAAAAAGTCCTAAATTTTTGCAGATTTCAAATGGGCAAAAAAAGCCCTAACCAAAATTTTTTTTTTTTCCGAGAGATACCTTGGATGCTGGCTTCAATCTTCTTCTCATCTTCGTTCTTGTTCGTTCTTCTTCTCGTCTTCGACTTCGTCCTAAAAAAAAAAACCTAAGTTCTGAGAAATTTCTTCAGATCCAGATTTTTTGGTTTTCGAGAGAGACAGAGTCGAGGGAGAGAGAGACAGAGATACCTCGGTGGATCTTCGATCTTCTTCTCGTCTTCGTTCGTCTTCTCCGCGTCGCCTCTCTCTCTCTCTCTCTCTCTGTCCGTGAAATGAAATGAGAAAGGGGGGAAGTGTGAGGGCTGTAGGGGGTAAAGTGTAATTGTAGGAGAAGTAATTGCCCTCTCTTGTCCTGGCCGTTGGATTTCAATCCAACGGCTCACAGCACAGTCCCGCGCCACGTCAGCATCCGGGATCCCTCAAGAGAATCGGATTGTGTGTGTGTGTGTATATATATATATATATATATATATATATATATATCCACAGGCCGCTATAAAAGGAATGGAGTTCCAAAATGTGGCTCCTTTTTTGGCCATCTCCGGACGATAATGCCCTTCGGTTCGGAAACTAGCCAATTACATTTACTTCTTTAGAGTTTTGGGCGTTTTCGTCATTTCACGCTCAAAAGTGGTGGGCCATAGACACTATTTGGGTTATTTTCGAATTACTTTAATGGGTTTTCGGACTTTCGATATTTTCCGTCTGCATCCCGATTTTTCTACACTGTTTTGTCACGTAGTGGTGTTGGGCTTGAGGGCTTTTCGGTAAAATTGCTTGGCCATTCTACTGTATCCATAGGGAGAAAAATTGCTTGTCCAATTCCCCCTTTTTCCTCCCTAAATCCCTCATATTTTGACACCTCTTGTTTGTCCAAGAGTTGGGGTTGTTCGGCTATTAAAGCCAAAGTGGCTTTCCCGCCAAATTTTTTTTGTCCTTATTCAAATTTTTTTTGCAATTTGTGGCTTATTGTCAATTTTTTGGGGATTATTGCTTCGTTATGACGAGAAGAATCTAAAAAGTAAAAAATTTTGGTCGAAATCCAATTTTTTTTGAATAAAGACGAAAAAAGTGGCTTTCCCGCCAATTTTCGTCGAAATTCAAAAAAAAATGGATTTCGACCAAAATTTTTTACTTTTTAGATTCCTCTCGTCATAACGAAGCAATAATTCCCCAAAAATTGACAATAAGCCACAAATTGCAAAAAAAATTTGAATAAGGATAAAAAATAAGCCAATTTGGCTTATTTATCCGAACAACCCCTACCCCATACACAAATCTAAAACCCTTTTTAATATCCTTTCTTCCTTTTTATTTTTGGTTTCCCAGCAAACCTTTCTGCAGAGGAGAGAGAGAGAAAGAGGGAGAGAGAGAGGAAGCAGCCGGCACCACCTCCGGTCCTCACCTTTGCCGATCAGCGGCACCACCTTCATCACCCGAACTCCATCACAACTTGAACCCCGCTGCCCCGCCTCGCTCCACTCCTGAACCAGCCCATAAATAGTTCCAAACCGGCTGCATTTCAGTCTCAAAATCAGCTCCAAAAATCAGTCCCGAAACTGACCCATAGCAGTGCCGGAAACAGCCACCGACGAAGCTCTGTTGCCGTCCGATTCAACCCCATCCGGAACCATCTCACCACCGAGCTCCGACCCACCGCCGTCTCTTGCCGAAACCCGTTTTGCTGGACGAGAGGTACTCCGAACTCACCTCCCTAAATATATATTATGTTCCATTTTGATTGTTTCGTGTTTCGGTATGATAAGATTCGAACCCGATGTCGCCGGTCGAAACCCACTAGATTTTCCGAAATCCACGGCTGTGGTGTCCGTTGGCCATGGCTACTGTTATTTTATAAAAACTAGAGGTCGGGGCACACGTGATGCGTGTGCAAGTCGGATTTTCACAACATTTGTGAAAATTTGATCAAACAATAAATGTGAAGCATTTTTACAAAAACGTTATGAAAATCCGACTTGAACACGCATCGCGTGTGCTCCGGCCTCTAGTATTTGTTATTAGCAAATACACACGTTAGGTATCGCATGTGTCCCGGCCTCTAATATTTGTTATTAGCAAATACGCACGTTAGGTAGAAGGCATCATTCCAAAGTAAGAACAGGTTCAGCGATTTAAAGATTGTACGCTGATGTTTTGCCTTCATTAAACAACGGTTTTGCCTTACTTGTAATTAGATTTTCTTATTATGCACGGGCGAAATTAACATAATCTATCAACATAACTAAAAGAAAACATACATAATGGTAGCAATAAATATGGAAAAAATATCCAAACTGAACAGTAACAAAAAAAAGAAACAACTCTTGGTACGATAATGCTAAATTTTGAAAATGAGTTATGATGACAGTCTCGTACTCATATCTAAACTATTAAAGCACGATGAACTCCTAAAACAAAATAAATGAACTCCTAAAACAAAATAAATTGACAAATTTAAATAATTGGATAGCATGCAACTCCAAATGTTGTAGAGCTATAGTTCATCAAATTCCAATCTTTGCTTCGCTACCTGCAAAAGGAACACATAAGAACATTTAATTGTTTGTTAGTGTATGATTTGTATTGAAGTAAAAATTAACTGAATGGGTAACAAACAATTTTTTCTTAAAAAATATATATTATTACCTTTTGCCGAGGTTTTTTTCCCTGCTTCTCCTCTTGTTCTGTAAATTGTTGCTCCACTTCGTCCAAAGCTTCCGAACATATGATATCAGTCTCGATCTCCTCCAGCATAGCTCCCAAAACTCTCATATCCATGAAATTTAGTTTCAAGTTTTTGAAGATTGTTGCTTTAGGCCATGTGGGCGGAAGGTTATTAACTATAGCCTGAACCAAATTCTCAATGTTTGCCTTGCAGCCTTTTTTCCTTAGACTATGAAATTGGTTTTCTTTGTTTAGAATGTGCGCTCTCACAGTTGAATTTGGCATCATTGGCCCTTCCTCAAACTCCATCCACAAATAGTGGACATTATGCTCGCCTTCCATCAAAGCATTCATCAAATGTGTAGCATTTTCTATAACATGTCTTTGAAATATTGTTCGCTTCACATGCATCCAGCTTGGTGATAGAAAGTCTACTATTTTTCCTATAAGATATTGTTCACTTATATTTTCTCCAACATTTTGCAAGGCTCGACATGCCCCTATTTTTTGTCGAACAAAATTTTCAACTGGTAAGCCCTCCCTCTGACGTTTAGATTCAAAATCGTATACTGCATTCAACATATCTAAGTGATCATTACGACGCAAACATGGAGGAGGCCTCATAAAAACATGCATAAAATGTTATATATACAATAATTTGAACCTAAAAGTTCTCAAGCAAAATAATTTACGACCTGTGTAAATTTAAAAACTTATTTAGAATCTCTGTAGGGGTAAAAAAGAAGGTGTTCATAATCACGTACCGGTTCAGCCTCTCCATAAATCGTATCTTTCATTTCAAGATTTTTTTTTAAAAAAAGAACAACAACAACTTGCATGCGTATATAACAAATTATCTTTAAAATATGGAAGGGAAAGAAAATAAAAGTTATAAGCATCATACTTTGCTTTTTTCTTTTCCATTGGAACCACTTGGTTGTTGTTTTCCTTGCCCTTTGTGGTTGCTCTTTGTCTTTGTTGTGCCATTTCTCCTTGCCTTCGAGTTTCCTATTAATAATTGAATAGGCAAAAATATTGGTTACAAAAATAATGTTGTGAGCAGGCCCCTCAATGAGAGTGATTGGATAAAGTTTAAAAGGAGGCTGTAAGCTATTCAACAGAAATGATGAGTAACAGAATATGAGAATTCGTCCATTTCCACACACATGTACAAAAAATGAATATGAAAAATTTATAGGATAAAATGGTGTCTTAAAACTAAGAGAATTTTTAACACTGATATGAGTCTGGAAATTTGAATCCAGACTCGTAAAAGACATCATCTGCATATTGATGAATATAAGCAATTTCAATTTCTCAAAACAGATAGGTTTGTTGTAAGCTTCAAAAAAATGAAAGAAAAAAGGAAATTCATTGATGAATATAAATAGAAAAATGGACTCACAACCTTCCGAAAATAAAGTGGCACGACTTCGTTAGAACCACATAATTTAGCCGGAGTTACTTTGCATGCATCTGCTTAGTGAATGTCATTAACCTGTACCAAAGCACCAAATAGGATATCAACGAAATATTGCTCAACATTCCTTGAGAAAATAAGCTGAATGCCTTTGACCATATAAACTGAAGCATACAACAGCAAGAACACAACAGCAACAAACTACGTACCTACATGTATTTCTCCCACAGAGGCAACTAAAAAGTTATCAAACACCAGATTCCACCTATACAAAAGTTCCTAATCGTAATACTACTTGTGTTCCATCTCAGGAAGATGCTGATAGGTGATAACTTACCATCTTCTACAAACAAAAAGAGACATGGAATTCTCATATTCTAGATATTCAAAACACTGTTATTAACCTTATTTCCTTCTCTTCTATTGGGCCTCTTTTACCACTTCCACTCCCCAAACAATGCAACCGTTAAAAGCACAAACACCAAAACAATGTTATTAACCTTATTCCCTTCTCTTCTATTGGGCCGCTTCTACCACTTCCACTCCCCAAACAATGCAACCGTTAAAAGCACAAACACCATATTGTTTTACAACAATAATCAATTATGTAAAAAACAGAGCCGAAAGATACCAAATAGATCGTAATATATGTTAATTTCAATTATGAATTCGATCAACAGTACTATTATGAATAACATTCATATAAATTTCTGAAGGAAATACTTTTAAGGGACAAAGGGATCTTTCGAAAATACGTAACGTACTTAACTACTCACCTGGGTCCAAACGTAATGTAACCAAACAACGCGAAATGAAGTTAACCTGAACAAAAGAATAATACAAAATAATTAACTAATCTGCACATTACATTGACCATGTACTAGCTAGGGAACCATGTATCAATAAACTTCCCAACCCCAATCTAAGTTTCTATTTCGGTCAGCACCGAACCAAAACTACAACACCCAAACTTTGATTTTCAATTCCAAACCATGGGTCTCCTACGTAGCTAGGGAACCATGTATCAATAATAGTACTGTTGATCGAATTCATAATTGAAATTAACACATATTACGATCTATTTGGTATCTTTCGGCTCTATTTTTTACATAATTGATTATTGTTGTAAAACAATATGGTGTTTGTGCTTTTAACGGTTACATTGTTTGGGGAGTGGAAGTGGTAGAAGCGGTCCAATAGAAGAGAAGGGAATAAGGTTAATAACATTGTTTTGGTGTTTGTGCTTTTAACGGTTGCATTGTTTGGGGAGTGGAAGTGGTAAAAGAGGCCCAATAGAAGAGAAGGAAATAAGGTTAATAATAGTGTTTTGAATATCTAGAATATGAGAATTCCATGTCTCTTTTTGTTTGTAGAAGATGGTAAGTTATCACCTATCAGCATCTTCCTGAGATGGAACACAAGTAATATTACAATTAGGAACTTTTGTATATGTGGAATCTGGTGTTTGATAACTTTTTAGTTGCCTCTGTGGGAGAAATACATGTAGGTACGTAGTTTGTTGCTGTTGTGTTCTTGCTGTTGTATGCTTCAGTTTATATGGTCAAAGGCATTCAGCTTATTTTCTCAAGGAATGTTGAGCAATATTTCGTTGATATCCTATTTGGTGCTTTCTTTCTCCCTTTCTTTCGTTAATTGCAGTTTATCCCTCAAGATAGATAAGCTTATAAATTGAACCTTGAGTATTAAGATAATAATATTATAAACTCCAAAGTTAATTAGTTCCGATATGATCTTAGTTTAATCGCATGATTAATTCTATGGTATGATTAATTTTATCGCATGATTGGTTTTATTGCATGATTTGTTAGTATCATAAAATTTATGGTTGTTAGTCTGTTAGCATGTTCGTAAAAATATTGAACTGTGTGAAATGTTGATGTACTATGTTGTTGTATTGATAGATTGGACAAATAGGTTCCCAGGGTTGGTTGTGATGTGTAGATTTAACATATTAGACGTGAAAATAGGATTAATGGAAGAATAAAATGGGTGAGATGATGGTGAGACGTATGTGACGCCCCATAGCCAGGTTGAGTCCGGGCTCTGGAGTCGAGTCCCGGTAGACATCTGGATGGGGGTGGTCATGATGATGGATTTGGATTTGATTATCGAGGTTACGGAACCCCGAGTATGGTATGGCTATGATTAACTTTTAAGAAACGGGATTGAAGCGCAAGGGGTGGAATTTACCGCGATGAATTCTCTTAAGTAGATAACTTGGGGTAATATAGAAGATCCCCAACTATTGATTTGGGTCAGAAGCAATACTGAAAATCTGAAAATGCATTAGGTCGGATCGACCATTAGTCGAGTTGTGCAACGAGTGGCCTTTATAATTCAGGTTGAACTCAGGACAACTTTCAAACCTAGAATGTTAATTCAGATGTTTTTGCAATTTATCAACTGAGATAATGTGTTTTGGCAGCAATTCTTTAGTAGCCGTGTGTGTTATTATTTGAGCAAGGATTTGAAAAATGTGGATAGGCATTCAGTACAGTAGTAATTTACTAATTTTAGCTTCTGGAACTAGAAGTGCATGCTGCAACATCTAGAAGGAATCTTGAATTATAGTGATACAATGAGGTCGTTTCCTGTAGGAGCCTCTATTTTTGTTGCATATTTGACATTAATATCCTCTATCTAATACGAAACCCTTCACGAATCTATAGTAGCTGCATATTTGACATTAAAACTACATTGTGATGCCATGGACTAGATGAGAAGCATGTGTTATTTTCATGCTTTTGTAAGTTTGTTATGATCATCCTTCATTTCTTTAGCTATGGGTCTATGGACTATATTTTCCACACTAATAACCATTGAGAGAGGAATTGAAAGGAATTGTGTTCAAGGAGACAAGATTAAAGTTGGAGATTGAAAGGTAGCCTGATATGTCGAACCAATTTTTAATGACCATACATAAATTTCATAATTAACAAAAGATAGAGCTTAATGTTATCTCGCTTCCGCAGGATTGTTTTGTTGCGTTTAATTGGAGTTTGTCCTCCAATGCCGCATTAGGTAAAGTTAACAAAGCCTCCACATACACACCAGGAGCCAAAATGAGAACATAAATAGAAACTGACTCACTTCCCCTCATAAGACATGACATAAAAACTCCATTTAAGAATACAAAAGTTGAGAACCTTCATTCAATCAAGAATATAGATGGAAAGGAGTGGAGTTATTTTGGAGGCTTGGTCGAAGAGAATTTTGTTTTGGTGGGTTTTTGTAGACACCTCCCAAACGGGGTATCACCATACAGATTGATCACATTGTGTTTGCTCGATTGGTTGCTTGCTTCGTAAACCAAAATCATGGACATTCCCATGGCTAGGAACATCGCCACATGATAACGGTTATCATCAAATAGAGTCGCCACCCAGTTTATTAAAACTGGGAAAACAGATAGAGATTCCGGATACGGGAGCCAAAAGTACAATAAGGGGAAGGTGTTAGGCACCCCTCTTTGCCCAGACGTGAGACTGGCCCATAATCGTTCAACATGAGACGTGTAGATGCTTTGTTTAATTCTAACATATAGTCTGTTTCATTAATCCCTTTAAACAGAAAGTAAAGTGAGCCAGGACTGTAACTGAAGCATGCGTCAAAAAGCAAAACAAAACAAGCTGTTCCAGGGAGATGGATCCCGCGACCGGTGAATAGATGTCACGGCCGAAAGATCCTCCTGGTTTAATGTACCGGCCGAGGGATTGAAGCCCCAGTCGGTGTTCTTCCTCACACCAGACAGAAAGATTTACGGATAATCAAAACACTACGGTTAGTTAAAAATGCAGTAAATAAGACAAACCAGAGGCCGTTGGGCCTCACCACCTTGATCCCTCAGTTGCTTGATTGCTTTGGATTGGGTGTGATTGACTGATTGCTCGATTGAAAACCCTAGGGTTAGGGTTTGAACTTCGAGGTTTGATCGCCGGATTGACGGCTGCCTTCGGGAGGTTAGGGCTTTTGAAGAGTGGGTTTGAGAGAGTATTTTGGCAGAGTTTCGTGGCTTGAGAGAGTGTGTACTCTATGAATTTCGTGTGTTTATTTTCGGAGTCCAAGGCCCTTTATATAGGCAATCGGTGACTCACTCCGGCCAATCAAATCACGAGATGGCAATTGCAATTGCAATGCATCTCTAACTCTACGACGTAATCTCTGAGCGTAGCCCGAACGCATCGGAAAGGTAGTGTAATCGGATTAAACGTCTGACAGAACACGTTCCAGAGTCTGGGAAAAGGTCGATCTGGCGGCCGAGTAAAGGATGTCACGGCCGAGGAATGGATGTCTCGGCCGAAGGATAGATCTTGCGGCCGAGGGATTGATCTCTCAGGGAGATTTTGCTAGCAACAGGTTGCTCGGGTGAGGAAATGATGTAAGGGCCGTGGGATCGATGTCACGGCCGACAGATGGATTCTCCTAGGCTTCTGTATTTCTATCTGAAAGGCTGTATGGCTTTGAATTGGATCCTCTAAGTGGCTCAAAGTTCTTACCGAAAGTCCTAAGGTTCTTAAGGAAGCAATCAGCAATCACTGTATCCGTTTCATCATCGGGATTGTCCCAAGGTGGGACTTGAAATAATCGTTAGGCCAAATTGGGGTGTCTACAGATGCCCCTCTTTGACTGAACTCAGACGGATCGCGAGACATGTTTGAGTAAGAGTCAAAGCTGTAAAAAGCAACTCAATTTGGTCCAACCACTATTCCAAGGGGTTTTCGAAAAAGGTTTTGTTATGGTCGAGTCGGGAGGCTGCCTACGTATTCCACAAAGGAAATTCAGACCAATCGTAGTTCGGGCAATAAAGAAAAGAAAAAGTTTGGAGGGTTAGAGACAGAAGACGTACCTTTGGGCTTAAAAAGCCGTAGTGTGACGTACCTAGACTGAGCCAGGGTTTTGGCGGAAGATAGTTGAAGGAGCGCAGGGCTACCTGGGGAATTTTTGCGTAGAGCTTCCTTAGTATTTTGGGGTAGATCAGTACACTGCAGGTGCGTTTGCTTTTCTTGATCATCCTTACTTTGACTGAAAGGAGCTTGGTAGAGTAGCCTATCCTTGCGAATGAGCTGGAAGGAATTGATGTAATGGGGTGGAATCCAAACCATCTATGGGATGAGTCGGACGCCGTTTGCTTTTGAGATAGGGGGCGCAGGGCCAGTAACTGGAGCATGGAGCTTTGGTGATGAGGGAACCGAGGCACGGAGCCGGTTGTAGTCATGGGGCGAAGGCCTGGGGAGATTTGGTTTGATAGGACCGAAGCGCGGAGCTGGTGTTGATCATAAGGCGAGAGCCTGTGGTGTCAGAGCTTTGAGTTTGACGTGATGAACCGAAGCGCGGAGCTGGTATAAGGCAAGGGCCTGAAATGAAGGAACCGAGGCGTGGAGCCTGAGGTGATTAGATTGAGGCGTGGAGCCTGCTGCAGTCTTGAGGCGAGGGCCTGAGTTGTCGGAACTGAGGCGTGGAGCCTGAGGTGATTAAATTGAGGCGTGGAGCCTGCTGCAGTCTTGAGGCGAGGGCCTGAGTTGTCGGAGCTTAGAGCTTGACGTGATATGAACCAAAGCGTAGAGCTGGTTGTATTCTGATGGTCTGTGCACGGAGCTTTCTCATCATAAGTGTTGGCGTGGAGCCAAAGGATCGAGGCGCTGAACCGATCAATAAAACCGAGGCATAAAGCCGGTTGATTGCAGGGTTGACCTGTTTCATGAAAGATATGCAGAGTGTATATGTGCGATGCTTGTTTGTTAGATGTGAGCAGATATGATAATGCAGACTCGATGTGATAATGCAATATGTGCACGGGCCCGTGCGTGTGTGTTTGTTTTAAGCTTAGAGCTTCTATCAAGTTCCGGACTTGAGCATTCAGAGCGTAGAGCTTGAGCATTCGGACGGCAGAATCCGAGCATTCAAAGTACAGGCTTTGAGCGTCCAGTACGCAGTGGTTGGGCATCCAAGCGTAGAGCTTGAGCATTCAAGTGTATAACTTGAGCATCCAGTACACAGTGGTTGGGCATCCAAGCGTAGAGCTTGAGCATTCAAAAATGTTAGATTTTTGAGCATTCAGGCGTAGAGCCTGAGAATAGATGTCTTGATTGTTGGGGCGGCATAGAGCCTGTTGCTTGTTTACGGCTTCGAGCCAATTGAGACAATGGGCTTAGAGCCGCTGGGTTGGTTGTTACGGCTTCGAGCCACTAAGATTATAGATACAGGCTTCGAGCCTGTTAGAGTAATGGGCTTCGAGCCGTTGAGATTGTGATAACAGGCGTAGAGTCTGTTGCTGTGATAGCGAGCATAGAGCTGCTGAGATAGTAAACATGGGCTTCGAGCCTGTTGAGGTGATGGCTTGGAGCCATTTGAGATAATGGGCTTTGAGCCGCTGAGTTGAGTGATTACAGGCATAAAGCCTGTTGCCGTGATAGCGAGCACAAAGCTGCTGAGATAAAGGGCTTCAAGCCGCTGGGTGATAGTAGACGTAGGCTTCGAGCCTGTTGAGGTAATGGGCTTCGAGCCGCTTAGTTGACTGTTATGGCTTCGAGCCAGTTCAGATGATGGGTATAGGCTTCGAGCCTGTTGAAGTAATGGGCTTCGAGCCGCTAAGATTGTGATAACAAGCGCAGAGTCTGTGATGGTGAGCATAAAGCTGCTGAGATTGTAAACATAGGCTTCGAGCATGTTGAGGTGATGGCTTGGAACCATTTGAGATAAGGGGCTTTGAGCCGCTGGGATTGCTTGTTTACGGCTTCGAGCCAGTTGAGATAGCGGTCTTGGAGCCGCAGAGTTGTGTAGAGACGATGGGCACAGGGCCTGCTGAATTGATACGGGCTTCGATCCAATGGTAATGGGCTTAGAACTGCTGGGTTGAGGGCCTAGAGCCGTTGAGTGAGTTGAGAGTGGAGCTGCTGTATGAGTTGACGATGATGCAAGGAGCATGAGGTGGTCAAGTGACTTGTGCACATGGCTATCGAGTGCAGAGCTGCGGGGATAATGAGCTCAGGGCTGCTGAGTGCCCTGTTGCTTTGGTCAGCAGTTTGTGGAGAGATCTTTAGTGCTCAGGCATGCCCCCAAGGCTAGTTTTGATCTTGCTTCTGTTGGTCACGGACCCAGAATTCCATAATGGCTTGAGTTGGTGCACAAAGCAAGATTTGTTGTTACTGATTGAAGGGCCAGGAGATCGATTTCTCGGCCGAAGGATCGATTAGTCGGCCGAGCTATCAATGTATCGGCCGCATAATCCCTTTATTTCCAGGGGCCTATAAAAGGCCACAGCGTCAACCGTTTCATTTTACTTTCCACTTTTCCTCTTCCTCTCCTCGTTCCGAGAGCTCCATATCCGAAGATCCCTTTTACTTCCCCTCATTCCTAACAGCTCCGGGCCATGGGTGATGTGCTGACGTGGCTAGCGTGTGCGGAGGGAGACCGCATTTTCTTTTGGTCCCGTCTTGATGCTTGATTTGGGACCCTCGCATGGGTATGTTTGATTAGGGGCCCTTGCATGGGTGGCTTGCTTCCGTGACGCGGAGCTCCTGGTGTGGCGGTGGTACGCGGTATGGTGATTTTTCTGGGCCATGTGGTGATTCTTTTGAGCCATGTGGTGTCCCTTCTGCACCGTAGTACTCCTTTGGTATACATCGCCCCAGGGGCATCCTCTTCTTTTTTGCAGCTGGTCTCTTTGTGTTCGGACCACCAGAGGGTTCGACATCCTCTTCTGCTTCCACTTTGTTTTGCTGTTTCTCTTCCTGCATAGGTTAGTTCGACAAGAAAATCGATGTATAGTTTGTTTAGGAAATGTGGGATGATCCACCTTGTGATGTAAAAAGCTTTCGTTACAGAAAACAAAAACCTTCTTGCTCTGCTTTATGATTGTATATGATGTTCTTACGTTGTTTGCGTGTGATATTCTCGTTAATCCAACGAAACGAACTGAACCGTGGGAACAGTCTGTAAAATAGCCGTTCTGGCGGCCGATCTAGTGATTACACGGCCGAAACTTCGATCTATCGGCCGAAGGATCGTTTTGTTCGCCTGGGTTTGACTTGCAGGTCAACCCTGATATCTACGGGCCGATGGATAGATCCTACGGCCGTCATATCAAAGTATCGGCCGAGAGACCGATTGAAATTCTGAGGATTTAAGAACCCGATTCCGATTCGGACTAAGATTCGACTTAGTTCTATAAATACGTGTTCTACGAACCCGATAGCGTTTGTCAGTAGCAATTCCTTACATATGGCACAACCAGTCCTTGATCAGTGGTTGATTTCCTTTAATGGCCTCAACCGTTTACACTTTAAATCCTTTGGCATGGACTTCCTCTTTTCCCTTCGTCAAATTCCTGTGAATTTTGCATTCCTTAGGGCAGCCGCTAGTTTGTGGGACCCTGATTTTCATGTCTTTCGCTTTAAGAGAGAGGAGTTGTGTCCCACTATCGAGGAATTTGCGGCCATTATGGGCCATTCAGACAAGGAGGGTTTTGTTGTCCCTAATCCTTTGTTCAACCGAAGTGATCTCCTAAAGGATTTACTCCAAGTCCAGAAACATGAAGTTAAATTCTTCCTAGTGAAAGGAAGGCTGGAGATTCTGCAACTTATTCAGCGTTTTGGTACAGCTGAGGCTCATCGCCAAGTTTCCCTACAGAAGTCGTGCTTTCATGCGTTGTGCATTTGTCTCCTCCATTATTATTTGCTTGACCCCTCCTCTGGCCATGCTGATCCTATATTACTTAATCTTGCTCAGCAAATTGGAAACCGTGTGAGTTTCGCTGGCTTAGTGTTGGCAGAGACCTTGATGGGTCTAGATGTGATGAAGGGTAGTCCTACAGCTCAGTTCTCAGGCAGTCCCTTGCTATTGCAGGTTCGCTCTTTTATTTGTTTATTTGTCAAGTTTATCTTTTCACTCATCACTCTTTTGTTTTGGCTCACGTGTTCTCTCAACTCACAATTTTCCCTTGTTCTCTAGGTGTGGTTGTTTGAGAAGCTAAAAGTGTGGGATGCGCCGGAGCGACTTCCTTATAATCCAGACCAGTGCACGGAGCGTCACATGGTTAAACAGTTCCCAACTGAGGCTGCTTGGGAAGCGTGGATGAAGACTTGCAGGGGTGATTGGATTCAATGGGTTTGCCCCTGGTATGGTATCGAGAGCATGACCGTGAGTACCATGAACCACTTTGGTGTAGCAGTGATTGGCATTACTCGAGTCGTTTTCTACTTCCCTGCTCGCTTTCAAAGGCAATTTGGGGTTCAAAGGCAATTTGGGGCTGAACAAGCCGCAATCTTGGGTGACCCCGAGTACACCGTCTCTAAGATCCATGATACCAACTTCCGTCGCAATATGCTGCGTCTTTGGCCAAATAGAGTGATGCAGGAGGTTGCTGAGAACTTCGTTGCCAAGCTATCGGGTTCTTACAAACGCTGGTTGAAGAAAAACCTTTTGGAGGATAGTAGTGCAAAAAGAAGGAAGACCTAGAGATTGTCGCTTTGCTTATGTTTTTCAAAAGATGTTTGTTTGATTCTAGCTTTCATGGATTAAGAATTGGTTAGGTTTGTTTTGTCCTTTCTCTTTGGAAATAAAACATTTGGTTGTTTTATCTGAAGATGTTATTGCCATGATTTGATAGCGAACATGCTTTAGGATAGACCTAGAAATTTTGGAAGTGATGATGATAGCAATGGCCGAATCTCAAACTTGGAGATTGCCTACGTATCCCATGGAGGGAATCAGGCCATAAACGTAGTTCCAGCAAAGGGGATTTGTTTTGTTTTTAGTTAGGGTCCACTCGGGTATTTTCCTCTCCTTTTGTGCTCTAAATTTTACCTAAGACCGCCCTTGCGGATTTTCGGTTTAGCGAGCGTTTTATTTATGCCTTAGTTTTTGCCTAAGCCGCCCTTGCGGGTTTTCGACCTAGCAGGCTGCTCTAATTTTTGCTTGGATCCGCCCACCCTTGTGGTTTTCGGTCCAACGAGCATCTCTCATGGGTAATACTTCCTCAGCTTGTCAATGTTGACTGGCGTTGCGAATTCCATTCCATCCAAGTCTGCAATGTATGCTGCTCCTCCAGAATGTATGCGTTTGATAAGGTAGGGGCCTCCCCAGTTTGGTCTAAACTTGCCCCTTGGGTCTGAGACGTGGCGACGAATTGCTTTGGGCACCATGTCTCCTACATTGACGTCCCTAGGTTTCACCTTTTTGTTGAATGCTCGTGCAACGCGGCGTTGATACCCTTGTACATGGTATAAGGCTCTTAGTCTCCTTTCGTCCAGTAGTGCCAACTCGTCGTAGCGGTTTTGAATCCAGTCTTCTTCAATCATTCCAGTCTCAGCTAGAACCCTTAACGAAGGTAATTCCAATTCGATAGGCAAGACAGCTTCCATTCCATAGACCAGAGAGTAAGGAGTGGCCCCAGTTGAAGTCCTTTCAGTTGTTCAATATCCCCATAGCGCCAGAGGTAGCATTTCTGGCCAGTCCGTGTAAGTGTCAGTAGTCTTCCGCAGAATCCTCTTGATATTCTTGTTTGCAGCTTCAACTGCTCCGTTAGTTTGAGGTCGGTAAGTAGATGACCGATGATTCTGTATCCCAAATTCGGCGAAAAGCTTCTTTGTCGCCCCTTTGAAGTGCGATCCATTGTCACAGACAAACTCGTGAGGTACACCAAATCGATAGATGATATTAGTGCGAATGAATTTGGCCACATGAGTGGCTTTGAGAGTAGCATAAGAAGCTGCTTCTACCCATTTGGTGAAGTAGTCGATGGCCACCAGAATGATCTGATGTTTGTATTTCCCCTTTGGATTTATGCTTCCAATGACGTCTATCCCCCAAGTGGAGAATGGCCAGGGGGATGTCATGCTATACAATTCTGTAGGGGGAATACGCATACGATCAGCGTGAGTTTGGCATTTGTAACATCGGCGGACATAATCAGCGCAGTCGGCCTCCATTGTAGTCCAGTAATATCCCTGACGTAGGATCTTCTTTGTCATTGTTGCCCCATTCATGTGTGGCCCACAAATTCCTTCGTGTATTTCTTCCATTACCTTATGGCTGTCTTCCGTTGTGACGCAAAGTTGGCTTGGACCCAAGTGTGCCCTTCAATACAATGCTCCTCCACAGATTACAAATCGGGCAGCAAACTTCTGCAGAGCCGTTTTGTCATTTGAGGTGGCCTTGGGTGGGTATTCTCCTTTTTCCAGGAATTCCTTCACGTCTTCGTACCATGGCTTGCCATCGTCTTCACCTTCCTCGGTAAAGGTACACTCACATGCTGGTTTAACCTTTTGCTCGATCATGAGCGGCCGCATTGTGAATCCCAGGGGTATTTCGACCATAGATGCTAATGTTGCCAGTGCATCTGCAAATCTATTGCTTACTCGAGGAGTGTGCGTGAAGATAACAGAATCGAATTATGGAATTAGATCTTCCAGCACAGAGTGATATAGCTTTAGTGTATCCTCCTTGACCTTCCAGTCTCCCCTTGCTTGAGATACCACCAGGTTGAATCCCCAATGACTTCTATCCTTTTTGCCCCTAGCTCCAGGGCTTCCTCCATTCCAGCAATACAAGCCTCGTATTCAGCTTGGTTGTTAGTGACTTCAAACCTCAGTTTATATGACAAAGGGATGTGAGAATCGTTTGGGGAAACTAGCAATACCCCTATGCCATATCCACATTGGTTTGATGCTCCATCAAAGTAAAGTTGCCATGTGTCATCTAAGAGACATAAAATGTCCTCGTCGGGGAACATGAAGTCCTCTACCTCGGCTTCTGTCACAGGGTGATCTGCCAAGAATTCTGCCACAACTCTTCCTTTTACTGATTTCCTTGTCATGTATTTGAGGTCGAACTCTGCTAGCAGTAATAACCACCTAGCTAGCTTTCCGATAAGTGCTTGCTTTTCGAAACGATACTTGATTAGGTCTAAACGAGAGACCAGCACCACCGGATGTGCCAACAGGTAGTGCCTCAGTTTCTTTGTGGCCCATACTAGCCCCCAACAGGTTTTCTCGAGGGGAGTGTACCTTGTCTCATAATCCATCATTTTTTTGCTGAGGTAGTATATGGCGCACTCTACTTTGGCGTCGTTTTCTTGTGCTAGCATGCATCCCATGGACGTGTCTGTTACTGAGAGATACAGAATCAACGGCTTCCTAGGGATGGGTGGCGACAGTACAGGTGGATTCTGAAGATATTCTTTGATTGCCTCGAACGCTTGCTGGCAGTCCTGGCTCCATTCAAAATCAGTACCCTTCTTTAGTAGCTTGAAAAGAGGTTCACAGGTGGTTGTGAGCTTGGAAATGAACCTGCTGATGAACTGTACCTTCCCTAAGAAGCTCCTTACTTCCTTCTCCGTCCTAGGCGGTGATATCTCCATGATAGCCTGTATCTTGGAAGGGTCTACCTCGATTCCTCTTTGAGTGATGAGGAATCCTAACATCTTTTCAGCTGTTACCCCAAAAGTGCATTTTTGAGGGTTAAGACATAGTTTGTAATTCCTAATCCTCTCAAAGAACTTTTGGAGTGCTTCATAGTGTCCTTCCCTTTCCTTTGATTTGACTATCATATCGTCGACATATACCTCGACCTCTTTGTGCATCATGTCGTGCAGCAGTGTTGTTGCCATCCTCTGGTAAGTGGCTCCAGCATTCTTCAACCCAAACGGCATCACTCGGTAGCAGTAAGTTCCCCAAGGCGTAGTGAAGGTGGTTTTCTCTCTATCCTCCGGAGACATAAGGATTTGATTATACCCAGAAAATCCGTCCATGAAGGATAGCAATGCATGACCTGCGGTGTTATCCACTAGCTCGTCTATGTGAGGTAATGGGAAGTCATCTTTCGGACTGGCTTTGTTGAGATCTCGGAAATCTACGCAGACCCTAATTCCTCCAGTTTTCTTTGGTACGGGAACGATGTTTGCTACCCATTGTGGATATTCGGTGACTATGAGGAAACCGGCGTTGATTTGTTTAGTGACTTCTTCTTTTATCTTTAGGACCCAATCAGGGCGCATACGTCTCAGTTTTTGTTTAACTGGTTTTGCATCAGGATGAAGAGGAATTTTATGCTGAACAATTTCAGGGTCTATTCCAGGCATGTCCTCGTAAGACCAGGCAAAAACATCTTTGTATTCTTTTAGCAAAAGGATTAGTTTTTCACTTTCTTGAGGAGATAGTGCGGCACCAATTTTAACCATTTTGGGCTCGTTTTCAGAGCCTATGTTTGCTGTGATTATTTCCTCAGAAAAAGGTTTAGCGTGCCTTTCTTCTTCTCTCTCAATGAATTCTAGAATTTCTTTTGGAATTTCTTCCTCAAAATTTGGTTTGTCGGAATCCACACAATTGATCATAGGCAAAGTGAAATACTCTAAATCTTCCTTCTCATTGCTAAGTTTATCAAAAGACATTTCAGAGTCGAACTCAAAGTAAATGCTATGCCTTGATATTTTGACCAGGTTTTCCTCACTAGACTTAGTAGTTTCAAAGGATGAAAAGCTTGACTCGGACTGAGTCGACTGGAATCGAAATCAGAACTAAGATCAGAATTAGCGCTTTTCATTTTGTATTTTAGAGTGTGTTCCACGGTCCAATTAGGGTAAGCCCCTTTTTCAGCATCCACAATCAGCTCGGAGCAGTCTTTTTCATCACCAAGGTTGATCACCAGCACTTCACTGTCACCTTGATTCGCACTTTCATCATTGTCACCCTGCAAGTCTTGGAGGGCCATTTGATTTGCTATTGCTGTTATCTCCTCCAATTGAGCTTCAACCTCGGCTTCGTCGCTGTTGTCGACTCGTCGTGTGCCAACAAAGCCCCACCAATTACCAAAGCTATCTATGATGGGGTGGATCACCCTTATTTCATTATTGGTGACCCCCTCATCAAAGAGTAGGTTTAGTGATATTTCGTCTAGAGGGTCATTGTCGACAGACTCTTCTTCCTTTGCCTCTTCAGTCTCGAGGTTGTTGACCTTGTCTATTGGCCAATAATCATCGGTAGGTGCATAAGGGTCATAAAAGTAGATTGGAACCCTGCGAAGCCCTTCTTCTTCAATCAGGTCTTCTACTTCTTCCTCATAAACCGTTCCAGCGAACATGACATGGTTGTCTTCAATGATAGCCACCATAGGCTTTGGTTGATTTACTGGAGTGATGTATTCAGAGGGGTTGAAATCCTCAACAGCAAAGTGGAGCGGGCCAGACAGCTTGGTGACAACTTGAAAGTGCGAATCAGACATGAACAGTGATGCAGTCATTTTTCCTGAAAGAGGTTTTTGCTTTAGTTAGATTGATTAATCTTACCTACTGTTTATTTGACTTAGAGAGATTCCTGCAAAAGAGAAACTTTACAACATACACATATACAATGGGTGTGAAGAAGAACTTTTGCAAGTAAAATGCAAGTAGGTTCCTAGCCTATAGGTTCCTGTCTTAGTTTGATAAGTTCTATGGCTTTCTAAAACATGCAAGGTTTTGGTAGTCTCAGGGTGCTCCGTTGTCAAAGGGCATCAATCCTCTCACCAGCCCATCATAGGCGGTGATTGGGTGATTTTCTTTTTGATATACCACTAGGTACGAGTGACTGTGGAGTTTGCTGGAACCCCCAACATAGCCCGTGTCATGCCGGGATATCAGGTGAACTCAACGGGTTGCCCGCTCGATGCATATGATAAATGAATTAAACAAGGCATGTATTAGTCTTATGTTGAACTTTTTGGTTATGGCTCTCAAATCCCCAGCAGAGTCGCCAAAAACTGTAGACACCTCCCAAACGGGGCATCACCATACAGATTGATCACATTGTGTTTGCTCGATTGGTTGCTTGCTTCGTAAACCAAAATCATGGACATTCCCATGGCTAGGAACATCGCCACATGATAACGGTTATCATCAAATAGAGTTGCCACCCAGTTTATTAAAACTGGGAAAACAGATAGAGATTCCGGATACGGGAGCCAAAAGTACAATAAGGGGAAGGTGTTAGGCACCCCTCTTTGCCCAGTCGTGAAACTGGCCCATAATCGTTCAACATGAGACATGTAGATGCTTTGTTTAATTCTAACATATAGTCTGTTTAATTAATCCTTTAAACAGAAAGTAAAGTGAGCCAGGACTGTAACTGAAGCATGCGTCAAAAAGCAAAACAAAACAAGCTGTTCCAGGGAGATGGATCCCGCGGCTGGTGAATAGATGTCACGGCCGAAAGATCCTCCTGGTTTAATGTACCGGCCGAGGGATTGAAGCCCCGGTCGGTGTTCTTCCTCACACCAGACAGAAAGATTTACGGATAATCAAAACACTACGGTTAGTTTAAAATGTAGTAAATAAGACAAACCAGAGGCCGTTGGGCCTCACCACCTTGATCCCTCAGTTGCTTGATTGCTTTGGATTGGGTGTGATTAACTGATTGCTCGATTGAAAACCCTAGGGTTAGGGTTTGAACTTCGGGGTTTGATCGCCGGATTGACGGCTGCCTTCGGGAGGTTAGGGCTTTTGAAGAGTGGGTTTGAGAGAGTATTTTGGCAGAGTTTCGTGGCTTGAGAGAGTGTGTACTCTATGAATTTCGTGTGTTTATTTTCGGAGTCCAAGGGCCCTTTATATAGGCAATCGGTGACTCACTCCGGCCAATCAAATCACGAGATGGCAATTGCAATTGCAATGCATCTCTAACTCTACGCCGTAATCTCTGAGCGTAGCCTGAACGCATCGGAAAGGTAGTGTAATCAGATCAAACATCTGACAGAACACGTTCCAGAGTCTGGGAAAAGGTCGATCTGGCGGCCGAGTAAAGGATGTCACAGCCGAGGAATGGATGTCTCGGCCGAAGGATAGATCTTGCGGCCGAGGGATTGATCTCTCAGGGAGATTTTGCTAGCAACAGGTTGCTCGGGTGAGGAAATGATGTAAGGGCCGTGGGATCGATGTCACGGCCGACAGATGGATTCTCCTAGGCTTCTGTATTTTTGTCTGAAAGGATGTATGGCTTTGAATTGGGTCCTCTAAGTGGCTCAAAGTTCTTACCGAAAGTCCTAAGGTTCTCAAGGAAGCAATCAGCAATCACTGTATCCATTTCATCATCAGGATTGTCCCAAGGTGGGACTTGAAATAATCGTTAGGCCAAATTGGGGTGTCTACAGTTTTTTTACAACATACTTTCATTTTGATACAAGGGAAGAACGGAGAAGAAGAAGAAGGCTGACTGGATAATGGATGTACTGTACCTGATATTCCCCTTGATTTTGGTGGTCTTTCACTTCTTTTCTGGTTTCTGTTGAAAGGAGTGGAGTTATTTTGGAGGCTTGGTCGTGTTTTAGATTTCGTTTTGGCAATTGATCACTTTTTCGACAGTTGTGTCTCATTGTTCTTTTGGCTGCGTATTGTGTTTTGAACCGATAAAAATTGATTCTTTGAGACATTTGTATATTAATTACGTGCACAGTGATGATTTCTACGTTATGCATTAGTATTTGATGGTGTATACTGACCGTCATGAAGCCAGTACTGTGTATCTTTCGCTAGACCATTTGTGTACTAAGAGAGAGAGAGAGAGTTGTTAGTTTAGGGTAGGTCGAAGTTGGCTGGTTTTGTGAACTTCAGAGATGTTAATTACGGAGGTTACCCGTTTCGGGTTTTAAAGGTGCACCATTATTGTTCCTTTCGCCTTCAATCAATGTGTGAGCCTCTGGGCCTAACCTGCTCCTATGCGTTGTTGCCCAGCCCAACGTTCTTGAAGCATTAGTCACGTGCCTTGGTGTGCATTTGATAACTATGGTTCTTAGTCAACGAAACCAATGAATTGTGAGACACGTAGCAGATAGATTGCCAAACACATATTCGAATGAAGATTGTTATTGTCGAATAATGGACAAAAGAAAGTATCGAACATGTTTCTGAGCGTGTTTGAGGAGTGTCGAGGTAGGACACGGACACGTGACATTCTTATGAGTTATGACAGATCTTGCTTCCTAGATTAAAATGATGATTTCCTAATTGACCGAAAGTATCTCCATGTTGGGTCAGTTTTTAAGGGACACATGTTTCCTGAGGAGTGTCGAGGTAGGACACGGACACGTGACATTCTTATGAGTTATGACAGATCTTGCTTCCTAGATTAAAATGATGATTTCCTAATTGACCGAAAGTATCTCCATGTTGGGTCAGTTTTTAAGGGACACATGTTTCCGAGAATGTTTGAGGAGTGTCGAGGTTGGACACAGACAAGTGACATTCTTTTGAGAGATCTTGCTTCTTAGATTAAAAGGATGATGCCCAGATTGACGAGAAGTATCTCCATGTTGGATCAGCTTTTAAGGGATGACCTACTTTGTCCATCCTGATCAGGTTAAGGTTAATGCTGGTGTGATCTTGCTTCCAACAACGACATCGCTTCGAACTTTTTTACTGAGCACGTGATTCGTGCGGAGCACGTACCCCGACACTAGTATATATACACAGTCCATCTCCCGTAAGGACCACCTCATTTTAATAAAATGCGGACCTCCGATTTTCCGATCGAATTTCGATGATCCGAAACGCTCAATGTGTTCAGAACGTGATTTTAAGGGTACCCGCGAGAAATCAACAAAAAAAAAAAGACTGGGAAGGGCTTCATCCGAGCAGTTTTTGTTTATTTTTTATCGAACGGTTCAAATAAAAACTGCTCAGATAAAGCTCTTCCCGGTCTTTTTTTTTGTTAATTTCTCGTGGGTACCTTTAAAATCACATTTTGAACACATTGAGCGGCTCGGATCATCGAAATTCGATCGGGAAATGGAAGAAATGAGGACCCCTCATAGGAGACTGACTGTATATATAGCTCATCATCCCAACCTCTAGCCTTAGGTCTAGTAGTCTAGGGGGGAGAGAGAGAGAGAGGGAGACCGAATGAGAGGGAGGAGTGAGAAGTCAAACCCTTATAAATACCCCTTCTTTTCATTTAGAGGACCACCAACTCTCTTCATATTTTTCCTCTTTTGGAAAAAAAAATCTTTGAGGAATAGAAAGAAAGAGAGGGAGCTGAGACCCACTTTTTCAATTGGTCTACCTTTTTTTCATTTGCCTTTCATTTTCCTAAGAAGAAAACGCTAGGTGTTCAGTCAAACCAAGGACTAAAGGAGACGTACCGTTTGCGACCCGATCCAACGTTATCGTAGTCAACCCACTACCGCCAAGAAGTAAGGTAGAAACCTCATACCTACTTACCTAAGTATAATGTGAACATACGATTTATTAGTGCAATCAAACTTTGAATTTTCTGTTATTGTTGCTAGATAAAATAAGAAAGTATGTTGCACTGGAAAATTATAACATAGAATGTTGTTAGTGTTAAAGCATCCAACTCCAAACCAATTGGCAAAGAGTGGAGAGGCCGCCCAAGCTCATATGCTAGTTTTGGAGGAGATATTTAACCGATGTGGGACAAATCCCAATACTCCCCCGCACGTGCGACCCCTGACTCGCACGTGGAGAGGTCAACAAAGGATCCGGAACACACGGATCACAATGAAATAAAGTGCAACTATGGCACAAACAAATGGGAAAAGCCTCTGAAACTCTAGCTTTGATACCATGTTAAAGCATCCAACTCCAAACCAATTGGCAAAGAGTGGAGAGGCCGCCTAGGCTCATATACTAGTTTTGGAAGATATAATTAACCAATGTGGGACAAATCTCAACACTCCCTCGCACGTGCGACCCCCGACTCGCACGTGGAGAGATAAACAAATGATCCATAACTACTTGGATCACAACAAACAATGGTGCACTTATGGCACAAATAAGGGGGAACAAATTCTCCGAAACCCTAGCTCTGATACCATGTTAAAGCATCCAACTCCAAACCAATTGGCAAAGATTGGAGAGGCCGCCTAGGCTCATATACTAGTTTTGGAAGAGATAATTAACCAATGTGGGACAAATCCCAACAGTTAGTGACCACTTGATTGTCATCGTGATATCACAGTGAGGTTTCTGGAATTGAATTGTCAGATTAAGGGTTATTAAATCGCAAGCTTAGGAATATTAATTATTTTGGAAGATCAATCAATAAATGGTTAGTTTCTTTTCGCATATTGTAGTATCATAAAATGTTGACTTGTTAGATGTGGTTTTACAGTTTGTATCAATGTGCCATTTAGCTAATACTTATTTAAAAGAAAAATGTAGATCTGCGTTTGAAATAAAACTACGCCAGATTTAGGAAGCTTCGAAAGAATAACATGTTTACGAGAAAAGGATGCATGTACGAGACACGAGAAACGAGAAAACGATATTCGAAAACGAAAAGAGCAAAAGAAAAATTTTGACATGTGTAAACCTGAGAGACCGGAGCGGCGGAATCAGAGTTTGGGTGTGTGTGAGTAAACCTGGGAGACTGGAACGGCGGAACCAGAGTTTGTAATTGCATGGTCGACCGTCATTCTGAAAGAGGGAGTAAACGGAACCAGTGCTAAAGGAAAAGAGTTGATAATAAGAGAAATTGACATTTTAACACGAGATACGATACATTATTACGAGCTCGACACTTTTACTCGTACGATATCTTTAATAATTGATTTTGTTAAAGTTCTGCTTGATGCCTTGTTAAGTATTTGTTATTTTTGCTAAAGTATGGGACATAGGGGTAGGAGTTAGCTACTGAGCTTAAAATCTCACGGTGTTACTTTTGTGGCCCTGGCATTTTATGCCAAACTTAGAAGGCGAACAGGAGATGTACTATAATCTGGAGCAATATAGAGCTGAGCAGAATATCGCTGAAGAAGACAACCACCCTGAAGAGTAGAAATTTCCCATAGTACCCCTCCCTATCTTTAAATAAATGTAATCTTGATTTGAGAATAATTTGGGATGTAATGACTTATTATTCCATTTTTATTTATTAAATGTTAAGATTGAATAAAGTAGTTATTATTAAGGTTCCCAAAATTTGGGGCGTTACACTACTGATGGTGTGTGCAGTTCCATCTGTGAACTAAATCTTATATTTCACAAGAACCGATAAACTAATTTTCTGTGTGTAAGCCGTAATCTACAAACTAGATCATCTACTATGTAGAATGATAGACACACAAGCATAACATCCAATAATATTGTGCTAATATTGCCCATAAAAGATTCTCATCAAAATGGATAAAATTAATAAATAAATAAATATTTATCCATTACATAAAAACATGACTTTTAGTATAAATCTATAACATACATATCTTTCGAACCCACCAAAGCCTCACAAAAAGACACTCCTAACCTAAATTTATTTATTCATCTACTATCAAATGGTGGAGTAATAAAATTAGAAGATTAGAAGTAAATGGATTTACCTTGTAACGCCCCGATTTTCAAAGGAATTTCGAAAGCATTAATTAGTGATTTTCAATAAAAAAGATTAATTTAATTAAACTTTATTATAATAATTAAGTACGATTATTACAGAACAAATTTTTTTATTTAATACAGACCCAATTTTTAAAATACTGAATTAACAAACATAAAAGTCTGACATTTATATATATAGAAATCAACTCCAGAGTGACTTCTAGTTCTGATACGGATTCCAAGCATACCATACCTCAGTCTCCACTCCTAGGATCTCTCTTGTATTATACGGGTCCGCCCCATAAGGCTATTCTTCTACATCGCCGAATCCTGCACTCTCTGACAAATTGACCGCCGAAGCAATCGGTTTGCCAAGATACAAACATATCCGTGAGTGATAAATCACCCAGTAGATATCCCTAAACCCATAACCCATAAAGTACAAACAATAACATGACATATCAAGAAATAAAAATAAGCAAATAAATAAATGAGTGATTTGCTTTTATATCCCTTCGACTTATTCGAAAAGTTCAACTTAGTCCTTCCAGTTTCAATTTCACCTAACTAAACCTTCGATTTGCAATTTTGTTCCAATGTCATCCATCCGTTGGATGCCGTTACTAATTTGAACGGAAAATGGGCATGTGCCTAGCACGTGTGCTCTCCCCAAGGGCATATTTGTCCATTCCCCTCCTCCTCCTCCTCCTCCTCCTCCTTCTCCTCTCTCTCTCTTTCCATAAA
This sequence comes from Rhododendron griersonianum, assembly GCA_018127125.1. Taxonomy (NCBI): domain Eukaryota; kingdom Viridiplantae; phylum Streptophyta; class Magnoliopsida; order Ericales; family Ericaceae; genus Rhododendron; species Rhododendron griersonianum. The sequence continues at coordinate 23,609,892 of CM030791.1, read as the reverse complement.
ACCCAGAAAAGAAAAAAGAAAAAAAAACACAAATCGAAGAGAGAGAGAAAGGCAGCCATAGCCACCGCCACCTTTGGCGGTGAGTCCGGCAATGGCTACGCTGATGTGGTCGTTGGCCTTGAAGATCTTCTTTAGGTGGGAGGAGAGCTCGGACTGGGCCTTGTTGACGCTGGCGAGCACCACGTGGGTCTTGGATCGGAGCCCGATCGTGGCCGATCCCTGCTTCACCGCCTCCATCGCGTACTCCACCTGGAACAAGCGCCCCTGTGGGCTCCATGTTGTTACGTCCGTGTCGTACTGGTTCCTGAACATCTTCTCTCTCTCCTACTCTCTCTCTCTCTCTCTCTCCTCTATGTTTGTGTCTCCGTGTGTGTGTGTGTGTGTGTGTGTGTGTTTAGCAGGAGAAGAAGGGGCTTTTCTTTTCCTTCAAGACAGAGTGAAGGGAAAAAGAAAAGAAAAAGGGCGGATTTTGGAGAGGGTTTTGGGTGGCGGGTTTGGTTGGGGAAGATCCGGTGGTGGATTGGCATGTGGTGGAGGCCTGGTTATTAACAAGTGGGCTGGGTTGGGCTAGAATGCTGGTGGTGGCCGACAGCGGTTAGGTTGATTGCGTGATTGGTGGGTTTGGGCATCAGGAATTGGTGGTGACTGGACCGGAGGAGAAGAGCCGGGGAGGTGAGGTGGTGCGGTGGTAGGAGGCTGGCCGAGAGGGAGGCCGGTGATGGTGGTGGCCGGCAGCGGTTATAGTGGTGAACCGAAGGTGGCGGTGGCTATGGCTGCCTTTCTCTCTCTCTTCGATTTGTGTTTTTTTTTTTTTCTTTTCTGGGTTTTATGGAAAGAGAGAGAGAGAGAGAGAGGAGGAGGAGGAGGAGGAGGGGAATGGAAAAATAAGCCCTTGGGGAGAGCACACGTGCTAGGCACATGCCCATTTTCCGTTCAAATTAGTAACGGCATCCAACGGATGGATGACATTGGAACAAAATTGCAAATCGAAGGTTTAGTTAGGTGAAATTGAAACTGGGAGGACTAAGTTGAACTTTTCGAATAAGTCGAAGGGATATAAAAGCAAATCACTCTAAATAAATCCTAGCAACAAATAGCCTTTTATGAATTTCTAGTCTTTAAGTGAATTCTAAATTTCTCCACCATGAGAAATACTTCTCCCAAACAATCTCTGAACTATGGCAACTCTGCAGATTTATCCTCTCCTTGCTTGTCCAGCCAGGGGTCCCAGACGAATAAGACCAAACTATATGTCGGGTCGAACTCGGCTGTACCATCACAAGGAGCGATGATAACCAACCAACCACGAGAAATGATACCCATTCTCCAATTCCATCCAAATAAACCCATCCCCGGTAATATCCGGAAGATAAATCCTACAGTGTCATAATCAGGATTTTGAATCAATAATCCACCAGCCTTAACCACAAGTGCCAATTCCGCCGACCATGCTTTTAGGACCCACCGGGCTCTCGGCCATTTTGATTTTCTCCTGACCAAAACTGGCACCACAGTGACTTTCCAATATTTCACTTTCCTTAATTTTTAACGTCTAATTAATTTAGTCATAACCTCGAGTACCACCCAATGTACCTATTGTCCAATTCTACGTTCACGTACACGACATCAATTTCTTGATAAACCATCATAAACAATCAATTCACTAGCGGCTCAACAGTAACAAGTAACGTTTTGACCATATGTCGGCATGTGACTAATTACGACTGTACCTTCTAGATTACATGTACAGAGTAATTAAATTAGCAATCTTAGAAAATTAAGTAGACTATTGGATAGTAATCACGGATTCTTAGGAGCTTAACAATTCATGGGAGGTCTTAGTGAATGACTTGAACCATTCCTATTTTTTTTTAGAACAGAAATATAAATGATCATTATATATTTTTGGAGTAACATGATAATGATGTTAGGCATTTAAATCCTTATGCAAGTCTTCTATTCTTATGGTGAAACAGTCACAATACAAACTAACTTTCCAATTAACAGTTGATTTTTTGGATAGGCAAAAGTAACATTTTATTAAGGGGATAGGAGAGGGGAATCCAACAAAAAGTTGGACAAATACAGCCAAATGGGACAAAGCCCAACCTCAAAGGGACAAAGCCCAGAACACCCGAGGGGCAAGAAGCCCAGATAAAACAAATACAAAAACAAAACCTCAAAAGGCCAAAAGCCCAGATCAAAACAACTAAGCCCAAACCAAAGAAAACCCTAAACCTAACTCACTAATCTGAGCACATCCATACACCGCCACCCTCCGCCGCCCACCGCTTCAGACAACAACCTCCAGCCAACAGATCCTTGCCACCACGCTCCGCCACACCACCACCAGTAAACCCCATGGAAATAGACAGATCCGACACCCACACATACTGCCGCGGAAGCATCACAGCCGTTAAGCAAAAACCAAACCACCCAACAATGATATGGCGGACGACCACGCCATCCATCACCACCACTGCCGCAAGCCCACCCAAGCCGTTAGGCACACCTCGGAGAACCCAGCAGAAAACTGAAGGGGAAAGCAAGACAGACAGCTTGATGAACGAGAAACGTGGGAAACAAAGGGTAACCAGTAATCGATGCACATAAACCAGCAACTAGGGGGTCAAAAAAAGAGAGTGAGAAAGAGAGATCTGAAGAAACTAGAGATCCTTACCAGTGCCGCCCTCGTTGCCAACCGAAAGCCCTCGAAATGACCGCCGGGGCGACGCCTCCGCCCAAGAAAAACCCTAGGAGAGGCGGCTGGATAGGTTAGAGAGAAGGCAGAGAGATTTTAGAGAGAGAAGATCGATTTTATTTTATCGGATTGAATAAAACAAAATAAATGAGGGCAAGGTATTATATCTAAACAATTTAGGAAGCTTAGAAACAACTAATATTAAGCTGGTTAGTAAATCAGTTACTAATCCCAAGTCTAGGAATTCTACCGCTTCACAATATTTTTTAAAAAAAAGAGAACCGACAACTAAGATGAAATTCTACTAAAGTATTAAAATACTATTTATCCAAGTGTTCGGTTGAGCTGGACTGGGAAGGAAGTCCTGGGGGACATGGAAAAGAAAGAAACAGAGCAATACTCTATGGTTTCGCAGTTTCAACCGAAACTGGAAATTTTCAAATTGGGCTTTGTTCAAGCCCCTAGTCTAAGTCGTATACACCTAAATATACTTAGGGAAAATAGGAAAGAGATTTCTACCTTTTCTTTTTTTTTTTGGGTTTGGAGTAATTTGGGTGGTGGTGCTCGGAGGTCCGGTGGTGAACCGAAAAGGTGGTGGCGGCGGTTGGAGTATTGCATGGCCAGGGAAAACCGTGGGAGGTATGGTGCTCTCTCTCTCTTGTGTGGACAGAATGGAGCAGAGGGGTGGCGTGAGTGTGCCGTAACTTAGTGTATGAAAGAGGTGTATAGGTGTACGTATGTATATAAAGAGAGTGAGGGAGGATTGTTTTGGAGTGAATAAATGATGTGGAATTGAATGAGTCGATGGTGGAGCTGGAGACTAACTGTTTACACCTGTTTTTGGCACCCAGTCCTGGGCAAGCGTTGAAAGGCCATTTAATTATTATTCGATTAAATTGGGCTGCAAAATGAAGTTATTTTGAGTTAAAATTAATGGGCCAAAATAATAGTGACTGGGCCCGATTAATTTTAATCCATTTCGGTCTGGAGATTGGAATTATGGGCTATGGATCATGTTATTTATGAGTTTCTTGGACTTAAGATTAATGGGCCACATTAATTTTGGGATTTGGAGCAAGGCCCAGTTAATTTTAGTCTTGAAGCATGGCCCATGTTTTATTTTGTGAGAATTGGCCCATGATTTGTGAATAAACGGTTGTGGATTGACTCCAACCGTTGGGAACAAAGAAGATTGTAGGTCGTGATGCATAGGATAATTGTTCCAAAGCCATGTGGCTAACTGACCCATTGTTCTCTGATGCCCACGAAATGGGGAAGTGGAGTACCCCATTATCTCCAGTAACTTCCCATGATGGGGAAAAAACATATGGGTAATTGATTTTTACTTCCAGTAACTTTTCTCAACTACCCATGATCCCATGAAGTGGAAGTTATATGGACACATGGCGCCACAAGGTGAAGACAACAAGCCCCTTGCATGCAAAAATCGTAGAGCTCATTTGCCTATAAATAGAAGAACTCAAGAAGAAAAAAGGGTTTCCACACCAATCAAGCTTAACGCTTAAAAACCAAAGCCTTCCCAGCGAAGCAATTATCTCTTTTTTCTCACCTTCACTCAATTACTTCACCAAGTAATTCGAGTTTCGTCTCTCTTGTATCCCAACTTTGTTATTACGAAACATAATAAAGTTATTTCTATCTCTCTCCATCCCCTACTTTATAATTACGATATAGTAAAGTAATTCTACGTTATTACTTTCTTTCCTACACGGTTAGGAAATTATTAAGTCCTCACACGAAAAGGCAAAACCACGGACCTTCACTACAATCCAGCCCTTAGGTTGCAGCGCTATCGCCCTCTCAGATCTAGAAGTCAGAACAGGGACGCCCAGTCCTTCACGTTGGACGCGACAAGTCCTGGCACACCCGCTCAGTCCTTTGAGCCATTTCGGAGCTAAACATCTTTTGGCACGCCCGGTGGGACCCTAATCGTCTAAGGATTTTATTATGGCAAGGAAGTAACAGCAACAACAGTCGAATCCACCCATCCCGGATCCACCACAGAGTCCTGAGGGAGTGGCAGTCAACGTGCCAATACTCCAGGAAGCTGGCCCTGCGGTCAGCACTAAAGATCTAGACGACGCTACCGACAGCGTCAAAAATTATATGTTCATGGCAGGACGCGAGATCTCCCATGACATCACACAGTCAATCTCTCAATCGTTCTCTCAGTCCTTGGAACCTCTGGCCATAGCAGTCCACAAAATGATTGCTACACTTACAGAGAGGCTACCGCTCGCTCCTCAACAGCAGGGCTTTCCACAGTTTGGTGTTTTTGGCAACGGTCAAGACCGAGCTGGCCTACTAGGGGGACCTCCCCCTCCTCAAACATTCTACCATGCTACCTCCTCCAACAATCCTGCACTCGGGGGGCAAAAAGAGAAGGGAGTTGTGATTGGAGGAGCCCAGACGCCTCCAGCAAATGATGAACGAAGGTTTGTTTTGGCAGACGACCAACCCAAACCTGACAAGACGGACAAAAGGCCTCCACAAGGAGGCCAGGGCTCTGGAAAGGACAAAGGAGTTGCTAATACTCCTCAAGCCTCTGAGACTCGGGGGGCAAGTTCAATCCAGAACCAACAGGCACAAGAGACGCACCCACAACCGCCTCATATGCCACACATGCTTGTAGGACGGGATCAAGTCCTAAACTTGCTCTAGGAGCAGTTAGGACCTGGTTTCAGTCCTTTGGGAAGGCCAATGTACAGGAAGCCTCATACCGAAGAGGTGGACAGTACACCTTTCCCGAAGGGCTACAGAGTTCCAGAGTTCCAGACCTTCAACGGAGAAAGCATGCATTCAACGGTAGAGCACATTGCCAGGTTTCAAGTTCAATGTGGAGAAGCCGGGACCATCGATGCTCTGAAGTTGAGGTTTTTTCCCAATTCTCTTACTGGGACAGCCTTTACTTGGTACATCAACCTTCCACCCAACTCCGTGCAGACCTGGGCTCAACTGGAGGAGATGTTCCACCAACAGTTCTACAGGGTAGAACCAGAAGTGACGTTGGCAGACCTGTCATGCTATCATCAAACCCATCTCGAATCCGTGGAGTCCTATCTCCTACATTTCAAGACTGCTCGATTCAAATGCAAGATAGTCCTTCTAGAGGCCGAGTATGTGCGCATAGCACTAAACGGCTTGGGCTTCGAAATGAAGAAGAAGTTCTATGGGACAGAGTTCAGAGGTCTGTTTGAATTGTCCTCTAAGGCTTCTCATTACGAAAGGCTCTTGGCGGAGGAGCAGGATAGGAAGACAGCATCTAAGGGGACGTACTACCGTGACCCTAACTATGAGGTGGCTGCAGTAGAGGCAGAGGCGGACCCGGATGTGGCCGTAGCAAAGATCATCAACAAGAAACCATACGTCTACAAGGCCTTTGTCAAGATGGAGCCCACGAAGCAACCTATCCAGAACAGTCCTAATAGGCCAACCAGGGCCTAAACTTTTGACGTTGGAAGGGCTGAAGCTATCTTTGATCAACTCCTTGCTGACAAGCTGTTCAAACTGCCCTTTGGTCACAAGATTCCAACCGTGGAAGATCTGAAGGGCAAGGAGTATTGTAAGTACCACAATTCTTGGAGTCATTCAACTAATAACTGCATAGTATTTAGAAATGATATCCAGGATAAAATTGAGCGGGGAGAGTTCAAGTTTCCTGAGAAAGATAAACAGCCCATGGGGGTAGATGGCAATCCATTTCCTTCAGGGCTGAGCACAAATATGGTCTCTGTCAACATGAGAGGCATGTCTAGGACTCCTCCTAGGCAGAAAATAAGTTTGGGAGTCCCTTCCAGAGAAGTTCACAAGTCCAGCCCAGGCAGGTACTGGGATCCCTATTGTGATGAAAGGGATTTCAGGACTGAACGAGCCAGGAGGTTTGAAATGCAGAATTCATGGTGGTCCAGACCTACAGGGATGAAGAAACCAGAGAAGCCAACTTGCTCCATGGTTTGTACAGAGTGTGGACATCATGCCAGTCCTAGCAAGCCAGTCCTGAAGAGCGTCATCGTTGGGAGGACTGAACCAAGGTCTGAGAAGCCACACACACAGGCCTAAGGGAAGGAGGGTCGCTCGTGAATCAGTATTCAACCGAATTCAGCCAAGGCTGGTCGAAGTTGAGGACGAGCTTGACAACTTGAGGATATCTGCTCCTTCCAAAGGTAAACCTAAGGTTGTGAGACCCCCAGCCACTCCTCCAAATGAGTGGCATAGGGTTGAACATCCCAAGTTTCCTTCTCCTCCTCCGCCTTTGTCCAGGTCCCAGAAGAGACGCCGCCAACGATTCAGGCAGGCAGTTAGAAGGGCTGAGGAAGAGACAGACTTGTTGGATGACCCAATGATCGAAGACAACCCCAAGGGGAAGTTGAAGATAGAAGTCCCAGCACAGGAGCCTAAGGTTGAAATGCCTAAGGCTAAGAGAGTACACAAGCCCTTGGAAAGGACTGTGGAAGAGGCTATCATTGAGCCTCCTCCAAGGACTTTACCCAAGAAGCAAGTTCCTGCTGGGAAGACATACAAGGAGGCTGTTACTAAGACGCCTCTGAAACAAGCTACTGTATCCAAGAAACAATCACTCTTGGAAAGAACTCTAGAGGAGGCTAGGATTGAGCCTTCTCCAAGACAAGTGACTCTGCTCAAGAAGACAGCCTTTCAACCAAGGAAGCCAGACTCATGGGGCAAGTCAAAGTTGAACCCACAGGCTAAGGAGTTCAAGCCTGGTCAAGGTCTTAATATGCACTGCAATATGGTGGTGATCCTGCCAGCAGATCTGAAAGCCAAAGACAACACTCCAACAGCCTTGGAGGGAGATTTTATAGAAATGGGGCAGACGGCTGAAATTATGAAGGAGTCCTTCTCTGTAGGACTGAACGGGCCTTCAGTGATTGTACTGAAGGACGAGACCGAGGAAAGGACTGAGGATAGGGCAGCCAGCGTAATCTTTGAGAGACCAAGCCCTGCAATGAATAAACACATCAAGCCCTTGTACATTGCTGGCTGTCTTGATGGAATGCCAGTCAGCCGTATCCTGGTAGATAATGGGTCTGCAACCAATCTCATTCCTAGGTTCATGATGCAGAAGCTTGGGAAGACTGATCAAGACCTGGTCTCATGCACTTCAACCCTGACAGATTTCACTGGAAAGGAGACAGCTTGCCAAGGTATTCTGATCATGAACTTAACGGTAGGATCCAAGACATTGACAACACCTTTCTTTGTTGTCAATTCACACTCTTCCTTCAACGTTCTATTGGGGAGAGATTGGATTCACTCCTGTCTAGCAGTTCCCTTAACTCTTCACCAGTGTCTTATTTTTTGGAACCAAGACAACGTGGAGGTCATATGGGCTGACCGCAGACCTTTCCAGGCCTCTACTAACCATGCTGAGGCCCATTTATACGACGAAGGGGTTGGTCCAATGAAAGTGGCAGGTCTTGACAAGTATAGCCGCCACAAAGTAGCCACTATACACGGTAACAAATCAGCTAAAGAGGTGAAGGCACTTTTTCAGGAGTTAATCGGTCCTATGATCACGGAGTCAAGTAGGCCGATTACAGCTTCCTTCAAACGCCCTTCTTAATGTCAGTAAACCCTTCAGAAGAAGAGAAGAGTATGGCCCTTCAGGCCACGCTGTCGAAGTTTGAAGCCTACTTGCTTGAGATGAGGCTAATGGGAAATGAAGAATCAAAGGACGATCATTCGGCCTGTGCGGCCGAAGTGATCAACAAAGATGATAACCTGGTTGAAGATCTGGACGAAACCCGTCTGGAAGACCTTGAAGCAGCCCCAGCCAAGTTAGATGACCTGAGGGCTGACGTGCAAGATCCCTTGGAAGAAGTTAATCTGGGAGACGCAGAGAATCCCAGACCTGTGTATATTAGCCAACTTCTGCCAGAGGATGTGAAAGAGAGGTTCATCGAGCTCTTAAAGGAGTTTAAGTCCTATTTTGCTTGGGATTATGAGGAGCTTCCAGGTCTATCCAGAGGTCTAGTGGAACACAAGCTGCCCATTCAACCGGGGTTCAAACCTTTCAAACAGCCGCCAAGGAGGATGTCCAATGAGGTCTATTTGCAGGTCAAGGACGAGATTAAACGCCTCTTCAATGCTGGGTTCATACGTACGGCCAGGTATGTCACTTGGCTCTCTAACATTGTGCCAGTCCTTAAGAAGAATGGCAAGGTCAGAGTATGTGTGGACTTCAGAAACCTATATTTGGCATCCCCAAAGGACGAGTACCCAATGCCAGTCGTAGACCAGCTAGTTGATGGAGCTTCTGGTCACAAGGTTCTGTCCTTCATGGATGGACATTCTGGCTACAATCAGATCTTCATTGATGAGGCTGATACGGCTAAGACTGCTTTTAGGTGTCCCGGAGCCCTGGGGACCTTTGAGTGGGTCGTAATACCCTTCGTCCTAAAGAATGCGGGTGCCACATTCCAGCGAGCTATGAACGCCATATTCCATGATTTCATTGGTCGTTTCATGGAGATCTACATTGACGACATCGTGGTCAAGTCTCAGTCCTACGACGAACATTTGGAGCAATTGAGGAGATCATTCTTGAGAATGCAACAGTTCGACTTGAAGGTGAATCCCTTGAAGTGTGCCTTCAGAGTTTTCGCAGACAAATTCCTTGGATTTTTGGTCCATAACAAAGGGATTGAGGTTGACAAGAACAAGGCCAAAGCAATTATGGAAGCAAAGCCTCCTACCACCAAGAAGGAGTTGCAGAAGCTCCTAGGCTCGTTCAACTTCTTGAGAAGGTTCATCTCAAACCTAGCAGGAAAGGTCCAGGTCTTTCCTCAACTCTTGAAGCTGAAGGACCAAGACACTTTTGTGTGGGAGGAAAGCCATCAGAAGGCCTTTGAAGAGATTAAAGGCTATTTAGTTCAGGCTCCAGTCCTTATGCCTCCCATCAAGAACAAGCCTTTGAAGCTCTACATCTCAACAGGTGAAGGCTCTATTGGAGGCCTTCTAGCTCAAGACAACGCTCAAGGGAAGGAACAGGCAGTTTATTACTTAAGTAGGTTGCTGACTCCATGTGAACGGAGATACAGTCCTATTGAAAAGATCTGTCTTGCCTTGTATTTTTCAGCAATAAAGTTGAGGCACTATATGCTTCCCGTTTTGGTTTACATCATGAGTAAAACAGACCTAGTTAAGTATTTGCTTTCTCGGCCCATCATGAGAGGCCGAATTGGCAAATGATCTTTAGCTCTTATGGAATTCAGTTTCCAATACATTCCTCAAAAAGTTGTAAAGGGCCAGGCCTTAGCAGATTTTCTTGCTGATCATCCATGCGTGGACATCGGCGACGAATCTGAGATAGGACTGAGAGCACTTGAAATATCACCCACTTCTTGGACACTGCTTTTTGATGGATCAAGGACTCAAGAGGTCTCAGGATGTGGAGTAATTATCATTTCTCCCCAAGGCCTGAGGACTGAGTTGTCCTTTCAGTTTGATTTCCCATGTACCAATAATCAAGCCGAATACGAAGCAATGATTATAGGCCTTGAGATCCTTAGAGATCTAGAGGCCAGAGAGGTGAAGGTTATTGGGGATTCAAACCTTGTGATCAATCACTTGGCAGGAACATTCAAATGCTACAGTGAGGAGTTAGCTCCTTATTATATGGCAGTCGTGCAATTAATGCAAGATTTTGACAATGTGACTGTCAAACACGTCTCAAGGAGTAAGAACACCGAAGCCAACAGCTTGGCTCAGGCCTCAACAGGCCTGAAGCTATCTCCAGGAACGATTCACAAGATCATCACAGTCCAGAAGAGATTGTTACCTTCTGTTAGAAGAAGGGGTCTAGGACTGGAAGTATTTACTTCAGACTTCACTGGAGAAGAGTCAGACGACGAACCCGAGAACGATTGGCGTACACCTATCATCTCTTTCCTTAAGAGGCCTTATTTCAGAGTCTCTAGGAAGGTGAGAAGGAGAGCCGTCAACTACATCCTCATTGGAGATGAGTTATACAAGAAAAGCCCTGAAGATGACTTACTTTTAAGGTGTCTAGGGCGCCCTGAGGCCATGAGGGTCATGAGTGAGGTCCATGAAGGAGTCTGTGGAGCTCATCAATCAGGAATAAAGATGAGATGGCTAATCAGAAGGTATGGGTACTATTGGCCAACCATTTTAGAGGACTGCATTCGTTTTTCCAAAGGATATCAGCCCTGTCAAGCCCATGGCCCAATTCAGCGTGTTCCTGCAGCTAATTATCATGCTGTGATCAAACCTTGGCCATTCAGGGGCTGGGCTTTGGACGTTATTGGAAAAATTTATCCTCCTTCTTCTGAAAATCATACTTACATCTTGGTAGCCACGGACTATTTCACTAAATGGGCAGAAGCAGTGCCATTGAAGTCTGTGGATCAACAAGAGGTAATCAAGGTGATCAAGGAGAGAATCATCCATAGGTTTGGATTGCCAGAACACTTGGTTGCAGATAGGGGTACAATCTTCATGGGGGAACAGGTGGTTAATTTTGCTGCTCAGCAGAATATCATTTTGTCCAATTCTACTCCTTATTATGCACAAGGAAATGGTCAAGCCGAGTCCACCAATAGGACTTTGGTCAACATTATTGAGAAGATGGTGGAGGACAACCCAAGGGCTTGGCATGAATTACTTTCTGAGGCCTTATGGGCCTATATAACCTCAAAGAAAGAAGCCACCAATATAACTCCTTATATGTTGGTCTATGGGCATGATCCAGTCCTACCCATGGAGGTTGCAGTAAAGTCAGCACGGATAGCATATCAAAATGGCCTCACTCCTGCAGATTACACTCAGGCCATGCTGATAGAGCTTGAAGACTTAGATGAAATCAGGCTCACGGCCCTTGACCACATATTGGTTCAGAAAAGAAGGGTTGCTAGGTCCTATGACAAACGTGTGAGAAAGAAGAGTTTCTCCGAAGGTGATTTAGTTTGGAAGGCAGTATTTCCTCTAAAGGAAAAGAATTCAAGATATGGCAAATGGTCTCCAACATGGAAAGGTCCATACCAGATTGCCAAAGTCCTTAGAGGTAACGTCTATCATCTTATGGATTTAAATGGTGGTCTATATAAGCATTTAACAAATGGAAAGTATCTGAAACATCATTATCCTACTATGTGGGAGATGAGAGAAATTTTGGAGAAAACCTACCAAGGAAGCCATAGAAGATTGGACAAATAAGGACTGAACTGAGACCATGCTGTTCATTCATACATAAAGGCCTCGAGTTTAGGCCACCTTTCACAAAGTTCTTATGCTAAGATAGAGCCTATCAGCTTTTCGAAGAGTTGATAAAGACCAAAGGCCTGTTTGGTTTGCCAAAAACTGTACTCTGTCTTAACTACAAGCCTAGATCTTGAGCAAGATCAAGGCCTGGGGGGCATTGTTTACACCCGTTTTTGGCACCCAGTCCTGGGCAAGCACTGGAAGGCCATTTAATTATTATTCGATTAAATTGGGTTGCAAAATGAAGTTATTTTGAGTTAAAATTAATGGGCCAAAATAATAGTGACTGGGCCCGATTAATTTTAACCCATTTCGGTCTGGAGATTGGAATTATGGGCTATGGGTCATGTTATTTATGAGTTTCTTGGACTTAAGATTAATGGGCCACATTAATTTTGGGATTTGGAGCAAGACCCAGTTAATTTTAGTCTTGAAGCATGGCCCATGTTTTATTTTGTGAGAATTGGCCCATGATTTGTGGATAAACGGTTGTGGATTGACTCCAACCGTTGGGAACAAAGAAGATTGTGGGCCGTGATGCATAGGATAATTGTTCCAAAGCCATGTGGCTAACTAACCCATTGTTCTCTGATGCCCACGAAATGGGGAAGTGGAGTACCCCATTATCTCCAGTAACTTCCCATGATGGGGAAAAAACATATGGGTAATTGATTTTTACTTCCAGTAACTTTTCTCAACTATCCATGATCCCATGAAGTGGAAGTTATATGGACACATGGCGCCACAAGGTGAAGACAACAAGCCTCTTGCATGCAAAAATCGTGGAGCTCATTTGCCTATAAATAGAAGAACTCAAGAAGAAAAAAGGGTTCCCACACCAATCAAGCTCAACGCTTAAAAACCAAAGCCTTCCTAGCGAAGCAATTATCTCTTTTTTCTCACCTTCACTCAAGTACTTCATCAAGTAATTCGAGTTTCGTCTCTCTTGTATCCCAACTTTGTTATTACGAAACATAATAAAGTTATTCATATCTCTCTCCATCCCCTACTTTATTATTACGATATAGTAAAGTAATTCTACGTTGTTACTTTCTTTCCTACATGATTAGGAAATTATTAAGTCCTCGCATGAAGAGGCAAAACCACGGACCTTCACTGCAATCCAGCCCTTAGGTTGCAGCGCTATCGCCCTCTCAGATCTAGAAGTTAGAACAGGGACGCCCAGTCCTTCACGTCGGACGCGACAAGTCCTGGCACGCCCGCTCAGTCCTTTGAGCCATTTCAGAGCTAAACACTAACTCTAATAGAGATAAGGCAAAGCTGTTGGTCGGGTAGATGGGGGAAAAAGGAGGTGAATAAATGTTATGGTAGGATATTATATATAGAAGAAATTAAATAGCCATCCTATTTGGATAACTTATTTATGTCACCATCCTAGCGGGTTTGAATCATTAAGTTTGACATCCTCGAATTCAAATAAACCCCAAATTACCCTTTCTTTCTCCTTATTTTCTAAATATTTTCTAATTTATCTCAATTTTATAGTCTCCTAATCCCCTCGAAACTCTCCTCCCTGTATGCAAAATCCCCCACCCTCAAATGTCCTCCGGATCTCTCTCTCTCGATCTCACATATCCTCTCTCAAATCCCTTTCTCGACCAAAACCAATAACTTAATGGCTTCCTCCTCTCCACCATTAATCCTCCCAATCTCAAACTTCAAATCACCGCCGCCGCCGACTTTGCCACCCCAGCCTTCCGCGCTTTCCTCTCCAACATCACCGACACAGTCCGCCACGGCTTCTCCCGGTGCCGCCCTTGGTCCGAACTCGTCGACCGCTTCGCCTTCTCCATGCCCGATCCGCTCTCCGACGCCACCCACTGCATCCGCGAGAACTACTCCTACTTCCGCGTCAACTACCTCGACAAGTCGGAAGGCGCTCTTGCCGCCTGGTTCCTCTCCTTCCTCTCCAGTCCTGCCTCGAACGATTCCGCAATCGCCGCATCTGAAGAGCAGGGTGGTTTGGGTAAATTCGTTGTCGTGTTCAATTGATATTGTGACCAAACCATTGAATGAGATTCTCAGCAAGGGAGTGTAATATATGTGTTATTTATGTGATTTTTCAAGAAAGTTGTGCTTTTTAAAGATGGCATTGCCTTCACTGTTTGATTGGTGCCGATGAACCCCCATAACTCCTCCTAGAAAATTTGTTTGTTTTGCACATAGTGTAGTAGACGTATCACTTGTCTATGGAAACTCACTATCGCTTCCGTCCTCTTAATCATCGCCGCTGCCGTTATCGGGATATCAATTTTAGGTACTATGTTTTTTTATTTTTTGTCATGTTTGTGAATTAATGATTTTATTTGATATTTAGAAACGAAAGTGGACGACATCAAAACAATCATGAATGGTCGAGGTTCTAAGGTTGAGTCATATCGCTTCCGTCCTCTTAATCGCCGCCGTTACCGGATTCCATTGCCGGAATATCAGTTTTTGGTATTATGTTTTTCGATTTTTGTCATGTTTGTGAATTGATGATGTTTTGTTCATCTACCTCGATTGAAACCTATACTTCTCAAAACTTGTCATGTTTTCTGATTTTTATCATTTTTTTATTTGATCATGTTTTGTTCATCTACCTCGATCGAAACCTACACATCTCGAAACTTGCCATGTTTTCCGATTTTGTCATGTTTTTAATTGATCTTCTTTTGTTCATATACCTCGATCAGGTTTTGCCATATTTTGTGAATTGATCATATTTTGCCATGTTTTCCAGCTTACACATTTTGTTTTTGTAAGAGTCGTGATTTCTTTTTAGATTTTAGGGGAATGAAAATATGAGAGAGAAGATTAGGAGAGAGAAAATTCAAAAGATTAAGTGAGATAAATGTTTGAAAGAGGAGAGAGAATTGAGATAATTAGAAAAGATTAAAAAAAAAAAAAGAGGAAGATTTGAAAAATTAAGAGAAAGAAAAGGGTAGTTTAGGATTTAGTTGAATTTGAGAATGGAAAGATAAGTATTTAAACACATTAGGATGAGCACCTAAATAAATAGGGTAAAAATGATGGCTAATTAAGTTCCCCTTATATATATGCATATATATTCAATGTGTGTGCATGTATTTTTTTTTGCTGTCGGTGGAGGTGCGTTTAATAGAAACGTGCTGGTGCAAATGGAAACTAAGGGAAGAAATAATTCCTCGCAGTCACGAAAACGTGCCCCTGCAGTGTTCAGCGGTCCGATTTTCGATTTCTTTAAAATATACAAATATTACCGTAGCGTAACAAAAACATTCCGGAGTTAACCGCGGTCTCAGTTTATGGAGGAAAATTCTCGTTGGTTGCGGAAATATTTACGCGAAAAGAAAAACAAAATAATAACATGCATGGAATGAATCATTTGCACAATAATTAATTAACTAAATTAAAACTGATTAAGAAAATGAAATTTAAATAATATTACGGAATTTTATTTGTTAAAAAAAATTCGTAATATTACATACCTGAACACGAGATGCCAAAAACTACTATGGCTATGGCTGCTACTCCCTCAAATGATATTCTCCAATATAAAACACAATAAATGAATATATTCTTAAGTACAACACTTAAAACACCCACTACTCACGTACTCCCTAAATTGTAGCTAACTAATTAATTAAGATATTTAAATAAGGTACAAACTAATTACTAAAATTAATTAGACTTTGACCAGCAATCCACCGCTTGGGTTTGACCAGCGCTTCGGGTGTGGGGGGTGTTTTAGGGTTTTGTTGGTCTTTGACCAGCGCCTTGGTCTCGGGTACCTATGGAGATTAAGTAATTTTAATTTTTTTGTGCCCTTGTCCTTTTAATCTCTGTAATTTTCGAATTCAGTGATTAATAAAAAAATTTGCTGATAAAAAAAAATAGACTTATCCTCAAAACTATAATCACAATAATTATACCTATAATATGTGCATAGGATAGATAAATAGGACCGTACTATAAATGTCAAATTTCTAACTAGATAATTATTACGAAAAAGAAAAGGAAAAGTATGGCGTAACATCACATATGCATAAAAATCCATTATTTAACAAGAAATTGCATTCAAAGCCACATGCATTCAAAACCAACCACAAACATACTTAGGACCACACAATTATTAAATTACTCCTAGATAATTACTGTCACGCCCTCGATTTTTCAACATAAATAAACAATCCTTTTTAAATGAAAGTCTCTAGCGTATCATAAATAATACCCAAAAGAGTCGTCCACCTGTTTAATTTACAAATCGAGTCCCCAAGATTAAACAAAGTACAACTTGGCACACCGGCCTAAAGTTAAACTTAAGTACGAGTACAAACGAGTTTTCTTTAAACTTACAAACGGTTTAGTCAACTAGATTCAGAGGTTCTCAATCTACAATATCACTTTTAACAAAAGGGGGGGGGGTCATTACAAGACGATTAAGTACTTCATGAAATTAGCTTCCAAAAATATCTTCCACATTGTCCACATGATGCAATGCAAGCTACCGCCCAACTTTGAAACCTGAAAAGAAGGATTTTGTTGAGCTACACTAGCCCAGTAGGTAATTCCATACTCAAGTTATAAGAAAATGCGTTGAAATATGCGCCCAACGAGAGTGAGACTCAACAAACAAACATAAGAAGCAAGAGGGGTTACCAAGATGAACAACCAAAATTTAGACTTCGGGATTTCGGACATCTTAGAGATAACCATAACTATCCACATATCAACTAGAAGTAGTATTAGGACTCATATCAATCAAACAAACAACAACAATAGTTCAACCATATAACAACGTTTCAAATGAATTCCACAACCACTTCCTCTTTTCATACCATCCACCAAGGGGTCTCATTTCATGGAACTTTCCTTTTAGATTTCCAAAACGATTTAGAGAAAACTCAGGACCATCACAGGTCAAGCTCCGTTGATTCGAGCTTGAATGCCGGAGTCCGTTGAATTGTGCCCAAATACCGGATCCGTTGATTCGCTCAAGAATACCGGAGGATTTTTATCCAAAATCCTCTTTTCAAAACTTGAATTTCTTTCTTTTTAAAAAAAAATAAACCTTAATAGGATCAACCACTTATTTCCCTTCTCAACAGTCGCAAACTCAATCAACCAACAATACGAATCTCAACACAAACTTCCGAGTCAATCATGATTCTCTTAATCATGTGAGACATTCAACTGTGTTACCACCCCTTGCGTCACATTGAATTCTCTCCACCTGGGTTTCCGCATTACCACACCTTGCATTGCGGGCCCTCTAGAGTCTCCGCATTACCACACCTTGCGTTGCAGGACCCTCAATTCAGAATTCACCAATCACGTAAACGTAAAAGCATTATCAATCCGTATATAAGCGAACATTACTTTCCAAACTCACAGTCGTTCTTACATCATTATCCATGTATACCAAACTCATAAGCACACCCAATGCACATTGATAAATACTTTAAGCCCTCGTTATTCATCAAAGTCTATCACGACGCCCTACGTCACGTATCGAATCCACAAAGACTCTACGACACACCACCCATTAGGTTCCTAACGGAAAACATAGAGAACGAGGACACGAGTCACAATACCACCCATAGGATCACTAGACAAACTCACGTCTACTCGTAACATTCACCACTTATCCCCTTATAGCCCACGGTGCTCCAATCAACCTTACGGTATATTCTCCAACCAACGAAACTAATATTATACTCTAATGAGTGCTAAGAGACAAAATCGAATAACGAGCCATTAGGACACAAGCAACCATACTCAAGAGTGACTTAAACATATTTTAATCATATATGGAGTCATAACACGGAACCAAAATAACCTTAGGAGCAGCCGCAAACATCGACCGACTGACACACCTCTACTCAAATGGTCATAACTTTCAGTGTACTAAGAGTTTAAAGGTGATTCTAGTGGCAAACGAAAGCTAACTTCAAGACCTTCGAATCGATATAAAATTTTCATGAAACGGACATCGGACGAGGAAGTTATGGGTGTTCAAAGTTGGGCTGAAACCTAAAACCGGGCTGAAATTCCCAGATTCGACCGAAATGTAAAACCCAACCTCAAGCACGAAACAAAACACGATCTAGGTACATAAACTTCACATAAACGCATAACAAGAGTAAGAAATCCCTACCACAATGGGTTTTGAGCAAAACCCTAAGTCCACCAAGTGGATTTAGCCCTAATCTTCCAAGAACAAGCTCCTCCCAAGTTTTGCTACAAGATCTAGGGTAAATGAAACCCAAAAATAAGATAAACAAGCAAGGATCAACAAGTGATTGAGAGGAGAGAGAGAAAAACGTGATTGAGAGCCTAAAAGTATGAGTAAGAACACAAGACTTATCCATTGTTCACCAAATGCGAGAATCGTGTGAATTTGAGGTATGAATCCTTTGGATCTTGATGATTTGAGGTAGAAATCAAGAGATTTGAGTGAGATTAGAGTTGGGTAGGTGAGAGAGGGTTTTGAGATCTAATTTCGTGGCCCATGGGTGTGAGAAATGACATGAGGGGGTATTTATAGTGGTCCAAAAAGCGTGCTGAAAATCTGTAGAAAACGCATCATGTACCGTACGGGGAAAAGGCTGTACCGGTTCATGAACCTTCAAACTGTCAAAAACCACAACTTCTGGACGCCATGTACCGGTACGGGGAAAAGGCTGTACCGGTTCATGCAGGGCAGAAAAAAGAGGATTTTCCAACGGACACCGAAACGAACCTGACTTGGTACCAACACTTCCAAACATCGTTGCAACATCAAAACTAACATTTTACTATTCTATGAGAGTCCGATACACACCCGGATACGTATCTCCGTACACCCCCACAACATACGAGCGATTTTACTAGCAATACAACTAATTGACGAAATAAACGATTTCCGGAATTAAAACAAATTTGCGAGTCTCTACAATCTATCCTCCTTAAAGAAATTTCGTCCCGAAATTTACAATTCAAGCCAACTAAGCTCATCCCTCGCGATACCTAACCTTATGCCACATTTCCTGTCACGCCCCGCCCCGGAACGACACCCGAAGTGGGCCCGAACCGACACGACCACGTGGCACTCCACAAAAAGATCAACAACTAAACGACAAACCATGCACGAAACAGAGTAAAACCCCAGCGGAAGACTTAACATTAATATAAACAAAGTGTCTACGATAATTACAAACTTGCATTGAACAAACGACACCCAACTTATTTATAAACTTGAAGTCAAAAGTACTCGACAACATTTGCCACAAAATGAGTTTAGCAAAAATTAGAGTTTGACCCATTACAACCAACTCGACTACAAACACTAACACTCGGTACTAATCCAAGTGTCCCCAAAACGTCGACCGGTAGTGGACCAACTCTACGACCACCTGTGACCTGGCAATCCAAAAAGGAAAACCAGAGTGTGTGAGATATAGAATACATTCAATAACATACTACAATACCCGAAGGACATCTCACTTGAATGCAACTCACATAACTTAGCACAAGTATTCAATTTGAATAACACACATATAAATGCAACACATGCTGTGGCACGTCTGCCACAACCCCATATACCCCAGGAATGGTGTCCCACACACCACGCTCCCACTACCGTTAATTAGGCGGCATGGCGTACGACATGGTGTGCCTCACACACAAACCTTCGGCGGTATAATCAACACTCCACAAGTATGCATACCATTAGCTAAATTCCAAATAGCATGATACACAAACACATCCATGCAATATACCATTGAACATATCCATATCAAACACACTCACCTTCGTGTCGACCGAAGTATGCCAAACTAAGGTTTCGGCACCTCCCGAATGACCGGCTCTTTACCTAGCCACAAGTTAACTCATATTAGCTACGAATTCAACAAATACTCGACACAAGGTTATAAAGCTCAAGAAGCTAAACAATGTCTAACGGATACAAATATATCCATGTTAATACCTAGAAGTGTCTCAAGTAGATTCCGGATGACCAAGATACGCTCAAACGAAGTTACACAACTAAAACAGAACTCACAGTTTCAGCAGAACAGTCTGCGATCGAAAATCCATTAAAAATTACCTACTTAATAATTCTCAATGATTCCAACACCAAAACTTTACCAACTAATCAATGTTTAAGACTCATGAGAGCCCATGTCCACCAACATGCTTAAACTTGAAGAATTTCATGAAGAACACAAGCCAAAAACTGTCCAGAATCCTAGAACTTCCCAAAAACTGAACTTTAATTTCAAAACTGCTATAATCTAGGAAGAACCATGGCACAACCCATACATATTCAGAAAGATATATAAGTCTAGTTTCAGAATCAAGAAACGGTGCGCAAAATAGATACCCGAGCAAGAAGTTATGCCCGTTTTTCCACCACGTGTCTGTGCTGTCTGCACAGACGCGAATCTGACACCAGTTCAGTCCACGAATTTTGTAGGCCAACACACTTCGAGTTATTTTCTGAAAATTTAACACAATGCAATAGACTCACAGATGAACATTCAGGATTTATTTCAAGATTTTAGAAGGTTTCTAGGTAACTTGAATAAATTCGTCAAAAACAGGACAGATTCAACTTTGTTAACACAGTTTTGCATAACCCTAAGATGCACGAATTTTCTGAGATAAAAACTCAACTCCAACCTCAAAAACCCTCTCCCATGGATTCAATTCAGTGCTAGCTACATGCCAAGTATAGAATTGAACAATAAAATCATAGATTCAAGTAAAGGAAAGCATGAATTACCACACAAATCTTCAATTCCTCCTAGCCCTAATTTTCTTCTTCTTTTTCCTTCTTCTTCCACGGCTGATCTCCCTCTCTCTCTCTCTCTCTCTCTCTCTACGTGTATAGATGAGTTCTAACAGAACAACACGTACTAGTTCACCGCTAATAACCTTAAAGGTAAAATTATCAAGTGTATGCTAGCCCACAAGCTAGTATACTCTCATTCACAAATAACACACAAGCCCCCATGCTTCTAATGTATGCAATTTAACCCCGAGACGTATAATTCAATTAAATATGCGAATTGAGATACTAAATATTCGGAACGGGTGTTACAACTCTCCCCCCCTTAGAAAATTTCGTCCCGAAATTGGATTACCTGACTAAAACAAATGCGGATATTTTTGTTTCATCGACTCCTCGCCCTCCCACGTTGCCTCCTCAACCTTGTGATTCCGCCACAAAACTTTCACATAAGGTATCACCTTAGAACGTAAAACTTGCTCCTTTCGATCAAGAATCTCAACCGGGATCTCCTCGTAGGACAAATTCTCAGAAAGTTCCAACGGTTCCGATTCCAGAATAAGCGACGGATCCCCCACGAACTTCCGAAGCATAGAGACATGAAACACGTCATGTAACCGAGCCAACTCAACCGGTAACGCCAAACGATAAGCCGTAACGCCAACTCTTCCACAATTTCATAAGGACCAATATATCTCGGTGCTAATTTCCCTTTCTTTTGAAAACGAATAACCCCTTTCCAAGGTGAAACACGAATAAACACAAAGTCGCCTAGCGCAAACTCTAACTCACGTCTCCGTTTATCCGCGTAACTCTTTTGACGGCTCTGTGCAATTTTCAAACGTTCCCTAATCAATCTAACACCATCAGCTGTTTGTTGTATTAACTCTGGACCCAACGTTTCTCCCTCGGCAGCCTGCTGTTCTAACTCTTGAGACAACATACTCCTTTCACCTACATCCTCCCAACAAATCGGTGTCCTGCATCTTCTGCCATACAAGGCCTCATACGGTGGCATGCCAATACTGCTTTGGTAACTGTTATTATAAGCAAATTCCGCCAACGATAAGTTCTCTTCCCATCCGCCACCGAAATCCAGAACACTCGCTCTCAGCATATCCTCTAGAATCTGTATAGTCCGCTCTGACTGACCATCTGTTTGTGGATGAAATGCAGTGCTAAATTTCAAAGAAGTCCCCATAGCATGTTGTAGACTAAACCAAAATCTAGAAGTAAATTTGGGATCTCTGTCACTAACAATAGACATAGGTGCCCCATGCAACCTAACAATCTCATCAACATATAACTTAGCATATTTATCTGTGGTGTACGTAGTCTTAACCGGTAAGAAGTGAGCCGATTTTGTCAACCGATCAACGATAACCCAAATGGAGTCGTATCCCCCTTTTGAACGCGGCAAACCTGTCACAAAATCCATCGTCAAATGATCCCATTTCCACTCCGGTATAGGAAGATTCTGCAACAAACCCGCTGGCCTTTGGTGTTCTGCCTTCACTCGTTGACAAGTTTCACAACCAGCCACGTACTCCGCAATTTCCCTTTTCATACCACTCCACCAAAAATATTCTCTCAAATCACGATACAACTTAGTGCTTCCCGGATGCATAGCATATGCAGAACAATGAGCTTCATTCAAAATTTCCTTCTTTAGAACCATGTCATTTGGCAAACACATTCTCTTTCCAAACAAGATCATACCATCATCCCGAACACTAAACTCAGGCCTTTTCCCTTCCACTACACGCTGTCTAAAGTCTTGTAAATGAGGATCCTGCCACTGCCCATCTCTGATCCGATCTATAAACAAAGGTCGAATGCTGAAACGAGCCAACAAAGCTCCACTGCTTCCCAATGAAAACTCTACTCCCATTTGTTTCAACTCAGTAAAAGTGGAAACCCTGGAACACTGCATACACGCCAATCTTCCCGCTGTCTTCCGGCTTAAAGCATCGGCCACTACGTTTGCCTTACCCGGATGATAATGTATAGAACAATCATAGTCCTTTATCAACTCCATCCATCGTCGTTGCCTCAAATTCAATTCCTTCTGCGTGAATAAATACCGTAGACTCTGATGATCGCTATAAATCTCGCACGATACTCCATACAAATAATGCCTCCATAATTTAAGAGCGAATACCACAGCTGCTAACTCCAAATCATGAGTAGGAAAATTGTGTTCATGAGTTTTTAATTGTCTCGACGCATAGGCAATAACCTTACCCCGCTGCATCAAAACACAACCCAAACCCTGTAATGAAGCGTCGGTGTAGACTACCAAGTCCTCTGTACCAACTGGAATCGTTAAAACTGGTGCCGATACTAACCGTTTCTTCAACTCAAGAAAACTGTTCTCACACTCATCAGACCATAAAAATTTCACATCTTTTCTAGTCAACTTTGTCATTGGCAAAGCAATGGCAGAGAAACCCTGAATGAACTTCCGATAATAACCCGCCAAGCCAAGGAAACTTCGAATCTCTGAAACATTTTTAGGACTTTCCCAATTCACCACCGCCTCTATCTTCTTAGGATCTACACAAACTCCATCAGCAGAGATCACGTGCCCCAAAAACTCCACACTATCCAACCAGAACGTACACTTGCTAAGTTTCCCGAACAAATGATTGTCACGTAAGACTTGTAGCACGATACGTAGATGATCCTCATGTTCCTCCTTGGTGCGAGAATAAACTAGAATATCATCGATAAACACGATAACGAATGTATCCAAGAACGGCCGAAATACCCGATTCATCAAATCCATAAAAACCGCCGGAGCATTGGTCAAACCGAATGGCATAACCAAAAACTCATAATGACCATATCTGGTACGAAAAGCTGTCCTCGATACATCACTGTCTCTTACCTTAATCTGATGATAGCCCGATCTCAAATCAATTTTGGAGAATACCGTAGCCCCGTGCAATTGATCAAACAAGTCATCTATCCTCGGCAATGGATATTGATTTCGAACTGTCACCTTGTTCAACTGTCGATAATCGATACACATACGCATGGAACCATCTTTTTTCTTAACAAATAAGACCGGTGCACCCCACGGCGATATGCTAGGCTGAATGAAACCCCGATCTAGCAATTCTTTCAACTGCACTTTCAACTCAAGTAACTCTGTCGGTGCCATACGATACGGAGTAATAGATATCGGATTAGTACCCGGCAACAACTCAATAGTGAACTCGACTTCACGGTCCGGCACGATACCCGGCAACTCATCCGGAAATACATCCGCAAACTCATTCACAATTGGCATCTCCTCTAGTGCAGGTGCTTTCTTCTCAGTGTCAACAGCATAAGCAATAAATCCCTCACATCCCTTACTCAACAAAGTTTTAGCTTTAAGTGCTGAAATAAGACATGTAGAACTTACCACAGAATCCCCACAAAATTTGACCTCGTCATTGTTCGGTAGATGAAACACAACTTCCTTGCAAAAACAATCCATAACGGCATGATACCCCGACAAGAAATCCATACCCAGAATAATATCAAAATCGGTCATGTCTAATGGTAGCAAATCCACCAACAACTTCCTTCCCCCAACAACCAACTCACACCCCGAAAAACCCACGTTAATAACAACTACATCACCCACCGGTGTAGAAATAGCTAAAGCAATATTTAACACTCTAGCAGGCTTGTCTAAATATTTAGTAAAGACATTTGACACAAAAGAATGTGTAGACCCAGGGTCTAACAACACACGTGCATAAGTACCAGAAATAACCAAAGTACCTGTCACAACTCCCGGAGAAGCTTGTGCCCCTTGACGTGTGATTGCAAACACTCTCCCCGGTGCCGTAGAACCACTGGCTCCTCCACCTCTACCTCCTTGGACACTACCCACTGAAGATGCTACCGGCGTTGGCGCCCGAGGACATTGCGCCGCCATGTGACCAACCTCACCACAAGTATAACACTTGATGCTCTTAAGTGCACTTGGACAATCCCTTTTCAAATGATTCGTAGACCCGCAACTGAAACATTGACGAGACATTGTCGTAGCTCCACTCATTGTCTGCCTACTAGGTCCCTGTTCTGCTTTCCCTTTCCACCACCCCGACGAACCACCCTGTGATTTACCTAAATCTTGAGTTTTGGTAACTTGAGATTTTTGACCCCCACCCCTGCTATTACCACCCCCGGACTTACCAAATGCCGCACCTTCCGTCTTATTCTTCTTGTATGATTCCCGATTATCATTGTAGTCATTCTCAACCCGCTTAGCCATTTCCACCAATAGAGCATATTCCTCCTTTTCGTAAGTAGTCAACCTTGTAGTTACCTTCGATGAAAGCCCTTTTCGAAATCGATGACATCTTTTTGCTTCCGTATTCACCAAATCTGGAGCATATTTTGACAACTTTCCAAATCTAACTTCATACTCTGGAACAGTCATACTGCCCTGCTTCAAGTCAATAAATACCGCTTCCTGGTCCAGCTTCCAATACTTCGGAAAGTAGTGTTCATTGAACCCCTTAACAAAATGCTCCCACGTCACCACTCGCGGTACCGCCGGTATAACTCCTGGCAGAGGGGCAGTCCACTGCCTCTCAAACGACTCCCACCAATCCCGAGCATCACCTTTCAGGCTAAAAGTTGCCAATGTCACCTTTTGTGCATCTGTCACTCCCATAGCATTCAACACCCGCTCCACAGCTTTAAGCCACTCTTCAGCATCACTAGGGTCAATTGCCCCCTCAAACTCGACGGTAAATAGCTTTTTAAACCTTTCAAGTAACCCAGTGCCCGTTCCACGAGTCATTGCCTCTGTAGTCTGCCATTGCATAAGAGTTGCTTGTTGTTCTGTGAGCAGAGCCACAGCTGCAAGAAGCCTGCCAGTATCCCCCACAACCGGCTGCTGTACCGGAACTTCAGGTTGGTGAACCTCATTACCACTAGACGCAGCATCCTCGGCATGAGCTGTATGCTCCGAAGCCATTTCTCAAATATCTGTTCCAATAACTTTAACAACCAATAGCAAACGCAATTTTAGAGATATAACTCACCCGTTAGTCAATGTTATCCTTACACAACAAACACAAAACTCCTATGGTCCACTACCGAACTCCCAACCGACCCCCAACTCAGAGTCTAGAAAGTACTAGCTCTGATACCAAGCTGTCACGCCCCGCCCCGGAACGACACCCGAAGTGGGCCCGAACCGACACGACCACGTGGCACTCCACAAAAAGATCAACAACTAAACGACAAACCATGCACGAAACAGAGTAAAACCCCAGCGGAAGACTTAACATTAATATAAACAAAGTGTCTACGATAATTACAAACTTGCATTGAACAAACGACACCCAACTTATTTATAAACTTGAAGTCAAAAGTACTCGACAACATTTGCCACAAAATGAGTTTAGCAAAAATTAGAGTTCGACCCATTACAACCAACTCGACTACAAACACTAACACTCGGTACTAATCCAAGTGTCCCCAAAACGTCGACCGGTAGTGGACCAACTCTACGACCACCTGTGACCTGGCAATCCAAAAAGGAAAACCAGAGTGTGTGAGATATAGAATACATTCAATAACATACTACAATACCCGAAGGACATCTCACTTGAATGCAACTCACATAACTTAGCACAAGTATTCAATTTGAATAACACACATATAAATGCAACACATGCTGTGGCACGTCTGCCACAACCCCATATACCCCAGGAATGGTGTCCCACACACCACGCTCCCACTACCGTTAATTAGGCGGCATGGCGTACGACATGGTGTGCCTCACACACAAACCTTCGGCGGTATAATCAACACTCCACAAGTATGCATACCATTAGCTAAATTCCAAATAGCATGATACACAAACACATCCATGCAATATACCATTGAACATATCCATATCAAACACACTCACCTTCGTGTCAACCGAAGTATGCCAAACTAAGGTTTCGGCACCTCCCGAATGACCGGCTCTTTACCTAGCCACAAGTTAACTCATATTAGCTACGAATTCAACAAATACTCGACACAAGGTTATAAAGCTCAAGAAGCTAAACAATGTCTAACGGATACAAATATATCCATGTTAATACCTAGAAGTGTCTCAAGTAGATTCCGGATGACCAAGATACGCTCAAACGAAGTTACACAACTAAAACAGAACTCACAGTTTCAGCAGAACAGTCTGCGATCGAAAATCCATTAAAAATTACCTACTTAATAATTCTCAATGATTCCAACACCAAAACTTTACCAACTAATCAATGTTTAAGACTCATGAGAGCCCATGTCCACCAACATGCT
Source organism: Rhododendron griersonianum (assembly GCA_018127125.1). Classification (NCBI taxonomy): domain Eukaryota; kingdom Viridiplantae; phylum Streptophyta; class Magnoliopsida; order Ericales; family Ericaceae; genus Rhododendron; species Rhododendron griersonianum. Next base: position 23,582,863 of record CM030791.1, on the reverse strand, counting down.
TAAACTTGAAGAATTTCATGAAGAACACAAGCCAAAAACTGTCCAGAATCCTAGAACTTCCCAAAAACTGAACTTTAATTTCAAAACTGCTATAATCTAGGAAGAACCATGGCACAACCCATACATATTCAGAAAGATATATAAGTCTAGTTTCAGAATCAAGAAACGGTGCGCAAAATAGATACCCGAGCAAGAAGTTATGCCCGTTTTTCCACCACGTGTCTGTGCTGTCTGCACAGACGCGAATCTGACACCAGTTCAGTCCACGAATTTTGTAGGCCAACACACTTCGAGTTATTTTCTGAAAATTTAACACAATGCAATAGACTCACAGATGAACATTCAGGATTTATTTCAAGATTTTAGAAGGTTTCTAGGTAACTTGAATAAATTCGTCAAAAACAGGACAGATTCAACTTTGTTAACACAGTTTTGCATAACCCTAAGATGCACGAATTTTTCTGAGATAAAAACTCAACTCCAACCTCAAAAACCCTCTCCCATGGATTCAATTCAGTGCTAGCTACATGCCAAGTATAGAATTGAACAATAAAATCATAGATTCAAGTAAAGGAAAGCATGAATTACCACACAAATCTTCAATTCCTCCTAGCCCTAATTTTCTTCTTCTTTTTCCTTCTTCTTCCACGGCTGATCTCCCTCTCTCTCTCTCTCTCTCTCTCTCTACGTGTATAGATGAGTTCTAACAGAACAACACGTACTAGTTCACCGCTAATAACCTTAAAGGTAAAATTATCAAGTGTATGCTAGCCCACAAGCTAGTATACTCTCATTCACAAATAACACACAAGCCCCATGCTTCTAATGTATGCAATTTAACCCCGAGACGTATAATTCAATTAAATATGCGAATTGAAATACTAAATATTCGGAACGGGTGTTACATTTCCACAATTTAACGGTATGCTCCAACCGCTCAACAGTCGATCTCGTATGCCTAGGATGTACATTGATTTCTTCCCAAGAACCACACCAACCTCCAACCGCTCTCCTGAAATCTCAACCTTCACAGACACTCAAATTCTAACACTCACTCTAAGATTCAACGACTTATATCCCCTCGTTTACCCAAAACTCTGAATCTTACATTCTCTCTCTCTCTCTTTTTTTTTGCCAACTATCAATCTAGAAAATCTCGAATAATCTCTATGGTAGTAAAACCGAGAAAGCCCAAAATTCAATGATTAGACCTCATAGTGACCCTCACCATCTGCTCAGTTTTAACACCAATTCTCCATGATTGAACTTCTTACGTCTCAAAGCTTTTGCTATCCTTCTCGACTTCAAAAGTAAATACATCCCACAATCGATCGCATTCTATTGATAGTACTAAGGATAGACACCGACACCAAACGCACATAAGACAACCGCTAGTCACAGTCTCCAACTCACACCTCTTCTTCTTCCTTTTTTTTTTTTTTTTTACATAACTCTTCCCTATGAACTCTACACAAGCCTCAAACGTCTTTTCGTCCATCTAACATTCAATCACAATCAAGATTCTAACTACACAAGACAAAAAAATAATTCCTCATAGCAAATACCCACATACGCTTCATTGTTTATTCTACATTGTATACTAAAAGCAAACTTCACATATTGGGGCTACATAACAAGTCAAACATATAGGTTTAAGCTAAGTTGCAACAAATTTCATACACGAAACATCCCAACAAACCAACCATACCATTCAACAGCTGACACGACACCAAACACATTCACGCATTAATAGGCTCACCCCATATCCAACGGATCCACAGAGTGTCCAACAGACTCACCAAGTATCCAACACTTCACAATTCATGGTTCTAAAAAGCCCTACAGTTATCTCATTCTTTCCAATCTCGTGATGCTTCACACAACTTCTATTCACTTTACCGATCTCAAGCATTTCCATTCATTTAGTCAAAGCAAATCGCACAATTCCCAAATTCATAATCTCAAACATTACATCACAGATACACTTATTATCAGTTCTAATTATTCCCCTATTCCATCAACATCACAACCTAACAACATATCTATACTTCTCGTTATATTCTAAGACTCTGACTACTTCGTTACTTAAGGATTAATCTCACTCACACCAATGATTTCTAACGGTTCCGCTCACCACACACCTCACAACTCTCGATCTTCCCTCAATCAAGTAATCATGTTAATCTCAATATCCCTCAAAGGCATTCGCCACTTGTACACTCAACCTCAGGAACAACGACTTCCAGTACCACCACCATCTCTGTTATCACTATTATCTCTTAATCTTTCTTAAACAGACTCATCATCTCAACGACACCTAAACATGTCCTATACTGTCATTAGTCTAGCCTACATACTTGGTTACACTCCACACACAATCTCTACGCTTCAATCCTTCAATTTACAGCATACTATTTCTCCACACGCTTATCCCTTCCAAGTTCCTACCATTTCCCACCCAGGATATCATTTACACTTCGCCTCATTATCTGCCTCAACAGTTCACATCCGTATTGCCCTCACTTCAGTTAAGTCTCTCACCACACACTTACATCAATCACTCGGCTCAAGTCACATCGATATAGGTCACCTCAAGTCTTGTTGTCCCTCTTACAAAATTCCTGTATACAGCCATCTTTCTTAATTCCCAAACCTAGAGATCTAGCTAGTCCCCTATACACAATCCTAGTGTCCAATTGACTTTCCGAGACTTCCATCTAGAAGGAGCGGTGATCGAGCGCCTCTTCCAACTGGATCTCATCGGTAGTCGCCTGGGTGTCCAGAAGACACATACTGCATCTAGACATCCTACCGATAACTCTTATCTTCCTAAGTCAACCTCAGACACTTACAACTCTCTACGAAGGCTTGACTTGTCTTATCTATACTTAATATCACCACCTCAATGACTACCATAACAATAACAAACCACAATCACTGCCACGACAAAACATCATCCCTTCACACATTCAAGTTACTCCTTAGTTCAATCCCCTAGCTATGATACACCTTACTCACTTTCTGGACAAACTATGCTCCTGTCACACCTTACCTCACATAAAAATTACTTAAAGTATTTAAAATTTAACAAGTAACCTGCACAATCCAAATAAAACACATCAGGTACTTAGCTCACAAATCTTACTAATAGTCTAACACTTCTATTACATACTAACAGATATCATCTCTCACGTGTCGACCTCGCCACTATGCATAACTACCACAATCCTTCACGACTTTCCAGCTCATCTAAAAGGAATCTTACCACGTAGAATCCAATAACAAGACTGCTAACGGAAACCACAATAATAACAACAAACGCTGCCACACCCCCTATGCATAGACCAAACTTCCATTCTTCCCAAACAAGGGTCGCCAGCATTCCACCCAACAGAGTAAACGTAAATACAAAGCCATACTGTTGAACAAACGTCGGTCATGCAAGCACACACATGTTTTTGTTAAAAAAAAGCAATGACTTTTGAACCCATGAGACTAAAAGTCTCCCCACGGTCTCAAAGTATTCTAACCTAGTTGCTCTGATACTAATTTGTCACGCCCTCGATTTTTCAACATAAATAAACAATCCTTTTTAAATGAAAGTCTCTAGCGTATCATAAATAATACCCAAAAGAGTCGTCCACCTATTTAATTTACAAATCGAGTCCCCAAGATTAAACAAAGTACAACTTGGCACACCGGCCTAAAGTTAAACTTAAGTACGAGTACAAACGAGTTTTCTTTAAACTTACAAACGGTTTAGTCAACTAGATTCAGAGGTTTTCAATCTACAATATCACTTTTAACAAAAGGGGGGGTCATTACAAGACGATTAAGTACTTCATGAAATTAGCTTCCAAAAATATCTTCCACATTGACCACATGATGCAATGCAAGCTACCGCCCAACTTTAAAACCTGAAAAGAAGGATTTTGTTGAGCTACACTAGCCCAGTAGGTAATTCCATACTCAAGTTATAAGAAAATGCGTTGAAATATGCGCCCAACGAGAGTGAGACTCAACAAACAAACATAAGAAGCAAGAGGGGTTACCAAGATGAACAACCAAAATTTAGACTTCGGGATTTCGGACATCTTAGAGATAACCATAACTATCCACATATCAACTAGAAGTAGTATTAGGACTCATATCAATCAAACAAATAACAACAATAGTTCAACCATATAACAACGTTTCAAATGAATTCCACAACCACTTCCTCTTTTCATACCATCCACCAAGGGGTCTCATTTCATGGAACTTTCCTTTTAGATTTCCAAAACGATTTAGAGAAAACTCAGGACCATCACAGGTCAAGCTCCGTTGATTCGAGCTTGAATGCCGGAGTCCGTTGAATTGTGCCCAAATACCGGATCCGTTGATTCGCTCAAGAATACCGGAGGATTTTTATCCAAAATCTTCTTTTCAAAACTTGAATTTCTTTCTTTTTAAAAAAAATAAACCTTAATAGGATCAACCACTTATTTCCCTTCTCAACAGTCGCAAACTCAATCAACCAACAATACAAATCTCAACACAAACTTCCGAGTCAATCATGATTCTCTTAATCATGTGAGACATTCAACTGTGTTACCACCCCTTGCGTCACATTGAATTCTCTCCACCTGGGTTTCCGCATTACCACACCTTGCGTTGCGGGCCCTCTAGAGTCTCCGCATTACCACACCTTGCGTTGCAGGACCCTCAATTCAGAATTCACCAATCACGTAAACGTAAAAGCATTATCAATCCGTATATAAGCGAACATTACTTTCCAAACTCACAGTCGTTCTTACATCATTATCCATGTATACCAAACTCATAAGCACACCCAATGCACATTGATAAATACTTTAAGCCCTCGTTATTCATCAAAGTCTATCACGACGCCCTACGTCACGTATCGAATCCACAAAGACTCTACGACACACCACCCATTAGGTTCCTAACGGAAAACATAGAGAACGAGGACACGAGTCACAATACCACCCATAGGATCACTAGACAAACTCACGTCTACTCGTAACATTCACCACTTATCCCCTTATAGCCCACGGTGCTCCAATCAACCTTACGGTATATTCTCCAACCAACGAAACAAATATTATACTCTAATCAGTGCTAAGAGACAAGATCGAATAACGAGCCATTAGGACACAAGCAACCATACTCAAGAGTGACTTAAACATATTCTAATCATATAGGGAGTCATAACACGGAACCAAAATAACCTTAGGAGCAGCCGCAAACATCGACCGACTGACACACCTCTACTCAAATGGTCATAACTTTCAGTGTACTAAGAGTTTAAAGGTGATTCTAGTGGCAAACGAAAGCTAACTTCAAGACCTTCGAATCGATATAAAATTTTCATGAAACGGACATCGGACGAGGAAGTTATGGCTGTTCAAAGTTGGGCTGAAACCTAAAAACGGGCTGAAATTCCCAGATTCGACCGAAATGTAAAACCCAACCTCAAGCACGAAACAAAACACGATCTAGGTACATAAACTTCACATAAACGCATAACAAGAGTAAGAAATCCCTACCACAATGGGTTTTGAGCAAAATCTTAAGTCCACCAAGTGGATTTAGCCATAATCTTCCAAGAACAAGCTCCTCCCAAGTTTTGCTACAAGATCTAGGGTAAATGAAACCCAAAAACAAGATAAATAAGCAAGGATCAACAAGTGATTGAGAGGAGAGAGAGAAAAACGTGATTGAGAGCCTAAAAGTATGAGTAAGAACACAAGACTTACCCATTGTTCACCAAATGCGAGAATCGTGCGAATTTGAGGTAAGAATCCTTTGGATCTTGATGATTTGAGGTAGAAATCAAGAGATTTGAGTGAGATTAGAGTTGGGTAGGTGAGAGAGGGTTTTGAGATCTAATTTCGTGGCGCATGGGTGTGAGAAATGACATGAGGGGGTATTTATAGTGGTCCAAAAAGCGTGCTGAAAATCTGTAGAAAACGCATCATGTACCGGTACGGGGAAAAGGCTGTACCGGTTCATGAACCTTCAAACTGTCAAAAACCACAACTTCTGGACGCCATGTACCGGTACGGGGAAAAGGCTGTACCGGTTCATGCAGGGCAGAAAAAAGAGGATTTTCCAACGGACATCGAAACGAACCTGACTTGGTACCAACACTTCCAAACATCGTTGCAACATCAAAACTAACATTTTACTATTCTATGAGAGTCCGATACACACCCGGATACGTATCTCCGTACACCCCCACAACATACGAGCGATTTTACTAGCAATACAACTAATTGACGAAATAAACGATTTCCGGAATTAAAACAAATTTGCGAGTCTCTACAATTACTACTATAAACTAATAACAAAAGTAGTCTAGTAAGAGTAATGTATATACTAATGAACTAATTACTTTAATTAGTTATACGAAATTGGCGGACAAACCCTATACCATTTCAATAAGGGGTAACAATTGATCTACCTTAGCATGTCTTCAACTGTTGACTCCAACATGTTGTTCGTGTTCTCTTGATTTCACCAAGAACACGAGTGAAGGAGAGTTAGGGTTTACAGAAGTGAAGGGTGTGGGGGAAAGAGAGGGAAGGAGGAGACGTAATAAGAGTTAGGGTTTACACAAGTGAAGGGGTGAGGGGCCATAGTCTAGCGTATACCATTTTGTTCCACGTAAGCCTCTCATTAGCCACTTTGTGTGTTTTCGTTTATTTCTTGACGGAAAGGATAACATTGAAATCGGTTTGAAGTAAGAAGGGTAAAATTGAAATCAAAAATTTTTTTGAAGAGAAAAATGAAACCGAGTCTATTTTGTAGGGAAAAAAAAAGTAGATAAGCCTATTTGTCTCTTTGTCAACAATGCAAAAATGCTAGGATTGCTCTTTTTCCTCATCAAGTATACTAGGATCCTGATTATGGGACGCCGATTACGTACCTCTTAGTGTGGATCAAATCAACCAAATGTTTTATTTAGAATTCAGAATACAAAATTTGAATTTTGAGAAAAGATTTGAACAGTGAAATAGGCATTTATATTTATTCGATCGAGCTGAGATTTCATAGGGTGGAGTTAAGAAATCATTTTAAAAATAATTGACGGTTGGATCATTTGTGTGAGATCTGAGATGAAGCCCATACATGGTTGGTACCCCATCAGTACAATTCAGGTCGGTACCTCAGGTCGGACTCTCCATTTTCGGGTTCTAAAAATATGATCCGACGAGTCGAGTTTATTTTATTTGAAATTATTTTAAATGTGTTAAGTATAAAATTAAATTATTTGAATATTGATAAATGTTTGATCCAATATTTGAATAAAAGACACATTAAAAATAAATAAATATCTCAGATCATTTGTGTAGGACCTGAATTAAGTTTCGCAATAGGGTCAGTTCACAATCTATACCCACACCTTTAGTACCCATAGTCGGGTTCTTTTCTTGTCACGTCCTCGATTTTCAACATAAATATAAAGGATTTCCATAAATAAAAGCTCACAATATTCTATTCGATACCCGAAAGATTTCTATTCCCATAACTATACTTCCAAGTCCACAAGATTCCAAAATATTACAACATTGGCTCGACGGCCCCAAATTAAAATAAGTATCAAATTTCAAAAAAAAGATTAAGGATTACAATATTCCAAGCCAAAAGAATTACAGTTTTAGTTACAAATGCATCTTTTAAAAGAGGTTTACAAAAATGAATGAGTAACTCATTTGGTTAGCTTTCAAAAGTAATGTCCACACTCTAAGCACTCCAGGCATGCGAGCTATGGTTCCGGGTTAGCACCTGAAAAATATAATAGGCTTGAGCTACACTAGCTCAGTAGAAAAGTCTACGCAAACTCTATATGCAAATTAATGAGATAAACGAAAGAACATGATGAAAAATCAAGTAACAACGGAGGAATCACAACTATCATGATCGAGTGTCCCAATATCTCCAAACCTTCTTTTATTTAAACTCATAAGTCATATTCGTTCAACTTGTGTCTCAACATATCGTATCCTTTGTATCTGAGCCGAAGCTCCTGTCGGGCTATTTATGGGACCCCGATATCCCCTGTCAAGCACCCACTTTGTAGGCTAGCTCCTGCCAGGCTATTTATGGGACCCTGATATCCCCTGCTAGGCACCCACCCGTCGATGGGCCCTGAGTGTTCGCGCGTCGTTCACAAGTTCAAGTGTATCGTTCGTACATGTGTCATGCATGAAACTCATATTTATCCTTCCATATTTCCACCAATTTAAACAATTCCAGCTTATAAATTTACCAAATGGCACATGAAGTCAACTTGGCTGCATGATTCCTATTTTATACATATAAAATATATTTACACCCATTGAATAGTCAAAGACTTTAGGAAGGAAAAGGATTTTCAATGGCAGGAGGTTTTGATTATTGTCTGGTGGCCTACCGGTAGGAATTAGGAATCTACCGGTAGAAATTAGAAACAGTAGGAACAAAATTTTGGTACACAAGAATTCTACCGGTAGATGGGAAAATGGTACCAATAGAGTCCGAAAAAAATTGTAATCCTACCGGTAGGTAACAAGTCCTACCGGTACAAACTCAAAACAGTGGGTACACACTATCAAGACAACAAAATTCTACCGGTAGAGAAAAATGTCCTATCGGTAGAAATTCAGAATCCTGGCGATTTTTCACAGCATGACAGATTTTGATCCAAACCCAATAACAACCAAAATAAGTTCAAATAAAGCATAGATACACTCAAATAACATATAATGAGAGGTAGAATTTCCTACCTCGAGTATCCAAACCAAAATCAAAGAGGTCGAGCAAGCCCTAGCTTCTGGAATCCAAATCGAACGAAAATACACCAAATCGGGCTCTATCCAACGCGATACGAGCTCAAATATGCAAGTGGACGATGGAGTTGAGGTTGATTGTTGTGGGTTTTGAGTTTAGAGATGAGTTTTTAGGTGGGAGAGTGAGAGAGATCGAGAGAAAGAAGAGACGAGAGAGATGGGATGAAAGAAATGGGAAAAAGCAAAAAAAATCTCCCTGGTATACATACACGGCACACACATGCACTAATTACACCAACATTCCAAACTTTTCAAACCCATGCACATATAACCCCCACATTCGTATTCATGTCATTTTCACCCTTTTCTATATATATATATATATATTATTTTATTTAACTACAAATATTAAAATCAATTAAAGAAATTTACGGGTCTCGACATTTCTCAAGATCAAGAACTATTCATTTTGTAGGAAGACGGGACATGCTATTGTGCTCTTTGTAACGGTCTCATTTCGAACTCAAAAATGTGATTCCAACCATTTACTTTATAGATCTCAACACTCGGAACCCTCATCTAAAATGTCAAGTAAATCAGAAAATAACTTAATGAGCGAAACATGTTTATCTTCATTAGTGAACAAAAAGCACAGCTTAAAAAAAATACATGGCATGATAATTTGGTTTGATCTATGAGCTACCGATCTCTGACTTGGTTTCTTGATGGACTTTTCTATAAGTTGAGTTCTATGAACTAAAGGGTTTGGATTATGTTTGAGTTTGAAATGAGGCCCATCAAAAAATGGTTTTAGATTGAAATGCACTAATGACATTTTAGTTTTTCCCGGATATGAGTATCGAATTAAATAATATGTACTAGGGAATGAAATTTTTGTAGTTGGTTAAATTTATTACCATCAGGATTAAAAATACATCGACTTTCATTTCCCACAAAAGATGAGATATATAATCTAGGTTTATGTGTTAAGTATTCATCATCGCTATATATTCCTTCACTATTAGTCCTGCTAGATAACAACCCAAACCTCTAAGGGATGATATTGTTTAAACTATCTACGTGCTATTAACTCTTATTATGGGTCTAGACATTATCCAATTTTTAATAGACCCTTGGGGTGTCAAATGAGTGATTTTGGATAAGTTTGAGTGAGTTTTAAATGAGTTAGGTCTTCAATGAGTTATTTACCAATTTATAATCCAAATAAGTAGATAATTAAAACTTATATCTGACCTGATTGATTTATAAAATGGTGAAACTCAATCCGTCCATCAATATCAATTACATATCCATATTTGTGATTACGTGTCAATGTATGTTTGTACACAAATATATATATATATATATATATATATATATATATTTTATTTTATTTTTTTTTACACTAACAATTTTGGGTGGCGTTAAGTAAATTTTGGTATGACGTTAGTAACTTTGAAGTGGCTTTGGTAAATTATATGTGATATTAATAAATGTTGGTTCGGTGTTGGCAAGTTTGGGTGTAACATAAGTACATTGTGGTGCAATGGTAGTCTTACTGCCAATACAGTATGATAGTAATGTATGTGGTGTGGATAGAAGTTTGTGATATCAATGGCTAACTTATTGGAAAATATATGTTGATTCATTTCAGTATGGAGACAAGGGGTCTAGTAGGGGCGGTCACCATGACAAGAATTTTAAAAAATGTAATTATTATATGAATAAAAAAATTATCCCCAATTTATATGGACTCGCCGCTGCTAGATTTTCTTACTTATTTTTTGCTATATACTACTGTAGTACTTAATTCTCTATTTTTTTTTTCAAGAAAAGGAGACCCAAAAAAGTATTTCAAAACTAAATCAAATGGGCCAAGTGAAATAATAGGTGATCCAGAACAATAAGTAAGCCGCATGCATTAGACAACAGAAAAGTTGAATTTTGTTCCGACAAATAGATTCACCGACCAACGAATAGATTCCGCGGCCGATGAACCCCACTGGATTGATGTACCGGCCGACTAAACGAAGTTCCGGTTGGTATTCTTCCTCACACCAGAATACGAATAGTTATGAAGTTCCGCCTGGTATTCTTCCTCACACCATAATACAAACAGTTATATGCGAAAACCAGAATACAAATCTATAAATTAAAACATGTAAATATAATCGAACCATAGGCCCTGGACCTCACCACCTTGATCCTTCAGTAGCTTGATTGCTTCGAATTGAGGGTGATTGATTGATTTTGCTTCTCGAAACCCTAAGAACTAGAGTGGGTACTTCGGGGTTTGATCACTCGAATTGAGGCTACTCACAGGGAGTTAGAGCTTTTTTAGAGGAGATATGAGAGGTGATTTCTGCAGAGTTTTGTGGTAGGAAAGAGTGTATTTTTATTGATAATTTTGGAACCCTAAGGCCTCTTTATATAGGCATGGAATGACTCACTTCGGCCAATCAAATAACGTGAATCAATAAGAAAGTATAAGGTTACAAGAACTCTATTCGGAAACCCCTTTCGTAACCCTGAAGTAACGTTTCGTGGCTGCTAGGGTTTGTGCTCGGCTCAAATGATGACAGAACATTCCAGAATTTTGGGCAAAACGATTTGGCAGCTGCCAGATCTAGTGGCCGAGGAAACGATTCTCACGAAGAGATTTCAACTGCAAGATTCCATGGGTAAAAGAAAGAAGTAGTGGCCGTGAGATCGATCTAGCAGCCAGCAGATGTATCTTACTTAGAAACTGTATTTTTGTCTAATAAGGCTTTTTGGTTTTGGATTGGGTCCTCTAAGTGACTAAAAGTACTCACAAGGTCTCTCAGACTTACGAGAAATCAATCAACAATCACTTATCATGTTCATCATTGGAATGGTTCCTAAAGTGAGACCCGAAATATCTATTTAGCCAAATTGAGGTGTCTATGTCTTTTTAGTGAATTTAGGGTGGGTGTTTTCGAATGAATCCATGGTTTGGAATCTGGATCAACATTAAATCCTAATCAGCCTCAATTCAGTAAATTAATCTAGATACGAGGTTTAACCGGGAAGAGAACAAAGTGGTACCTAGTCTACAATTGTTAGGGAAAATGACGGCTCACGACGGATTTTGATAATTAATATCCGTCAAAAACAAGCTAAGAACATTTGTTAATGCTAAAAATGTCATTAGCGGGTATTAATTATTAAAACACGTCATTATTGACCGTCATTTTCCCCAATTGTAATTGTCCTATATTTTCATATTGGGCCAAGCCCAGTTTGATTCCAACAACTCCAACTCGTATTCTCCAACTCCAGTCCGAAGTGTGATTCTGCGTCAGCGTGTTCTATTTATGTCAAACACCTTCTTGCTTCCCATTCAAAAATCCTAAACACCACCTCCCTGGTTTTTGTGCCCCCCTCCTTTCCTGCCGAAAACAACGTGCGGATGAGGAGACGGGGGGTGGACTTTAACATTTTCATATAATCCTTCATTGTCACTTTCGGTTGAACCCTTTACTAGTCTTCACCCATCTTTGCTTTTCCAAATAAATAAATTTAAAAAAAAACCCCAGCTCTTCGTAGGTCTTTGTCTGATCGGATTGTTTTTATTCCTTCGAATATACTACGCGTTCTATTGTGGGGTGCTGTTGGCCGAAGACGCAATCCATTGCTTCTTTTATTGGTAAGTAAAAGCTATCTGATCGGATTCTTTTTTAATTCATCTCCAATATATGCTTTTGTCACTCAAATCGTGATCTTGATGTTTTTATAATCGGATTTACAATGTTAATCATTGATTTAATTACTGGGTAGTCATTGAATTCATCTATAATTGGATGGGTTGGTGGTATTGGATTGATAGTACGCAGAAATTAGGGTTTTGGTAGGGTAAATGCAAATTTGTATGTATAGTGTGTCTACATATGGCCCCTTTTTTTGTGGGTATCAACCATAGAACATGTTTGCTCGGTTAGCTTGTAATTTCTTTAGTTTTGGTCGACAAATTGAAGTAGAGTACTTATTGTGGGATCTGCTTCTTATGGGAATTCATCTTTACTGATTGGTGCAGTCCCACCTTCAACTGCAGGTTGGTAGCTGATTTTCAGCTATTTTTTTAATTAAGTTTAACTTGTCAAAATCTAACTGCATTGGCCGTAATCAGGCCTTTTTTTTTTTTTTTTTTAATGTAATTGATATCCATCTAAAATTGTTTGGTCTACCAGGTCCACGCATCTGTGAATCAAGTTAAAGGGGGTTTGCATACAATTTATTTGAGGACATGGATCAACTTCAATTGCGATTGATTATATAACAACTCCATTGGATTGTATCAGCTGGCATTCCTCAGTTGAGAAATGAATGTCCTTTGATGTCATATGAACAAGAATGGATCTGACCTTCAAACAGATCCTGTTGTTTCTTCTATTTCTTGTGGTATTGAATGGTTATGCTGTAGCAGAGGCCGAAACAGAAAGTTTACCAAGGATAAGAACTGCTCCAGTGAGGAATACAGAGGGTGGCGTTATAGATGGCACTGGAACTGAGGATGTCTTTAGATCTGATGGTACTACGGATGGACTGGGTGAAAGGAAGGTTGGAAGTGGCAGAGTCTCTGTGTCATCAGTTGCATTGTTAACACTGGCGATGGCTGCTGCCACTGGTTTAGGGGCAGTACCATTCTTCTTTGTGGAACTCGATTCCCAGTGGGCTGGAATATGCAATGGGATGGCGGCAGGGGTGATGTTGGCAGCTAGCTTTGACCTCATTCAGGAAGGACAAGAGCATGGTAGTGGCAATTGGGTAGTCATAGGCATTTTGACAGGAGGAGTTTTCATTTGGCTTTGTAAGAAGGTGATGACTCTAAATCTTTCTTATTTTTGGAAGGGGATAGTACACTGCCAATTTTGTTGCTTTTTCACATTATCACCAAGTTTTAGTTCGATTCGAATTGTCATTGAGCTGATGCTGATGCCAATACAGATTATATCTGGCATATTTTAGTTATGCTTCTAAGCCTATGTATCATACTCCTCAAGCATGTTGGACCTAGTTTCTCTGTCTTTGTTTTGTTATAAGTTTCTTGCCTATTAATGCAACAAAATTTGTTGTGCTTATTGGAGTCAAGGCAATATCCTTTTACCCTGCGATAGTTCATATTTATCAGGTAGACGATATTAACGTTAAGATTCTTGTATTCATGAAAGATAGTTAGATGCCAGATTTCAACTCCCATGTCTGTAAAATTGCTTTGATTTGTGATGTTCCTTTGTGCAGTTCATGTAGTAGTATGCAACGCTGTACTATTTGGATTTTTAATTTTTAATTGAATTAGAAACAAACATAAAACGTTACAGTGAAGTAGGGGTTTCATTAGCTGAATTCTGGGCTATTGCGTTGTTATATCGATGCTGCGGTGCGCAAAAATGAAGCACTAAAATGTTGATTCAGATGAACAGTGATTTAAAACATGAAGCCATTCTCTACAACATTCATCACAGTTCAATGGATCATTCTGATTTGCTATTTGTTGTCCATTACATTAATGTGCATTATTGTCTTTAATGTTCAGTTTCTGGAGCAATATGGTGAGGTTAGTATGTTAGACATAAAAGGAGCAGATGCAACTAAAGTTATTCTTGTTGTTGGAATAATGACTCTTCATTCCTTTGGGGAGGGTTCTGGTGTTGGAGTGTCCTTTGCTGGCTCAAAAGGTTTATCTCAGGGGCTATTGGTGACCTTAGCTATTGCCGTGCATAACATACCAGAAGGCTTAGCTGTGAGTATGGTGCTTGCTTCAAGAGGGGTTTCTCCACAGAATGCAATGTTGTGGAGTGTAATTACATCATTGCCCCAGGTGCCGTACTTTTGCTTCTGAGATCTTCAAACTCATTATCTAGAAACAGGTGTTTTAACTTGGAAGCAATGGAGCATTTAAAGACAAGGTTTCCTGTCACCAGGAAGAAAGTCATATTTGCATTGAAATGTGTTCTGTGTTTTTTGTTGCTGAGCATCTAGACTCTAGAGTACTTTGTGCTAGATGATGGTGAAGTTACATTTCGTTATATCGTATTGTCGTCTTTTCTGGTGTATGCATCGTAGATCTAATGTGAGCCTCCGAATAACGATGTAGTTTATCAAAAAGGAAAAAGGAAACCAAAATCATCCAAATGGTTGTGTAAGTTGCATGCACGTGTCTAAAGAATAGTAGGTCAATTCAGACACCAACACTTCTACACGGGTTACCATTGTTCGCACTACCACAAAAATGCAAGCATGTGAGCTGGGAAGAGAAAAAATTTTTATACTCCACATAGAAAGAGATGCACTAAAAGATTAGTATGTGTAGCCGGACTATAAAAATGTATGATGTTGAGTTTCTTCTTCCGTAGTATGCAATTGTGGACGTTGATCTAACGTGTCCATGTTGGCTACTTGGATGATGTTGTTTTGTTATTATCACAAACACATCTATGGAAGAAGACCGAAAAGGAACCCACTTTTGTATCCTGTTGAGCACGTAAAGGTGGAAATAACAATGTTCTTAGTTATAGTTTAAGATGCCTCCATTTATTGGCCATTCACATCCTTGTTGCTGCAGCCTATTGTTGCAGTTCCTTCATTTATCTGTGCCGATGCATTTAACAAGGTCCTACCATTCTGCACGGGCTTCGCAGCTGGGTGTATGATTTGGATGGTCATTGCAGAGGTTCTTCCCGATGGATTCAAGGTAAAATGCAGCATTTCTTGTACAATCTCTGATATTGAACATTCCATGACGTTCAAGGTGTTGTGAGTCCAGTAATAGCTTAACCAATTTCCTTTTGAATATGCTAGTTGCATGGCACATGCCAATGTTTCTGTTGGAATGTGGTGTTTAGGTTGGTCCTTGTTAGGGCTGCAAACAAATCGAGCTGCTTACGAGCAGCTCATTAAGGCTCAGCTCGACTCGTTTAGTAATCCAGCCGAGCTCAAGTTCAAGTTTTGGGCTCTTTTGCTAAACAAGCTGAGCTTAAGACTCCGAAGCTCAGCTCAAAAAAGTAGGCTTGGCTCGTTTATAGCCGAGTCAAGCTTGAGCTCAAGTTTTTGGCTCTTTTAGTAAATGAGCCGAGCTCCAACACAACAAGGTTTGGCTCGGCTCGGCTCATTTGCAGCCCTAGTTGCTGTCATCTTAATTGATCCATTTCACTTTGTTACTAGTAATTTTTGGAAGTTTGTTTACACGTGCCTACCGCATCAGCTGTTGAATTATGGCCGTTGATTTTCCTCATTGTTTACATTGGTTGCCTCAAACGCAATGGTGGTTGCTGTTATCATAGTCAATGCATCTCATTTTGTTACTGCTAATTACACTTAAATTTCTGTTGGAAATTTGTTTCCACGTGCCTACGAGTATCACATCACCCATTCGACTTTGGCCGTTCATTGTCTTCATTTTTGTCACATTAGTTGCCTCAATTGCAATGATTCTTTTCATTCTGCTAGATTTTTTGCTAAGGTCATTTATTATCCTCATTCGCCTCCATCCTCACTGGCAATCTCATTACCACCGACCCCGTAGATTATTTATGTGAATAGTCTTTATAATAGTCGGGTTTTTTGCTAGATTTAATGTTATGTTATCTAATACGATTATGTTCCCATGTACAGTCCATCCATCCGTCCGTTTATTGTGCTAGAGCTGCTCTTTGGTGGCTGTTGTTACCATTGTTTATTTCGGTTCCAATATTTACTTCAATTTGGCTTTTCTAATGTTTGCTAAATTTATCATTGAAGGATAGTTGTTAAATGCCGTCATTTAGTTTTCAAACCAAACTAGTTAATTTATTTTTTGGCTCTTTTGAACCTTTTAGCAGTCCTAGTTTTGACTTGGTGCATTTGTGTAAACGGGTCCCACCACGAGCTCGCTAAATTTATTGGATTAATTGAGCTCCTTTAGGAGGTAGCCCATGCAAACAATCAGAACGATCACATTTTGATAGTTGTATGTTTGGGACACGTTTATCTTTAGTTTATTCTAGAAATCTAATAAAGGCCTATGCAAGTTTTGAATCAAAATTATAAACGATAATTGTGTTGCGGCTGTCGCCAAAGGCATAAAGCGGAAGGAGAGGATCATGAGTCCCACGTCGAATGGCCAATGTATTATATGTATCCACGGCAGACCATATATAACTTTGGCTTACCATCCCCCATTGAAAAGTAATGACTGAGCACTGCATCTATCTATATTTGTATATGTACATATATCTACATACTAGTGCTTGCCCGTGCCTATGGCACTACGCATCGTGATTGAAATTAGTGTATAGTATTTGTTCCACTTCTTAGTGGCACAAAAGAGAACTACTTGAGAGATATAACTCAACATATCGATCGTAACTATAACTAAACCAACCCCTCTACCAATTTAGACCCCGATTAATACAATTCAACTACCTACGGATAAATTGAAATCGTAAGCCTTGTTGTAAAAAGAAAGAAATTATGACTGACTAAAAGGTCCCAAAACTGAAACATGACTGAATAAAATATTTCACCATTTTAGGAAAGAACAAATGCTAATTTCACACTAAAGACACTGGCATAATTGCATGTTTTTACACATCAGTTCCACAAAGAAGCCAACCTAAATTCATAACATGCGACTCAACCAATGGTAAATTTAGCTGTGGAACTGGAGAAATAGAAGGTTCATATCCTTAGGCCTTGGCAAACGCAGATAGAAATCACCTTAAGGAGGGAATCATTGTAGAGCTACGGTCTCCAAACACGCATTACCATAGCGGTCAAAACCTGAAAACAAAAGACCAAAGAATTATAAGAAAAAAATACCCACCAAACCACCACATAAGCAACCCACCGAAATAAGAAGAATTCACCGATCTTCCTTACCAACTCAGGCCAAGAAAACTGTAATAGCGTTAAAACCATCAAGGAAGAAGGATTCTTGCTAATAATTTTTGTGTTTCAAAGCAAACTTAGTCCCCATGCAACACCATTAAAAAAAAGTGCACGAAAGCCAAATAACAATGTACAGTTCCATAGTATCAACAAAAAGTTACAATGCAGAAGAAAGGTGTGAAGATTATTACTCAAAACAGCTGAACTATCAACTTGTATATGCAAATAGGCTTCTTTGAAGAATCTCTCCTATGATGCCCCCATGATTTTGATAGAAGTTACTATGTCGAGCAGTTTATCATTCTCATTTGAACCTAAAAAGTAACACGGCGTCAATCACAGCATCGAATGGCAATGGCTCAAAGCTTTCTGCCAAAAGATACATAAACATACACTCCAGTTAGCGCACGGTCTTCTTCACATCCACTATCTAAGCCTAGTTGTAACAATATAAAAATTCAGTCATAACAAAGTCTTGAATGTTTTAAATTACAATTAGACAGGAAAATAACACATTACTTGCATACATAATGAGACCAAATACCCTATAGACAGCAAAAAATAATTAGTAGCAAGGGATGTGATTAAGAACATAATATGAACAACTGATTGAAGGATTTTTTTTTTTTTGCGTAAGCTTGAATCGAACCTTCTTACGATGACATGAGTGACCTTGATGTCTTTCGAGTTTCGAAGGTACCCAATTGTGTATTTTGAAGAGAGAGGGGGGTTTGATCAAATAATAAAAACCCCAACCGAGCACTGACCTGAGATGGTCGCTAGCGGCGTGTCCCCCGCCCTGTCACTCATATGAATAATATACACGTGGCGTGTCCCCTGCCTTGTCTGTGTCCCCATTTTTTTAGATTAGAATTCCCGTGTCTCCGTGTCCATGTCCGTATCTGTATCTATATCTGTATCCGTATCCGTATCCGTATCCGTGCATCATAGTATCCTATTAACGTAGGTGGCCAAAAAAACAATGAAGGTTGCACATGCTTTGTATGTATCACATCCCAATGGTCCTTATTACAATAATACTGCTGAACATGGTCAACAAAGCAACAATTTCTAATTATTCAACAAAGTAACAATTTCATCCATGTAGCTCGGTCCGAGTTCGACATTCATCACTTATTCGACTTCAAAAGTACACAAAACCCAAACTCAGGACATAACTGTTTTGAAAATAAATCGATAATGGGATTTCAATCTCAGGACATAACTGTTTCCATCTCGCGATGGGGACAGCATCGTGACTGCGGCACCCGAAAGCTATAACTGCAGTTTCGTCCACGACACTACATTTCTCACAGGCATTTCATCAAACACTTTGTACACATACAGACACAAACTCAGAGCATGTGATTGATAGAACACTTGGGTTAGCCCTTTCGAGAGAGAGAGAGAGATACCTCGTGGTGGTGCGCTGGTGGTGGGAGTGGCGCCGCTGGTGGTGCTAAGAGGTGCGGTGGTGGTGGTGTGTCGGAGTGGCTAGGGTCGGTGTGGGAGGGGAGAGGAGGAGAAGAAGAGAGGAGGCATTTGGGGGCTAAGGTTTTGTAGGAAGGGGAGAGAGAAAGAGAAGAGGAAAGAGGCGGTGGTGGTGGAGGATTTTCGTCGAAGGTAGGAAGGGGAAACGGTAGTGTGAGAGAGAGAGGGGGGGGTTTTTTTTTTTATCTGAAATTTGAAACGTGAAAGGAAGAGGGATGGCAGTTGTGTAATTTAGGCTAAAATCATGGGCACTTAACTGGGAATATAGGAGGATGCACCACAACCTTTGGATCAAATGAATTTCAGCCGTTGGATGTGTTTGTGTTTGTGTGGAGGCCCACACCGTCTTGTTTTATTAGGTAGATGCAAATATATATTATATATAGTAGATTCATCTACCTATCTATGTGTACATACATATATCTCTACACATATAGGTATTTGTAGATGTATCGATATGTATGTATTGATAGCTATACCCAGCGCAGAGGCCATTATGTTCAAACAGTTTTGCAAAGGAACTGGCCATTGCGTCTATTCCATGCCACGTATGCTAAGGGCACATTTGTGATTGTAATGGAAAGGACTTCGGAATCTCGGATACTCAGGAAGGAGTCTACGAAAACTGTTGCCTCTCCCGTTTTTATTATAGGGAATAAAATGATAAGCAAATTTAGGAGAATTAATACTGTCATTCAGTTGATAATTAAGTCTCATCTTGATGAGTATATTTGATTGGAATTTTTGGTCTTGAACTTTTTCTGTGGAGATCAGTTGACACCTGATATGGGACCATGGATCTATGGAATGGAATGAGCAAGAGATGTGATGAGGACCATTAGTACTTCTACTGGTAGAAGTTGTCCACATGATCACATAAATCATGTGTATAATGTCGATGACATGAATCAGAACCTGATTTTAATTCCATGTCACATTAAAAAAAGTTAGGTTTTTTAATTTAAACGTTTCCATAACTTTGATTCAAGTGTCTTCCTTTTTTGGTGATAATAATAGGAAGCCTCGGCATCTCATGTTGCTTCAGCAGCTACGCTTTCAGTTGCATTTATGGAAGCTCTCAGTGCTGTCTTCCAAAATGTTAGCCACCGAAACAAGTAAGTTTATCTCAGTAGTCGCCACTGAACTTATTCAACTCAGTGTGACAAATAATCATTTGGCTGAATGTGTAATTGTGCTTTTGGACAATATTCTTGCTCCATAACACCCCCCGTAAGGTCCATGTTTTATGCTAGGTGGAAGTGTACTCTTCCTTGCTCTTTTTATATAAGCGTACCTTTATTTGACAGTTAGGAGCTCTATTGTCATCTAACCTTTTCTGTAAGGATATCATAATCCTGCTGGCGCTCTATGAAGCACATATACGGATATGGGATACAAACACGATACGACACGACACGGATACGGTGATACGGGAAAATCTAAAAAAATAGGATATAGATACGTCCTGGATACGTCTGTATGGATTTTGTAATAGTTATTAGTCTTCTACTAGGCATAAAAATGAAGCCAAAATAAATAAAAGAGTAGTTGATTTGCTAATACGAAGCATTAAGCACGGGTCAATGTCAAAAGTCATTGCCTACAACAATATATGTATAAACTTTACATACATCTGATGCACATAGACAAAATTATGATATGTAAATATACTAAAAAAGAGTTAAAGCCCCAGTGTATGTTGTACATGTAACCAGGGACGGATCCACACGGGGGCACGTACCCCCACTCGAACGCATGCCCCAACTCGAAATTAAAATATTCTTTAAAAATATTTATGTATAAATTAGGATAATTATGAAAGTGTGCTAATATATAAACATACACTCTTGTATATATCCCGAAAATACACATATAGAAATAGTTTTATGCCTTAATTTCATCATATGGTGCATTTATACTTGTTACTTTACAAGTTATTTGTCTATTTGAAGCTATTCTTTCTTGATTCTCTTTATTTTTAACCGTTTGGGAGAAATATTTTGAAATAAAGGCATTAACAAAACTAGCTCGACCATTCTAAAATTTGTTCATGTTCATTTAAATCATACTTTAAAATTTTTGTGTGAGATTTTGTGCTCATTTTTACCTAATTTAACTTAAAGTACGCATTATAAACTTTTGTAATTAGTAATGTATGCTTTAATTTTGTACGATCTTACTATGGTTGACTAAAAACAATGAACTTTAGCCATTATGATTGACAAGTGCCCCCACTAGAGTATATTCTTGGATCCGTCCCTGCATGTAACGTATTGTGTATGTAAGCAATTAAAAAAACTATACATATGAATATATAGTTTTAGATACAAATATACATTGTAAGACCACTATATATACGAGTATATATTGGATAACTACAGTGTTCTAAATGGCGGCCGCCGAGGCCGCCTAGGCGGCGCCTAGGCACTTGGAGGTACTCCGCCGCCACGCCAATACCCCTTGGCGTTTGATTTGGCGCCCAGGGAGGTTTGGCGGTGTTTGGCAGAGGCCTTGGCGTCCTTGGCGGTCTTGGCGACCTTGGCGGCGTCGTTGGCGCCTTTGGAGGCCTTTGGCGGCCTAAAATCCATAGTATTAAACTAAAAGGACTAATTACGTAATTTCGACAAAATCATTTGAGACTGACTGTGTGTATATATATATATATATAACAATTACATAATTACAACCCACACACATTCTCATTTCTCACTCACTCCAGTCGATCGAATGAAGAACAAGAAGTGAAGAACGAGCCCTAGCCGAATTGCTTATTCAACTTTGAACTTGGCATTAGGAGATGAACTTTGAACTTGGCTTTAGGGATCTCCGATCTCGTTTATTTCTACTTATTGTCTTATTCAACTTATTTGCTAGTTGCTACTACTTAATTTCATTTGGGTTTGTACTTTGAAGTTTGAACTCTAAACTTTGCATTATAGTTATTTCTACTTATTGTCTTATTCAACTTATTTGCTAGTTGCTACCACTTAATTTCATTTGGGTTTGTACTTATGAAGTTTGAACTTGCATTATGGATACATGGAATATAGTTTGATTGGATAATGATTTGTTTTAAAAAAAAAAATCCGCCGAATTGCTTGGCGCCGCCTAGGAGGCTTGGCGCTTGGAGGTGGGTCTCCGCCCGACTACCGCCAAGCGCCATTTAGAACATTGGATAACTGTATATTACACAAAATATATGAATATATGGATGGAGTGTGTGACTGTATGTGTGTAAGAAATTTGTGACTGTTGTAATATTATTACAATTAACCCCTTTAATTTTTACTTGATTCTGTAAAAAAATTCATTTTAACCCCCTCCGTATCCCTCGTGTATCCGAAATTAAAAACATTTAATTAAAATACTGGATACTTATTTGCCGTACTCGATACGTATCACGGCATATCGGTCTCTGATACGTATCCGATACCCATACTCGACTAGTTTCGGAGTATCCGTGCTTCATAGCTGGCACTAAAGGATTACTTTCCGGCCTTGTTGGGCTCTTACAATTGATGTATTGGCCTTTTGTCTTAGTGAATGATTACTCACTCCAGGTACTTTCGTTATCCCTTTTCTTTTTTGGTTCTCTTTTAGACGATGTTGAAAAATTTGTCTACAAGAACTGGAGTAAGATATTTTCTTTGGTGTAAAAAATTGAGAAAATTAATCCACTTAAAGGGCTTGACAATCAAAATTGGTCAAATGAGATGAGACGGAGAGAGTAATACGCATTGTTGCTTTGATACTGCAAACCTCTCCTCTAAAGTAGTGAAATGCATAATGCCGGTTTGCCCTCGTCTGCTATAACTAGATTTCAATTGCTTCATGATGCAGTTCAGAGGATGTCTCTGGCTTCCTCGTTTCACTTCTCTTTGGTCTTGGGCCATTACTCGGTGGCACGTTTCTGGTTGCATTTGCTCTTGCTTTCCGCCTTCAGCATGCTCTCCTAACCGGCGTAGCCTCCGGCATTGCCTTTGTTCTTGGCGCCTGGCGACCATTACAGCTACTTGTCTCTTCAAAGATGGGTTTATTTCCCCTGGTATTTCTTCTGGGACTGGGAGCATCATTCGCCTACATCTCCATCACAAGTGCTCTAAAGCTCACAAGCCGGAAAAAGTCTTCAGCCAATACCCTATCTACAGTTACAGGTTTCTCTGTCAGTAACCTTACTCTTCAGTCAATATTATCCTGTGTAGCAGTCGCTCTTCATGCTTTAGCAGAGGGTCTTGCATTAGGAGTGGCGGCACCTAAAGCTTATGGACTCGGACGCCACATGGTTCTTCCGGTCTCTCTCCACGGGCTTCCTCGAGGGGCCGCTGCTGCCAGCTGTATCTTTGGGGCAACTGACAGCTGGCAAGGGTCCCTTGCTGCCGCTGCTTTGATAGGGTTTGTGGGCCCTTTATCTGCGATCGGTGCGATACTTGGAGGGATTGACTACAGTGGTCTGGATCACTTGATGGTGTTTGCATGCGGGGGATTAATCCCGTGTTTTGGGAGCATTGTTAGAAGAGCAGTGAGGTTAAACGCACGGAAGGGCGTTTTTGGCCTTGTAATGGGGATTGGGTTAGCTACTGTGTGCCTAACATGCACTAAGTTGGTTTGCTTGCATACTCCTTACTGCAACTCTGCTCCAGAGGCTGTCAGATAATTACATGAGAACTCACATCTGACCTAATAATTAAATCTTATAGTTGGAAAGAACTTGCGTTCTTTACTCGGGTCTAGTTCCGATCCTGGATGTGCAAGTGCTTGATACAGGTCTGGTTTCGGGAGGAAGCGATGGTAGATTGTTTATGTAGAGAAAGAATATGGTGAAGATATTGGTTTCCACATCTGGATTTTTCAGTCACTGTATCATTCGTCGTCTCCTTGACTTCGATTTTTATTTCTTCAAATTCAGATAGGTAGATTGAAACTTAAGTTTAGAACTGCACTGTGATTAGTGTATACTATTACCGATTCTTGAATAGCAGCGAACAGAATTTTGGTAAAACTGGTATTGACAACCAATGTGCTCTAATGGAAGTATGTTTTTTTTTTTTTTTTTTTTTGAGCAGCACTAATGGAAGAAGATGATTCCATTGACTCTGCCTTCTGGCATAAACCAATGGAGTTGCACATTTAAAATATCAAAGCTTCTAGAAATCAATCCAACTCAAAATCATTTTGACTCTGCCTTCGGTCGCGAATTTGTTATTCACTTTCTCTATTTCAGATATCACAAGATATTATTTTTATTTTCAGATGTATAATGTTTTAAATATGTCATATGAATATTATTTGATAAATCTTTTGATTATTTCTACTATGAAACAGTTTTGAGTTTAGGGAAAACAATATAGATTGAAAAATATAAGCAATTTAAAAACAGCACGTATACACAAAGATGGACAAGAAATTTGGGACAGAAAGGGTATAATAATAACAAAAATGCATAAAGAAAAAAAGAAATACTCCTACTATATAGGAGCAATCAGTTGTTGGCAAATAATCTTAAGAAGGAACACGTCAATCCCACGTTCCTTTCATGACAGAAGAGCATCGATCTCCATTAGATTTTTAGAGCCAATTTTAAGAATCAGTTACTAACTAAAACCAAGTCAGGTTTTTATTTTTTCCTTTTATGAACTGAAGTCAACTATGATACCTTCATTTTTTTATACAACTCTGTTTATCTGCAACTGTCCTCAAATTAGAGGGAGAGATGGAGATGGATAGTGAGTAGGGGAACTGGCTTTTCAACAGTTTGTCAAGGTTACTGGATGGAGCAGTTTGGGCGACAAAGGGGTACAGACCCCGCGTACATATTGATTTGGGACCTGTCTCGGGTTTTAAAAAGATGTTCTTAGCGCTCATTTGGTTCAAAATATATTATTTAGAGGGGAATTGATTTCTACACTCCCTTTTTATTCAAATACACTTTCTTTCTTCTTTTTTTCTGTAGTCATGTGAAATTACATGATTACCTTTTTCATGTGAAGGGAAAAATGTATGAAGGGTAGTTTTGTAATTGTACATAAATAAAGACAAAAAATGGAATGCACTTGGACAAAAAAAGAAAGTGTAAAAATCAATTTCATATTTAGGGAGGTGGGGGCTCTGCTGCCTGGTAGGAGCAGCAGGCACTACCCACACCTCAAAACTACTCTTCTTGTTTTTGTTGTATCTGCTGGGCCTCTTTTTGGCTCTCCTTTGTCTCCACAAAAACAATTCTCATGGGAACAAAAAAAACTGAATTGATATATGGTAGTGCGGCAAGCATAAAATGACAAAAAAATAAAAATTCCTCATTGGCACAAAAACTACTGGTCCTCTTCTTTATTTTATTTTTTTGGATCTGATGAGGGGCATTTTTTTGGATCTGATGAGGGGCCCGTTTGATCTGTTTTCTCCTTTTCCAAAAGCCCCAACACATTTCCTCCCTAAGAGCATCAATATCAGGCTCATCAAAATTTTGGGTTAAATTAACCTCAAAATTAAGTCGACTTTCCTACTTTAGCTACAAATTTTTTCACAATTACACAGAATCAGGCTCTTTCCTCTCATTCTCTACTGAATTAAATATTCATGTTTTTGTATTTCATTTATTTATCCCCTCATTTCTCTCATCCCAATTGTCAACAAAAATTAAATACTCTAATTTTCAATCAGTTTAAACTGGTGCGAAAATCTTATTTTTTAGATCATTTTATCCTAAAGGGTCATAATTAATTTTTGGCTCTCTCTAAGAGAATCATAGAACCAAATGAAGAGCATATGTTTAATTATGAGAGCCCTAGAGACATTAATTATGACTCTTTATGATAAATAAAGTGATAAAAAAAATAAGATATTCGTACCGATACAAATGGATTGAAAATTGGAGTACTTAATTTTTTAACTATATTTTTTAATATATGAACCGTGTAAAAATTTGTGAAGAATTATACTATTTATGATTGGGAACGGTGGAGACTCAGTTTTTTTGTGCACAGGAGAATTGTTTTTTTGGACAAAGGAGAACATAAAAGAGGCCCATCAGATCCCCAAAAAAAAAAAAACAAGAAGAAGAGTTTTGTCTCAAAACTATGTAGTTAAACTATGTAGTTTTGAGGTGTGGGTAGTGCCTGCTGCTCCTACCAAGCAGCAGAGCCCCCGCCTCCCATATTTAGAGTCTTTGTAAAAGATCAGCTCAATTGCATATTGGTAAGGATATTTTTTTAAAAAAAACATTCAACTTTGCTTCAAAAATCAAGCTTAAAGTTGGATATTTCGTAAACGTCCTTACTGATATAGTATCTGATTACGCTAAACAAAATAAGCGGTTTCGGTCATTTTTTGGAATCCCAAACGGGTCCCAAACCAATCTGTAAGCAAATGTATAGGGTTGTACCCCTTCGTATGTACTCATAGCAGCTTTTGTTTGAAGAACTCATCTGAGATCTCTTTAACTATGGCAAACAAATTATGTTGATGGAATTCTGATATAAATACCTAATCAGTTTGCCAAATTTTTTTTTTTTTGTGACACTAACTTATTACAAATTACTTTTGTGACACAACTTCAAGAATATATATATATATACACACACCAATTTTACTATTCTCCCCTTCTACATTATTAGAATGAGTATTAGAACAGATTCTCTCTTTATTTTTTTCTTCCCACCCACTCCACAACTTCCAAACACAGCCTCAACATCCCCCCCATGGTAACTGTCTAACTGAAATGAAATTACTTGTCCTTCTCTTCTTCTGCATGCAGCCACCTTCCCTTCCTCAACAACCCTCTGCGATCCCCTCAATCTCGCCAAGATTTCCACAAACGACATTCCCCCGACACCATTATTCAAACCCCTCAAACCCACCACCGTCCCCTTAAAAACCACCGGCGAAGAAACCCACTTCGCCACCAAAAACTCGACCCCATTCAAACCCTGGTACCTCAAGTTACTGCTCACCCCCATGTGAACCGCCCACGTCCTCGCGTTCAGAACCGTCCGCGGGGCCTCGTTCCGCGTCTCGAAACCCTGGTCCATCTCCCTCCTCATCCTGATCAACCGGTTCGATACCGCCGTCCCGACCAGCCCGGCGGCGAACAGAGCTCCCTTGTACAGCAAGGTCCCAAACAGGATGAGGAGAGAGTAGGGCCCGGGTTCGAACATGTGGCTCGCGGGGCAAGTGGCGAAGATGGAAGGGAGTAGGGTTGGGCGGGAGGAGGAGGAGGAGGAGGAGGAGGAGGAGGAAGTGGGTGCTGGTAGGTACATGAGGAAAAAGTTGAGAATGGAGGTGAGAATGAGAAAACAAATACAGTAAGTGATTGTGATCAAGGGCCCGGATTTAGCCGAAACAGATATAAGTTGGTTCGGACATCCTGTCATAAAATAACAAGAACAGCAAGAAAAAGGCCAAGACAAAATCAACTACTACTACTGAAAAGTTCGGCACCCGATCACGAAAATTGTCAATTTCCATTTAGAATCACATAGGCCTGCTGTGTAACAGCCACTGCCAGAATTCTACCAAACACTATTCCGGAAAGGAAAGACACAAGGTGAGGGAAAATATTAGCCGGCTGGGGACAAAAATAGACAAGGTGGGCAAAGGAAAGAGGCACAGTTCTGCGACGAAAAATCTTTACTGAAACATGTTCCATACGCACGGTAGTAGGTATAGGTCCTACGTAACTTGAGATTAGATATTGTGACTCTGTGAGTGTAGAATAGATTAGTGTGTCCATATTTCTAACATTTCTGTTTTGCGAAAACCATAAATTATGGTGGAGACACGTAAAAGTGCACGAGCAATTGTGTGTGTAAGTATTTGTGCAGTATTGCGTGTCTTTGGCATTTTTTGTTAGGACCCAGTCTCTAACAATCTTGATATCATCTTTGAGTATGAACATGATAACACTCCATTCAAATGACCACGAAAACCAAAATGCAGCAAAAATAGCAGTACTCCGCTAATCGACTGCCAGCTTCTAACAACAAACTTAGATAGAGTCACATAATCGAGTTGAGTTTTGTTCACCCTCCACTTATGAGGATGAACATTATCTTCCTTCCTATTGGTGGAAATGGTGTGGATCTCACTACAAAGTTGTGTCATACTTACCAAAAAGTGTATTGCACGGGTGGGACCTACACCATTTTTAAGGAGGGTGAACAAAATTGTACTCCATATAATCACTCAAATTCTAACAAATCACCAAGCCCATTCACCATTCCTTTATTTTTGTTTTTGTTTTTTTTGAACAAATGTTGGGAAGTTGTACAGATGGCATTAACGAATCATAAATTATGTAACACACTACCTACAAAATTCAATCCCTTTGCCTAAGGCGTTTTCCCACTAAACCTTTCACTATCCGAACTAGACAACACTACCAACACAAGAATAAATTCAATACATGAAGTTTATGACCTCCTCCACCAAACCTAAATTCAAAGACCCAATCATATAACCAAAACAAATTTCCCCTTTTCCATTGTCTTAAAAAAGAAAGCAAAATAGTACTTACGAAAGAAAATTCACCAACCAGAGAGCTCATCACGGACTGCCAGCTTACTTTTTTCCTTTTGGGTTTGGTAGCTACGCAGAATTGAGGTATTATGGCGGGTATACTCAACCATGACTAGGAAGCCAGGAGCAGATATCATTTTGACCAGCAATAAGGATGAGTTCTCAACGTCCCGTCTTTGCACGTTTCATTCCACTAGTATTGAAAGGAGAGACACTTCCACTTGGCCCAGGACTATCTTCTCTGAAACTGGAATTTAACATGGCTAGCTCACGCAACTGCTGCCTCTTAATATAATCCTGTGACTCATCCTGCACAAAGATCAAATATAGAAAAATGAGCTAACAAAAATTGACACACGCCATAGTGACTATTCCTTAAGACGCTACATCACTAAACATCGGTAACTACGGGTTTTCGGGAGGAATAGCTAAAGAGAATTCCAAACGCTACTACATTATTCTGTTGCCATATTGGAAAATTTCTTCCAGGGACATTCTGGAAAGATAATGTGGCTCAGACCGCTTGGGTCAAAAATATCAAAATTCTGGTCTTAAAACCTCCAAAGTGGCTATTAAAAATCTCTCCAAACAGAAGCATGAGCACTAACTTTGCAAATCTTTGCCAAAAGGCAGAACACAACAAACCATGACTACGATATTTAAGGCCCATATCTCAAGGTAAAAAAAAAACATTACTATAGCATAACCAGATAATTCTCCTTCAAAATTATATCCAAAATCCTCTTGGTAGATTTTCAATTTGCAGGAATTTGATCTCATCCAGGGCACTTTTACCACCTTGTCACTCACAGTGGCAACTCCATTAGTAGTTGTGGATGAGGTAATTTACAAGCTTGAGATGCAAAGTGCATACAAATCTATTTGTTTCTACATGTAATAAATTATACATACTTTCACTCTCACAACACTTTAGTACATTTTCGCAAATCATGTATTTCCCCAATTCCAAACTACAGACCCTAGCTTTTAATCAAATGGACTATTAAATCAATATCTAGATTATGTATTCTACCAATTTTACATATTAATGTATGCTTTTGAAATCATAATTTTCCCAAATTGAGAAATCAGATACAATAGCTTTTAATAATATGAAATCCCAAGTCAATCGTGTTTGAAGAAGGGAAAATGCTATGCACCGCGCACTAAATGGTGGATAATTGTAAAAAGTGTATCAATATCCAAGATCAATGTATTGATATCTGTGAATTTGTGTTGATATCCAGGAAATGAATATTGAAATTCTATATTGTTTGAGATTATATGCATATTATCCACAGCCTAGCGGGCAGTGGTTAGTAAGTCCCTTGAATAAAGATAAAGAGATGAAGGCAGCAACATAAGGCAAGGCAAGGCAAGGCATTAATATGAGGGAGGGAAGTGCAGAATGCTTGGACGAAGATGGAAAATCATCCTAAGTGCTAGTGTGCTACAGCATTATGGGAGGGGTCATATTTCTGTTTTGCCTTTTCCATGGGGTCAGCCGACCCCACAAGTTCAGCCTCAGGGTCACCCCTGGTCACTCACTATCCTTCTTTCTCAGTAAATTTGTGCATACAGCGGATATTAGATGGGTAGCATTAGGTTGGGGGGGAAAACACACAATCTCCACACAAAATGGAAAAGAAAAAATAGGGTTGAGATAAATACCACCGGTTTGAGCAGTTCTTCTATAATCTCCTGTGCCTGTCTTAGCCTCATATCAACAATATTGGCAGGTAAATCTGCCTCAACCAAGAGATGGAGTGGTTCATTCAGGTGCTCATAGCCTGGTCTTCCTCTTAGCTTCTCTTCCTTGAGATTGAAAAACAAAAAAAAAAAAGCAATTTATTGAGCACTAGAGCAATAGAATAAACAAAAGACAAGGATTCATACATGCATTTAATACCTCGTCCAGATCTTTTATAGATCCTTTTCCTCTTATAAATACGCGGCATCCTGTAGTAGCTTCCACCCGTTTCAGTGAATTGCCCCTTGGGCCCAGAAGCCTACCAACAAAATTGAACTACCATCCATAGACAAGTCAATATCACAGTTAAAGATCTTTCAATTAAAGAAGAATTTTGTTTTCATAAAATGGAACGTGATTCTACGCTTGAATAGAAACCAGAAACTTACATTTGGATACGTATCCACCGGAATTTCTAAGCGCAAAATCCTCTTCACAGTGTATGAACTAGGACTTGCGGGTGCCCCTTGCCAGTCCATCGTCATTCCAGGGTTTCCAACCAATCTCTGTTATGTAAGTAAGTGTCTTAGAGCCAAGAACATAGTCTTCTTCTCCTTGCGTGTGAGTGTGTGGATGTTTTTTCTTTGTTTTTCTTTCTTTTTTTTTTTGGTTTTTGGGGCGCTCAAAACCAGAACTATCTTGGGTTCAACTCTCTTAGGTTGAGGAGGAACAGATGTTGATCAAATCTTTGGTAGCAAGTAGAACTGGAACACATAGGAATAAATACGGATGCGCAAATCGAGTGAAGTTGGACTTGTCACGCATACCCAGTGAGGTTACCAACAATTCGGAAAACTAGTAACAGTTACAGGACAACTCTTGCCATGGGTCACTCTAAAAACTGTTCCTATGTCACATGGTAAATCAGACAATCAAAGAAATGAAAGACATCTTGTATAAACCAATTCTTTATGGTGTTTACAGCATTGTACTAAATCTAGGAGGAGTCAAAATTTATGCTTCACGTTTTACTCCCCACCATCCAGTCAACTTGCCTGCCATACAGTGGCATCAGTGACGCCACTATGAAATAAAAATTTCAGTGACAACCAACCTCAGATAACATCCCATTGATCCACGACTCGGTGATTTTTGGTGATGCCACAGTAGCTTGCATGTTACATCATGAGAAACGAGGGGGAGTTTTCAGGTTTTGACTTACTATTTTGTTCACCCACCTAAAAGATGGGGGAACATTACTCACTTTTCAAACTGGATGAATATTACTAACTTTTCGTA
Source organism: Rhododendron griersonianum (assembly GCA_018127125.1). Classification (NCBI taxonomy): domain Eukaryota; kingdom Viridiplantae; phylum Streptophyta; class Magnoliopsida; order Ericales; family Ericaceae; genus Rhododendron; species Rhododendron griersonianum. The sequence continues at coordinate 23,551,213 of CM030791.1, read as the reverse complement.
CAGTTCATGCCAAATTTTTACTTCAACAATCAGAAACATTAATTTCGCGTGGCATGTTTTAATAACGATTCAAGCAGGCATTCTTATTTTGAAATTATTTCATCGAATAGCATCTGTCTTGCTCTAAATTTTTGGTTAAGAATTAAACAAAAAATTAGGTAGTTTAATTAAGCACTTATAGATATCTAATTGAGATTTTTTAACATAAATGATTAAAAGGTTACGACATTGAAAAATGTCTTTGACTATTGAAGTGAGACCGATCCTAAATAAAGTAAATAATATTCACCCTATTTATGAGTAATTAAACAATATCCTTGATGTGTGTGTATTTGTGTGAGTTGGGTGAACTATTTAATTCGGGTAAAACTAAAGCTATAAAAAAAAATACAGTGAGGGCCCGTGCCCCCAGTAGGCCTCTAGTGGCTGCACCACTGCTGCCATAAGAATTCTTTCCAAGTAAAGATGAACCACGTACATAAGTATATATATATATATATATATATATATATATATATATATATATATATATACACACACACTTATATATATATATATGTGTATATAAGTATACACAAGAGAAGCAAAATCCACAAGAGAAGCAATCAAGTAGGCATCTCTATCCCACACTCTATATCTCCATTTTTGCTTACATTTCTCCATTTTAGATGAAAATGGAGCTCCAATCCACCCTCTATTTTTTCCTCTATTTGAGAGAATGGAGTTTGATCCAAATGTGGAGTATGAGAAACGAAAATGGAGGATCCTCCAAAACCACGTTTTGAATATCAAAGAAGAGAAATAAGTACACCATGATTGGAATAAAAGTGAGGATGAAAAATAGAGATATAAAGATGTATGATTGGAGTGAACATGAATAGTGGAAACCTCTTAATTCACTTTTTGAATATCAAAGAAGAGAAATAAATACACCACGATTGGAGTAAAAGTGAGGATGAAAAATAGAGATATAAAGATGTATGATTGGAGTGAACATGAATAGTGGAAACCTCTTAATTCACTTTTTGAATACAAAATTTTATTTTAATCCGTCGAAATAGAATTTTAGAGGAAGTTGGGTTGGAGATGCTATTAACAACTCACACTCCTAAAAATTCAACAAAAAGTCATTATCCAGTTTACTGCTAGGTAACGACATTGATAATAAGAGAGAGATGGGATTAAATATTTAAGGTTTACTTCCGGTGTGGACACAAGCAATCAAGTACAATGTCTGTGCATGCAGTGCTAGTGTACGGCTTGTGCAGGAGAAAGCGTGAGCATTGGTGAAATGTAGCCACATGAGGTTGCTGCATATTGTGAGCTAAGCGTACGGTGTACCTCATAACAGCTGAAGCAAGTTCTCGGTAGGAATCAAAACAGACATAAATTGAGGCCGTAGTATAGCTGAGAATACCAGATTACCTCACGAGGAAGGCTATTCCATCCACCCAATCCCGTCCCTGAAACATTTGAAATAAAGTTTGAAGAAGCCATGGGACTGGGGCTTCTGTGTCGCAGTGTGTCACGTTCGCCAAAACCTTGGTTGGGCGTCATTCCAGAAACCCGTAAAATCTCTGTACAAAATAACAGATAAATCAAATGCAGATATAAGCCTCTACAACCAGAAATAAGAACTTTTCAAAAAAAATTAAAGAAATATATGACTAAAGCAGGAAGGAATAGAAAACAACATGCAGTCATCGACTCAAAAAGGAGGAGAGATGAGGAACAAGGTAAGTCGTAGAAGTGCTAAAACAGAAAGAGGAAGAGATGAAGATTAACGAAAGGCAACATCAGAAAATAAATGAAAAACAGTATTTAATTTCAATTGAGAAACATAAAGAAACGGACAGTGATGCATAACCTACTATCTGGTACACCTAGGGCGTGTTTGATTGCAGATTTCGTTTTGGGGGATTCGTAATGAGGTGGGATTAGGATTGGGATTGACAATGAGGTGGGATTATTAATGAGGGGATGAATCATTTATTCATGTTTGTTTTGCACAGGATTAGATTGTGGGATTGTAAATAACATGTTTGTTTTGGCTAGGATTAGGATTGGGATTGGGATTGAGGTGGGTTTTTCAGGGTATAGATGTCTGGCCATCTCCAATCCCATGGGGATAGGATTAGCAATAACAACCCCCCCTTGGGTTGGCTAATCCCATCAGTTTGGGGGATTGAGAATCCCATGGGATTCCTAATCCAAGCCTTGAAAAACAAACCAAACAAGTTTTTTGGAGACTAGACCACCTTAGTAATCCTATCCCATGTCCCAATACTGCTATCAAACACGCCCCTAATGTAGGATGCCATACCTTATTTCTCATAACAATGGGAGATTACCAAGTTCATTTTCTACCAAGGAGAAACGAGGCCAAATTCTTGTTTTCAACTGCCTATTTTCGGTCAGCCCAGCACAGCACAGTCTGAAATCCTTATATGGCCGATGATTTATTAATGAAGCTATGCCACACTATCTTTCCAGTCGGCAAGGGCCACTAAATAATCGAAGCGTTGAAAACCAAAACCCAAAAGTTGTGTTACATGGACTCTCTTATATGTTTAAGTTGGACACTCAACAATTGGTAAGGATAAGGATACATGTCCGACATCATGGCTAGACCCACATCGAATCATATGTAGTGATTTGAGTTTACAGTCGCATTACGCTTAGTACTCACGTAGAATGCATGAACTGCTCCGTGGAACCTTGTAAATGTCATTTATCCAAGAAAATAAAGAAAAATATTCAGCAGTATAAAGTTTTTCCATTTCCCAACATCCAAGGTATAGGAACACCGAACACTTCACACATCCACACCTGACAGCTGTACCCGAGTCCATGCGAACCGTAGGCTAGGCCAATAGAATTCGAGCCCAAAGTGATACATGTTACATCGTCCTCTTGCTCAACATTGAAACTTACAGACCAATAATTTTTGAACGAACCCCAAATCTATTTGACGTTAACATTCCAAAAGAAATATCAAATGTCGACATTGCCATTGAGTCAGTCATAAATCTAAAGACGATATGAACGGCTGTTAAGTGGTCACAAGTCCATTCCTTGTCCGTCATACGAAATCAATGGAAAACTGGGGCATGCTTTGATTGGACAGTCATATATACCAAAGAAGCAGTCCAGTATATCCGTCCAAAGAACCTAGGAACCAAAGCATCCCCATGCGAAGCACGCAAATAGATCGTGCTTTCCATCAATATGCTACGGTTACCACATTTTCCTGGTATAACATATATACCCCTTAATTTGATACAGTAAAATTGTTTAAGACATTGAAACAAAATGTGGTTGTGGATATGCCAGTTATTCTGGATATGCCATACGTCAGATAGTAAACAAAGTATGGTAAGAAAATAAGGTCACCACACCATACACTATTGGTTTGCATAGCAGCAATGAAACAACTTTCAAATTTTACACAATTTATTGATTCCCCAGACGATTAGAAGTTCAAACTTCACAGAGAAAGCAAAAAAGTCAAATCAGATGTGCATCCAATTGAGCCAATGCTCTACACACAAAACTTTGATGTATAAACCAAGTTCATGAAGTTAAGACCAATCCAGTGGGATCTAAGTTGTACTTTGGCACACAATCAAAGACAGTACAGTACCCAGTAATGCAGTGTAAATCCAATACAGATACAGAAAACCTAGATCCAAAACTCAGAAAAATGATGATACCCAGATAAGGGGGGAATCAAAAAACTAACCTTGGTTCAAGAGTCTGCTACATATGGGAAGTACCTGCACGAAGGGGGCAATCTTTTGATGCTCAACCAACAGCTCCGAAAAGTAGTGATTACTACACACGATATGCAAAAAAAAGAAGGAATGGGACCCACATCGATCGTGACCACGAAACCATTGAAATCTCAGAGTAAGCGAAAAGCAGAACCAGAATAGAGAACGATAGAATCGAACAGAGGGATGAAAAGATACCTGTCAAGAACATCGGGGGTGCTTCTAATCTGTGGAGAAACAGCTCTAGCTGGCGAGAAGTTGTGATTGTAGTGACCTGACATCACTCAAATGGGTTGAGGGGTTTAGTTGCAGAGAGAGAGAGAGAGCAAACAGAAGAACAAAGGATTTGAACAAATAGAAGGGTTGCTTCGTATAAGTTCAGTGAATTATGTATACACAAGAAAAGTAGTTAGGAAAGTTCACATTTTTGTTTTTAGGAAAAGAAAATCTATTTCTTTTTCTTTCGAAGCAATCCAGCGAACCGTTATTCCGACCGTCCAACGAATCGACCATCTTTTGATCCAAGTAAGCCTCCTAGTTCAAGATCAAGTTAGTTTCGAGAGAAAAAGAAAATCTTTTTTTTTTCTCTTTCAAAGCTACCGTAAACTTTCCGTAATAAGTCACTCCATTCGATAGTCACATTCACCTTCTATAAGCCGACGTATTTTATTTTCCATAGTCATACCATCCGTCAAGAAGAACGGTAGAATATTTCTACTCACTTTCTCTAGTAAAAATTTTAGTTATACTTCTTCTTTTTTTGTTTAAAAATGCATGTTAAGTTAAAGTACAAAAATAAAAATAAAAGCTAGCAAACTTGTTTTACTGAAATTTTGAAATAAAATATAATCATGTTGAATATCTCGACTTTTATTCTGAAAAATATATGTTGTTTTGAACTCCCCAAAAAGAAAGAAAGAACGAATTTTTGAAATGTAAGAAATAATAGTTTGATTGGTAGCATGGTCACTAGATTTCACTTGAAAGAGGTTATGAGCATATATACATATTTTTAGTTCTTAATTCACTTGTCTTAATATTGAGTTATGTGCATATCTTGTTGAATTTATACACTAGTCGATGGATTAAGCATGAAAAATACCATAGAGTTGGATGATCTTGTTATTTTAATTATTCGAGTTTAGTTTCAAGATTACGATCAATGATACATGTTTACGAGACACCGTATATAATGTTCTTATGTGGAAAATCTGACTGCGGAGTCCTTGCGTGAAAACGAGATACGAAATTCGAGAAAATCTAGAAACATGACACGTAGGGTGTTGATAATGAAAAGACGTGTTTTAAAAAGGAAATATTTTTTTTTTGAATTATAATGTGGCCGGACTTAGTAGTTCATTGTGTGTGTCAATGGGAACCTGGGATGGCGGAACAATTGTGAGGATACTCGGGAGCCCGGAACAGAGGAACCGAGGTTGGGTGTGTGGCTTGGTTATCCGCGGAGATGAGCCAATACAAATTGTGTGCTAATGGGAACTCGAGATGGCGGAACCATTGTGAGGATACTCGGGAGCCCGGAATGGCAGAACCGAGGTTGGGTGTGTGGCTTGGTTATCCACGGAGAGTAACCAATGCAAATTGTGTGCCAATGGGAACCCAGGACGACGGAACCATTGTGAGGATACTCGGGAGCCCGGAACGGCGGAACCGAGGTTGGGTGTGTAAAAACAATTTTGGAAATGTTGATTTGGAAAAATGGAAAGTGGAATCGATATTAAAAATGGAGACACGGTCTACGAAAAGGTTGCGTAGGAGAAACTCTGATTACACAGATACTAACGCCAGTTAAATAGTGAATGTGCATGTGTTATTGTTAATCTCTGAATTGGAAGTTGTTGAATGCACATGTGTTATTGACATGTTATCGTGGATTATTTACCTGCTATAGTATGTTGCTACTATGTCCTGTTATTAGAAATTATGGGTTAGCGGGTATGAGATTATTCTTCTGAACTTTTGTAACTCACGGTGTTACTGTTGTAATTCTGACATATTATATTGGGGGCGATGCCGGTATAATGTGTCAGATTTTGTAGATGAGCAGGGTGAGCTTTACACCTTGGAGACTTTCGGAGCCGAGAAGCTGGCTAGGATGAAGGAGCAGGCAGAGCAGTAGATAAGAACCCTAGTTTCCCTCCCTTTGTTGAATAAATGTACTCTTGTGAAAATTATGCTATAATACTGAGCCAGACTCTATTTAGGTTTTCAATAATCTAACGTTCTCAAAATTTGGGGCATTACAACATGGTATCAGAGCGCTAGGCTCAAAATCTCGGTCATGGGTAGTATGGATAGACAAGATAGTTTGACCTTGCACAAACGTGAAATGAGTTCAAGTTTACCGTCCCAAATTAGGTGGAATTCTGACAAAACAACCTCCGGGTCGAAGTAAGGTGTGGAAATTGGTTGTACCACCGAGCTGGAAATTCCCGAACAATTGGATAATGACTTAAATCAATGATCAAATGTGGAATTTGGAAACTCAAAAAAAAAAAATTAGAAGTTAATAAATCACTGTCTTAAAATATTACTGATTGAGGTTAAAAATCTTTCCTTATAGATGAACCACCTGAGTCCCTACCAGGTCAACCTGCTAGCTGAAACCCGCTGACTTAGAAGCACCATAAGAAAGATGACAAACCAACTGGTGGAAGATCCTTTTTTCCCCTATGTCTTCCTCTATGCTCATGACTTCTACCAAGAGTATGGTGCCATTCCGTTTCCTGAGGATGAGAAGGAGGATGGAGACATAGTGGCACCCATTCTAGTAGCACCCCTAGCCGATACAGAGTTTGTGGTTGAGGGAGCCGAAGAGGAACCCGAGGAGGACTTTGAGGAGCCGAAAGGGGATCCCAAGGGGGAACCAATGGAGGAGGAGGATCCTAAGGAGAATGTGCCTCAGATCGGACCGAAGGACTGGGAGATAGAGCCTAAGGAGGAAATAGAACCTAAGGTGGCTGAGCAGGAGCCGGAGGTTATGGATATACTCCCTGACTCTGGTGATATTCCACCACCACCATACGAGACTGATATAGGCATGTTTGTGTTCCGATATCCAAACAACTTCTAGACTGGTTAGGAAAAGCTTAGTGATGGTTAGGCTTTGATGTAGTAGGGATGCAGTAGAAAGCTTTGACTAATAGGACTATCTATGCTGTACTCGTTTCCATTTAGTAATAAAAGACTTGTTATTTCAGTTGTTACTTGTTCTTATATGCTTCTTTTAGTACATGATCACTGTTCACGTGCACACTTGTATTTTTTTATCCTTGTGTCTGCCTACTGTTCGTGCACGATTTATACCTTACACTGTTAAGTCTAATATATATTTTCCTTATTATAGACATGGATAGTTGTACCTCTGCTGCCCCGACTACCATAACAGACCTGTTATACTACAAGGCCCTGCTGGCACCTAAGAGCTTTACCCACGTGCCTCGCCTAAGTATCCGCGACCCTGAAACCGACTACCAGCTATACGAGCTAGTCGTGATGACACCTCTTACCAATGAAGTCCAACACATGGATGTTGACACTTAGGACTTACTGTACTTTGGCTCTAAGCCGCTTGAAGAGCTAGTCGAGGAATTTCACCAGAGGGGAGATTGAGAGAGTTCTACAGACTTATTCCACCCCGAGGGTAGAGTAGTAGCAGTATTAGAATAAGGCTCTGATAGTTTGTGGTTTGCACTTGTGGTACACTAAGGCAAAAGGGACCATGTAGTAGGAGTTAGGTATGACCATTTTGTCGTGGCTTGTATTAGGAGAATTTCACCTTGTGTTCCTGCTCATCTTTTATCATTGTAGTAGAACTTTTATCATTGTAGTAGAACTCTATGCTTCTGTTGTATCTTTTGCTTATCTATGAAAAGCTTGTTTTATTAAATAAAAGTATTGTTACATACTACTTTATAAGTTGCTTTCAATCTGTTAGAAAGTGTAGACACCCCAATTTGGCCTAACGATTATTTCGAGTCCCACCTTGGGGACCATCCCGATGATGAAATGGATACAATGATTGCTGATTGACTTCCTGTGAACCTTAGGACTTTCGGTAAGAACTTTTAGCCACTTAGAGGACCCAATCCAAAGCCAAAATAGCCTTTCAGACATAAGTACAATATCCCAGGAGAATCCATCTGTCGGTCGTGACATTGATCACACGGCCCCAACTTCAATTCTTCACTCGTGAAGCCTATTGCTTGAAAAACTCCCTGAGAGATCAATTAGCCGGCCGCAATATCATTCCTTCGGCCGTTACATCATTTGATCGGCCGCCAGATAGTCTATTTTCCAGATTCTGGAACGTTCTGTCAATCGTTTGATCCGTTCACAAACCCCTAGCAGCCTTTTTCCGATGCGTTCGGGCCACGTTCAGAGATCACTATGAAGAGTTTGTATCACTCCCCAACTCCAATTCCCACCGTGCGTTTTGATTGGACGAGTTGTGTCATCCCTAGTGCCTATATAAAGAGGGCTTCGGCTCCGAAATTGAGAGACCAACACATCCCCATCAACCATTAAACTCTATAGAAATACACTCTCATATCCCCTCTACAAAAACCCCAACCTCCCGAAGGCAGCCATAATCTGACGATCCAAACCCCAAAGTTCAAACCATAACCCTAGGGTTCTCAAGAAGCAATCAGTCAATCACCCTCAATCCGAAGCAATCAAGCTATTGAGGGATCAAGGTGGTGAGGCCCAGGGGCCTTTGGTTCAATTTATTTTCTGTTTTATGCTTAATCGTAGCTTTTTGATTATTTGCTAATCGTCTGGTCTGGTGTGAGGAAGAATATCGATTGGGGAATCAATCTCTCGGTCGATACATAAAATCAGGAGGATCCCTCGGCCGTGACATCCATTCACCGACCGCGGGATCCATCTCCCTGGGACAGTTTGTTTTATTTTGTTTTCTAATGCATGATTTACTTATCATCTCGGCTCACCTTATTCACTGCTAAAGGCTAATAAACAGACTATGTGTTAGAATTAAATAAAGCATGTTTTAATCATATGTCGAACAACTATGGGCCAGTCTCACGATTGGGCAGAGAGGGGTGCCTAATACCTTCCCCTCATTGTACCTTTGGCTCCCGTGCCCAGAATCTCTATCTGTTTTTCCTAGTTTTTCTTAAACTAGGTGGCGACTTTGTTTCGATGATAACCACTATCGTGTGGCGATGTTCCTAGCCATGGGAATATCCACGATCTTGGTTTATGTAGCAACCAACCAATCAAACAGCAACAATCAATCTGTATGGCGATACCCCGCTTTAGGGAGGTGTCTACAATTTTTGGCGACTCTGTTGGGGATGTGAGAGCCATAACCAGAAAGTTCGACATAAGATTAATACATGTTTTGTTCAATTCTTTTATCATATGCATTGAACAGGCAACCTCGTTGAGTTCACCTAATACACCGGCATGTCACTGGTTATGTTAGGGGTTCCAGCAAACTCCACCGTCACTTGTACCTAGTGGTGTATCAAAAAGGAAACCACCCGATCGCCGCCTATGATGGGCCGACAAAAGGACTAGTGCCCTTTGACAACGGAGCACCCTGAGACTACCTAAACCTTTCATGTGTTAGAAAGCCATAGAACCTATCAAAATAAGACAGGAACCTACATGCTAGGAACCTACTTGCATTTAATTGTAAAAGTTCTTCCTCACACCCATTGTATATATGTATGTTGTAAAGCCTTCTTTTGCAGGTCAAACCTTAGGAGCCTCTTAAAATCAAACTAAAGAAGGTAAGCTAAACTAATTTGACTAAAGCACAATTTTTCAGGAAAAATGACTGCATCACTGCTCATGTCTGATTCGCACTTTCAAATTGTCACCAAGCTGTCTGGCCCGGTCCATCCTGTTGTCGAGATTTTCGACCCTTCCAAATACATCACTCCGGTGGATCAGCCAAAGCCTATGGTAATTATCATTGAAGACAATTATGTCATGTTCGCAAGAACAGTCTATGATGAAGAAGTAGAAGGCATAATTGAAGAAGAAGAATTTCGCAGGGTCCCAATCTATTTCTATGACCCTTATGCACCTACCGACGACTATTGGTCAATCGACGAGGTCAACAACTCTGAAGATGAAGAAGCAAGGAAAGAAGAATCTGCTGACAATGATCCACTTGATGAAATATCACTAAACCTACTCTTTGATGAGGGGGTCACCGACAATGAAATAAGGGTGATCCACCCCATCACAGATAGCTTTGGTAATTGGTGGGGATTTATTGGCACACGAAGAGTCGACAACAGCGACGAAGCAGAGATTGAAACTCAATTGGGAGAAATAACGACAATAGCAAACCAAATGGCCCTCCAAGACTTGCAGGGTGACAGTGATGAAAATGCGAATCAAGATGACAGTGAGGTGCTGATGATCAACCTTAGTGATGAAAAAGACTGCTCTGAGCTGATTGTGGATGATGGAAAAGGGGCTTACCCTAATTGGATTGTGGAACACACTCTAAAATACAAAATGAAAAATGCCGATTCTGATCTTAGTTCCGATTTCGATTCCGAATCCGACTCCGACTCCGAATCAACTCAATCCGAGTCTAGTTTTTCATATTTTCAAACTACTGAGTCTAGTGAGGAAAACCTGGTCAAAGCACCAAGGCATAACATTTATTTTGAATTTGACTCTGAAATGTCTTTTGACAAATTTAGCAATGAGAAGGAAGATTTAGTGTATTTCACTTTGCCTATGATTAACTGTGTGGATTCCGACAATCCAAATTTTGAAGAAGAAATTCCAAAAGAAATTCTAGAATTCATCGAGAGAGAAGAAGAGAGGCATGCCAAACCTTTTTCTGAGGAAATAATCACAGCAAACATAGGCTCTGAAAACGAGCCCAAAATGGTTAAAATCGGTGCAACACTATCTTCTCAAGAAAGTGAAAAACTAATCATTTTGCTAAAAGAATACAGAGATGTTTTTTGCCTGGTCTTACGAGGATATGCCTGGAACAGACCCCGAAATAGTCCCGCACAAAATTCCCCTTCATCCTGATGCAAAACCTGTTAAACAAAAGTTAAGATGTATGGGCCCCGATTGGGTCTTAAAGATAAAAGAAGAAGTCACCAAACAAATCAACGCTGGTTTCCTCATGGTCACCGAGTATCCACAGTGGGTAGCCAACATCGTTCCAGTACCGAAGAAAACTGGGGGAATCAGGGTCTGTGTAGATTTTCGAGATCTCAATAAGGCTAGTCCAAAGGATGACTTTCCATTGCCACACATAGACGAATTAGTGGACAACACCGCGGGGCATGCACTGCTATCTTTCATGGATGGGTTTTCTGGGTATAATCAGATTCTGATGTCTACCGAAGATAGAGAGAAAACCACCTTCACCATGCCATGGGGAACCTACTGCTACTGAGTAATGCCATTCGGGTTAAAGAACGCTGGAGCCACTTACCAAATGATGGCTACAACACTGCTGCACGACATGATGCACAAAGAAGTTAAGGTATATGTCGACGACATGATAGTCAAATCAAAAGAAAGGGAAGGACACTATGAAGCTCTTCAGAAGTTCTTTGAGAGGATTAGGCAATACAAGCTACGTCTTAATCCTCAAAAATACACTTTCGGGGTAACGGCCGGTAAAATACTTGGATTTCTCATCACTCAAAGAGGAATCGAAGTAGATCCTTCCAAGATACAGGCTATCATGGAGATATCACCACCAAAGACAGAAAGGGAAGTAAGGAGCTTTTTGGGGAAAGTACAGTTCATCAGCTGGTTCATTTCCAAACTCACAGCCACCTGTGAACCTCTTTTCAAGCTCTTGAAGAAGGGTACTAATTTTGAGTGGAGCCAGGACTATCAGCAAGCATTCGAGGCAATCAAGGAGTATCTTCAAAATTCGCCTGTATTATCACCACCCATCCCTGGGAAACCACTGATTCTGTACCTCTCAGTAACGGACACATCCATGGGATGTATGCTAGTGCAAGAAAACGACGCCAAAGCAGAGTGCGCCAATATACTACCTCAGCAAGAAAATGATGGACTACGAAACAAGGTACACTCCCCTTGAGAAAACCTACTGGGGGCTAGTATGGGCCACCAAGAAACTAAGGCACTACCTATTAGCATATCCGGTAGTGCTGGTTTCTCGTTTAGACCCAATCAAATATCTTTTCGAGAAGCCAGCACTTATCGGAAAGCTAGCTAGGTGGTTACTGCTGCTGGCGGAATTCGACCTCAAATACATGACAAGGAAATCAGTGAAAGGAAGGGCTATGGTAGAGTTCTTGGCAGATCACCCTGTGACAGAGGTCAAGGCAGAAGACTTCATGTTTCCCGACGAAGACATCCTATGTCTTTTAGACGACACCTGGCAGCTTTACTTCGATGGGGCATCAAACCAATGTGGATATGGCATAGGGGTACTATTAGTTTCCCCAAACGATTCTTATATCCCTTTGTCATATAAACTGAGGTTTGAAGTCACCAACAACCAAGCTGAATACGAAGCCTGCATCGCTAGAATGGAGGCAGCCCTGGAACTAAGGGCAAAAAGGGTAGAAGTCATTGGAGATTCAAACCTGGTAGTGTCCCAAGCAAGAGGAGACTGGAAAGTCAAGGAAGACACGCTGAAGCTATACCACTCTGTGTTGGAAACTTTGATTCCACAATTTGACTCAATCATCTTCATGCACACTCCACGAGTGAGCAATAGGTTTGCAGACGCGCTGGCAACATTGGCCTCTATGGTCGAGATACCCTTGGGATTCACAATGCGGCCCCTCATGATTGAGCAAAAGGTCAAACCAGCATGAGAATGCACCTTCACCGAAGAAGTTGAAGATGATGGAAAGCCATGGTATGAAGACGTGAAGAAATTCCTAGAAGAAGGAGAATATCCCTCCGAGGCCACCTCAAAGGATAAAATGGCTCTGCGGAAGTTCGCCGCCTGATTCGTAGTCTACGGGGGAGCACTATATCGAAGAGTGCATCTGGGTCCCAATCAACTTTGTGTCACCAAGGAAGAAAGCCGTACGATAATGGAGGAAATACACGAATAAATCTGTGGGCCACATATGAATGGGGCAACAATGGCAAAGAAAATCCTGCGTCAGGGATACTACTGGACTACAATGGAGGTCGACTGCACTGACTACGTCCACCGATGTTTCAAATGCCAAACTCACGCCGATCGCATGCGTATTCCCCTGATTAGCACCTAAGATTGTAAGATCGTGGTGCTAAAGATCTCTCGCTTGTGGCGTTCTTTTGCTATTTTCGTCTTTTTGATGTTTTGTTGCTCGTAAGGTATTTTGTTTTGTGTTTCAGGCGAAACGCCCTTAAAAGGCGTGTTTTGATTGCTAAGCCGTCCCCCAAGTGAGTTCAAGCGATCGTGCCCGATGGAACCCGCGCCAAAGTGACTCAAGAGTGAAGGCGTGAGGCGTCGGGTGAACTTAGTGGCCGTCGGGTGCCAAGTCAAGGAGGCTGGCCTGGAGTGCTGAAGGAAGCCATCCCGTATCGATACGGAGTGTAGACACCCCAATTTGGCCTAACGATTATTTCAAGTCCCACCTTGGGACCATCCCGATGATGAAACGGATACAGTGATTGCTGATTGCTTCCTTGAGGACCTTAGGACTTTCAGTAAGAACTTTGAGCCACTTAGAGGACCCAATTCAAAGCCATACAGCCTTTCAGACAGAAATACAAAAGCCTAGGAGAAACCATCTGACGGCCGTAACATCGATCTAACAGCCATAACATCAATTCCTCACCCGAGCAACCTGTTGCTAGCAAAATCTCCCTGAGAGATCAATCCCTCGGCCGCAAGATCTATCCTTCGGCCGAGACATCCATTCCTCGGCCGTGACATCCTTTACTCGGCTGCCAGATCGACCTTTTCCCAGACTCTGGAACGTGTTCTGTCAGACGTTTGATCCGATTACACTACCTTTCCCGATGCGTTCGGGCTACGCTCAGAGATTACGACGTAGAGTTAGAGATGCATTGCAATTGCAATTACCATCCCGTGATTTGATTGGCCGGAGTGAGTCACCGATTGCCTATATAAAGGGCCCTTGGACTCCGAAAATAAACACACAAAATTCATAGACTTACACACTCTATCAAGCCACGAAACTCTGCACAAATACTCTCTCAATCCCATATTCCAAAAGCCCTAACCTCCCGAAGGCAGCCGTCAATCCGGCGATCAAACCGCGAAGTTCAAACCCTAACCCCAGGGTTTTCAATCAAGCAATCAGTCAATCACATCCAATCCGAAGCAATCAAGCAACTGAGGGATTAAGGTGGTGAGGCCCAACGGCCTCTGGTTTGTTTTATTTATCGCTCCTATACTTAATCATAGCTTTCTGATTATCTGTTAATCGTATAGTCTGGTGTGAGGAAGAACACCGACCGGGGCTTCGATCCCTCGGCCGGTACATCAAACCAGGAGGATCCCTCGGCCGTGACATCCATTCACCGGCCGCGGGATCCATCTCCCTGGGACAGCTTGTTTTGCTTTGGTTTCTGATGCATGCTTCAATTACAGTCCTGGCTCACTTTACTTACTGTTTAAAGGATTAATTAAACAGACTATGTGTTAGAATTAAATAAAGCATCTATACGTCTTATGTTGAATAACTATGGGCCAGTCTCACGGCTGGGCAGAGAGGGGTGCCTAACACCTTCCCCTTACTGTACTTTTGGCTCCCGTATCCAGAATCTCTATCTGTTTTCCCAGTTTTAATAAACTGGGTGGCGACTCTGTTTTGATGATAACCGCTATCATGTGGCGATGTTCCTAGCCATGGGGATGTCCATGATTTTGGTTTATGAAGCAAGCAACCAATAGAGCAAACAAACGTGATCAATCTGTATGGCGATGTCCCGTTTGGGAGGTGTCTACAGTTTTTGGCGACTCTGCTGGGGATATGAGAGCCATAACCAGAAAGTTCAACATAAGACTAATACATGCCTTGTTTAATTCATCTATCATATGCATCGAGCGGGCAACCCGTTGAGTTCACCTGATATCCCGGCATGACACGGGCTATGTTGGGGGTTCCAGCAAACTCCACAGTCACTCGTACCTAGTGGTATATCAAAAAGGGAATCACCCAATCACCGCCTATGATGGGCTGGTGAGAGGATTGGTGCCCTTTGACAACGGAGCACCCTGAGACTACCAAAACCTTGCATGTTTTAGAAAGCCATAGAACTTATCAAACTAAGACAGGAACCTACTTGCATTTTTACTTCCAAGTTCTTCCTCACACCTTGTATATGTTGTTGTAACATCTCTTTCTGTGCAGAAGGGTTAGGGCTTGAACTAAAAGCCCTAACCCTAAGTCTTTATAGCCAAGCACTAATGGCGTTGCCTGCAAGGTATATTTTTGGTAAAAAGCATCATTGCTTACTTAACACTCTCGCTTTACTTAAAGCACCGCGAAGCATGGATTTCTAGAACGAAATCAAACACTGGCTGCCCCGCCGGCAATTGAACTAGAGGTTGCTCTAGCAATCTTTGCCTTGCAAGGCTAAAGGAAAGAGGGAGTGTAAAGTAGTAGAGTAGGTTATGGATGATTGTATGCAAAGTCAAAGATATTATGGATAGAACTTGCAATACTTATTTCTCCATGGATGATTCAGCATGACAAGTTTAGGACTTTGGTTCCTATTTCCAAATCGGCCTAGCAACCCATCTTTCAAAATTCAAAATTCTGAGCAATGCTTACCTCAACGAGCTGGTAAAATTTAGGAGGTTGTCAATGCGCTAGCAAATAATCAAGTGGATTTCAATTACCTCAATCACGTTTTGAGAAAGGATTTTCCCTAACCAATAATTGAAGGAACTTTCAAAACTTTTTGCAATGACTAATCTAATGACTTGTTTTTCTGAAACATTCAAATAGCCGCTAGCACAGCGATGGACTCCGAGTCTACTTTCTGTTGTAGCCATATGCTCAACCTTTTCGATTTGTCTCATAATATGGATTGGCTTGGAAGTGGGATCTTAAGTGACAGCAACGAGTCTTAAGAATCATCCATATAAATAAAAATGGCTGGCTATCTATAGTATCCGATAAACTAATGCATACAAACAGATTGCAATGCATGACTCATCCATAATCTGTGTAAGTAGTTGTGGTGCTATATGTATACATATCATTTTGCTTGCCTCTTTCTAACTATGCGGAGGCCAAACCAAAAGAGGAGTCCATCCCCCTCATTTCCTTTCTTTGTTCATCGCATGTCATTTGGTTGCACCACCACTAAGGGCAGTTTGCATATTAGAAAATGTGACGCATGGACAATTAGTTTTGGATATCTCAACTTAAGCATGATTAGGTTTCTCCTTCTCTTAGATTTGGAGTTTGATCTCAGACATGATGGTAATGGCTACGAAAAAAATTGAAGTTTTAATCCAACCAAGTTTTGAGCAATGGCAGCCATGTCCATCACGTCTTGGCTTAGATTTTAAAACAATCTTCTCGTACCTAGCTAACTTTCACCGCCATTTTGGCCCATGTTTTGCTTCTCTTGAAAAATTGATATCATTTTGCTCATCATGGTTTCTGGCCAATCGTCACACTCAGCATGAAATGTGGGTCTTAAATTCAAGTCTCCTCAAATATGAATTACAAATGGCCTGATTCTCTGTTGGGATACGTAGGCACCTTTTGGTCGGCCACAAATTTGAAAATGTTCCCTCCTGTGCTAGTTCGCTGCTATAGAATGCTCATGATAACATTGAGTATTGAAAACAATCCTTAGGGATTTCAAAGTAATCTCATGGCATCTTTTGGAACACATCATAATCACTTGAATTGTCAAAAGCGCAAAACGAGTTTTTCAAAGCTATGACCCGCATAATTTCTGTTGAGTTAAGAAGGAGTTGACACATCTCTGCACACTTGTAAGCAAAATATGCTATTGAAGATGAAGAAGGAGAAAGAAGAAAAGAGAGGAAAAATACAGAGAAAAGAAAAAAAAATGATGAGCTCGCTAGATTGTAAACCCGTAAGGGCGGTCTAGGCAAAAGTTAGAGCATGAACAAAGTGAGAAATTAGCCGTGTCTCCATGCATCTACTATGTGTCTCAAAAGATTGTCTTCAATCTTAGAAAATCCACTTGGTTAAACCTCGAAGCCCCTAATTTCTTGGTAAGGATCCTTTCCACTTTGTCGTGTGTTTCAAGATGAAGAAAGGCATTCATTTCTCTATCCCAAACACTTATCCATTGCTAGCCACATCGAGCCTCTGGATAATTTCTTTGAACAGCCTGCTAGGCAGCCATCCCCTACACTGGGGCAAACACAAAAAAAATACAAGGAGAGATGAAAGAAAAATCAATGAGAGAACGAGCACCCTATCATACAAGGGGCACTTTGAAGGAAACATTTCTTTTAATACATACAAAGGACATTTTTGAAGAAACCAACTCTTTCACACAAAGTGAGGCAAGAGACAACAAGAGTTGATAAAAATATTGAAGATGGCTGCTAGCTTTTAAAACCCAAGCGTGAGTAGAAATTAGGTTTGAGCCTTTACATCCGCTTCTTTTTCAAGCCAAAACCCCAAGCCTACATTATGGTCCATAATAAAGTCCTCTCAGATTGGGAAACACGACTTAGTAGCAAGGTCCTAGACACTAGGGGCATCACCAGTGTGGGACTTAACACGAAGGGCAAGAATCCTAGAATTTGCATCATCTTGGCAAATCATACAACATGGAGAATTACGTGAGACAAGGGGCATGGCTATGTTCCCCTTTATGCACTTCTTTCAAAAGTATCCAACCTCTCATGTGGGTCTCAGTAGGTACTTATCAATCCAATTCAAGTCAACCAAATCAAGCTCGAAGTAACAAACTCACCTAATTGACTAGGGGCATAGGTTTGCAAAATAGTTCTATGTCCTTTGATGATTGAATGACGCGAGTGTGGAACAGGGATGAAATGATATGATTTTGAAATCCTTGAGGAAAAGTTCTCAAAGCTGATTTTATCCTAAGCATTCTTGACACAACAAATACAAGCGCAGTCGCCTTTTTGCAAATTCTGAGGAAATAACATGGGTCTCTCATTCCATGAAGAGTGTAGCAATATGGCCCATTGACCAAACAATGTTTTCAGTAGTGCCGCTATGGCATTGCGGTCTTTCAAAACACCTAGCTAGTATAAGCAATAAGTCACTACCAGTCTCCCTAAAGAGCAAGGGGAAGCATTTGATCAAATACGCGAAAGTTGAGATGTCCAGAATACATCGCAGATTTACATGCATATCAGTATCATCCTGTCTTTTGCATTGATCCCTTGATCCTAGTATTTCATGCGTATATCATTATGGCTGCTTAATGGAAGTGGTTGTTGCACAAACTAACCCCAAGTATGAAGTGTTTTTATGCTCAAGCAAGGCAGGTCAATCAAGGCATCATGGCCATCGTCTTTATGCAAAGAGTGAAGTGAGCCATGGATCCAGTTGGGCAAACTCCCTGCGGCCGACAATCCACCTTGCCTTTGTTGCTAAGTTTACTAACAATTTTGCAGGGGCAACAAAGGGATACACTGTAAAGTCTACCTCCCTGTCAACACGCTTGGCCTTCAAAAAGAAGAAAGCTCAGCCTGAGGGGCATCAACTCTTTTGTGGAATGTTGTCACACAACATTGTCGAGAGCACGCCAAGATCTCTTCCAATCAACAAGAGAAGCATTGCATTCATGTTCATTGTCGCATATATCGCATATCTCTGTACTAGGGGCAATTAGGTTGTCATTGTCATGCACAATTAAGCTAGAATCAAGCATCCATTGCCTAAACAGGGGGCTTCTACTTCTTCCTGAATGTTCAGTTCAGTATGCATATATGTGTTGCATTGCAATCTATGTCACCCAAAATCGTTCAAGCTCTTGAACTAGAGTTCTTCAAATGTGATGGTCTTGCCCCTAGCAGTCAGCATAAAAAGGACTTCGACCCGTGGTCGACTCCAAGCCTGTCGCATGTTGTTTTCCTATCCATTGCTGTTTTTCTAAACTATTCAAATGTTGATGGCAGGATTCTCTTGGATTTCGGTCCTTGAACCGACCATACCAAGCTTTGTATCTATGACCGACAGAGTCAAGTCAAAGAAGCTAAAAGATAGCCTCGTAACTAGTCCTGAGCAAACTCTACAAATAGCACCATGTCAACAACATTAAAGTGGCTTCGCACTTCACATCTCCATAGCTCCTTACTTCGCGCTTTCATCTCCATGTCGCCTTGTGCTCAGCAGGTCCAATCTCCATAGCTCCCTCTCAGCAGTAGCTCTACTCAGCAGCCCTGCACTTACTATCAGCAGCACCGTGCTTCAAGCTCCATATTCACTATCACGGCGGCTCCACGCCGACAAACTCATTGGCGATATGCCCATATTCACCTTCTTAGCGGCTCCACGCCCATACTCGAGCCATCTCAACACTCACCTAAGTCAAGATATCAACCTTCGTAAAAGTCTTGATCAGCCAAGAGACGTCAACATGACTACGCGAGTGAAGAGGGGGCACCTTGCCCAAGAACCACTCCAAATCCCCTACTCGCTCCCAAAGCCTAGGGTTAACCCAAAGAGGAGCTCCACCTACTCATAGGTCAGTAAGCAAAGAAAAATCACCTGGTGTGATCGTCATCTCGCCAACAGAAGGAAAGTGGAACGTGTTGGGAGTATCCCACCACCTTTCAACCAGCGAGGTCATCAATGACCAATCCATCTTCGGAAGATTGAGGCCCTAAACAAACGGCTCAAGACCAGCAGCGCATACTAACTCCCGAGCCTGCTCCGGCAACGTCACAAACCACTTGTGCAGTAAAGGCCTCCACCACGAGCCTCCAGTCTCCTGTTTCTCTACCAAGGACAAAAAGGGAGAAGCTTACCAAAACATTAAGGACGCTTAAGTGCTGCTCAGCGGCTCTACGCCCACACCTCAACAGCCCTATGCCACGCTATGTGCACAACCTCGCGCTCAGCAGGCCAGCAAAACAATCCTGTGGCTTCCACTCAATGCACCCTCCAGAAGGCTTTTATATTGCTAGCTTCCAGAAAGCGTTTATGTTGCCAGCTTGCAGAAAGCATTTAGCCACCAGAAGACATTTGAGTCGCTAGAAGGCGTTTGGCCTCCGGAAGGCACTCCCAGCAGTGGAGATAATGGAAATCTCCCTAACAAATTGGAATATGGTCAAGAACTAGCCTTGGGGGCAATCCCGAGCATACTCAGAACTAGCATTGAGGACAATCCCGAGCATGTGGAATCTAGCATTGGGGACAATCCCGAGCATGTGGAATCTAGCCTTGGGGACAGTCCCGAGCATGTGAAATCTAGCCTTGGGGACAATCCCGAGCATACTCAAAACTAGCTTTGGAAGCATCCCAAGCATAAGAAACCAATCAAACCCCGTGGAAGATGGAATACTCAACGGCTCTACGCCCATCATCTCACTACATCAGCAGCTCTACGCTCAGTAGCCTTGTGCATAAGATCGCTCAACAACGCCATGCTCCTCGCATCCCTGGCAGCTCTAAGCTCACCCCCAACGGCAACTTCGAACTCATCACCATTTCAACAGGCTCCACGCCTATAATCATATGCAACAATTTCAGCGGCTCGAAGCCCATTACCTCAACAGGCACGAAGCCTATGTCTACCACCTCAGCGGCTCGAAGCCCATTACCTCAACAGGCTCGAAGCCTATGTCTATCATCTCAGCGGCTCGAAGCCCGTTATCGACAGGCTTTACGCCCGTATTCACTCACTCAGCGGCTCTACGCCCTCACCTACCAACTCAGCGGCTCTACGCCTATTATCTCAACTGGCTCAAAGCCATAGCAACTATCTCAGCGGCTCGGAGCCCACCATCTCAATTGGCTCGAAGCCGTACACAAGCAGTCTCAGCGGCTCGAAGCCCATTATCTCAACAGGCTCAAAGCCTATGTCTACTACTTCAGCGGCTCGAAGCCTATTATCATAGCGGCTCTACGCCCATATTCACTCACTTAGCGGCTCCAAGCCCTTGATTCAGCAGCTCTACGCTCGCTACCACAGCAACGGGCTCTACGTCCATTATCTCAACTGGCTCGAAGCCGTAACAACCAACTCAGCGGCTCCAAGCCCTCGACTCAGCAGCTCTATGCTCGCTATTACAACTCAGCGGCTCCAAGCCCACTATCTCAACTGGCTCGAAGCCGTAACAACCAACTCAGCGGCTCCAAGCCCACCGTTTCAACTGGCTCGAAGCCGTAATAATCAAGTCTACTTCAGCAGCTCAAAGCCCATTACTTCAACAGGCTCGAAGCCTATATCTACCATCTGAAATGGCTCAAAGCCGTAACAAACAATCTCAGCGGCTCCAAGCCCAACATCTCAACTGGCTCGAAGCCGTAAACAAGCAACAGGCTCTATGCCGCCCCAACAATCAAGACATTTTATTCTCAGGCTCTATGCCTGAATGCTCAAGAATCTAACATTTTTGAATGCTCAAGCTCTATGCTTGGATGCCCATCCACTGTGTACTGGATGCTCAAGTTATACACTTGAATGCTCAAGCTCTACGCTTGGATGCCCAACCACTGAGTACTAGACGCTCAAAGCCTGTACTTTGAATGCTCGAATTCTGCCGTCCGAATGCTCGAGCTCTATGCTCTGAATGCTCAAGTCCGGAACTTGATAGAAGCTCTAAGCTTAAAAACAAACACACACGCACGGGCCCGTGCACATATTGCATCAACATTATCACATCGAGTCTGCATCATCATATCTGTTCACATCTAACAACCATCATCACACATATACACTCTGCATATCTCTCATGAAACAGGTCAACCCTGTAATCAACCGGCACTATGCCTCGGTTTTATTGATCGGTTCAGCGCCTCGATCCTTTGGCTCCACGCCAACACTTATGATGAGAAAGCTCCGTGCACAGACCATCAGAATACAACCAGCTCCGCGCTTCGGTTCATTACGTCAAGCTCAAAGCTCTGACACCATAGGCTCTCATCCTGATCAATACCAGCTCCGCGCTTTGGTCTCATCAAGCTCTAAGCTCACCTCAGGCCTCCGCCTCATAAACCTCAGCAGGCTCCACGCCTCGATCCAGTCACCTCAGGCTCTCGCCTTATGATCAGTACCTGCTCCGCGCTTCGGTCCTATCAAACTCAAAAGCTCCGACACCTCAGGCTCTCGCCTTAAGATCAACACCAGCTCCGCGCTTCGGTCTTATCAATCCCATCCCCTCAGGCCTTCGCCTTATGACTACAACCGGCTCCGTGCCTCGGTTCCCTCATCACCAAAGCTCCATGCTCCAATTACTAGCCCTGCGCCCCCCATATCTTAAAAAAACAACCGGCGTCCAACTCATCCCATAGATGGTTTGGATTCCACCCCATTACATCAATTCCTTCCAGCTCATTCGCAAGGATAGGCTACTCTATCGAGCTCCTTTCAGTCAAAGTAAGGATGATCAAGAAAGGCAAACACACCTGCAGTGTACTGATCTACCCCAAAATACTAAGGAAGCTCTCCGCAAAGAAACTCCCCAGGTAGCCCCACGCTCCTTCAACTACTCTTCGCCAAAACCCTGGCTCAGTCCAGGTACGTCACACTACGGCTTTTTAAGCCCTAAGGTACGTCTTCTGTCTCTAACCCTCCAAACTTTTTATTTTTTCTTTACTGCCCGAACTACGATTGGTCTGAATTTCCTTTGTGGAATACGTAGGCAGCCTCCCGGCCTGACCATAACAAAACCTTTTTCAAAACCCCTTGGAATAGTGGTTGGACCAAATTGAGTTGCTTTTTACAGCTTTGACTCTTACTCAAACATGTCTCGCGATTCGTCTGAGTTCACTCAAAGAGGGGCATCTGTAGACACCCCAATTTGGCCTAACGATTATTTCAAGTCCCACCTTGGGACCATCCCGATTATGAAACGGATACAGTGATTGCTGATTGCTTCCTTGAGGACCTTAGGACTTTCGGTAAGAACTTTGAGCCACTTAGAGGACCCAATTCAAAGCCATACAGCCTTTCAGACAGAAATACAGAAGCCTATGAGAAACCATCTAACAGCCATAACATCAATTCCTCACCCGAGCAACCTGTTGCTAGCAAAATCTCCCTGAGAGATCAATCCCTCGGCCGCAAGATCTATCCTTCGGCCGAGACATCCATTCCTCGGCCGTGACATCCTTTACTCGGCCGTGAGGCCCAACGGCCTCTGGTTTGTTTTATTTATCGCTCCTATACTTAATCATAGCTTTATGATTATCTGTTAATCGTATAGTCTGGTGTGAGAAAGAACACCGACCGGGGCTTCGATCCCTCGGCCGGTACATCAAACCAGGAGGATCCCTCGGTCGTGACATCCATTCACCGGCCGCGGGATCCATCTCCCTGGGACAGCTTGTTTTGCTTTGGTTTCTGATGCATGCTTCAATTACAGTCCTGGCTCACTTTACTTACTGTTTAAAGGATTAATTAAACAGACTATGTGTTAGAATTAAATAAAGCATCTATACATCTTATGTTGAATAACTATGGGCCAGTCTCACGGCTGGGCAGAGAGGGGTGCCTAACACCTTCCCCTTACTGTACTTTTGGCTCCCGTATCCAGAATCTCTATCTGTTTTCCCAGTTTTAATAAACTGGGTGGCGACTCTGTTTTGATGATAACCGCTATCATGTGGCGATGTTCCTAGCCATGGGGATGTCCATGATTTTGGTTTATGAAGCAAGCAACCAATCGAGCAAACAAACGTGATCAATTTGTATGGCGATGCCCCGTTTGGGAGGTGTCTACACGGAGATTCGGCGTATCGATACTATGTTGTCTCGTGGGAGATCAGAGGATCCCGTATCGATACGGCTCTGGAAAGTATCGATACGGGATTGCTACGTGGAAAAATGACATTTTGAGGATAGCTTTGTGGTATCGATACTTTGCTTAAATAGTATCGATACGGAGGCTTGTCGGCCAGATATTTATCACCTTTTTGGCTTTCCGCTAGTGGGATTTCTACATTTTAGGATATTTTGAGAGAGAGAAAAACCCATTTTGTATAAATAGAGGGTCTTCTCTCTCATAAAATGTAGCAACATTTTCTTTTAAGTCTTTTAAGTTTTGAGAACTCCATTGTTATCTTCTCCAAGCTTTCCTCTTTTCCAATTTCTTCAAGAACACTAGTAAGTATTTGGTTTTGTTTAATTTGTCAAGTATTAATGTTGTAGCTCTTGACTAGATCCTTCTATAAATCAAGTTAATTTTCGATTCCATCGGTTAATTATATTTTCCAAACTTGCCAAGCTTTCTAGTCTTTTTATGTCGCGTGAGTAGTCGTTTAGGCCTGGCCGTGGGGCGATTATCATCTCGTGACTTATGTTTTTCTTGCTTTCTCAACTCTCGGCTCGAAGTTTGGTATGGAAAATAAGAAGAGTTCGCCTTTATGTAACAAAACTAGTCGATGTTAATCTCCGGTGATCATATGCTCGCTCATATGGTTCCGTGAGCGATGTCTCGGCTTGTATTTGCCAAAAGAACAAAAAGAGCTCACTTGTTTTCCATACTTCATTTCTAGTCTCTAAATGGTTTCAAAGCTAAATCTTCCGGTTGATAGCCTAAGCCATGCGAATCAACCGAGTTTTCGTTGAGAATGGTTCGAAGGCCTAAGTTGCGGGCGATAGTAGTTCCATTGCCATGCCGCTTGTCTAATCTAGTTAAAACCAAGTTTCTAGAGTTTTCATCACTTTCCAAAGCAACCGATAGTTGGCCGTCTGAACTCCCAGAACACTTGCATCTACAAATCCTAACAAGCTATCAAGATTCTCTCTGTGGGAACGATTCCGGATTTCGGTATCTATGCTGACAATGATTTAGCCCTACGCTCGGGGAATTCAACCTCTTTCGGAGGCGAGGTTGTGGACGAAGCATATTTTGGCACCGTTGCCGGGGATTTTCTTATATAGCTTATTGGGAGGTTCGACAAACCTCTGTAAGTATTCCATTCTATTTTCCTTTTGTGCACCGTATACTCGACCTAGCGGACACCTCTAACTGAGCCACCAATTCGATTCGAGGTTTAACGAAGCTAGTTTGAGTATCCTTTGCCTTTTCGTTTCGTTTCTTTTCTTTTCGGCATATATCTATTGAGGCGGCGGTATAGCCCCTCATAACTGTTGTTGAGAGAGAGGTGGCGGCATAGCCCCTCCAGTCTATTTTTATTACTGCAGAGCGGTTACTAGCTCTAAATTGCCAAACGGCAGCGTTCATGCTCGCGGTTGATCAAAGGCCTCGGGTGTATCGTAGTCCTTACTCAAACCGCCTGCACCGATCTAGTTCTCTGCCTCGTGTAAGGAGTATCAATCTCCGGACTTACTCTCCACCAAGCAGAGTTTCTAGGCAGCATTCTCCATCAAGGCGATCAATGGCAGATGAGGAAGTTCCTCCGGTTAGGACTCTTCAGGACTACTTGAATCCAGAACGGGTTACACAACTGTCACCGATAGTCTTTCCACGGCCCACCACTGTTGCAAACACATTCTTGTTCAAATCCGACTATCATCGGTGCATCCCATTTTTCCATGGTATGGAGCGCGAGGATCCGTATCAGCATATCCGGACTTTCGAGGAGACCCTCCAATCATTTGTCACTGTGGTTGCTCACTTAAACCAAGCAAGGTTGAGGCTTTTCCCTTTTACCTTGAAGGATAAAGCAAAGACTTGGTTTCACTCTTTGAGGCCCCAATCGTTGCACACATGGGCGGAGGTTCAGGATATTTTTCACAAGAAGTTCTTTCCGGCTAGCCGAACAAAGCTTCTAATGGATCAAATTCAGACCTTTAAGCAAAGGGAGGGAGAAGCTTTCCACCAATATTGGGATCGATTCAAGGATTTGCTTTCAGCGGTTCCTCACCATAGTTTTGCCTTGTATCAATTGATTCACTACTTCTATTTGGGATGCTCGCAACAAACCAAGCAATTGCTTGACACCATGTGTTCCGGGGGATTCATGAACAAGTCGCCCGATAATGGCTGGGACTACTTGGATGAAGTGGCCAAGAAATCCTTGACTTGGAGTTACGAGGATGTCGAGGATAGAGCTATGGCTAGCCAAGGCCCCGGTGGCTCCGGAAAGTTCTCTATTAATGAGCACCAAGCTATTGAAACACGGATGGAACAATTGGCGGAGAAGCTGGAAAAATTGGAGTTGAAAGGAGTGAAGGAAGTCAAGGTAGTGAGAGCGGTGGAGGAGATGTGTTCTATATGTGAGACGACGGGTCATTCGACCGACAACTGTCCGTCTCTTGCCACTTTCAAGCAGAACTATGGCAACCTCAACCTTCCAATTGAAGAAGTTAGTGCGGTGAATCAACGGTTTGAATCGTTTCCCCAAAATTTCAACCAAGGCTCAAGGCAACAGTCGGGATTCCGTTGGAACAATCAAATAGAAGGAGGACCCTCTCAAGCACCTTCCGGTAATCAAATGCAACCATGGCGGCCTGCTCAAAGTCAAGGGCAATCACGTTTTTCACAAGGACCACCAGGTTTTGTACCGTCCGGTCCATTTCAAGGCTTTAACCAATTCCAACCCCCACCAAGGCGATCTTTGGAGGATACTTTCCAATCCTTCGTACAAGCTCAGTCCAATTACAATGAGAATAACACGCAAATGATGGGGGAATTGAAAAATCAAATGGGGAAAATAACCACGTCAATCGGGCTTCTCCAACAAGAAAGGGGAAAGTTCCCTACTCAACCTCAAGCAAATCCCCAAGCTCAAGCAATTATCACTTTGAGGAGTGGCAAGGCCATTGACAACGTGCAAGTGGAGCCGCCAGGGACATCTATCGTACTACCCTCTTCGGCACCATCGAATCCGATAACTAAGGAATGTATCGAGCAAGCTCCGGAGGAAGACGGGGAATCTCCCGTGGAAGTTTCAAAGGAAACTGCGACCGATCCGAGCCCACAAGTCTCTCCCGTTCCGGCGCCATACCCGTCTCGACTGAAAATGCCGGTTCACCCTTCTAAGAATGCCGATATACTTGAGGTGTTTAAGCAAGTCAATGTTAACATTCCGTTAATGGATGCCATCAAGCAAATCCCTTCATATGCCAAGTTTTTGAAAGATTTGTGCACCCAAAAGCGGAAGCTTAATGTGAATAAGAAGGTGCTCCTTACCGAGCAAGTGAGCCAAATTATCCAAACCAACCTTGCACCTAAGTACAAAGACCCCGGATGTCCTACAATTGCTATTACTATTGGGGGAAAGAGGGTGGAGCAAGCTTTGTTAGATTTGGGAGCTAGTGTGAACTTGCTTCCGTTTTCGGTGTATCAAGAGCTAGGGTTGGGGGAGATGAAGGCTACGCGGGTTACCCTTCAATTGGCAGATAGGAGTGTCCGAATTCCCCGTGGAGTGGTGGAAGATGTGTTGGTACAAGTGGATCAATTCGTATATCCCATGGATTTTGTGGTTTTGGATACTTGCCCGTCGTCTACATCGCCGTTATCTACTCCCGTTATCCTTGGGCGGCCATTCTTAGCAACTTCGGATGCGGTCATAAATTGTCGGAATGGACTATTGAACATGTATTTCGGTAATATGAAAATGGAGGTCAATATGTTTAATGTCGGGGCTCAAATGGGTGACGATGAGGATTGCCAAAATGTAAGTCTTGTGGATACGTTGGTGCAAGAGCACGTGGAGGAGTTTTTGTATAAGGACTCGTTGGAATTAGCTCTTACCTCGGAGGAGGCCGCTTTTCTTGAATCCGACGAAATGGAGTCACTCTTTTCCGTGCTTAATGGCGAAGATGGTGATGTGGGAATTTGTGGAGTTGCACCGTGGCTTCCAAAGTTTGAAGAGTTGCCACCTCTTGAGCGGAAAACACTTCCCTCTAGTATCGAGCCGCCTATTCTTGAGCTGAAAGCACTACCGGATACTTTGAAGTATGCCTTCCTTGGTGAGAACAATACATTTCCGGTAGTCATCTCTTCCTCTCTTGAGAAACTCCAAGAAGAGGATTTACTAGCATTGTTGCGGAGGCACACGAAGGCAATCGGATGGACTATCGCGGATATTCAAGGCATCTCTCCTTCTTTATGCTCTCATCATATCTATTTGGAGGAGGATATCAAACCCTCAAGGCAACCACAACGTCGGCTTAATCCAATCATGAAAGACGTGGTCCGGGCCGAGATTCTTAAGTTGCTTGACGTTGGGATTATCTATCCTATAGCCGATTCCAAGTGGGTAAGCCCGATCCAAGTGGTTCCAAAGAAGGCAGGGGTCACCGTCGTACAAAATGATAAAGGCGAGCTTGTTCCGACCCGTGTGACTACCGGGTGGCGAGTTTGTATTGATTATCGCAAGTTGAATGCGAGCACGCGCAAGGATCACGTTCCTCTTCCCTTCATCGATCAAATCTTGGAGAGAGTAGCCGGTCATGCTTTTTACTGCTTTCTTGACGGTTATTCGGGCTATAATCAAATAGAAGTGGCCTTGTCCGACCAAGAGAAAACAACGTTTACATGCCTGTTCGGGACCTTTGCTTATAGACGCATGCCATTCGGCTTGTGTAACGCTCCCGGCACCTTTTCCCAGTGTATGATGGGAATTTTTAGCGATATGGTCGAGAAAATTGTGGAAGTCTTCATGGATGACTTCTCCGTGTTTGGCGACTCATTTGAGTCATGTCTGGCCAACTTGGAGAAGGTCTTAACGCGATGCGAGGAGAAGGCATTGGTTCTAAATTGGGAGAAGTGCCATTTTATGGTCACTCAAGGGATTGTGCTCGGGCATATCGTATCGGCCAAGGGTATCGAGGTAGACAAAGCTAAGATTGACCTTATTTCAAACCTCCCTACCCCGAAGTGCATTAAAGACATCCGCTCGTTTCTTGGCCATGCCGGTTTCCATCGGCGATTTATCAAGGACTTTAGCGCAATTTCAAGGCCGCTTTGCCATCTCCTTTCCAAGGACGTACCTTTTGAATGGACGGAAGCATGCGAGCAGGCGTTTGTTAAGCTCAAAGCTAGTCTTACTATGCCTCCCATTGTTCAAACGCCCGATTGGAATCTTCCATTTGAGTTGATGTGTGATGCGAGCAACTATGCCGTCGGGGCCGTTCTTGGCCAAAGGAAGGACAAGCATCCGTGGGTGATTTATTATGCGAGCAAAAGTCTCAATGATGCTCAAATGAATTATTCCACGACTGAAAAGGAGCTTCTTGCCATCGTTTTTGCCTTGGATAAGTTCCGGTCTTACTTAGTTGGCGCCCCGATCACAATTTACACCGACCACTCAGCACTCAAGTACCTATTCACCAAGCAGGATGCCAAGGCCCGCTTGATTCGGTGGATACTTCTTCTCCAAGAGTTTGATATTACCATAAAGGACAAGAAGGGGGTGGAAAATGTGGTGGCGGATCATTTGTCGCGCTTGGATTTCGAGGATCGTACTTCGCACTTGCCCATTGGCGATAGCTTCCCCGATGAGCAATTATTTGGTATATCAATAGCCCCATGGTTTGCAGACATTGTTAACTATTTGGTTACCGGGCTGCTTCCAACGCATTGGTCTTCTCATGAGCGTCGGCGGTTCCTATCGGAAGTGAAGCACTTTTCCTATGACGATCCTTACTTGTTCAAATATTGTCCCGACCAAATCATCCGCCGGTGTGTGCCGGATTCTGACCAACGAGGGATTCTTAAATTTTGCCATACTGAGGCATGTGGCGGGCATTTCTCTGCAAGGAAGACCATCGCCAAGATACAACAATGCGGTTTCTATTGGCCAACCCTCAATCAAGATTCCTACAATTTTTGCAAAGCTTGTGACCGTTGTCAACAATTGGGGAGTGTGACCCGACGGAATGAGATGCCCCAAACCAAATTTCTTGTTGTTAAGGTGTTTGACTGTTGGGGAATCGACTTTATGGGGCCATTTCCGATGTCGTTTGGCATTTTGTACATCCTCTTGGCAGTCGATTATGTGTCACGGTGGGTTGAGGCCATTGCCACGCGTACCAATGACCATAAGGTGGTGCTCGAGTTTCTTAAGGAGCACATCTTCTCGCGGTTTGGGGTCCCACGTGCGATTATTAGCGACCAAGGGAGTCACTTTTGCAACCGGTCGTTCGCCGCTTTGATGAAGAAGTATGGCATCACGCATAAAGTCTCCACCGCATATCATCCTCAAACCAACGGTCAAGCCGAGCTTGCCAATCGTGAGGTAAAACGTATTCTTGAGAAAACGGTAAATCCCAATCGGAAGGATTGGTCTTTAAGATTGACCGATTCTCTGTGGGCATATCGTACCGCATACAAGACGGTGTTGGGCGCTTCGCCCTATCGGCTTGTATATGGTAAGGCATGCCACCTTCCGGTGGAGTTAGAGCATAAGGCGTATTGGGCTATTAAACTGTTAAACTATCGTTTGCCCGACGCCGGAGTTCACCGTAAACTCCAATTGAATGAGCTTGAAGAAATCCGTAGAGATGCATATGATAATACTAATATCTACAAGTCTAAAGTTAAGGATTTCCATGATAAGAACATTCAAAGGAAAAATTTTGAAGTTGGTCAAAAAGTTTTGCTTTACAATTCGAGACTTCATCTTTTTCTGGGAAAGTTGCGTTCCCGATGGATTGGCCCCTTTGTTGTGTATAAGGTTTATCCTCATGGGGCTGTTGAGGTCATGAATCCCGTCAATGAAAATATTTTTAAGGTCAATGGGCAAAGGCTTAAGCCATTTTTAGAGAATTTTTCGGTTAAGGAGGTGGAGGAGGAGTTGGTCGCGCCGGTCTATCCGGTCGACCTTGTTGTTTGAGTTTGTTGGTTTAATCTATGTTTGCACGGGGAGCGGAAGCGTAACCGCTGAACTTAATTGTTTGTCGGACCCGGCCCCCGGGTAGGGGGTACCCACCATTGACTTGGGTATTTGTAGCTTCGCACGCCGCTACTAAAATAAGGATCGTGTGCCCAGCTCCGGTTAGTAAGGGCAATGTTTAGCTTCTTGTACATATTAGCTTGTTTGTTTCGTTTCGGGTTTTTCCAACCATGAGATTTCACTAAAGCATCATTGTATCGGGCTTTAATTAGTCCTTCTTTGTAGTAGTTCACCGTTAATGATCCATGCTCACCAGATATGTCCCTATCGGGGGCAGTTTAGGTCTGTGGGTGAGACTTGATATTCCCGTGCTTTGGCGCAAGGCTCTGTCTTGTCTCACTTTGTTTCGATCATAGGGAACGCTGGGCTTAATTGCTTGGCGAGGTCAAGCGGTGGATTTTACTTCGGGCATGATGTAACAAATTCGACGGTCTAGTATAGCCACCCGTGTCTTGTCTACTTGGTGAGCCACGGGAAGAAAAGTATGACTCGTAAGATTGCGTGAAAATCGGGTGGTGTTCTTTTATGCTTTTCTTTTGATTTATGTTTGTTTGTTGCCCGGATACCACGTGCCGGGCGGTTCTAATGTCATTTGCTTGCTGGTAGGTCCTTCGTACAATTCCGCTTCTGCAGGGTTAACATGCTACCACACCAGCCTTGGTGGTTTGGGTCTACCGTCGAAGTGATTGAGGCATTCAGGAGCCCTAAGCATGGGTGCGACTACGTGTCGCGGTTGTTAGGCCAATAAAGCTTCGATCATGGCCTTGTGTGACTAGCTGGTGGTTCCGACCGAAGGAGTGAAGCCTTGGAAGCACATAACTCCGGATCGAAAGTGGGCAATGACGCAAAGCCTCCAACTTGGTCGAGGTATAAGGGGGTTGACATTCCCCCGGAGGTACCATCTTTTGTTCCCTTTCCTTACTGTTGTTCTCCATGCTATGAGGACATAGCTTATTTCAAGTTGGGGGGAGGGATATATCATTCTATGATATTTTTGTTTTCATGTTGTTTGTATATATTTTTCGATTTTAGTATTGCAATCCTTCCGTTAGTACAGAATTAGTGGATTAAAATAGCTTGGCACATGCTCATTAAGTGTTATTGGGCAAGAGTTCGTTACCCAAATTTTGTATCTCGCAACTTGCATGAATGGACTAAGGTGGAATTCACAATGTTTGAGCATATTTCGATCAAGTTTTGTCCATATCCCTTTCTTTTTCTTCTTACTTTCTTAGTTTAGGTATTCATCTCATGTCATGCCTAAGTGTGTTCGTTATCTACTTTAAATCATTTCAGAATCTATGGCATATTTAGGATATGATACAAGGCAATCTTTGTTTGATTATACCACAAGAGTGTCTCATTGACCTTGAAAATAAAGCCAAGTTGTGTCTCACTCTTATCCATAGGATACCGGTGTTAGGTTGGATGGTTGGAAGTTGGTTTTGTGATCCGAAATGGGATGGCCTCAGTTTTTTTTTCAAGGCATCGGGTGTCTTTGTGTTGGTTTTGGGCATTGGCTTGGCTGTCGGGTGGCAGGGCAGGAAAATCTGGGCAAAAGCTATCCGTATCGATACTGAGATAACGCGTATCGATACGTGTTGGTCTAGAACGAGAACAGAGAAACCCGTATCGATACGGATTAAGGACCGTATCGATACGCGTTGGTTATCGAGGAATCTACAGTTACTTTAGTCCGATCATCTTCATTCTCTCAACCCATTTTCTCTCTCCTACCCTCCATAACTCCCAAGCTCCGCGAAACCCTAACCCCAAACTCCCCATTTTCAACCTAAAATCTCCATCCAAACCAAAATTGATCCATTAATCTTCAAGCTTTCAAGGAATTCGAAGGGTTCTCAAGGATTTGTGGGCCGAAATCAAGATTTGAAAGGTGAAACCCATCTTCCTCTGTCCAGGCAATTTCTCTGCAAGGTATTCCGAAATTTCCTCTTTCTCCTCGGATTTTCATCATGTTTATTCTATAATGTGGTGGATGTTCGTGTTGTTTAGGGGATTTTGCATATGAACCCTAGCCTTTCTTTTTCCTAACCACTCGAAACCGTAGATTGGGATTTGAGATTTCACTATTGCTAGGTGTTGGTATTGCCTCGTTTGTTTTTGACATTGAACTGCATTTGGGGGCTGCCTGTTTTGTTAAAATTCCTGGCTGTTTTGTGTTGCTCTGTTTCACGTTTTGGGACTTGCTCTGTTTTTAAGGTTCGTTACAATGACAAGAGCAAAGAAGTTGGCAGAAAAGGGAAAGGGAAAGGCTCCGGCTTCCTCCTCCAGGCAAGCAGATGAAATTGTTCGTGAAATGGAGGAGGAGGAAATGATTGCAAATCCGGAAAGGAGTCGGCCGAAAAAGAGGACAGCCGCTGAGATGAAACTGGCCCGACAGAAGAAATGGGAAGACGGTATCAACAGGGGGTTTAAGAACGAACGTCATGTGGACGTGGACGTGGACAACCTTGGAATTGAGAACCGGTTTGTCCGTCGTATCCAAGAGCAAGGTTTGTCCTGTTTCCTTGCTCCCAATCCTGGTTTTAATAAAGAACTTGTTACTGAATTCTACAAAAATATTAAGATTCCACCGTTGGAGGATGAGGAGAATTATGGAGCTAAGATAACTTCGAAGATGTATCCCATAGAGGTTACAACTGAGTTTATTGCACGTACCTGGGGTTACCGCCAACCGTCGTCTGAAGATGTGAATTATGTGGAGGAGGAGTATGTGGCCGACGAGGCCAATATCAAGGATTTGTATAAAAACCCTAGGGATGCTAGTCTTCCTCATGTGCCTGGGGGGTTTAAGGATGCATACCGTCTGGTTAATCAGTTTGTGCATCATAATTTCAATCCTAGGGGAACCGAGAATAAGCCAGACATTAACGAGGGGGGAATGATCCATGCATGCCTTCATGAATCCGGATATTGTGGTTAATTGGGCGAGATACGTTTTCTGTGAGATGGTTGACTTTAAGGCAAAGGCCCCTTTAAATTCAAGGATGCCTTTCCCGTGTTTGGTGACCGCAATCTGTTTCGCTCAGGGAGTCCCAAAATCAAAGTTTGTGAGTCGTGAGAAGCTCAACCCGGGTGACATTAATAGCTCCATCCTTACAAGGAGCATCTCTCAGTCTCGGCCAGCTGCTGCTACCCCACGTGGGCCATACTTGACTACTTTACCTCCAAAGGGTTCGAAGACAAATACTTGGAACAAGTTACTCTTTTGTCAAGGGGTAGCTATTATGGGGTGTATGAAGAAGCTCAAAAAGGAGACCCGTGACAATGCGAGGAGGCAGCGGAAAATTGATCACAAGCTAGATTGGGTGTTGAGTCGAGAGGTGGGGCAGTCGAGTGAGCCTTATGTGCCACCGCCAGAGGAGCCAGGGGAGGACAGCGATGATTTCGCCGGGGATGAGCCGGTGTTCTTGGATAATTAGTAGGTCGGTGGAGTTGGTTGAAAGCCCTATACTTGGTCGGGGTGCAAGGTGGTTGACAGCCCACCTCTTATCCATTTATTTCTTTGTCTTTAGTTTACTTTGGTTAACTTTAACTAGTAGGTTGTTAATTTTGGTAAGGCTGGTTTGTGGCCTTTAGCTTGGTAGCTTGAGTGGTGGCGGCAAAGGGTAGTTTAACCAAGCCAGTTTATGGCCGCCACCCCATTTTGTTAACCCTTCATTGATTAAACCAAGGTCGTTAAATGCTTATTAAGTCCTCCGTTGATCTTTAGTATGCCTTGATTCCAATTTGATTTTTCGCATGATAGTTAGTACATTTGGTATGTGGCATGTTTTTCTTCCGGCATTCAAGTTTTCATTTGTGTAGTCATGAATTCTGTTTCATGGTGCTCTCCACATATAAGGCATGGTACTTTTGCTTCCCATTGCCTAACTCCGAGCACTTTTTGTGGGATATGGTTAGTAGCATGCTTTGGCATATGTCTTGTTAAAGCGTATCCTCCTTTCTAGTTTTGGATACGTTTTTTTTGTAGCTTGTTGGATTATGCTCAGTACGTAGAGTTTCGTCATGGTTTTCAGCTGTCAGTTGTGAATATGAATAAATTTGTTTTTGGAACTGCAGCTCGTCGGTTACGAGATGCGCATGTGCTAAGTTAATTTGTCGGAAGGATTGCATTGTTAGTTTTGTTTTTAATAAGTTGTTTGTGTTGCTCGGGGCCTAGCAACGTTCAAGTTGGGGGGCATGATTAGCACCTAAGATTGTAAGATCGTGGTGCTAAAGATCTCTCGCTTGTGGCGTTCTTTTGCTATTTTCGTCTTTTCGATGTTTTGTTGCTCGTAAGGTATTTTGTTTTGTGTTTCAGGCAAAACGCCCTTAAAAGGCGTGTTTTGATTGCTAAGCCGTCCCCCAAGTGAGTTCAAGCGATCGTGCCCGATGGAACCCGCGCCAAAGTGACTCAAGAGTGAAGGCGTGAGGCGTCGGGTGAACTTAGTGGCCGTCAGGTGCCAAGTCAAGGAGGCTGGCCTGGAGTGCTGAAGGAAGCCATCCCGTATCGATACGGAGATTCGGCGTATCGATACTATGTTGTCTCGTGGGAGATCAGAGGATCCCGTATCGATACGGCTCTGGAAAGTATCGATACGGGATTGCTACGTGGAAAAATGACATTTTGAGGATAGTTTTGTGGTATCGATACTTTGCTTAAATAGTATCGATACGGAGGCTTGTCGGCCAGATATTTATCACCTTTTTGGCTTTCCGCTAGTGGGATTTCTACATTTTAGGATATTTTGAGAGAGAGAAAAACCCATTTTGTATAAATAGAGGGTCTTCTCTCTCATAAAAGGTAGCAACATTTTCTTTTAAGTCTTTTAAGTTTTGAGAACTCCATTGTTATCTTCTCCAAGCTTTCCTCTTTTCCAATTTCTTCAAGAACACTAGTAAGTATTTGGTTTTGTTTAATTTGTCAAGTATTAATGTTGTAGCTCTTGACTAGATCCTTCTATAAATCAAGTTAATTTTCGATTCCATCGGTTAATTATATTTTCCAAACTTGCCAAGCTTTCTAGTCTTTTTATGTCGCGTGAGTAGTCGTTTAAGCCTGGCCGTGGGGCGATTATCATCTCGTGACTTATGTTTTTCTTGCTTTCTCAACTCTCGGCTCGAAGTTTGGTATGGAAATAAGAAGAGTTCGCCTTTATGTAACAAAACTAGTCGATGTTAATCTCCGGTGATCATATGCTCGCTCATATGGTTCCGTGAGCGATGTCTCGGCTTGTATTTGCCAAAAGAACAAAAAGAGCTCACTTGTTTCCCATACTTCATTTCTAGTCTTTAAATGGTTTCAAAGCTAAATCTTCCGGTTGATAGCCTAAGCCGTGCGAATCAACCGAGTTTTCGTTGAGAATGGTTCGAAGGCCTAAGTTGCGGGCGATAGTAGTTCCATTGCCATGCCGCTTGTCTAATCTAGTTAAAACCAAGTTTCTAGAGTTTTCATCACTTTCCAAAGCAACCGATAGTTGGCCGTCTGAACGCCTGGAACACTTGCATCTACAAATCCTAACAAGCTATCAAGATTCTCTCTGTGGGAACGATTCCGGATTTCAGGTATCTATGCTGATAATGATTTAGCCCTACGCTCGGGGAATTCAACCTCTTTCGAAGGTGCGTATTCCCCCTACGGAATTATATAGCATGACATCTCCTTGGCCATTCTCCACCTGGGGGATAGACGTCATTGGAAGTATAAGTCCAAAGGGAAAATACAAGCATCAGTTCATTCTAGTAGCTATCGACTACTTCACCAAGTGGGTAGAAGCAACTTCTTATGCTATCCTCAAAGCCACTCATGTGGCCAAGTTTATCCGCACTAATATCATCTATCGATATGGCGTACCTCACGAGTTCATCTGCGATAATGGATCACACTTCAAGGGAGCAACAAAGAAGCTTTTTGCTGAATTTGAAATACAGAATCATCGGTCATCTACTTATCGACCTCAAACCAATGGAGCAGTTGAGGCTGCAAACAATAACATCAAGAGGATTCTACGGAAGACTACTAACACCTACACAAACTGGCTAGAAATGTTACCTTTGGCACTATGGGGTTATCGAACAACTGAAAGGACTTCAATTGGGGCTACTCCATATTCCCTGGTTTATGGGATGGAAGTTGTCTTGCCTATCGAACTAGAGCTACCCTCACTACGGGTTCTAGCTGAGACTAGAATGATCGAAGAAGACTGGGTTCAAAACCGCTATGATGAGTTAGCATTGCTAGACGAAAGAAGGCTAAGAGCGTTACACCATGTGCAAGGGTATCAACGCCGCATCGCACGAGCCTTCAACAAAAAGGTAAAGCTACGAGACATCAAGGTAGGGGACATGGTGCTCAAAGCAATCCGTCGCCACGTTTCGGACTCGAGAGGCAAGTTTAGACCAAACTAGGGAGGCCCCTACCATATCAAACGCATACTATCTGGAGGAGCAGCCTATATTGCAGACCTGGATGGAATGGAATTCGCAACACCAGTCAATATCGACAAGCTGAGGAAGTACTACCCCTGAGAGACGCTCGTTGGGTCGAAAACCACAATGGTGGGCGACCCAAGCAAAAATTAGAGTAGCCTACTAGGTCAAAAACCCGCAAGGGCAGCTTAGGCAAAAACTAAGGCATAAATAAAAGCGCTTGCTAGACTGAAAACCCGTAAGGGCGGTTTAGGCAAAATCAAGAGCACAAAAGGAGAGGAAAATACCCGAGTGAACCCTAACAAAAACAAACAAATCTTGTTGGAACTACGTTTATGGCCTGATTCTCTCCATGGGATACGTAGGCAATCTCTATATTGAGATTCGGCCACTGCTATCATTACCACTTCCAAATTTCTAGGTCTATCCTAAAGCATGCTCACTATCGAACCATGGCAACAACATTTTTAATAAAACAACCAAATGTTTTATTGTTTCCAAAAGAAAAAGGAAAAGCAAGCTCAAACAATTCTCAAATCTATGAAAACTAGAATCAAACAAAGAACATCTTTTGAAAAGCATAAGTAATTTATCAATCTTTAGGTCTTCCTTCTCTTCGCACTTTTGTCCTTCAAAAGGTTTTTCTCCAACCAATGCTTATACGAACCCGATAGCTTGTCAGCATGGTTCCCAACAACCTCTTGCATCACTCGGTACGGCCAAAAATGAAGCATATTGCGACGAAAGCTGGCATCATGGACCTTAGAAACAACATACTCAGGATCACCCAAGACTTTGACTTGTTCAGCCCCAAACTGTCTTTGAAAGCGAGCAGGAAAGTAGAAGGTAACCTGAGTGATACCAATCATCGCAACGCCAAAATGGTTCATGGTACTCGCAATCATACTCTCAACACCATACCAGGGGCAAACCCATTGAATCCGATTGCCCTTGCGAGTCTCCATCCATGCCTTCCAAGTAGCCTCAGTTGGAAACTGTCTGGTCACACGACGCTCTGTGCAGTGGTCCGAACTATAGGGGAGCCGCTCTGGCGCATCTCATACCCTCAGCTTTTCATAAAGCCATACCTACGGGAAACCAGGGAAAATTGCAAGTCGTGAGAACACGTGAGTCAAAACAAAAGAGTGATGAGCGAAAAGATAACTTAGCAATAAACAAGTAAAGAGTGAATCTGTAGTAATAAAGGACTGCCTGAGAACTGGGCTGTGGGATTACCCTTCACTGCGTCGAGACCCATCAAAGTCTCTGCCAACACTAAACTAGCAAAGCCTACACGGTTTCCAATCTGTTGAGCGAAATCAAGCAGCATAGAATCGGCATGGCCAGAGGAAGGACCAAGCAAGTAATAGTGGAGAAGGCAGACACATAGCGCATGAAAGCACGCTTTATGTCGAGAGACTTGACGATGAGCTTCAGCTACACCAAAACGCTGAACAAGCTGTAAGGTTTCTAGCCTTCCATTCACCATGAAAAACCTAACTTCGTGTTTTTGAACTTGAAGCAAATCTTTCAAAAGGTCACTGTAGACACCCCAATTTGGACTTTTCAAAATTCCTTGATTTGTGGCCCGGAGGCTCCCCGATGATGACTTTGGATTGAAACAAGCCTGGTACCAATCGGAACTTTGCTCCTTGAAAGATTTGAAGAAGTATTAAAAATGGTAAAAAAGGCATTTTCAAGCGCTTAGGAGCAATCCCAAGCGCTCCAAACTGTTTCACAAAACCTCTGGCCTGGCTCTTTCTCGAGCGCTCGAGAGTGAGGTCCCAAGCGCTCGGGAGTGATCCCAAGCGCTCGAGACTTTTCTGTGGCCCAATGCATGGCTGTATCACCCACTCACCTTACAAATCATCATTACAGCCACTTTCGACCTGCCGATGGATCATTTCACACTCAACCTCTGGTAGGAAGATATTCAGGCCAAGGGTTTACCTATTAAAGAAATGTTTTATCAAAACCATTTGATTTTCAAAAACCATTTGATGATTTGCCTATAAATATGGCTGGTTTTCAGCTAGGGAGGGAGACGAAATTTTTCACTCTGCCAGACCACCCATCCTCTGCTCTCTCATTCTCTCTCTCTAGCTCAAAACCAAAAATCTCCAAACTATCCTTCAAAAAATTCAAAGGCTTTGCAAATTACCAAGGAAAAGGGCAAGAAATTCAGAATACCCTTCTGATTTCTTGCACTCTCCTCTCTTCATTCACATTTCAAAGCTACGCCAAGAAGCAAGGTTCAAGGAAAAGGTAAAACTCTACCTTTGGTCACAACTAGAGGGCTGTTCTTCCCTTCTGAGGGGGGTCTCTCAGCCTGACCCAGTCTTCAATACTGGGTGCATGGTTGGGAGACCCTAGTGTAAAAACAAGAGCAATGGGATACAAAAATGTTTTCACAAAACCCCTTACTGGACACACTCCCAAGCGCTCGAGAGTCTTCTGGAGCGCTCGGGACTGTCCCAGGTCTCATGCTCCCCCCCTTGTGACGCAGTAGGTTGGGAATGAGGTGTAATAAAGATGGATGGTTCCATTTTGGCATGCATGCACAGAAAGCCATTTTCCCCAAAACAGAACCATTTCCTCACAAAGATTGCATGGGTGAACAAAGTTTCCTTTTGTTTAAAGTTAAAAGAATCAGTCATTTCAGAGAAATATAAAAACAAGGGCTTTTGCATGTCAAGATGGAACCACTTCTTGTTTGAGAGAAAGCTGACATGCAGCATACTCCCAAGCGCTCCGAACCATACCAGAGCGCTCGAGAGTGCATGCATGCCATTGCTTCCTATTTTCCCACTCTGCTGTGTCATCAGGTCCCTGCATGCATTAGTGTGGCCTGTTGCTCTTTTAAATTCATAGATTTAACTTTGTTAAGGCAGGGATGCATGATTTGAAAGGTTGAAGGCTTAGCTCAGTCTTCCAAGTCCTCTGCTGAGCCAGTAGTGTACTTGATGTCATTTCAATTTCCAGTTTAGTATTGTATTCTGTCTGTGCTAACAAAGCTTGCAGGTTGATCAGAACTCCCAAGCGCTCGGGACTGTACCCGAGCACTCGAGAGTGAAGTTAGTAACAGATCCTCATTTTCTGTAATCATGCATTTTGCTCACCTTCATCTAATCATCCACTGCACAACTGCACATGCATGCAATTCTTACATGCTATAACTGTACATACTTGCTAAATGGTCTAATGAAACAAAATCCCTTTTGAAAAATCCCACAAACGTTTAGTAGAGACCGATTTCAAATCGGGCGAGGGGGGTGCCGTAAAACCCTTCCCCCCTCGTAACATGGCTTCCGAACCCTTGAAACTGATCTCTGGTTTTCAATTTCAAATCAACCAATGGTTTTCCAAACAAAACGGTTTCTCGGGTGATATACCGCAAATCCGGGTGGCGACTCTTCAAACTCTTCAAACGGCGTATTTCTCTTCAAAGCGGCACCAAGAACAAAACAAAAAGAGCGACCCTCGTATTTTTCTTCTCCAAGAGCGGGAAAGATATAAATTTTCGGGCATAGCAGCCCACAGTCACCACGATTGAATAAAGGGTTTGGGACAATGAGACTTTCTCTATCCGAGTGACCCATAACAGCAGCAAATTCCTCGATGGTAGGACACAGTTCTTCTCTTCTGAATCAAAAGACATGAAGAATAGGGTCCCACAAGCTGGTGGCTGCCCGAAGAAAAGCGAAATTCACAGGAATTTGGCGAAGAGAGAAAATGAAGTCCATACCAAAGGACTTAAAGTGTAGACAGTCGAGGCCATTGAAGGAATCCAACCACTGATCATGGACTGGTTGTGCCATATGAAAGCAACTGTTACTGACGACGCTATCGAGTTCGTACAATGCCTACTTATAGGCTAAGTCGAGTCCTAGTTCGAATCAGAATCGGATTCTAAATCCACATTAATCGAGTCGGTCTCTCGGCCGGCACTTTGA
This sequence comes from Rhododendron griersonianum, assembly GCA_018127125.1. NCBI lineage: Eukaryota > Viridiplantae > Streptophyta > Magnoliopsida > Ericales > Ericaceae > Rhododendron > Rhododendron griersonianum. Next base: position 23,510,125 of record CM030791.1, on the reverse strand, counting down.
TGTAACGGCCATAGGATCGATTCCCCGGCCCTTGAAAACCAATGACTCAAAATCAAACCCAGGAAAATGAATCGATCACTCGACCGCCTGATGAAAGGATCGGCCGCTTAATCGATAGCTCGGCCGTCAGAACGGCTATTTTACAGAGAACTTCCACGGCTCAGACCAGTTCACCAAATTTTCATCAAACAAACCAAGATAATACTAAAACGAAACGACACAAATATAGCATACACAATCATGTATCAGAACAAAAGACTTTGTTTCATATAATGAAAGCTTTTTACATCACAAGGTGAATCATCCCACATTTCCTAAACAAACTATACATCAGTTTCCTGTCGAACTAACCTATGCAGGAAGAGAAACAGAAAAACAAAAAAGGAAGGAGAAGAGGATGCCGAATCTTCTGGTGGTCCGAACACCAAAGGCCAGCTGCAAAAAAGAAAAGGACACCCTTGGGGCGGCATATACCAGAAGAGTACTACGGTGCAGAAAAGACACCACGTGGCTCAAAAGAATCACCACATGGCCCAGAAAAATCACCATACCGCGCACAAACGCCACCCCAGGAGTTCCACGTCACGGAAGCAAGCACCCCATGCGAGGGTCCCTAATCAAGCATCAAGACAAGACCGAGAACATCGCGGATTCCCTCCGCGATCGCCGGCCTCGCGCCATCCATGGCCTGGAGCTGACAAGAACCGAGAGAAGTAAAAGGGCTTTCGGTAGAACTCTCGGACGCAGAGAAAGAGAAAAGAAAGAGAGAGAAATGAGATGAAACGGCCGAGGCCATGGCCTTTTATAGGCCCCTGGAAATAAAACGATTATGCGGCCGAGATATCCATTATTCGGTCGCTGGATCGATTTCCTGGCCCTCTAATCAATCTCCCACAGCAGCATCAGATTTTGCTCAGTACACCAATTCAAGTTTTGGGCCCACGACCAACAAAAGTAATGATTGAATCAGCCTTGGGGGCATTCCCGAGCAAACACAATATGGTCAAAACTAGCCTTGGGGGCATACCTAAGCATGAAAAAAAAAAAGCATAAGGGATCTCTCTCTCCATAACAGCAAGCTCACGACAACTGGTCGCTTGACCGCTGAGGATTATCAAGCTCGAGCTCTTGCTCACAAGATCAAAGGACCCTTGATACATCCAACTCAGGCTCTATGCCCGAGTAACTGTGCTCCGAAAGTACATTTAACAGCTCTAAGCCCATTCAGCAGCTCTATGCTCAACAAGCTCAATAGCACCACGTGCTCATCATCTTGACAACTCCACGCTCCCCACAGCTCCAAGCTTATTACTCAACAAGCTTCGCGTTCAACAACACCCCATGCTCACTATCCCAGCCATTCAGCAAAGCCTCAAGCTAACCGCTATGCTCGCTATGTTCATGCTTATAGCCTTCAAGAAACTCAAATGCTCCATCTTCTCAGCAGCTCCAAGCTAACCATCTCAGCAGCTCTACGCCCATACTCACCATCTCAACGGCTTTACGCCTGTATTCACCATCTCAGTGACTCTACACCTGTATTCACCATTTTAGCGGCTTTACGCCCACAAATCCAGCGGCTCTACGCCCGTATTCACCCCCTTAACAGCTCTGAGCTCGTTACCTCAGTGGCTCAACGCCCATCTCTACCATCAACGGCTCTATGCCCGTATTCAACCTCAGCAGCTCTATGCTCGCTACTTCAGTGGCTCCATGCCCATCAACTCAACGGCTCTACGCCCATTATCTCAACTGGCTCTATGCCGTAACCAACCAATTCTCAACAGGCTCCACGCCTTAATCAAATATCATCTATTCTCAGGCTCAATGCTTGAATGCTCAAAATCCAACATTTTGAATGCTCGAAGCTCTTCGAATGCCCAACCACTGTGTACTGGATGCTCAAGTTCTACACTTGAATGCTCAAGCTCTACGCTTGAATGCCCAACCACTGCGTACTGGATGCTCAAAGCCTGTACTTTGAATGCTCGAATTCTGCCGTCCAAATGCTCGAGCTCTACGCTCTGAATGCTCAAGCCCAGAACTTGAAAGAAGCTCTACGCTTAAATCAAACACACACGCACGGGCCCGTGCACATTGCATCATCACTATCACATCGAGTATGCACCATCATTATCATATCTGCTCACATCTAACAATCATCATCATCATCATATACACACTTTGCATATCTCTTACTCATGAAACAGGTTAATCCTGCAATCAACCGGCTCTATGCCTCGGTTTTATTGATCGGTCCAGCGCCTCGATCCTTTGACTCTACGCCAAAACTTATGATGAGAAAGTTTCATGCACAGACCATCAGAATGCAACTGGCTCTACACCTCGGTTCAAATCACGTCAAGCTCTAAGCTCCGACACCTCATGTAACGCCCCTCATTTTCGGGTACGTTAAATAAACATTTTATTGATAAAATCAAATGGAGTCTGGCTCATTATTACATCATCAACCTCACAAGGAGTACATTTATTCAATAAGGGAGGGAACTAAGGTTCCTAACTACAGCTCCGCCTGTTCTTCCGTCCTAGCCAGCTCTTCGGCTCCAAAAGCCTCCAAAGTGTACATCTCACCCTATTCATCTATAAGGTCTGACACATTATACCGGCGTCGCCACCAATATAATATGTCAGGGTCACCAAAGGCAACACTGTGAGCTTACAAAGCTCAATAGAATAAACCATACCCACTAACCCTTAACTTACAACAAAAAAGCATATAAACAATTACGCATGCTCATTCAATAACATAGTTTAGCAATTACACATCCACATTCGCTATCTTTCTCTCGTAAGTGTGTCATCAGAGTTTCTCCTACGCAGCGTTTCGTAGACCGTGTCACCATTTTACCTTTTATTCACCAAATCAACATTTCGAAAATCGTTTCCTTTACACACGCACACCACACAATGGGCAAGTCCGGCCACATTGAGGTTCTTAAAGCACACACAGCCTCACCATGGTTCCGCCACCACGGATTTCCATTGGAACACACCCAACCTCGGTTCCGCCGTTCCGGTCTCCCGAGTATCCTCACAATGGTTCTGCCGTCCCGGATTTCCATTGGCACACATCTTGCATTGGCTCCTCTCCACGGATAACCAAGCCATACCTCACCATGGTTCCGCCACTTCGGATTCCCATGGGAACACACACAGCCTCACAATGGTTCCGCCACCACGGATTCCCATTGGAACACACACAGCCTCACAATGGTTCCGTCACCACGGATTTCCATTGGAACACACACACATCTCCCATTGGGCAAACGGCCACAATGTAGTTTCAAAAATATTTTATCCAAGGTCATAGATTTTGCTTTTTAACCACACAACTCACATAATGACTATCAAATTGGTCATTATGTAGTTTCAAAAATATTTTACCAAGGCATTATCTTTGAACACACCCTAGGTGTCATATTTCTAACTTTCTCGTTTTCCGTGTCTCGTTCTCATGCATAGACTCCGTGGTAAGACTTTCATGTAATCATTATAATCTCAAAACTAAACTAGCAAGATCATCCAATTCTATATCATTTAGCATGCTCAATCATTCGTAAAGCATAACGTCACATGTACGGACGCCTTTGGAGTGATACTCACTTATGCTTTACTTTAAACAACCACAAGTAATGCAAGTAAGCACATAGCAAGTCTAATATTATTTCAAAAGATCAAAGTACAAATACTTCAGTTAAGCTAAGAACATTATCGTTTAAAAGTTCATTCCTTCTTTCATAAGTTCAAAAGAGCATATGTTTATTGAATTGCAATGCATATATCAGAATAGTGTAGACGGAAATTCTACGTTTTCACCGGAGAAGTAGATATATGAAATTCTATGTGATCATGCCATTATCCATACTTTAATCAATTCCATTTACGCATACGATATGCTACACTTAGAGTTTAGAAGGTAAGTTCTATCTACATATTCTTAGGAATAGTAAGCATGGACAATTCTACGTATACTTAGGAATAACGGGGACGAAGAATCCTACCGTTCTTCTTGGCGGTAGTGATGACTATGGAGTAAGATGGTACGTCGACGGTTGGACGGAGTAACTTCTTAGGTGGCTTCCGATAGCTTTGAAAGAGAATGGTTTCTCTTGAAACTAAATCTTGACTAACACTACTTGACTTTTTGGATCGAAAGGGTGGTCGTGTGGCGGTTTAGTGGCGGCTTAGGATGAGTTTCTTGAAGAACTTATGAAGAACCTCAAGAACAAGGAAGAACACTCAAGAACTAGCTAAGAACAAGCAAGAATACAAAGCTTTCTAGAGAGAAGTTGGAGCAATGAAAGGTGTGAGTTCAAATGGTGAGAAATGGTTGCTATTTATAGGCATAAGTTGGCTCCCTCTCCTCCCATCATGGCCGGCCCCTCTCTCTCTCCATATCCAATGGATTTCTTCCATATCTTGTCATATCTAGTACTTGAAAGACTATCCAAGATCTTCCCCTTTCTTTATTTCCATTTTAGGACAAAATCCAAGTTATTCTATGGGGTTTTTGTCTTGTCTAGTACCTTAAAGAGTTAGAATACTAGATATGGTTGTCCTAGGTATACAAGTGCAAGAAAAACCCTAGATTTTGGTGGTACAAGATGATGTAGGAAGATTGGTCAAGGTTTGGACTAGATTTGGAAGGTACACTAGCACACACATCACTCTCTCTCTCTCTCTCTCTCCCTCCATCCGGCCATCTCTCTCTCTCGACCACTCTCTCTCTCTCTTTCTCTCTCTCTCTCTCTCTTGGTACTATATATATATATATATATATATATATATATGGTTATAAGGACAAAGATTTAGAAAGAGTATAGATTTGGATTGTAAGGTTGTAAGCAAATCTTGTAAGGAAATCTAGTACCCTAAATCTATCTCACATCATCCTATCTTCTTCTTTCATTTAGTACATGTACTCTTAGGTATATAAAACTTGGATTTTAGAAGAATACAATCCCATGGAAGTACAACATATCTTGCTCTCCCTCTCTCCCTCCTATCTCTCTCTCTCTCGGCCTCCTCTCTCTCTCCTCTCTCGGCAATCTCTCTCTCTCCCTCTCTCTCTCTCTTCTTCCCTTGTACTACATATATATATATAGGCAAAAGGATACAAGGTACCCTAGTACCTTCATGATCTTCCTAGGTCAAGATATCTTAATAAACTGTTAATTAGCACATGTTGTTCTCTTAATTTATAAAATAGAACCTAGAATTCTAGGGTAACATATACCTATCTTAATACTTTAATGGATTAGGCACATGTTGGTAAATAAACTAATAAGACCTTGGTACTTGGCTTGATTTGAAAGAGTGACCAATGTACATCAAATCTTGGCTTCTCTCTCTCCTATCTCTCCCATCTCTCTCGGCTCTCTCTCCTCTCCCTCTCCTGGCCTTTTCTCTCTCTCTCCCTCCCTCTCTCTCCCTTGTACTACTTATGTATATTTATATAAGTACATATTTACCTAATAAGATCTTGAAGTACAAGGTTCTAATAAACTAATGGGATTTTGGAAGAATAAGGATTTACCTATTAAACAATGGTTTTAACACATGTGTTCTATCTCTATATTATATAGGAGTAGGTGTACTAGTACTCTATTATAATATTTAGGTAAGTACTAGAGAATCTGGGTAGGTATCTAGTCAAAATTCCACATTATAATACTCCAATTTGGCACATGTCTCCTTATAATATAGTATTTGTACTTAGGGAATCCTAGAATCCTATATTATATTAGATACTCTTATAATTCTGTAATGGGGGAATCCCATGGGATTCTAGACAATTATTTAACTATTATATCTTAGTACTAGTCTTATTATCCAATGGATAATAATTCTCCTAACATTTATGGACCAATGGACAAAGGTCAAAGGTTGACTTTTGGTCAAAGGGTTCATCTAGGGTTCAAGAGATCAAAAGGTTCAAACGGTTCGAGGAAGGTCAAGGGTTTAATTAGATTATCTCCATGGATTAGATTAGAGGCTAACTAGGCTTGCTAAGTAGGATTTCTAGTCAAGAATATAATCTAGGCTTAAGCTTGATGGTTAGGAAAGTAGTCCAACCTACTTGTCTTTAGAAAATGATCTTATTGCTCGGAGTGAAGAAATCTAATTTTATAAGTCTAGAATTTAGTAACGACAGATTTTTGGGTATTAAAAAGGAATTTTAAAAGAAGTCCAAGTAATTAAAATAAAATTCAAATTTTTAACGAAATTTTCACTGACCAAAAATCAGGGTCGTTATACCTCAGGCTCTTGCCTTGTGAATACAACTGGCTCTACGCCTCAAATTTGTCAAACTCCTCAGGCTCTGGCCTTGTGACCACAATCGGCTCTATGCCTCGGTTCCATCACTCTCCAAGCTCTTGCCTCATGACTACAACCGGCTCCGCGCCTCGGTTCCCTCATCTCAAGGCTCCGTGCTCTAGTTACTGGCTTCGTGCCCCCTATATCTCAAAAACGGCATCCAATACATCTCTAGAAGATGGCTTGGGTTCCACCCCATATCTCAAAAATCGGCGTCCAATTCATCCTCAGCAAATGGCTTGGATTCCACCTCATTACATCAATTTCATCCAGCTCATTCGCAAGGATAGGCTACTCTACCGGGCTCCCCTCAGTCAAAGTAAGGATGATCAAGAAAAGCAAACGATTCACACGTTGTGTATTGATCTACCCCAATATTCTGAAGATGCTTACCGTAAATATTTCTCCAGCAGCCCCGCGCTCCTTCAACTATCCTCCATCAAAATCCTAGCTCAGCCTAGGTACGTCACACTACGGCTTTTTAAGCCTGAAGGTACGTCTTCTATTTCTAACCCTCCAAACTTTTTCTTTTTCTCTATTGCCCTCCCGAACTACGGTTGGTCTGAATTTCCCCTGTGGAATACGTAGGCAGCCTCCCGGCCTAACCATAACAAAAACCTTTTACAAAAACCCCTTGGAATAGTGGTTGGACCAAATTGAGTTGCTTTTACAGCTTTGACTCTTACTTAAACATGTCTCGCGATCCGTCTAAGTTCAGTAAAAGAGGGGCATCTGTAGACACCCCAATTTGGCCTAACGATTATTTCGAGTCCCACCTTGGGGACCATCCCGATGATGAAATGGATACAGTGATTGCTGATTGACTTCATGTGAACCTTAGGACTTTCAGTAAGAACTTTTAGCCACTTAGAGGACCCAATCCAGAGCCAAATAGCCTTTCAGACATAAGTACAATATCCCAGGAGAATCCATCTGTCGGCCGTGACATTGATCATATGGCCCCAACTTCAATTATTTACCCTTGAAGCTTATTGCTTGAAAAACTCCATGAAAGATCGATTAGCCGGCCGTCAGATCTATCCTTCGGCCGCAATATCATTCCTTCGGCCATTACATCCTTTGATCGGCCGCCAGATAGTCTATTTTTCAAATTCTGGAACATTCTGTCAATCGTTTGATCCGTTCCCAAAACCCTAGCAGCCTTTTTCCGATGCATTCGGGCCACGTTCAGGAATCACTATGAATAGTTTGTATCACTCCCCAACTCCAATTCCCACCGTGCGTTTTTGATTGGACGAGTTGTGTCATCTCTAGTGCCTATATAAAGAGGGTTTTGGCTCCGAAATTGAGAGACCAACACATCCCCATCAACCACGAAACTCTGCAGAAATGCACTCTCATATCCCCTCTACAAAAACCCCAACCTCCCGAAGGCAACCATAATCTGACGATCCAAACCCCGAAATTCAAACCCTAACCCTAGGGTTTTCAAGAAGCAATCAGTCAATCATCCTCAATCCGAAGCAATCAAGCTACTGAGGGATCAAGGTGGTGAGGGCCAGGGGCCTCTGGTTCAATTTATTTTATGTTTTATGCTTAATCATAGCTTTTTGATTGTTTGCTAATCGTCTGGTCTGGTGTGAGGAAGAACATCGGCTGGGGAATCAATCCCTCGGCCGATACATAAAATCAGGAGGATCCCTCGGCCGTGACATCCATTCACCGGCCGCGGGATCGATCTCTCTAGGACAGTTTGTTTTATTCTGTTTTCTAATGCATGATTTACTTATCGTCTCGGCTCACCTTATTCACTGCTAAAGGCTAATAAACAGACTATGTGTTAGAATTAAATAAAGCTTGTTTTAATCATATGTCAAACAACTATGGGTCAGTCTCACGACTGGGCAGAGAGGGGTGCCTAATACCTTCCCCTCATTGTACCTTTAGCTCCCGTGCCCAGAATCTCTATCTGTTTTTCCTAGTTTTTCTTAAACTAGGTGGCGACTCTGTTTTGATAATAACCACTATCGTGTGGCGATGTTCCTAGCCATGGAAATATCCACGATCTTGGTTTATGTAGCAAACAACCAATCAAACAGCAACGATCAATCTGTATGGCGATACCCCGCTTTAAGGAGGTGTCTACAAAAAGTATACCCCTTTGCAAAAGAAAATTTATTTAGCAAGTAAACAGAACCCTTAAGTACGAGTATGAAGGTAGCATCACCGTTGGGGGGGGGGGAGTATAGCTGTTAATCTAGTGTGTAGAGGGTGCGAACTAGAAGTAGCCAACTTGCGCCTGACCTGCAACCTTAGAGTGATCCACATGGCAGATTTTGACATAATCCTGGGGATGGACTGGCTATCAGCACATCGAGCGGTCATAGACTGCCATCAGAAGATGGTGACAGCTTATACCCCTGACAAGACTCGTTTTCGATTTAAAGGGGATAGACAGACGACAAATTTGACAATGAGAAGATCAACGTGGCAGAATCAACTGTTTGGATGGCTAACTAGTCTCCAAATGGAAGAAGCCGACAGGATGAAATTGGGATTACCACACATTGTTTGCGAGTACGCCGATGTTTTTCCTGAAGTACTTCCTGGCTTACCACCCCAGAGAGGGATAGACTTCACCATAGAACTCCAACCTGGAATCGCACCAATCTCTATGGCGCCATACCGAATGGCCCCTGCAGAACTAAAGGAGCTCAAGAACCAGTTGCAAGAGCTGTTAGACAAGGGATTTATCAGGCCAAGTACGTCACCATGGGGAGCATCTGCACTGTTCGTAAAGAAGAAAGAAGGGACGCTTCGACTGTGCATCGACTACAGGAAGCTAAATCAAGTCACAATCAAGAACCAGTATCCATTGCCAAGGATCGATGACCTATTTGATCAATTGGGAGGAGCAACCTGCTTCTCTAAAATCGATCTCTAATCACGCTATCATCAGCTAAGGATCCGGGATGAAGATATCGCCAAGACAGCCTTTCGCACCAGATACGGACACTACGAGTTTGTGGTGATGCCGTTTGGGCTAACCAATGCTCCGGCAGTATTTATGTGTCTCATGAACAAGATCTTTCAGCCCTACTTAGACAAATTTGTAATGGTGTTCATTGATGATATCTTGATATACTCCGCCAGTACGGAGGAGCACAAAGGACACCTTCGGATAGTACTACAAGTACTCCGAGATAGCCAACTCTATGCCAAAGCAAGTAAATGTGAGTTTTGGCTGGAAGTGGTTAAGTTCTTGGGGCATGTGGTATCCAAGGACGAAATCGCAGTGGATGAAAGTAAGATCGAAGCAGTGCTGAATTGGAAACAGCCGACCTCAGTATTTGAAATCAGGAGTTTTCTAGGATTGGCCAGGTATTACCGAAGATTCATTCAAGACTTCTTAATCCTCACCAAGCCAATGACAAGACTGACTCAGAAAGGAGTGAAGCTGGATTGGAATGAAGCCTGTGAGAAATCTTTTGGGGAGCTGAAAAAGAAACTGACCAGTGCACCGATATTCATCATTCCTGAGCGGGGTGTAGGTTATACGGTCTACTACGACGCATCAAGAGATGGTTTGGGATGCATGCTAATGCATAATGGAAAAGTTATAGCCTATGGATCTCGGCAACTTCGACCACATGAGAAGAATTACCCCACTCATGACATGGAATTGGCTGCAGTAGTATTCACCCTCAAGTCCTGGCGTTACTATCTGTGGGGAGAACAATTTAAGGTTTTTACCAACCACAAGAACCTCAAGTATCTTTTCACTCAGAAGGAGTTGAACTTGAGGTAGCATTGATGGATGAGATACATGGAGGACTACAAGTTTAAGGAGTGGGAAATGGTGGACACTCTCAACGAGTTCAACCTGCGACCATCATCAGAGAATGGGAATGCACGTCTGTATGCTCTTGTTGCTGAACCGGCACTCCATCGAGAAATCCTACTAGCTCAAACCTTTGAGCAGGATTGCGAGTTCATACGATCTCAAATTCGAGAGGGAAAGGCACTACTTGGATGAACAATCGAGAATGATAACAGCTTGAGATTCAAGGGAAAAGTGTTCGTACCTAACATCGGAACCCTTCAAGAAGCCGTACTCCGAGAAGCTCACCATTCGAACTTTGCAGTCCACCATGGCGGTACAAAGATGTATCATGATCTGCAAATGATGTACTGGTGGGAAGGAATGAAGAAGGAAGTGGCCCAATTTGTGTCTACCTGTCTAGTGTATCAGCAAGTCAAGGTTGAACGCCAGAAACCTGGAGGAGATCTTCAACCATTATCGATTTTAACCTGGAAGTGGGAATATATCTCGATGGATTTTGTGACTGGACTGCCAAGATCCGCCAAGTCAAACACTGCTATTTGGGAAGTTGTGGATCGACTCACCAAGTTTGCGCATTTTCTACCAGTCAAGATGACAAAGAGCATAGAGAATTTGAGCCTGCTGTATATTCGAGAGATTGTGCGCCTACATGGAGTACCTGTTTCAATAGTATCTGACAAGGACCCACATTTTGTGTCACATTTCTGGAAGGGACTACAGAAGGCAATGGGAACAGATGTAAGGCTTAGTACGGCCTTCCACCCACAGTCAGATGGACAATACAGACGCTGGAAGACATGCTGAGAGCTTGTGCCTTGGATTTTCTGGAAACTGGCATTTTTTTGGGCATATAACTATAACACTAACTATACCACAACAACACACATTCATTCTTTAAATTTATACACTCTTAACAAACAAAAATAGGGACCCACTTTATACACTTTACGTCATATAACACACAAATTTTAACACAACTACTAGAGATGCTCTAAGGGACCATAGTACCAAATGGGCTTTTAAGTCTTTTCATTGATTCAGAATCAATGAAAAGTTGGTAATTTGATACATTGAATCAAGCATTTGTAATTATTAGATTGAACTGATTTTTTAACGAAATCATTTGAAAAAATATTTGAAAATTAATAAACAATTTGGATCAAAACTCATAAATGGCCCCGCATGCCAATATGTGCACCTGGGTTCAATGTTGATCGATACCCGCAGAATTATTGTAAAACGATTTGTGCAAAAGTAACCATTCTCTTGTGTCAACTCTCCTAGATTCGAGTGAAAGAGAAAGAGAGAGAAGTGAAGAAGGGAGGGAAGGATGATCGGAGTGGGGAAGATCAAGCAATACACTAACGTCCTCGACAAGCCCCTCAGCAAGGGCAAACAAGAGGTAAACTCTCTCTCTCTCTCTCTTAATTCGTATAGGTTTATGCATATATGGCTGTAACTATGTACAATCCCTGACGTTTGAGAGGTACCCATCACGATTAATTTCCAATCTTATTCCGCGATACAGTAATTGACGTTTCCCAATTTTTTGAGATCTAGCTACACCCAGTTGATTTCTGGACTAGGTGACGCATTTGGTTGCTGATGAGAACAGGGGAAAAAAAAAACTCTTGAGCCTTGGTTTTGGTTTAAATGAGAAGATGAAAAGATTCAGCTGAACTGGGTTTTCTTGATATGTTAGGGCATAGATCAGTGACACACACAACAAGAGATATTTAGGTTCAGAAGAATGTTGTGTAAATCTATATATGTATTAAAACTATTATGCAGAAAACAGATATAACAGGATTTTGAATTCAACACATCTCAAGAACAATAAATAACGTACCTTTGTTGGCCATCGAGATTAGAAGGAACAAACCCCTTAATTAGAAACACCTTAATTCTTGGCTCACCTTCTTCTCTCTTTGTCTCTTCTTTTCTAGAATACCCTAGTACTTTAATTGATGGAAAAACCGTAGAAATAAGGGGTGGGTATTCTACCTTTTATAGAGGAGAGAAGAGGGCCTTAGAGATAATTATTAAAAGACACCTAGTCCATCAAGGTCTCTTTTATTATCAAGAGTTTTGCTTCATCTATAATTCTAATTAGTTATCATTAGGGTTGTAAATGAACCGAATCGAGCCGAACCCTGTTAAGTTCGGCTCGGGTTCGTTAAGGTACGAGTTCGGCTTGAGTTTGATTCGAGCCTGAACAACTTGGCTCGAGTTCGGCTCGTTAAAATTTTTCAAGGCTCGGGTTCGGCTCGGTTGGGTTCATTAAGGTACTAGTCTGGCTCGAGTTTGACTCGTTAAACTCAAACGAATCGAGCCGAGCCGAATCTAAGCTCGAATTGAGCTCGTCAAGACTCGAGTTTGGTTCAGCTCGGCTCATTAAACTCAAGTGAACCCAAACTCTCTCATCTATCGTATAGAATTTGGGAGATAAATAAGTATTGAATTATATATACAAGCTTAAAAAAATTTATATTTACAAATAGACCCCTATTGAATTATTAATTAAATTTAAGTATAGGTTCGCGAGCTTAACCGAGCCGAATACCGTTAGGCTCAAATTTGGCTCATTTACGGAACAAGCCTAGAATTGAGGTTCAGGTTCAATTCGTTTAGCAGACGAATCAAACTCGAACGAGCTCTTGCTGAATCGAGCCTCGAACAGTTCGCGAACGGCTCAGTTCATTTACAGCCCTAGTTATCATAACGAACCATATCACTTCATTAGCTTATCTCATAGTGGAGTCCCACATGTACAAAACGTGAAGGCTAATGGGCCATACTAATAGGAAAGCCCATCAAGCCAATTGTGATGCAAAATATATTTCTTCAAAATATGCATTTTGTTTAAAATGACTCGAATGGGCTCCACACAAAAAATATTGACACGTGATCACGGATTTAAAACAACCAATAGGTTCAAACCAATTAGAAACTTTAATATTGTGATTAATTCAGACCACCAATGTGAGTCATAGCGATTGTATAGCATCATGCCATATTCCCTTCTATGCACCACACCATTGATAACCTTCACTAACCAAGTCCATAATAGGGAAAATATCATTATTTAGGCTGTAATGCCTAAAGCCCATGTAATTTGTCTTGTCAAGACATTTCCTGTTGAACGTCTTCCAAAATAATATGTGCACGCATAATTGGAAACAGGAAAATTAGAAACAAACTTTTATTTGCGCTAAACAGTATCATGCACAATAACCACTCAATCAAGGGTTGTTAAAAGACTCATCCTAACAGTATGTTATAAGTCTTTGGTGACAATCCTTCGTTAACAGATCAACAATCATAAGAGTGGCAGTCAGTCAATTTCAATTGACACTTGTCATTTCTGGACTCGTTCTCTAACAACCAAGTACTTTACTTCCATGTGCTTGGAATCACTTAAATACTTAACATTCTTAGAGAATAAAAATGCAGCAGAATTATCACAATAAATCTTCATTTGGTCTGGCAATTGAGTCGACAACACCAAGACCAAAGATGAAATTCTGCAATCATAAACATGACATGTGACCTCAAAGCACACCACAAATTAGAATGCTTCACACATTTCATGAGATTGCTCCAACATCTAAAAGAAAGAAAAATAAACGATAATATTTACTTTCTGCTATCGAGACAACCAACAAAATCTAAATCCGAGTATCCAATCATGTCAAATGATCCAATTTTCTATAAGTAAGCATATAGTCCTTGGTTCCTCATAACCTTATTCACTGCTTTCCAATATTCCATTCCTGGATTACTTTGATATCTGCCCAGCATCCCTACTGCAAAACTAATATCCGATCTAGTGCAAGTTTGGGCATACATCAAACTCTCTAATGCTGATGTATATGGAATTTCATCCATTTGCTTTCTTTCTAAGTCATTCTTTGGGCACTGGCTTTCATTAAATTTGTCACCCTTGACAATGGGCGATCTCCATAATCGAAGCAGTTATTTCTTTGTCTGTTCTTCTTCTTGTTTCTCTTCGTCTGTTCGATCTTCTTTTTCTTCTTCTTCTTTTGTTCTTGTTCTTCTTGGAGTATTCGATGGGTTTTCGACCAAATATATATTTCGAAATAGGTTTTCGACCAAATAGATTTTGAAATCTAGGTTTTCGACTAGGTTTCGATTTGAAACCCTATGTTTTCGACCTAATGGATTTCAAAATCTAGGTTTTTTACAAGATTTCGATTTAGGTTTTCGTTCGATCTGTTTCTATTTCTATTTTGGCTTGAATGAATGGACTGACAGGAGGAATTTTGGTTACTAATTTTTCTCTTTATTTTTCATGTAGTAAGGAAAAATATTGTACGATTTACAAAAGTATGGTGTGAACTACTCCATGTTCTGTGGCAATTTTGAGAAGTAAAATACAATTTTATCACTGATAATTGGAAATCAGGTACTAGGCATGGTTAATTGCCTCTTAGAATGATTGCTTGTAGAATGATCACTGATAATTGGAATGCTCAGAATAATTATCAATGCTCAGAAATTAGTTGGAATGCTTGAGAGAGGGGAGAGAGAAATAGTCCTGAAATTAATCCCGAAATTTAGTGACAGAACCAAACATGGAATTGAACTCAGCATGAGATATCTCAATATTAATACTACGCTAATTAAACAGGAGATTATATAGGATTCAGGATTGAATTAGTACCAGGACAAATAATTCAGAATTACTAATTTCAGGACTGTTTTAATCCCTGAATCAAACGAGGCCCTAAGCCATAAATAACCGGAGGCCTTCGGTTGGTCGCAGGAGAGAGAGATAAATAACCGGAGGCCTTCAGTTGGTCGCAGGAGAGAGAGAGATGTCGTTGGTGTGGTTGGAAGCAGCACTTCCTCTCGGGATCATAGCGGGCATGCTTTGCGTCATGGGAAATGCTCAGTACTACATCCACAAAGCCGCCCACGGCCGGGTAATCCCTATCTACCTTTCATTCCTATATATACACACGTTTGTTCCCATCTGTCTCCGTATATGTATCTCAAATCAGTTCATCGAATCCTTTATTCTTGCTTAGATCTGTTTTGTTTTGTTTTTTGCGTCGGAATCAATCGGCTGTTGATCTCATTTTTTTTGTTGGTTTTTATACGGAAAATTGCAGCCGAAGCACATTGGTAACGATGTGTGGGATGTGGCCATGGAGAGGCGTGACAAGAAGCTCGTGGAGAAACTGGCTTCTTCCCCAAATTAGGTCCCCCAGTTCCGGTAGTGTTTTCTCGTAATTTTCTCTTTAACTTCAATAATTTCAGTTTCTCAATTGCTAGCCCTCTCTTTCCTATTTATACCGTCAATTTTAGGGTTTTGGTTGGCGCAGTATAAAATCAGTTTTGTAAGGCTTGATCTTTGATGCTGGAACTGTAAATAAGGAAAAGGGTAATGTTAATGCCAAAATTTTAGTGCGTAAAAGACTTGTATCTTTTGCAAAGTACAAGCCTCTAATGCACTAAAACTAGAAAAGGTGATCCCCGAGCCTAGAGAAAGAGCTTTTATGTACCAATGTATGAGGGACGGATTAACCCGATGTCATAGGCCTTTCACAGATCGTAGCATCTAGGGTAAACTTCTGCTTGATTTCGTGGATGACTATATTACTATACGATATTTATGGCTGACTTTCCATGGCTAGGGGTTCTTTTGGTGCAAACGTCTAGCCATATAAGAAACAATAGTACTGCTTAAAGAAAGCTATTGGTAGATGTATTAAAACAAACATTCACCCCTTGGCTGTTTTTGGATAGCAGGAATCCAAATATAGGAACGGTTATCTCATTCTTAGGAATGCCATTCACAGTAATGTGGATCATTGATAATTTCATTCAGGTGATTGGTCGACATAGGAATGTTATCCAGGCAGAAAGACAAATAATATTCAAGCATTTGGTTTGGCCCTTAAGAGCCTGGGAGTGGAATGGGCTTTTACCTGAATTTGCAGAAATAACCTTTTAACTTTGGCTTATCTACCATTTTGGTCCCTAGAATATAGGCACGGTTTCATTTAACTTTGGCTTATCTACTACTCCTCTTTTGGTCCCTATAATATGGGCACGGTTTAATTTTAGTCCTTATTGAATGAATTGTATCAATTTTGTCCTCAGAGCAAGAAATTTAGACCAATGTTACACTTGCCATCAAGTAAGTGACGTAATATTGGCCTGCTTAACGGAACGTAAAGAAGTGCTGAGGTGGGCATGCTTATTTTTATTATCACAATATTTTGATTTTTTAATCATGCTTATTTTCTCTTAACACCTACCAAGCATACATAACCTTGCTTTGAGAATTTCTTTGTACACCCACACCCACCATCCATCTTCCCTCTGACACTATTGTTTTCTCTTTCTCCGTTCTTATCTACCGAACCGTTGGCCCACTGGCACAAAATCTGCCCACCACCTTCGGCCAAATTACTCGTCAACCTCAGCATTCCTCGTACCACAAGAAGAATGAGAAACTGGCAAAACATTTTTGTTCTCTGTTCCATGATTCTTGCCTTTTGCTTCAATATATATAGACTTCTAGAAAGTAGAATAGGGGCTTATAGATATTGAAGTAATAGAATTGATTGTTGAATTTGAATAATGAGGCTGCAGTCATCGTGATTGGGGGTGCGGTCCTTGCAAGGGTTAAACACTCTTTCTCTCTCCTCTTATTCTCATTCTTTCCTTTCTTCTTCTTTGCTTCTTGTTTCTCTACCCAAAACCACCACGACTCCTAGCAGGTGGCAATACTCAAGTTTCCTTAACCCGTCCTACATCATATATGAAGAGTTCATCCCAGCAGAGATTGCACATTTATAGAAGTACGGCACATACCTATATAATGAAAAACAGAAGTTGCATATAAATCTGGAAACTTTGAAGCCCAACTACGGATGAAAACAGAGGTGTAACAATTATCCCCAAAGATGCTCCGGAACATATTGGGACAAAGAAAGAAGCGGGAAGGAATGTAGAGAGGGAGGAAAAATAAAGAAGTTACAGAAAGAGAAACAAAGTGCTATAACGTGGGTGTATTTGAGGGTATAAAGGGGAGCACAATTCACCCTTCGTTCTCCCCGGTAATTCAATTGCCCCGTAATCCTAGATTCCTAGGATAGTGGAGGTATTGGATTCCTCCTCTATTCAGGAAACTAATTGCTACTGGATTCACAGATTAAAAATCAGATTGCCGTTCTCACTGTATCCAAAAGTCGGAATCTTAGGGGCCCTTGAATCACATTCCCATTCCCCCCTTGAGATTCATGCCATCCAAACATAGCCGTAAATGAAACTTGAGTTATGTTGAGAGAAAGCTTCGAATTAGATGTTCTAGACCAAGCTTGCATGATGAGAGGAAGGGAGAATGTTATGTGGTTAAAAGTTTGGAATTTGAGGTTGATAATCTGCATTTATAGTAGGAACTAAGAAGGAATTTGTCTGGAGTGTAAGTTTGGTACCGGAAGTGTAAGACAGACCTACCAAAAGAGGATATATAAAGTGTCTAGAGGACAATCAAATGGGAAAGAATCTTGTTAAGTTTGCTGAAAAGTAGGTCCATCATATGGATTACTCTGGAGCTGATTTTTGTGTTCGAAGAATCAACAACCTTTATTTGAAATTTTGCTGAGCCATTGGAATTTGGCTCCCATAAGATGATAACTTTAAGCTCAGCTAGTGCTTTCATTAATTTGGAAAATGAGGTGATTAAGATCCTTAGCAAGCTTGACCGACTACATGATGCATTACTTTGAAAATCTTAGCGATGGCTGAAAGCAATTGTGGCAATATCAAGCTCTACTTTACTTTGATCTTGTTTGACGATGAGGTAGCTCTAACAGCTCACTGTCCACTGGTGAATTTTTTAATCACAAACTATATGATTTCTCGCCCAAGTTTGTAGATGTTGATTAGCTTTTATGAGCTGGAATCCTATCTTTTCAGAGCTTGGCTTATATTTATCATATCCATTCACGACTTGTTATATACACATGGATGAGCTCGAAAGGGCACCCAGTGAATTGGTCTGAAGATGTTTGCCAGGATCTAGAATGATTTTACAACCCTAGCCAAGAACCGGCTCCCCCTATGTTTGAAATGTTTTGGTTATTAACTTTTATATTGATATAAAGGAGTGCTCTTGATGTACTTGGAACATCTCTTATTGCGCATCAAGACAGAGTTTTCTTGATCTCCGGCATTCCAACCGTCTTGCGATGAATGCAAGAGAGCGTTTAGAGTTTACTCATCTATTTTTGTGAAATGAAAGTGTGCCTATTCAATGTCAATATCAGTTCACTTGTGACTATGAAATGAATTTCATTTCCCAATTCTCACAAATGTTACGGGATAGTTGGGGATTGCAATTTAAAATTTTCGTAAAGTTTTTGTTTTCAAAAGTGTGAAAGTTGATTTTCAACACTTGACACGAATAGATTTAACTTCTGTGCATTAAACATGATGTTAACTTGCTGAGTATTTCTGCAGTGATGTAGCAAGCTTTGCCAAGGGGTTCTCAAGGAATAAAGTGCCCTTCTGATGTTTCAGGATTTTGCCAAAGATACGTTAAGGGACACCTTTAAGCTTTTTTTTCTTTTCTTTCTTTCCTTGATTGTGTGAATTTGTATAAGCTTTTAAGACTTGTACGGGGAAAGTTGACCGACAGTATTAGATTATCATCGCTCTGAATTGGTTTTATAAAATCTTGTTCGAGTCCCTGCTATCTACAGCCATGCTTGCTATTTGGGTGTGTTTTATCTGGATGCAGCTTAAAAGTAGTATTTTTTTTGATCGGCCAGCTGTGTGTTTGGTGAAAGGGCTTCCTTTAGGCTGTATTTGGATGAGGGACTTGGATGAAGGCTTTTGGGTTCACAAATCCTTACCACCGGCTACAGCCGTAATATGAACATGAACGAATTGCAAATGCAGAATGTGTTGCTCATTTAGAATAGGGCAAATTTCAGTTTGTCCCCTTATGGTTTGGGTCGGGTGCGGACACACCCCTCCTCCTTTGAATATCACCACATAACACCCTGTGGTTTGTGGACTAATGTGCACAATTAGAGTTTCTGTCTAATTTAACGGGAGGTGTGCTTCACTCGCCTATTTTGAGAGTGACTATGAGTACGACTACAATTTTATAACAAAATACCCTAATATATCCCCAAATTACAGAAATGCCATCTTCCTCCCCCTTTCCCCAAATCGGCCCCTCCTATACCCTAATCTGCTCTACCCACCTCCCCAGATCCGCTCCTCCTCTGTTGCCTCCATCTTCCAAAGGTCAACAAACCCACAATCATGGGCCACCACACCACCAGCACCTCAACAAACCCACAATCATGGGCACCACACCCGCAGTGACTCCGCACCCACCATTCCTTCTAACCCACCACCACAACCCCGCCACCATAATGACGACACCGCAGCCGCCGCTGCCACTGAACCCATCGACCTCCCATGCCCTTTCGAAACTCTCGAAGTCCTCGTAACGCGCTTAATTACTACTCCGCCGCAGCAGTGGTGGAAGGCGGTGGAGACGGCGGCAGGATGGGGTCGCCGGTGAAGGGTGTGGGGATGGCAGTGACGAGCAAGGTAAAGAGGGCATTGGGGTTGAAGATGTTACGACGGTCGCAATAGCGGACGAGCTCGTTGGTGTTGGGCTACCGGAATTGATTTTGTGTGGTGGGGTGCAACGGTTATGGCCGGGTGGTGGCAGGTGTGTGCGGTGGTTGTGTGAAATTTAGGGTTTCATAGTTTTGAGGAAGAAGAATATCGTGGTGTCAGGTGTGTGTGGGGTGGTGGTGTGAAATTTAGGGTTTTGATATGAGTTTTGGGGAAGAAGACCTGGTGTTAAATTTCACAAGGGCATTAGTCATTTCGCAAGTTCTGTTAACAGAGTTGGATGTGCATATTAGTCCACAAACCACAGGGTGTTATGTGGTGATATTCAAAGAAGGAGGGGTGTGTCCGCACCCGACCCAAACCATAAGGGGTCAAACTGAAATTTGCCCTTTAGAATAACTTCACTTTTTGATAAATATGCTTTGATATGCTCTGAGAAAAACTGCACTTGTATATTCAATAGATATTGACAGCTCGAAGTCTCTTGGTAGGCAGGCTTGCAACCAATGCCAAACCTTTGATCGTTCACACCAGCAGAATTCTTTAGTATGTCTATTAGATCATATCCTCAGTGGAGTACTTTTTTCAGAGCATATTGTAAATTCAAACCTTGTGTATGCTAACGTTTTGTTAGATGACGAGATAAGCCAAGGCATGCGCTAATAGTCAACCAAAAAATTGTTATACAAAGGTAAAAGCCTGAAGAGACCAAAGTCCGGTCTGTTGAGAATTGGAATTTTGAGGAAGATTCAGCCCCCTTCAATGATCCAATTTGTTCCATATTACAGAGCTCGTCGAGTATAACCACCATGAAAAAATCACATTAATCTGATTCCGATTAATATATGACTATCTTGGAAAAAAACTGATATGGGACTGGAAATGGCTCGTGCTGTCCCTTGCTGAACTTCAGAGAAGCCGGCTCCTTCTATAACCATGATGTCGACAAATGACATAACCAATGACGTGTTACCATAATCTAAAATGACTAGAGGAAGACCCCCCAAAAAAAATATGAGGGGGATTACATCAATTGTACAGAATCATAAAGCCCCTTCGTACAGAAGGATGGTGTTTAGAAGAGTAAATGGAGATACAGAACGATCCACCCAGCCATAGAAAGAACTGCAAAGATATGAACCCAAAACAACACGGCTGCTGCATCTCTCCCACACCCCCTTAAACTGGCGACAGCACCTACAACAAAAACAAGTAAATTTGCAACATCATACCATTTCATAAGACAAAACCACTTATTTGGATTTCATCAATTTGGAAAGTTGCATCTATTTGATGATAAAAAGGTACAAGTCGACACAGACTCGGTTTGTATTCCTCACAAGGAGAAAGACTCCTGAGTCTTATCATGACATTAGAAAGATTGGATGCAGTTCTGACATTAGAAAGATTGGATGCAGTTCCCTTCTGCATACGCAATAATTGAAAGGAAAAAGATATAAATGATCATGCAGATGCGCAACAATGTTAGACAATTAGCCAAGTCAAATATGAAATGAACATACTTTGATTGTAGCTTGGGATGTCAAAAATGTCTTCTTTTTTTGGTTGGGGTTGGGGGGGAGACCTTATTTTCTCTACATGGATTTTATTTAGTTTTTGGTCAAACTTTTAACTTTATTGATTCATCTCAATGAGGGGAATTAGAAAGGTAAACATGTATGAACCGAATTTGAAAGAACTTCACTTAAAAGATATTAAGATGAAATTTCCAGCTTACTTGCCTTTTCTTAACTTTTGTCAAATTTGGTCAATATCTTTCTACTTTTCCGATTCTTCACGTAGAAACGAATGAGAAAAGTATAAAAAATCTGAACCAAAACTTAAGGATTATTCATTTATTCTTTGTGCATTGCATTTGCCTTGACATCTTGAAAAGAAGGCATGGAAATAGTTAGGATAGAGTGTTACCAGCAAGCACAGATGTGGGCATTGTATGCTGGAGGAGAAGTACAAATCTGAACATCTTATCATCAGGAGGAAGCACGCCAAGCTTGTCAGCCATCATGACAATGCCGAGACCAGTAGGAGGAACCAAAACCAACCGCGCAAAAATAATAGCACCTGTTGTCCGTAGACCCAGCTTTGAACTCCCTGGTCCTGTAAGTAACCAAAATTTGTCAGCCATCTACCTCTTCAAATATAAATACCCAACGCATGGTTCATGTGTGTGGTCCAAATGACAATACAGCAGGTGAAGAAAGTGCTAGGAATGATGGTGAGGAAGGGCACACTGGGAAACCGTTTACTGCAACTGAAAGGTTTTCTCAAAACATCCATGACCAAGGGCCATATACTTCAAATTTTCCAAATGAAAAAGTAGATCAACAGGGAGAGAGCCTACTTACCATCCACAAGGTTGCCACCTAAAGCCAACAAAATGCATGGAATCATGGCACCCCTGAGAGGCAACCATATCGTTAGTATCATGTAATTATCAGGTATACCACAAAACAGTGATAGTACTGATAGCATTTGATGTTGTTGCAAATTCTGTATATTTGATTGAAGTGGATAAAAATGGAGGATATAAATGGTTTCTTCAAGGCATGTCAGAAAACGTTTTCCTTAAGACAATAGCCGCCCCCACCTATTCAACTGAATTTGGTGTGCACCTTTTGGTTTTAACCCGTTCACCCATAACAACATTCAATTATTCATTAAGTATTTTGAAAATGTTTCAACAATCCCCTGCCATTTTCAAAATATTGCAATCCTAGACTCCTAGTCATTTGTAAGGCATAGTTTTGGAGAACTAATTATTATCTTTCAAAAAGGACTAGCGATTTTAGACATCTCAAAATGGAAAGATGGACCAAGAATAACGGGGGGAGTATCACATTATGTGAAATAATTCTGGAATTTCAGTGTGCATTAATGCTTCTGAAGCCTGTTTTGACACAACTACGAGTTTCTCAACCTGAAAACGAAATTCTTCAGCGAGGAGTACCCATCTTATATGCCAGCAAAGTCAATGACAGAAATTACAAAATCTTGCTGGTGTGCAACTACGTACATACTAATTTCTGCTTTTCCTAATGCAGTTGCCACACCCAGCACATTTAGTAATTTGCATGTCAGATGCTGCCCATTTACACAAGTACAATTAAAAGTTCCCATGACCCCTATAGTGCAGTTATATGTGAATCTATTAGCTCAAGTACACACAAGGACACCCATCTTTCTTCTTCCAACAGTTGCATGTAACTATAATAATCAAAACAAATAAAGGAAAGTAGAAATAAATAAATAACAAACAAAGAAGAGACAGGACGAAGAATACCCAAGAATCGTGCAGCTGTCAGTGAAGAAGTAAAGAGGAGCATCAGTAGTAAAAATCACTCGCTTCAGAACGGGTACACATCCAATTACCATTGCTAAAATCTGCAGAAAAGACATGCATGCAGGACTTTAGTGCTAGTACATGCAGAGGTGTCAAAGGAAAGTGGAGAGGGGCCCGAGGGGGATTGGAGGGGATTGAACAATTTGTGGAACGAATGTTGTCATAGAAATGGTCACATTCAGTGGACAAAAGAAAATAGATCAAAAAGAGCCAGCCAAACTGACAAACAAGCAGACTATATAGAGAACCCTCAACTATCAAGTGTTAATGGAATTTTGAATCCTATCTTTAAACCTATTAGTGCATGGCTACACGAAAATCTCTTGACACAAAAGTTAAAGGTACAAGACGGAGTTTGCAATTAGCAAAGATGATCATACTAAAAATTACCAACCCAGCACAAAAAATGGGAATCAAAACATCAATCAACAAGAAATTAATGAGCTTGAACTTACCGAAGCAATGATAGGGGGTTGAAGGATTTGATTGAGCTTCAATTTCACATATATAAACTCTAAGAAACCTTTGATCTGCACGAAGAAGCATGATTTTTTACAATATGACCGCAGCAGGAGAACAGTAATTACTGAATCATGGAAAAAAAATTGCTATGGAGTGTCAAAGTCTTGGATTTAAAAATTGCAAAAGAAAGTCGATACAATTTATACAATAGGAATAGGAACCTGTAATTTTGGGCAGAGGAATAGTGTATCATTTACTATGTCCTATTACTAAAGTTCAATTACCAAGGCCTTGTTCTCCTAAGGGCTTTAGGGGCTTTTTGGCGTTTTGTCCTTATTCAATTTTTTTTCGCTTTTGGTAGTTTTGCGACAAACTTTTGTGGATTATTTATTCGTCTCAAAGAAAGGAATCGAAAAACCCCTATAGTATTGACTTTTACCCAAATAATTTTGGAAATATCCAAAGATAAAGCCTCGAAAGCCGGCTTTTTGGGCTTTATCTTGGATATTTCCAAATTTATTAAGGTAAAAGTTAAAAAAATTTACTTTTCCGATTACTCTTGTCAAGATGAATCAATAATCCACAAGAGTTTGGCGCAAAACTACCAAACACGATTTTTTTTTGAATAAGGACAAAAAGCCCCTAAAGCCCTTAGGAGAACAAGGCCTAAAATTGTTGCTGACACTGAAGCGATAATATGGTCAAATGCAACCATCAGATGGGAATAATTTTTTATTTCTATCTACCAACAAATAACTACCATGTGGGGATAACAAGTCGAAGATACAACTGTATCATCTCCCAACATTGAGGGTTGTAGGACCATGGGAGTATAATTGTTTTAAAATGCAAATGTGACATAAAGATAAAAAGAAAACAGTACCAAAGCAGCAGCATCTATTTTAACGTATGCTACGGTATTATCAATACCTATTCTGCATTAATGCTTATCGACAGTAGAACTCAATCATCTGCCAACCATATGACTTTTCTGGCTTGATGACATCTAAACCAGAGGAGTTGACAGTCAAATGTCCGAGTCCTCGTACCATCAGGTAAATATACACATCTATGAAGCACTGACACCTCTAGAGGTCGAAGTATCACAGTGTCGGGACACAGCGGGGACACATGGCGTGTCCCATAATTTAATTTAAATGTTTTACGGGGACATGTCCGTGCATCATAGGTATTACACATGAAAGCAACTCAAAGAAACATAATGAAGCATTGATTTACTGAAGACACAAGATAATTTTGCCCCTGCCAAATGTCTCTTCCATATCATTAAGGGTAATGCATTTCGATCTTTCGGCGTTTTATCAGTATCCATGATCTTGGCTGAGGGGAAAAAAACAGTTCCACAACATATTGAAGCATGTATAGTAGGTTCTCACCTTTCCTTTCTTTGGAGCATCTGAAATTGTAGGTACAACCTCGTGCTTAACCAAGGGAACTTGCTCAGGAGAACTATCCTTAGCAGGGTTCTTTGTAGGAAGCTTTACGTCTTCACTGTCAAAGGTACCTTCGGGAGGAGGTTCGAGCATATGAAAAACGTAGGTATATAGGACTATTGCACCAACCTAAATAAATAATCAATCATTGGACTTAAGTTCGTATGATGAATGTTAATTGCACAAAAGGATTATTAATGTCAGAAACATATATAGACACCTAAACAAACCAACAGGAAATTCAGATTTGGGAAATATTATGAACCTATTTGCGTTGTTAACTAAGAACTTTAACCATCGTTCTGCAAGAGGAAGCTCTGGTACCATGCCAGTAAAAATAAAAATAACTCGGATATGAAACAGAAAGGACAAAATACAAAAATCGAGTATTTAACATCATTCGGCCACCAATTGTCCCAAAAGCTTAATGCCTTGTTTGGATCAAGATTTGAAATTTTTTTTCCAACTCAAAAAACACTCATTACCCCTACTTCCAACCATTACTCTCCACTCATAACTCCTATCTCCAATCATTATTCTCATTTTTCTCTCTATCTCTCTCCACTCATTACCCCTACTTCCAATCATTACTCTCATAAAAAATTTCTCAAAAACTCATCCAAACACAGCATAAGCCGTTCGGAAATATGCCCAGCAATGTATTTCATGCTATTTAACACCCTCTCTCATGTGCAACCCCGTCTTGCACATGGAGATGCAAATATACATAGATAAGAGTGAGACATAATAAAAAGGGGAGATGCAAAATGCCAACAGCGTACAGATGTAAATAAACGTAAACAAAGAAACTTGAACCCTAGACCTCCAATGCTATGTCAAGTTACCAATTGTCCTGTTATTTAACAATCCCTACAAGCAAAGATGATATATCAATACTTTTAGTATAGCAGCAGAAACACTAAGTAAATGTTTGTTCCCAAAAACCTGAGAATAAGGCATCCGAACCCAAAACCAAAAGAGAGTATAAAGCGCTGGGAAGGATAGGGACAGCGATACGGCGGTTATTGGATGGTCAAACAAACACCTGAAATCGAAACAGTCTCGATTGTAGATGCATTATGTGGCCAAAATCCAAACAAGCTACACTCTTATATTCATCCCGTTATTCTCTATCCCCCCCCATGTCCCTACAAGGAAGAGAGCCCTCATACTTCAGGAAACCTTGCAGTCAGTCATAAGCATCATAAGCTATGATTTCAAAATACCAGATCCAACTAGTTAATGGAGCATTTATAACTTGCAAGAATCATATATGTCAATAATAATGAAATAATTCTTCTGGAACTGATCTAGCTTGAAATGTCAAAGGTCCTAGGACAAATATTTGAAAGGTTACATAATCCACAATACATACGAAAAGCAATTAAATGAATTATCTGTCAGCAGATAGATAATTACTACAATATCTCGTGGGCTTTTGTAGTTCAAATGACTTCTGCCCGAGCCACAGTCAAGAAAAGAGAATTGCATAACTTACCCATTGGCCAAATGAGATGTATGCATTCCCATCTCGAGCACATTTCTCAGAGTCACCAAAAGGATTTGACTTATCTCGACACAGAGCTGCAATTAGGACAAGTGGTATGTTCCCAATATTCCCTGTGTAAAAGCGTAGGTAATGTAAGAGCCCAGAGCAAGGAAAAAACAAGAATAGCTTGCAATCGGTGCACTTTTTCAGCAAAAATATACTAAAAACCAAAACTCTATGCATAAAGCATTTTCAATTTCCAAACAATCTATACTCAGCTATTCACTTTAAAATGCCTATATCAGCCACGTACAGAAATTCTGAGGTATTAAAGAAGACTTAAATTGGAATATTGCATAAATTCTCACACAAGGACAGGCATAAATGCTCTCTTGTTGCCGGCCATGAGTGAACTGTTGAGTTAGACTCAAAATGCATGCATTGTAAAAGCAATAAACAAGCACATATAATCACTCCCTTTAAAAGGATATAGACCTCTCCATGTTGAATGTATAAGTGAAAATCAGGTCTTCAGAAAAAGACAAAAGAAAAGGAAAGACCCCACCGACCAGCGTATATACTCCATTGAAACACATGATGTACAATTTCTACCATGAACAAATGGTAACTTGAGATTTATCACAGGAATGAAGCATCTCACCAATTCCGATTTGTACGATGGTGAACTTAAAATATGGGTACGGCGGACGGATGATGGATGCAACAATTAGGCCTATTAAAGACCCTGATAAGGTAGCCAGAACGACGTTAAAAGGAATGAACCACCTGCATAAGGAGAGAAATATTTACTTAAGCACCAACTATGTGAGCTATCTCTATTTCACAAAACAACAATAGGACTCTGTATAAATGAATTATCAACCATAACAAAAGGAATGTCGAGTTCTTACCACTCAATCATTTTCTGTAAAGTGATGGCTTGCCCAAGTTGAGAGAATATCAAACACGGTAGTAAAAGTGAAAAAACCAACTGCACCAAATAACAGAGGGAGACATCATTAGATAATGCTCAATAACTAGATTGGTACAAGGTTTTTCTGACAAGGAAAACTTAATCAGACATTGATTCCAGCATCTCTCAGACATATGAAACCAAATTGGCTTGTAAAATTGACAATATTTTGTACGCAATCCGCAAGTTGAAGACATCAAAATCTAGTCGACTTTGTCAGATACAAAGGAATAATGTTCTATTGAAAGGCGGTTTAGGGTAACGGAAACAGTCTCTCCCTTTGCAGGGTGAAGCTGCGTTCATCCAACCCTTCCCCAGAGAGTGTCTCGTGCCTCAGGTAGCTTTTTCTTTTATTGCCGTATAGGCAGGAAAAAACTGAGAAGTAATTCGATAATTGACCAATAAAAAAAAGGGCCGGGAGGGGGGCGGGGAGATGCAAAATTAGAATGATTACCCCATTTAAGAGCTTCCTTCCAGGAGCAGGTAAGAGCTTACAATATGCGACAAGAAATCCTAAGAAGCAAATCGTAAAAACCTTTGCAATGGGTAATACAGCAATCTTTATAGTCCCAGCCAACGATTCTCCTCCTCCACCCTGATTTTGCATTACCACCTGCGCTAGAAACCTTTCCATATTTCCCAATATATGAACTTCACGTATCAAATCCCAAACAGGAAAAAGTTGATTTCTATATTTCCAAGGAATCACAAATGACACGCAGAGCCTGCTTTGTCGTGTGTGTGTGTGTGTATATATATATATATACAGCCAACAGATTTGCAAATCAAAACTCAGCCCGAAGTCTCTCCACTGCGAAATCCAGATGTAACCACTGCGAAATCCAGATGTAACCAATTCTCACCCAATTTTCCAAATTTGGGTTATGATCTCAATCTTCTTATTCTGCAAAATTCACTCCCAAAAAAGAAGAAAACAAATCAATACCCAGAACTTAAAATCGGAAAAATAACATACGTTGATGCATATACAGATGCATGGAGTACCCACCAATCAAAGCGGGTAAGTTACAACCCACTTACTACTTAAATTTTCCATTTCTGGGTTATGAGATCAACCTTCTTGTTCTTTCAAATTCACCAATAAAAACAAAAACGATTCAGTAGCCAGAACATACAATTGGAAAAATTACATACGCTGATGCATATACATGACGTGCGTCTCTTACGCTTCGGCCACCCTTGTTGATTGGTTGTCTTTTTTATTTCGAGATTGATCAGAACCTAGATTCCAATTTTGATTATGCCTACCTTGGCCAATGGGGGTGCATGTACATAAAGAAAATCTCCGAATATTGGGGATCGTATAACTGTATAAGTAGTAGTATTACTTTTTTGTGGGTCACCGGAAGACGATGTCGGTTAAATCTCTGAGTTAGTTCTAGAAGTTGTACTTATTACGGGTAACCCAGCAGTTAGGAAAATTTATTTGGTGGTCTTGGAGCACCGCCACATTAGGTGGTTTTGGAGCACCGCCACGTAATGTATGCGATCATGCCTCACACTCTTGTCCATTACAGATTTGTGCAGAACCCAGTACTAAGCATATAAAATTTATAAGAATGTGTGGTGGATTAGAATGTTTGGACACCGCGTAGCAGTGCGCCAAGACCAGCAAATAATTACACAAGCAGTTTGGATATGATATAGTATCGGATTATGTGTTCTCCTTCTACAACTTCACCTTTGTCTCCTAGCGCATGTAGTTTTCGATAGGAAATGGCATCTCAACAATCTCTGTGTCTGGATTGGAGAGGGTAGTACATGTAATTTCAGTCGTTTTATTAACTGTCGGATTTTGTTTAAATAATCTTTGTGGAAAAAATAGTTTCTTCACCGACAAGAGTCATTTTAAAATTTGAAACATTGATTGCTGAGATGAACGTATGAGATGAGACTGCAGATGTTTCTTTAAAGTCTGATTGTAGAGAAATCGGATCTTTATCAATACCTTATTTTTATTTTTTTTCCACAAATAAGTAACACATTGAAATTCATAAAATAAAGTCCTTCGAATCATTAAGTAAAACTATTTGTTTTTTGATACTTCATAAAATAAGGATGATTTTTTTAAAAATCTTTTAGCGTCTTCTTATAAAGGAATCCTTTTCAATTTTGATCCTTATTTTTGTACTTCTCTAATTTTCCTTGTCGAGACGAATGATGTGAAGTAAAAATTATAACGAAAGGTCCAAAACAATTAATTTAGTCCAAATGGACTCTTAGTAATGATGTTGCTTTTAAATGGTACTTTTTAAGATTCCCCGGAGGAAAATAGAGATGTCTCCTACATTACAAACAATTAGCGTTTGGGGCACACGCAATGCTTGTGCAAATTTTTGTTCAACTCAACCTTCTTGCGAGATATTGTTAGAATTGACAAATTGAGGAGTATAGAAACATGACGACAGTTGAAGAACACGGATAAGCAGACCCCAAAACAGTACTATACGATTAAAAAAATTATAAAAACTTATTCTTAATAGGCATTTATGGAAAACACTTCTATGACACGGTTTCACAAAAAGTATACACCAAAAGAGTTTTCCCTTTATATATTAGAATAGAATAAATTGATAGATATTAGACTAGATTTAACAAGTTCAACCAAACCAATAATGAGTTTCCTTTAAACTCTACAACATCCACCCGGTTCACCCCTGTCCCACAAATTAATAATCACGGCCGTTTGTCGGGCGGATAAGATTTTAGGTGGATAAGGAAAAATGGTAGATAAGAGGTGGATATATTATAGGAGAGATTAGTTAAGGAGGAAGATTAACTTATACTTAGTTTTGAGTAGTACAGTAGTTGATATAGGTGGATAAGAGTGGATAATATAAGAAATTACTTGGTTGCCCTCATTAAGTTATTACATTGAGAATACAAAAATAATTTTTTGGGGGGTACAATTTGATCTTTCTCCCCGCCCGGATTAACTTATCCTGGGGGGGTTGAGATTAGCTAAGGCTCGTCCAGGGGATAAACTCTAGGGGTGAGCATGGTTCGGATTGGTTCGGTTTTGTATTAAAATCAAGAACCAAACCAATACCTACGGATTATGAATTTGGAGAACTAAATTAACCCACAAAAGGCATAGAACCAAACCAATCCAAACCATATAAATACGGTTCGATTTCGGTTTAAACTACGGTTTGCTTTGAACTAAACTATCATCTTTAAAAAATATTTAAAGTACTTAATTAAGATTACAAAGATAAATTAAAAGAAAACTTATATTAAAACCAATTCCATTCAAATTATCAAAACACACTAACTTCAACCAACTAATTAAGAGTAGAATACCAATAATTGCCTCAAGTCTTAAACTAAGAAAATGAAATACTAGTAAGTCACTAAATGAACAAACTAAGAATACCAACTATTAAACATCTTAAGATAATTTAACCAAATAAAATGCCAAAGATAATTCCTAAAAACTATTGAATTGAAATAAGG
The DNA here is from genome assembly GCA_018127125.1 of Rhododendron griersonianum. Taxonomy (NCBI): domain Eukaryota; kingdom Viridiplantae; phylum Streptophyta; class Magnoliopsida; order Ericales; family Ericaceae; genus Rhododendron; species Rhododendron griersonianum. The sequence continues at coordinate 23,479,132 of CM030791.1, read as the reverse complement.
CAGCAAAAAGGTAGTGATAATAATTAAATTATATATAATTGTATTATACGGTTCGGATTGGTTTGGAACCATGACCGTGAATGTGAATCCACAAACCAAACCATATAAAGCCGTTTCTAATTTTTTTAAACCATGATCAAACCATATTACTAAAAAATCGAACCAAACCTTTTGATTTGGATTGATTTGGACTGGATTCGCAGTTTGACGAATTTTTTACTCACCCCTAATAAACTCTCCCCCTCCCCCTTCTTCCACTACCAAACACCACATTTCTTATCCCTCTCTTTCCATTATCCGCCTCCCTCCCTTATCCCCTTCTTTATACCCTCAACAACAAACAGAAGAAAAAAGAAAAGAAAAGGAAAGGAAAGGAAAGAAGAGGCGTAATGCGATGATTTTGAAACCTCAAGACGGTAATCTTCACAAGTCCCCAATTAGAAGGACCAAAGTGAAATTCGCCGTCCCTAACATACAAATCCATCTACAAATCAGCAAAGCCTCGAAAGTGAAGTGAAGTCTTACTTGTTCGACGTGTACTGAAACAGCACCGAGTTATTCTTCTCTCCAGTTTCACCGCGTAAAACGTCGACACTCCCCCCCGGGCATCTCTCCACTCTCAGTCGCCGGCCCGCATTCCTCCTCCTCCTCCGCCGCCGCTTCTGCATATCCCCAGAATAAGAGCCCCCCCCCCCTTCTGTATAGGCATTATTAGTAAGTTCATCGATTTATTTTAATCTATCTTTTCCTGTACGAAGCTCCACCTCCTTCTCCTAAACCCTATGCATTTTGCTCCTTTCGATACATAGATGTATGTATAAATTGTTAGTGATGCTTTCCTCTCTGCATTTGTAGAAAATGCACTCTTCCCCCCCCCCCAGAATCTCCACATGTTCTACTTGCTTTCTGTTTTAGGGTTTTTGTTTTCACGCTTAAATTTTTGATCTTTTTGACATCACCTGACTATCAGGGTTCTCTCTGAACCCTAATCTTTGAAAGCCACTGGGTTCTGAGCCTCAATTTAATTCCTGAGCTCATTCCGTGACGAGTTTAGGGTTTCACGATTCATTCATTTTGCACCCATTTCTTTATTTTGTTTTGTTCTTGTTAAGCTTCTGAACCCTAATTTTGTAAAGCTAGTGGGTTCTGGGCCTCAATTTAATTCCTGAGCTCATTCCGTGACGAGTTTAGAGTTTCTCAATTCATTCATTTTGCACCCGTTTCTTTATTTTGTTTTGTTCTTGTTAAGTTTCTGAACCCCAATTTTGTTTTTGATTTTATGTGGTACAGTTTGGTTTCCTTTTCATCGTTGGGGATAATGGATACTACAGTCACCATGGATCAACCAAATGCAGTGGAAAATATCTCTCAGAAAATCGTGAAGAAAGTGGAGGAGAAATTTGTTGTTGTTGTAGAAGCTGAAGAGAATTTAAGTGAGGTATCCCCGTCATCTAAGGTGGCTCCTATAGGGCCTATAACTCCAGATTCAAATAAAGAGACTGGGGACTTCCTCTTCTGTTTTAAATCCCCTTTAACGTTGGTTTCTTCGCCTCGAAATGATAACTTGTGTGCTTCTATCGATTTTAGTCCCTGTACCCCGGTGGAGGGTGGTTTCGACCCGTTTGCTCCGGTTCCAGAGGAGCTCGCGATGGCTCCTCATTGTAAGAAGTACCTAAAAGAATCACGAGTCAATGTTGCGCGGCAGCTTAAGTTTGATTCTTCTGTGAATTTTGTCCTGGATGGAAATCGCAAAAGTGATGCTGAAACCATCTCAGATGACGAGATGATACTGGAAACAGTGTATGATACACTTTTGGAAGCTATTGTTTCGAAGCAGACGGAGGGTCTTGTTACTGAAATTTTACCTCTGGATCGAGGTTTTGATGGGTTTAAAACCCCTGATTCTGCTACCCGTCTTAGTGGAATCGCGGAAACCTGTCCCGGTGCTCCTGTGAAGACCACAGGAACCACAAGAAAATTAAGGAACGTTGATCAGGGTTTATGCCGAAAGCTTGAGTTCTGACTTGGGTTCTGCTAAAAGGTTTCAAGCTGACGTTATGAGGGCTTTTTATGTCACATACCTCTGTGCCTGGTACCGATAAGGGGTAGTACAGGAATACTCACTCCTCATAATCGACTAACCCTGGATACTACACAGTAGGGAATACTGCTCTGTAGGAATTGTATTTTGGTAACTGTAGTGCTAACTCATATTGCAATGGATTGGTATTCTTGTATTCCTATTTTTTGAAACCCTGAAACTTGTGATCTGTGAGGATTGTTTCGATGGGAAGGTAGTTCTCTCGCTGACTACATTTATAGAGAGTAACATATTGAAAAGTACTTATTTCTCAGATTAATTTAAATTCAGTTTCATAGAGACCGTTGGTTTCCTTATTAGAGAAAACTATGTGCAACTCTCAGCAATAAGTGTCTCTCTCTCTCTCTCATGTTATTTCCTACCATTCTTGTGTGCTTCTCTTGCACCGTTAAAAAAAAGAAGTGTTTCTCTTACAATTCATGTCATGGATCCAAATTGGTTTGATGAAGTGTGTAAAGAGCAGAAGTGTTTTGGGTTGTAGTGGAATAAGTAATCACAGCTACTTGTGAAATTGGAAAGGAAGGAAATACCTTTCCCACAGTTGGTGTTTTAGTTACCTCAAGCTTAAAAATTTCTATCCACATCACTAGAGGAGGCCGTACTATGGAACGGTAGCCGTGTACTAGTTAAGTCTAGTGCATCAACTGTTACTCTATTATCAGTGCTGAACAATATGTAGGATTCTTTGCAGGAAACAGTGGTGGATGCTCTGAATAGAGTTAATGCTGTTTTTGCACGTTTTTTTGCAACAACTTCTAGTGTTTCAATGAGGTAACTCTACTTGAAAAAGGGAAACCTGTACCAGGCTGTTTTGCTTCAAGGAACTTTTTTCTTCATTCTAGAGGTTGCTTTGTTCCACACTTTATGGCATTCCTGTGCTTGACTCCATGTTAAGCTTGTCATCGAAAATTGTTGCAAGGCCATCCTTTGGTGAAGAAAAGGAATTCTGGTGCTTTTTGAGGATAAAGTCTGGTTGAAGTAGAAGGAGAAATTTTGTGGCGTCCACTACCAATTTCATCAAGTGGATAAACAGGTAGAGTTTTCTCATTTGGAAATGTCTTTCTCGAAATGTTTAATCCTATGCTTTAATCATTTTATTGGAGGAGTAATGTTTTGTAGTAAAAGAATGGCTAGTATTTTGATGCAGTGTACATGTGTCGTATGCTACTTTCAAATTACTTCTAGTTTATGTGAATCGCATCTTGCGATAAGTGTGCTAGACTCCATATGCTGCTGCAACTATCTTCTGTACTGCATTACTATCTTTAACTTATTCTCTCTATATTCTCTGCTCAATGTTAAGACTCTTTCCAGAAAGAAAGCTAGAAGCAGCTACAATCATTTCACTTTCTCTAGAATGAAAATTGCTTCACGACCATTTGATACAACCCTTCTAGTTGATGGTTGTTTCTCAAATCACCTCAAGCGTGGCTTGTTTGGAATGGTTGCTTTCTCATGTTTATTTTGTTGGTAATTTGCAAATTGCATGGCATACCAGATGTGGAAGGCTGGAAGCTGTTTCCACTAAGTTGTAGTCTGTATAACAGTTAAGGTATTGGTTAGGTAAACCTCGTAAGTCATAACCACTCAGCTATGGTGGTGCGGGCAGACACGGGATACCAGGGCCCAAGTCCGATTCTTGCGAGTCTACGAGCGCCTGCATCTGAAGATAGCCCAACCAGTGTCATGGTTGGATGATGATATCCGTTGGCCCAGCTAGATTTTATGAGTTTTGTTTATTCAGTATTTATCCAGATAGATTGTTATTTAGAGTTTTATCTTCTTAGGACTTTAGTTTGTTTATCACTATTGTTAGGTGATCTTTATCTTAGTTGTTTTATCTCTTTGTGGAGCCTATGGGGCTCCCATCGTTTGTTTCTTGAGTCGGTGCAAGGATTCCAATTCACCCTTAGGTACAGGGACACCTAAGGTCTTGTTCCACCCTTAGGTACACCGTACAGGGATCCTTGCGGGTTTGTTACCAGTTTCACATCGTATGGTATGGCTGGAAAGGTCCTTCGCGTTTCAAGTCTTCTCATTATATTGCAATCTTGTCTATATGCCATATTCAAGCACAGATGGGGCTTTCTCGATCTTAAGAAATAAGAAAATAGATTGTCTCCTTTTGTATTAACTATGGATTACAATGGTGACTATACTAGAAGGCCGCTTTACCTTCAAGGTACGTTTCGGCCCATTGATGTGGAAATCCAAAACAATGATTTTGATTCAAGTCGTATCTGCTTTTTCTCACCCGTAATCCAGATGAAGCGTTAGGGTAAGAAGCAGTAACAAGTGAATTCATCTGTTTGTGATTAGCCGATCAATGATTTACCTATTACTTCGTTGCCATATGGCTCGTGGATAATGTTTACTTTGCCTCATTAGCGGTGATGGCTTCATTGTCCTTGTATAGGTTGCATTGCTGCCAAAACGTTATATGGCATGCTAGTCATGGTTTTCTATACAGTGGTACTTTTATGTCTTATTAGTTCTTGTGGTTAGTCTAGTGGAAACTTTACTTAAAGCTCTCTAGCTATCAATACAGAATACAGGGCAATATGGCATGTCAAGGGTGACTTTGCTTGATAGTTGAGAGTTACTTGCCAGCAATTTGCATAAGGGAGGTATCAAGGTATGGAACTCTTCTTATTTCTGGCAAATGACCCTCCTCTACTCGTTTTGATCTTGTTTGGGAAAATGAAATGATTTAACTTGTTTGATCTTATTGCAATAATCTCTCACAATCACACTTGAGCTAGTCCAAAACACAGACTCTCTCTCTCTCTCTCTCTCTCTCTCTCTCTCTCTCACAAATGGATGATGTATGAAATGTCTCAGGAGCCATATTATTCTCTGACATTTAAAGGGTTAAGGTCAGATAGGGTGAAATCTCAGGAGAAACTGTCCAATCTCTGAATTACTGGTTCCAAGCTTGGTTTACATGGTTCTCCGTGGGGTCAGCCTTTGATTAGAACTTAGGTCATATCCCCCTTGACATGAGACGATACAATGAAGCGTGACCATTCGGAAACCTCTAAGTGGGTGTTCCTACTTTACATCAGTAAATTAATAGGGAAGGTAGAATAGCATTAGTTGAGCTCTCACAGCGGGAAAGGTGCCGATTCTCATTCCTTAGAAGCAGGAGCCCCTCTTGACAACAGTTTTTGAGTCCATTCACTCTACTAACACAGGCTAAGTGATTATTAATACCCGACTGCCGGTGGCGAGACCCTAGACTGCACTGAAACTAGAGCTCTTTCTTGTGTGTACTGAGTAGCTAGTTAGGATGAATTGTTATCTATTTAAATTTTCTTGCTTCTCTTAACAATACCACATCCATAGTCATGAAAGTTTGAGAATTTGAAGATTGTGTTATCTGAAGGATGGTTTGAGGGACAAAATGGTAGAGAAGTCAAGTTGTGCAAAAGAGAGACCGATGCACCACATTCGTATACCACATCCAGTCACCAAAAGGGAAGGATAGCAATGTACCCAGTGCAATACAACAAAACTCCAGAAGGAAAAACAAAGACCAAAGAGACCACCGTGTTCTTTTTGTAATCCATCTCAATTGCTCAAGCTACAAAAATGCGAAGGAATTAACAAACCAATAAATGTTGCTTACGCGATATTCTTGAACTCTATAGTTTGGTCTTAGAATGACAAGTCTGTTTGGCCACGCTTTTGTTCTTGACGTCAATGATTATGTCGCAGGATGTGTAGGAAGCCGCATGGATTTTGAAAATTCCAATAATGACTTTGCCAGAAATTCTTGTAGACGTGCTGACGGGCAAAGTACCGGAGATGACGTCTGCATACAAATCTGAATTTGAAAGCAATCGATCGGCCATAAAGGTGACCGTTAAATCCATATAGACGGTTTTGTCTGCCGAAATCTCCCCTGCTGGTATAGAAACATCTCCCACCACTTGGCCCCTGTAGTTGAGGAAGACACAGCTGTGGGTGAACTTGAATCCTATCTTATTCTCGTTCTTAATGGACAGATTCATGTCAAGAGAGATGTTAAAGTACGCTTTCAGCCTTGGAATGTCGAGCGAAGTCTGCAATTCTTTTAGAACGACAGAGTGAATGGTGGTCACAGGACGTTTGACTTTGAAGCCTGTGAGCCCAAGTATTAACAGTGTCAGAAATATGCCCAATATTAAAGCAATCGCCGCCAAACATTTGTTTCTTCTTTGCTTCCGACCGTTTCGAGGAGTTGGAAGGGGAGGAGGAGGAGCTCGTGTATATTTCCTATCCTCTGACCAAGTATTTTCTACTTCCATTTTTCTTCTTTATTTTCTCGAGTTGGAAATGGAAATAAAACTAACCGGAAATTGTACTATTAAGTTGTTGAAGGCGGCTAATAAACAGAATGACAACATGTGTATACTTAGTTTCTAGAAATCTTTAAATTGAAACATTGATGTTTGGTGGCTCAGTTTTGTAGGCTGATAAAGGATTCTGAGCCCCTCCCCTACCAGCTATTTATCGCTGAGTGGGGACTGTTTGGCTGGTATGCCGTATGTAAGGTGACTTATTAATGGAGAGAGAGAGAGAGGGGAAAATTTTTACGACGGAAACAGGAGGGGAGTATATATGTTTCTGTCACGACAGCTTCAATGTGAATCGGGATATATGCGAAGATCAACTGCTCACAATGATAGCCCAATCTTATGGTTCTTTGAAAATATTGAATAAGCAGCCTCTTTCACTTTCCTTGGTGTTTTCATATTTCCAACTTCTTCATATGGTGGCAGAAATGTGTTTATTCGAACATGTATTCCGGGTGCTACAAATGCAGTAGGCCTAGCTAGCAGTCCAGCTTCAGTGCCTGTACCACAACCCGCCTCTCAATTTGACTATAACGCAAAACACTTTACTCAATTTGGACCCTCCCTACCATATGTAAAAGTAGTAGGGTGCGGGGGCAGCCGGGAGGGGGTGCCCGGCCCGTTGCGCAACTCCAAAATTTCTCCTTAATTATACTACTAGTTGTTAGGGTAATTTAGAAAATTTCTGTAAGATAGGCACGTGCAAGTCCCCAAGATGAAAAAAAAAAACTAAAAAGAACTTATATTTGTGTGGAAAAAACTCCCGTAATTCTAAGTTACCAAAAAGCCCTTCTTTTTTATTTATTTATTTATCGCGCATGTAAAATAAAATGCTAACGACGGATACAACACAAACTTAGACCCACCTAGTGGTAATGAATGAATATGGGATATATATTTTTGTTGTTGCCGTAAAAATACACACGAAAAAGCTTACCGATTCTGCACCGATGGCCACGTGGGGCCCACTCCGAGTTCCCCACGGAAAATCTGAGCCGTTTTCTGAAATCTGAATGAAAAATAGGAAGATTGGATCAAGCACGTACACATATCGGATTGAGCTGATTTTTCACGGTCTACTCGGTTTATTTCTTCCTAAAGTTATTGAACGGCCCGGATTTTCCGTGTGGAATCCGGAGTGGGCCCCCTGTGGCCGTCGGTGCAGAATTGGTAAGGCGGCCGTCGGTGGCTGTAGAAGGACTCGAATACACACGTGGTTCGGGCCCTCGCTATGTACAAATTCTGCATCCGCCATTGGTTAGGTGCCTCCTCACCTATATATTTGTACATTAGAAATGGGTCCCTTCTCATAAAGATGGGAGAAAGTGGAGTCCAGGACTGAAAATAAGTAGGTTTTAGGGGTGGGCTTTGTGGTTATGAACTGTGAAGAGGCCAGTACAACTAATTGGGCTTTGTGATTATGAACTGGAAGAGGTCAATACAACTAATTTATGGCTCCATGAGAACCATGACCTGCATTGATCTTTCTAGATGAAAACCGATGAACTTTTCCCGTGGCATACGTAAAACCAAAAGTCGTGGTTTGTTAGTATTAACCTCGGACACATCAATATTCTTCGACAAACCCTTTTGCTGATATATTTGGTTATGTTGGCAACAGCTTTATTTTGATATGTAGCATTTTTTTTTTTTGCTAGACAAAAAAGGTTGGAGGAGCGGGGCAATCAGAGTAGCTACCTCCCTTGAGCGTGACCTTATGGATTTCAGACTTGCGGCGGATTAGGGACCAGTAACCTATATCTTTCTACGGTCCAACCACGGCGAGAGCAGAATCTTGATGAAGTGATCACGCCAGAGATGTAATGGATCGTGTTGTAGGCATTGGATACAATCCAATAAGTAACCATCACTGATCAGTACTAACATGAAACCGATGTTATCTACGCTTTGAGGCACAACGATACGCATTTGGATTTGCTTACGAATTTATCGCTAAAGCTATATCGTCTATTGGAAAATATAGGAAAGAGAAATGCCAACTGTGTAGAACTCGTGCAGTAAATTGTCTAATGAGGGTTGTTAGCAGAAAGAAAAGGGTAAAAATTTGGAGAACCAGTGAACAAGATATTATTATGACTTATAAATAAAATGCACAGGGTTAGTGGCACCTGTGCTTAACGTGCTTAATTTGTTACTTCATACTGCACTGAACTTCGCAATCTACTTATTTGTTCCTAGAAGATCATATATACACAGCCTGTTTTTTTCTTTTCTTCTTCTGATGCTTGATTGTGAGCTAATATTTCTGCTTCCGGAAACACAGCAGCCGGCTCACACCCTTTACATGGTAAAGATCGACAGTGATGGAGCTTAGCGAGTGCCTGCAGTCTTTGCAAACGAATTACTCCATAAAAGCTAGCTTCCCTCGCCATGGCTTGAGAATCTGGAACGAGCAAAGCAAACTCGCGTCCACATTCATCAGTGCACCCGCGTTGTTGAATTCCCCGCAGTAGTTTGGTGCCGAGAATATGGTAACTAGCTGCCTGTCTGCGAAAAATTCATAACCATCCTCCACCACCTGCTCAAATTAGTCGGTGTCACTCAAGAGCAGAGCTAAGCAGTAATCAGTAGGTCAAGGTATTTTTTACCTACAAAATATCGATAATTTTTTGATACTTGGTTTCCATGTCTTCTATGCACTGAAATTATTAGAGCAACGAAACATGAAAAGTCAAGGTATTTTTGAGAAAAACAGAGCTTAGTTGAGAGTCACTCTTTTTTGCAAGGCACATGATTTTTAGGGGTCTGTAAGACTTGTTTTTTACTTTTCTCAAGTGAACATTTATTTGGCATAACTTAACGGAGTAATTATACAGTGGTCTTGATGGTGCCCAACACTCTTCACCATCATAAATTCATGTAAGACTCATACACTTGATCATGCGCGTGAAATGAACGTGTGATTGTTGAAGGGTTGGGGCACCACGTTGCAATTCTCCAGGAGCACCCAACGATTTTTCTAACTTAATGATAATATGACGCGGTTCTCCAGAAACAGTAATGCGTACAAACAAACTTTCCATACAAACTTGGTTTTTTTTTTTTTATTTCAATCGGGAAAATACAAACTCGGTTTACAGGGAAACGGAAAATGCAACGGTGTACATGACAAGTTTGTTTGCATAACATTTGTCACTCGGAAAACCAGACTCGACTGTTGTACAATTTGGTGGAGCGACGTTAATGTTTGATTCGTTCAGTATAGATAGGAAAAAAACAAGGTACACATCCATTATTTGCACACCAATTCTTACATCTTATTCCAGAATTCATGTAGGATCCTGTTATGTAGTTATGCGGGTCCCACAACAATTGCTAGAAAATATACGAATAAATGTACAAAAGGAGGTATGTCTAAGCATAGCTCGTTGGTACGTAGTGGATGTATAACCTATATTGTTTCTGCTGTATAATGTTTTCATCCACTCCTATAGTCCTATGTATTCCAGTGTGTTAGGTAATGTAGTAAAATGTGGCTTGCATTTAGGAAAAAAACAACTCTCAGCAGGCAATTCTCGTTCAGACAGAAACCTGAAGCATCCTCTTTCGAACGCAAATCTGGAGCGTCCATACACACTCAGGTGCAGTCGCACAAACTCTCATTTGTTTCTCAGGAGATGTTGACATAGTCTGTCTACGTGAATAACATGTTTTGTGGTTTCGGGTGTACAACTTTTAGAGCGTTTTGAGAGAGAAAAACACTATCGTCTCAAAGTATTTAATATGTTCAGATTTCTGCATGGTATCTTACCGGGTACGATACTTTAACAAATTTGAATCATTAATTGATGGTATCTTACCGATAAGATACTTTAACAAATTTGAATCATTGATTGTCCAGATGAACAATTGATATTCAAAGTTGGGAGAGAGAGAGAGAGAGAGAGAGTACCTGGTGCGCACGACATATAAGGTCAAGATCATGCTTCTTCAAAAACTCAACCACCTTATCAGCCCCAAACGTAAATGAAACCCCTCTATCATTCTCCCCCCACCCTTTAACATCCCTATCTGGGTCAGCCCAAAGCAGGTCACACAACAACCCCTGATCCGGCACATCAACGGGCCTCTCAACAGCCCGTACCTGATCCAAGCTCTCCAACTCCGGCGATAGCCCGCCGTGCATACACAGTATCTTCTCGTCTATCACCGCCGCCACCGGCAAGCAGTTGAAGCAGTCCGTGAATATCCGCCACAGCCGGACGCTGAACCGGCGCTTGCACTCGTCGTAGAAGCCGTAGATGCGGTTGATGGAAGCGCACTCGTGGTTTCCACGCAGGAGGAAGAAGTTGTCGGGGTATTTGATCTTGTAAGCCAGGAGGAGTGATATGGTTTCGATGCTCTGTTTTCCTCGGTCGACGTAGTCGCCGAGGAAGAGGTAGTTGGAGTGTGGCGGGAAACCGCCGTATTCGAACAGGCGGAGGAGGTCTGGGTACTGCCCGTGGATGTCTCCTGCAAATTAATAGTTTTCCATGAGATTATTAGTTAACCAGATGAAGAACACGTTTGAGCTGACCATTTAACATTCTTAATCTGACATTTGCTTAAGGTAGATAGTTCTTAGGCCATGTTTCATGCGGACCTTAGGAGTAAATAGCCACATGGTGGCCCCGGAGGCGTTTAAGATCACACATTTATATGAGACGCATACACTCACGAGCCATTTGGATGACTGATTTGTTTTAGATGGATATAGAAGGAAGGTGGTTTAATGACCTTCAAACGAGCCTTTTGGTTTAGTTAATGACCTTCATTTATAGCAAGACAACACATATTGTTCTTTTCATGAAAAAATTTAACCTCAAACTATATGTTGGGTATACAATGTTGCTCTTACCAATCACTCAAAAGATAGACACGGCCATACGAAAGATATAAAGAGAAAACTTTTCCAATATCGATTTGTTCAAGGAGAGATGGTTGACCCAGGGTTTCACGATTGGAAAGTGATACCTCCACTATAATAAAATGGGTTCAAACTTCAAACCAATCTAGAAAATCCCATTGTACAAAAATAATGTTGTTGAGTCTACAATATCATTTGTTGCAATCGCTCTAAAACCGACACACAATACAATATCGAACGCGGTTGAAGACTTCATCAAAAACCCCTCCCAACACTAACTGATTTTATAGAGGCGATAGAACATGATCCGATAAGAGATTTGTCCACATCACGGTTTCCATCAAATGATGAGGATGACATGCTATGACTTTAACAAGCTATTTTGTGAATATCATAAAAAGAATGAGGCAATGACCGAATCTACAATTAAGCAAAAACTATAAATCTTGCAGTTAAATTTTGAAAACATTGTCTTCGAACATACCAAATTTTGAAAAATGAAGCTCGTAAGCATGTGAAAATCAGCGGTGGGTAGAGGAGGACATTATATCATTGCAAATGTTAATCATATCTCTCCCAGTCGCCCGACTTCTTGATCTACCATTTGTCAAATTTTCTTGAATAAAATGTGGGCGTAAATGTGTAAATGCTTACATACCGCAGACGTTAATGGGAGCTTCTAACTCAAGGAGGTTAGGCTGGGAGAGGAAAACGTCCTTGGCGGTGGTGCAAAGAAGACGGATCTCAGGCTCCGCCAGCTGAATCTTCTTCCCTCTGATCTTTCCCCCTTCCAACAGCCTCTCTATCATCCCATCCAACCCTTCCATTAATCTCTCAAAACCACCCCCTCCCTCAATTCCTCTTCAACATATAGTTAATTTCCTCTCTTATCATTATACGATCGATGTTCTTGTCTTATGGATACAAACATTGGATTGGAGGAAATAGAATAACACGAAGGGAAACAAATGGTTGAGTTTGTTTCTTCTTTTCTTCGAGAGATCGAGAGAGAGAGAGAATTGGCGGGGCAGTTGGAGATATATTTGGCGAATCAGTTGGAGGTCAGCATGACTTACCTGTACACTTTGCAAAGAATGGGGTTTATTTAGACCACTTGATGGATTGACCGGTTTACCCATGTCATGTTTGCCTGTAACAATTGTAGCCAAGTAACGTTTACCAAAGGAACACACATTTAAAACATGCACAACTAACAGTTCCGAGCACAACTTTGTCCGGACTTGTGTCTTAAAGGTGAGTTTAGGGATGGAGGAAGTACTTGTTTTCAACAACAGAAAGAAGAAAACCAATTATGCAGTTAACTCATCCTCATTGAAACCAAACGGAGAATGGATAGGAAGTAAGCCACCAAGACTAATTCCCTTTGAAAATTAATCATTCTCCATAGCCATTGATTAGAAAAAAGCTGCTGCAACCGTAAAAAAACTCCCGAAATGATGCGCATCCTCCAAATCAAGTGCTGAAAATCAAGAATAATTCCAGCCCTATGCGCAAACTGATAAACCAAATACAATTTCATTGTGTTGTTTTAACATGAGTCGACCAATATAAACACCGAAATGTCATCTTGCTAGATGTTGGAAATTGTAATTTACTTAATGGCGGAAGTCTACATAGAAACAATGGGAAATGTGTACTCAACATGCAATTGAGCTCTAAAAGATGTCATGAGACAGAAATAACAATCCCTCAGAGATAAAAAGCTTCATCTACTATCATCACCGATCCACAAGTGAAATTTTGAGAAGCAGAACAAAAACTCAGAAGGCACGAAATGAGAAAACTGAAAGACGTGATGAGACAGATCAAATCACCAAGCAGATGACATCCATCATGATAGTAAAAGACTTCACTAAGCATCAAGATGCTACTTCAGAATTGAGACTTGTCCAAACTGTCAAAAAAGGGATGATCCAGTGCTGCTTTAGCCGAGATCCTCTCAGCTGGATCATATTTCAGCATTTTCTGCATTTGTCAAATACCGGAACACAATGTTAAACATGGAAAATGCCAGCATAACAAAGACAAATAGTTTTCACAAGACTACAAGAGTGCTTCCACTTCTTTCGCATTTTAGGAAGCATATTGGAAAGGGTCAAAGCTACACCATTGATAATGAAGCCAACTCTGATTTTGTCTAACAGACAAGTAAATGCAACTTCCAATTCCTACATGGGGAACAAAGCTCTATTTCTATTCCACCAACAGTTTGAGCCAAACTTAGCTCGTGCAGTGAACTTACACGGAAGGGGTCAGCCCTTATTATGCAAACAAAAACACCTACTCACAGACGAAATCGAGGATCTGTTCATCTGTTTCATTTAAAAATTGAATTCCACCACTTCCATCGGTTCAAATCCTGTCAAGGATTGGAACCTAGAGACAAAATGAAATTACCTTTGGCCCTCCATTTCACATTGTATTTCGAAAACACAAAAAATAAAACGAGATAAACCTAGGACAGGCACGGAAATGAGAAACATAAAGACAACCATAGAATCATTTGTGCAAATAAATCACCTAAGTATGTTCCCCATAAACATGGCCATAGAAACAATTTCCAGTATGTAGGCTTCTTGTGGATATAAAGCACCTAAAAGAAGCGAAATTCAAGCATTAAGTCGTTACCGATAAAAGATCGAGACCATCAGGTTCCAATGCTGGAACGGCACGTGCCAAGTTCTGAGGCTCCCAATGGGGATACACATGCCAGTCCTGTAGAGAACTGACTCCTGGCCACTGCTTCTCCGTTGGTGTTCCCATCATCCTTCAACAATGCATGTACAAGAGGTCAAGAGCCCATTTGTAAATGGTAATCGGAAATGGATTCAGAATGTACTGTTGTGCAAGTGCAATCTGTGGCTACTACTGTAATGAAGGTAATGCTATGAAACAAAAGCTGTAATAATGACCATTTGTGTGTCTAATATCAAAGAGAAGTGAACCACCGTCATCTTACTGACTCTCATATTGATGTATCTTTCATCCAAAGAAATTTCAGAAAAAGTTTTATCTGATGACCTTTTGCTTCCTTTTCTACCCAAAACTTTGTAAATGAACATCAACTCTCCCTCTCCCACTCAACCTGTCCTTACAGTGCATGACGAATTACAGGAGAACAAATAATCAAAAAATATTGGGATAGATGTGAGCAGAAATCAACTCTTATTGTTTGTGTCCCCCCAGTCTCAATGTCTATGCTACTTAAGACCACAAAAACAAGTGCAACCGAAAGCATATGCTATTGGACTTGAATTTCATTACGAATTGCTATACATTGATTCTCATAATCCAATAAACCGCTAGCGACAATGGTAACACCTTGCTCCACATAACTTCATCCCACATGTTATGTACCAATCAGTTCTAGAATAACACAATAAATAGCATAGCATAGGCCCGGACCACTGGATGACTTGGATATCACAGTTCACAACTACCAAATTGCTTCAGGACCATAACCAAAATCCAAGAGAAGTATAAGCCAGGACACCTGCCTGGCTGCCTACCAGGGTTTCTACTATAGGAAGGCAAGTAACTAGTCAACACTTAACAAATATACCTGAATATGTGAAGCAGCTGCTGGAACTCAGAGTCTCCAGGAAACAACGCTTGTCTCCTTGCCATTTCAGCTTCAAGGAATAATCATGGAAAGGTAACAGCGTAATATTAATTAATAAAGTGGACAAAGATGCAAGGTAAACCAAAAACAGACTTCAAATGGTGAACCAAAGAAAGAAAATTAAAATCATCTATACACTACAGGCAACAAAGAGTCAAACACTTATCCATTTAAGGCAATAGACCACAGTTTGCTGAACTTTTACATTCAAGAAGTATAACTGGCATAAATCCATTGGTAATCTGTTACACTAGGATTATGACAAAATCAGTTTGCTCGTAAAAAAAGCAGAGATGGACTGAAAACTGACTATGGGGGTAAATCCCTAGCTCCTTATTAAGTATTTGACCCCAACTGATGTGTTGTTTGGGCTTTAGGGTAAACGGTGACGGACACTCAGTATACATTATACAGTAATGTGAAAGCTACAAGAGAAAGTCAGAAATCAATGAGAAATCTATTGAGGGGGCAAGTAGACACAAATCTACTCAAGCCTAATCTCTAGTCTCTTGATGGCAATTCAATTGAGCAAATAGCAATTGCAAACGAGAGAATGGAGTAGAAGGATTTTACCAAATATGCAACCCACAGACCACATATCCACTCCAGTAGAGTAATGAGAAGATCCCAACAAAACCTCTGGAGCTCTGTACCAGAGAGTAACAATCTGTGGAAACAACAAAAGAAAGGTAAAACGAAAGAGCAGTATGCTAATCAAATCCGACGAAACAAAACTTACGGATAATTGAGTAATGCCAACTGATAAGAAGACAGACCTCATGAGTGTAGCTCTTGAGAGGAACGGTGAAGGCCCTTCCAAGGCCAAGATCAGCAATCTTCAGTATCCCCTTCTCTTTGTCCACCAAAAGGTTCTGTGGCTTCAGATCTCTATATTAGGGAAAGTGTTCATTTAGCATCAACGAATTTCCTTTCTTGGATAAATGTCCATTCAAATAGCATGAAGATTAAGATCTTATCACACAACAAAAGCACACTCATATTCTTGGTTCGCCAATATTGCCTACATCCACAGCTCATACCAATTTTCAATATATTACTAAATGATTGCTAACGATGTTTACATCAACAAATCACCACAATAACTCAAGTTGTTCAAAGAAATCGATCACAACATATCCATGATCACGTAATGAGGTGTCCAGTACTACTCAAGCTTCACAAACCCTACCATTAAGTAAAGAATAACAAATAAGTGAGTAAAGGTTAAGTGGCTTCAGATTTCTGTATTTCAGAAACAGTTCATTCATTATCTACGAGTTTATTTTTTAACAGATGTTGAACCAAATAGCACGAAGAATAAAATCCATCACAACAAGAACACACTTTATACTGGGTTCAGTATATATATATATATATATTTTTTTTTCAATAACTCAGGTGTCCGGCCAACTTTCGCGCACCTCGACTTACATGAATAATGATGACGTTTACATCAACAAATCACCATAATAACTTCAACAGTTTAAAGGAATCGATCACAATGTATCTGTGAACACGTGGTGTGTTATCCAGTACTAATCAGGCTTCACAAACCCTACATTTATAAAAAGAACGAAGTAGAGAATGAAAGCGAAATAAGAAAATGAATCGATACCTGTGGAGGACACCATGGGAATGACAGTGAGCGACCCCCTTACACAACTGATACAAAAAGCTCTGGACCAACGAGGGGGGAAGCGGCCCGGGGTTCGGGCCCTTGCGGTACGTATCAATGAACTTCTTGAGATCCGTGTCGATGTACTCGAAGACGAGGTAGAGCAGGGGCTTGCCGTGCTCCTTCTTGCTGTCGACGTGCTCGACGCAGAGGAGGCGGACGATGTAGAGCGACTGGGACAGCATCTGGAGCAGGGAGACCTCCCTGAGTGCGGTCGGCGGCACGCCTTCCTCGTCCATCTCCAGCCGCGTCTTCTTCAGGGCCACCAGTTGTCCAGTCTCCTTGTCCTTCGCCTTGTACACCTTCCCGTACGTGCCTTCCCCTACCTTCTCCAACTTCTCGTATTTCTCCATTTTTTTTTTCTTTTCTCGATGGAATCTAATGCTTGGATTTCTGGATTTGGTTTTGGTCTGACCTAATTTTAGGGTTTGGATCAGAAAAAGAAAACGCTGTTCATATCTGAGAGGTACGAGTGAGTTGTTTTGTTTTGAAAATATTCAAATTTGGTTTTGTAAAGAGGAGAGCGTTTCCGCCCTTTGCGAATCCTAGCACGTGGGCCCCACAGCAACGGCACCTAAAGACGCTTTTTTCCCTCTCCTTGGCAATTTGAATTCTCCGTTATTCTTCTGCTACTACAACGGCACCTAAAGACAGATCGTTGTTTTAGATGATTTTTTAGGGTGTTCTTTAAACATTCCTGAATAACTAAAGTCTCAAGTGGAAATCACAACTGGGCCCCGAATAACTAAAGTCATGAGTGCAAATCACAATTGGTATGACCAAAGGAAAATGGATCATCTCCGGTCCTACAAGTAACTAGACCCGCTCTGCTTGACCTCGGGAAACACAAGTTTTTTATGGCTCCATTTCATAGTAAAATTGGAACGCTCCATTTCATAGTAATTGGAACGCTCAATTCTTTAAAGAGATTAATATCTTGTTCTCTTTGCTTTTCAAAAAATATTTTTCAAAAAATTCCTTCTAGATTCCTCATACTTCTAATATTTCTCTTTCTATCTCTCTCCACTTATTATTCCTACTATTTTTCAAAAAAAAATTTAAAACACAAACTAAACACAACATAAATTGTACACGCACGCACGCGCCCGGCCGCCCGGCCGCACAACATAAATTGTGCGGCAAACCCATTGATCAACGCCACGTCACCATGGCTCATCCAGCACCTTCAATTCTTCTCTCCCTCTCCGGTCACTTTTCTCACACTTTAGTTTAATTCTTTTAGACTATTTATATATTAAAATTTTAATTGTTTCAATTTTCAATCCAATTAAATTGGTGCGAAGATCGTAATTAAATTTTGTCTATCGAGCTCTCATAATTAAGTATCTTCTCTTTATATGGAACCCTATGAAGCAAAAACTTGATTATAAGAGCCTTAGAGGCAAAATTTAATTATGACACTTTCGAATAATATAATCAGAATAATAAAATCTTCGCACCGGTTCAAATGGATTAAAAATTGAAGCACTTAAGTTTTTAAGCATATTTTTTAATATATAAACAGTCTAAAAAAATTAAGTGCTTCAGTTTTCAATTCGTTTGAACCAGTGCGAAGATCTTATTATTTTGATCATTTTATTCTAAAGGGTTATAATTAAATTTTGTCTCTAGGACTCTTATAATTAAGTATCTGTTTTTTTATTTATTTGGGACCCTATAGAGCAGAAACTTGATTATGAGAGTCCTAGAGACAAACTTTAATTATGACCCTTTAGAATAAAATGATCAAAATAATAAGATCTTTGTATGGGTTCAAACAGATTAAAAATTAGAGCACTTAATTTTTTTAGATCGTTTATATATTAAAAAAATATGGTTAGAAACTTAAGTGCTCCAATTTTTAATCCGTTTGAACCAGTGCGAAGATTTTATTATTTTGACCATATTATTCTAAATGGTCATAGTTAAATTTTGTCTTTAGGACTCTTATAATCAAGTTTCTGCTCCATAGGATCCTAAATAAAGAGTAGATACTTAATTATGAGAATTCTAGAGACAATTTAATTATGATTCTTAAAGATAAAATGATCAGAAAAATAACATCTTCACACCGATTTAATTGGATTGAAAATCGAAATAATTAAATTTTTAATGATATTTTTAATATGGGGGCGGTTCCGGGAACCTCTTGAAAAACCTCTAAAGAAACCTCCCATCTCAGCCCTCCATTTCAAGGGCTGAGATTAAATCATCCACTTCACTCCTAAAACTTAAAACACGCTGCAAACTTCTCCTCTCCACCCTAATCCCGTCCCACCCATAGCCCCCCACTCCTCCAGCACCCTCCACTCGGACCGACGACCCCACCGCCGACGAACGACCCACCACCTCTGGCGACCGCCACCACCGTCGGGCTCTCTCTCACACGATTAGAACAAGGTCTCTCTCTCTCTCATCATGTCCATTTATTTGGCACCTTATAGGGCTAGCTCAAGGGAAAATTGTTGAGTACAAATGCTTACTGCCTAAATTGAACCCATTCTTGTGTAATTTTTTCATAATATGATTCAGACTCATTTAGAAATATAGACAACTTGTTCAATCATGCACGCCTTCAAGGGATTGAAAAGCAGTAATTACTCTTTGAAAATACCCCTACATGCATATTGTTGCTTCACTTAATTTGTCGACGGTCGAGGTTAGATTTTGAATTTTAATTTGATTGGGATGAAAGTTGTTTCCAAATCAACAAACAGAGCGGAAAGCAGTGTCATGGATTGTGACTTTGTTTTTTTGTTTTTTTTATCAGGACTGTCACTTGTTGCTTCCACTTCAACATACGTAGTAAGTACTAGTACAGTAGTAGTATTTTTTTTATTTGGCAATACAGTACTCATATTTGGCTTTTATTTATTTAAGTCGCCAAATCCTTGCATTACTTCTTCATTACCAGCGGTGCTCTATTTTGTGTCTGCGCGTACGGGTATGATATGTATGTGTATCTTTGTAATGGATACTACTTTCCTCTTTGCAAGCAATTGAAGGGTGAACAATGGAGTTAAGAGGCTTTAGATGATGTCAAAGTCAGGGATACCGAGACTCCAGATAACAATGTGGAAGGGTTTAAAACACCGACAATTGGAATTTATTTTGAGACAATTGAAGAAGCACGGAATTACGTACTA
This sequence comes from Rhododendron griersonianum, assembly GCA_018127125.1. Lineage (NCBI taxonomy): Eukaryota > Viridiplantae > Streptophyta > Magnoliopsida > Ericales > Ericaceae > Rhododendron > Rhododendron griersonianum. Next base: position 23,459,363 of record CM030791.1, on the reverse strand, counting down.
TGAATGTTATGGTCGAGAAAATGGGTTTTGGATTCGTACTCGGGGTTCAGAAAAAGGACAAAATAGGTCGAATGAAGTCACTAAGGTGCGATTTGTTTGCACAAAAGAAGGAAAGTATGCTGCAAAAAATCAGCAGGAGCGTGTTCAACCGTTAAATGTGGATGCGGTAGACGAAGAAGAGAAGGTGATACCAAAGAAAAGAGTTAGAAATTGTTCAACCGTTAAATGTGTGCAAAGCTTATTTGCGGATTATGCATGACAAATGGAATTGCAAATGGAAAGTAACAGGTTTCGAAAAAAGTCACAACCACCCACTAGTGACTCCAAGTAAGAGGATGAAAATGAAGTCAAATCGAAACATGCTGAAAGCAGTTAAGGATTTGACTGAGACATTTCATAGAGAAAATATAGATATTTCGAAAGTTCCTTCAATTTTTGGTGGTGAGTACATTGGCTTTGATAATAGGGACTGTTACAATCACTTGAGGAATGTGAGGCATAGAGACCTATATTATGGCAATGCACAATCAGTTCTTGACTACTTTAAGGACAAACAAGTACATAATCCACAATTTTTTATGCGATTTAATGTGATGAAAGTGGGAGGGCAGTTAATTTTTTTTGGATGGATTCTCGATCTCGCATGGCATACCGTTATTTTGGAAATGTGGTCACATTTGACACAACATATTAAACAAATAAGTATGATATGCCTTTCACACCATTTACGGGAGTAAACCATCACATGCAGTCTACACAGTTTGGATGTGCACTTTTACAAGACGAGACAGAGACGACGTTTGTATGGTTGTTTAAGGCATGGCTTGACGCTATGGGAGGACGACATCCAACTTCTATCATCACTGACCAAGACTTGGGAATGAAAGGTGTAGACACCTCCCAAACGGGGCATCACCATACAGATTGATCATGTTTGTTTGCTCGATTGGTTGCTCGCTTCATAAACCAAAATCATGGACATTCCCATGGCTAGGAACATCGCCACATGATAACGATTATCATCAAATAGAGTCGCCACCCAGTTTATTAAAACTGGGAAAACAAATAGAGATTCTGGACACGGGAGCCAAAAGTACAATAAGGGGAAGGTGTTAGGCACCCCTCTTTGCCCAGTCGTGAGACTGGCCCATAATCGTTCAACATAGGACGTATAGATGCTTTATTTAATTCTAACACATAGTCTGTTTAATTAGTCCTTTAAACAGTAAGTAAAGTGAGCCAGGACTGTAATTGAAGCATGCATCAGAAAGCAGGAAACAAACAAAGCTGTCCCAGGGTAATGGATCCCGCGGCCGGTGAATGGATGTCACGGCCGAGGGATCCTCCTGGTTTGATATATCGGCCGAGGGATCGAAGCCCCGGTCCATGTTCTTCCTCACACCAGACAGAAACGTTAGTAGATAATCAAAACGCTAAAATCATGATTATTGACAGGAAATAAAACAAACCAGAGGCCGTTGGGCCTCACCACCTTGATCCCTCAGTTGCTTGATTGCTTCGGATTGCTTGTGATTGACTGATTGCTTGATTAAGAACCCTAGGGTTAGGGTTTGAACTTCGGGGTTTGATCGCCGGATTGACGGCTGCCTTCGGGAGGTTAGGGCTTTTGGAGTATGGGATTGAGAGAGTATTTTGACAGAGTTTCGTGGCTTGATTGAGTGTGTAGGTCTATCAATTTCTGTGTGTTAATTCGGAGCCCAAAGGCCCCTTTATATAGGCATAGGGATGACTCACTCCGGCCAATCAAATCACGAGATGGCAATTGCAATGCATCTCAAACTTTACGTCATGATCTCCGAACGTAGCCCGAACGCATCGGAAAGGTAGTGTAGTTGGATCAAACCAAACGTCTGACAGAACGTTCCAGAGTCTGGAAAAAGGTCGATCTGGCGGCCGAGAAAAGGATGTCGCGGCCGTGGAATGGATGTCTCGGCCGAAGGATAGATCTCGCGGCCGAGGGATTGATCTCTCAGGGAGATTTTGTTGGCAACAGGTTGCTCGGGTGAGGGATTGATGTTGTGGCCGTGGGATCGATGTTACGGCCGTTAGATGGATTCTCCTAGGCTTCTGTATTTCTGTCTGAAAGGCTGTATGGCTTTGAATTGGGTCCTCTAAGTGGTCAAAGTTCTCACCGAAAGTCCTAAGGTCCTCAAGGAAGCAATCAGCAATCATTGTATCCATTTCATCATCGGGATTGTCCCAAGGTGGGACTTGAAATAATTGTTAGGCCAAATTGGGGTGTCTACAGATGCCCCTCTTTGACTGAACTCAGACGGATCGCGAGACATGTTTGAGTAAGAGTCAAAGCTGTAAAAAGCAACTCAATTTGGTCCAACCACTATTCCAAGGGGTTTTCGAAAAAGGTTTTGTTATGGTCGGGCCGGGAGGCTGCCTACGTATTCCACAAGGGAAATTCAGACCAATCGTAGTTCGGGCAATAAAGAAAAGTAAAAGTTTGGAGGGTTAGAGACAGAAGACGTACTTTGGGGCTTAAAAAGCCGTAGTGTGATGTACCTAGACTGAGCCAGGGTTTTGGCGAAGAGTAGTTGAAGGAGCGCGGGGCTACCTGGGGAGTTTCTTTGCGGAGAGCTTCCTTAGTATTTTGGGGTAGATCAGTACACTGCAGGTGCGTTTGCTTTTCTTGATCGTCCTTACTTTGACTGAAAGGAGCTCGGTAGAGTAGCCTATCCTTGCGAATGAGCTGGATGGGATTGATGTAATGGGGTGGAATCCAAACCATCTGCTGGGATGAGTTGGACGCCGGTTTGTTTTTGAGATGTAGGGGAGGCGCAGGGCCAGTAGCTGGAGCACGGAGGTTTGGCGATGAGGGGACCGAGGCACGGAGCCGGTTGTAGTCATGAGGCGAGAGCCTGGAGAGTGATTGATAGGACCGAAGCGCGGAGCTGGTGTTGATCATAAGGCGAGAGCCTGAGGTGATTGATAGGATCGAAGCGCGGAGCTGGTGTTGATCATAAGGCGAGAGCCTGAGGTGATTGATAGGACCGAAGCGCGGAGCTGGTGTTGATCATAAGGCGAGAGCCTTGAGGGGATTAGATTGAGGCGTGGAGCCTGCTATGGTTTATGAGGCGGAGGCCTGAGGTGAGCTTAGAGCTTGATGGGACCGAAGCGCGGAGCTGGTTGTATTCTGATGGTCTGTGCACGGAGCTTTCTCATCATAAGTGTTGGCGTGGAGCCAAAGGATCAAGGCGCTGAACCGATCAATAAAATCGAGGCATAGTGCCGGTTGATTGCAGGGTTGACCTGTTTCATGAGAGATATGCAGAGTGTATATGTTTGATGATGGTTGTTAGATGTGAACAGATATGATGATGCAGATTCGATGTGATAATGATGCAATTGATGCAAATGTGCACGGGTCCGTGCGTGTGTGTTGATTTAAGCTTAGAGCTTCTATCAAGTTCCGGACTTGAGCATTCAGAGCGTAGAGCTCGAGCATTCGGACGGCAGAATCCGAGCGTTCAAAGTACAGGCTTTGAGCATCCAGTACGCAGTGGTTGGGCATCCAAGCGTAGAGCTTGAGCATTCAAGTGTATGACTTGAGCATCCAGTACACAGTGGTTGGGCATTCAAACGTAGAGCTTGAGCATTCAAAAATGTTAGATTTTTGAGCATTCAGGCGTAGAGCCTGAGAATAGATGTCTTGATTGTTGGGGCCACTGAGATTGCTTGAATACGATCATAGGCATAGAGCCTGTTGAGATAATGGGCTTGGAGTCGCCGGAGTATGGCTATATTCAGATGTAAGTACAACATTGCTGAAGAGCGGCAATTTGGTGTGAATAGATCAAGAGACCTAGCACATCAAGAGATGTACTTAGAGCCGCTGAGTTGGTTGTTACGGCTTCGAGCCAGTTGAGATAGTAGATACAGGCTTCGAGCCTATTGAGGTGATGGTTACGGCTTGGAGCCATTTGAGATAGTAGATACAGGCTTCGAGCCTGTTGAGGTGATGGGCTTGTAGAACTGCTGAGCTGTTGAGTATTCCATCTTCCATCTTCCACGGGGTTTGATTGGTTCCTTATGCTTGGGATGTTTCCAAGGCTAGTTTTGTGTATGCTCGGGATTGCCCCAAGGCTAGATTTCACATGCTCGGGACTGTCCCCAATGCTAGATTCCACATGCTCGGGATTGCCCCCAAGGCTAGATTTCACAAGCTCGGGATTGCCCCCAAGGCTAGTTCTTGACCATATTCCAGTTTGTTAGGGAGATTTCCATTACCTCCACTACCGGGAGTGCCTTCCGGAGGCCAAACGCCTTCTAGCGACTCAAATGTCTTCTGGTGGCTAAATGCTTTCTGCAAGCTGGCAACATAAACGCTTTCTGGAAGCTAGCAATATAAACGCCTTCTGGAGGGTGCATTGAGTGGAAGCCACAGGATTGTTTTGCTGGCCTGCTGAGCGCGAGGTTGTGCACATAGCGTGGCATAGGGCTGTAGAGCCGGTGAGCAGCACTTGAGCGTCCTCAATGTTTCGATAAGCTTCCTGAAAAGTAAAAGGTTTACTTTAGTTCGGAGTTTTAATTTGTATGATTTAAGAGTGAGTTTTTTTTTTTTTGATTTGCGGGATGAGATCCCTCTTAGCTAGGGGCGTGAATGAGAAGGACCCGTGGTTGGGTCGAAGTTGTTTTGTTCAAAGAAACTAAGATAATTGTGCCCCCTGTTTAGGCAATGCATGTTTTTTAAACGTCGATTTGGTGCCCCTAGCTTTTTATTTGTTTGTGCAATCGTGAGATTAACTCCCTTTTTGTCCTTGGCAGAGAAATAGGAGACTGGAGGCTCGTGGTGGAGGCAAAGAGGTGCACAAGTGGTTTGTGACATTGCCGGAGCAGGCTCGGGAGTTAGTACGCGCTGCTGGTCTTGAGCCGTTTGTTTTGGGCCTCAATCTTCCAAAGATGGATTGGTCGTTGATGACCTCGCTGGTCGAAAGGTGGTGGGATACTCCCAACACGTTTCGCTTTCCTTTTGTTGGCGAGATGACGATCACGCCAGGTGATTTTTCTTTGCTTACTGGCCTATGAGTAGGTGGAGCTCCTCTTTGGGTTGACCCCAGGCTTTGGGAGCGGATAGGGGCTTTGAAGTGGTTCTTGTGCCCCCTCTTCACTTGCGTAGTCATGTTGATGTCTCTTGGCTGATCAAGACTTTTATGAAGGTTGATATCTCGACTCAGGTGAGTGTTGAGTAGCTGACACGGGCCTTTCTTCTCTACCTCCTTGGGCAAACGTTGTTTGCCAACAAGGATAGTCCAGCACATACACAGTCTCTAGCCCCTTTTGCAGTATTTGGAGGTTGTTTTAGGAGTTTGATTAGGGAGCATCTGCCTTGGCCAACTGGTAGCCCCTTTCCTCTTTGGGCTTTTGAGTATCTTCTTCAGTTTCCTACTGACACTAGACATGCAGATGCGGACTGTGTTCCTCGCTACGAGTAATGGTCTGTGGGGCAATGGAAGCCACACGGTCACCAGTTTTGAGCCTTCCTGAGTGGTGACGGGTTTTGGACCGATTGACGGTTGACCGGTACCCCTTGCATCCCTTGTTTTTAGATCTCCATTCCTCTGGTGTTGTGGCTGATTTAGACTTTGTTTGCGGCGAGGTATGACCCTTGGAGTGGAGTAAAAGAGGATGCCCCTCTTGCGAGTTCCAGGGTTCTAGATTGTACTCGTAACCTGTTCGAGGGTCCCTTTTGTTAAGCTTGGTACTTATGTGATCGGGTGGCCAGCCAGTGGCGCCTGCGTGCTGAGGATCTTCAGTTTGTTCCTCCTCCTCCTCCGGCGTTGATGAGGTCTACCTCTTTGATGTCTAAAGTAGACTTGGAGAATGCTCAGATCAGAGACTAGGCGGGTTTGCTTCTTTAGGCAGGTGACTGTATGGAGTACTGCCATTTTTCCTTGGTTCTGCCTGTTGTTCCTTCAGTTGCTCTTGTTTGGCCACGGGCCCTTTCCTTTGTCTCCTTCCATTCTGATGACGGAGAAGAGGCGCTTGGTGCTTGCCCCTTGTTTTGCATTCTTTTCCTTGTAGCTTGAGGCTGAGTGAGCACCAGCAGTCAGTGGGGAGGATAGCTAGCAATCCCTTTCTTCATCTTAGAGATCGTCTCGAAGACGGCGTCACAACCAGCTTTAGGATTTTCTTTTTCCTTCATGTTCATGGTTAGCAAAGAGAGAAGCAGAAACTGTATTTGTATAGTGAAAGCAACCACAGTGATGATTTTGTAGGCAAGCTTTTGTTCATGAAACGAGAAATGCTTTTTATGCCCCTAGATGTCTTGAGTTTGCATGCGATAGTCAGAACATGGCTGTTTGAACAAGTATTTGCTGATAGATAGTAATTTGTGTGAAAATAAAATATTGGCCGAAGAATTGATTACTCGGCTAAAGAATCGATGTTATGGCCGATGTATAGATCCTTCGGCCGTTACTTTGGTTTCTCAAAGGTAGATTTTGTTTTGGCTAAGTGGCATCCTCTTTTCTCTTCCTTCTTATGCTTGGTTTTGATTTTCTTGCCTTTTGCTTTTGCCATGTTCCATAGTCTGATTGCCAAACTCAAGAGTTTTCAAAGTATCCTACTCATTGTGTTAATGACCTTCAGGTTAGAGGGGATGAACTATAATTCTTGTGTCTATTGTTTGTTGCCAATTCTTCGAGAAAAGCATACTCATCTTTTGCGAGCTCAATACGCAGGGTTAGCTATGCCTATCATTGAGTACAAATTTGTTGATGTTTTTCCTTCTCTCCAAATGTTTGGGCCGCATCTCGATATGAGATTGCCTACGTATCCCAATCAGGGAATCAGGCCTTTTACGTAGTTCCAAAATTATTACCTTTGAGGTTTTCCACTCTTGGTTTTTCTTCTCACATACTCTTGATTTTGCCTAGGTTACCTAATGGAGGTTGAGTCCCTAGCGAGCTTTTCTTTGAATGCCTTAAATTTTGCCTAGGCTGCGTTTTTGCATTTTCTTGCCCTAGCAGGCTTTGCTCTTACTTTTGCTTGGGTTTTCAGGTTACCCAACGAGCACTTCTCTCAAGAGGGTTTCTGCATTTCGGAGAGGAATTTGATGGAGATATTTTTCTAAATCTCTCTTGTGTTTGTACCTTCATAATGGGCGAGCTAACCCTAAGTGTTCTCGCGGAGATAGTGTCTTCTTTCTAAGTTTTGACAAAAACCTAGTTTCTTAAGCAACTAGAGTTCATCCTTTCCTTCCTTTTTGTCAGCGACACAGGGAACTTGATTCCTTGAAATTTCCCTTGTTTGGCAAAGAGACTATAGTGTTTGGCAATTGCAATTTAGGAAGTAAATCACTGAATAAGCATAGTCTAGAGGATGAAACAGGAATTCACTTAGCAGAAATTAAATGCCCAAGCAGGGGCTCAAAACAGGTTTTAGCTTGATAAAAGCAATGTTTAATGTTCTTTGCCATGTTGTGACTTCTTAGCAATTGTAGCATTTTGAGGTCGTTTTCAAAACCCTTGCCTTTCGCAACTTTATACTCTTTTCCACCCTCTTCTTTGCCAAACAGGGCCTTTGAACTGGATCCATCTTCACTGGTGGCTACTTCTTTGAGACATGAGTAGTCCCCAAATAGAAGTGTTGGTCTAGGTTTTCATCACCTTTTCTTCCTCTTTATTGATTGTGTAGTCGTCAGCTATTTCCACTTGATTGAATAGTGATACTAAGGAGATTCCATCGAGTGGATCATCGTATTCTCCTTCCATTCCGTCAAAGCCACTTTCCCCTTTGCTTGTTCTTCTTCATTACTTTTGTCAGACATGTCGGGATCGATCACTTCTGATTGATTGGACTCATTGTTTTCTTCCTCCTCCATCATGAAACATTCGTCCTCCTCTGGGAAGGTAAAGGTTGGCTTGGTTTGGTTGTTTTGGACAATGTATTGGCCAGGATTGTATGTGGGGTTGTGAGGTAGGTTTATGAGATCAATGTTTCGGGGTGGTGGTTCAGCATTGTGAGTAGGAAGCGGATTGGCTTGCACATTAGGTTTTGGAAGTTTTATAGTTCGGCTATCAATGAGATCTTGAATGTCATGGCGGAGACGCATGCGGTTATCTGTTTCATGCCTAGGGTGTTGGTGGTAGGCGCACAGTTTGTTAGGATCATGGTTTGGGCCATAGGGTGGCTGAGGAAGTGGTTTGTTTAAAGGTTTGAGATGCCCCTAATGGCTCAGAATGGCTAAGGCTTGAGATGAGGTCATGTAAAGATGGTCAAAGTTGCAACGGGGCGATTTGAGCTTTGGGATGAGCTAATTTGAAAAGGGTCTTGTGGTAAGATTGAGTTAAGGGTGTTGACGGAGGCAGGAGATGTACGGGTTGTGAAGGTTTTCTTGGGTGGAGGAGTTTCTTCTTTCCCAATGAGGCCTAGCTTGATCCTCTCTTCAATCTGCAGCCCAGGAGCTGTAAGGCCCTTGAAATCAGTGATAGCCCGAGTGTAAATGTGCGTGAGGTACTTGGGCTGCAAACTCTTGACAACTATTCTCACTTGATCTTCCTCAGGAGGCGGTTCTTCATCTTGGCGGCTTTTTCTCTCTATCTAGCCACAAAGGTTGCAAAGTCCTTGTTTGATTCTGCTTAGTCGTTTCCAAATCTCGAGTTGTTAACTCAATTTGGATGTTGTATGCATATTGCTTGACAAAAGCATTGGCAATTTCTGGCCAAGTATGATAGTGCACAAACTCCAAAGTGAGAAACCAATCGAGAGCGCTTTCAGTAAGAGTCCTTTGAAATAACTAAACAATGAGCTCATCATCCAAGCCCATTGGATTCAGAGTGTTGATGATATGGCGGACATGGCTAGTGGGATTGCCAGTTCTATTGAACTTCTCAGGTAGTTGAGAATCTGGAAAAAGGCAGAGTCCTTCAAAATCTAGAATTTGGTCCCCTTGTGAACGGGCCAGAGTACATTTGATCTCCTTGACTTGTTTTGGCCAATTCAAGGTTTTCTGCCAATACCACTTCTTGAGGATTCTCATCTTCCACCGATTTCTCTTCGTTCTCAGCATCTCTTGCTGCTTTCTCTGCTGATAAGGTAGCGACTTTGAGCTTGGTGATTAGCAATGATGGCGTCGCTATCTGCCATGAGAGTGGGAGGATTACTTGATAAAGCTTAGGATTTGGTAGATGATTGAGTTTGTTGAGGAGATGACCGCGGAGTCCCTGAAAGTGATTGGGACCGTTGGCCAGTGAGGGTGACAGACGAGACGGCTGCAAGGACCTCTGTTTGGCGTGACTTCGGGTGTTGTAAGAGTATAAAATTGGCTGTGGTTGCTTCTTTGTTTTACTTATTGTATCTGCTTTGAAAAGTAGAGTACCTGTAAGTCAGTACTTGGCTTGTGTAGGGTTAGGATTTAGGCTGAAAATCCCAACCCTTCTGCACAGAAAAAGTTATTTACAACAACAGATGATACAAGGTGTGAGGAAGGACTTGGAAGTGAAAATGCAAGTAGGTTCCTTGCCTGTAGGTTCCTGTCTTAGTTTGATAAGTTCTATGGCTTTCTAAAACATGCAAGGTTTTGGTAGTCTCAGGGTGCTCCGTTGTCAAAGGGCACAAGTCCTTTCACCAGCCCATCATAGGCGGTGATTGGGTGATTCTCTTTTTGATATACCACTAGGTACGAGTGACTGTGGAGTTTGTTGGAACCCCCAACATAGCCCGTGTCATGCCGGGATATCAGGTGAACTCAACGGGTTGCCCGCTCGATGCATATGATAAATGAATTAAACAAGGCATGTATTAGTCTTATGTTGAACTTTCTGGTTATGACTCTCATATCCCCAGCAGAGTCGCCAAAAACTGTAGACACCTCCCAAACGGGGCATCGCCATACAGATTGATCATGTTTGTTTGCTCGATTGGTTGCTCGCTTCATAAACCAAAATCATGGACATTCCCATGGCTAGGAACATCGCCACATGATAACGATTATTATCAAATAGAGTCGCCACCCAGTTTATTAAAACTGGGAAAACAAATAGAGATTCTGGACACGGGAGCCAAAAGTACAATAAGGGGAAGGTGTTAGGCACCCCTCTTTGCCCAGTCGTGAGACTGGCCCATAATCGTTCAACATAGGACGTATAGATGCTTTATTTAATTCTAACACATAGTCTGTTTAATTAGTCCTTTAAACAGTAAGTAAAGTGAGCCAGGACTGTAATTGAAGCATGCATCAGAAAGCAGGAAACAAACAAAGCTGTCCCAGGGTAATGGATCCCGCGGCCGGTGAATGGATGTCACGGCCGAGGGATCCTCCTGGTTTGATATATCGGCCGAGGGATCGAAGCCCCGGTCGATGTTCCTCACACCAGACAGAAACGTTAGTAAATAATCAAAACGCTAAAATCATGATTATTGACAGGAAATAAAACAAACCAGAGGCCGTTGGGCCTCACCACCTTGATCCCTCAGTTGCTTGATTGCTTCGGATTGCTTGTGATTGACTGATTGCTTGATTAAGAACCCTAGGGTTAGGGTTTGAACTTCGGGGTTTGATCGCCGGATTGACGGCTGCCTTCGGGAGGTTAGGGCTTTTGGAGTATGGGATTGAGAGAGTATTTTGACAGAGTTTCGTGGCTTGATTGAGTGTGTAGGTCTATCAATTTCTGTGTGTTAATTCGGAGCCCAAAGGCCCCTTTATATAGGCATAGGGATGACTCACTCCGGCCAATCAAATCACGAGATGGCAATTGCAATTGCAATGCATCTCAAACTCTACGTCGTGATCTCCGAACGTAGCCCGAACGCATCGGAAAGGTAGTGTAGTTGGATCAAACCAAACGTCTGACAGATGAGTCTGGAAAAAGGTCGATCCGGCGGCCGAGGAAAGGATGTCGCGGCCGTGGAATGGATGTCTCGGCCAAGGATAGATCTCGCGGCCGAGGGATTGATCTCTCGGGGAGATTTTGTTGGCAATAGGTTGCTCGGGTGAGGATTGATGTTGTGGCCGTGGGATCGATGTTACGGCCGTCAGATGGATTCTCCTAGGCTTCTGTATTTCTGTCTGAAAGGCTGTATGGCTTTGAATTGGGTCCTCTAAGTGGTCAAAGTTCTCACCGAAAGTCCTAAGGTCCTCAAGGAAGCAATCGGCAATCATTGTATCCATTTCATCATCGGGATGGTCCCAAGGTGGGACTTGAAATAATCGTTAGGCCAAATTGGGGTGTCTACAGATGCCCCTCTTTGATTAGATGCGACGGATCGCGAGACATGTTTGAGTAAGAGTCAAAGCTGTAAAAGCAACTCAATTTGGTCCAACCACTATTCCAAGGGGTTTTCGAAAAGGTTTTGTTATGGTCGGGCCGAGGCTGCCTACGTATTCCACAAGGGAAATTCGGACCAATCGTAGTTCGGGCAATAAAGAAAAGTAAAAGTTTGGAGGGTTAGAGACAGAAGACGTACCTTAGGGCTTAAAAGCCGTAGTGTGACGTACCTAGACCGAGCCAGGGATTTTGGTGAAGAGTAGTTGAAGGAGCGCGGGGCTACAGGGAGTTTCTTTGCGGAGAGCTTCCTTAGTATTTTGGGGTAGATCAAGACACGGCAGTGCGTTTGCTTTTCTTGATCGTCCTTACTTTGACTGAAAGGAGCTCGGTAGAGTAGCCTATCCTTGCGAATGAGCTGGATGGGATTGATGTAATGGGGTGGAATCCAAACCATCTGCTGGGATGAGTTGGACGCCGGTTTGTTTTTGAGATGTAGGGGAGGCGCAGGGCCAGTAGCTGGAGCACGGAGGTTTGGCGATGAGGGGACCGAGGCACGGAGCCGGTTGTAGTCATGAGGCGAGAGCCTGGAGAGTGATTGATAGGACCGAAGCGCGGAGCTGGTGTTGATCATAAGGCGAGAGCCTGAGGTGATTGATAGGACCGAAGCGCGGAGCTGGTGTTGATCATAAGGCGAGAGCCTTGAGGGGATTAGATTGAGGCGTGGAGCCTGCTATGGTTTATGAGGCGGAGGCCTGAGGTGAGCTTAGAGCTTGATGGGACCGAAGCGTGGAGCTGGTTGTATTCTGATGGTCTGTGCACGGAGCTTTCTCATCATAAGTGTTGGCGTGGAGCCAAAGGATCAAGGCGCTGAACCGATCAATAAAATCGAGGCATAGTGCCGGTTGATTGCAGGGTTGACCTGTTTCATGAGAGATATGCAGAGTGTATATGTTTGATGATGGTTGTTAGATGTGAACAGATATGATGATGCAGATTCGATGTGATAATGATGCAATTGATGCAAATGTGCACGGGTCCGTGCGTGTGTGTTGATTTAAGCTTAGAGCTTCTATCAAGTTCCGGACTTGAGCATTCAGAGCGTAGAGCTCGAGCATTCGGACGGCAGAATCCGAGCGTTCAAAGTCAGGCTTTGAGCATCCAGTACGCAGTGGTTGGGCATCCAAGCGTAGAGCTTGAGCATTCAAGTGTATGACTTGAGCATCCAGTACACAGTGGTTGGGCATTCAAACGTAGAGCTTGAGCATTCAAAAATGTTAGATTTTTGAGCATTCAGGCGTAGAGCCTGAGAATAGATGTCTTGATTGTTGGGGCGGCTTAGAGCCTGTTGCTTGTTTACGGCTTTGAGCCAGTTGAGATAATGGGCTTGGAGCCGCTGAGATTGTTTGTTACGGCTTCGAGCCAGTTGAGATGATGAACACAGGCTTTGAGCCTGTTAAGAACTTGATTGTGTACGGCTTCGAGCCAGTTGAGATAGTAGATACAGGCTTCGAGCCTATTGAGGTGATGGTTACGGCTTGGAGCCATTTGAGATAGTAGATACAGGCTTCGAGCCTGTTGAGGTGATGGGCTTGTAGAACTGCTGAGCTGTTGAGTATTCCATCTTCCATCTTCCACGGGGTTTGATTGGTTCCTTATGCTTGGGATGTTTCCAAGGCTAGTTTTGTGTATGCTCGGGATTGCCCCCAAGGCTAGATTTCACATGCTCGGGACTGTCCCCAATGCTAGATTCCACATGCTCGGGATTGTCCCCAAGGCTAGTTCTAAGTATGCTCGGGATTGCCCCCAAGGCTAGTTCTTGACCATATTCCAGTTTGTTAGGGAGATTTCCATTACCTCCACTACCGGGAGTGCCTTCCGGAGGCCAAACGCCTTCTAGCGACTCAAATGTCTTCTGGTGGCTAAATACTTTCTGCAAGCTGGCAACATAAACGCTTTCTGGAAGCTAGCAATATAAACGCCTTCTGGAGGGTGCATTGAGTGGAAGCCACAGGATTGTTTTGCTGGCCTGCTGAGCGCGAGGTTGTGCACATAGCGTGGCATAGGGCTGTAGAGCCGGTGAGCAGCACTTGAGCGTCCTCAATGTTTCGATAAGCTTCCTGAAAAGTAAAAGGTTTACTTTAGTTCGGAGTTTTAATTTGTATGATTTAAGAGTGAGTTTTTTTTTTTTTATTTGCGGGATGAGATCCCTCTTAGCCAGGGGCGTGAATGAGAAGGACCCGTGGTTGGGTCGAAGTTGTTTTGTTCAAAGAAACTAAGATAATTGTGCCCCCTGTTTAGGCAATGCATGTTTTTTAAACGTCGATTTGATGCCCCTAGCTTTTTATTTGTTTATGCAATCGTGAGATTAACTCCCTTTTTGTCCTTGGCAGAGAAATAGGAGACTGGAGGCTCGTGGTGGAGGCAAAGAGGTGCACAAGTGGTTTGTGACGTTGCCGGAGCAGGCTCGGGAGTTAGTACGCGCTGCTGGTCTTGAGCCGTTTGTTTTGGGCCTCAATCTTCCAAAGATGGATTGGTCGTTGATGACCTCGCTGGTTGAAAGGTGGTGGGATACTCCCAACACGTTTCGCTTTCCTTCTGTTGGCGAGATGACGATCACGCCAGGTGATTTTTCTTTGCTTACTGGCCTATGAGTAGGTGGAGCTCCTCTTTGGGTTGACCCCAGGCTTTGGGAGCGGATAGGGGCTTTGAAGTGGTTCTTGTGCCCCCTCTTCACTCGCGTAGTCATGTTGATGCCTCTTGGCTGATCAAGACTTTTATGAAGGTTGATATCTCGACTCAGGTGAGTGTTGAGTAGCTGACACGGGCCTTTCTTCTCTACCTCCTTGGGCAAATGTTGTTTGCCAACAAGGATAGTCCAGCACATACACAGTCTCTAGCCCCTTTTGCAGTATTTGGAGGTTGTTTTAGGAGTTTGATTAGGGAGCATCTGCCTTGGCCAACTGGTAGCCCCTTTCCTCTTTGGGCTTTTGAGTATCTTCTTCAGTTTCCTACTGACACTAGACATGCAGATGCGGACTGTGTTCCTCGCTACGAGTAATGGTCTGTGGGGCAATGGAAGCCACACGGTCACCAGTTTTGAGCCTTCCTGAGTGGTGACGGGTTTTTGGACTGATTGACGGTTGACCAGGTACCCCTTGCATCCCTTGTTTTTAGATCTCCATTCCTCTGTGTTGTGGCTGATTTAGACTTTGTTTGCAGGCGAGGTTTGACCCTTGGAGTGGTGTATCAGAGGATGCCCCTCTTGCGAGTTCCAGGGTTCTAGATTGTACTCGTAACCTGTTCGAGGGTCCCTTTTGTTAAGCTTGGTACTTATGTGATCGGGTGGCCAGCCAGTGGCGCCTGCGTGCTGAGGATCTTCAGTTTGTTCCTCCTCCTCCTCCGGCGTTGATGAGGTCTACTTCTTTGATGTCTAAAATAGACTTGGAGAATGCTCAGATCAGAGACTAGGCGGGTTTGCTTCTTTAGGCAGGTGACTGTATGGAGTACTGCCATTTTTCCTTGGTTCTGCCTGTTGTTCCTTCAGTTGCTCTTGTTTGGCCACGGGCCCTTTCCTTTGTCTCCTTCCATTCTGATGACGGAGAAGAGGCGCTTGGTGCTTGCCCCTTGTTTTGCATTCTTTTCCTTGTAGCTTGAGGCTGAGTGAGCACCAGCAGTCAGTGGGGAGGATAGCTAGCAATCCCTTTCTTCATCTTAGAGATCGTCTCGAAGACGGCGTCACAACCAGCTTTAGGATTTTCTTTTTCCTTCATGTTCATGGTTAGCAAAGAGAGAAGCAGAAACTGTATTTGTATAGTGAAAGCAACCACAGTGATGATTTTGTAGGCAAGCTTTTGTTCATGAAACGAGAAATGCTTTTTATGCCCCTAGATGTCTTGAGTTTGCATGCGATAGTCAGAACATGGCTGTTTGAACAAGTATTTGCTGATAGATAGTAATTTGTGTGAAAATAAAATATTGGCCGAAGAATTGATTACTCGGCTAAAGAATCGATGTTATGGCCGATGTATAGATCCTTCGGCCGTTACTTTGGTTTCTCAAAGGTAGATTTTGTTTTGGCTAAGTGGCATCCTCTTTTCTCTTCCTTCTTATGCTTGGTTTTGATTTTCTTGCCTTTTGCTTTTGCCATGTTCCATAGTCTGATTGCCAAACTCAAGAGTTTTCGAAGTATCCTACTCATTGTGTTAATGACCTTCAGGTTAGAAGGGATGAACTATAATTCTTGTGTCTATTGTTTGTTGCCAATTCTTCGAGAAAAGCATACTCATCTTTTGCGAGCTCAATACGCAGTGTTAGCTATGCCTATCATTGAGTACAAATTTGTTGATGTTTTTCCTTCTCTCCAAATGTTTGGGCCGCATCTCGATATGAGATTGCCTACGTATCCCAATCAGGGAATCAGGCCTTTTACGTAGTTCCAAAATTATTACCTTTGAGGTTTTCCACTCTTGGTTTTTCTTCTCACATACTCTTGATTTTGCCTAGGTTACCTAATGGAGGTTGAGTCCCTAGCGAGCTTTTCTTTGAATGCCTTAAATTTTGCCTAGGCTGCGTTTTTGCATTTTCTTGCCCTAGCAGGCTTTGCTCTTACTTTTGCTTGGGTTTTCAGGTTACCCAACGAGCACTTCTCTCAAGAGGGTTTCTGCGTTTCGGAGAGGAATTTGATGGAGATATTTTTCTAAATCTCTCTTGTGTTTGTACCTTCATAATGGGCGAGCTAACCCTAAGTGTTCTCGCGGAGATAGTGTCTTCTTTCTAAGTTTTGACAAAAACCTAGTTTCTTAAGCAACTAGAGTTCATCCTTTCCTTCCTTTTTGTCAGCGACACAGGGAACTTGATTCCTTGAAATTTCCCTTGTTTGGCAAAGAGACTATAGTGTTTGGCAATTGCAATTAAGGAAGTAAATCACTGAATAAGCATAGTCTAGAGGATGAAACAGGAATTCACTTAGCAGAAATTAAATGCCCAAGCAGGGGCTCAAAACAGGTTTTAGCTTGATAAAAGCAATGTTTAATGTTCTTTGCCATGTTGTGACTTCTTAGCAATTGTAGCATTTCGAGGTCGTTTTCAAAACCCTTGCCTTTCGCAACTTTATACTCTTTTCCACCCTCTTCTTTGCCAAACAGGGCCTTTGAACTGGATCCATCTTCACTGGTGGCTACTTCTTTGAGACATGAGTAGTCCCCAAATAGAAGTGTTGGTCTAGGTTTTCATCACCCTTTCTTCCTCTTTATTGATTGTGTAGTCGTCAGCTATTTCCACTTGATTGAATAGTGATACTAAGGAGATTCCATCGAGTGGATCATCGTATTCTCCTTCCATTCCGTCAAAGCCACTTTCCCCTTTGCTTGTTCTTCTTCATTACTTTTGTCAGACATGTCAAGATCGATCACTTCTGATTGATTGGACTCATTGTTTTCTTCCTCCTCCATCATGAAACATTCGTCCTCCTCTGGGAAGGTAAAGGTTGGCTTGGTTTGGTTGTTTTGGACAATGTATTGGCCAGGATTGTATGTGGGGTTGTGAGGTAGGTTTATGAGATCAATGTTTCGGGGTGGTGGTTCAGCATTGTGAGTAGGAAGCGGATTGGCTTGCACATCAGGTTTTGGAAGTTTTATAGTTCGGCTATCAATGAGATCTTGAATGTCATGGCGGAGACGCATGCGGTTATCTGTTTCATGCCTAGGGTGTTGGTGGTAGGCGCACAGTTTGTTAGGATCATGGTTTGGGCCATAGGGTGGCTGAGGAAGTGGTTTGTTTAAAGGTTTGAGATGCCCCTAATGGCTCAGAATGGCTAAGGCTTGAGATGAGGTCATGTAAAGATGGTCAAAGTTGCAACGGGGCGATTTGAGCTTTGGGATGAGCTAATTTGAAAAGGGTCTTGTGGTAAGATTGAGTTAAGGGTGTTGACGGAGGCAGGAGATGTACGGGTTGTGAAGGTTTTCTTGGGTGGAGGAGTTTCTTCTTTCCCAATGAGGCCTAGCTTGATCCTCTCTTCAATCTGCAGCCCAGGAGCTGCAAGCGCTTGAAATTAGTGATAGTCTGAGTGTAAATGTGCGTGAGGTACTTGGGCTGCAAACTCTTGACAACTATTCTCACTTGATCTTCCTCAGAGGGGCGGTTCTTCATCTTGGCGGCTTTTTCTCTCTATCTAGCCACAAAGGTTGCAAAGTCCTTGTTTGATTCCTGCTTAGTCGTTTCCAAATCTCGAGTTGTTAACTCAATTTGGATGTTGTATGCATATTGCTTGACAAAAGCATTGGCAATTTCTGGCCAAGTATGATAGTGCACAAACTCCAAAGTGAGAAACCAATCGAGAGCGCTTTCAGTAAGAGTCCTTTGAAATAACTAAACAATGAGCTCATCATCCAAGCCCATTGGCTTCAGAGTGTTGATGATATGGCGGACATGGCTAGTGGGATTGCCAGTTCTATTGAACTTCTCAGGTAGTTGAGAATCTGGAAAAAGGCAGAGTCCTTCAAAATCTAGAATTTGGTCCCCTTGTGAACGGGCCAGAGTACATTTGATCTCCTTGACTTGTTTTGGCCAATTCAGGGTTTTCTGCCAATACCACTTCTTGAGGATTCTCATCTTCCACCGATTTCTCTTCGTTCTCAGCATCTCTTGCTGCTTTCTCTGCTGATAAGGTAGCGACTTTGAGCTTGGTGATTAGCAATGATGGCGTCGTTATCTGCCATGAGAGTGGGAGGATTACTTGATAAAGCTTAGGATTTGGTAGATGATTGAGTTTGTTGAGGAGATGACCGCGGAGTCCCTGAAAGTGATTGGGATCGTTTTGGCCAGTGAGGGTGACAGACGAGACGGCTGCAAGGACCTCTGTTTGGCGTGACTTCGGGTGTTGAAAGAGTATAAAATTGGCTGTGGTTGCTTCTTTGTTTTACTTATTGTGTCTGCTTTGAAAAGTAGAGTACCTGTAAGTCAGTACTTGGCTTGTGTAGGGTTAGGATTTAGACTGAAAATCCCAACCCTTCTGCACAGAAAAAGTTATTTACAACAACAGATGATACAAGGTGTGAGGAAGGACTTGGAAGTGAAAATGCAAGTAGGTTCCTTGCCTGTAGGTTCCTGTCTTAGTTTGATAAGTTCTATGGCTTTCTAAAACATGCAAGGTTTTGGTAGTCTCAGGGTGCTCCGTTGTCAAAGGGCACCAGTCCTTTCACCAGCCCATCATAGGCGGTGATTGGGTGATTCCCTTTTTGATATACCACTAGGTACGAGTGACTGTGGAGTTTGCTGGAACCCCCAACATAGCCCGTGTCATGCCGGGATATCAGGTGAACTCAACAAGTTGCCCGCTCGATGCATATGATAAATGAATTAAACAAGGCATGTATTAGTCTTATGTTGAACTTTCTGGTTATGATTCTCATATCCCCAGCAGAGTAGCCAAAAACTGTAGACACCTCCCAAACGGGGCATCGCCATACAGATTGATCATGTTTGTTTGCTCGATTGGTTGCTCGCTTCATAAACCAAAATCATGGACATTCCCATGGCTAGGAACATCGCCACATGATAACGATTATCATCAAATAGAGTCGCCACCCAGTTTATTAAAACTGGGAAAACAAATAGAGATTCTGGACACGGGAGCCAAAAGTACAATAAGGGGAAGGTGTTAGGCACCCCTCTTTGCCCAGTCGTGAGACTGGCCCATAATCGTTCAACATAGGACGTATAGATGCTTTATTTAATTCTAACACATAGTCTGTTTAATTAGTCCTTTAAACAGTAAGTAAAGTGAGCCAGGACTGTAATTGAAGCATGCATCAGAAAGCAGGAAACAAACAAAGCTGTCCCAGGGTAATGGATCCCGCGGCCGGTGAATGGATGTCACGGCCGAGGGATCCTCCTGGTTTGATATATCGGCCGAGGGATCGAAGCCCCGGTCGATGTTCTTCCTCACACCAGACAGAAACGTTAGTAAATAATCAAAACGCTAAAATCATGATTATTGACAGGAAATAAAACAAACCAGAGGCCGTTGGGCCTCACCACCTTGATCCCTCAGTTGCTTGATTGCTTCGGATTGCTTGTGATTGACTGATTGCTTGATTAAGAACCCTAGGGTTAGGGTTTGAACTTCGGGGTTTGATCGCCGGATTGACGGCTGCCTTCGGGAGGTTAGGGCTTTTGGAGTATGGGATTGAGAGAGTATTTTGACAGAGTTTCGTGGCTTGATTGAGTGTGTAGGTCTATCAATTTCTGTGTGTTAATTCGGAGCCCAAAGGCCCCTTTATATAGGCATATGTATGACTCACTCCGGCCAATCAAATCACGAGATGGCAATTGCAATTGCAATGCATCTCAAACTCTACGTCGTGATCTCCGAACGTAGCCCGAACGCATCGGAAAGGTAGTGTAGTTGGATCAAACCAAACGTCTGACAGAACGTTCCAGAGTCTGGAAAAAGGTCGATCTGGCGGCCGAGGAAAGGATGTCGCGGCCGTGGAATGGATGTCTCGGCCGAAGGATAGATCTCGCGGCCGAGGGATTGATCTCTCAGGGAGATTTTGCTGGCAACAGGTTGCTCGGGTGAGGGATTGATGTTGTGGCCGTGGGATCGATGTTACGGCCGTTAGATGGATTCTCCTAGGCTTCTGTATTTCTGTCTGAAAGGCTGTATGGCTTTGAATTGGGTCCTCTAAGTGGTCAAAGTTCTCACCGAAAGTCCTAAGGTCCTCAAGGAAGCAATCAGCAATCATTGTATCCATTTCATCATCGGGATTGTCCCAAGGTGGGACTTGAAATAATCGTTAGGCCAAATTGGGGTGTCTACAAAAGGAGCTATTGCCAAGGTCTTTTCCAACACTCGTCATCGTTTATGACTTGGGAGTGGAGTAAAGTCTTTCGCTACAAAGTTGAAAAAATGAGAAATGGCAATGGATTTCAATCTTTCATAGTGAAGTCAAAAGATGATGAACTTGAAAAGTTCGAGGTGACATTGGATTCACAAACCTACGAGGGTAAGTGTGAATGCCAACAATTTGAGTTTGTTGGGATATTGTATGCGCACATTTTGAAAGTGTTTGTTCGACTAGACATTGATGAAATATCGGAACATTTTATTCTTCCACGATGGAGGCAAAAGGCCAACAAATTTCGGATAATTGATTCCTGCTTACGATAAAACCTCGCCTTCAAATAAGAGGTTGATAGAAACCCGAAGCGTAGGGCTAGGTCATCGGTAGCATAGTATCCGGAAGTCCGGGATCGTTCCCACAGAGAATTCGATTATAGCTTGATTCGGATTGTAGGTTTTGTAAGTTATGGATTTCGGCCTTGAAGACGGCTAACTTGGTTTTGCTTTAAAAAGAGACGACTTAAACGAAAACTAGATTAACGCTCGATTAACTTAACGAGGCAAGTCTCGGGGTCTTCTAACCCTTGACAAAAGCCGTTACCGGTTCTCGATTATAACTCAGGCGAGAGTCACGACCGCGCGCTCACGCCCGGAGGATTTCACTTTAAAAAGACTGCGTTTAACAAAAGATGTGATTTTCCGGAGGCGAACCAACTTTTTTTAATATTCATCGAACACAAAGGAGGCCACGAGGCCTCGGTGAGTCACTTGCCAAGACCGCTTGACTAAGCTCCTTACCAAGGGGTTAACACCCCTAGTTTAGACCGAAAATGCAAATTAGGCCCTATTCCGAAAAATCATGCTTTAAAGCCCGATGGCTCGAGAACTAAATAACAACCTAAGTTCTCGGGAAAGATTATCCCGAGACCTAGCCTAATAACTACTCACACATAGCTAAAGCATAAGACAAAGCATAAAAACGAGACATAACTTTAAACCGATGGATTCGAAAATAAACTTAAGATTAATAACAACCACAACCGTAGCTACAACTTTAATAAACGACAAATTAACAAACGAGAAATACTTACTTGAGTTCTTAAGGAAATTACAAAAGAGGAAGCTTGGAGAAGACAACAATGGAAGAAAACAAACCTAAACTAACTAGCTATTAGAGAGAGAGAGAGAAGATATACTTATACAAGGCCATTCTCTCTCCCAAAATATCTCACAAAATATCCTAAAAGTAGAGAGGAACCAAAAATATCCAAAAAGCAAAAAGTGAAAAAGTAGCCAAGTTCGGACAGAAAAATCACAGCATGAACCGGTACATGGTTTTGGTCGTACCGGTTCATGGCCTTTGTAAATCTTCCGATCTTCAAGTTTTGGGGCCCATGAACCGGTACATGGTTTTGGTCGTACCGGTTCATGGCTGACAGACAGATTTTTGCGGCAACTTCGCGGGCTCGCTCCGGACACTCCCGAACTCGGATATGGGTGTTCTTTGGACCGTTGGAAAGCTCGTCGAGTCTACTTTCTAACCCAAGTGGTTTGGATCCAATATCATTTGTACATCAAAAGTTATGACAATTCTACCCTCAGCTAGTCGGAAGATGAGTAGCTTTAGTAAAATCCTAACTTCTCCTTCGATTCCCTTGACCCTTGGGCGACCCGAGCAACCTCCAAACCACCTCTTCATGACTCCTCAGGCACCACAACATGGTGGCACATGGCCTTGAGCACTTGGTTGCACCCGGAGCATTCCTTGGCGTTCAAAACCGCCTTATTAGCACGTTTTACCTGAAACACACAAAAACCTACCTTACGAGCAAAATGCGATAAAAAGTGATAAATGGGAATGAAACGCTACAAATAATAAGATAAAAGCCCCCAAGATTATACAATCTTGGGTGCGGATCAATTCCCAAGGATTGGTGCATGATGGCGGTAAAGAAGAATCTGAGGCATTAAGACTTAGCCATATGTGTCAAGAAGCTACAAAATTGGCTTGTTTGGTCGCCCCATCAAATGATGCATACACAATTTTTATTGAAGGTATGAATGCTTTATTCGAGAAGATCCAAGAAGTTTCTAAGGTGTCTCCAATTGAAATTTGTGCTGAAAAAGATAACGAGAAATTTATCGAGCCGTCGCCGTCTCAAATATTACTTTTGGATCCGAACATCTCAATTTGCAAGGGTAGAAAAAAGGATGTCAAGGGCAAAGCTGCTTCTACACAGTCCGAAAGATTGAAAAGCGGTATTGAGATGTCATTAAATAAGAAGAAAAGAAAGTGTCACATGTGCTTTCAATTTGGACATGATAAGAGAACTTGTCCTTCGAATCCAATGCGTAAAACTAACAAAGGTAACTCAATTACTAATTCTATTTTTCTTATTGATATAGATGTTCTTATTTACTAATCTTATTTTTTTTAATTGTCAGTTTTATTCAATAGACTTGGAAGAGGAAGCGGAAGGTTCAGATAGTGACCAAGAGGAAGGCTCAGATTGCTTTGAATGATCTTGAATTATTTTGACATGTTGGCTTTGTTTCGTAATGTAATGTAGTTATTGTGCTTTCAGTTTAGAATTGAATGTAATGGGATGGACCAGTTTTTAGGTTATGTGAAAGTTTTTTTTATGGATATGTTTTTGGGATGGAATTGAATGTAAGAAAAATTGAATCTTTACACTTGGTATTGACATGTAACATTGGGTGTTTAAGTATCCGTATCCTGTCGTATATGTATCGTGTCGTGTCTATTTACTTGCTAGTAATATTGGGATCTCAAACTTGGTTTTTTTTTTGGCTTGAACACTTGCTTCATGATTAGGTGCTGAAAAATTGAGTTTTTGGAGTGCCCGTGTCCGTGTTGTGTCCATTCACAAAGGAAGTACTACAAGAAAAAGTATATTCAGTGACAAAAAAGTGGCGACAAAATTTAATTTCGTCGCTAAATGAGTATATTTGGTGACGAAAAAATAAATTCGTCACTGTTTTGACAACTTCCGCGACAAAATTATTTCGTCACCAATTATAACTATTTAGCGACGAAAAGATATTTTCGTTACCAAAGGTACCTATTTGGCGACGAAATAAAATTTTCGTCACCAATAGAGTAAAAAATGAGATGAAATTATTTTGTCGCCACAGATAACTATTCGGTGACGAAAAAAATATTTCGTCGCCAAATGGACCAATTTGGAGACGAAAAATATTTTCGTCTTCTTTTTTATGTTTTCAGCGACGAAAAATTTATTTCGTCGCCAAATGGATACCTTTGGGGACGAAATTTATGAATTACGCTTTGTCACCAAATATATTTCAGGCATAACTCTTTGCTCAGAACTCCGATTGAGATAATTTAAATTAGGTTTGAACAATAACATAAAGAGCTACGACTTTCATGTTTATCAAAATTGCTAATTTTAATGTTTAATGGTTCAAAATGCCGTTCAAAAAATATTTTAATATTAAATGTATGTGTTATATATTAGATATTTCAAACATATGTTGAAAAATGTGTGCGGTGTAGTTGGTTAAAACTTATACGCAAAATCTAGGAGACTCAGGTTTGAAACCCAGCAGGAGCAAGAAAGTGGGACTTTTTTCACATTTGAGAATGTCTTTTGTGACGAAAAATCTCATCACAGATTAATATTGGCGACAAAAAATTTCGTCACCTATGGGTCACCTTTGACAAGCCAAAGGGAATATTTTGTGACGAAATTTTTTGTCGTCAAAAAGCACAATAGGTGACGAAGAAAATTTCGTCACCAAGTCATTTTTCCGTGACGAAAATTTTCATCGCCAAAAGGTACTATAGGTGGCGAAAAATAGATTTCGTCACCAGGTAGGAATCCTCGACAACCTTTAGTCGGCGAATTTTTTTTGTCTCCTATATTATTTGTGACAAAAAACATGCAATTTTTGACGATTTTCATTCGTCACCCAATGCAATTTTTCTTGTAGTGTAGGTTTTGAAAAAAATTCGGCAGAGTCTCCCCTATTTTTGGTTCTAGCCCGATGTCTCGCGTCTCAGTCGGTACAACAATAACACCACATCAAGTTACACACAAGCCCACACTAGGCATTTCTCATAAAAAATCACCATTTACAAGCCACATTCACAACAACTGAATATTGAAAAGTGAATAGTATAGAATAGAATTCATAGGCATATTGAACAAGTGAATTACGTTACACCATCTTTTCTGGATGTTGCATGAGAAAGCACCATGACAACTTGAAGGATATGTACAAACGGGTAAAAGAACACCAAAAAATATGTATAAACTGAATTTTTATTGAAGATCTAATGTAATTACATCGTCATAGTACAAGTTACAAAATTCATCTCTTTAAACAAAATTCATCTCTCTAATAATGATGCATCCTTCCCTCCAACTAACACATCTTTTTCCAAAGGCATGAGACTTGCGGTCCAATGACTCTTTCGGGTTCATAGTCCATACAATATTTGCTGAACTTATCACCTATTGGCAAAAGTGCAATTGGACCCGAAGGTAGAAATTGTTGCCACGCACAATAGTTATCCTCTTGATGTTCCACAGTACAGATGATGGCATTCTGTGAATACTTCCATCCAGTTGTTTTGAATTCAGCTAATTAATTCCCTGACACGTGACTTGGAACCATCTGCTCCAACCTGTAATAATGACCATCAAATAAGATTCAAGAGAAATGATTCCATGCTTAGTTTTAAGAAGCAAGTAAACAGTGTAACTTCACAAGTCCAGGAAAAAACCAAGAAAACCTCATCTATATGCAAGATGAAATCGTTAATTTCCACCAACAATTTATCTATATAAGGGAAGAAGAAGATGAAATTACCACCAATTTCGCATAAAGGCTATTGCCATCGGCCAGTTCCAGCTTCGCTAGACCTCCACTAGTTGACATGGATGGCCCAGAAGATGAGCAATCCACCCGCATGGATGACAAGGATGGAGCTAAATTCATTGAAGTTAACCTGGAAGGATATAATGTCTTCTGGGAATCTGTGTCCTGATAATATTCAATCGATTAGCCTTCAAAGAGCATCCAGGTTTCGAAGATAGATCAAATCAAAAGATGCATTGAAGGCAACAACAGCATTGGGAGACAAAATAAAATGGCTTTCTGAGCAATATGATCGTGGAGCCTAAAACTATCAACAAAGCGTTCAGATCTCCGAAGGAGAAAATTGGAGATAGAGCTAGATCTCTTGGAAGCAGGCCTAACTTGTGCCTCTCTACCTCATACACACGCGCTCTTTGGCGCTTGCATAATTAGTACTTATTTAGCACCTTGGTATGTGCAATTCCAATAGCTAATACTCCACCTGACCAATAAATGATTGAAACACGAATACACATAAAAGAATGGGTAGATTTTTTTCATTTGGAAGCAATAAGTGCTAAATTTTATCATCTCTTGTTAAAAATTGTAAAATAACTCGTTCATCTAAGAGTGTCATATTCTACTAGACTTTTTTCACTTAATGGACTTTTTCCAGCAAAGAAAATCCAGTTGTATGTGGCTGAAACAAAAATATTGAGAATGAAACTATGGAAGCATGGATCACCGTTTTAAATTTGAGTAACATAGGAAGGGAATGGCTAAGCACAGCAAGTAGTTCAGTCTCTTGTCCAACATCATCAATGGCTACCTGACCATATCCATATTCATGTATAAAAAACAAGTTCATCCTATGTTACTCAAGCCGCTCAGCAGTACAGTTAGAAAATGCAAAGATAGAGTGATTGGCAACCGTACGAATGAATGTGCAACCAAATACAAGAAAGGATGTCTGGTGGTAAGCAAGATTAACTTGTCGCTGGAACCTAGTGGCCATTGCATTACTAACCCAAGCCTACATAACTTGTGCATTTGTACGGACCTGTATAGTTGACGGAAACAATTCAGACGACAGATTTGGGAAAGAAAACGGACAAATTTCTCTTTGAAGCCAAAAAAATTCCCTCCATGTATAATCAATCATATACTAGTTTGTTAGCAGCAGTCAAAACATATCGGTTTTGGGTTTTCAAATAACAAAAAGGGAGCAGCCATTATCGGGGTTTAAGTTGAAATTTTACCTGGTATGTATACAGTTGTACGTAGTGGATCACAAACCCTAATTTCGCAGTGGACGATAAAAAATCCCCAATTTCGTAGTGGATCACAAACCCAAATTTTTGGGAAATGGGGAAATAATTTACTACTCCCTCCGTCCCTTTATTACAGTCCAGTATTCCATTTTGGGCTGTCCCTTAATAAGTGTCTATTTTGTAAAGTTAGTGGGTAAAAGTTGGTGAATTGTCTATTTTGTCCCTAAAAGTAGATTCCATTTTGAAAAGTTAGTGATTAAAAGTGTAATGATGATGGGTAACTAAGGAAAGTGGAGGAAAAAATTGATGTAAAAGGTATAATGATGATGTCTTTTTAATAGGTTGAAGTTACGAAGCAAGACATTTAAAAATGGACGGAGGGAGGACATTTTTTTAACTTTGTACCTTCAATTTGTGTTGGGCCTGAGTAGCGTTGAGCTATTGAGTTAAGCTCAGTGATTGTGGCAAATGGAGGTGATGTTCGAGGTCATCGACGCAAATTGGATCTCCTCCTCCTTGGAATTGCATCGAAAATGTTTAGTGTGCTACTTGCTATTAAAAACCATAGAACTAATTTAAATTTGTTTCTGGAAAATGACAATTAAAGTAATGAAAGTTGAGATTGTCGACGCCTATAATTGGTTCTTCGACGCACCAATAGTTCTTCTCGTTGTATACAGTGAGATCGTAGTAAATTATTTCCCCATTCCTAATTTCATTGAAAGAACATCAACACTTTTGCGAATCTAGGGCTCATCAACGGGGAGAGAGAGAGAGAGAGAGAGACAGAGACAGACAGAGAGGGGGGGAGGGAGAGCGTTACCTTGACCAGAGAGAGAGGGTCGTCAGCACGTGGTGGTGGGTCGTTCATCGGCCGCCGTGGGTCATCCGTGGGTCATCGGCACCATTGTTCGTCGTCGGTCGAACTGGAGGGAGGTGGAGGGCTAGGGGGGTTGGGTCGCAGACGTGGGTGGAGAGGAGAAGTTTGTAGCGTGTTTTCAGTTTTAGGAGTGGAGTGGTTGATTTAATCTCAGCTCTTGAAAGGGAGGGCTAAGATGGGATGTTTCTTTAGAGATTTTTTATGCGGTTCTCGAAACTGTCCCATTTTAATATATAAATAGTCTAAAAGAATTAAACTAAAGTGTGAGAAAAGTGACTGGAGAGGGAGAGAAGAATTGAATGTGCTGGATGAGCCATGGTGACGTGGCGTTGATCAATGGGTTTGCCGCGCAACCCTTACACGGCCCCGCCGTGTACAATTTAATCTCTTTTTTAAAATTTGTTGAGATTAATTGAATAAGAATTAACATGATTATGGGATGCATTTATGTTGATAGTATTTCTTTTTATCATACTAGACTAAACTCTTTATCTCAAGATAGATATATAGCGAAAGTGAGTAATCTCCGATCAATACGATTTTTGGCATGGTTGATGATCACAACGAACTCAAAAGAAATGAATAATTTTTATCATCCAAGTAACGCAAAAAAAAAAAAGATGACAAATGGGCCAAGCCGGATGTCCAAGTTGCCCTCATCTCGTGATCCTCTCTCTCGTTTTCTTGACATTTCGTAGGCCGGTTCACAGGCTCTCTTTCGAAGAGCGACATGTTATCTTTGTTTACCATTTTAATCAAGTTTACATGCTCTCAGCTGTCTCATCATCGCTTATCTAGCTAGCGGTCATCACTTATTCAGCGGACGCTTGTGCAGCGAATTATGGCATTCATGCTTGTTCAGTGAATCTCAACACGTCGTTCACGCTTCTTCAGCGATTTCTATTCTCATCACTTTTTGCAGTGGTCATCGCTTGTTCAGCAGACGCTTTGCAGCGAATTACGGCGTTCATGCTTCTTTAGCAAAATAGGCCGGTTTCATATGTTACGTGGAGTTGCCACTGCAAGTTGGCCACCACAATAGAGCAAGTTGTAAAGAGCCATTGACGCATTGAAGATATTCATATACCTTTCCTTTTTAGCCATTGACGCATTGAGGACGGCTATTATCTTGTTTTCCATAGCATGATATGAGGATTTTTCATTCTTTTTTAGCTAGTAGGCGCATGTTATTGTGTCTTCGTTTTTTTGTTTTTGATCATTGTTATTGTGTCTTTGTTGGATATGGAGTATTTTCTGAATATAACTATTGATACTGAGAATCATAAAGCCTCTCTAGTTGCTTGAGATGTGTTTAAGCAGTTGGTGTTACTGTGATTTTTTTGGATATTGAGAATTTTTTGAGTATAACTTTTGATACTGAGAATTACTTTAGTTTAATATATTTTCTGCAGTTGGTTGAACAAGTGTGATGCATGTGTGTGTTGTGGAATGAGAATACGGATGCTCCTAAGGATTTTCTCAAAACTGATACTGCTGGGAATGTTTTGTCTTGTTTCATATTGAACTCTGTTTTTTTTGTGTGTGTGTCTGGGATGCCTCTATTTTTTGCAGTAGTCTGGTGCCTATGGATGCCTCTAGCTATTTAGGAATGTTAATCCAGATTAGGAGCAAGTATGTGACTTGGTTAAAACTAGGTGGCCTTCTGGATCAAAGCAAGTATGTGACTAAAGTTAAACTGATTTGAAATCTGTATAGTGGCTAAGATTTCAGAATTTTCAATGTTTTCGCAGATTTTAGTAGGAAATGCTTGCAGTATATACTTATACTGCACATTGTCATGCCCGAGATTTTCTCTTTCCACGCGGGAGGTTGGGAGAAGTGATCCAAGTTTATTGAATGTGACATAGTTTTGAGGAAGAGTTTTGTGTTTTATAAAAGAGGGATTTTGTAGTTGTGACTGCAGATTATTTTTAGAAAATAACTCGGGGTCGCCACCAGACAGGACAGGCGTGCCGGGTCCCTTGAATTATCCTTTCGAATAATTCAAGTGTTTTGAAAGTGTTTCCACGAGTTTGAAGACCCGATTTTTGAAAGAGTGACTCTATTTTGTGGTCTGCGAAGTTGGAAATGAAAGGATTCGATAATTTACTGTTACAAGTGGGAAAGTTGCTAGGCACCCCACATTCTCCTTTTGTTTTGGTTTTCCTCTATTCCATTTCCATAATCCGAGTTGATAGTCTGTTTGGGTTTTTTTGGGCCTTTCTCGAATCCAATTTGATAATGCCCAAAAAAGACCTCAGTAGGACCGTCTATGGATTCGAAGAGCCCCACCCAAGACTGAAGAAGGCAATAGACAGATAATGAGATTCAAACAGGAACGAGGGAGTGTCGACATGTCTCGAGCCCTTGACCACATGAGAACCTAACCAAATGGAAATACCAAATAACCCAAATACCAAGTAACCCATTGCCATCTTGCCCTATTTTCTCCTTATGCTCGCTGCATACAAAATTATCAAATCAAATAAAGAGGACATCAAGTGAGTCACCCCATTATTTTCATTGAAGTTTTTTTTAGTTTTTCAAAAAATTTACATACACCTCACCCCCTCCAAGCTTGGTCTTTTATATAAAAGGAAAAAACCAAGCTCGAAAAAAAGAAAATTAAAAATCAAAAAAAGAAAAAGAAAAGAAGAACAAACAAACAGGGATGAGCTGGGTGGGGAATATCTCTCTTCACATAGCAACAAAAAGTAACTGGAGAATAAAGACACGGCGCCCATGGCTGCCGATACAATTCAGAGTTAAATCTGATGCTGCTAAGGGCTGGATCAGTATATGTATACCTAATACCCATATGTGTATACACATATAACTGCATATACACAGGGACTTCAAATCGAGAAGCGTTTCGAAGATCCGAACATCTGGTCAAGCAAGATCACGAGGGCCATGGCGACGGCGGCGTCCATCTCCGGCTGCACGACGAGACGGAACACGTCGACGCCGAAAGCCACGCCACCGACCCCGGGCTCCTTCCGCTTGATCTCCGCCACTCGCCGCCTGTCGCCGTCGTACACGGCGCAGCACCTCTGAGGGTATGAGCCCTGTATGTCGTATAAGGGGCTCTTCGGTGAGGAAACGGGACTTGATCCCTTGCCGCTGCTGCTGGCGCAACCTGAGGTCACGTGAGCTACGGATTTCGAGTTGAGGCGGTTCACCTGCTTCCGAACGGAGAGAATTGGATTCATGGTCGTTTCTCCGTCGTAGATAAGCCAGTTGTCCGATAGGCTCAGCCTCTGTTTATGAAAAAATTACGAAAGTCATTAGAGAAGAGCATATCAAACGCGTGCTCATAAGATCTGAACTGCCGTTCTGACGTTTTTGCTTTATTTATAACCGGATGTCCATGCACGCATCGGAGCTACTGGGCAAACCTCCAGCGGCCCCAATTCTACAAATGTCAAAATTCCAAACCTTGAGGCCACTGTTGGATTTGTCTAGTCATTAACTTCAGAGCTTAAAATTAGTCGAAGCACACGCATGCTAAACCGACATATGGTTATGAAAAAATCGATTCTACAACAGAGATATATGCAGACACGAACTGTATAAGTACCTTGCGGCGGATGGTGAGGAGGGATTTGCCGGAGGCGTCCATGAGACTGATCTCACCCTTGCTTCCACTGCAGTAGGTGTCAACGCGGAAGACCAAATTGCCCTTGGCGTCAAACACCGTGAACCCATTGCAATTGAAAAGCAACGATTTCTTCCACACAGTCAGGACCACAGGGTTCCCATCCGAACTCGGACACGGGTTGATCAGTTTCTCAAAGGAAGCAGCGGCGGCAATACCAGTTGTATTTGCATTTGGGTATACCTTTGTCATACCCGAAAATTGCCGGACTTGAAAGACTGCTGCAGCACGAATTGTTCGACTACAATCGTGACCAACTTATAGAGAGAGAAATCTAGAGAGAGAGAGAGAGAGAGAGAGAGGGGTAGGTTAAGGTGTTTTCTATGTGGATTCTGTGAATTTGGGCTGGGGAGAGAGATATGAGGATAGGGGAGTCCTACGCAAAGGTCACGATATATATAGGTCTACATACACAGAAGGCCGAGGGGCCTTTATGGCGCATGATAGTAAAAGTCTGCTTTAGGTGCGCCACTTTGAGTTTGAGATGACGTTTGGCTCGTTTAACATAACAGTGGGACGGAAAGCAAAGCAAAAAAAGAATCGGGCGCCCGATATCCTGCGATCAACACGACAGATGGTGACGGGGAGAATTATTCAGTGCTCTTGGAGTCTTTTCCGTCGAATAATATTGGTGAAAGAATATGTAACGTTGTCTTCCGTCATGTGCCATAAAATAGTAGGATGCGTCGCTATTTAATTTGCTTGACAATTGAAGTAGTTCATTATGTAAGTATAGGTGTGGTGTATTCATCATCAATGTAATCAATTAAGTTGATGGGGCATAAGTAAAAACTTGATCGAACCAATATGGTCATACATCCATTACCCATTATTTTCTCTTTGACTTAAGGTGAATACTAATGTTTGATCAATTTAATCTCTTTATTAAAGAAGAAATAGAGTATCGAAGACTTTCTATATAACAAAAAAAAAAAAAGAATGAATAAGTTAGGGTTAAAAAATAATTTTGAATATAATACATGACATTTTTTCAAATTGTTGCAATGGCGACCGTTGCCACTTGTTCCCTATTGGCTCCATCCTTAATTTTTGGTCATGTGAAATTTACATGAGAAATTCTCACATGAAAAAAGCACCTAACATAGCGGAGGGCAAAGAGGGTGTCATGGGGAGTAATTATTCAGCATTCTCGGAATACCATGTGATGTTGTCTCCGTAGTACTCTCAACTATTTACGAAGTGACAAATTATCTAGTAGGGAGATTAACATTCATTTTTGTTGGGTGGTTGGGAAACAATGAACACTCACATTATTTGGCGACGATATTTTATTTGCGGAGAGTAACTAGCACATTTCAATGCCATATGGTATTCCAAGAGTACCCAATAATTGGCCGAGTTGGGGCCATTGCACTCTCCATAAAAGTTGAGTAATCTCTTCTTTTCTCTCAATGTACCCTTATCGATTTATCTATATATATATATATTATTTTTCCCTCTTTTCTTTTTATTCACAAAATCAATCGGCATTAGGAGCAACGAGATGGTGGTGGCGACAACTTCCAGTGGCGGTGCTAGCATTCATGGACCTCAGTGGTTGTTTTCCTCTAGCCGTTTTTGGGAGCCGTAACATTGTGCTTCACGGTGGTTGTGCATAAGGGGTTTCGGCCGTCCGACGAGGTCGGATTTGGTATGATCTTCGATCCTTTGTCTTCTCCTTCTATCTCCCCTCTATTTTGTCGCCCCCCTACCCGTGTCGTTTTTGCTTTCCCATTCACGGCTGTTAATCTTCCTTGTGGATCCCAGTCGGTTTTCTGTTGGGTTCTTTGATCATGCCTAACGGCGTGGGCTTCTATGAGTTGGATGCTACGGCTGGTGTGGCTCCCGCTGTGGTCATTGTTGGACGGCTCGGTATTCGCCTAACGACAAGGTGTAGCTTCCGCGGCAGTGTTGGTATGCTTAGGTTCCGGTTTGTATCTCCGAAGGGGTTCGGTGGGGGTAGACTTGCGGTTGAGGGTGTTTTGTCTATTTGGGGGCAACGGCAATTGTTTCTGTTTTTGTTTTTTATAGGTCTTTTGGATGTCTGAGCTGTATCTGTGTTTTATCTGGGCACTTTAGAACTTCAGGTGGTGTTATGGGCTTTGTCCTTCTGGTTGTATCTTCCAACTTTTAGTTGGAATCCCTTTCCATTTTCCCTAATGAATTGTTACTTTTGCCGATAAAAAAAATCTCACTTGTTTCATATGTTTGGTACCTGTAATAAAATTCATTGGTTCAGTTGAGAAGGTGAATAGATGGATTTTTTGTGGTGGGGTGAATAAATTTAAGTTGTAATAACTTTAATGATACAAGGAAGAAGAAGAAGACAACAAAAAAATGAATTACATACAGGTCAATAAAAGGTAGCCAACCCTATCTTTACTTAGAAGGGAAAAATAAAATAATTACTAGTAATCATCAGATTTAGTGAAAATAACAAGTGAAGATCTCGTGGCTGAGAACCAATTTCCGGTGGGAAGGATAGGACACGTGTCACCACCCAAGTGAGATATTCGTTTTTATAGGTGGTGGGGACATATTAAATTATGTCGTCAGATAGCTATCCTCTGATTCCTCCCAATGGGCTGGGGCGGTTTGTGGGAGAGAGAATTTATATTTTCATATTCATGTTTGATTGATGGGATATACTCCACTTATATAGTAGTATTAAGAGAAGAGGCAGCTGTGTATTTTTTCTACCGAAAATTAATTTACTAATAAGTACTTGAGTCCTTATTTTAATGCATTTAGATAAGGCCCTAAATCTAATGCATGTAGATAATACTAAATTAATTACTCATTTGCCCTAATTTGTCATTAGAAAGTTACACTTGTTTATGATCTTCTCTATAGTCAACTCTCTGCTTAGATAGATCCATGTAAATTCCAAACTAACGAACGTAGAGTTTGGTTTAATAAAAAATGTAAGAGGTTCAACGATTTAAAGTTCTTGAAAGTACTTCAGTAAAACATATACTAGCTAGAGGTGGAAAAGAAGGTTTATCAAATTCAAATTCATTGGGATAAAGCTCTCAAAATTGAACTACCCCGATTAAGTAATTAGCGTCAAATCACTTCACTTTTAATTTACAATCGTTGTCCATGCAAATGCATCGTGGTTGTTAACCCCGTACCTTTGCAGCTTTGCTTCGAAATTGTATTTTGTGGTAAAAGACATATTGGAAAAATACTATGTAGAAAAAAACATATACACACACATGCGCATATATATACTTATTTTTTTATTTTCTGATCGGCCACTCACACTAGTACTCATATTGCGTATAACTATATTATACATGCATATGGACCGTATCTCCTCCTCGATGTGTTCAGTATGTGTAGGCTTCGATCCTATCCAATATTGTGAGTGTACGTGTGCTGTATTGGTTTGTGCACTTCTATGTATCCCTTGCATAACTGCAGACATGCATTGTGACTGGTCTAGGGCAAGATGGTGATGGATTTGGTCGTGTTATTAATTAAAGACAAGAGTACCGCATCAAAAGTTCGCACATGAATAAGTTCACACAATGGTTGGCAGAACGATAAATATGATCAAGAGGGGTGTTGGAGCGACGCATGAGGTAGTGAGCAATTCATTTAAGATGACACTTTGAGGATGACTTGCTGGCCGGGTTTCCCTCATTTATCAGGTGTGATTGAATCCGATTCCAATCTGGACATGCACCAACTTTTTCTCCAATATGACGTCCAAGCCTTTGTAGATAGCCCCCATATCTCAGCTTCCCAAACTGGATTTGTTGTGCCGAACACGAAATTGAGAATATAACAAATCAACAAGCGATAAACAAGAACACAAGGATATACGTGGTTCCGCTCAAACACAAAGCAAGAACGTACTCCACGGGGAAAAGAGCAAGAGGATCCACTATAAACGGGGAGAGAAACAAAGAGCCGGCTATACCCGTAACTCTACTTGAAGCACCAAATAGATATTTAGGGACAAATCTCTGGTGGAACCCAAAAGGGAGACACAAACCCTTGGTGGAACCCTAAGAGATGAACAAAACCCTAATATCTAAACCCTTAAACAAAAGACCATAAACCTAGGAACCCCCAAGGTCCCTATTTATAGGAAAACACTAAATAAACCTAAACCGAATAGGAAAAGGAATCCTAGTCAATTTAGGAATTCTAGTCAATTTCCAACAAATCTCCACCTTGACTTGAATTCCATCGAACTCAACACTATAGGCAATCCTCTCCTTCAATCGCTCATCTCCCCCAAAAGCCCCCCACGGGGCAATCACCAACGGCACAAACGAGCAAGGCTCAAGCACACCTGCTTGACCTTGTAAACGCGACTCAGGAAACCCAGCCGCACATGCCTCCAAATTGAGCCTCTATCTTCCAACGGGCACCTCCCACCCAATGTATCCCTCTCGGATACACACGAAGATCTGCTCAAACTCCCCACGGAGTTAATTACCGACTCCACCACGGAGTTAAAAACCCAAAACTGAGTCAACCTCGAATTCACCGATGAAGAACCCAAAGATGTAGCACCCACAATCGTACTACCATCAAGCACATAGAGGTTATTCGATTTCCGACCCTTCATCAAAACACGAGCACCCTTCAAAACCCTCAAGACTCCACCTTCAGCGGTATGCTTCCAACCCAAAGAGTCAAGAGTACCCAAAGAGATAAGGTTCCTCTTCAAATCTGGTATATGTCGAACACCAAACAACGTCTAACAAACCCATCATGCATTCTGACTTTAACTGTTCCAATCCCAACAATTCTACAGGGCATATTATTACCCATAAGA
Organism: Rhododendron griersonianum; assembly: GCA_018127125.1. Lineage (NCBI taxonomy): Eukaryota > Viridiplantae > Streptophyta > Magnoliopsida > Ericales > Ericaceae > Rhododendron > Rhododendron griersonianum. Next base: position 23,423,832 of record CM030791.1, on the reverse strand, counting down.
ACTGTACCACAGCTGACCGATTCATAAGTATCGAACCAATTCTTATTCGGACACATGTGGTAAGAACATCCGGAGTCTAGAATCCATTCGGTATTCGAACAGATATCACCGACACTCACAGAAAGAACCATAAGTGAATCATCGGAATCCTCTTCAACAATACTAGCAACAACCTTCTCTTCAAAATTGTCCTTATTTTTCAACCTAGGACAGTTTCTCACCATGTGCCCGTATTTCCTACAGTAAAACACTTTACTTCCTGATTTGTGGAACGAGAACCAGAAATCCCTCTACTACCATTATCCCTCTCAAAAGGTCTTCCTTGCGCCACCAAACAATCAGCATAAACCTCACTTTCACCAGATACCTTTTTCCTTAATTCTTTTGAATATAAACTAGATTTAACATCCTCCATGGAAATCGTATCTCTCCCGTAAAGTAGGGTAGTAACAAAATGCTCATAAGACGCAGGCAAAGAACATAACACAATAAGGGCTTGATCTTCATCATCAATCACAACATCAATATTTTTAAATCCATAATAATTCGATTTAACTCATCTAGATGGTCTTTTACGGGCGTACCTTCCCTCATACGAAACGTATAAAGGCGCTGCTTCAAATACAACCGGTTGGTAAGAGACTTCGTCATATAGATACTTTCCAACTTCAACCAAATACCGGCAGTAGTATCCTCCTCCCCGACCTCGCGAAGCACATCATCTGCTAAACACAACTGAATCGAATTGAGCGCCTTCGCATCGAAATCCTCGAACACACTATCCTGCATATCAGCAGGTTTCTTCGATTTCCCCAACAAAGTCTTGTGTAATCCTTGTTGAACAAGCAAAGCCTTCATCTTAATACGCCATAAACTGAAGCTAGTGCTCTGCCCATCGAACTTCGCAATTTCGAAACGAGTCGCCATTGAAACGATCACCAATTGCACAATACACAACAGAAAACAAAAGCCTCGGATTGAAACCCAAAGCTCTGATACCAATTTGTTGTGCCGAACACGAAATTGAGAATATAACAAATCAACAAGCGATAAACAAGAACACAAGGATATACGTGGTTCCGCTCAAGTACAAAGCAAGAACGTACTCCACGGGGAAAAGAGCAAGAGGATCCACTATAAACGGGGAGAGAAACAAAGAGCCGGCTATACCCGTAACTCTACTTGAAGCACCAAACAGATATCTAGGGACAAATCTCTGGTGGAACCCAAAAGGGAGACACAAACCCTTGGTGGAACCCTAAGAGATGAACAAAACCCTAATATCTAAACCCTTGAACAAAAGACCATAAACCTAGGAACCCCCAAGGTCCCTATTTATAGGAAAACACTAAATAAACCTAAACCGAATAGGAAAAGGAATCCTAGTCAATTTAGGAATTCTAGTCAATTTCCAACAGAGTTGCAAGATGCTTTGCCACAGAAACCCATGGTTTGGGATAAATGTGGTTTGTGCGATGGAGAAATTTTCGTTTTAAAATTCAAATTTTTGATTGGTGGGAAGCTAGAGATCGAAAGGGCACCTGTAATTTTTTTTATAGTAAAAAAAGTCATAAGAAGTACTACTTATTCTAATGGATCCAGATAATTAAGGCACTTTTTATTAGTCTAATCCACGTACTTTTTTTTTTGGGACCAATAATCCATGTACTTAATCATATTCTATTTTGTTGCTTCAACTTAAAGCTATTGCTTCGCTTCGCCAATCCCCAGTCCTTTCTCATCTTTTTATAAGTCATTGGATTCATCATGTAGGCCCTTTTTACCGAGTACGTACGACTTTTTTGGTTTGGAAGTTCAAGATGATTGGAAATTTGATTTGATTTCTGCAATTAAGAGAAGGACCAGCTTATCTGAAGTTGGACTGTAGAGAGGTCTCTACGATTTTATCCTAGTTATTTATCTTTGTATTTAATGGTTCAGATTTTAACAAAACTCTAACTGAATCGTTAAAAAATATTTATAGACGGCTAGGATCCTGCGGACGACACTCTACAGTCCAATAACAGACAGAAGAAAAGCTAGATTCTTAAGAGAAATTAAAGTTCACGATTAGATAATCTTATATGTTAGGAAAAACAAGGCAAAAATTAGCATACTTGGAGCCCATCTGGGCTAAATAAAAAGTGGGGAGTTTTTTTTTTTTTAGCTCTTTTTAGGAGTATTATCTTGTGATAATTTTGCGTTACTTTTTTTGTAGTTAATCTCTATCTTGATTATATAAATGCAAACATTAAAATTTATGACTGGAAACTTGATGTACTCCCTGCATTCGTGCATAATTTTTTCCCCCCACCAAATTAAATAACTAAATTAGTTCATCAAATTCTTGACAAAATATAATATTGCACAAAAATATTTTATTTGTGGATTTAAAAGTTGCATGCCTTCTCATAATTAACTAACTTTGTGGGATCGAATGTGTAGCACTTGATACTTATCACTTCACTTGTAATTCACGTCCACCTGAACATGGCCGGCCTTATTGCCCAGGGTTGTTTAGCAAATGTTTTAAGGGAGGTTTTTGAGGCAATAAGTAAAAAGAGATAAATAGAACGATAAAAGTAATAAGTGGATCAAGAAAAAATTAATTGAAAATCGTGTTTAGGGAGAGAGAGAGGGGAGTGGTTTTGAAAATCCGAACTAAACAAAACTCCATGGATCCGGGAGATTGAGAAATTCTGTAGTGCAAGGCACCTTGTAGGGCGTACACGGGTCATCATTGATCTTGACAATTAATGGTTGCGATATGGTTTTTAATTATGACCGGTAAGAATCATTTATTACCGATTATAATTGATTTTTAATGTGGACCGTTGATTGATGAGATTGACGGCTGTGTGCCGCCCTACTACACGGGGGTGCACTACAGCACTCCCGGATCTGGAGTGTACCCCCGAATCCGGATCTAGGGGTGTTGTAATACACCCCTGTATAGTGTACGTGTTGGACGGCACAAAAAGAGAGGTGGGGTAACCCAGCTAGCGCTAGCCACACGGGTTTCACCAGTAGTAGCTAGGGTAAAAGACCTAAAACCACCCATGACCCACTAATACTGGATAGCTGCTGCCGACCATAATATGCTTATGCTCTCGTCCATCTTCTACCACCTAATATTATTCAACGGCTCAACCTGTCAACTGTCTATCAGACCACCCATGTGTCTATCAGCGCCCCACCAAGCAGAGTTCTAACATTCAGCCTCGGCTAAATAAGCCAATTGACTTATTTTTTTATTCTTATTCAAAAAAAAATCGTATTTGTTAGTTTTTCATCAATTTTTTGGAGATTATTGCATCGTCATGACGAAAGAAATTTAAAAAGTTAAAAATTATGATTGAAATCCAATTTTTTTAAATAAAGACGAAAAAATTGGTTTATTTTTGTCTTTATTCAAAAAAATTAGGTTTCGATCGTAATTTTTTACTTTTTAGATTCCTCTTGTCACGACGATGTAATAATCCCTAAAAAATTGACAAAAAACTAACAAATATGAATTTTTTTTTAATAAAAAAAAAAAAAGCCAATTAGCTTATTTAGCCTAACGGGGCCTCAGTGTCTGGCCACCTCCACTTCTTACCTCAAACCTCTTCCTCAGGCAACATTTATGGGGGGCCTAAGATTAAGTGCATTGGTTTCACATGAATGAATAGTGAAAGAGACCTGTAATATCATGTTGTGGTGTCGCAAAAGCACTAAATTAATTACCTCTCTCTCATTTAGAATGACCAATAGCTTTTGATCAAAAAAAACAAAAAGAATGACCAATAGTGCGATGTGATGTCACGATCATGGACTTTTGAATGTTACTCTTGAACCCTAAATAATATATGGTATCTTAAATTACGCTCCGTTCAGTTATTGGGAATGTTGTTTGCGAAATGGATTTTAGGAAACGTGAAGTGAGTTGAAGTAAAAGAAAAAGAAAATGCATACATTTTTAACACTAAAAAAAGAAAAAAGAAAGAGTGTGTGTGTGAATATTAAAAAGGGGAGTAATTAATCACTCCCCATAATTTATATCTTAAAGTTTTGACAAACAAAAAACAACTGCAAAAATAAGTCACTGTCCTTACCAAAAAATTAATTTTAAGGCTAAATTATCAAAACCACCCTCGAGGTTTTGCAAATCACAACCCCCTCACATTAGGGAAAAAAACAAAATACCCCTTGTTTTATAACAAATTACTTTCTTATCGCGATGCAGCCGTTGAGAAATTCGATAGAATTTGTATGACATCTTCAAATCATAATTACAGTGGAACAACCAAGGTTATGAATCTCGTACCGTACCGGCCGGTTCGTACCGGTATTGTCCATATCCGGTATCCTACACCTCTAATTCCGTTCCAGCTCAAATACCGGAGATATCGGTCAGTACCGGCCAATACTGGATAGTACCGGACTACTTTTAAATTTATTTTTTTCTTCAAGTACAGGACAACACTGGTCAATACCGGACGGTACCGGACAAATACCGGAATATTTTTTATTTTTTATGTTTTGAAAAGTGTATATTATACTATAAATTCTTTTAGGTAGAAAAATAACACTAATAACAATCAATCCGAAACGGTATCCGGTATCTCACCGGTATCGGTACGTACCGTACTAGTAAGGCCCCGTTCCACTTTCCCTTCTTTTTCTAAAAGTTCTTTTTCTTCAATTTTCAAACTCAAATATAATGAAAATGATAAATAATTTTTTAATTTTTTTTGCACCGTATAAAAGATCTCGTTGAAATCTATCAAACAAGATCCATAGTGGTAGGAAAATTATTTACGTAAACACATGATTTTTGAGCTTGAAATTACCTTCTTTTTCCAAAAGTTACTTTTTTTAGAAACCGGAACGGCCTCTAAGAAAACCAGTACACTAGCTGGTACGGTATTCAGAACCTTTGATTAGCACCTAAGATCGTTTGATTGTGGTGCTAAAGGTTCCCTTATTTATGGCGTTTTTATGCTTTATCGTCATTTTTATGCCATTTTGTTCTTGAGGTAGTTTGTTGAGTGTTTCAGGCTAAACGCCCTTAAAAGGCGTATTTTGATTGCAAGTTCAAACCTCAAGTGATTTCATTCAATTCTGCCCGGTGGAACTTGTGCCCAAGTGATCAAGATTGGAAGAGTGAGGTATCGGGCAAGCCAAGAAGCCGTCGGGTGTCAAGCCTTGGAGGCTGGCCTGAGATTCTGGAGTTAGCACGCGCGTATCGATACGGATTTGAGCCGTATCGATACCATTTGTTTAGTGGGGATCCAGCTTGTTCCGTATCGATACAGCCCAAATCTGTATCGATACGGAGGCGTTACGTGGGAAATGGGCATTTGGAGATAGCAGTGCCGTATCGATACTTTCCCTAGACCCGTATCGATACGGGAAGCTTCCGAGCAGATATTTGTTGCTTTTTGAGCCTTCCACTTTTGGATATATCACCTTTTTGGATATTTGTTGTGAGAGAGAGTGGCCTTTTTGTATAAATATAGGACCTCTCTCTCCTCCATTACTCTCTTGTCTTTTTAACTTAAGTCTTCTTTGATTTCTTCTTTCCTCCATTAAAGCTCTACCAAGCTTTCTAGTGTAATTACTCCAAGAACACTTGTAAGTCTTTGCCGTTTGTTTAATTCTCGTTCATTAAAGTTGTTCGTACGGTTTAGATTGTTATTAATCTCAAGTTTATTTTCGCTTTTGTCGGTTAAAAGTTATGTCTCTTTTTCTTGTTTTAATTTATGCTTTAGCTATGTTTGAGTAGTCGTTTGGCTAAGTCTCGGGATAATCTTTCCCGGGAACTTAGGTTGTTATTTGGTTCTCGAAACCTCCGGGCTCTAAAGCATGATTTCCGGAATAGGGCTTAACTTGCACTTTTGGTCTAAATTAGGGGTGTTAATCCCTTGGTAAGAAGCTTAGCCAAGCGGTCTTGGCAAGTGACTTACCGAGGCCTAGTGGCCTTCTAAGTGTTCGATAAATATTAAAACCAAGTTTGGTTCGCCTCCGAGAAATCACTTCTTTTGTTAACTTAATCAATAAAGTAAAATCTTCCGGGCGTGAGCACGCGGTCGTGACTCTCGCCTGAGTTATATTCGAGAACCGGTAATTTCCTTTGTCAAGGGTTAGAAGATCTCGAGACTTGCCACTTTTAGTTTATCAAACCCGTTTCTAGTCTTCAACTTTCATATTTTCCACCTTTCAAAGCAATCCTAGTTGGCCGCCTTGAAGGCCGCAATCCCATCGTTTAATACCTACAATCCGAATAAGCTTCATCCGATTCTCTGTGGGAACGATCCCGGTCTTGCCGGTTTATTATGCTATCGACAATCTAGCCCTACGCTTGGGGTATCTCAACCTTAATTGAAGGCGAGGTTGTGGAGCTAAGCATTTTTGGCGCCGTTGCCGGGGATGTCTTATTGGGCTTATTTGGAGGTTCGTCAAACCACTGTAAGTATTCCGTTCCATTTCTATCTTTGTGCATAATATACTCAGCTTAGCGGATACCTCTAACTGAGCCACCAATTCGACTTGAGGTTTAACGAAGCTAGTTTGAGTATCGTTTGTCTTTTCTTTTCTTTTTATTTGCGTGAGCTTATATTGAGGTGGCGGCATAGCCCCTCTTAACTGTTTGTTGAGAGTGAGGTGGCGGTATAGCCCCTCTTGTCTGTCTTTCTTAGTGCAGAGCGGTTACTTGGTTCTTGAATTGCGTAAGACAAAAGTTCATGCTTGTGGTTTATCGGGGGCCTCGAGTTTATCGTAGTCCTCGCTCAAACCGTCTCCATCGGTCTAGTTCTCCGCCTCGCGCAAGAATTAGCACTCTACGGGCATATTCTCCACCAAGTAGTTATTCTCGGCCGTATTCTCCGACAAGAAGGGCAATGGCAGATGAGGAAGTTCCTCCGGTTCGGACTCTTAAGGACTATTTGAATCCGGAGAGGGTTACTCAACGGTCTCCGATAGTTTTCCCACGACCCACCACTGCCGCGAACACGTTTGTATTCAAATCGGACTATCACCGTTGCATTCCGTTTTTCCATGGTTTGGAGCGAGAGGATCCGTACCAACACATTCGGGAATTCGAGGAAACTCTCCAATCCTTTGTTACGGTGGATGCTCACCTAAACCAAGCACGCCTGAGACTCTTCCCGTTCACTTTAAAGGATAAGGCAAAGACTTGGTTTCACTCGTTGAAGCCTCAATCATTGACCACATGGGAGGAGGTCCAAGATATTTTCCACAAGAAGTTCTTTCCGGCGAGCCGTACAAAACTCTTGATGGATCAAATTCAGGGTTTTAAGCAACGGGAAGGAGAAGCGTTCCATCAATACTGGGAGCGGTATAAGGACTTACTCTCGGCGGTGCCTCATCATAATTTTGCGTTGTATCAATTAATCCACTACTTCCATATGGGATGCTCGCAACAAAGCAAGCAATTGCTTGATACCATGTGTACCGGGGGTTTCATGAACAAGTCTCCCGAGGACGGTTGGGAGTATGTGGATGAGGTGTCCAAGAAGTCTTTAACCTGGAGTTACGAGGATGCCGGTGAAAGGGCGATGGCTAGTCAAGGCCCGGGTGGTTCCGGAAAATTCTCTATTAGCGAGCACCAAGCTATCGAAACAAAAATGGAACAATTGGCTAAAAAGTTGGAGCGTTTGGAATTGAAAGGAGAGAAGGAAACTAAGCCTATCAACCGTGTGGAGGATATTTGTATGATTTGCGAAACTACGGGACATACAACGGATAACTGCCCGAATATTCCTGCTCTTAAGAACGTGTTGAGTGCTTATGCTCCGGAGGAGGTGAATGCTTTGAATCAACGTTTTGAACCTAACTCTCAACCATTTAATTCGGGGTGGAAGCAACCAACGGGCTCACGTTGGAACCAACAAAATGAAGCCGGATCTTCTCAAGGCCCGCCACAGTTTCAATCTCAGCCATGGCGACAACCTCAGCTTCAAGGCCCGCCACGATTCCCTGCTATACAAGGCCCACCAGGATTCATACCATCGGGCCAATTCCAAGGCCAAAATCAGTTTCAACCCCAACAAGCACCTCCGCGTCGAACTTTGGAGGATACAATGAATACCTTTTGTCAGATGCAGATAACTACCAATGACCAAACTACTCAAGCCCTGAATGACATGAGGACTCAAATGGGGAAGTTGACGACGGCTATTGGTGTGTTGCAACAAGAACGAGGAAAGCTCCCCACTCAACCATTGGCTAATCCTCAAGGTCAACATGTAATTGGTAGCTCTTCGGTGTCTTTCCCCGAGCAAGCCAAAGCCATTATTTCATTGAGAAGCGGAAGGGCAGTGGACAACGCCCAAGTGGAGCCGCCGGTGACGCCAATCTTGCTACCTACTCCGGTACCATCTAAGCCTACTATGCAAAATGGGGAATCTCCCAAGCAAGCTTTCACGGAGGAGGAAAAAGGAAAAACTAAGGAGAGTGATGTTCCGCAGGCCTTTACTGTTCCCGCTCCATATCCCAACCGATTAAAAACGCCGGCCAAGCCCAATTTGAGTGCCGACATCTACGATGTGCTTAAGCAAGTGACCGTGAATCTTCCTTTGCTTGATGCCATCAAGCAGATTCCGTCATATGCCAAATTTTTAAAAGATTTGTGTACTCATAAACGTAAGCTTCAAGTGCAGAAGAAGGTATTCTTGACCGAGCAAGTGAGCTCGCTTTTCCAATCGACTCTCCCGCCCAAGTACAATGATCCGGGGTGTCCTACGATATCCATCACAATTGGGGGTAAGGTTGTCGAGAAGGCCCTTCTTGATTTGGGCGCAAGCGTGAACCTCTTGCCATACTCTGTTTATGAGCAACTTGGGTTGGGCGAGATGAAGCCAACTCGAGTGACTTTGCAATTAGCGGATCGGAGTATCCGGGTACCTAAGGGAATTGTGGAAGATGTCCTAGTTCAAGTTGATCAATTCGTATACCCGGTAGATTTTGTGGTTCTTGACACATGTCCGGCACCGGCAGCACAGGTTTCTGTCCCAATTATTCTCGGTCGGCCTTTCTTAGCAACATCTGATGCTGTGATTCATTGCCGGGATGGTCGTCTTAATATGAGTTTTGGCAACATGAAGATGCAAGTCAACATGTTCCATATCGGGTGTCAGATGGGGGACGATGAAGATGTGTGCGGGGTTAGCATGATCGATTCGCTTGTCCAAGACCATGTCAACGAGTTTATTTGTAAGGATGAATTGGAAATAGCACTCACTTCGGCCGAGGCCGACTTTCTTGACGCTCCCGAAGTTGCCTATCTAGTTTCTCTACTAGATGAGGAGGAGGCGTGTGGTATTAGCCCGTGGGTTCCTAAATTTGAGGAACTACCCCCTATCGAGAGGCAAGCCGTTCCTTCTTGTGTGGAGCCTCCAATTCTTGAGTTGAAGCCACTTCCGGACACACTTAAGTATGCCTATCTTGGCGATTGCCAAACATACCCGGTGGTGATCTCCACAGCCCTAAGTGAACCCCAAGAGTTGGAATTACTTGAATTGCTCCGGAACCATTCAAAGGCTATTGGGTGGTCCATCGCCGATATCAAGGGTATTGATGCATCCCTTTGCTCTCACCACATTTACCTGGAAGATGATGTCAAGCCATCTCGCCAACCTCAACGGCGTTTGAACCCGATCATGAAGGATGTTGTCCGGACTGAGGTTATCAAGTTATTGGATGTTGGCATAATCTATCCGATTGCAGATTCCAAATGGGTTAGTCCGATACAGGTGGTGCCAAAGAAGTCCGGGGTTACGGTTGTTAGAAACGAGAAGGATGAACTTATCCCAACTCGTGTCCAAACCGGTTGGCGAGTGTGTATCGATTATCGGAAATTAAATGCGAGTACGAGAAAAGACCATTTCCCTCTTCCCTTTATTGATCAAATTTTAGAAAGGGTGGCCGGCCATAAGTTCTATTGCTTCCTCGATGGGTACTCGGGGTACAACCAAATTGAAGTCGCCTTGGGGGATCAAGACAAGACTACGTTTACATGCCCTTTTGGAACCTTTGCTTATCGTCGGATGCCGTTCGGGCTTTGCAACGCCCCCGGTACTTTCTCAAGGTGCATCATGGGTCTTTTTAGCGACATGGTTGAAAAGATTATGGAGGTCTTCATGGATGACTTTTCCGTTTTTGGTAACTCTTTCGATCAATGTCTTGCCAACTTGGGGCTCGTGTTAGCCCGTTGTGAGGAGAAGAATTTGGTGTTAAATTGGGAAAAGTGTCACTTTATGGTCACCGAAGGCATTGTGCTTGGCCATATCATTTCCGCCCGTGGCATTGAAGTGGACAGGGCCAAGATTGACTTGATTGACAATCTCCCGACTCCAAAGTGTTTGAAGGATATCCGTTCTTTCTTGGGTCATGCGGGATTTTATCGGCGGTTCATAAAGGACTTTAGTGCCATTGCTCGGCCATTGTGTCATTTGCTGGCAAAAGATGTCCCATTTGAGTGGACACCGGCTTGTGAAACCGCTTTTGCTAAGTTGAAGTCAAATCTCACCTCCCCACCTATTGTGCGGACTCGGAGTGGGAATTACCGTTCGAACTTATGTGTGACGCCAGCGATTATGCCGTCGGGGCCGTGTTGGGACAAAGGAAAGGAAAAGAGCCGTATGTGATCTACTATGCTAGCAAGACGTTGAATGAAGCCCAAATGAATTATTCAACTACCGAGAAGGAGTTGTTGGCGATTGTTTTTGCACTTGACAAGTTTCGGTCCTATCTAGTGGGAGCTCCAATCACCGTCTACACCGACCATTCCGCGCTTAAATATCTCTTCACTAAGCAAGATGCCAAAGCGCGGTTGATTCGATGGATTCTACTCTTGCAAGAGTTCGACCTCACGATAAAGGATAAGAAGGGTGTTGAGAATGTGGTGGCTGACCATTTATCTCGCTTAGAGTTCGAAGACCACACTTCTCATATTCCGATTCAAGATTCCTTTCCCGATGAGCAGTTGTTTGGGATCTCCACGGCTCCATGGTATGCGGATATTGTGAATTATTTGGTCACTGGTCTAATGCCGGCTCATTGGAATGTGCAAGACCGCCGGCGGTTTTTAGCGGAAGTGAAACGGTTTTCTTTCGATGATCCGTACCTGTTCAAGTATTGTGCCGACCAACTCGTCCGACGTTGTGTGCCCGACTCCGAACAACAGAGTGTTATCAAGTTTTGCCACACGGAGGCTTGTGGCGGTCACTTCTCATTTAAGAAGACCGCCGCTAAGATTTTGCAAAGTGGTTTCTATTGGCCTACCTTGTACAAGGATACGTTTGCCTATTGCCGGGGTTGTGCTCGTTGTCAGCTTTTGGGATGTGTGACTCAACGCAATGAGATGCCGCTTACTCCTATTTTGATCATCGAAGTTTTCGACTGTTGGGGCATTGACTTTATGGGGCCTTTTCCGTCTTCCTTTGGGTACTTATATATCTTGTTGGCCGTTGATTACGTTTCTAAGTGGGTTGAGGCCATTCCTACACGTACTAATGACCATTCTGTTGTGGTCGAATTTCTGAAGTCCAACATTTTTTCGAGATTTGGGATGCCAAGGGCCATCATCAGTGACCAGGGATCTCATTTTTGCAACCGGTCAATCGCTGCTTTGATGAGGAAGTACTCCATTGTTCACAAGGTCTCAACGGCTTACCATCCGCAAACCAATGGACAAGCAGAGTTGGCAAATCGGGAAATAAAGAATATCTTGGAGAAGACGGTTAATCCTACCCGCAAGGATTGGTCAGCTCGTTTGACTGACGCTTTGTGGGCTTACCGTACTGCGTACAAGACCATCTTGGGCATGTCTCCCTATCGGCTAGTCTACGGGAAAGCATGCCATTTGCCGGTGGAGCTTGAGCATAAGGCGTATTGGGCAATCAAGAAGCTTAATTTCAATATGGCTAAAGCCGGTGTACGCCGCAAGCTCCAATTGACTGAGGTAGAGGAAATGAGGTACAATGCTTATGATCATTCCCGTGCTTACAAGTCTAAAATTAAAGCAAAGCATGATAACAAAATTGTAGTGAAAACCTTTGAGCCCGGTCAAAAAGTGTTATTATATAACTCCCGTTTGCATCTCCACCCCGGTAAGTTGAGGTCTCGTTGGGCCGGCCCTTATATTGTTAAATCCGTCGCTCCTCATGGAGCCATTGAAATTGTAAACGAACCCAATGGGAATGCATTCAAAGTTAATGGTCAAAGGCTTAAGCCTTTTCTTGGTGGTTTCGAAATTGGGGAGCCCGACGAGGTTTTGGCCGATCCAGTTTACACGGATGGCCCGTCGGTTTAGTTTTGTGTAACTTGAACTTGCACGGGGAGCGACAGCGTAACCGCTGAACTTAACTGTTTGTCGGACCCGGCCCCCGGGTAGGGGGTACCCACCATTGACTTGGGTATTTGTAGCTCCGCACGCCGCTACTAAAATAAGAATCGTGTGCCCAGCTCCGGTTAGTAAGGGCAATGGTTAGTTTTGTACATATTAGTTTGTTTGTTTCGTTTCGGGACTTTCTCACTACAAGATTTCACCAATGCATCATTGTATCGGGCTTTCATTAGCCCTTCTTTGTGGTAGTTTGCCGTTAATGATCCGTGCTCACCAGATATGTCCCTATCGGGGGCAGTTTAGGTCTGTGAGTGAGCCTTGATAATCCCGTGCTTTGGCGCTAGGCTCTGTCTGGTCTCACTTTGTTTAGATCATAGGGAACGCTGGGCTTTATTGCTTGGCGAGGTCAAGCGGTAGATTTTACTTCGGGCATGATGTAACAAATTCGACGGTCTAGTATAGCCACCCGTGTCTTGTCTACTCGGTGAGACACGGGAAGAAAAGTATGACTCGTAAGATTGCGTGAAGATCGGGTGGTGTTCTTTTCTGTTTTTCTTTTTATTTATGTTTGTTGGCGCCCGGATAACACGAGCCGGGCGGTTCTAATGTCATTTGCCTGCTGGTAGGTCCTTCGTACAATTCCGCTTCTGCAGGGTTAACATGCTACCACACCGGCCTTGGTGGTTTGGGTCTACCGTCGGAGTGATTGAGGCATTCAAGAGCCCTAAGCATGGGTGCGATTCCGTGTCGCGGTTGTTAGTCCAAAAAGCTTTGACCATGGCCCTGTGTGACTAGCTGGTGGTTCCGGCCGAAGGAGTGAAGCCCTGGAAGCACACAACTCCGGATCGAAGTGGGAAATGACACAAATCCTCCAACTTGGTCGAGGTATAAGGGGGTTGACATTCCCCCGTGGGTAACATCTTTAATCCCTTTCTCTCTCAATACTGTTGTTTTCCATGCTATGAGGGCATAGCATATTTTAAGTTGGGGGGAGGGATATATCTATGATATATATGTGTTTTATGCTCGTTTGTACAAAGTTTTTTGTTTTTCTTCGTTTTAGTCTTGCAACCCTTCCGTTAGTACAAAATTAGTGGAATTAAGCGGCTTAGCACCAGCTCATTAGTTTGGTAGTTGGCAAGAGTTTTTGTGAATATTTTCGGTGATTTTGTACATTCCAACTCGTGTGCTTATTGAAAGAATGAGAAATGAATTTTTGAGCGCGTTGTGGGCAAGTTTGACCCATATCCCGTCGTTTGTACATAATGCTCTTAGTTAGGTATTCATCTCATGTCATGCCTAATTGTGTTTGTTATCTACTATAAATCATTTCGGAATCTATGGCATGATTAGGATATGATACTAGGCCATCTTTGTTTGATTTTACCATAAAGTGTCTCATTGACCTTGAAAATAAAGCCAAGTTGCGTCCCACTCTTATCCATAGGAAACCGGTGTTAGGTTGGATGTTTGGAAGTTGGTTTTGTGCTTCGTTATGGGCTGGCTCCAGGTTTTTCAAGGCATCGGGTTTCATTGCTCATATTTTGGGTTACCGCCAACCGCCTGCTGGTGATGTTAACTATCCGGATGAGGAATATGTGAAGGATGAGGGTGTAATTCGGGAGTTGTACAAGAACCCGGGGGAGTCAAGTCTCCCGCATACCCCCGGAAGGTTCAAGGACGTTTACCGTTTAGTCAATCAACTTGTGCACCATAACTTCAATCCAAGAGGGACTGAGAACAAACCGGACATTCATGAGGGAGGGATGATCCATGCTTTTATGAATCCGGCTGTGGTGTGTGATTGGGCGCAAACTATTTTCATTGAGATGATCGATTTCAAATCAAAGGCTCCAGCCAACTCCAGAATGCCTTTTCCATGTCTAGTCACCGCCATTTGCTTTGGCCAGAAAGTTCCACAGTCAAAGTTTGTGCAAAGAGAGAGGCTTCATCCGGGGGACATTAATAGTTCTATACTTTCCAAGAGCATCTCACAATCCCGTCCTGCTGCCGCTGCTGCTGTCCCACGTGGGGCCTACTTGACCACTTTGCCACCCAAGGGTGCGAAGGCTTCAGCTTGGAACAAGTTGCTTTTTTGTCAAGGGGTGGCCACTATGGGATGTATGAAGAAAATCAAGAAAGAGACCCGTGACAACGCAAGGAGGCAGCGGAAGATTGACCACAAGTTGGATTGGGTGTTGAGTCGAGAGGTGGGGCAGCCTAGTGAGCCTTATGTTCCGCCGCCAGAGGAGCCCGCTGAGGATAGCGATGATTTTGCTGAAGACGAGCCAGAATTCTTGGATAACGAGTAGGGTTGGTGGAGTAGTTTGAAAATCCCTCAACTTGGTCGGGGTGCGTGGTGGTTGACAGCCCACCTTTTATCATTTCATTTCGTTTCGTTGTTTTTAGTCTAGTTTGTTAGAACTTCTGACTGCAGTTGTTAGTAAGTTTTTGTTGGGCCGTCTTGTGGCTTTAAACTTGGTAGTTAGGTGATGGCGGCAAAAGGGTAGTTTGACCAAGCTAGTAAATGGCCGCCATCCCTTTTTGTTAACCGTTCTTTGAAACCAAGGTCGTTAAATGCTTATTAAGTCCTCTGTTGATCTTTAGTATGCCTTGATTCCATTTTGATTTATTGTTTGATAGTTAGCATACTTAGATTGTGGCATGTTGCTTTCGGGTTTCAAGTTCTTGTTTTTGTAGTTGTAAGTTCCGTTTAATGGTGCTCTCCACTTAAAGGGCATGGTATTTTTCTTCCCCATGCCTATTTCGAGCACCTTTTTGTGGGATATGGTTGCTTTGCATGCAAGTGTAGTTGTTATAACTTCGTATCCGTTTTTTTTTTGTCTTTTGACACTCATTTTGGATACTTGTTTATAACCTGCTCAAGATTAGTTAAACATTCAATCTTCGGCTACGAGTTGTTTTGGGATTAATTTAGTTGTTTTGAACTCTTGCCAACTAGTTGCATTATGTTTCGGTGCTAAGTAGCTTGTACGGAAGGATTGTTGTTTTCCCGTTTTCTTGTTGGTTTGGTTGCTAGGGGCTAGCAACGCTCAAGTTGGGGGGCGTGATTAGCACCTAAGATCGTTTGATTGTGGTGCTAAAGGTTCCCTTATTTATGGCGTTTTTATGCTTTATCGTCATTTTTATGCCATTTTGTTCTTGAGGTAGTTTGTTGAGTGTTTCAGGCTAAACGCCCTTAAAAGGCGTATTTTGATTGCAAGTTCAAACCTCAAGTGATTTCATTCAATTCTGCCCGGTGGAACTTGAGCCCAAGTGATCAAGATTGGAAGAGTGAGGTATCGGGCAAGCCAAGAAGCCGTCGGGTGTCAAGCCTTGGAGGCTGGCCTGAGATTCTGGAGTTAGCACGCGCGTATCGATACGGATTTGAGCCGTATCGATACCATTTGTTTAGTGGGGATCCAGCTTGTTCCGTATCGATACAGCCCAAATCTGTATCGATACGGAGGCGTTACGTGGGAAATGGGCATTTGGAGATAGCAGTGCCGTATCGATACTTTCCCTAGACCCGTATCGATACGGGAAGCTTCCGAGCAGATATTTGTTGCTTTTTGAGCCTTCCACTTTTGGATATATCACCTTTTTGGATATTTGTTGTGAGAGAGAGTGGCCTTTTTGTATAAATATAGGACCTCTCTCTCCTCCATTACTCTCTTGTCTTTTTAACTTAAGTCTTCTTTGATTTCTTCTTTCCTCCATTAAAGCTCTACCAAGCTTTCTAGTGTAATTACTCCAAGAACACTTGTAAGTCTTTGCCGTTTGTTTAATTCTCGTTCATTAAAGTTGTTCGTACGGTTTAGATTGTTATTAATCTCAAGTTTATTTTCGCTTTTGTCGGTTAAAAGTTATGTCTCTTTTTCTTGTTTTAATTTATGCTTTAGCTATGTTTGAGTAGTCGTTTGGCTAAGTCTCGGGATAATCTTTCCCGGGAACTTAGGTTGTTATTTGGTTCTCGAAACCTCCGGGCTCTAAAGCATGATTTCCGGAATAGGGCTTAACTTGCACTTTTGGTCTAAATTAGGGGTGTTAATCCCTTGGTAAGAAGCTTAGCCAAGCGGTCTTGGCAAGTGACTTACCGAGGCCTAGTGGCCTTCTAAGTGTTCGATAAATATTAAAACCAAGTTTGGTTCGCCTCCGAGAAATCACTTCTTTTGTTAACTTAATCAATAAAGTAAAATCTTCCGGGCGTGAGCACGCGGTCGTGACTCTCGCCTGAGTTATATTCGAGAACCGGTAATTTCCTTTGTCAAGGGTTAGAAGATCTCGAGACTTGCCACTTTTAGTTTATCAAACCCGTTTCTAGTCTTCAACTTTCATATTTTCCACCTTTCAAAGCAATCCTAGTTGGCCGCCTTGAAGGCCGCAATCCCATCGTTTAATACCTACAATCCGAATAAGCTTCATCCGATTCTCTGTGGGAACGATCCCGGTCTTGCCGGTTTATTATGCTATCGACAATCTAGCCCTACGCTTGGGGTATCTCAACCTTAATTGAAGGCGAGGTTGTGGAGCTAAGCAACCTTAGGAACAACCCATCTTTTTTTAGCATGTGAAAGGCTATTTTCAAACTTTTGCAGCTTTTCACATGCTATAAAGAACAGTGTGGTCCATTGTAATTAAGATTTAAGGATATCAGAAATTTTTCCTCGAATTTCCTATCAAGTAAATCATGACAAGAGAGTAATTTGTTATGAGACAGGGGATGATTGTAATTTGGGCTTTTTACCTTTAGGTCCAGAAAATAGAAAGTAATTCCACCAGGTCTCCTTTAATTAATGAAACACTAAAATTCTATGAAAATGACTAAAACCCTAAACTCTGAAAGTGCCTAAACCCTAAGGTACCCTATGAAAGTGCCTAAACCCCTAAGATACCCTATGAAAGTGCCTAAACCGCTAAAACTTTATAATAAGAAAGTGCACCCTAAAACCCTTATGAAAGTGCCTAAACTTAAACCTTAGGGCTCTATAAAAGCGTCTAAACCCTAAAACCCTAGGGTACCCTAAGATTTTAAGGTACCCAAGGGTACTAGGGTACCCTAAGATACCCTAAAACCCAAGGGTGACACTTCCATTAGTGGTAAATGTATTTTTGTAAAAGTGGACCTATTAGTAATTTAGTATTCCATCTCTTCTTAATGAGAATTAAGTTTCACTTTTCTGTACTTAGAGGTAAAAATCTCTTGTAATTTTCCAAACAAAAAGGGAGAAACTGTAATATGTAGAAACCTCAGAGATGATTCTGGTAATTTGTCATTAATTTAATCCAAATACCTTTTTAACGACCCGGTATCATCACCGGTAGTAGGTTAACAACGATTGGACCAAAGTACAATTATTTGATGGCTGCTGCCGGCCATATGTTAAAATATGCCATATTCATCTAAGAGTAATGCTATTGGGACCGACGGTCTCCGGACCGAAATCGTACCGACAGTCTCGGTCGGCCGTCTCCGGCAAGCACCCTACACACTTCGGATGTCGTTGATTTTTGCGTGGGCCCCCTCGGGTTTTTTTTATAGAATTTTTGGACGGCTCGGATCGGCCGTCCGGTGGCCGGAGACGGCCGACCAAAGCCATCGGTACGACTTCGGTCCGGGGATCGTCGGTCCTCATATCTGTATCGACTCATCTAATACAACTCCAACTTACCTAATAACATCCAAATGTTTTCTTTTTCTACTATATCACCAAATGACACCCATAGTTTTATTGGTGGCTATTATCTAATTACAGGTTCTCCTTACTCATTCTCTCTTTCTCCAACAAATTTCCTTTAGTAAAGTACAAGTAGTTTGCAGATCAAAAAAGGTACAAAGTAGTTTCCTTAGAGCATTAGAGCACTACAGAGATATAGTATACATAGGTGGATTTCGTCGAGATTGTATTACATGTATTGATCGATAACCGTTTAATTGGCAGATCAATTTGGGAAAAAAAGTTCATTGATTTATATGATTAGGCTCTAGGTTACAACATTTATATATACAAAAACGAATGGTCGATAAAATTTAAAAATAAACTATAGGACAAATCTTTCATAATTATGATGTTATGAATGTTTGATTAGCTTTATTTTTGGTACACATGCATATGGTGTTCAACATGTTTTACAAACCAAACGGTTCAAATCACAATGAGTCTCTTTGGTCGGCAAAAAAAGGAATTTATTACCAAGACTCACTCTACAACTCCATAATGCATTAGCCGGAGGAGAGGGGTTTTTTTTTGTCATTTGATAGAAGAACCTATTTCTACCCTAACCCATCTTAACCGCTCACAATGAATATCAAACTCCTATTTGTAGAATTTGAATCTGCAATCTCACAGTACTTAGTCGTGTAGAACAACTGCTAGGCCAACTGCCCCGATTCCAAAGATAGGGGATTAATGGATGGGTGGAAAGAAGAACTTTACGAAAGTTATCACCTTTTTTTTTTTGAAAGGGAATATTTTTACTGCACTTTGATTACAAAAAGGAGGAGAGGAAGAGTTGAAAAAGGAGTTGATGTGGTGGACACTAACACGCACCACGTTATTGGCCCAGCCATGCAAGTAGGACCCAAAACAAAAAATCTAATTTAATTTCACCATATAAATTTTGATTCCAATATTCCCAACAAATAAAGATCACCTTTATCTTCCAAATTCCAGAAAGGCACCTAGCTGGACTCGAATTTATGCTCTTATGATATAATTAGGCTCTTCAGTTTGATATGATGCCTAGTGGAAAAAAGTGTGGCGCCGGAGTATTGTGTTCTTTTTTAATGTTCTTTCTGTGGCTCAGGAAAACATTAGGCAGAACAAAAGCAAACACTTGTTCATTTGGTTCCATCTCAGAAATATTCTTTTCAAAATTTTCGACTGTTTCGTTATTTGTGTTTTTTTTCGTTTTTAGTGAATTTTTTTTTTTTATCAAATTCACTATTGATTTTTTACTTTGTGGATGTATATAGTATACTTCTATTCGAAAAGTCAAAAAGTTAGTGACAATATTAAAAAAATACGCAAACCTGTAAACAATTTTTATCTCAACGCTGACAACCAAAAATATATGATATCTTAAAGCATATCTTTACGTAGTGCTGCTGTTTTCTCTTTAATTTTCCCCGATTACAAATGTTCTCGGATACTCCAATTGGATCTGTGAATAAAATAGTAGAAGCAAAATCTTTCTACGACCGGAACTTGGAGGTTTTTTTTTTGGGTAAATCAGCTTCGAGGTTCATCTTCAACCCAGGTACAATAATTAATTAATGCATAGTAGCGTATTTTGACATTGAGTTTCGGCAGAATAAGGTTCGGTCAACTTGGCCACCATACTGTATACATATGTGCGTGCGTAAGCCTTGTATCAATGCATTTGTACGTGTATGAGCGTGCAAAGTGCATTAATTTGTATGTGCACGAGAGAGAGAGCGCGCGCATGCGCTCGCGAGCGTGTGTATCAATGCATTAGTATGTGCGCAAGTAGAGACAACCGTTAATTAAAGTTCGAAGTGTGGATGGTTTATTCTCCCGATGATTTTTAAAATTTTAGGAGCACCTCCTACTTTTGTAGCCCTTATAGTAGTCCAACAAAATAGGGCCCCGTCTTTAAATTTTACTTTAGGCCTCCAAAAAATTTGGCCCCATGCGCAAGTGCATGTGTATGGAGGGAGAGAGAGAGAGATGCACTAAAAGTTCAAGTCCCTCAATTTCCAGCATCAAAAACAGCTAGAGACGGTTAAAAAACAAATACTCCGTACTCCCTTCCGTCCGAAATTGTTGGTTCTTTTTTACTATTTGAGACATTTCAAAATAGGGAAAGTCTACAATACACACCTCTTAAAATGGTGTACCATATGCACCTATTTTATGGTTTATTCATAACATTTTAGTGTGTTTCGTAACTTTTGTTCTAAAATTCATAACTTTTCAGCAGTGCGATTCGTAACATTTTCATTATGATTCATAACGTTTTGGTGTATCTCGTAACCTTTATACGATTCGCAACTTTTTAGCAACACGATTCATAATATTTTCTCTACAATTCATAACATTTTGGGGGGTGCATATATATGATACACACCCAAAGTGCATTAATTTGTATGTGCACGAGAGAGAGAGAGAGAGAGAGAGAGAGAGAGAGAGAGAGAGAGAGAGAGAGAGAGAGAGAGAGAGGGCGAGCGCGCGCGAGCGAGCGAGCGTGTGTATCAATGCATTAGTATGTGTTTATGTGTGCAAGTAGAGACAGCCTTTAATTAAAGTTCGAAGTGTGGCTGGTTTATGCTCCCGATGATTTTTAAAATTTTAGGAGCACCTCCTACTTTTGTAGCCCTTATAGTAGTCAGACAAAATAGGGTTTCCTTGTAGGCCTCTAAAAGTTTGGCCCTGTGCGCAACTGCATGTGAGAGAGAGAGAGAGCATCCCCATTGTAATAAGCAAAGTTACAAGTCTTTTAGCAAATAACCAAATTCCACTCATTCCATAACCAAACTTAACAACTTTTACCAATAACCAAACTCAAAATTCAATAACTCAAAAACACCCTTCATTGGAATTGTCTCATCGAGACGAATAATTTGGTGTAGTCGGGTGCGTGATTGGAACTCGTTTGCGATTGGACATGTGTGCATTGTGTTGCACAAAATGTTTCAATCGGGAATCCAGAATACGAATTCTAATATATTTACACATGAACAGAATTACAACATAATGAAATTACAGAAACTGAAATGCAAACCGAAATACAGAATGGATTCGTGAACCGAAACCCGTGTTTCACACGGTGTCCTTAAAACAGATTCGCCGCTTACCAGAGGGTGTTGAGGATACTCGGCGTCTGTCTCCCAAAATTGATCCGGCTCGGACCACGAATGTTGGAACACCACCGAAGAACGTCTTGGCGAACTAACTCAGCGTCTGTCTCTCTCTCTCACACTATATCAGAATGCTAGTGAACTCTTAAGTGAACTGGTGTAGCACTATGCAGTGAGATGCTCTTTATATAGGCAGAACTTGACCCTTGTAATGCTGCCTAGCCTTCAATACATGGAGTAAATGGCAGAGTGAATGGAGAAAAAACTCCCACCATGAATATGGGAAAGTTATTGGTAGTAACCCCCATAATGAAGAGGGGAAAAACTCCCACCATGAATATGGGAAAGTTATTGGCTTGGGCATGCCAAGAACGTCTTGGCGAACTAACTCAGCATCTGTCTCTCTCTCACACTATATCAGAATGCCAGTGAACTCTTAAGTGAACTGGTGTAGCACTATGCAGTGAGATGCTCCTTATATAGGCAGAACTTGACCCTTGTAATGCTGCCTAGCCTTCAATACGTGGAGTAAATGGCAGAGTGAATGGAGAAAAACTCCCACCATGAATATGGAAAAGTTATTGGCAGTAACCCCCACAATGAAGAGGGGAAAAACTCCCACCATGAATATGGGAAAGTTATTAGCTTGGGCATGCCAAGTAACCCCCCAATCCATTCACATTTCCAACACATTGTGTATTGTGGGGGTTTTTTTGGTTAGAGATGCAAAAATAACCAATGTGGAAGTAGAGATTCTTAAGTTTGATTATGAACTAAATGGATAGTCAAATGCTGACGCGCGTGGCACATTTTGGTTATTGGTTTTGATTATTCTCATTGTGGATGCTCTAAGGTCAAGTCCCTCTTTCCAGCATAAAAAACAGCTAGAGACGGTTAAAAAACAAATACTCTGTACTCCCTTCCGTCCAAATTTGTTGGTTCTTTCTTACTAAGTATTTGAGACCTTCAAAATATGAAAAGTCTACAATACATACCCTTTAAAAGGGTGTACTATATGCACCTATTTTATGGTTCATTCATAACATTTTAGTGTGTTTCGTAATTTTTGTTCTAGAATTTATAACCTTTCAGCAGTACGATTCATAACATTTTCATTATGATTCAAAATGTTTTGGTGTATCTCGTAACCTTTATATGATTCGTAACTTTTTAGCAATACGATTCATAACATTTTGGGGGTGTGTATTGTAATATTTCCCTTCAAAATATTGTTTATATTGTCCATTTATTATTATTTTCATTTTCAATATGGATTAGATCTTGTTTGTTAGATCTTAATTAGCTTTATTAAACAAAGTTTTCGGAATCATTGTAAAATTATATTTTGTCAAATATAGATAATAATATTTTGAGTAGCATGATTACTATCTAAAAGGACTAGCAGGCAATTTGGGACAGAGGTAGAATATGTTGATTGGATACTCATCTTGGGCTCTCTTGGTATTCATGGTATGGGTTCTTGCTCGTGATCATTATTATGAATTTTCTGTTATCGAATCATTTCGGTTGCGGATCAAAAAAAAATCATTTCGGTTTGAATCGGTAAATATTGTTCCGATCGAACAAAATATATTCTACCCGTTAAAAAGTCGGTACATCTCACATCACGTATAATGATTATAAAAAAAGAAGAAGAGCAAGAGAGCCCAAACGAGTGGCACACAGACAGGGGAAAATGACGGCCCAAGACGTATTTTGATAATTAATATCTGTCAAGGACGGCCCAGGACGTGCTTTGATAATTAATACCCGCTAGCTTGTCCTTGGCGGGTATTAATTATCAAAACACGTCATGGGCCGTCATTTTCCCCACAGATCGATAGTCATACAAAAAGCCTATGCACAGAGAGATCACTCTAAAATCAATGTGAATAAATCGAAAATATGATCTTGTTTGTCAAAATTTAAAATAAATTAAAACGATGAAGTTTACAGTTTTGTTCGATTTTGTTCACTTAGGTTCTCGGAACCAACACTTCTCTCTCCGCACGATTTTCGTTAAATTTTCTCTCTACTTATTACCCTCATCTCTCTATCTTTATATCTCGACTTATCACCTAAAAAGCTCCCTCAAAATCTTGAGCATTTTGGAAAATACGGGATTTGAACAGGAAATGAAGTAATGATCAAAAAAGGGGAAAAAAAAACAAAGGAAGTGAAGTAAGAACAATTTTGGAAAATACAGGATTTGAACAGGAACAATTACCGAATCTGACAAAAAATGAATATATATATATTTTGAAATAGAGAACATAAACAAAAATGTTTTCAAAAGGGAAATGATTTTGCCACTCCCTTTTTTGTTAACGCCACTCCCCTGCAAGTGTATTTTTGCACCAAAAGAGAGTGGCAAAATCAGCAGGGGAGTGGCGTTAACAAAAAAGGGAGTGACAAAATCAGCAGCCTTTTAAAAACCGGCCAAAACAAGAAGATAAATACGGGAAAAAGTTGATTCTGCTCAAAGTGAAAATGGGCAAAAAATAGCAAATTTTCGAAGAAGAGAGAGAAAAAGATACTCCTCCAAAACATTATAAACACGAGGCATGTCGGTGGGTATTGGGTGGGTTGGGGGACCATTTTTAGGAGGCTGAGATCGATAGCACATCCAAATTCAACAGCCACATGCAGAAACATATATATACCTTACAAAAAAACAAACATAAACCATCCATGTGCTTCAAAGATATATATACCAATTCTCCACAACGAAAATGATGGAGTATATTGCAAACACCCAAAACTAGTGGAAGAAATTGAAGCAACAACTTTAGCAATTTTTGGACACCTAATAACATGTCTTAACCGAGATAACACATGATGGACACAAATCATCCTTAATGCCTCACTAGCAGGGCCCGTCCAAAGGTTTTGAGTGCCCAAGGCCAAATAAAAAAAAGTGTGCCTCTAATACTTAACAATTTTTACAGCAACGATCAAAATACAAGAAAGCCAAACCAATATAAAGTTCTACTAATTATCACATACGAACACAAAATACAAAGTCTTCAAATAGGCAAATACATATTATCTCAACAACACATGAGTATCACTTGAATACTACTTATCTTGCATTTCTAGAAGCAAATGTTCCTCGTGACAAATTCCTTCACTTGAAATCCACATCTACGGAAACACAACCTAATAGTCTGTGTGACCACCAAGAACACTTGTTGAGAAAATAAATGAAAATAGTACTACGTTGAGTCTCAGCAAACTTAGACATTTAAAAATTTGCATTTTTTCGTAAAAAGAATAAAAAAAAATCACAAATCAATAGATATTAATGAGTTCTTTTAAGTTGTGAAAAAATTTAAATCTTTTTAAAAAAATACATAGTATTTTCAAAGGACAAGTTTGCGCGGCGGATATTTATTTAGGGATGGAAGGAGTAGTAATTAGTGAAGGAGAATATAGCGAGTTGAACAAACCGATAGGATGAAGAAGAGGATGAGGGGTGAGAGAGAGAGGGGAAAAATTGAAAAATATATTCTAGCTAGGAGTTTATGAGGGAAATAAAAATCATTGAGCACTAGCTATACATTGAAAATTTAAAGTCAAAATTAAGTTGTAGCTAAAATTAAGAATCGAAAGAACAATAGGTCACGGATCAAAAAAAAGAGAACAATAGGTCGGTGGTTATTTTTCAGATGAGAGAGAGAGAGAGACTGTAATAGAAAAAAGTGAGAGAGAGAGAGTGAGAGTGACTGTAATGGAAAAAAGTGAGAGAGACTGACTGTAATGGAAAAAAGTCAAAAAACGTGCTGGTTTTCTTTTTTTTGAAAATGGACCAATTAGTTCTCTGATTTACAAAAATGCCACCGAGTTTTTGGGTCATCTGAGTTTTTGGGCCTTTATTTGCATGTTGGGTCTTTATTTACATGTTAGATGGGCATTTTTTTTTTTATGGTATTGGGCTAAAAAAGAGTCCTAGTGAAACCCAAATACAAAAAAAATTGGAGTGCCCAAAAAATTAGACAATTTTAGGGTGCCCAAGGCCCAGGCATCTTGGGCCTTGAGGTTGGGCCGGCCCTGCTCACTAGTTTAATTAGGCAAAACAACTTTAATTAATTGCTAGCATTACACCCACTTACCCAATCACACATCCATACTCACATGAGTGCCGGGTCTCGCGTGCACACATTAGCACCTCCAGTTCGTGCGGGATCCACCACTCATGTGAGTGTGGGTGTGTAAGTGGGTATGGTTCTAGAATTATATTGTTAGCAAAATTATAGTGTCCTTCACTATACCCTCCAGATTATGTGTTGTGGTATCTGTAATTAGGCCTATCAATGGATCAGATCTCATTCAAAAAATTCGATCCGAATCTGATAAAGTCGATCCGGTAATTCAAATACGGATCGGATCGGATTAAATCCGTTATCAATCCGAATCCGAACTTTATTTTTTTAAATTTTTTAAAAAAAATTGTAAATTTTTTTATTTTGAAAAAAAAATGTTTAAGAAGTTGTATTTTTATTTTAAATTTTTTTGGAAAATATTTATTTTTTGCTAAAATTTTTGAAGTACAAAAGTTTTCGGTTCGGATTCGGATCTATCAGATCCGGCTCATTGACAGGCTTATCTGTAATCAATTTTGTTTAACAATCTCAACAATCAATAGAATGAACATTTTGTGGGGGAAAATTTCATATTAGCACCTGACCTTTCACGCAAATCACACATAGGCACCTGACCTTAACGAAACACCACATAAACACCTGACTTATTAAAGAACTCATCAATTAAATCCCTACTGTTAACCTCCGTCCAAAAACTGATGAAAAACATGTTTCTCTCTCCAATTTTGCTACCTACACAAAATATTTTCACAGATTTTGCACATTTTTTTTGGGGCCAATTTTTGGATCCCACACAAATTATTCGATCTATTCTTTAATTGTAAAATATTTTTTGAGCGATCTTGCAAAAAATCAGCTCCATCAAATAAATGTAAGTGTATGATCCAATCATACAACTTTTCATTTAGAATTATGGATTAAAATTCTAAATGAAAAGTTGTAAAATTGGATCAAACACTTACATTTACCTAGTTGTTGATTTTTTTACAGAATCACGCAAAAAATATTTTAAAATTAATGAAAGGATCAGATCATTTTTAGGGACCCAAAAGTGGGTCCCACAAAAAATCTATGTAATACTGTACTAATCTGTATGGGTACACTGGGTGGTGTTAGTTGCTCCGGCGGAAGATAAATTAAAAAAACAACTCAAAGAGGGAAAGAAAGAAGAAAAATGATACAAGTAACGCAGAAGAAAAGAGGGGCGAAAACTTCGGATCAAATCTACTCGGGCGACGTCTCGTGACATTTCGGCGACCTTTCCGGCAACAACCGACAACCTTTCCAATCCATCCGACAACTGTCCAACAACCTTCTTAGTTCTCTCTGCTGGGTATTTTTTTTTTTTTCCTGTTCTCTGCTGGGGTTTGCTTCGGTTTCTCTCTTGCACATTGGTGCTTGTGCTTGAGAAGTGAGAAAATAAGAGAGAGCCTTAAAGAGAACGAAAACACTACCCATACAGATTTGTATTACAAAGATTTTTTGTGGGGACCCAAAAGAGAACAGATTCGCTCATAAAGTTTTTAATTTTTTTTTGCATTACCCTATAAAAAATCAGCTCAACGGGATAAATTTAAGTGTTTGATCCAATTTTATAACATTTAATTCAGAATTTTAATTCAAAATTTTGAATAAAAAGTTGTACGATTGGATCATACACTTATATTTATCTGATGGAGCTCATTTTTTGCAAGGTCGCTCGAAAAAATATTTTAGACTTGATCCATGGATCGGATGATATGTGTGGGACCCAAAAATGGGCCCTACAAAAAAAATTGTGCAGAATCTGTGAAGAAAAGTTTGTGTAGGTAGCAAAATTGGAGAGAAACATGTTTTCCGTTAGTTTTTGGAGGGAGGTTAGCGGTAGAGGTTTAATTGATGAGTTCTTTAATACGTCAGGTGCTTATATTCTATATTTTGTTAAGGTCAAGTGTCTATATGTAATTTGCGTGAAAGATCAGGTATTAATATGAAAATTTCCCCATTTTGTGGTGGTCTTCGACAAGAATGTATTCATACATTGTCGTCTTTAGTGGCTAAATTTTCTTTTCACTATGTCCTCAAAGAGATCTATTGCAACGATCCCAATTTTTTGCCTAACTTTTTTTTTTTTTTTGAATAGAATAAACTCTTTTTACATAACCTAACTAAAGCCTAACTATTGGCTCTAGGTTAAGGCCCAGGAGGCCAACCAATAAAAATGTGCAAAACCTAGGGGCCCCTAATTTATTTTTAATAGAGAAAATGACGGCCCAGGACGTGTTTGATAATTAATATCCGCCAAAGATATGCTAAGAACATTTGTTAATGCTGAAAATGTCCTTGGCGGGTATTAATTATCAAAACACGTTCTTGGCCGTCATTTTCCCATTTTAGTATCGAGTACATATGTCCAAAAATTGTTTGTAACACTAGGGCCCGTTCTAAGATTTTACACTTAAGCCACATGCCCAATGGCCTAGTTTAAAATGAAACTGAGGGAAAAAAACAGAAGAAAAGAAAATGGGAGTAAATGGAGATCACGAAATATTTGAATTCTCTGATGTGTGGGGCCCCTTCAAAATAATTTAATGTGGCGGGTGCATCAAAAACTTTGATGCATCTTTCCCTTTACAATTTACAAACAAACTCTAATTCTCTTTTTCAGAAGAACGGTAAACAAGGGACCATGGCCAGAGAAAAAAATATTAATAATAAGATGAATTAGAGAAACAAGATTGGAGATTAAGAGAAACAAGAAAGAAATTAGAGATTCAAGAGGTAATTAATCATTGATAATATATTTGTTCTCTTTTTTTACTTGCTCTTTTAATTTGCTCTAGGGTTTTAATTTGAACCCTTAATGAGAGTAATACAGGGGTGAAAATCATAATTCTAGTTCTGGAATCTGGTGGACTATGTAACGACCCGTAATTTCTGAAAAATATTTAAGGGTTTATATAATATTGGAAATTGAGGAAAATACGGTTTTCCTCAAGTTAAGTTTATGTGAAATTGGGGTTAATGTGAAATTTGTGTAGTTGATTTGATTTGGGTCTTAAATGATGGAATTGAAATTGGAGGGAGTGCTAGTGTAATTTGTTGGGTGTGTGAGTATATATAGAGGAGTGTGTGTTTGTAGGGGATTAAAAATCCCAACATATCTCTCTCTCTCTCCTCACGTCTCTCTCTCGGCTCTCTCCCTTTCTCTTCGGCTCTCTCTCTCTCTCTCTCTCTCTCTCTCTCCTTTGAGCTTGAAAACTCACCAATCGACCACAATACCTTCATACCTCGACCTTCAATTCGTCTCCTACGCGTGATTCGAACCTTGGATCGTGTGGGTTCGTGCTAGAACTCGTTCATGGAGGATTTCGAATTCAAAAGCTAGGCCTCGCTCGTTTGGGTTGGATCTTCGATCTTTGATCATTGAGGTAGGGATTCTTGCTCTTGTTATGTGTTTCTGAGTTGATTTCATGTGGTAATCGTGCCTTAGAGTGTTGATTATTGTGTTGTGTTGCCCTTGAGTTTTCTGCACGAAATCGCCGATCGTGATGTCCCCGTATCGATACAATTGTTTGTGTATCGATACGCTAAGAGGATCTGCATTCCAGTAGCATCAGAAATCTGTCGTAACTCAACTGTATCGATACTCTGATTTCCGTATCGATACTCCAGACTCAGCCGTATCGATACTCCAATTTCCGTATCGATACTCCAGACTCTGCCGTATCAATACTCCGATGTCTGTATCAATACTCCTTGACTTTCTGGGCAGTTTTGCCACGTTGCTCCGATTCGACTGTTTTGATTCCTGATCAGTTCTGGACCATTTTGGACACCTCCAAAGCCATTCCAAGCATGTTTAATTGAATACCTTGGGTTAATCTAAGTTACCCTCGTCTCGTTGGTCTTCCGTTAGTAAAGAAAGAGTAGTATCGTAGTTGGTTAATACTTGATCGGGATGCTTCTAATGAACTTGACCGTACTTGGGGGTGATTGTGGCATGACGTGGTCAACGATATTGACACTTTAGGTGCCGTGACATGAATTGGTGATTGGTGAATTGGAAAACGTATAGTAGAGGGGTTATCGAGTATCGTAGATTATAAGGTATAACGTAGAATGCTTAGTTCGTCGAGAGGGACTTGCCTAGAGGTCCGGACGGAAGTGGAGCCTTCTAAATTCCTTGGGTGTTCGTTCTAAGAGATTCTAGGATAGAACCTAGCGAGTGGTGTGTCATAGACCCAATGTTGGGTCCGGTGCATGACAAAGAATATCATGACAGACATAGAGGAATAACTTAGATTTGAGTAGTTGCTAATGAACATTGTGACATGTTTATTTGGTTGTATTGCCCTATGTGAGG
Source organism: Rhododendron griersonianum (assembly GCA_018127125.1). Lineage (NCBI taxonomy): Eukaryota > Viridiplantae > Streptophyta > Magnoliopsida > Ericales > Ericaceae > Rhododendron > Rhododendron griersonianum. Next base: position 23,394,214 of record CM030791.1, on the reverse strand, counting down.
ATAAATGAAAGAATGTGAACTACGGAGAACTGTCTGCTTGTATATCGATTGTTGATGTGTGTGTGTGTATGCCTAAATTGAGAACTTGAATAGAGGGTCTCGCAACGCAAGGGGTGGAAATGCGCAACGCAAGGGGTGGAAATGCGAGTACTCTAGAGGGCTCGTTACGCGAGGTGTAGTAATGCGAAAACCCAGGTAAAGAGAATTCAATGTGACGCAAGGGGTGGTAACACAGTTGAATGTCTCGCATGATGAAGAGAATTCCGTTTGACTTTGGAAGTTTGTGTCGATGTTTGGATTGATTGTTAGTTGGGATTGTGGTTGTTGAAAAAGAGAATGAATGGTTGATTTTATCAAGGTGTTATCAAGAAAGAAATTTAGGTTTTGAAAAGAGGAGTTTATTATCAAAAATCCTCCGGTATTCTTGAGCGAATCAACGGATCCGGTATTTGGGCACAAATCAACGGACTCCGGCATTCAAGCTCGAATCAACGGAGCTTGACCTGTAATGGTCTCGAGTTTTCTCTAAATTGTTTTGGGAATCAAAAAGAAAGGTTTCCTGAACTAAGACTCTATGGTGAATGGTATGAAATGAGGAAGTTGCTTGCGACATTTATTCGAAAAGTCGGTTGTTGGTTGAACAGTTGTAGTAGTTTGCTAGTTTGGTGTGTTTTATGCTACCCCTAGTCTAATGAACGAATGGTAAGGGATATCTTTAAGATGTATAGAATTCTGTGGTCGTAGTCCGTCGGTTCTTTGTGGTGTCACCAGTTGCATCTCTTGTTCGATGATTGGAAATCATTAACTCTTATTGCATACTTCATCGCATTTACTTATAGCTTGAGTATAGAGTTTCCTACTGGGCTAGTGTAGCTCAACCTATCATTTTCAGGTACAGAGCAAGGAAGTTGGCATGGCATGCATGGCATGATTGTTGATCATGTTTTTCGAAGGTATAGAAGAGGAGATTTTCTGCATTTGTTCGAAAGTAGCCTTTGAAAGAATGAATAATGTAAATTGTAATATTATTTCGGTATTTTGTATAACTTGGGGCTTCGAGCCGGGATTGTAACTTTTAAATTTAACCCTGTTAAAGGGAAAATATGTCATTTGGGTATTATCGGTACTGTAGTGATAGTTTTATTGATTGAAAATCATTACTATTTATGTTGAAAATCGAGGGCGTGACAGACTATATGACTGTTACATTTTATGTTTGAGGATAATATGTTTATTTCTTGAACTATATGTTTATTTCTTCCTTGATGTCAAAATTGATGGTGGAAATTTCTAGGATTTGCAGATTTTAAGAAATTGTGTATAGAATTAAAAGTATTTTGTCTGAATTTGAAAGAAGAAAACGAAAGCAAAGAGTTGATGAATTAATTCAATCTCAAGCGGGGGCCTCGATAAGTTTATAAGTAGTAAAAAGCAAAAAGAGAGTTCAAATTTGGTTGAAGAACAAGAAATATTGGTGAATGGAAAGAACAATAAATTTTGGTGAATGAAAGGACTAGAAATTTGGGGAACGAAGAACACGATCGAGGAACCCAATGAGCACGCCGACGAGATTGGTCATGAAGGTATAGACAATGAGATCCAAAATGAAGACATGAGTTTTGAAGGTAGACCTAGAAATATTGATGATACAAGCAATTGGGACAAAATTGATCAAAAATTCATTGACTTCATAATAGAATGAGGTCCTTTAAAGAGAGATGAAGATAATTTACCTATGGATAATGGGGGTAGGCATTTCTTATCTTTTCATTCCATTCGCTGTTTGTTAAATAATGGAGAAAAGTATGATAAGAGATGGCTTTATAATGCTTCACATAAAGTATTTTGCTTTCGTTATAAATTGTTTAAAGATGATGAAAACAAGACTTTGTTGGCTATTAGTGGATTAAATTATTTGCATAATCTTGCCCAAAGACTCAATAGTATACTTCTCGTATTGCTTTGGCTTCCAACAAACGATCCACTTCTTCGATGACAGCGTCAACATGCTGTACAGCTGCTCTTCTTTTCTTCTGAATAACAGGCTTATGCTGTGGGTCAACATTTAGGTGGTGGCAGATCACATCTGCATCTACTCCGGGCATCTCTTCCGGTACCCAAGCAAATACATCAACATGTTCTTTCAAGAAACCCACCAATTTGGATTCTTCTTCATCCGGAAGGGATTCTCCAATTAGAAAATACCTCTCAGGGTCAGTCTCGTTGATCTGTATCCTCTTCAGGCCTTCCACTACTTTCTCTTCTGGATCTCTTCCAACATTCTCAACAGTTGGCTGATCTGGTACTTCTACTGTATGAACCTGATGGGCCTTTGGAATTTTCTTGATGATAGAAATTAGGCACTGTTGTGCTGCCTTCTGATTACCCCTGATCTTTTCGATCCCGTTAGACCCTGGGAACTTCACCATCTGGTGGTATGTGGAGGAGACAGCCTTCATCTTATGTAACCAAGTCCTCCATATAATCGCATTATAGGAGGATGGGACATCCACAACCAAGAAATCAGTTCTTAAGACCACCGTACCAGCCCGAACAGGCAGTGTTACCTTTCCGAGGGGCCATACTGCTCCTGCTCCAAACCCAACCAAGGGTGTTATTGATTGTTCCAAATCTGTCCCAGATAGTCCTAATTTTTTGAAAGCTTCGTAATACAAGACCTCTTTACAGCTCCCTGAATCCACCAGGATTCTCTCAATGTCATACTCCCCTATTCGTAGGGTTATGACTAACACGTCATTATGGGGCACCTGGACTTCTCCAAGATCCTCGTCTGTAAAGACTATGCTTTCGCTGCATACGTCGTTTTCTCGTCCTCTTTTATTTCCCAATCTCATAACGTGCTGGTCATGGTTGATTTGTCTTTGCAGCAGCCTAACCTCATTCCTCGTATAAGGTGTGGCCAACCCATGTATCATATGGATCACCCCTTTAGGATTCTGCTCGTAATCCAGCTCCATGGCTTTCCCTTTACCTTTGGGATCTTCCTGGATGAATTCCTTGAGGTAGCCTCGAGAGACCAGATCATCGAGGTGCCTCTTATACATCTCACAATCTTCAGTCATATGACCCCAATCCTTGTGGTAACTGCAGTGCTGATTCGTAGCACGTTTTGCATCCTTATCTCCACCTAGACTTGGGGGCCATTTAAAGTAAGGTTGATTCTTTATTCGATAAAGAATCCTATAGATAGGTTCTTTCCAAACCGTGGTTATTGAAAAGAATGACTTAGGATCAGGTGCCTGTTTCTCCTTATATGGTTCCTTCTTAACCTGCCCGTACTCCTTCCTTTCGCGGTAAGTTTTGGGCTTTGGTTTGTCCGCCTTCTTCGCTGGTGTCTTTGGCTGTTCGGCAACAACCCTGCCATCCTCCCGGAGTATGTCATTCTCCATTCTGGTGTGTTGTTCAATACGCTCCATTAGCCTTGCCAACGATGCTTCCGGATGTTTGTTCAATGACAGGCATAGCTCCCCCTGAACAGGCAGGCCAGTTTTGAACGTAGCAATCGCATACTCCTCACTGCAACTGTCTATCTCATTGAAAATCTCCCAATATTTCTTTGCGTAGTCTCTGATCGGCTCACTGTCCTCCTGCTTCATCATTGAGAGACTTTCGAATGTCTTGGGAGCCTTTCTACTCGTCAAGAACCGAGCAGTGAACTCTTCTGCTAACTGCGTCCATCCTCGTATGGAGCGTGGTTCCAACTTATGGAACCAAGATAATGCCACCTTTCCCAAGCTTGAAGGGAACATCTTACACATAATGGCATCATCCCCAACATGCATGAACATAGCCTGTTGGTATTGTTGTATGTGAGCAACGGGGTCTGCATTTGTCTCGTAAAGTACGAACGTCCCATGCTTCACTCTGCTCGGCAGGCGCGCATCCTGTAACCTTCTTGCAAAGGGTGATGCTGCTATATTACTCAGGGCCTGCCTTGCTGCTTCTCGTGCAGTCATGGACCCATCTTCTCGTTTTTTAGATTCGTGGGCCACTGCCCTGGTCCAATCATTATCAGGTCTCTCGTACCTGTCTCTATGGTGTTTTCTAACACCTTCCTCGGGCGAGGAGCTTCGGCTCCTGCTTCTCCTGTGACGTGGGGAAGTTCTTCGCCTGCTTGGACTCCTGCTCCTTCTTTTTCGTGAAGAAACCCCTTTCCTCCTTGGGGTAGGACTCCTGCTCCTGCTCCTGCTCCTTCGGTGTGAAGGGGCCTCTTTATATTTCATCATAACTCCCTGATCTCCTTTGAAACGTCCTCGTGAGAGTCCTGAATCCTCAAGATGTTCTCGGATCCGCTCTAACTCTCGGATCTCATGTTCCCTTTTTCGAATTAATCGAGCATATTCCTCGACCTCCTGCCTCTTTTTGTCGAGGATGTCCTCGTTGTTATGCACACTCCTTGAATGTGCAACCGACTCTCCCCTTTGATGGGATTTGCTCCTTCGCGTGGAGGCTGTAGCCGTTCTGCCCTCCTTATTCTTGGAGTCATCTTGGATGGTAGGAGGATCTCTGCTTGTCGTCCTCTTGCCATGCCCGCCAGTAGGCTTTCTCGGAGCACCTGGTGGGGATTTGTCTCCTCCCCCACCAGCCTGGTTCTTTTCAGTGAGCGGTGTGACTGGATCCACTTCCACCATGGTCGTATTTCAAAAGGGAACTCCTTCGTTTCCCACAGACGGCGCCAATTGTAGGTGGAGAACAACAAACGGTACCTAGAACAGCACCAAATCCCGTCTCCTCACGTGCTGTCCAATCGGAACCCTAATGCCCTCGCCTGAACCCTAACCTGTAAAACAGACAAGGGGTGAGCGCACCTTCGCCTCTCATGGCAAAGACCCTCCGATGCCTAAGTTAGTCTCTCGTACTGCCTCAAACCCTAATTATCAGTAGGAAAGTGTGGAGCGAATGCAACTTATTGCGTACCTTTTACCTTTAGGTTTACCTTGTATTTATAATCGTACGTTTGCTTTTCCTTCAAGCATCCTCATTGCCCCAGGTCTCCTGCCTCGTATAGGAAACCTGGCTCTCCTGGGAGTCTCTTGCCCAATCAACCGAGATCCCTTACTCATAGGGTCTCTTCCTTTTGTGGAACTTGTTCCATAATAGGACTGTTATCTCACTTATCTTTACTGAACACTAGGTTCTCCTTCTAGAACACTCATACTGCCCTATCTCTTAAGACAACGTTTCATCAGATGACTCCATCTATTCGGCACATACTCCAACCGAACGAACTGCACAAATAAATGACTTCTCATGTCATTGGCCCACCTCAGCCGAACAGACTGTACCAACTAATGACTTCTCATGTCGTTGGTCCCTTACAGCCGAACACACTGTACCAACTAATGACTTCTCATGTCGTTGGTCCCTTACAGTCGAACAGACTATCTAATCCGGTGCCTTCTCGTACCATCGGATCTTACCGCCGCCGTTCATCTTATATGGAGTCCCATATCACTTTCCTCATTACACGGATCTGGCACACCACGTGCTCGGCCACTATTTGTGTCTGTTCGAGAATACCTCCCTACACAATGTCCAAATTGAGTTGACTACTCGAGATTTGGAGATGACCGAACAAGAATCTAATGAGGACTTTGCTACCTTTGTGGCAAAATGGAGGGAAAAGGCTGCCAAGATGAAGAACCGCCCTTCCGAGGAAGATCAAGTGAGGATAGTTGTCAAGAATCTGCAACCTAAATACCTCACCCACATTTACACTCAGGTTATCACTGATTTTAAACGCCTGCATGCCACTGGGTTACAAATCGAAGATGGAATCAAGTTGGGCCTCATTGGGAAAGAAGAAACTCCTCCACCCAGCCCGTACATCTCCTGCCTCCGTCAACACCCTTAACTCAGCCTTACCACAAGACCCTTTTCAGACTAGCTCATCTAGAAACACAAATCGCCCCCGCCGCAATTTTGACCCTCTCTATGTGACTCCATCCCAAGCCTTAGCCATCCTAAGCCTCCAAGGGCATCTCAGGCTCTTGAATAATCCACCTCCTCAGCCACCTTACGGCCCAAGCTATGATGCCAATAAACAATGCGCTTACCACCAACACCCTGGACATGAGACAGACCGCTGCATGCGTCTTTGTCATGACATCCAAGATCTCATTGATAGTCGAGCTATAAAACCTCCCAAGCCCAATGTGCAAACCAATCCACTTCCCGCTCACAATAACGAACCACCGCCTCAAAACATCAATCTCATAAGCATATCCAATAGCCCCACATATAATCTTACCTGACACATTATCCCAAAGACCCAAGCCAAACCATCCCTGATCTTCTCTAAGAATGACGAGTGCTTTGCAACAGGAGGAGAACCCCACATCTATGCCATTGATGATGGGGATTGGTGGTTGGACATACGCCAAGCCGTACCAAGTGATTGGGAAGTTGGAAGAATTGAGCCTGCTGATCCTTGGGGCACCCAAGAAGAAGAAATAGGTCACCTCACCCGAAGCGGAACAGTGTACAAACCTCCTAAACTAAGTGGAGAAAGTTCAACCTCAACACGAGTAATGGAAGAAGAAGAAGAGGAAAGCCAAAAGACCGAACCTGAGGAAGACAGAGTGCTAAGACAACTGAAGAAAATCCAAGCTGATATCTCTATCTGGGGATTGCTTATGTCCTCCTACAAGCATCGCAATTCCTTCTTCAAAACTTTGGGAAAAGCTAAAGTTCCCATCGACATCACCCCCGAAGATCTGGTAGGCTTCATAATGACGTCAAAAGCTCCAAAACCAACAATAGCTTTCACTGACAAGGATCTACCTCCTGAAGGACCTGCACACAACAAACCTCTCTACATTTCACTTAAATGCCTCACTAAATGGATCCCACTGGTCTTGGTGGATAATGGGTCTGCTTTAAACATATGTCCTCAAAGGACCCTCGACAAGCTAGGGGTAGGCGCCGCCGACATACGCCCTTCAAGCCAAGGTGTAAGGGGCTATGACAACTCAAAGAGAAGAGTGGTTGGGTGCGTCACACTGCCAGTAGAAGTGGAAAAGGTCAAAAGAGACGTAGAGTTCCATGTGATGGATATACCAGCCACCTTCAATCTTTTATTAGGAAGACCTTGGTTACATGACGCTGGGGCAGTGCCTTCCACTTTGCATCAGAAAGTCAAATTTGCAGTAGATGGAAGAGTCATAACCATTCTAGGGGATTCATCAATCCAAACTCATTCCGACATACCTGTCCAAGAGGTAGGGACCGAGGAAACTTTCCTCACTGCATTCAGCCTTGAGGAAGCAATCGCCGTACAAGCCTTAATGGTTGAAAGAAGCTTCTACATAAGCACCCTTGCCATATGGATGATGAAGAAACAAAACTACTTCCCTGGATTGGGTTTAGGCAAAAGATCACAAGGCATTCCGCAAATGATTGATCCCCCACATAATCAATACGCCTTTGGTCTTGGCTACATCCCAACAGAAGCCGAGATAGAAAATAAGATAAGCATGGAAAAAGCTAGAGCAAGAGGAAGCAGGATCAAAGAAGAAAAACTCATGGTCCCAAAAACACTCAACGGTTGGTTTGTAAGAGAAGGAGAAGACTTCCCATTTTGCGGTTTCGCAGAAACATGGGAAGATGAAACTACCAAGCAAAGGTATCTTGGAATGCAAATCTTCTTTGATCAAGAATGGACTGACAGTGATATGAAAGAAGAACCAACGAATTCGTCTCCTATTCCCGAAGACTGGATCGAGGTGCTAGCTGAGTTTGACCTAAGGATTCTGTTTGGAAAAGAAGAGGGAGAAGAAGAGTATAAAATTGTGAAAGGCAAGGAAAAAGGAGCAACCCCCGAGATACTGCAGTAAATTGTATGACATGATGGAAACAATTACTTTCATTTCCTAAAAACAAGCTAGGACACATTTTGGGGCCCCTGTTTGGGCATTATCTATAGCTAAATAAATTCCCATTTTATCATTTTTATGCTTGTTAAATGATTCAATCTTTAAAATGCGATTGCTATACGCTACAGTCTCTTTGCCAAAGAAAGGATCTTAAGAATCTAATTCTTTATGTTGCTAGCAATTGAAGGAAGGGACGAACCCTGATTACTTAGAACTAGGTTTTTGTCAAAACTTAGGAAGAAGACGCTATCTCCGTGAGAACATTTAGGGTTAGCTTACCCATTGTGAAAGTACAAACATAACAGGAGATATCGCGAAAAACATCTCCGCCAAATTCCTCTCCAAAATACGAAAAACCTCTTAAAGAGAAATGCTCGTTGGGTAACCTATACACCCAAGCAAAAGTAAGAGCAGAACCTGCTATGACAAGAAAATGCGAAAACGTAGCCTAGGCAAAAGATAAGGCATTCAAAAGCTCGTTAGGGACTCAAACCTCCATCAGGTAACCTAGACAAAACTTAGAGCATGTGAAAAGAAAAACCAAGAGTGAAAACCCAACCCCAAAGGTGGTGATCTTGGAACTACGTAAAAGGCCTGATTCCCTGATTGGGATACGTAGGCAATCTCACATCAAGATACGGCCCAAACTTTCGGAGGGAAGGAAAAACATCAAAAGATTTGTGCTCAACGATAGGTATAGCTAACCCTGCGTATTGAGCTCGCAAAAGATGAGTTAGTCATTTTTCAGAGAATTGACAAAGACAAAGGCACGTGAGAATCATCGCTCGTCGTCTCTGACTCAAAAGTCATCAACATAAAGGACAAGATATTCTAAAAATCCCAAAAACACGGCAAAGAGACTGTGGAAACAGCAAAAGCAAATAAAGGGCATGAATCGAATTGAAGCGTAAGGAATGCCACTTGGCTAAAACAAAAAGTCCAGCTTCTTCAGGAAATAGAAGTAGCGGCCGAAGAATGGAATTCTCGGCCGAGCAATCCATTCCTCGGCCCATGTTTTAATCTACTTTAAACCATTAAATACAAATCTGAAGTATCTCAGGACAAAGCACAAATCATAATACTTGCCACACATGCTGAAGTTGCTTCATAAAAATACAAATATCAATTATCTGTTTTGGAACTAACAAATACAGGAAAAAGGAAAGCTACTGGCCGCGGCCTCTCTTGGGCGCATGACGGGAGGAAGAAGGACGAAAGCGCTCATGAACAGGGATACTAATTCTCTGTCCCTCACCTTCGCCATTGGCTCCATCATCATCTCTAGCACCTCCGTCACCAGCCCTGGTGCTTCCGCCCTCGCTAACCCCAGCACTCTGAGTAACTGACACCGTTGGCATCTGCTTCGCTTCAAGCTGCAAAACAAAATTTGTGGACATTCAGGTTCACATAAAATATGGGATGGAAAGAGAAGAAATCAAAGGATATATACCGCGACTATCCGGCTTCGCTACCGTCGAACCAAGGCCTCTGCACTCTGGAATGCACGCAACCACTCCTGAACGACGTCAGCAGGCACCTACAAAGGAAATAGTCACATACATAGCAAAGCAGGGGAAGAACACTGAAGGAAACTAAAGCAGAGTCTTCAACATTACCTGTTGAACTCCGATAGGAAGCACGTAGAGCTGAGTAGCACACGGGGTCAGCGTCAGGCGTTCCTCTTCTCCATTGGCATTGTGGAAAGAGATAAAACTGGGGGCCCATGGCCAAACAGGGGGAGCAGCAGCAGTGGTAGCAGTAGGAAGGGTCAGCGAGGCCAAGCGAAAGGCTGAGTAATCTCCCGCTACGAGAAAACTCATCGCTGGCTGCCTCTTAAGAGCAAGAAGCAAACTTTCTCCTGCTAAGAGGTGAGGCGACCTCATACCGGCTGGAGGAGGAAGGGGAACAAGCCGCAATGCCTCGGCATATGGGAAGTACTGACTTGCCACCCTTTCACCAAGATACCAAGCCCTCGAGAAAGGTCCCTCCATGAGGAAGTGCTGGCTGTCCAAAGCCCGAGCTGAGGTCAATTCCAAAGGAGCATCGTCAAGTAAAGTGCCCCACGGATCGAATCGCACCTGCAATAAGGGAAATAACATTAAAATGACAAAATGAAGAAATCACATGAAAATCAAAGGATAGGATGCAACATACCTGATCCAGTGTCAAGCGGTCTAAAACTCGCCTCCAAGCCAGTAAGTCCATAGCCAGCGATCGTGACTTCCGAACTCCTTTCAACTAACGGGCCGCCCGTGGGACAAATCTAGGCTCCCTATGTCTCGTCGGAGGAGGAAACTGTAACAGATGCTCAAAAGCCCAAAGCTACAAGATAAAAGACGAGCATGAGAGACACAAATCAAAGCAACAAAGAAACGACAAAGAAAGCTGAAACATATACCTCAAGGACGCGATGGTGCCCACCTAACGAGAGGCTAACGCCTCGAGAACAAGCACTCAAATGCCCGTACAGTGTGGCCAAAGCGGGAGTCCCCCAGTCAAACTCTGCTATAGCATCCAGATTCACCAAAGCAGCCAGAAACTGTACATGCACTGAGTTTTCCTTGTTGTAGAACAAGGTTTGGCCGATAAGGTATAGGAGAAAAGCCCTCACCAATTGTTGTATCGATACCTCAGACTCGATGCCTACATGATCAAATTGATCCCGAAGCAAGAATAGGTAATATGGCCACTCTCCGATTCAACGGGGGCCTTCCCCAAAAGAAATTCAAAGGCACCCTTTCGCTCATGAATCCGTGGGTCGATCAGAAGAGGATCACCGCCAACTCTCAGACCAGTAAGTAAAGCAAAATCACCTGGAGTGATCGTCATCTCCCCAGCCTCCGGAAGATGGAAAGTGTTGGTGGTGTCCCACCACCGCTCCACCAATGCCGTGGTCAATCCCAACTCCGCTTTCGGAAGATGGAAACCAAGTATCAAAGGCTCAAAGCAACCGCACCCTTGGCACCCTCGGGAAGCCTCTCATACCACTCGAACACCTGAGGACCGCTTCCCCACACACGCAATTTCTCATTCACCTGCAAGATACGAGAAGAAATCAATACAATAATAAAAACGCCTAAACAGGGGGCAATTACTGAGAACTCAATTTCAAAATATCGATTACTGCTTCATAAATTCTAATGCAAAACAAAATTATTGGCAGGAAGAAATCTACCTTCCGGTTGGTAAAACCGAAATACTGCTCTAGTTCTCTATGCAAGACCTCAGGCGAAGCATTGCTAAGAGGAGGGCGATATCGCAGCGAACCACCACGTCCGACGATATGAACCTGCGGGGCATATGTGGCAGCGTCAAACGGCAGCAAAGCATCGTCGCCCACATCAGAAGGAATCTCGAATTCAGCATTAAGGGGGTTTGGTTGCGAAGAACTCCCCCCGACAACCGGTGTACGCCGACTTGAACGAAGAATACGGGTATTCGATACCCCTCTGAGAATATCGGCCTCAACTGCCGGGGCCTTTCCCATATCCAAACTTGCAACGGTAGAGGCTGAAGGGAGGTTGGACAGTGGATGAGGCGGTGGCGAAGCCATGACAGCCAAGGAAGCAAAACTACGATCGGGACCATGGGGACAAGGGGACAACGGTAATCGGAGAAAGGAGGATAGAGGGGACTACTCGAACGAGAGAAAAGAAAGGAGGAAGGAAAAGATCGAATGGGCCGTGAGATCGATCGAACTTAACTTAAATCGATTTTCTGACCGTTGGCTATCTCACGGCCGAGACACCAATTCCTCGACCGAGACATCGATCCTTCGGCCGAGAGATCGATCTCCTGGCCCTTCAAACTATTTCCCTCAGCAACAACAGATCTTGCTCAGTGCATTAACTCAAGCCATTATGGAATTCTGGGTCCATGACCAACAGAAGCAAGATCAAGCCATCCTTGGGGGCATCCCCGAGCCAATACAACGTGATCAGAACTAGCCTTGGGGGCATGCCCGAGCATGGAAAAACGTCAAAGACTCTCTCTATCCCAGCAAAGCTTGCCATTACTAGCCACTTGGCTACCAAAGATTGTCAGCCCCAAGCTCTCAAATTCACACCATTCAAGGCCATTCAAATAGCAAGCTCCACGCTCACTGTCCTAGTAACCCTGTCATCATAGGCAATTCGCTCGCCACCTCAACAGCCTTGTGCATACTATCTCAGTCATTCAGCAGCTATGCTATTCATCACCATCTCTATCAACTCAGCGGCTCCAAGCCCACTATCGCAACTGGTTGCAAGCCGTAACAATCTTCTCAGCGGCTCTACGCCCATTATTCAGCGGCTCGAAGCCCATTATCGTATTCGCCCACTTGCCAATCACCTCAGCGGCTCAGAGCACCATCTCACTACATCAACAACTCTACACTTGCCACCCCAGCTGCTTCACCTCTATCAACTCACTCAGCGGTTCTATGCCTAAGCCCATTATCATAGCGGCTCTACGCCCGTATTCACCGTTTCTATCACTCAGCGGCTTCACGCCCACTATCTCAAATGGCTCTACGCCGTAACAACTATCTCAGCGGCTCTACGCCCACGCCCATTATTTAGCGGCTCGAAGCCCATTATCATAGCGGCTCGAAGCCCGTATCAACTCAGCGGCTCTACGCCTATTATCTCAACTTGCTCGAAGCCATCTCAACAGGCTCTACGCCGCCCCAGCAATCAAGACATCATCAATTCTCAAGCTCTACGCTTGAATGCTCAAAATCTAACATTTTGAATGCTCGAAGCTCTTCGAATGCCCAACCACTGTGTACTGGATGCTCAAGTTCTACACTTGAATGCTCAAGCTCTACGATTGGATGACCAACCACCGCGTACTGGATGCTCAAAGCCTGTACTTTGAATGCTCGGATTCTGCCGTCCGAATGCTCGAGCTCTACGCTCTGAATGCTCAAGTCTGGAAATTGAAAGAAGCTCTATGCTTATATCAAACACACACGCACGGGCCGTGCACATTTGCATCAATTGCATCATCATCATCACATCGAGTCTGCATCATCGTATCTGTTCACATCTAACAACCATCATCACATATGTACACTCTGCATATCTCTCATGAAACAGGTCAACCCTGCAATCAACCGGCTCTACGCCTCAGTTTTATTTGATCGGTCCAGCGCCTCGATCCTTTGGCTCTACGCCAAAACTTATGATGAGAAAGCTCTGTGTATAGACCATCAGAATGCAACCAGCTCTACGCTTCGGTTCAAATCACGTCAAGCTCTAAGCTTCAACACCTCAGGCTCTCGCCTTATGATCAATACCAGCTCCGCGCTTCGGTTCTATCAAGCTCAAAGCTCCAATCTCCTCAGGCCCTCGCTTCATGACCACAGCAGGCTCTACGCCTCAAGTTACTGGCCTTGCGCCCCCCCATATCTCAAAACCGGCATCCAACTTATCTCCAAAAGATGGCCTTGCGCCCCCTATATCTCAAAAACGGCGTCCAATTCATCCCCAGCAGATGGCTTGGATTCCACCCCAATTACATCAATTCCTTCCAGCTCATTCGCAAGGATAGGCTACCCTACCGAGCTCCCTTCAGTCAAAGTAAGGATGATTAAGAAAAGTAAACGCACCTGCCGTGTATTGATCTACCCCAAAATACTAAGGATGCTCTCCGCAAAAACTTCCCCGGCAGCCCCGCGCTCCTTCAACTATCCTCTGCCAAAACCCTGGCTCAGTCTAGGTATGTCACTATGGCTTTTTAAGCCCGAATGTACGTCTTCTGTCTCTAACCCTCCAAACTTTTTCTTTTTTACTGCCCACCCGAACTACGGTTGGTCTGAATTTCCCCTGTGGAATACGTAGGCAGCCTCCTGGCCCGACCATAACAAAAACCTTTTTCGAAAACCCATTGGAATAGTGGTTGGACCAAATTGAGTTGCTTTTACAGTTTTGACTTTTACTCAAACATGTCTCGCGATCTGTCTGAGCTTAGTCAAAGAGGGGCATTTGTAGACACCCCAATTTGGCCTAACAATTATTTCAAGTCCCACCTTGGGACCATCCCGATGATGAAATGGATATAGTGATTGCTGATTGACTTCTCGAGAACCTTAGGACTTTCGGTAAGAACTTTGAGCCACTTAGAGTACCCAATCTAGAGCCATACAGCCTTTCAGACATAAATACAGAATCCCAGGAGAATCCATCTGTTGGCCGTAACATTGATCTCACGGCCTTAACATCATTTCTTCACCCGAGCAACCTGTTGCTTGAAAATCTCCCTGAGAGATCAATCCCTCGGCCGCAAGATCTATCCTTCGGCCGCAACATCCATTCCTCGGCCACCAGATCTTTTGCTCGGCCGCCAGATCCTTTGTTTTCCAGACTCTGGAACGTTCTGTCATACGTTTGATCCAACTACACTACCTTCCCGATGCGTTCGGGCTACGCTCAGAGATTACCATGAAGAGTTTGTATTGCATTGCAATTGCAATCGTGCATTTTGATTGGCCGGAGTGAGTCACCAATTGCCTATATAAAGGGCCTTTGGGTTCCGAAAATAACAACGAAATACATCAAATTCGTATACTTCCACACTCTCTCAAGCCACAAAACTCTGCACAAATACTCTCTCAAACCCCCTCTTCAAAAGTCCTAACCTCCCGAAGGCAGCCATCAGTTCGACGATCAAACCCCGAAGTTCAAACCCTAACCCTAGGGTTCTCAAAGAAGCAATCAGTTAATCACAATCAATCCGAAGCAATCAAGCAACTGAGAGATTAAGGTGGTGAGGCCCAACGGCCTCTGGTTTGTTTTACTTACTGTATTCATAACTAATCGTAGCGTTTTGATCATTTGCTAACTTTTCTGTCTGGTGTGAGGAAGAACACCGACCGGGGCTTTGATCCCTCGGCCTGTATAAAAAACCAGGAGGATCCCTCGGCCGTGACATCCAGTCACCGGCCGCGGGATCCATCTCCCTGGGACAGTTTGTTTTGTATTCTGCTTTCTAATGCATGCTTTACTTATCGCATTGGCTCACCTTATTTACTGTTTAAAGGCTTAATTAAACAGACTATGTGTTAGAATTAAACGAAGCATCTATATGTCTTATGTTGAATAACTATGGGCCAGCCTCACGGCTGGGCAGAAAGGGGTGCCTAACACCTTCCCCTTACTGTACTCTTCGCTCCCGTACCCAGAATCTCTATCTGTTTTCCTAGTTTTAATAATGGCGACTCTGTTTTGATGATAACCGCTATCGTGTGACGATGTTTCTAGCCATGGGAATGTCCACGATCTTGGTTTATGAAGCAAGCAACCAATCGAGCAATCAACAACCAATCTGTATGGCGATGCCCCGTTTGGGAGGTGTCTACACTATTACAAAATTCGTATCTAACCAACATTGATATAACCATAGATTCTACCAGTCGAATCTCTAACTTAATTCAACCATACCATACCAGATCAAAGATTGATATAAGGACATGCCCATGTCTGTTACACCATTAGAACCCTAACTTTACCAAACACCAACGTAGCACACGATCTCGACACTCCAATCCTTCAATGGCACACCTAAACATGTCCTATACTGTCATTAGTCTAGCCTACATACTTGGTTACACTCCACACACGATCTCGACACTCCAATCCTTCAATTAACAACATACCATTCCTCCACATGCCTATGCCTTCAAGGTTCCTACAATTCCCACTCAGGACACCATTTACACCTCGCCTCATTGTCAGCCTCATCAATTCACATTCGTATCACCCTTACTTTAGATAAGTCTCTCACCACTCACTTACATCAATCACTCGGCTCGAGTCCCATCGATACAGGTCACCTCAAGTCTTGTTGTCCCTCTTACAAGATTCCTATATACAGCCATCTATTTCAATTTTCAAGCCTAGAGATCTAGCCCCCTATACACAATCCTAGTGTCCAATTGACTTTCTGAGACTTCCATCTAGAAGGGGCGATGATCAAGCGCCTCTTCCAACTGGATCTCATCGGTAGTCGCCTGGGTGTCCAGAAGACACATACTGTATCTAGACACCCTACCTATAACTCTCATCTTCCTGAGTCAACCTCCAATACTTACAACTCTCTACGAAGGTTAAGCTCGTCTCACCTATACTTAAAATCATTACCTCAATGACTACCATAACATCAACAAACCACAATCCTTACCACAACAAAACATCATCCCCTTCAAACACATCAAATCACTCACTAGTTCAATCCTCTGGCTATGATACATCTCACTCACTTTCTGGACAAATTAAGTTCCTGTCACACCTCACTTCGCATAAAAATTACTTAAAGTATTTAAAATTTAACAAGTAATTTGCACAATCCAAATAAAACACATCAAGTACTTAGCTCACAATTCTTACTAACTGTCTAACACTTTTATTACATACTAACGAATATCATCTCTCGCGTGTCGACCTCGCCACTACGCATAACGACCACAATTCTTCACGACTTTCCAACTCACCTAAAAGGCATCTTACCACATAGAATCCAATAGCAAGACTACTAACGAAAACCACAACAATAACAACAAACGCTGCCACACCCCCTATGTACAGGCCAAACTTCCATTCTTCCCAACACGGGTCACCAGCACTCCACCTCACAGAGTAAACGTATATACAAGCCACATCGGTGAACAAACGTCGGTCATGCAAGCACACACATGTTTTTGTTAAAATATGCAATGACTTTTGAACCCATGAGACTTAAAGTCTCCCCACGGTCTCAAAGTATTCAAACCTAGATGCTCTGATACCAATTTGTCACGCCCTCGATTTTCAACATAAATAAATAAACCATTTTAAATAAAAACCTCTCGCATGTCATAGATAATACCCAAAAGAGTCTTCCACCTGTTTAATTTACAAATCGAGTCCCCAAGATTAAACGAAGTACAACTTGGCACACCGGCCCAAAGTTAAACTTAAGTACAAGTACAAACGAGTTTTCTTTAAATTTACAAACGGTTTAGTCAACGAAATTCAAAGGTTCTCGATTTACAATGCCATCTTTAACAAAAGGGTGATCATTACAAGACGATTAAGTAACTCATGAAATTAGCTTCCAAAAAAAATGTCTTCCACATTGAGCACATGATGCAATGCAAGCTACCGCCCAGCTTTGAAACCTGAAAAGAAGGATTTTATTGAGCTACACTAGCCCAGTAGGTAATTCCATACTCAAGTTATAAGAAAATGTGATGAAATACGCACCAAACGCGAATGAGACTCAACAAGCGAACACGAGATGCAAGAGGGATTACCAAAAAGAACTGACAAATTTAGACCTTTCTGGATATCTTAGAGATGACCCTAACCATCCATGCATCAACTAGAAGTAGCATTAGGACTGTAACGCCCCCAAATTTCGGGTACGTTAAAAGGTCAATTTTATTGAATAATCAAAGAGAGTCTGGCTCTTTATTACATCATAACTCTTACAAAAGTGTCTTAATTACATATGGGAAGAAAAACTAGGGTTCCTAACTACAGCTCCGTTTGCTCCTCCATCCTAGCCAGCTCCTCAGCTCCAAAATCCTCCAAGGCGTACTGCTTATCTTGATTATCTACAAAGTCTGACACATTATACCAGCGTCG
The DNA here is from genome assembly GCA_018127125.1 of Rhododendron griersonianum. Lineage (NCBI taxonomy): Eukaryota > Viridiplantae > Streptophyta > Magnoliopsida > Ericales > Ericaceae > Rhododendron > Rhododendron griersonianum. The sequence goes on along the minus strand of CM030791.1, from coordinate 23,376,711 downwards.
CCACCGATATAATATGTCAAGGTCACCAGAGGTAACACCATGAGCTACAAAAGCTCAATAGAATAATCCTATACCCACCAACCCATAACTTACACATAGTAAGGCACATATAACAGCAATGAATCGTGCAAATAATGATATCTACGCAGTACGTGTTTATTCAACAACTATCAACAATAACACATTCGTATTCTCTATTAACTATCGTTGGTGTTCGTAATATCAGAGTTTTTCCTACGCAGCGTTTCGTAGACCGTGTCACCATATTACCTTTCATTTCCCAAATCAACATTTTGAAAATCATTTTAACACACCCAACCTCACAATGATTCCGCCACCACGGAGTCCCATTGGAACACCCACAACCTCACAATGGTTCCGCCACCACGGATTTCCATTGGAACACACCCAACCTCACAATGGTTCCGCCACCACGGAGTCCCATTGGAACACCCATAACCTCACAATGGTTCCGCCACCACGGATTTCCATTGGAACACACCCAACCTCGGTTCCGCCATTCCGGGTTCCCGAGTATCCTCATAATGGTTCCGCCGCACCGGGTTCCCATTGGCACACATTTGCATTGGCTCCTCTCCGCGGATAACCAAGCCACACCTCACCATGGTTCCGCCGCTCCGGGATCCCATGGGAACGCACACAATCCTCACAATGGTTCCGCCACCACAGATTTCCATTGGAACACACACAACCTCACAATGGTTCCGCCACCACGGATTCCCATTGGAACACACACAGCCTCACAATGGTTCCGCCACCACGGATTCCCATTGGAACACACACAGCCTCACAATGGTTCTGCCACCACGGATTCCCATTGGAACACACACATTCCCATTGGGCAAACGACCACAATGTAGTTTCAAAAATATTTTATCCAAGGTCATAAATCTTTCTTTTACACACGCACACCACACAATGGGCAAGTCCGGCCACATTGCGGTTTTCAAACACTTTTCTTTTTCCAAAAACACGCCCTTTTCATTAGCCACACCCTAGGCGTCATGTTTCTATTTTTCCTTGATTCTTGTGTCTCGTTATCATGCATAGACTCCGCGGCAGGACATTAATCTTTCATTGAAATCTTGAAACTACACTAACAAGATCATCCAACTCTAGATTATTTATCATGCTCGTTTTATCCTTAATTCCACGTAATCATACCCAAGCATTTAACATACAATCTAAAGCATAACGCCACATGTGCGGACGCCTTTGGAGTGGATACCACTTATGTTTTGTCACACATTAAAAACAAGTAATCCTAATAACCACGTATACATGCTTGTAGCCATACTAAGATCAAAATACAAATACTTCTAACTAAGCGGTAATCCTTATTTTAAAATCCGTCCTTTCTTTCTTCTAGGGAAGTTCAAAACGGCATATGTTTATTCGGAATGAAGTTCGTTATTTCAACGTGTTCATGCTTCCTTTAGCAAAATAATTTATCAACATGCATTTGGCCATACAAGTAACGTATCATTTTTCTTTAAACGGATAAGGAAAATACTACATATACTTAGAGTAAGTAAGTAGGGATATTCTACCATTCTTCTTGGCGGTAGGGCGGCTACGGAAAGTACGTTGGTGATCGGGCGGAGTAACTTCCTACGGAATGCTTACGGTAGCTTCGAAAGAGAAAGGTTTCTCTCGAAACTAGGTCTTGACTAGCTTTCTAAACTTTTATGAATCGAAGGGTGGTTGAGTGGCGGCTTAGTGGCAGCATAGGATGTTTCTTGAAGAACACAAGAAGAACTCAAGAACAAGGAAGAACTAAGCAAGAACAAGCAAGGATACTAGATTTTCTAGAGAGAGAAGTTGGAGATTGGAGGTGTGAGTTGAAAGGCTTGAGTATGGGTCCTATTTATAGCAATAGTTGGGCTCTCCTCTCTCCTCTCTTGGCCGGCCCTCCCCTCTCTCTTTATCCCATGGATATGCTCCATTGTGTTGTCCAATCATACCTTTAAACATGCTAAAGCCTTGTCAATCCATCCTAGGTGTGATCATGGAGATTTTCTAAGGCTTGTAAGGCTATTCTAGGTGATTATAACCTAGGTTGGTAAGTCTTGCAAGCAAAGGGAAATGATAGCTAGGCCTAGGAGTAGTCTTCCCATGTTTAAAGTTGGCTAGAAGATGGGTTGGCAAATGGGGTTTAGGCCTAAGGCTATTAGGTAGCTTGTGTAAGAACCAAAAGCACACTCCACCTCACTCTCTCACTCTCGGCCTCTCTCCCCTCTCTTTGGCCGAAATTCCCCTCTCTCCCTCTCTCTCATTGCCTTGTCACATCATGCTTAAAAGCATGCCAAGCATGGTGCTTCCATTTTTAGGTTAGGGCTTAGGTTATCATAAGGGGTTTTTGGTTTAGTCATAAAAGGTAGGACAAGTGGCAAGGCTAGATTGTGCTTTTGAAAGACTAGGATGAGTTGGCTTGCAAAAGAACAAAAGAAGTCATAAAAGGGTTGTACTTTGGTTGGCTAAAGTAAGGAGATTACTTGCATGAGTGGCCAAGACACACAAGCACACACTCACTCTCTCTCTCCTCCTCTCGGCCTCTCTCTCTCTCTCCTACTTTGGTTAAGTACATATATATATATATATATAAGTCTATATATAGAAAGAACAAGGAAAGACTAAAGGGGTGAAATGATTAAAGGTGAATCTTACTTTCCTAGAAAGTAACTTGTCATAAAAGCAATGATTACTCCAAGCCATGTGTTCTACTTTTGGCATCTCATGATGATTTCTATTGACCAATGGTTCTAAAATGCTAGGAGAATGTAACTACGTCAAATGGTACTTAGGTTAGGCTAACTAACTAGTTGGAAGCTAATTCTACTTGCCAAGTAGGATATTTAGCCAATAAATATAATTTTGAGACTTTATTTCAAATACTAAGAAAATATACAAGTGCTTTTATAAGCATACTTGTCTTTAGAAAATGACTAGATCTTCCGGTGCAAAAGGATATATTTTTATAAGTCTAGAATCAATAACGACTGATTTTTGGGATTTAAAAAAGAAATTTTAAATGGAACCCAAGTAGTTAAAATAAAATTCAAATATTTAACGAAATTTTTATTTACCAAAAATCAGGGTCGTTACAAGGACTCATATCAATCAAACAAACAACAACTATGTGGTACGTTTTCCATTCACTATTACTCTAGGATTACGTTTGCCGAATGTCACAGGAAAGAGAACGATCAATGAGTACGGAGGGATCATCACGAGGCAAAACTGTTCAAAATAAAGGAGGGTATCGACACCTCAAGGTTTTCTGTGAATTTCAAATATCCAAAAGCCGAACCCAACGGCAAACAACCACAAGGCATGATATAAGTACGGAGACATCACATAAACACATAACAAGAGTAAGAAATCCCTACCACAATGGGTTTTGAGCAAAACCCTAAGTCCACCAAGTGGATTAAGCCCTAATCTTCCAAGAACAAGCTCCTCCCAAGTTTTGCTACAAGATCTAGGGTAAATGAAACCCAAAAATAAGATAAACAAGCAAGGATCAACAAGTGATTGAGAGGAGAGAGAGAAAAACGTGATTGAGAGCCTAAAAGTGTGAGCAAGAACACAAGACTTACCCATTGTTCACAAAATGCAAGAATCATGTGAATTTGAGGTAGGAATCCTTTGGATCTTGATGATTTGAGGTAGAAATCAAGAGATTTGAGTGAGATTGGAGTTGGGTAGGTGAGAGAGGGTTTTCATATCTGTTTTCGTGGCCCATGGGTGTGAAAAATGGTAAAGGAGGGTATTTATAGAGGTCCAAAAAGCGTGCTGAAAATTGCAGAAAAACACAGCGTGTACCGGTACTGGGCGACTCCCAATACCGGTTCAAGAGCCTTCAAAATGCCCAAAAACACAACCTCTGGACATCATGTACCGGTACTGGGCAAGAGCCAGTACCGGTTCAAGCTAGACAGAAAATGAATTTTTGCAACGGTCACCGAATCAAACCTCACTTGCTACCAACACTTCCAAACATCAATATAACCTCAAAATACAATATTCTACATATTCAAACGATTAAAGAAAATGTAGTAATTCACAGGTCTTTACATTTTTTTTTGCTTATTTCTCGCATGTACCCTTAAAATCACGTTCTGAACACATTGAGCGGCTCGGATCATCGAAATTTGATCGGGAAATGGGAGGTCCGCATTTTATTAAAATGAGGTGGTCCTCATAAGAGACTGACTGTATACATATATATATATATATATATATATATATTATAGGATTGTCATAGCCTAGTCTTTAGTCCTGACTGATGGGAGTTAGGATAAAAATCCCAACTTCTCCCTCTCTCCCTCTTCGGCAATCTCTCTCCCTCTCTCTCTTCATGGCACACACCCTCACTTTCTCAATTTTAAATTTCTAGCCTGTAAAGCTAATATAGGTTGACATGATGATGCAAGTGGGAAGAAAATCTGATGGCAGTCTTATCTCTTCCTCCCTCTCTTCTCTTGGCAATCTCTCTCTCTCTCTCTCTCTCTCTCTCTCTTGCCTTGTCTTGTCATTTGTAATCTACTTACTCATGGCTATATTGTAGGATGATGAGAAGTGTAAGTGTTTTGTTCCCTATTTCTTTTCCTCCCCCCCTCCTCTCTCTCTTGGCCATCTTCTTTATTTCTCTCTCACTCTCTCTATCTCTCCTTTTCTACTAGACTCATAAGGCTAGATGTTAGGATGATATAGGGTGGAAAAGATGAGGTGATATGATAGGTTCTTTGGGATAGAAATCCCCTTCGGCTCTCTCTCCATGTATGTGTATGTATTTTTATTAAGGCCTCCAAATCTAAATTTAATAATTTAGGATTTGTATAATAATATCAACACTCAAGTAAATAAATAAAAAGACAATCGAGTAAAAGAAATGTTATTAAACTTATAATTTTATTGATAAAATTAGGGTTGTTACAACCTACCCCCTTAACAAATTTCATCCTCGAAATTAAGGACATACTACGATGGAAAAAGATGCGGGTAATTTTCTCGGATAGCGTCTTCTCGTTCCTAGGTAGATTCCTCAATTCCTTGATGTCTCCATAAAACTCGCACCAACTTGATTGTTTTGCCTCGAATATTCTTTTCGCTGTGATCTTGAATCTCTATTGCTTGCTCCTCGAAAGTTGCGTCCTCGTTTAGGGTGATATCCCCCCAATTGATGACATGAGTGGGAAGAGCAATGTACTTGCGAAGCATCGACACGTGAAACACATTGTGGACTCAGTCCAGCTGTGGTGGCAATGCTAAACGGTAAGCCACATTCCCAATCTTTGCCAAAATGTGGAATGGCCCGATATATCATGGAGACAATTTTCCCTTTTTCCCAAACCGAATAACTCCCCGACGCGGTCTGATTTTTAGGAACACATAATCGCCGACCTTGAAAGATAATGGTCTGCTCCTTTTGTTTGAGTAACTTTTCTAGCGGCTCTGGGCGGTAAGTAGTTTCTGTCAAATCACCTTAATCTTTTCAGTCGTTTTTCGGACCAGATCTGGCCCAATCAATCCGGCTTCTCCAGGATCAGTCCAACAAATTGGTGATTGACAGGGTCTTCCGTACAAAGCTTCAAAGGGTGCCATCTTGATGCTTGACTGATAGCTGTTGTTATAAGCAAATTCAATCAGAGACAACTGTTGTTCCCAATTTCTAGAGAAATCAAATGCACAAGCCCTCAGCATGTCCTCTAGAATCTGAATTGTCCTTTCTGTCTGTCTGTCCGTCCATCTATGGGTGGAAAGCAGTACTGAGTCGAATGTCCGTTCCCAAAGCTTTCTGCAAACCCTTTCAAATTGGATACGAATCTCGGATCACGGTCAGATACGATAGATAGAGGTACTCCATGTAAGCATACAATTCCTTGGATGTAGAGTAAACTCAAAGCCTCCATGTTCTCCGTCATCTTTATTGGTAAGAAGTGCGCAGATTTAGTGAGTCGGTCGACTATTACCCAAATAGCAGTGTTAGACTTAGGCGTCTTGGGTAAACTGGTCACAAAATCCATGGAAATATGCTCCCACTTCCACGTCGGTATCAGTAAAGGTTGAAGCTCTCCTCCGGGCTTCCGGTGTTTCGCTTTGACTTGTTGACAGACCAAACATGTTGACACAAAGCTAGCTACATCTTTCTTCATTCTCTCCCACCAGTACGTCCTTCGCAGATCATGGTACATCTTAGTACCCCCAGGATGAACAGCAAAATTCGAGTGATGAAATTCTCGTAGTACGCCTTCTCGGAGGGTGCCGATGTTTGGTACGAATGTCGAACCTTTGAATCTGAGGGTGTCGTCGATGTGAATCGTCCATCTAGTGAGTGCTTTACCGACAATAATCTGAGACCATACAAACTCACAATCCTGTTCAAATCCTTGAGCAAGTAAAATTTCTCGGTGAAGTGCAGGTACAGCAATAAGAGCGCACAAGCGTGCTTGTCCGTTGACTGATGACGCTTGCAGGTTGAACTCGTTGAGTGTCTCTACGATCTCCCATTCTTTCATAGCTACTCTAGCTTTCTGCTCGTGACTCTTTTGGCTCAGAGCATCAGCTACCACATTAGCTTTGCCTGGGTGGAAAGACATTGTAAATTTATAGTCCTCAAGATATTCCATCCACCTCCTCTGTCTCATATTTAGCTCCTTCTGAGTGAACAAGTATTTGAGACTCTTGTGATCGGTGAAAATTTCGAACTGCTCACCATATAAGTAATAGCGCCATGACTTGAGGGCGAAGACCACTGCTGCCAGTTCTAGGTCGTGCGTAGGGTAATTCTTTTCATGCGGTCTTAGTTGACGTGATCCATAGGCAACAACCTTCCCATTTTGCATCAAGACGCAACCCAAACCATCTTTAGAGGCATCACAGTAAACTGTGTAACCTACATCTTGCTTTGGAATGATGAGTATGGGTGCACTGGTTAGTCTTTTCTTCAACTCCTGAAACGTCTTCTCACAGGTTTCATTCCATTCAAACTTGACCCCCTTTTGCATCAATCTTGTCATTGATTTGGCGAGATTTGAGAAATCCTGAATAAATCGTCGATAATAGCCAGCCAATCCTAGAAAGCTTCTGATCTCAAACACTGTCGTAGGCCGCTTCCAATTCAGCACGGCTTCCACCTTGCTATCATCCACCGCAATTCCATCTTTAGACACTACGTGTCCTAGGAATTTAACCACCTTTAGCCAGAACTCGCACTTACTAGCCTTTGCATAGAGTTGGTTGTCTCTAAGTACTTGCAGTACGGTTCTGAGGTGTTCTTCGTGTTCCTCCTTCGTGGTTGAGTATATCAGTATGTCATCAATGAACACTACCACAAATCTATCCAGGTAGGGTTGAAAATTTTTGTTCATGAGACACATGAATACTGTTGGTGCATTGGTGAGTCCAAACGGCATTACTACAAATTCATAGTGTCCATATCTGGTTCTAAATGCAGTCTTGGTGATGTCTTCATCCCGAATTCTCAGTTGGTGGTACCTTGATCGAAGGTCAATCTTTGAGAAACAAGTAGCTCATCTCAATTGATCGAACAGGTCATCGATTCTTGATCGTAACCCGATTCAACTGCCTATAGTCGATACAGAGACGTAATGTCCTTTCCTTCTTCTTCACAAATAAGGCTGGTGCTTCCCATGGTGATGTGCTTAGCCGGATATAACCCTTCTCTTGCAGGTCCTGTAGTTGAATCTTGAGTTCCTTCAGTTCAGCTGGTGCCATTCTGTATGGGGCTATGGAGATTGGTGCAGTTCCAAGTTGGAGTTCAATGGTGAAGTCTAGCTCTCGCTGTGGTGGCAACCTAGGAAGTTCTTCAAGAAATACGTTCGCATACTCGCAGACAATGTGGGGTAGTCCCAGCTCCATTTGATCAGTTTCTTCCAACTTGAGGCTAGCTAGCCATCCAAAAAGTTGGTACTGCCACCTTGTTCGTCTTGTTGTTGAATTTGGAGTCTGTCGATCCCCCTTAAATTTGAAGCAGGTTCCATCAGGAGCGAAAGCCGTCACCATTTTCTGATGGCAATCTATGACAGCTCGGTGGGATGACAACCAGTCCATTCCCAAAATTATATCAAAGTCAGCCATATTGATCACACGTAGGTCGCAGGTCAGACGTAGATCAACTACCTCTATCTCACACCCTTTACAGATTAGATTAACGGCTAACTTCCCACCCAAAGGTGATGTTACCATAAAGCTCGATTCTAAGGGTTCTGTTTCTAGTCCTAGTGCAGATACGCAGGCAGTAGATATAAACGAGTGCGATGCTCTAGAATCAAATAAAGCCTGAACGCAGGTACTGAATAGTAGTAGCGTACCTTGGATCACAGAGGGATCCTGCTCTTCCTGCTCAGCCTATAGGGCAAAGACGCGCCCTCCAGCATTCTGTTGAGTTCCCATCGGCTATTTCCCTTTCCAATTGTGTTGCTGAGGTTGGAACTGTTTGTTGTTCTGTTGCTGAGGTCCACCTTGATTCTGATTAGCAAAACTAGTCTGTCGGAATTGTTGAGGTGGTTGACTTCCATTCATTCAAGGCCTCTCCAGCTGTGGTTTTGGGCAGTCATGGCTATAATGCCCCATTGCTTGGCAATTATAGCATTGAACCGTAGAAATATCACGGATAAATCCCTGCTGTGGCCTTGGTGGTTGGTTTTGCACTGCCCTAGTGTTGTTCCATGATTGGCCTCCTTGCTGGTTGGTTTTGCACTGCCCTAGTGTTGTTCCATTATTGGCCTCCTTGCTGCAGGTTGAATGACTTCCTTGGATAAGGTCCCTGATTGTTGTTATTGTTGTAGGTTTGGTTGCTTCGAATTGGTCCTCCAGCACTTGCTCCTGTCTTCTTCCACTTGGTCTTGAAATCCATGTCTTCTCTTTCAAGCCTCAAGGCACATTTCACCACTTGTGAGTACGTGGGAAACTCATGGCCGACCATTGCCTTGCGAGAGGAACTCAATCCCCATTCAAACTTCCTTGCTTTGTCCTCAGTCGAGATAGTAGTTAAGGCATATCGTGACAATTCCTCGAACTTGGCGGCATACTGTGTCACTGTCATTGAACCTTGTTGCAGACTATGAAATTCCTGCGCCTTCGCTTGCTCAATTGATTGGTGTAGGGAAGTACTTATCTAGGAAGATGCGTTCAAACTTAGCAAATGTCATTGTTGTGACATTGCGAGTTGTCTCCATCAGTTCCCACCAATAACGGGCCTCGCCCTTCAGCTGATAGGTGGCTAAAGCTACTCGGTCCCCATCACGAGTGATATCCAGAGTGTTGAATATCACTTTAACCTCCTTAAGCCAAGCTTCGGCTACGGTTGGCTCAGGTTCTCCGTGGAAAGCCGGTGGTCGTCGTTTACAAAACTCATTCAGAGCTTGAGCCCGAGTCATTGGTCCAGGTACGTGAGCATTGGGCAGTGGATGGTTGGCGTTGTTGGTAGCCGTTATGAAGGCTTGCAGGAGTTGCACGAAATCCACATTTCTGTTGGCTGGGTTAGGATGGCCATCGGATGACTCTCCATTACGGTCATTATTTTTGCTACCTACCCCATTGCGCGTGAGCACCATCTACAATTTTACAGATTTTTGGGGATTCAGCATGGGGTCTTATATAACTATGTATACATACATACGAACCTTTATACCAATTTAATAATTGAGATAGGTATGTGTAGACACCTCCCAAACGGGGCATCGCCATACAGATTGATCACGTTTGTTGCTCGATTGGTTGCTTGCTTCATAAATCGAGATCGTGGACATTCCCATGGCTAGGAACATCGCCACACGATAGTGGTTATCATCAAAACAGAGTCGCCACCCAGTTTATTAAAACTGGGAAAATAGATAGAGATTCTGGGTACGGGAGCCAAGAGTACAGTAAGGGGAGGTGTTAGGCACCCCTCTCCGCCCAGCCATGAGACTGGCCCATAGTTATTCAACATAAGACATGTAGATGCTTCATTTAATTCTAACACGTAATCTGGTTTTAGCCTTTAAACAGTAAGTAAAGTGAGCCAGTGCGATAAGTAAAACATGCATTAGGAAGCAAAACAAACAAAGATGTCCCAGGGTAATGGATCCCGCGGCCGGTGAATGGATGTCACGGCCGAGGGATCCTCTTGGTTTGATATATCGGCCGAGGGATCGAAGCCCCGGTCGATGTTCTTCCTCACACCAGACAGAAAAGTTAATAGATAATCAAAACACTACGGTTAGTCATAAATACGGTAAGTAAAACAAACCAGAGGCCGTTGGGCCTCACCACCTTGATCCCTTAGTTGCTTGATTGCTTCGGATTGAGTGTGATTGACTGATTGCTCCTCAGAAAACCCTAGGGTTAGGGTTTGAACTTCAGGATTTGATTGCTAGATTGATGGCTGCCTTCGGGAGGTTAGGGCTTTCGAAGAGAGGTTTTGAGAGAGTATTTTTGCAGAGTATCGTGGTTTGAGAGAGTGATTCCACTTATTAATTTCGTGGTCTAAGGGCCTCTTTATATAGGCATAGGGATGACTCACTCCGGCCAATCAAATAGCACGATTGCAATTGCAATGCAATTCGAACTCTTCGTTGCAATCTCTGAACGTGGCCCGAACGCATCAGAGAGGTAGCGTAGTTGGATCAAACAATTGACAGAATGTTCCAGAGTCTGGAAAAAGGACGATCTGGCGGCCGAGTAAAGGATATCACGGCCGAGGAATGGATGTCTCGGCCAAAGGATAGATCTTGCGGCCGAGGGATTGATCTCTCAGGGAGATTTTCTAGCAACAGGTTGCTCGGGTGAGGAAATGATATTAAGGCCTTGAGATCGATGTTACGGCCGACAGATGGATTCTCCTAGGCTTCTGTATTTTCTGTCTGAAAGGCTATATGGCTCTGGATTGGGTCCTCTAAGTGGCTCAAAGTTCTTACCGAAAGTCCTAAGGTTCTCGAGAAGGCAATCAGCAATCACTGTATCCATTTCATCATCGGGATGGTCCCAAGGTGGGACTTGAAATAATTGTTAGGCCAAATTGGGGTGTCTACAGTATGTAAACCGAACTGAAACTTTTTATTGATGAAAGCATAATACAAGATGCTGACTAAGGAAAATAAACAACTACGTCCTATTACATGGACATATTGTCCTCAATTCACTACAAAGAGTTAATAGAGGTTAGTTTTGTTCCTTATTCTAACATTTCAATTCTACCTACTTCCTACGGAGTCCAAAGTCGATCCTAAGTGCCTCCATGTGACCCTTCTCGGCTTGGGCCAGCTCATATTCTTTTGTTTTGACGGAACTGCTCTAAAACTTCATCCGTTGTCGGAAGAGAAAGCTCCTCCAATGGCTCAGCGTAGATGTAGGGAAAATCCATTAAAGTATGGTCGAACTTGTATGATTCTGGCGGAAGGTCGGTCGGTGGTGGCGGTGGTACAGCCTCAGTCAGGGGAACATCGTAGAGGTGGGACTTAGTGTCTTGATCGTACAATGGTGGTGGTAGAGGCAAAGTGTTGGCTGGAACTAGTATAGATCGGTAGAAACTCAAGGCAGCGGCAGAGCTAGGTGTAGTGCTTCGCCACAACCTAACCATTGAAATAGGTTGAATTACCCCGAGCGTAGGGCTAGGTCGTTGTCAGCATAAATACTGGAAAGTCCAGGATCGTACCCACATAGATAATCTCTATAGCTAATTAGGGTTTGTAGATGTAAAGGTTTCCGGCATTTAGACGGCCAACTTTTGGTTTTCCTTTGAAAGGTGGAGAAACACTCTTATGGAAAAGACTAGAAATGAGTTTTAACTAAGAATTAAAAGCGGCAAGGCATAGAAGTTCATGACACCCGTAACTTAGGCCAATCAACTTTTCTCAACTGAAAACTCGGTTGAATCACACGACATAGGTTATCAACCGGAAGGTTTAGCGGTGAAAATGGTTAGGCTTGAAATAGAGTTTGAATAACAAGCTAAACACAATGCGTGACATTGCTCCCGGAACCATGTGAGCAAGCACATAATCACCGGAGGTTAACAACGCCAAGACTTGTATTCAAACTGAATATCAAGATTCATGAATAAGAAGCAAAATTTGGAAAGCGAGCAAGTTCTTTGGTTCTTTTGGCAAACACGAGGCAAGACATAGCTCACGGAACCATATGTGCAAGCATATGATCACCGGAGGTTAACATCGACAAGTTTTGTTACGTAAAAGGCGAACCACGCACATTTACAAACCAAACCTCAAGTTCTAGGATTGAGAAAAGCAAAATTAACCAAAGTCACAAGGCCGTATTCACTCCATGGCCAAGCCTTAATGTCTACTCACACATACTCAAACGACTAGAAAGCATGCTTAAGAGAAAACATGATTAACCGACGAAAATGGAAATAAACTTGATATTAAGGAGAATCTATTAAGGAAAATCTAGTCCGTAGCTACAACATTAATAAACGAGAAAACAATAAACGACTTAAACTTACCAAGGTTCTTGAAGGAATTAAGCTAGGAAAGCTTGAAACATTAATGGAGTTCTAAAATAAAAAGACTTACAATTAAAAATATATCTAGCTAATGACTAAGGGGGAGAGAGAGGGGTATTTATACAACTCAGCCTCTCTCTCCACAAAATATCCCAGAACTTGCCAAAAGTGGCAAGTATTCCATAAATGAAAAGTCCAAAAAGTAGCAAAAGATCTGCAGAAAATCACCCGTATCGATACGGCAAAAATGCATGTATCGATACAGATCTCCTACGGAATTCCTTCAAATTTCTCTGTTTCCTTATGGTATCAATATGGCAAAAATGGTTGTATCGATACCATTCTGTTATGACAGATTTTGGCTGAACTTCGTGGGCTCGCTCCGGACACTCCCGAACTCGGATTTGGGTGTTCCTTGGACCGTTGGAAAGCTCGTTGAGTCCACTTTCTAACCCTAGTGGTTTGGATACAAGAGTATTTGTACATCAAAAGATATGGCAATTATACCATCAGTTGGTCGAAATATGAACAACTTTGGTAAAATTCTCGCATCTCCTTCAATTCCCTTGACCCTTGGGCGACCTGAGCAACCTCCAAACCATCTCTCCATGACATTTTGGGCACCATAACGGGGTGGCACGTGGCCTTGAGCACTTGGTTGCACCTGGAGCATTCCTTGGCGTTCAAAACCACCTTATTTGCACGTTTTACATGAAACATACAAAAACCTACCTTACGTGCAATATCGCATAAAAACGACAACATATATGTACAAACACAACATACTAGAGGACTTTAAGCACCAAGAATATGCATTATTGGGTGCTTATCATGTAGCCATATCTACAAGTAAAAATTATATATTAGACTTAAGAATGTAGGGATAACGTGCTGAAAGAGTAAACAATAAGGTAAAAACACCAATATTGTAGCAAACATTTTTTTTTTATTAATAACTTCCACATGAGACAATAAAATAACATACTAGTCGCAATTCTACCACACAGGTTCCTAGGTCCTACAGATTCTTCTTAGCACAAGTTTTATTTAAATATGCCTAACTATTGCTAGGTCTTCATTACATCTTCTTTTCCCCTTTTAGCGATGAAATAGCTCGGGGTAGCAATGTTTCATGGTGCTTTCCTTCTCTACGGTCACCTCAGTCATCCAATAACATCTCCAGGTAACCCTTAGCATTGGGCCTCCACGGTTCCATTGGTTCGGTTCGATGTGTCTTTCGATCCCTATTGGCACCTCCGTGTAGGTGGCAATATCCTTGAAGTCTAGGGTTGAGGATATGATACAATCTTCTTCTGCCGGTCAGATAGGTGTCACCCTTGTGAAAAGCACTTGGTTGGAGAAATGATATTCGTACCCTTTTGGTACATCCATCACGTAATAACTAGTGATGCAAGCCCTCAGGATCAGGAGTGGTCCTAAGTAGAAAGGCGATGGTTGTGGTTTCCAGCTGCATGGGTGTAGGTGGGCGATGCTCACATAGGCAAAGGTGTTCTCCTCAAGTTTGGCCAAGTGTCTATGCCAGGGCCCCCATACAAGTAAGTTCATGGTAACAGGTGTGGGTTCAGGGTCTTCTACATCGCTCACGGGTTTCGGCTCTTCTTCTGGTATTGCTTCAATTTCGTCTTGCTCTTGTTCAGCCATTCCATGGTCGTTCAACCAAACGTTCGCCTGTACTTCAGGCTCCTCCTCATTCTCCCATTTTTCCAGTTCTTCTTCCTCGGGTTCCTCGAGTTCTTCTTCCTCAGGTTCTTTGGGTTCTTCTTCCTCGGGTTCTTCCTCCGCAGGCTCCTCTTCAAGTACCAATACATCTAGTGGTGGCCAAACTCCAAAGTTTCGATAGTATTCGTCCAGCAGGAGAAATTGATGGGCAAAGTAGGGATCGTTTATCAAATGGTCAAGTACAGTATGGTGGATGTCCTTAAAGTTCTGGATCTCGGCTATCAATGCTGGGTCCATCTACAAAACAAAATATTTAATTATGATAATAGTTTAGTATTGCATAATTAATACTTTAGAATTTCTGAATTTTAACTATTAATCCTACTGGAAGTCTACCCTTTACTTAAGGCCGAGGTTTTGAACCTAGGTGTAGGCTCCCGCGCCCGGCGCGTTCGAAGAGTCGCCACCCGGATTTTTGAGATGGATGATCCGAGAAACCGAGAGTTTGTTTGAAAGAAAAAGGCTTTTGGTCTAGCAAAAAAGTTGAGATTTTGGATCCGGGAGCCACGTTACGAACGGGGAAGGTTTTGTTGAAAAAACACCCCGCTCGCCCGGCAAAAACCAGTCTCTACTAAGCATTTCAGATGGGGGATTTAACACCGTTTGAAAAACTTCAAAAACACATACGGGGAAGGGGAACAAGATGGAATATATCACATTGGCGTGCATGTGGTGCTCACTGTACAGAAATGATGAAAGATGATGCGACGAAAATATAAATAAGAAAAGCTTGTTAACAAGCTGTCTGGATCACTATCTTCTGCTACACGGCATACCATGATATGGCGCGCGGCCATATGATATGCCGTGCGTGGTTCCGATCTTGTCTTCGAGCTGTCAATAGTTTTCAGAACCTCGCACAGCATATCTAGTACGACGCACGACGTTACTTCAGAGTTTCAGAAAACTCGCAGCCGTCTGGTCGTCTCAGAACTGTACCATTCTTCCAAGCCACAAGTAGAAAACTACTTTTAATACATTCGTTTATTCAAAAGGGTTGAGAAAGTTTATTCGTGGTGATAAAACATGGCTTGTAGATATGATCCTGTTCTGAGGTTACCGATGATAGATAGAAAAAGACCCAACGAAGAACGATCATGATCCACACAGCTTAAACAAGAAAATAGCAGTTAACGAAAATGCCGTGCATGTGAGCTTGCTACGCCGTGCGACGCATCAAAGCGTCGTGCGGCGTAGCTCACCCAGCACAGGGCTGTTTTGCTTTATGAAAATGATTTTTATCTTAACCAAAAGGGGTTAAGCCTGACGACAGAAAAGTCCCCTCAAGACTAGGACGGAGCCTAGCCCAAGGAAACTTGGTTTTTACCTTTGATCTCGAGCTTGAACGAGGATGGATGACGGTGGATGAGCGTCGGCAAGGTTGGTAGGAGAAAAGAGAAGAAAAGTAGTATGGGTTTGTGTAATAGATGGGTGTATTAGGTAGTTGGGGTCTCAAAGTTAGTAAGGGATTAACTTTAATGGTGAGGAGAAAAATAGAGCAAGAAGCCTAGAGATTATTTTTTGAAAGCAACATTCTCAAGACTTAGAAATGGGGAATGGGTATGAAAGCAAGAAGAGAGAGAAAGGGGTATAATGGTGATCAAGGGCCCTTTTCTCTTGAGTGGAGGGGTGTATTTATAGGCAAGAGCCAATGATTTTGAATTTCAAAAAGTGGAGGCATTTTCTGGGCGGGCCAGAAGTGTATTTTTGGCTGAGCCATCTTGCAGTTGTGGCTCAAATGAGCGTGGCCGACAGCTTTCTGAGCCAGTCAGTACTTTTCATGAAATGCCGTGCGGCTAACCCCATGATCGCGTGCGGCGTTGTAACTTTGATATGCTGTGCGTTGTAGGGGTGTCCCGTGCGGCGTTCCAGGTCCAGTCCAGGGCTTTCTCTGGGCTTTTTGGGCTGAGGGTTTGTTTGGGTTAAGGGAATCCTTCATTCAAGCTCGCTAAGGTACCGTTTCCTTTATTTCATCATCGGGGTGGACAAAGACCCTTCGAGGTCCGGATTGGGGTGTCTACACTAGGGCTTGATACCAAGTTGTAACGCCCCAAATTTTGGGAACATTAATTATAACTATTTTATTCAAACTTAACATTTAATAAATAAAAGTGGAATAATAAGTCATTACATCTCAAATTATTTTCAAATCAAGATTACATTTATTTAAGGATAGGGAGGGGTACTATGGGAAATTTCTACTCTTCAAGGTGGTTGTCTTCTTCAGTGATATTCTGCTCAACTCCATACTGCTCCAGATTATAGTACGTTTCTTGTTCACCTTCTAAGTCTGGCATAAGATGCTAGGGCCACAAAAGTAACACTATGAGCTTTTAAGCTCAGTAGCTAACTCCTATACCTATATCCCATACTTTAGCAAAAAAATAACATGTACTTTACAAGGCATCAAGCAGAACTTTAACAAAATCAACTATTAAAGATATCGTACGAGTAAAAGTGTCAAGTGTCGAGCTCGTAATAGTGTATCGTTTCTCGTGTCAAAAATGTCAATTTCTCTTATTATCAACTCTTTTCCTTTAGCACTGGTTCCGTTTACTCCCTCTTTCAGAATGACGGTCAACCATGCAATTACAAACTCTGGTTCCGCCGTTCCGGTCTCCCAGGTTACTCACACATTCTCAAACACTGGTTCCGCTGTTCCGGTCTCCCAGGTTTACACATGACAAAATTTCTCTTTTGCTCTTTTCATTTCAAATATCGTTTTTCTCGTTTCTCATGTCTCGTACACATGCTTCATTTTCTTGCGAACACATTATTCTTTCAAAGCTTGCTAAAGTCATGCGATATTAAGTAAGTTCTATCTTTCATGCTCTTCAAAAATTAACATGGCACATAGTACACTAGCAATATTCCTAGCATTTGTCGATTTCTATGTTACTCTTTTTTTTCATCACAACAGTAAGTTTGTCATGTAAAAACAATTAAGTACTAATATCATTAATCGAGTCCTAAGCATGCTTTTTAATACTAACCACAAACATAACAGTAAGCTAGCAACTTCTTTTCCTTTCGTGGTTATCTTTCCAAAAAGAAAGAAATTTCCAGGAGCTATGTTTCTTTCTTTAAAAACAATTATCATGAAAACCTTGTTTCGATAATACAACAAAAATTATAACGACTTTAGCATTTTTAATTATTTTCTAACAAGCTAATTATGCGGGTAATTATAAAATTCTCTAGATCAATACTTTTTAAAATCAACGTACACGTAGCACTACTATATTTAGGTGAGTAGGTAGGAGGTTTCAACCTTACTTCTTGGCGGTAGCGGGTTGACTACAATAGCGTCGGATCGGGCTGCCAACGGTACGTCTCCTTTAGGCCTTGGTTTGACCCAACACCTAACTTTTTCTTCTTAAGAAGATGAAAAGTAAATAAAAGAAAAAAAATAGAGGCCATGTTCGTTTGGGTTATTTGGGTATTTTAGTTTTGGTAGTGGGTGGAGAGAGAAATAGGGTAATGATTGGAGAGAGGGGTAATGAGTGGAGAGAGATAGAGAGAGGAATGAAATTAATAATTAAAAAAAATAGAGTAATGATTGAAGATAAATATAGGATAATGATTGCAAAACAAAGTTAAAACAAAGTAAAGTATGGAAACGAACAAGGCCAGAGTAACTGGAAAGTGGATCTCGGCTCTCTCTTTCTTTCTATTCCTCACAGGTTTTCCAAAAGAGGAAAGAAAGATGGGGTGGTTTGGTGGGTTGGAATTGAGAGTATTTATAGGCAGTACACTTTCTCTCTCTCATTTATCTTCCGATCTCACTCTCTCCCTTAGACTTATGAGCCTATGCACTAGGATAAAGTAAGCCTTCTATGATGAGATTTTCCAGGCTATCCATATCTTTTTCCTTCTCTCTCTCTCTCTCTCTCTCTCTCTCTCTCTCTTAAGCTATATATATATATATATATATATATATATATATATATATATTATAGGATTGTCATAGCCTAGTCTTTAGTCCTGACTGATGGGAGTTAGGATAAAAATCCCAACTTCTCCCTCTCTCCCTCTTCGGCAATCTCTCTCTCTCTCTCTTCACGGCACACACCCTCACTTTCTCAATTTTAAATTTCTAGCCTGCAAAGCTAATATAGGTTGACATGATGATGCAAGTGGGAAGAAAATCTGATGGTAGTCTTATCTCTTCCTCCCTCTCTTCTCTTGGCAATCAATCTCTCTCTCTCTCTCTCTCTTGCCTTGTCTTGTCATTTGTAATCTACACACTCATGGCTATATTGTAGGATGATGAGAAGTGTAAGTGTTTTGTTCCCCCCCCCCCTTCTCTCTCTCGGCCATCTCCTCTCTCTCTCTCTCTCTCCTTTTCTACTAGACTCATAAGTCTAGATGTTAGGATGACATAAGTTGGAAAAGATGAGGTGATATGATAGGTTCTTTGGGATAGAAATCCCATTCGGCTCTCTCTCCATGTATGTGTATGTATTTTTATTAAGGCCTCCAAATCTAAATTTAATAATTTAGGATTTGTATAATAATATCAACACTCAAGTAAATAAATAAAAAGACAATCGAGTAAAAGAAATGTTATTAAACTTATAATTTTATTGATAAAATTAGGGTCGTTACATGATTGTACTCCAGACATAAGTCACGTGGAATAAATGTCAGCCATACGATATGTGGATATTTCAACAACTCCAATTTAAGTGGAAGAGTTCATTTTACAATGTCTGAAGATGGAAGATACAATGGGATCTGGACTCTTTGAGGAACTTGAAGAAGTCTTGGTCACTCTTCTACTTGACATTGGTGATGTAACAGGACAATAATATGACAACGGCTCTAATATGAATGGAAAGCACAAAGGTGTTCAGAAAAGACTACTCGACAAACATTCTAGAGCATTATACATGCCATGTGTTTGCCAAAGTCTTCATCTTGTGCTTTGTGTTATGGCCAACTCTTAAAATAAAGCTACATCTTTTTTGAAGTTGTACAACATATATACTGCTTGTTATCGGCTTCACAGATAATGTTGAAGTCTCACCGTCAAGCCATTATCACAAATGCATTGAGAAAGTCACTTTGAAAGTGTTAAAGCCATAAGATACCAAGCTCCAAAAATAAGAAATGTGTTAATTGAATTGGCAAATTTTCGTGACGATGCAGGTGCAAAGAGTGAAGTCGATTCCACAGTAAGAAATGAAATTGGAGATGTTGGATTCTTGGTTAGCATGGTTATTTTGCATAATCAGTTGTTTGCCGTAAATTTTGTAGGTAAGACATTGCAAAAAAGAAGATATGCATATTGATGTTGCCATTAAGCAATTGAATGAGCTTATTACCTTTTTTAAGAGGTGTAGAGAAAGTGGTTTGGTGAAGGCCATAATTGAAGCCAAGGAAATTGCATTAACAATGGAAATCGAGCCCGTATTTTACAAGAAGCTAGCGTGTAATTCATAGAAAGAAACAATTTGATGAGAATATGGGTGAAGAGGTGAGCTTATCAGCTAAAGAATCATGTGAATTATTTTTTGTCTTACCATACTAGCCATTAATCCAAAATCTCCAATTTCATGTCTTACCGAGGAAAAGCTTCACTCTTTGCACCTACCTCGTCATGGAAATTTTCTAATTCAATTTACACATTTCTTATTTTTGGAGCTTGGTAACTTATGACTTTAACACTTTCAAATCGACTTTTCCAACGCGTTTCTGATAATGGCTTAACGATGAGACCTTCAACATCATCTTCCAAAATTTTCCACCGCTTGGGAGAAGTCGCAAACAAGTAGTATATACGTTGTACAACTAAAAAAAAGGATGTAGCTTTATTGCAAGAGTTGACCATATCAAAAGGCACAAGGTTAAGACTATGGCAAACACATGGCGTGTAAAATGCTCTAGGATTTTTGTCGAGTAGTCTTTTCTGAGCTCCTTTGTGTATTTCTTTCATATTAGAGTTGTTGTCATATCCTTGTCCTCTTACATTACCAATGTCAAGTTGAAGAGTGACCAAGACTTTTTCAAGTTCCTGAAAAAGTTCAGATCCCATTGTAACTTCCACCTTCAGAAATACCTTCAGAAATTGTAAAAAGAACTCTTCCACTTGAATTGTAGTTGTTGAAATATCCACACATCATATTACAAAAGACATTTGTTCCACATAACTTATATCTCTAGAGTACAATCAAGTATCACGGCTAAATATTTTGCGCCTTTTATCATTCTAATCATTGTACTTTTAACCTCATTGGCTAGCATTTGTATCAATTCATTCTATAAAATCCCAATTTTTTTTAAAATTAGAATAATAGAATTTATTGGTTAAATTTGTATATATACATATATACACATATGTGTGTATAAATATTTTATTCAAAATTATGATTTATCTTAGAATAACTACCCACTTACTATCTCCTATCTCTATCTTTTACACTTATCCACTTTTCTTATAACTCTCATTTTATCTCTCCACCATCTCCTTATATTCCTCCCAACTATTCCTATCTCTTCATATCTCTCATTTTATCACCCTACTTCCTCTCTACCATTTACAGTTGAAAAAAAAAAACCTTCATATCCCTCGCTCTCAGCTCCCTCCCTCCCTTTCACAGCAGTTCGCATTCATTGTAGATATGTATATATCTCTCTCTCACGGTTCGTATTATATATTTCACTCACCATGCATCCTTATCGTTCTCTCGCAGATTTCAATCTCTCATTTTCAGTGACTTTAATCATCCATAAACCGATTATTTTGCTTTCGAAGAAGAGGTAAGACTGCCAAAACCTAACTTTTACTAGGGTTTATTGCTTACGTGTTTCGTGTATTTCTCTATATAAAAAAAAAGTGGGAGATGATTAGTTGTTATGTATATAGTAGAGTTTTAATGAATAGGGAATTGATTTCTACACTTCCTTTTTTGATTTTTATACTCCCTTTTTTGGATTTTAGTATTGAAAGTGTACGTAATTTTTTTACTAAAAGACAAAAAAATGAGTGCAGATATCAAAAAATGGAGTGTAGAAATTAATTTCCTAATGAATAATGAATCATTGTATGTGGGAGTTCGAAACGACGAGAAACAGTTAGTTTACACGCTATTCTGTATTTATAAATTTCAGACTTTTTGAGGCAGACTCAGGAAAAACTTAAAACATGAAAGTTGTAGATCTCAAAAAATTAAGCAGATTCAATATAAGATTTGTCTAAAACCAAGGTCGATAGAATTAGTTATGAATTTTTGAAATTATTGTCTCGATATAGTTTCGTGACAAATTAATGAAACAACTTCGAGCCCCTTTTTACCCAGTTAGATGATGGATTTGAATTTTGAGTAAAACATAAAAGTTGTAGATAATCATTCTAAGCTGCTTTCATTAAGATATTGTCTCAGACGGAGGTTGGGATAATTTACTATGATTTTCGAAAGTGACTGCACTGTGTAGATTTTAGGCGACATACTATTCTGACTTAAAACTTATGTTGACCCTGTTTAATGTCAAAATTGGACTTTGCATGTCACGCCCTCGATTTTCAACGTAAATAAATAATCATTTCATTTAAAGATTCTCGCCTATCATATATAATACCCAAAAGAGTTTCCCAAGTTTATAGAATTACAACTTTGGCACCCGGCCCAAATCAACTTAAACATGAGTCCGAACCTGTTTATAATATTACAAACTTTATAGTCAAAAGGAATTCAAGAGCAATTAGTTACGAACCCATCTTTACCAAAAGAAAATAAATTACAAAAGATGATTAAGTAACTAGATGAGGTTAGCTTCCAAAAAGTCTTCATGTCCAAGCACTCGAATGCATGCAATCTATTGTCCGGCATTTGAACCTGAAAAGAAAGATTAGGTTGAGCTACACTAGCCCAGTAGGAAAATCTTTACCAATCTTATGTATAAATATGAAGGCAAGTGCAAGATGAGATGACATGGAGGTATAGCTCACTCAAAAGATAACGATTGATTCATAGAAGTATCGACATTTATTACAATCATTCAAGGGTATGCCAACGTCACAATTTGCCACACAAATTCACGAGACCAGTGTTTTAAATGGCGCTCGGCGCTAGCCAGGCGGTGACCCGCCACCGAGCGATTCGGTGTTTTTTTCAAAAATATTTTTTAAAATATTTTTAAGGCAATCAAGCCCCGCCAAGACCGCCGCCTAGCTCCGCCATATCTCCCCTAGCCGCCTAGCTGCCAAGCTCCGCCAAATCTCCCTATTCACCGAACGAGCCACCGAGGGTGAAATCATGCCGCCGAGGCCGCCATTTAGAACACTGCACGAGACTCATGCATTTTCCAATCTCAACACGACTCACAATCCCAAGTTCCCACCATCGGTATTTCCACCCCTTGCGTTACCGTATAACACCACGAGGATTTTCCGTGTTGCCACCCCTTGCGTCACGGTGATCCCTAACGACTCGGTTCACCGTATTACCACCCCTAGCGTTACAAGAACCATCTAAGTCTTCGTATTACCACCCTTTGCGTTACGAGACTTCCTAACCCAACTTCCGACTCACACACCTATCTTAGTATTCAACAAACAAATCAAGACTTTACATTGATCACACATTCACATGAAACATCATAGGGTATGCCAACAATGCCATTATTATGCCATAAACATTACCAAGAAATCAACCCATCACAAGGTGCATCTTACTAACGTTTTAACCGTATAAACTATCGTTCATTCCACATCATTCCACGTTAACAGAGGACCAACGGATCAAGGATAACATCAATTAATCTTAAGAGGTCAATTGAATACGCAAGAAGTAGGTTAGAAGGTGTCCAAAAGGGGTTAGAAGCGATCGAGGGTCAAAACGATCAAGGGAACACAAAACAGGACCAAAACTGTCCAGAGAGGGGAGGGGTATCGATACCCCTGAGATAGGTATCGATACATGGCAAGCTGGAAGTCCAGAGAAGAAAGGGGTATCGATACCACGTTATTCCGAGGCGATTTTCTGCAGTTTTGACAGACTTCAGAGCACTAAAGGGGACGATCAAAGCACGATCCATACACCAAATCAACACATATATTCATAAAAGAGGTAAAGAAGTCCCCACCTCGCAACAAAGACCGAGATTCAAGCAATTTGAATGAGCCCTAGCCTCTTTGAACTCCGAAACTTCGATTCTAGCTCGGCCCAAGGATCTCTGAGCTCAAGAACGCGAATGGAAGGCCGGAAGGAGGTTGATTCTTGATGGTTTTGTGGTATTTGAGTGAGGTTTAGAGTGAGGAGAGGAGAGAGAGATGGTCGGCTAGAGAGAGAGAGGAGACGTGAGGGAGAGAGAGAAATGAGGAGATGAAATGATCCCTTACTACACACCTCTACTATATATACTCATGTATAGTCTCAATTCTTTAACTTTAGTCCTCAATTCAAATAATCATCTAATAAACCACATTTTCCAATTTAGCCCTTTGATAAGTATTTCAATAATTAAAGAAAATATGGGTCTCTACATTGCATGATGTATGAAAGTCGTTCCTAGCGTAATAATCTACGTTTTTGTAAAATATCGTGTTTTTTGGAGTTAAATTGTTATTTATTAAAAATTGAAAGTTGTAAGATCAGTCTCATGTCGTTGAATTTGAGTACTTGTGTTATTAAATGTGCTTGAGCTTAATTCTCAGACTTATGTGATTAATGGACCCTCATGATGCATGAACCCCATATTTTGAGGTAGATGCCTTTATGATTAATTGATTAAGGAAATGAGTAAAATTGTGATCACTGGGGTTGGGACATTCCTATCCGGCATGGGTTTTGAGTTTGGGTTGTGGACATAATTCCAGAGGTCATGAAGCCGGCCATGGGCCTAGGAGTTAGGCATGGTGGACGGGAGTCTAATGGATATGATCCCAGAGGTCATAAAGCCGGCCATGGTGGTAGGAATTAGGCATGGTGGACGGGAGCCTAATGGATTGGTACTAAGGTGTTCCTTCTCAATGCCCGATGAATGGAGAAGGAACACCTTAGTACCTATCTATAAGAATAAAGGGGATATTCAAAGCTGCAACAACTATAGAGGTATTAAATTAATGAGTCATACAATGAAGTTGTGGGAAAAAGTTATTGAGCATCGCTTGAGGATGGTGACTACGGTGTTAAAGAAATAATTTGGGTTCAAGCCTGGAAGATCAACCGTGGAAGCTATCTACCTATTAAGGAGATTGGTAGAAAAACATAGAGCAAAGAAGAAGAATCTCCATATGATTTTCATAGACTTAGAAAAGGCTTATAACAGGTTGGGGTGTCTACAGGTGCCTAGAGACATCATATGGTGGGTTCTAGAGAGGAAGAGAGTGATCAAAGGGTATATCAAGGTGATTAGAGACATGTATGAAGGTGCCGTCACTGCCATTAGATCACCAGTAGGGGAAACAAGTAAATTTCAGGAGGATATCTCATGGTGTATGATGTTTGCAGATGACATTGTCCTCGTAGATGAAACCGTTAGAGGTGTTAAAACAAAACTAGAAATTTGGAGCGAAGCATTAGAGTCAAAGGGTTTTCAGATAAGTAAGAGTAAAACTGAGTATATGGTGATGGTGTGCAAATTTAGTGGTACCAGCAGTGCGCGTGAAGAAAGAGTGATGATCCAAGACCAGGAGATACCAAAGAGCGATCATTTTAGGTATTTAGGCTCAATTATTAGTAGAGATGGAGAGATTGCCAATGATGTTGTTGGACCCGGAGTGCCTCCATGGATTTGGTTACACAATACCATTCCGTACGACCGCTCTAAAAACAGACTTGCGAGTGCGATTTCGATTTCGAATGGCATAAAAGACTTAATTGAAACCCTTCCTACCACCAATTGGTTTTAGGAGAGATGGTGAAAAAGCGGTCCGACAGATGTGACCCATAGGATCCAAGTGGGGTGGCTCAAGTGGAGGAGCGCTACTGGTGTATTATGTGACAAGAGGATACCCACAAAATTGAAGAGAAAATTCTAAGGAATTGCCATAAGACTAGTTGTAGAGACTCGTAAAAATTTTCTATTTTCTTTAATCGTTTGAATATGTAGAATTTTGTATTTTGAGGTTGTATTGATGTTTGGAAGTGTTGGTAGCAAGTGGGGTTTGATTCGATGACCGTTACAAAAAAATTCATTTTCTGTCCAGCTTGAACCGGTACTGGCTGTTGCCCAGTACTGGTGTATGATGTCCAGAAGTTGTGTTTTTTGGCATTTTGAAGGCTCTTGAACCGGAACTGGGAGTCGCCCAGTACCGGTACATGCGGTGTTTTTCTGCAATTTTCAGCACGCATTTCAGACGCCTATAAATACCCCCTTTTGTTATTTTTCACATCCAAACCCACGAAATAACCCTAGAAACGCCCCCTCTCACCTACCCAACTCCAATCTCACCTAAGACTCTTGATTTCAACCTCAAATCTTCAAGATCCAAGGGTTTCCAACCTCAAAATCACTTGAATCTCACGTTTGGTGAACCAATGGTAAGTTTCGTGTTCTTGTTCACACTCCTTGGCTCTCAATCACGTTTTTCTCTCTGTCCTCTTAATTACTTGTTGATCATTGCTTGTTTATTTTGGTTTTGGGTTGTATCCTCTCTAGATCTTGTAGCCAAGCTTGGGTGGAGTTTGTTTTTGGCGGATTCGAGCTCATAGCACTTGGTGTACTTAGGGTTTTGCTCAAAACCCATTGTGGTAGGGATTTCTTACTCTTGTTATACGATTATGTGATGTTTATGTACCTAGATCGTGCTTTGTTTCGTGCTTGAGGTTGGGTCTTGCGTTTCGGCCAAATCTGAGAATTTCAGCCCATTTTTGGGTTTCAGCCCAACTTCGAACGGCCATAACTTCTTCATCCGATGTCCTTTTCTTGCAAATTTTATGTCGATTCGAAGGTCTTGAAGTCAGATTTCATTTGCCGCCAAAATCACCTTAGAACTCTTAGTACACTGAAAGCTATGACCATTCGAGTAGAGGTGTGTCAGTCTGCCAATGTCTGTCGGCTATTCCTAAGGTGTTTTCGTTCCGTGTTATGACTCCCCACATGATTGCGATATGTTTAAGTCACTCTCGAGTATGATTTATGTGTCCTAATGGTTCGTTGTTCGATCGTGTCCCTTAGCACTCGTCCTATATGATTTCCGTTTAGAACCTAGTGGGTGGTGTGTCGTGGAGTCTTTGTGGGTTCGGTACGTGGCATAGGGCGTCGTGATAGATTTAGAGGACTAACGTGGACTTAAGCTATGTGTCAATGTACAATGGAGTGTGTTTATAAGTTTGTAATCCATTGAGTGTTGATAAATGAAAGAATGCAAAATTGAGAAATGTTGTCCTTTGAATGTGGATTGGTATTGCTTGTGTGTATGTATGAGTTGATAATTGTGAATTGAGGGTCCTGCAACGTAAGGTGTGGAAATGCGGTGACTCTAGAGGGCCCGTTACGCAAGGTGTGGTAAGACGGAAACCAGGGTAGGAGGAGAGAATTCCCTGTAACGCAAGGGGTGGTATTACAGTTGAATGTCTCTCCTGATGAAAGAAGTTATGATTGATTATGGAAGTTCATGTTGTTGTTGTTTGGGCTGTGATGTGCCTAAGACTGTAACTGTTGAAAAAGGGAATAAACATTGATTTCATCAAAGTTTTTGAAAAGGAAGGAATTTGGTTTTGAAAAAGGATTTTTATGAAAATCCTCCGGCTATTCTTGAGCGAATCTTATAAAAAGGGGCTTAATACCGGATGGTAAGATATGAGGAAGCTAATTGTGACGTTCATCGAGGAGTCTTATGATGGTTTGAAAGTTTGTCGTGGGTTATTGAGATTGATGTGTGCCTAATGCTACTTCCAGTTGAATGTATGAATGGTTAAGGATGTCTTTAAGATGTATAGAGTTCCGTAGTCATAGTTTGTTGGTTAATTGTGGTGTCCTTTTGTATCTCATATCCGTTTATTAGACATTTTGGAAGCTAACTTCATAAGTCACTTAATCTTCTTTGTAATGATTACCCTTTGGTTAAAGATGGCGATGTAACTAATAACTTTGAAATTTCTTTTGACTAAATTGGAAATTTGGGGCTAATGTGTTAAAAGGTTATATGTAAAGGGTGAGTGTGTGATGTGTGCTTATATGTGTGTTAGTGTGAGAGGTAGGGAATTACTTTTCCCTTTTCCTCTCTCCCGACTCCCTCTCTCTCGACTCACTCTCTTATCTTGGTAATCAAAAAGGAATGTTTTCTCTTATAAAAAGGGGCTTAATACCGGATGGTAAGATATGAGGAAGCTAGTTGTGACGTTCATCGAGGAGTCTTATGATGGTTTGAAAGTTTGTCGTGGGTTATTGAGATTGATGTGTGCCTAATGCCGGTTAAGCTTAAGATTAGGTATCTTTGTTAATGGAAAACGTATCGTAGAGTGTTTATGAGTGCCGTTGGATGTATGAATATCGTGGTGGGTATAGATGGTAGATGGGAGTGGCATAACGGCTTCGAGGGTAAGGTAGTCACTTGTATCTTCACGATTTGTTGAACCTATCGATTCAAGTCGGGTACTTTAGAGGTTGCTTGTGAGTAGCACGCGGTGTCGGTGCGGGGATATACTTAGAGACACGGTGAGCACGTGTGTCTTTGCTTGTATGTGATGTATAGAGTTCCGTAGTCATAGTTTGTTGGTTAATTGTGGTGTCCTTTTGTATCTCATATCCGTTTATTGGAACTCATTCATTCTAAATGCATACCTCGTCATATTTTCATATAGCTTGTGTAAAGATTTCTCTACTGGGCTAGTGTAGCTCAGCAAAATCCTTCTTTTCAGGTTCAAATGCGGGGCAATAGCTTGCATAGCATCGTGTGCTCAATGTGGAAGACATTTTGGAAGCTAACTTCTTTTGTCACTTGATTTTTCTTTGTAATGATTACACCTTGGTTAAGTAGGACTTTGTAACTAATAACTTTGAAATTTCTTTTGTCTATCAATGTGGAAGACATTTTGGAAGCTAACTTCATAAGTCACTTAATCTTCTTTGTAATGATTACCCTTTGGTTAAAGATGGCTATGTAACTAATAACTTTGAAATTTCTTTTGACTAAACCGTTTGTAAATTTAAAGAAAACTTGTTCATACTTGTACAATTTGTTAATTTGGGTCGTGGTGCCAAGATTGTAATTCACTAAACTTGGAGACTTTGATTGTAATTTAATTTGGTGGAAAATTCTTTTGGGGTATTTCTTATGATATGCGAGGATCTTTTATCAAAATGGTCTATTATTTATGTTGAAAATCGAGGGTGTGACACTAGTGATGCTTTACGGGACAAAATGTTGGCCTATTAAGGAAACAACAGGTGAGCAAGATGAGTGTAACGAAAATGAGAATGTTGAGGTGGATGTGTGGTAAGACTAGACGAGACATGATTAAAAATGAAATGGTTCGTGAGATGGTATGTGTAGCACCTATAGAGGAGAAGTTGAGGGAAAATAGACTAAGGTAGTTTGGGCATGTCTAACGTAGACCAGGAGATACATTAGTTACGAGAGCGGATATGATAGCTTTGGGTAGCAATGCTACAGGGAGGGGTAGACCTAAATTGACTTTAGATGTTGTTGTGCGCAAAGACATGAGTATAATGGGTTTGTGTGAACAAGTAACTCTTGACAGAGCTCAATGGGGAAAAATGATTCATGTAGCCGACCCCAAGTGATTGGGACATAAGGCTCGGTTTGGTTTGGTTATGAAACTTATGCCGGATAGCATGTTGGTTGGGATAGAAAAATCGTAAAGTGAGAAAAGTGACATTGTAAATTTGATATGGGTGTTGAATCCATAGAATTGGTGGGTTGTTAACCCTTGGAAATTGAGAATGAAATTGGTGAATCCACTGAATCTATTGAATAATAGTTTAAGAGATGGAATTATCGTGTTGAAATTATTGTTAAATTTTATTTATCTTATTCTTGTGTTATAAATGTGGTTAATTGATGCATGAGTAAATCTTAGTAAATGAGTGGGCTTTGGGTGCCCTACTGAGTGATTATTACTCATGGTGCTTTTTTTGTGGCCTTGGCATTTTACGCCAGGTATTGAGGGTAATGAAGGATTTGAGGAACCACTTAAAGATTACGAGGCGACAGAGCAACAGAATGGGAGAGCTGTCGGAGCCATGGCTTTACCAATAGACCGTCGCTAGATGTCACGACCGTGCCAGCTAACCTGCTAACCATTTGCCTAACCACGTGGCTCAAAAGGTTAACCTCAAGTTATACATTAATTGGTGTGTTTCATTATAAACCACATCAATCTCCCATAGTCTACCGATGTGGGACTTGACCCCCAAGTGGGTTCTCACAATCTCCCCCACTTGGACCGCAATGTTCCCGTTGCGCCCCAAGGTCCATCACTTCCACCCACCAAGCGATGTGTGACAAGTCCCGCCTAAGCACGACAAACACCTCAAGCTCCTCTCATGTGGGACCCGCCCAAGCATGACAAGCACCTCAAGCTCCTCACTTGTCAGGCCCACCCAAACACGTCTTCTTGCGGAACCCGTCCCACACTTTCGGTTGGTGCAAGCTCTTATACCACCTGTCACGACCGGGGCTAGCTAACCTGCTAACCATTCGCCTAATCACATGTTTCAAAAGGTTAACCTCAAGTTATACAGTAGCTGGTCACATTTCATTATAAACCACATCAATCTCCCATAGTCCACCGATGTGGGACTTGACCCCCAAGTGGGTTCTCACACTAGATAGCTCTGTTATTTATCAGAGTTAAACATTTTTAAAATTTCTAGATTTTCAGACAATTTCGTATCTGAAAAGAATTTCAGTTGTAATATGTTAGTTAGTTTTCTTTTGTTATTCGTATTTGAAGATTTGAAACTTTTAAATATTAATATAGCTTATTTATTTCTTTTAAATAAAAAGAAAATTTTTATTTCTTAAAAAGGAAAATCTTATTTCTTAACGTACTCAATATTTGGGGCTTTACACATTTTGGATTTTGTGACCAAAATAATGGTCATGAATCTCAACATCGAAGGTGCTCTCGCATTGTTGGGTCATATTTGAGAATCATGATTTCAATTATATTCAAGAAAATTCCATTTTTTTATAAATCTTCTCATTGTCCTTGCGAAATGCCAAGTTACTTTTAGCAAATGCTTTCACAACCTGATCAATTTCCCTTTTGCCCATTTCCAATTGCATGTACTCTCTCTTTTTTTTATTTGATCTTGGAAATTGATTTTCACGCACCACTTTTGTATGCAAATGCTCCAAAAAATACTTCGGGTATTCTCATTTATTCATATAGGAGTATTTGTTAGTAGAATACTTCACGTATTCCTTTTCTTTTCTTTTATACAGTAATTGGTAAGTACTTCAGGTACCTTTTTTTTCCAGCATATACTGTCTATATATATTATGCAGAAGAAAGATATAGTAAGCAAAACGTATGAACAAGTGAGTTACAGGAAGTGTAAACCATTTACCTTTCTCAGTGGGCTCGAGACTTGTGTTGATAACGTGTTATAAAACTAGTGCAATATAAATAAAGATTGCAGGAACTAAATTAAGAAGTGGACATAAATATATAGAAAGATAGTTACTTTAAGAACTATCAAGAGTAAAGTAGATCTTCAGGACCTATTATATTACATATCAGTGTTTCCTCTTTTGCTCCCTGTCTTTTCTTTCTCAATTTCAGTGTGTCGAATTGCTTCACAAGTTAGCCTATTTATAGGCAAGGAAAAGTAGCAACCTAATAAATAGGTTGGGCAAAACAGTGAAACTTGCCTTCTGAGTATTTAGTATGTGGGTCAGACAATAGTTCATGCCAATAATTCATAATACTATTGTTGTTGTACAAATACATTTTTTTGGCATATACACTACTAACACTAGGTATTAAAAAAATTATGAGGCCCTAAGTTTTGCACATTTTTGGGGCTTAAGACACAGGCCTCTTGGGCCCAAGGGCGGCCCTGGTTTTATCACCATAGTCTTGCTTTTCTGCAACAAAAGTAGAAGAAAGTAACCCATCCTCCAGTGAAAATATGCTTCTCATAGCTAAATTCCATACCAGCTACAAAGTGAGTACCTTTTAGAGTGATCGTTTTGTCAGCATGCTTTCTTTGGGTTATGAGCACTACTACGTCAGTGGAGTAGGCCGGCCAATAGGGTATGAGTGGTTACGTATCAAAGTTTGGATTCATCTAGCTCTCATGTCCAAGGACACGGGGACATAACAAAGTAGTCAAGCTTGTCCTGCATACTTCTTTCATTTAGTACTGTAGAATAAACTGTTATGTACAAGGTGTCATGGAGATGGAGTCTTCTATATATGCATAACATGCGAGTTTCTTGCAGAGTATATGATCAGCTCGAGATATCAAAGATGCTGACTTTGCAAATGTTCAACTACACATTTTGTACACAAAAATCCAATGCATGTACCAAAGTGTCAACTATCCGGCATTGGGGCTTCACTCGTTTAGAGGAATCTATACATAAATATTTTTGCCCCTTGCCTTTTTTTTCATGGTTTCAATTGCATCATATTAAGAGCATCTCCAACCCATCTCTAAAACGCTAAAATGGAGAATGGATGTGACATATTGGAGAGAGATGCCTTATTCTCATTGCAATTCAAAAAGAATTTTTCAAAAAATTCCTCGTAGATTCCCCCTAAATTCCCACTATTTCCAACATTTCTCTCTCCATCTCTCCCCACCTCTCTCCACTTATTACCCCTACTATTTTTCAAAAAAAATTCAAAATCCAATCCAAACACAGCATTTATAATGGCTAGTGATTTTGCCACATCCTTTTTTGTTAACGCCACACCCTACAAGTGTATTTTTTTTGCACCAAAAATACACTTGCAGGGTATGGCGTTAACAAAAAAGGGTGTGGTAAAATCATTTCCCTTTATAATTTATTCTCACTTTTTGCACTTTATGAGAGAATCTAGGAGAGACCCATCATAATTTAAGAGATCTTGTCTCCAAAATGGGAGTAGAGTCTCCATATTTTGAGAACCAAAAGCAATTTGGAGACCCAAATATTCAAAAAGTACAATTGGTCCCTCCTACATTCTCTCATAAAGTGCAAAAAGTGAGAATAAATTATAAAATTTTCTTCCAATATGTCACATTCATTTTTCATTTTGGAGTTTTAGAGATGGGTTGGAGATGTAAGAGGCTGAGGAATGGGCTCTGGCTGTGGTGCTCCCAAGTGGTATGGGAGCACCATACTCCCATATTGTACCAACACTTTTTATACCATTGGATTGAAAAACAAAGATCTCCACCCTTGAATTCCTAAAAGCCCAACAGGTTATCACCCGGTAACACTTTTCTCTTTCTTTTGGGACAAATTATTCAGTGCTTCTGACTCCTGTTACTTCCAACCAACCATTCATGTTAGCATTGGGCTACCTAACAAACTATACATCCAAGGGCACGTACAGTTTTGTTGTGCTCTTTTTCTTTAATTTTCTTATATATTTTTTTCTAATTGCAAATGTTGTCACATGGTGCACACTCTTGTTCTCTTGGGCCAATGACCATTCACATAATTTTTTGGTATTTTTTTCAGTTGGTTTAAGGAATGGTTTGGTAAATTTACATTACATTTTTTTTGAATTAATCATTCATCTGCCTACCAAGTGGATTATTTTTATTTATTCAAAAAAAATTGTTAAATTTTAAGAATAATTTATTCATCTCGATGAGAATAATAAATAAAAGAATAAAAAACATGAGTCAACCTTAAAAAATTGTTTGTTTTTATTATTTTTATCTTCAGTGAACGTTTTTAAGCATTTGGTAATACTATTAAATAAGGATGTATAGAGGATAAGATGGTAGAAGAGGAGATTATGTGATTGGGGGATATAAATTTAGTATGGACAAAGTTGGAGGTGACTATAAATTGTTCTACTACAGAGGGACTTTAGCCTTGAGAAAAATAAACATTAAGAACTACAAATAAATAGTTCAGATAGTCATGTGCAATCGTGGTGGATCCAATTTTGCACCACATGAGGGTTGCATGAGAGGATCTACACTCATTAGTATCAAATAGTTTCAATCCATAATAACTAATAAGTACTACCATATAAAGTGGTATGTATTGTCATAAACAATGGTAAGCGTAACCTTGAAAAATTATAAAAACATGGAAATTAAATCTTGGTTAGATTATTGTGAAACACTTATTTTTGTTCTTCAACTTATGGTCTTTGAGTAAGTTGGTAAGAGCTAATAATCACAACTAAATTTAGTTTATTTTTGATAAAAACTTACTTGGTTAAGTTCTTCAACTTATTGGCTTTTGAAAATTAGGAAGCTTCTTCTTTAATATTCATTTTTTTTAGAAGAAGAGAGATGAATGGGAGCTAGAGTGGATAACTTTGAAGAGTTTAAGGTAGGTATAGATAAATCCAGTACCTAATGCCATAATTGGTGGTAGGTAAGCAAGACAATGATCAAAACGTGTTAACTTTCTTTAGTAAATGTGGTTTCATCATATAGTCATTGTTGACTTTCAACAAAGTAAAAAAACAGTAAACACGTGGTAAGTGTTGTGAACAAGATTTAGCTAATGGTAAAACGTGATCAGTTTGCATGTTAAGATTGGTTTCACCATATAGTCGTTTTCCCCTTTTTTCATGGTAAGTATTGTCAACCACGTGGTAAGTGTTATCAACGAATATTAGTCAATTGCAAAAAAAAAAATCACAGCTTTTGTGGTATCTTTAGCCTTATTCTATGGTAAGTATGACATTAATGACATATATGTATACATTTATGTATCATCATTAATGCCATATATAGTACCTACCATATTAAATTTTATTTGGATTTACTTCTATTACTTTTATGATAAATTAAATAAAAGCATTTATATTTAATAAAATTACTTTTAAAAAAGGATTAAATAAGAGATATTTTAATTTATTGGTTCATTAGTGGTTACTCCTACATTTACCAAGAGATCAATGTTAACCACAAAGACTGTTACTCCATTTGTCAAGTGATCAATGTTAACCACCAAATAATCATTTTTGAAATATGCTAATTGTATAATTTGA
Organism: Rhododendron griersonianum; assembly: GCA_018127125.1. Taxonomy (NCBI): domain Eukaryota; kingdom Viridiplantae; phylum Streptophyta; class Magnoliopsida; order Ericales; family Ericaceae; genus Rhododendron; species Rhododendron griersonianum. The sequence goes on along the minus strand of CM030791.1, from coordinate 23,342,388 downwards.
AGGATTGAAATAGATAAGTCAGTGGCTAAGCAATTAAATAAATTAATCATTCTACTTTAGTCAATTGTATTAATCTTCACTAATAACTATCAATCAACATCATTGTTAACTACCACATCTGCCAAATATGATATTAATCGATTCAAATCGTTTGATCAATTGGCTGAACATATAAACAGATCAATCAATTACAAATGAATCAATTCTCGTTGATTGATCGCTGGCAAGTATATTAGTATCAACACTATTAGTTGTTAGATTTGCAAAATATATCATATTGATCACTATAAACTATATTAATGAATTTGAATAGCCTAATTTTATTAAATACTATCATAAATTCAATTGAGAATCCTACAAAATTATTCAATAGTTATTAAACAAAAATATATTTATCGTTCAATTTTGTTGTAACAATCAACTTATAGCGTTATTTTATAATATATATTAACTAAATTTGTAAGCTATCAAAATATTAATAAATATCTTGTTTTTTCATAATATTTAAAACTAAGTTACTTAAATATATATATATATATAATAAATGATTATTTGAAAATTAATTAATTAATTAAATACATTTATAATGTCATTTGGAAATTATGGAAAATATTTCAATTTTTTATATTTTCATAACAAATTAAAATTTTAAACTAGATTTATAAATGAACACTATTTTTTAAATAATCCTTCTAATACATAAATCCCTAAAATTTGCAAATTTTCCCGCCAAAAAATCGGGTACTCTTTTTTTTTTTTACTTAATGGTAACTTGTTACCTGACCAACCGGTTGTAGTAAGTGTTGCCTATTTGTGAGATAAATGTTACCTTATACAATGGTAAATGTTGTCTTAGTCAATAGTAAGTATTGCCTGTTCTATGGTAAGTAATCTTCCGTTTTTGTTTTTGTCAAAATTCACAAAACCATCTCGGTTTTAACAAAACCACCCAACTTTTGATTTTTGGTTTTGATCCAAGGGCTATGATTTGGCTTTTCAATCCAATGGTCCATATTCATTGGAAGCGTGATGCTCCCATACCACTTGGGAGCATCATAGAAGTTTTGTGAGGAATGAGGTCAGTTTAGTTCCTTCAACCATTTGTAGGCTGTCCAGCTAGGGCCTGTTTCCAACAGCAAGTACAAGCACCACTTGCAATGAATGAATCTTCTTTACCAAGTCTAGTAAACGTTGTTTGCAATATTATGGCAAAGAGCATGATGTGAAATTTGCAGGAGATGATTTTCTTCTCTGTGTCAAGATAAGTGTAGACAATACAAGAAAGTTAAGCATGTGTTGTGTCGAACTCAAATACTAATTTTTTTTTTGATAACTCAAGTGTTCGGACCAGCTTACGCAAACTTTAACTAATTTTGGTTTGCAATAATTTCCTCTAACAACCGGTTTATTGTAATTAAAGGTCTCCACCACAATGTTATTTAATCGCTTCCTTGCTAGAAGAAGCAAAAAAGTTCCCCACTCTTAAATTGGTAAATCATGATAAAAGCCTTCTCTTTTTTTTATCATTCTTGCCTCCATCCTCTTATCATTCTTCTCTCTCACATGCGAAACAGAGAAGGGTGAGTGGGAGAAGGATTTATTTGATAGATATATAGCTTTGTTCGGTTGTCATTTTACTTTAGTTTTAGTTTTGTTTTCCAATCATTATCCTATATATTTCTCCAATCATTACCCTATATCTCCAATTATTAATTTCATTTCTCTCTCTATCTCTCTCCAATCATTACCCTATTTCTCTCTCCACCCACTACCAAAACTAAACTAAACTAAAATACCAACCAAACAAACCCATGCCATTGACTTTGCTGAAAGTTGATTTTGTAGGAGGCCAAAAGCATAACTTAAGAATTAGGCCTGACGTCCAACAAAGCCACAAGAAAGACCATTGTACTAACAGAGAAGGTATCTTTCCGATCCGCTCACAAGAATGAGAAGCGATGTTGTAGTTTTGCTCATGGTGCCCTCCACGAGTCATATCTTAATGATACATCGTTCATTCTGTACATTTCGATACGCATATCGTGAACACAAAAATAAAAATAAAAAAAGACAAATATCGATGAGTGTCGGATGGGATCACATCAGGCAGTGTAATTGAATGATGTAATGTTAGGAATTTATTATTTTAATATTAAATTTATGTTCATCTTTTGGTACTAGACTTTTACAAGTCACGTGTATATTAGCGTGAGGCTCTTTTATTAACGTTTGTTTGGATATCTAAGAGCAATCTAGAAGGAGCATATCTTTCATTCTTATCCATAACTAGTGAATCTAGTCAAATCAAGATCAAATCTATCCATATCCAAGTGAGATTTGGTCATTAATGAAAAGATTTGGTTTGGATTCATATCTATATATCCTATGGGATTTGGTCATTAATGAAAAGATTTAGTTTGGATTCATATATATCCTATAAGATTTGGTCATTAATGAAAAGATTTGATTTGGATTCTTTCTTGCCTATATAAGGCTTGCTTGAGTGGCTTTGCATTCACAAGAGGCAATCCCAACCATAGAGCCTTAAGCCAACCTCTCCTAAACACTTAGTATTTTCCTCTAGCTTTGTCCATCTTTATTCTCTAAAAAATAGCCTGTAAATTCAATATGAGCGTGAGAGTCTTGGGCAAAGTGTAAGGGTGTTCTTTTGTGGAGCTTTGGGTTCTCCTACTTGTGCAGAGTAGGTTCAAACCATACGATAAATTATCGGGCTGTTATATCCTGGAGGGTGATGCACCGGTTTGTTACCGTAGAGGGCTTGAATCTCCTTAAAGAGAGCGAGATTTTCGCAACTCAACCTGTTAATTTGTCCATTGTAATATTTATTTTTGGTGTAATCTCTTGTAATATCCCCAACAATTTTAAGGAGATTCATAAATGGACCAAACAGCTGAGAAGCCCAATGAAAATATCGGAGATCTCAACAAGCCCTTCAAGTTCAAGGGAGCTCACTTCAAGCGATGGAAAGGCAAGGTGCTCTTCTATCTCAGACTCCTCAAGGTGGCCTACATCCTAACTGAGAAGGATCCCAACAAAGTCTCCACCGATGGGATGATCGATGACGAAAAATATGCTCATCTTGAACAAGTTGAGCAGTATGTAGACACCTCCCAGACGGGGCATCGCCATACAGATTGATTGTTTGTTGCTCGTATCACGCCCTCGATTTTCAACATAAATAATAAACCATTTTGATAAAAAAAATCCTCGCATATCATAAGAAATACCCCAAAAGAATTTTCCACCAAATTAATTTACAAACAAAGTCTCCAAATTTAGTGAAATACAACCCTGGCACCACGGCCCAAATTAACAAATTGTACAAATACGAACAAGTTTTCTTTAATACAAACGGTTTAGACAAAAGAAATTTCAAAGTTACTAGTTACATAGCCATCTTTAACCAAAGGGTAATCATTACAAGAAGATTAAGTGACTAATGAAGTTAGCTTCCAAAAAGTCTTCCACATTGAGCACATGATACTATGCAAGCTATTGCCCCGCATTTGATCCTGAAAAGAAGGATTTTGTTGAGCTACACTAGCCCAGTAGAGAAATCTTTACACAAGCTATATGAAAATGTGATGAGGTATGCAACTAGAATGAGTGAGTTTCAATAAACGGATATGGGATACAAAGGACACCACAATGACCGACAAACTATGACAACGGAACTCTTTACGTCTTAAAAAAATCCCTAACCGCTCGTACATCAAACTAGAAGCAGCAATAAACCCACATCAATCTAAATAACTTACGACAATTTCTCAAACCATATAAAGACTCCTCAATGAACTCCGCAATCAACTTCCTCATGTCTTACCATTCGATATTGAGCCCCTTTTTTTTATAAGAGAAAAACATTCCTTTTTGATTACCAAAACAATTTCGAGAAAACTCTCGACCTTCACGGGTCAAGCTCCGTTGATTCGAGCTTGAATAGCCAGAGTCAGTTGATTTGTGCCCAAATACCGAAAACCGTTGATTCGCTCAAGAATAGCCGGAGGATTTTCATAAAAATCCTTTTCCAAAACCAATTTCATTCCTTTTCAAAAACTTGGTGAAATCAATCGTTTATTCCCTTTTCAACAGTTACAAACTCAGGCATATCGCAGCCCAAACAACAATAAGAACTTCCATAATCAATCATAACTTCTTTCATCAGGAAAGACATTCAACTGTGCTACCTCCCCTCGCTTCACATTGAATTCTCTCCACCTGGGTTTCCGCACTTCCACACCTTGCATTGCGGGCCCTCTAGAGTCTCCGCATTACCACACCTTGCGTTGCAGGACCCTCAATTCCAAATTCACAACTCACATACACACGTGCAATACCAATCCATATTCAAAAGACAACGTTTCCCAATTTTCACATGCTATCATTTATTAACGTTCAAAGGATTTCAAATTAATAAAACACGCTCCATAGTACATAGACACATAGCTTAAGTTCGCGTTATCCCTCTAGGTCTATCACGACGCCCTATGCCACGTACCGGACCCACAAAGACTCCACGATACACCACCGCATTTCCCCTTGTTATCCATGGTACTCCTATCAACCCCGTGGTATGTTCTCCAACCAACGATCCTAATATTATACTTAAACGAGTGCTAAAAGACACGATCGAACAACGAGCCAATAGGTCACAAGCAAACATACTCGAGAGTGACTTAAACATATTCTAATCATGTAGGGAGTCATAGCATGGAACGAAAACAACTTAGAATAGCCGACAGACATTGGTAGACTGACACACCTCTACTCGAATGGCCATAACTTTCAGTGTACTACGAGTTCTAAGGTGATTCCGGCGGCAAACGAAAGCTAACTTCAAGACCTTCGAATCGACACAAAATTTGCATAAAACGAACATCGGATGAAGGAGTTATGGCTGTTCAAAGTTGGGATGAAACCCAAAAACGGGAAGAAATTTCCAGATTCGATAGAAGCGCAAAACCCAACCTCAAGCACTAAACAAAACACAATCTAGGTACATAAACATCACACAAACGCATAACGAGAGTAAGAAATCCCTACCCTAATGGGTTTTGAGCAAAACCCTAAGTAACCCAAGCTTGAAACACCAAGATCTAGCTTCTCCCGAGTTATAATACGAGACCTAGGTCCAAGATTTCCCAAGATCAAGAGAAATAAGTAAGATTCAACAAGTGATTGAGAGGAGAGAGAGAGAAAACGTGGGTACCTACCAAGGAGAGAGAACAAGAACATAAAATTCACCATTGGTTCACCAAATGCAAGAATCTTGAGATTTTGAGATTGAAAACCCTTGGATCTTGAAGATTTGAGGTTGAAATCAATGATCTTGGGTGAGATTTGAGTTGGGTAGGTGAGAGGAGGGTTTGAGATCTGTTTTTCGTGGCTTTGGGTGTGAAAAATGGTAAAGTGATGTATTTATAGTGAGCTGTCAAGCGTGCTGATAAATCAGAAAATTTTGCCTGATGTACCGGTACCGAGAAACTGTAGTACCTATACATCAACCCAGAAATTTCAGAATTTCACAATTTCTGGTCGCGATGTACCTGTACTGGAAAAAGCTGTACCTGTACATTAAAGACAAATTCGAAATTTTTGCCAACGTTCATCAAATCAAACACCGATTGCTACCAACACTTCCACACAACATTTCAACACCGAAAATCAAAATCCAACTATTCTCCGAATGTACGATACACAACGGTAGACTTAAATCCGTACTCCCACATTAATAAACATATAACCTAGTCAAAATACGTTCTTCCATTTATTTAAACGACTAAAGAAAATACAAAAATTTTACGAGTCTCTATAGCTCGATTGGTTGCTTGCTTCAGAAACCAAGATCGTGGACATTCTCATGGCTAAGAACATCGCCACACGATAGCGGTTATCATCAAAACAGAGTCGCCACCTAGTTTATTAAAACTAGGAAAACAGATAGAGATTCTGGATACGGGAGCCAAAAGTACAGTAAGGGGAAGGTGTTAGGCGCCCCTCTCTACCCAGTCGCGAGACTGGCCCATAGTTGTTCAACGTAAGACATGTAGATACTTTATTTAATTCTAACACATAGTTTGTTTAATTATGCCTTTAAACAGTAAGTAAAGTGAGCCAGTGCGATAATTAAAGCATGCATCAGAAAGCAGAAAAGCAAACAAAGCTGTTCCAGGGTAATGGATCTCGCGGCCGGTGAATGGATGTCACGGCCGAGGGATCCTCCTGGTTTTATATACCGACCGAGGGATCGAAGCCCCGGTCGGTGTTCTTCCTCACACCCGACAGAAAGATTAGCAGATAATCAAAACGCTATGATTAGGATTATAGACAGAAAATAAGACAAACCAGAGGCCGTTGGGCCTCACCACCTTGATCCCTCAGTTGCTTGATTGCTTCGGATTTGATTGAGATTGACTGATTGCTTCTTTGAAAACCCTAGGGTTAGGGTTTGAACTTCGAGGTTTGATCGTCGGATTGATAGCTACCTTCGGGAGGTTAGAGCTTTTGAAGAGGGGGTTTAAGAGAGTATTTGTGCAGAGTTTCATGGCTTGAGTGGGTGTATTCACCTGTCAATTTCGGAACCCAAAGGCTCCTTTATATAGGCATAGGGATGACTCACTCCAGCCAATCGAAATGCACGATCAAAATTGGAGTTAGAGTGTGATTCTAACTCTTCATGGCAATCCTCTAACGTAGCCCGAACGCATCGGGAAGGTAGTGTAGTTGGATCAAACGTCTGACAGAACGTTCCAGAGTCTGGAAAAAGGACGATCTGGCGGCCGAGCAAAGGATCTGGCGGCCGAGGAATGGATGTTGCGGCCGAAGGATAGATCTTGCGGCCGAGGTATTGATCTCTCAAGGAGATTTTCTAGCAACAGGTTGCTCGGGTGAAGAAATGATGTTAAGGCCGTGAGATCAATGTCACAGCCGATAGATGGATTCTCCTAGGATTCTGTATTTTCTGTCTGAAAGGCTGTATGGCTCTGGATTGGGTCCTCTAAGTGGCTCAAAGTTCTTACCGAAAGTCCTAAGGTTCTCGAGGAGGCAATCAGTAATCACTGTATCCATTTCATCATTGGGATGGTCCCCAAGGTGGGACTTGAAATAATCGTTAGGCCAAATTGGGGTGTCTACACAGTATAATGCAGATGAGTATAATTGTCAGTATTATCTCTTAAATTGCCTTGTAGATCAATTTTATGATTATTATGATACTACTTACTCCACTGCAAAGAAAATTTGGAAAGCCTTGCAGAGCAAATATGATACTGAGGAGGCAGGTGCAAAGAAATATGCAGCTAGCCGTTTTTTCCGCTATCAGATGATAGATGGTAAATCTGTTGTGGAGCAAGTGCAAGATTTCCAAATGATTGTGGCGGCGGTTCGGTTTGAAGGCATCAAAATTGGGGACAATCTTGTGGTGGCAGGCATCATTGACAAATTACCACCTTTGTGGAGGGAGTTCCAGAAATCAATGCTCCACAAGCAAAAGGAGACGTCCCTGGAGACTTTGATTACCCGCATCCGAGTGGAGGAGGAGGCTAGAGGCCAAGATGCACTTATGACTCACGAGGGTAACGGACATTCCACCACTAAGGTAAATTTAGTTTCCGCAAAAAATAACTTACCCAGAGGTCAGTTTTCAAAGAATGCTTATTTAAAGCCAAATAAGAAAAACTTCAAAAATAAGGGTAAACCTCGCGGCGAATTGCAAACGAGAAAAAATAATTGGAACCAAGGACCCCCTTCACAAGCACAACAAACTGGTGGGTGCTTTGTCTGTGGCAAGAGTGGGCATATTGCTCGATTTTGCAAGTTTCGAAAAACGCAGAATGCTCCACAGGCTAATGGCGCCGAGGAGCCTTTTGTGGCTATGATTATAGACATATATATGGTTCAATGTGTGGAAGGGTGGTGGGCAGACTCTGGTGCCAACAGGCATGTCTGCTATGATAAAAATTGGTTCAAATCTTATACTCCCTTTGCAGAAGAAAAAATTGTGATGCTTGGTGACTCTAGTACTACCAAGGTGCTTGGGAGTGGCGAGGTTGATTTGAAGTTTACCTCTGGACGTGTGCTGACTCTGAAAGTTGTGCTTTACACACCGTCCATGAGGAAGAATTTGATGTCCAGTTATCTACTCAACAAATCTGGCTTTAAGCAGACTATGGAATCTGATCAGTTTGTTATTACTAAAAAGGGAGTGTTTGTGGGTAAGGGATATGCATGTGATGGAATGTTCAAATTAAACGTTGAGAATAATAAACCAGCTACTGTTGCTGTTTACATGCTGTCTTCTTTAAATTTCTGGCATGCTAGACTATGTCATGTAAACAGTAAATATGTAGGAATCATGAGTAGCTTAGGATTAATTCCCAGACTTAAAAAAGATTTTGAGAAATGTGAAACATGCAGTAAAGCAAAAATCACAAGGAGGCCTCATAAAAGTGTTCAAAGAAATACCGAATTGTTAGAATTAATCCATACGGATTTATGTGAGTTTGAAGGAATTTTAACTCTTGGAGGAAATAGATATTTTATCACTTTTATTGATGACTATTCAAAATATACTTATGTATATTGTGTGAAACATAAAAGTGATGCATTTGACAAATTTAAATAATTCCTCCAAGAAGTTGAAAATCAATTCGGTAGAAAGATTAAAAGAATTAGAAGTGATAGAGGTCGTGAGTATGAATCTTTTGGATTTAACTCTTTTACTCAGTCTTTGGGAATTATCCATGAAACTACTCCACAATATTCACCTGAGTCTAATGGTGTGGCTGAAAGAAAAAATAGAACATTAATTGACTTGACCAATGCCATGCTTATTGAAGCAGGTGCTCCCTCAAATCTCTGGGGAGAAGCACTTTTAACGGCTTGTCATGTGATAAATAGAGTGCCACACAAAAAGACTAAAATTACACCTTATGAGTTGTGGAAAGGTCATAAGCCAAATTTGGGATATTTGAGAGTTTGGGGTTGTTTGGCCTTTGTGAGGCTTTCAGACCCAAACTGGGTGTTAGAGCTACCACTTGTGCTTTTCTTGGATATGCAATAAATAGTACAGCCTATAAATTTTTTGATATGGAAAATAAAATTATCTTTGAATCAGGTGATGCAATTTTTCATGAAGAAAAATTCCCTTTTAAACTTAAAAATGGTGGGGGTCAAGAATCTAGAGAATTGGTTTTACCTGAGCCTAGTTCTTCAACTCCTAGTTTACAAAATCAAGAGAGTTTTGAATTTGAACCTAGAAGGAGTAAAAGAGCTAGAGTTGAAAAAGATTTTGGCCCTGACTATCATGTTTTTAATGTGGAGGATACTCCTCTTAATTTACAAGATGCTTTGACATCACCTGATGCTGTTTTTTGGAAAGAGGCTGTTAATGATGAGATGGAATCACTGATGTCCAATAAAACTTGGAAATTAGTCGATTTACCACCGGGTTGTAAAACTATTGGGTGTAAATGGGTCCTACGTAAAAAGCTTAAACCGGATGGTTCTATTGATAAATATAAAGCAAGACTTGTTGCAAAAGGCTTTAAGCAACAAGTTGATCTTGACTTTTTTGATACATTTTCTCCGGTTACTAGAGTAGCATCCATTAGATTGTTAATTGCAGTTGCTGCAATTTATGATTTAAAAATTCATCAAATGGATGTAAAAACAGCTTTTTTAAATGGGAACCTAGATGAGGAAATTTACATGGATCAACCCGAGGGCTTTGTGGAGCCCGGCCAAGAAAGCAAAGTGTGTAAGTTGACTAAATCCCTATATGGCTTAAAGCAGGCACCTAAACAGTGGCATGAGAAAATTGATTCCTGCATGATTGAAAATGGTTATAAGATAAATGAGTGTGATAAGTGCATCTATTATAAATCTTGTGAAAATTCACATGTTATTGTTAGCCTATATGTGGATGATTTACTGATCTTTGGCTCTAATGTGCATATTATTAATGAGACTAAAAATATGCTTAGTATCCATTTTGATATGAAAGATCTTGGTGAGGCTAACGTAATTTTGGGGATGAAAATTACAAAAACATGTGATGGTATTTTTCTCGATCAGTCGCACTATATTGAGAAAATTTTGAAAAAATACCATTTTGATAACTGCAAGCATGTTCTTACTCCTTTTGATCCTCACGTACATTTATTTCCGGTTAAAAATGACACGGATATTGTTGATCAAAAAGGATATGCTAGCATAATAGGGAGTTTACGTTATGCTACTGACTGTACTCGACCTGACATTGCTTATGCAGTAGGAGTACTGAGCAGGTTTACTAGCAAGCCGAGTAGAGAACACTGGCTAGCCATTGAGCGAATAATGAGATATTTATCTGGTACCAAAAATTATGGCTTGTTTTACAAAAAGTATCCTGCAATACTTGAAGCTTATAGTGATGCTGATTGGAATACTTTGTCAGGTGATTCACTCTCTACCACAGGATATATTTTTAATTTGGGTGGTGGTGCTATATGCTGGAAATCGAAAAAGCAATCTATTATTGCTAATTCTACTATGGAGGCTGAGCTAATAGCATTAGCATCAGCAAGTGAGGAGGCTAATTGGTTGAGAGATTTATTAAATGAAATCCCGTTTTGGGAAAAACCAATTCCTCCCGTGTTAATTCATTGTGACAGCACCGCTGCGATTGGTAGAGTACAAAACCGTTATTACAACGGTAAATCCAGACCTATCAGAAGAAAACACAGTACTGTGAGATCTTATTTGAGTAATGGCATCATAAATGTGACTTATGTGAAATCATGTGATAATCTTGCAGATCCATTAACCAAGGCCTTAGCAAGAGAAGGAGTCTGGAATACTTCGAGGGGGATGGGGCTAAAGCCATTAAATTCATGAGCCACGTATGAGGATACCCAACCCAGGGACCAGAGATCCTGTAACTGGGTTCAATGGGAAGAACAAATCATATGGTGGTCGTTTGGAAATGCACTAAAAATTTTGATTGAGCCCATCCCTATGGTGTGAGTGCATTTATCCTGTAATGTTGTGGAGGTTGAGTTTTTAAGAAACTCTTAATGAAATTATGTAGCTCTTATGAGTGGGATGTTAGAATTACAGGAGCACCCTTGACAGATTTCACCTATGTGAGCGTGGAGGTGGGGCCGCTTCCTATGAGAATTAAGCTTTGTTCTCAAAGACGCTCATGAAAACTGGGATTAGCACAAGGCCGTAATGTGCTGGCTATTAAAACTCATGTCAATACCTGGACTATTATGTGTGGGCAGTATTTTTTATTTCCCCTAAGCAGTCATAGTTCAAGTCGGAGACCACTATTGACTCTGGAGTAGATATTACTGTTTTCACTAAGTGAAGGTTCAATGCAGAGCACACCTTCATTATGCATAATATCCCTCTTTGTCCAGGAGTCTCATTTAATATTAAAATAGGTGGGGGAATGTTGGAAATTTATTATTTTAATACTAAATTTCTGTACATCTTTTGGTACTAGACTTTTACAAGTCACGTGTATATTAGCGTGAGGCTCTTTTATTAGCGTTTGTTTGGATATCTAAGAGCAATCTAGAATAATCAATCTAGAAGGAGCATATCTTTCATTCTTATCCATATCTAGTGAATCTAGATCAAATCTATCCATATCCAAGTGAGATTTGGTCATTAATGAAAAGATTTGGTTTGGATTCATATCTATCCTATGAGATTTGGTCATTAATGAAAAGATTTAGTTTGGATTCATATCTATCCTATAAGATTTGGTCATTAATGAAAAGATTTGATTTGGATTCTTTCTTGCCTATATAAGGCTTGCTTGAGTGGCTTTGCAACCATAGAGCCTTAAGCCAACCCCTCCTAAACACTTAGTATTTTCCTCTAGCTTTGTCCATCTTTATTCTCTAAAAAATAGCCTGTAAATTCAATATGAGCGGGGTGTTCTTTTGTGGAGCTTTGAGTTCTCCTACTTGTGCAGAGTAAGTTCAAATCATACGATAAATTATCGGGCTGTTATATCCTGGAGGGGACAAGCCAGAGATTTTCTACTGCACCGGTTTGTTACCGTAGAGGGCTTGAATCTCCTTAAAGAGAACGAGATTTCCGCGACTCAGCCTGTTAATTTGTCCATTGTAATATTTATTTTTGGTGTAATCTCTTGTAATATCCCCAACATGTAAGTTGTTCATTTTATACATCTCGGTTTGTAGAGGTCATTCCTGCAACAATCTAGTGTCTAATAATGTGTTCAGATTAATAAAAAAATGGACTTCATTATTCAGTGTTAATGATCTGCTTTGTTTGGTTTGTGTTTTGAAAGTTTTTTGAAAAATAATAGGGGTAATAAGTGGAGAGAGATATAGAGAAAAATGTTGAAAGTAGGAGAAATCTAGGGAGAATTTTTTGAAAAATTCTTTTTGAAAAGGAAAGAGAACAAGGCATCGATACCCCCACATGGTGTCATTGGGTGTGAGTGCTGGTGGAAAAGCCTCGAACAAGAGTACTGAACAATTTATTCGTCCACATGACATTTGACTCAACGTGGGAAGTTTGACTGTTCGAATCTTAAAGTTAAGGAGCTTAAACTGACATCTAGTGGAAAGCGTGGGCGTACAAACTGATATTCACCCAATCTTTTAATGGAAAAGTCTTCTTGACTGAGGGGTTTGCTCTCTCCTTTAGTTTCATTCTGAAATCTAACAAGTGCTGTCAATTTCTTTGAAATTCGTCTTTTTTTAACTGATTTTGAGGTTAGTTCATACGGAACTTTTTGCACTGACTTTAATTGAAACCCGCATAAGCGGCTGGTGGAATTGGTCCTCCAGTATTAGTTAAGGTGTGCATATATTGACTCAGACAACGAATTATTGAAAAAGAGGAAAAAAAAGTCGCAGTTGGGACCTGACCGAGACCAGTGAAGACAGAGTGTGCGTGCACTGTCACTGTGTGTGTGTGTGTGTTTGTGTGAGGGGAAGTGAGTAACTGCTGCAATATCTCTCCTTTTTAGGCAAACAAAAAAAAAAGTATAGCAAGGAAATTGCTTTGAGTCCCTCTTCTCGCACCCCCCTGACACACACACCCCCATCCGGCCCCACCACCTTTCCCCCCCCTTTCCCCCCTTGCCCCTCCTCCCCTCTTTTTCGGTTTTTGATTTTTTTTTTTTATTTTTATTAGTTTTATTTTGTTTTACTTTTAAGACTTTACTGTTTTTTTTTTTTTACTTTTACTAGTTTTTTTTTTTATACTTTTAAAAGACTTTAATTACTGTTTTAGTTTTTTTAAAAATTTTACTAGTTTTTTTTTCTTTCTTTTAAAAGACTTTAATTACTGTTTTTTTTTTACTTTTACTAGTTTTTTTGGTTTTACTTTTAAAAGACTTCTTCCTATAATTTTAATTAATAAATGAATAATTAAAACATAACTTATACTAACATAACTTGTACTAATTTTAATTAATAAATGAATAAGTAAAGCATAACTTATACTAACATAACTTGTACTAATTTCGTCGAAGAGTGAAAATACATGAAAATTCAATTTCTAATCAATGTTTCCACCAAATTCTGCTCCTGCCCCTCTTGGTCTTGTATCCATTATTTCTCCCCACAAACGAATTCGTGTTCCATAACGAGCAGCCCATCTTTTAGCTTGTTCTGATGCATTGTTCCACCACCATGTTGGGTAGGGTGGTACAGGATAATGAGGCTGCAAGAAAAGTTGCACAAAGTGATTGTTCCCAACACGGGCAATAGCTATTTCAACGCGCTCTTCGACTGGAACTGGAGGGGATCTCAATGGGAAATGAGTAAAACAAGATGAAGGAATCGGATCAAATGTATGCAGAACAAGGTTGTACGCCGAAGCGATGACAACTCCCATGCTCATAGCGTCCATCCAATGCCCCCGTGGTGCCGAAGCTTCAAAGTAACTTAAAGACTGTATTAACTGGTTTGCCCAACCTATTTCTGGATATAGCGCATCGTATAGATCCATATTTTGTTTAATCTCATTAATGAGATCTATTCGAACTTGAGCCCAACCATCTTCAGTATTTCCTAAATGAGCGGCTATCGCCCTGAATCCACAATGACCGTCACCTTGGACGTCATTAATGTGAGAAATGTAATGCTGATAAGCCCGAGGTAAATACTGAATGTAGTTGGTAGGGATGGGTGGAACTGAAAATTGAGCATGGTTCGCTTGAGTGTTGCGAACTCTCGCGCCCCTCCCACGTCTCCTAGATTCGACCCCAGATGACGAAGTGGATGCTTCTGTAAAGGAAGGAATGCGTCGTCCACTTTGCTCCTCTCTACCAGTAGGTCGACCTCTATGAGCCGTGTTATACGCTGGGCCTCGAACTGTGCTCTGAGATGGATCCGTCATATCGATAATCCTGTCTATCATGTGCTCTCGCGTAGATCGATCCATCCCTTGCAATCTCTCCATAACTTCATATGTTCTGTCCGGTCGTTCTCCCTCGTCATTCACAATGGGCGCGCGCATGGACAACCTAGTCCAATGATCGTGGATACTCTGAATCGGAATTGGCATGGAGTACCAACGGTAATATGCAAGATCATGTCTGCATGGCAATCCGTGCGTAATTTTTATTGTACAGTCGCACAACCCGAACTGGAGGTAGGATGAATCTTCAGCGAATTGTAGCTGATCATTGATGAGCTCCATTGCCTCCAATGAAATGCGAGTTCTTACTTGTTGAAAAAGTTCGTCACGTATTTGCCAATGGCGGGGGATGTTGATAGATAACAAAAATGACTTCCGAATCTCTCCGAACTGATTTTCCAACATCTTGTCTATTGTCCCAAAAGCTTTTTGTAAGGATGACATGGTACCCTTCAAATATAGCTTTAGCCTCGCATGTGCGGACTCTGCCCTGTAATATAATAATGAACTGTGTTTAAATACGAAAGTTACAGAAATATTCTTTAATGTAGTAGAATAATGTACGTAATTGAAATAGTAAAGGTAACAATGCATAAAGTGATTATACCTCTGGCTTGAATTGCTTCCGAGGTGCATACATGTATTTGTCCACGCTGCCACAAACCTATCTCTGTACGGCCTTATCCATGTATTGGCAAGGTAATGTAAGAGTTGCGGGTGTTGTTTATAGTCATCGCACATGGCATTCCACTTCTGATTGAAAGACGCTTCGGTTGTTGAATTAATAAGCGAGTGCCATGAGATGTTAAAGTCATTAAACAACGGACCAAGGACCCCTCTGCAGTGCTTTATTATGCACTGGTTGATGTGCCAAATGCAAAGGATGTGACGTGCCGAGGGGAAACATGCTTCAATGGCGCTAAGAAGCGCCAAATCCCGATCTGTAACAAACACCGATGGCAACAATGCCCCCTTTCCAAGCATCCATTTCTTTAAGGTACTCAAGGCCCATATCAGGTTCTCTACCCTCTCATTTGTAAGATGTGCAAACATGAGAGAGTAAGTGCACATTGTGGATGTGATACCCACAACCTCCAGTAGTGGTAACCGGTACTCGTTGGTCTTATATGTGGCATCAATGACCAATACGGACGGAAAATTCACAGATAAGTCTAGGCTTTCAGGATGAACCCAAACAATATCTGTGATTTCGTTGGTGTATGGATTTGTACGATATTCATGGAGGTATCCTTTCTCTATTAGTTGATTCAAGACAAACTGAGTAGGACTTAGACCGCCTAGTTCTGATATGTTATCTGTATATTTGAGGTTGTATATGGACTGAGCACATGTAGTGTTTAACGGGTTTTTTTTCTTTAAAACACTAAGAATTTCACGAGGCACGGTGTTGTTCGCCATGTCACGCACAATTTCTTTCTCCTCTGGTGTTAGCCTTGACGGGTACTCATGCCCATCAAAATATTCTGCTGTTTCATGGTTATGGAGACCATATTCAACCCTTACACCCCACATGACACCCTCTGGAGGTATTGGTATACCTCGCAGCTCAAATGGGCACTCGCATTTTTTTGTCCCAGTATTCTTTTGCGAGGATTGCCCTTCAACTGCTTTCTTTGCCGATCTATACTTTCCACTTCTTTCACAACTAAGAATGCACTTTGGCAGCTTGCCACCAATTAAACTAGCAGATTTCTTAGTAACAATAACAATACCATTTTCCCTACCGACTTTCCGCACCCAAGCTATCATGTCGTCTCTACTTTGAAAAATCTATAAATAAGAAAAAAGAATATGTATAAGTGCAACATGATCTAGTCTAATATGCATAATTTCTGTACTTTTAAATTAAATAACTAATATGCATAAGAACAACGGTAAATAACTAACCTCGTTAGTTGTGAATTCGGGTGTATAATTACGAAAATTGTGGGAGACGCCCTCCCCACTAGGAACATCATTCTCAACGGACCAACTATCTGAAAATGAGCAGTTGTAGCCATCCATAATGTTCTTCTACGTTTTACGAAATCGGTGTGGAAAAGGAGGGAGGAGCCGTGACAGAGGAAGAGAGAGAGAGAGATAGATGATGGAAAGAGGTGATGCTGGAGGGACAAGCAGGGAGAAGGAGAAGATGGGAAGAAGATGGTGATTTTGGAAGGATAATGCTGGACATATAAGGATAAGGGGTGATGGATGAATGATTGTAGTTAAAGATAAGAAGATAACAAAAAAATCTGAATGTGTGGTTGTAATTGAAGATATGAAGATAAGAAGATAAAAGGAAATCTGAATAAGGGGTTAGAAATAAAATAGATAAAAGATATAAATAAATACAAAATTAATAAATTCAATAACATAAAAGAATTATAAAATTTAAAAAAAAAAGAAATTTACTCACATATATAATATTAAATAATTTAAAAATACATATAAAGAGTAAAAAAATAAGTGTTCCGATTTTTAATTCGTTTGAACCGGTGCAAAGATCTTATTTTTCTTATCATTTCATCCTAAATGGTCGTAATGAATTTTTGGCTCTAAGGCCTTTCAATGAGCACCCTAAGAGAGACCTGAAACTAAATAAAGTGCCTTAGGGTACTTGTTGAAAGGCCTTCGAGCCAAAAATTCATGATGACAATTAAATATCAAATGATAAAAAAAAAGATCTTTGCTCTGATTCAACCGGATTGAAAATTGGAACACTTAAATAATTTTAAATAAATAAAAGTGAAAAAAGATATAAAAGTTATTAAGTAAATAAATAAAAAATAAGAAAATGGGTGAATTATTGCCGGGGTAAAATGGTCCGGGGGTGGGGTCCGGGGGGCGCGCGCGTCAGGTGGTGTCAGGGGGCGCGAGAAGAGAATTACTTTTGCTTACCCTTTTCCTCTACTGTTTTGTTCTATTACCCCCAGTGCCCCCTCTCTCTCTCTCTCTCTCATTTTATTTTTTTGTTATAAAATTTTAAATTGTAATAAATTTTTTTTGACTTATTGTTTTAAAATAAATTTTATATTTTTGAAATTTATTCAACGAAACCTATCAAACGAGCCTAATATTGATGGTGAAATAATGGAAAATGGAAAAACTATATATTTTGTGGTTCCACTCGTTCAATATAATTCAAGAATTAAGCGCTTCAATTTTCAATTCCGTTTAACCGGGACGAAGATCGTATTTTTTTGATCATTTTATTCTAAATGGCCATAATGATTTTTTTGCTCTTAAGCCTTTCAACGAACACCCTAAGACTCATTATTTAGGGGCTGTTCGGCTAAATAAGTCAAGTGGCTTATTCTTTTGTCCTTATTCAAATTTTTTTCGTATTTGTTAGTTTTGCGTCAATTTTTTGGGAATTATTGCATCTCCATGACGAGAGAAATCTAAAAAGTAAAAAATTATGATCGAAATTCAATTTTTTTTTTAATAAAAACGAAAAAATTGGCTTATTGGCTTATTTTTGTCTTTATTCAAAAAATTAGGTTTCGATTGTAATTTTTTACTTTTTAGATTTCTCTTGTCATGACAATGCAATAATCCCAAAAAAATCGACGCAATACTAACAAATATGAAAAAAAAATTAATAAGGACAAAAAATAAGCCACTTGGCATATTTAGCCGAACGGCCTTTCAGGGTTCTCTTAGTGGAATTCAATACAATAATTACGGGAGATAATTACAAAAGTGGATTTCAAAATTTAAAATATATACTATAATAACCAAAAAAACTCCTTTGTTTTTTTTTTCCCGTTTTGTCCTAATTCAATTTTTTTTCGCATTGGATTATTTTGCAACAAACTTTTTAGCCGTATTGATCGTCTTGACGAGAGGAATCAGAAAAGTAATATTTTTTTTTACTTTCACCCTAATATTTTAACATATGAGAAAGCGTGCACAATTCATGGGTCGTGTTTTGGAGTTTGAAACTTGGAAGAAATTGGCGTAAAACTTATTAAAAGCGTGCAGCCTCGTGCAGCCTTAACTGTAATTTTTATTTACTGTTCCGATTCATCTCAACTAGACGAATCAAGAATTCACAAAAATTTGGCGTAAAACTAATAAAGGCGAAAAAATTTTAATAAGAACAAAAAATGTTAAAAAGATAAAGTTCTTAACGGAACGGGGCTTGTCAGAGTGATCGATTTTGGAGATTATCTTTGGAATGGAGAGAGAAAGAGAGAGGATGTACGTACTTATCTCACTGGATTTTTTTCTAGCAAAAATAGTCTTTTTTTTTTATCAGACTAAAAATGCCTTCCAGGCAGCAAAAATAGTTCCTTTCTTGTTTTGTACAGGATGCGTACAACAGGAGAAAAAAATATGAGTTGAGATTGCCACCTCTATCTCTCTTAATTGTCTTACAAGAAAATAATTGAAAATTAGAAAATAAAGAGAAAAAAATTCAAACTGGGAAAAAAAAAAAAGGAAATAAAGAGGAAAAAAAAAACTCAAACTGGGAAAAAAAAAAGAGGAAATAAAGAGGAAAAAAAAAAACTCAAACTGGGGAAAAAAAAAAAAGGGGGAAAGAAGGGGAGGGGGCGGGGTAAAAGGGGAGGGGGGCGGGGGTAATAGGGGAAATGGGGGGTGTGTCAGGGGGGGTGTGTTAGGCAAACAAAAAAAAAAGTATAGCAATAGGGAAGGAAACAAAGGGCAGGGCTGGTGGGAGGTTGAGCCAAAGCATGAAACTGTTAGCCTCTTGTTCTTCTTCTGCTTTTTCTTCTTGTTTTGAAAGAGTAAACGATGGGGAATTGTGGGACTAGGGAGGAATCTTCTGTGGCTGTTGTTTCCCATGCTCATCATCAAGGTAAGCAGCTCTTCACTCAGCATTTCACCAGTTTCTCCATTTTTCAGATCTAAGTTTTCTTTCCTTGTCTGTGTTTTGTGTTTTTAACAAGTTTAATTTCTTGAATTTTGGGAGATTTGACTAGTTTAGTTTTTATCGTAGCAACTGAGTTTGAATAAGGGGTTTATTTTGTATACTAGAAACGAAATTAGGGTTCTTTTTCTTTGTTTATATACGGTTGATGTATCACCAGGGAGTTTGAATGAGGGTTCATTTTGCACTAGAAACGAAATTAGGGTTTGTAGATTTGTTAATTTTAGTTTGATGTTTCAGCAGGGAGTTTGATTGAGGGTTCATTTTGTACTAGAAACGAAATTAGGGTTAAAAGGATTTGGTAATTTGTTTGATGTTTCACCTGGGATTTTGAATGAGGGTTCATTTTGTACTAGAAACGAAATTAGGGTTAAAAGTATTTGGTTGTTTGTTTGATGTTTCACCTGGGAGTTTGAATGAGGGTTCATTTTTGTACTTGAAACAAAATTAAAGTTTATTTCTTTGTTAATTTTAGTGTGATAACAGTTTTTGATTTATTTATTTATTGTTTGTTTGTTTTGGGGGAAATGGTAGCAGTTCAACAGCTCCATATGTTATCGGTGGGTGGTAGAAATGGTCCGCCAGAGAGAAAGCACAGCCGTTCGGCTTCAGATCTGAGCGATTCCTCTTCGACAACATCGCGCATGGGTATTCTTGAGGACTCGAGGAAGAACGCCGTGCTCTACACCCATGTTATCGCGTTTACACTATTTGAGCTGGAGACCATTACCAAGAGCTTCCGCTCTGACTACATTCTTGGTGAGGGAGGGTTTGGAACCGTATACAAGGGTTACATTGATGAGAATGTGAGGGTTGGCCTCAAATCTCTCCCCGTTGCTGTCAAGGTTCTCAACAAGGAGGGTCTTCAGGGCCACCGAGAATGGCTTGTGAGTTACTTTCATAGCTTTTTAGTTTTGATCTATATTCCATCCCCCTATAGTGATATTGGTCTGGAATCAGTTTACTCTGTTTTATTTAGTGGACCATCTCCAGCCCTGTACTATAAAAATCGGAAGTTTTTAGAACAGCCTCCACTTGATATGGATCGCTGTAATGGGCAAGCCCGGATTTGCATATACCATACTAAAAGCTTCATTAGTGGTGAAGTGTCAAATTTGAAAGCTATAAAGTAAACTTGATAAATTTGAGTTAAAAATATAGCGTCTCCCTTTGTTTGAGTAAAAATGATGAAAATTCATTTTGTTATGAGTTTTTGAGTAAAGACTTGCCCTAAGCTTTGGGGTTTTTTTTTCCACTCATTGAGTTTGAGTCATTGTTGTAACAGCTGAAGATGGCCTTACCGTATAGTTTATTGGGCTTCTTAGAATTCTTTTTTGTTGTCCCTTGAGTTCCCCAGTTTTTGGAGTTAAAGGGGGGCCACTATTTTAGTGGTAAAATTTTCTGCAAGCTGCCAATTTGTGCATATATTGACTAAGGTTAGGTCTGCCTCCAATTTTCCCTCGCCCATACCCCCATCGGTTGTAGATTACATGGATACTGTAGGTGTTGTCCTGTTTGTTAAATTGACTAAATATTTATTGTCCCAGACGGAGGTTAACTTCCTCGGGCAGCTCAGGCATTCCAACCTGGTGAAGTTGATCGGATATTGCTGTGAGGATGACCACAGATTACTTGTTTATGAGTTCATGTTCCGAGGAAGCCTCGAGAATCATTTGTTCCGAAGTATGCTTGCGTACCTTCTCTTGCTTTGCTAACTCCTGCACTTGATGCTTCAGTCTTGCAATCTTTTCATTTTTGTTCTTGCTCTTATTTATGCAAAATTAAGTTTTTGAGTTGGCAATTGAAGTTTATGTTTTTCAACCGTTGAATGATAATATGTTTACTACGGGACTATGAACCAGAGTTCCATGAACTTACCCATATGTTCTACCATTGTTGCCAACAATTGAATGGTGTGAAGTGTGAACTGTACACACTACTTTCTATATGATAAACTAGTGATAGTGTTCAATGGTGTGCGCTGTGCAGTATCTTGTTCTTAAAATTAGAAATGCTCCCATAGTCAAACTGGTTGTGTGTGTTCAGAATGTTTCACCCCCAGCTATTAGGCTTAGTAGTATCCCTGTTGCCCACAAACATAAAGGTGCAAGGTTCAAAATGCTTGGTGGGACACTGGTTTGTCTCTATTCTGAAGGGGAGAGTACAACTTGAAGTGTGCCTACAGCATTGCCGGATAGCTCAAAATACCTCTCCTCTCTTATTTCACCCATTATCAGTTCTACAAAGATGAAAACAGTTTTTTATTTTTTGTGGTCAACACAAGTTTCTTGCTGCCGATAAAAAGGACAATTCCTTATCTAGTTAGTAGATGAGTTATTTTGCATCACATGAAACTACACCTACAGAAACTATAACCGTAAGAATTACATAATAACATTTGCTGTTAATTGAAATGGCTGCCTTCGATTATTTTGTGGGATTAACTTTTTGTTTGCTTCAAATAGTGACGATTCAATTTCCAGTGAGTCAAAGCTACTTCCTCCCTTCTCTCTATCTATCCCTCATCCACCCTCCCAAAAATTCAAAAAGACAAAAAAAAAGGAAAAAAGAAAAAGAAAGAGAAAAAAAAGAAGACGAAAAAAGTATTAAAAAAAGTCTACTGTGTAATCCTCGTGAAAATGGTTATGTGCATTACATGGACTGTTTCCATTCCATTAGACCCCCAATGGCAATCTAACTTACTAAATTTAAGCTTTCCAAACCACATTGATTACACCATGATGTATTGGTCCTACCTGATTAGCACTATACTCCCTCTGTGCCAACTTGTTTATCCATTCCAATGATTGGTTTGGGATGGCAAGGTGGCCTTGTTTAAAAAGCATCTGGTAAACTCATTGATGAGGTGGAACTAGGGTTTTCAATCGTGGTATCGGTGAACGTTACGGTATCGGTGATACGGCCATACTTCAGCCGCCATCGAACTGTATCGGCTGATACGCAAGCAAGCAATGGTATCAAAGGTCCGAAATTCCTTTTTGTAACGGCCGATACAATACGTAACGACCTTTATTAAAATTCCTGGATGAACATTCTAGTCCGGACGCTTGTGAGAGAAAATTTATCTGGAGAGGATCTAAACCCGTGGATGCGAGGTTACAGTGATCAAACAAGGGTCGCGGTGCACATGGATTCAACAAGAGAGGCTTATGTCCATGGGTTGTAAGACCTCTCGTAACTGCTATTATTATAGTGTCTAGTTGGGAGTGACAACACCAATGCAGTAGACAAAACCGCACGAGTCGGTATGTGCTGAACTTTTTAAGATAGTTGACCATGAGAAAGGCTCATCGTTCTCCGAGTGCTTTATATTATCTTAGCCTGCTACACTGCTGCATTTTTTTTTAGTGATAATGCTTTCTCTTTCTTAGTGCTCCGTCTCTCTTGCAAGGCTAGGGAAAATTTGGTATGCTGCTTTCTCTTATAGGGGTCTATTTTCACTCACTTAACACTTCTTGGCCTACTCGACTCATCGGTTAGAGTATAGCTTTCGTAGAACAAAAACCATTGGTCAAATGCTGTAGTAGTGTAGTAGGTAAAACCGACCAAATACCCCTCCTTTTGCCATGACCAAAAGCATCGGTTGCTTCCACCTGTGGTCTTCTCCGACTATCTTGACACCTTAATACCAAGGGCCCCCCATGTACTCTCACAATCAGTCTTTGCATGTCCTGCAAAAGAAAGTAGTTTTTCCTTTAGAAAGTCATTTTGACTGATAGTTCCAGTCAATCTCGAAGGTATTAACCATTTGAGAGCCAGGATATGCTTATATCATGTTTTGTTTGAATGTAAAAGGCAGTGAGGTACAGACAAAATGAGCAATGTACCTTTTCATACTTTCTTGTTTATGGATGAGACTATTCAGTCAGATTCCTGTCAGTGCCTATAAATTTTGTTATTAAGTTGATGTGGCCTTTTTCGAGGTATGCAGAGGCAACTGTTCCGTTATCTTGGGCTACAAGAATGTTGATTGCTCTTGGGGCAGCGAAAGGGCTTGCTTTCCTTCACAATGCTGAAAGGCCTGTTATTTATCGCGACTTCAAGACCTCTAATATATTATTGGACTCTGTAAGTTTTTTTTTGAAATGATTGGACTCTGTAAGTGGTATTCACACGATAGCATGTTACAAGCATTTTCCATATAAGTAGTTACGGTGTGAGTTTCTATCCTTAACCTTGCACCTTCTTATACCCTGCAGGACTATACAGCAAAGCTTTCTGATTTTGGGCTTGCAAAAGCTGGGCCGCAAGGTGATGAGACCCATGTATCCACTCGGGTGATGGGTACCTACGGTTATGCTGCCCCTGAATATGTGATGACTGGTATGGCTTCCTCTCATCTCACTATGGCTTAACTCGTGACTCATGAGTCATGTGAGTTCCTTACCCTTATTGACCTGGAATATAAAATTTTCTTTAAAATGGAGCTTGATGAATTGAAGCAGAAGCCTTTGCCTTCTATGTGGCACTCAATGAAACGGTGTAAAACCCTTTCTTTCTTTTATGAAAAAGTGAGTTGCATAAATACATACTCAGATGCGGCTCACAAAACATGAAGCGACTCAACATGGACACTTGTTATCTTATAGTACTATTATATTATATGTTATAATTCCTCGGGAGGAGCCAATGAAACTATTTTAGTTAAAACCTAGTTATGTTGGTATGCACTTCACTGAATCTGGTTAATTTGAAATGAGCAGGACACCTAACTGCCAGGAGTGACGTCTACAGCTTTGGAGTTGTTCTTCTAGAGCTTTTGACGGGAAGAAAATCCGTTGACAAGACAAGGCCAAGCAGGGAGCAGAGCTTAGTGGATTGGGCCCGGCCCAAACTGAACGACAAGAGAAAGATGTTGCAAATTATAGATCCCAGGCTAGAGAACCAGTACTCAGTGAGGGCAGCACAGAAAGCATGCAGCTTGGCATACTACTGCCTTAGCCAAAACCCCAAAGCAAGGCCCTTAATGAGTGATGTGGTTGAGACTTTAGAGCCTCTACAAAGTAGTAGTGGTGCGGCAAATGAAGTCTCATCTTCATCATCATCATCAATAGTTGGTGAGACATTTTCCATGGGGGGAATTACAGATTACCAAATGCGTCGCAGGTTTGCTGGCAATGTTGGTGCTGGGGCTGTTTGTCGCTCTCCTAACCCTAATTGTTCCCCTGGTCCTCCTGCATGCCGTGTTAGATGAGAAATGGTGCATATTTTTTTTTAAGCCTTTCTGGTTGACTTTTTGTCGGTTTCGTCTTTGCTCCACTCTCTTTGGAAATGCTGTAATTTGCTTGTTAAAACATGGGTGCATTTGCTACCTGGTGTAAATGGTAATGATGATTCTGAAGCTGTGGGGATTATTTCGATAGAGATGATGGTACTCAATATTTGTGGTGGTACCTTGTTCGTTTAAATACGATGTTAATTACGTATCACGGGCGACTGTAGATACCCTATCAAAGGCCAATCTTTTTCTTCTTTTTTTCTTTTTTTTGATTTTGTATTTGTTTAGTCGTGGCAGTGGAAACAAAAATTGTGATGGGGCTTAAATTTAAGCGGTTTCTGTGTGAAATTTTAGGGGACCAGTCCCACCCCTTACCTCTCGATTGGAGGTCATCTTTCTCAAGGCTCTGATTTGGTTTATGTTTTAGTCTACGTGGATGATATTTCTCTTATTACTAAGATCATTCAAGGCTTGGGTTTTGGTTTTGCTCTTAAAGACCTTGGGCCTCTTCACTATTTTCTGGGCATTGAGGCGGTTAAAGAAGGCACGGATGACCAAGTGCAGGCCTTGTGGTTCCCCTTCATCTCTGAAACCTGCTCTTGGAATACCTGATCAGATCACCATTCTCTCATCCAGAATTCTATCGCACCTTACTGGGATCTCCTCAATATCTCACCTCAACTCGCCCATAAATCTCATTTGCTGTTAATACTGTTTGACAACACGCATCATCCTCTTGAAAGTCACTTTACCTCAGTCAAACGTATCCTACGCTATGCCAAAGGCACCCTCAATCAAGGGCTTCTTTTCACTCAAGGAAACTTGCAATTATCAGCATTTTCAGATGCTCATTGGGCTGGAAATGCATTGGACAGAAGGTCTACAGGAGGATATTGTGTTTATCTTGGTTCAAACCTTGTTTCTTGGTCAGCAAAGAAACAGCCAACTGTTGCCAGATCTTCAACAGAAGCTGAGTATAAGGCTCTAGCTAATGCTACAGCTGAAGTAGTATGGCTGACGCACTTACTCAAAGATCTTAATCCCTCCTCCTTCCATTGGTGTTCTTGTTCTATGGTGTGACAATGCCATTTCACTAGCATCTAACCCTGTGTTTCATGCTCGTACAAAACATGTTGAGGTTGATTTTCACTTTGTTCGTGAAAAAGTATTACACAAACAGCTGCTCATTAAGTATATATGTTCCTTCTGAACATCAAGTTGCTGGCATCCTCACTAAACCTCTTTCTATTTCACGATTTCACTTTCTTAATTACTGTTGGACCGCTTTTCTACCATCTCTCCTAAAACCAATTGGTGGTAGAAAGAGTTTCAATTAAGTCTTTTATGGCATTCGACATCGCACCCGCATGTCTATTTAAAACCAATATAATTGGTGGTAGGAAGGGTTTCAATTAAGTCTTTTATGGCATTCGACATCGCACTCGCAAGTCTGTTTTTAGAACGGTGGAGTGGTATTATGTAACCAAATCCATATATGGAGGCACTTCGGGCCCAACACTTACATCCAAATTGAAGCTGTCAGTTCTTCCTCCAACATCAATTTGTGGGAGTGTGTCAAGCCACTTAAGAGCAACGTACTCAGGCCATTACGTACAAGTGCAGCTCAAGCAGTTAGGAGTAAGACAGACAGGTGCAGCAAGTACTACTGAAACTAAATAGAGCGCCATCTCATGTAATCGGCTTACCGTGGCTGGCAAGACAAGAATGTTGTCAATTCATTAATTAACAGGGGTACCCCCGGCCCCCCTGCATAACAGTTGTCATGGTGCTTAAAATACTAGTATAATATATTAAGTCGTGCCTAGCTAGATGGACCCCCATGCATATTCATTCATGGTGCCATTTAGAATATACTATACTCCAAACATAGTCTAGCCCATGAAGATGAAGTACACGTCACCTCGATCTATGCCACCACGCCATGTCTATTCTGGTGCTCGTGCCTATGCCTGCTTTTCTCACTTTACATCGGTAAACATTAATTATATGCACAACCTTCCCTGGCCTTCTTCATACCACAAAAAAATAGCTAGAGAGAGATTAGTTAACATGCATGCACACTTCTACGTACGTACCTGAACCAATTGACACTTCTATTCTAAACATATATAGCCCCACCCCCACAACCACCTTAATTCCCTGATTCATCCCCAAAAATTGAAATGAAATCAGTAATTAAAAACGTAAAAATAACTATTCATCCATTTCATCGTTTGGAGAAAGATAAATAATTCAATTTCACAGTACTGATTGGTCTTGATGGAACATGAAACTCATCTTTCAGCCCTTTAGTTTGAGTTAAATGTGGATCGATCAGCAAACCCAACTTCACACTGATTGGTCTTTAAAGTAATATACTACTCCATATATTATCCTTCCACTTCCCCTACTTTGATCAAGCATCCAACTTTGCACTAATTTGTTTGCTTCAGCCTTCAGTTATATGAGGGGGACAAATGTGGCTTATCTTCGGCAACTTTTTATAATTTGTGCTCCCATTTGTTCTGATGAAAATAAATAGGAATGTAGTTTTCGGATTCTAGCAACCGCGGAAAGTGAAAGTCTTTGAAAATTATTATTTCTGGTCACCGACTCACTGAGTTACGGAGTAGTTTTTAAAAATATTTTTCAAATCAACACTAGTGTCACATTCCACCTGGGGCGGCCTAAGCCTCTTATTTTAGTCCACGCATATGTAGATAGGTATATTTATTTTATAAGAGCTTGGCTTTTTAAATTTCTTGTAAAGCTAAAAAGGAGAGAGAGTCAAGAGAACAACTGCATTTTAAATGTCAAAACATTAATTGCTCTTTTGATGCTATTTTAAATTGTCAGAACATTTATTTATGCTTCGTTTTGTTCTAATTTTCATTAGAACAAAGTTTTCGGGCTCTAGCGCGACAGAAAGTAAAAGTCAATTTGAAAATTATTATTTTTGATCACTGGAGAACGAGTTGATTTTTTAAGAATATTTCCAAATCAACAACTACGTACTATGGGCGGAGGCACTAAGGTACAATTGTAATCGAGTGACCCCACTCACTTTGATTTTTCACCAGAACAGTTGATAGTTCGTAACTAAATTTTGCTATTTTGATCTCATAAAAAATCTCTAAATTGTCCAAACTTGATTCAAATTAATGTACAAAAGTTCCAAGCGTTCTCTTCTTTTCGAGAATTTATAGTGGTACGAATGAGGCCATGCATTGTTTGACAAATATAATAAGTCTTTGAGCCAAACTTTGTCACGACCCTACCCCGTCCCTATAGGTATTAGTCACAACAAAGTGCCGGCATCAAGCCCATTTCATAGATTAAGCATACATATAAGCCAATGACTAAAGGGACATAAGTAACGATTAGTGGAAATTAATTATTGATCTTTATTAATCAAAATTCTTGGCTCCGCCCGTGTCAGCTACTAGCATCATTATTTTCAGGAATGCAACATGGCTATCAGTTTGAACTCTTAAGTTGAAACCCCAACTTCCCCCACAGCTTCCCCAGCCCTGAAATTTTAAAAAAGAAAAAATACAGAAGAGAAAAAAGGTAGTGGATAGACACATGAAATCACGGAGAGGGAATATGTACATTTGCCGGTGCTTTCGTAACACGTCATCATTCCGTGTCTTTACTTTTGGAAGTACTTGTACATACTATACCATACCAAACCAAACCAAACCAAATTATAACCGATCATTAAGTTCTAATCAATACTTTTACATGCTATAGTTAAATTTGAACAAACACTTCCGATCTCCTCCTAGCGCAATTTTTTATTTTTATTTTATTTCCGGACGATAAGATTAGATTCTTAGTATGTTAAAATAGTAGTGTTAAAATAAACGGCAGGCCATTGTCGATTTAAACCTGAGACCTCACGCACTTACACCGTTATACGCACAACCCATTCCTAACTTTTTGATCTCTTATATTAATTGAAAGAATGACGTAGTTTTTGTTCTTGTTTCTTTTTCTATTTAGGCAACGTTTGATCCTCAGTTTAGAAGATTGATTGGATTTTTCTATTTTTTAATATTTTTTTTTTGTCATTCGATAGATGTCTAGTCTACTCCTAAGGAGATGAGGAAGATTGATTGGATTAATAATCTCATACTAGCTATATGCCCAAAAAAAAAAACGTGAGTTTTATAGTACAAGTGTCAGGATAACTAATCTGAAGTGGCTCAATCTTGTTCTTGTTAACATGTCTCACATCGTCGTTTGAGTCACCTAGTTTAGGTAATTACTCCACCCATTTAGTTTTAGATTGGATGTCTTCAAGAAAGCCCATATAGTATCACAGTTAGGTACCGCGTGAACTTGGCTGCAATTGCATGCACGAATTGTCAAACTTGTACGACTCATTAAATCTATGGTGGATTTTGAGTTCCGGCCTATCCAACGGTTTTTGTAGAAAGCGGCGGTGGCCAGTCAAGTTCGACATGACGTAGTGACGGCGGCGGCATGGACGGCAACGACGAGGAACTGGTATTTCAGCTTGGTGCAGATCTACCGTTGCTGTTTTTTTAGGCTTTTGTTTACTTTTTAATTTGCTGTTATTCTTGTGTCTTAAGACGAATTGGACCGTTAGAGTTCTTTGCATATATGTTATATTTCGTGCTGGACCCTACTTCTATTTTATTGGCTTAGCCAAGGAGTTTTTTACCCAAAGACAAAAACGCACTCGTTGGGCGGGATAACTTATCCCAGCTAATCCTATTCGCCGTCATATTAATTTTGACATAATTAAGGGGAAGAGATAAGAAAGGCGGAGGATAAATCAGAGCTAAACTGAACTGAAAATGGATGTTGACATTTAAATGCTAATTATCCAATCCGATTATACCAAATCCCACAAGTTGGATCCGGATCGTTCCTCTGTGAGGATTTCCCGATAAGAATCGTGTGATGATTTCATGTGAAAGTGTCCCCTCATTTGGACGGATCTCCACTAGTTAGTTGGTTTTATCACTTCATTGTTTACACCACCACGCATCTTCACGATATACTCATTCAATTGGCAAAAATTTTTAAACTTTTATTTTTCGGTGTTTGATTAGCACATGAAAAATAATTTTAGAAGTCAACAAAATAGTGTAGAGAGGGCTTAACGGTTGAATTGAGAGAGGGGGGAATTGAACGTTGGTCAGAACTGACGATCGAGGAAATTGAGCACTGAGAATCGCAGTAGAAGGCAACGGATTCATTTCGGAAAATAACTTACGGAAAATTAAAGGGTATGTTATTTTCATCCAATTAATTTTCTCATTTTTTATACAACCAAGCACCGGAAAATATGTAAAACAGTTTACGCCCAAACAAACAGAGCCTTAGTACCAATTAAAAAAAAAAGTAAAAAAGTCTTAAGATAATTGAACATGGTTTATAAAGCCTACAAATGACCTAAGCCCTTTTTTTAACAGGAAGTACGGATCAACTTATGCCAGGTGCCTATTAATGGTTTGAGGGGTTCAACTGCACCCCGTAAAATTGTGTTTTTCAATTTTCTCTTAATATTGCTCGCACTAATTTATTCATACATTGCCCAAGTAAATAAAAATTTACTTAAATTTGTAAGTAAGTAGATAATATAACGTCGGCCCAATAAATGTGTTCATTTTATACAGAGCTTTGAATACTTTAAGTTTCTTTATGTTTTTGTTGCTACTAAACGAAAATCTTGAAGTCGCCTCTGAGTTGTGCGCACTTCAACTAATCCCTGAATTGTGACCTCCAAATTTTTTATGTTTGGCTTTTGTGGGATTTTGGAAGCTCTTGCTCATTTGATTGGTGTTTCATGCAAAACGGTCGCGTAGCATTATTGGTTTGCTTTATAATTTTTTGGAAGTTAAAAGAAATGATTTTATGGGGACGTGTGTTTCACTTTCACACTTCACGGGATATGTTTATTCTTTGGACGTGTTATCCGGATTATCAAAATGGGCCAATGACGCCCAAAGTGGTGCTGATTTCGTGGACATGCGAATCCCCACTATTCTGATTCATCATCTAGTTGTGCTTTAGTGGTTTAGTGACTCGAAACTGTGGCCATGACTTACTAATCCGATCGAGGAGCTTAATTTATTAATTTATTACTCATAAATCAGTATTTAATCTTATTGCTGTCGGTTGACATTTATATTGAAAATGAACGGATTAATAGTCGATGAAACTAGGGTTGAGATTTTTCGACCCAACACGTTAAAATAAATCCAATTCGACATGGCAGCCGAAGAAAGATGAACTATTTTTCCAAAATGAACTTCTATGTAGTACAACATGAATATCAAACTACCCTTTCAGATCAAATTAATTCTTGAATTCCAAAATAGGCACGTCTACATCATTCAGTACACTTACGAAGTAGCTACGGTTTGGTATTTAAAATTTTGAAAATAAAATTAGGATTGGAATTGGAATTAGTTTGACAAAATTGAACTTCTAAAGGGGAAGAAAAACTAATGTTTTCATGTATTTAATGTGTTTTTATCATGGGGAAAGGTTTTACCATGCCACCCTAACACTACACAAACCGAACGCAAATGCAAAATGACACGAGATAAATAAAGGGCCAAATTAAGATAATAAAAAAAAGGGTGCCAAATTAGGATCCAAAATGTTGGAGACACATATGCATGAATACAGATCTAAACACAAATGTGTTCACAATCATTGGATACGTGTGGATTCCACATATATCATGCGGCCGCTGGGCCAACGTGCATCAAAACGTCTCCAAACACATCTACATCATTTTGAATATGTGTTCGGATATCCTCCTTTTATGCAAAAGCAAATTTCATTTGACACAACTCAACAGTGCTGCTGATTTCCATACGAAATTAAAGATGAATAAATTTGGTATATCAGGTCAGAAGAATAAAACATGAAAACATTATTTGGTTTCGACTAAATTCCAAGTCTATTTTTTTTATCGACGCTTAGGAGTGTTCGGGTAAGCTTATGCACACCTCAATTACTCTCCTCCCTGGTCCGGTCAAAGGTCATTTACGCCAAGATTAGAGAATTCACAAGAAATTACAAGACTAACTAACCCTTAGGGCTAAACCCATGATCACTTGTATGAAGAGCAAACCCACCAACCAACAAGACTAACCCTTGGGCAGATGTAAAGGTCAATGATGTAAGGCTGACAGGGCAACTGGGGTCCTTTTCGAGAAAACAAAGTGATCTTGTCTTCCACTAATAACTAACACAACAAAACACCATCACCTTAACAAGGGTCTACCCCTTCTTTTGCCGATTCAAAAACCAAAAAAAAAGAAGAAAAAACAAAAACAATAACAAAGGTATCTCTCTCTTTCCACGTAAGCCTTCACTCTGCTGGTAAAGCAGATCGAATTCGGACCATATAAAAATACAAGGCCACCAATGCCATCATCTTACTGATTCCTGAGCTTCAAACTTCGAATAGGTTAAGTCAAACCCATTAGCAGCAGAAAATCCAGCTTCTTCAGAAATTAATCAAATACCCATATATAGTAGTAGAACGAATCATGTATAGGATTCATCCGGATAGTGATCATCAGAATCGGTGCGTAGGCTTTTCTAAAGGATTTGAGAATGTGGTACTAAATAGTAGTACTAGTAGTAGTGGTAGTAGTAGTCCGTCTGATGAGTATGTGCTGCTAACTGTGTGGAAGAGGTCGAGCATGACTTTCCAAGGGACTGATGGATTCACGGTTATCGATAGCTCCGGACGGTTGGCTTTCCGGGTAGACAACTACACAAGGAAGGAATGTCGGGGTGGTGGAGGAGGGGTTGTGCTTATGGATGGACATGGGAAGCCATTGCTTACATTGAAACCCCAGGTATGCACGAAACCTCATGTAGTGGCAGATCTAGAAATTTACTACAATTTTAAAATATCAGGGATTTTAAGACTATTTAGAGGCATTAAAGTAATTCCTTGAGGAGGGTACTGAGAAATTCTGGTACTGCATTGGGTAGGCTGCAGTTATGAAATATCGTTAGGCTGCAGTTATGAAATATCGTCCTTTGTTGAATCCACGAGTGCATAATACGCATACATAGTGCACGTTGAGATCCCCTATAATACACGCAAGATGATGCGTCGCCCCAACCTGCATTGTAATCGACCACATTATTAGTATAATGCACGTACCAGATTTGTATAGATACATGATAACCATACGTTCCATCTTAGTAACATCTAACAGTATCCTTAACTACGAACGTGCAGATGTTGAGTATGCAATATCAGTGGAATGCGTATAGAGGAGATCAAGGATACAGAACAAGCCCAAAGTCCAGAGAGTTCACAATGAGAAGGTCCCGATCGATGATCCATAGCAACCGGAGGGACTATGAAGCAGAAGTTTTCATGGGATCGTCATCAAGAGGAGGAGCCAACAAGTATAAATACCCAACACCCGATTTCAAGGTAGAGGGATCATTTAGCCGGAGAAATTGCAAGATCACAAGCGGCAGTGATACGTTGGTGGCCAAAATAACTAGGAAGAGAGTGAACAACACAACAATGTTGTTGAACGACGATGTGTTTAGTCTTGTGGTTCAACCGGGATTCGACCCTGACCTCATTATGGCCTTCGTAATTGTCCTGGATCGGATCTCTCCTAAGCCTTTTGCTCCTATTTTGTGTTTTAAATCAAATACCTAGCTACATGTGAAAACATTCGGTAGATCCAGAGTCATCTTCTAATTTGAAGTTACTTTTGGGGACAAT
Organism: Rhododendron griersonianum; assembly: GCA_018127125.1. Lineage (NCBI taxonomy): Eukaryota > Viridiplantae > Streptophyta > Magnoliopsida > Ericales > Ericaceae > Rhododendron > Rhododendron griersonianum. The sequence goes on along the minus strand of CM030791.1, from coordinate 23,309,088 downwards.
CTGCATATTCCATCTGTTCTTTTCTCTTTACCAGAAATCCAGATCCCTGTCTCACCCCTCGTGTCTAAATAATTCAATTCATGCTTTATGTTGGGTTCATAAAATAGTAATGTTCATGGTGATGGTGGTGGTTCAGTTGAATCAACTCAAATATCCTCTTGGCATAGTATTTTGCATTTATTAGCTTGATGGTCAGCGGGTCACTCCCCCAAGGTTTGGGCCCTCGAATAGTTCAGCGATGTGTTTACGATGCCCCTTCACCCTGCCTCTAATCTCCCACAGCGGGTAAGGAGGTAGTTGCTATGACTCTTTGGTCCCTTCACAAATCCATTGCGGGTTTAGAGTCCCTATGTCATGCCCATAGGAGGGTTGTCATGCCTAGTTGCCCCCTCCACCCTATTTGATTAGCAAAAAAAGTTGCAAATTTCTACCCGTTGTATAGATGCAAAGGCGGTGAATTCCATGCGACTTTCAATATCCAATCAATGTAAATTTTGATAAGTAACACCAACTCAACGGTTTGAACAAAATGAGCAGTTCGGATAGAACTTGTAGGCCCTAGATGGATGGACCTGAAATGGGCCTCGCAGCAGCTTGTTGTGACCGGGCATCGAAGGAACCCCAACTCCATTCCATAACATGCGTGACCCCTGTTATTGTGTCTCTAAATAGGTAAGATGTTTACGTACCATTACTCTCCCTGGAAGTTTAAGACGCAGCAATTTAATACAGTAAAGAGTCAAGTTCCTGGGATAAACAAATCCGCCCTAACTTTTCTAGTTTACAGTTGTATCAAGGTCCTGTCTGGTTGCAATTTCGACTACAGTTTGCCATCACACTTTTGATAAGCCATCCTTTTTTTTTTGTGAGGAAACGCAACTTATACTGATAAAATCAGATACAAATTAATGCGTTAAGGCGGATAAAAAAAAAATTTAATGTGTTAAGTTTTTAGTGTTTTTTGTTAGTGGAAACACCCTCTAAATCTATACCATTGGAAGCTAAGCTGTGCATTTTTTTATCAGCATTAGGCTGTGTCCTTTCGATAGAATGATTGAATAGCTAGAGATCATTTTCATAACTTACATAAATTAAATTATATGGCATAACAGTTAAAGATAACTCTTGTCTATATGTTTTTCTACAAGGAAGGACCGATGGGCAAATATGTGCTCCGCCATTATATAGTAGAAATAGACTAGATGAGAGTGGTGGAGGTTTGAAAGGACCAGCCAAAGTTGGAGCATGTGATGGAGAGCTATAAACCTCGCCCCCTAAACCACAAGGCTAGTCCGGCTAATTGGTGGGTTTGTTTCCTACAAGCCTACACAATTGATCAGCGGTCGATTCTTGGGGTCAGGACATAAGAAAATAATTTTCTATGAATTTTCTAGTCACAGTGTGGATGAAAAAGGGGATTAGTCGATGTACGCGTAACATGGCCTAAACACTCCTGACCGTCTGAAGAAAAAAAAAAAAAACCCTCGCCCTAATAAGTTACACTAACCCAACTACCAACAATTCCATTCCCAAATAATTACTACTTTTTCCCATTATTGTGATGTCATAGATTTGAATCAAGAGATCTGAGGTGGGACCTACAAAAATCACGAATGCAACAAAGTTTTTTTTATTTTTTTAAAGAATATGGAAAAACCGACTAATATTTATTCTTCAATTAGCTAGCCTAGGCGCTAGGCACTCCTCTTCCGCACGAGGCAATGTTTGCTATTTTTCTGAGCTGCATTTACACATATTTCACCATTCCCCACTGTCAATAAGCACTAGAATTCCATCTGGCCACGACCCAATCAATGTTCTCCTAAGTCTTCCGACTATATCTTTGCCACTGTCTTTCATTAGTGCCTTTCATTAGTGCCGCATCTCAATTCATCATGATAGATTCATTTCAAATTTTATACTTTCTCATAATGCCAACATCGATTTCAATACTCTCGTCTAGCTACAGTAATTGTGCAAATATATTCTCCCTAACCACCTTACATGGGTGCATACAGCATAGCAGATCTTATATCAGGCTTATCAATTGTATCCTTTCACGGATCAAAAAAAAAAATTGTATCCTTTCAACTTCATTGCTAACTTCCATTAAAAAAAAAACTTCATTGCTACCCTGTGATTACACAACATATCTGATGCACATCTCTTTCATCCATCCTTCCCTAAGTCCAAGATTCACATCCTCCAAAAGTTGTCCACTTTCTGAGTAAATGACCAAGATATCGAAAGTCTCCACTCTTAAGTATCAGCAGCCTATAAAGTTCTACTCAATCTTCATCTAATCTAACTTTGCTAAAGTTACGCTCCATCTCTCAGTTCTCCTTACACAGTTCAGATTCCAGTGCATATTATGACAAGTCTAACTCATAGTTTACTTTTCTGTTTTCCCCAGCCAAAACTATATCTTTTGGCCTCTGCAAAAGATACACCAAGTACCATCCTCTTGAATACTCCTATTAAGTTCATCCACAGGACCACAACTAAGGTCGGCAAAATCAAAAATTTTAAAACACTCATTTCAACCTAGCTTACAAAACAAAAAACATAGTGGATGGCATCTATGTAGACACTATCAAATGAAGATGATGACTTACCCCATAAAAAAACAAACAAATACGTGCCCCGTCAGCAGAAGAAGTTACTCCCTTGCTTTGAGGCATTTCAGGAATGATTTCAAGCTTGGTAGGTGTCGCATCATTCTCCCAAGAGTATATTCAACCACACTTTCATTTTCCGTGCCTAAATGAAAGGTTTTCCTTCTGCAGTTTTAGCTTCTGATCCTTGGTTCCATCCTGCGAACTTCATAGTTTGGGCAGCGACCTTCCTCAACACAACAGTAACAGAATGTCAAACAATTAGGCAAATAGGAATGGGCACTTGTTAAGGACAATAAACAAAGAAATGGAAAATGGGAGAAGTAAATGCCAGGATTTTGTTTTGAACAAGGAGGAAAAGATACCAGGAAGAATAGCATCGACTGTTGCTTCTCAGTCTTCGAAATTATCTCTACACCACAACTAAAGGTTGAGGGACCTTTCCTCTCTAGTGGTATTGTTTTCTGAACTCCCCTCCGACTCGCTTCTTCATCCCCTAGAGTCACACTCTGAAAAATAGATAAGTAATGTGACAAGCCATCACAAAGTAAGCCATTCTTCTCCTAGAGAATTAACATTACAGACCCAAATAGTCATAAAATCCCAGAGAGTCACAAAATGAGCTTTGGTACATGATCCATGCATGTCATTGGTACCACTATGCGAGTACAAGACACAAACAAAAAACAATTAACAGAAATGGTATAGCTGTATCAGAATTACTTAAAGTAAACACCTGATAAGTGGAAGTAACACTTATTCAAAGTATCTATTAGAAATTGCATATCAAGTAGAAAGCACACATCACAACCAAATGCTATCTCACCTGTATTCCTCCATCAAGCATCTCCAGCGAAGGATTCATAGTTAAATTCTCTATTGTCACCCCATGAGCAGTGGCAACTAACTGAATGCCACGCTGTGCAATTGTGCTCGCAGCAATTGCTTCTAGTTTTGTACCATGATATTGATACATGGGATAGGGAAAGAAAAACCTCCAATAAAGCATTGGATGTTGAAGAAAGAGGTAGAGGCCAAAACAGGTAGGCAAAAACAAGTCCACCCTCAAGATTGAAGCACTGCAGTTACAAAAGGCATCAAATTCAGACCAATAAGCCAGCAGCAATAGAGCCCGAATAGTGGCAAACTGGATCAATCAAAGCCACGCAAAATAGGCATGTATCCATACAGCAATGGCAGCAGCAGCACACCAAAAGCGAGGCTAAAACCAAGGCAAACTGATATGAATTGGTTCCAATAAGCGAGGCGAGGCTAAAACTAAAACTTTGACAGCCTGGCAGCCTCATCTCTTAGCCCTCCAAGATGTAGGAGTTGCAAGAGAAACAGGAGCAAGCAACATCAGCAGCAGCAAAACCAAATAAGTGTCACAGTACCAAAGCAATCTGGTATAAGTTGGATCCACAAGAATGTCATCACAACTGAAATCAATTACTTATCCAGCAGCATCTCTTAGCCGTCAAAGATTTAGGAGTTGAAGAGAATAGAAACAGAGAACAAAAATGACAGTAGTGTCATTAACTAACTGTTAGGCCTCTTGAAGAGGAATAAAGCTACAATTATACCCTCAAAGCCCACCAATGATGAGCAGACATTGAAAATCTGACATGATAGATCTTATCTGTGCAGCATAACCAAAAATCATTAGCTTCTTAGCAGACATTTTTGAACTGCTTGGAGTTGGCAAAAATATGAGTACCTAAATGGGAATGAGATGTGTTTTTCCATGTGACATTCCAAAATAGAAGAGCAGGCTCTGTGATTTGTAGCTGTCTCTAAATACATATTAACTTATAAAATATATATAAGCAAGAGAGCTTACTAATGTCTCATAGATATTACTTCATTTCCTTTCGCTATATAAACTCATGAGAAATTAAATTTGAGAATATGTTCTTCACAGTACAGGAATCGCAAGAATATAGTCTATATAGATGAGTAAGTCTTGCCGGCCAAAAAAATTTCTGAAAGAGTTAAAAAGAATAACAATCCATACTCCATAGTACGACTAATTAGCAGAATACTATTTCGTTTGATAAATTGAAGACCCAAATAAAACCTAAAAAAAGTCTAAAATGAATACAAACCTATCTATCCAAATGTAAAACTCGTGAGAAAATAAAGGTACAAAAATGGAGTAAACCCATTATTCCAATGACAGTATGCAGTTGCATTTGGAAGGTGGAAACTATCAAAAACTGAAACTATGCTCTATTTCTCAAAAGAAGTTATCAAGCTTTTGAAGAAGCTGAAGCACTCATGTTTTGCCAGTTTGATTTATTCAACTTTGCACTCAACTCAATGACATTTCATCTGCCTCTAACTGTGCGCATGAAATAAAACTAACTTTAGCCATCTTCTCTGGTTGCACTTTTTTGTTTCTCTTCCGGGCACAATCACTGATCTCAGTGCAAGAAATGAAGCAAGGTAAACAATGAGAGCTGATCCATGTAGACCCCTCTTGCGATGATATCTTTCCAGAAATAAATAGAATGAAAAAAAGTCTTACTTGTCCTGGTCCATTTTACTGCCAAAGCAGAAAAATATACCTAGAGCCATATTGCAAGCTTGGGTACCTATCAGAATAATGGAATTTCCATCATCGGTCAAAGAAATAAACAAGCAAAACATAAACCAAACTACATGGATTACCTTCATTAGCTTGAGCTATTTTCACAAGGAGTTTTGCACTTGCTGTTTCCTTCCACTCAATCTTCATGAGAAAACATGGTAGCAAACAAACCAAGCCATGAAAGTAAGAAACTTGTTGCTACAGTGAGACCCAACTTTCAAAATTCAAAATGCCCAAAACGAAGTTGGGTGTGCATGTCTTCTATCTTAGCCCTTAGGATCCCAAACTGTGTTCCTACAAGGGTACTGCTAGACGAGCAAAAATTAATCACAAGTATCATACAGTATAATCATGATGTCTTCTTTTGCGGTTCTTTCATCTAAAAATGGACTATCCATAATCTGAAATCACAATGGTCAATGAGAGTTCCTATATATGCTATAATTTATATGAATTTGTATCTTAAGTTAAAGTTTTTTATGTATAGGTTGTCAGTGAAAATTTTGGAGAGTTAATTGTACTGTAGGTTGTAATAGGCTTTGTGATTGGGCCAATTAAATTTGGGCCCCTTTTTTTGCTTTGTTGTGTTATAGGGCTTTGCTTCAATTACATTGGCAACCATTGCTTCATTTCCTTACAGTGATGAACACATAAAATGTAAAATAAGCGAGCTATAGGTTGTCATGCTTTGAAGCACAACTGAAACCCTTTTGTTTTACCATGTATGTAGAGTATCAATTTAGAGCAGTATGATAGCAAAGAGCACAAAACAGAACACACTACATAGGTAGAAAAATATGATGCTAACTTTTCACCCTACAACTTGTACATGAATCAAGATACCTCAATATTATTGATTTGATTTCACATGAAAGCAAAAGATTTCTTTTTCCACATCCAACGACAAGACCATGCTACCATCTAGAATAACCTGAAACAAAAAGCCAAATTGTCTATCAATTGAGAAGAGGAAAAGGTCAAAATTAAAAGCACCACACAAGTAGGACTGGAAAGAATTCTTAAACCCACAAACAATGGAAAAGAACACCCAAAAAAAACCACAAACAAAACAAAAAAGAAGTAACAGTGTGGGCATATGATATGCTTTGGTTGACTGCAAATCTCCTACGAGAGAGAGAGAGAGAGAGAGATAGTAATGAAAAACATTGAACACAAAGAAAACTGCATTAAGACTATCAAAACTTTTAGATGTCAGTATGTCACCAGCATGGAGGAAAAATCCTCTTTTCCATGTCTTCAAAAACAAAAATAATGAAAAGCTTGAAAACATGCAATGTTTTTTTTTTTTTTTGGTAACTGTGCAATGTTCTAAAATCCATATGATTTCTTTCCCTTTTGCAGAACAATTTTCAAAAAATTGAGAACATCTTTTCGGTGATCCTAAGAAGGGGACTTTTTTAAAGAAGTTTCAAAAACAGTCTGCCAAACATGTTTATTCACGTTTCGTGAAAGTGAAGGCAGTAAAAACACAAAAAGACGGTACCAAACACCGTTGTAGAACAACCAAGGGCCAACTCACTGGATGTGCTTAAGCTGCAAGACTCAGAGTTATTCCTTTACCATTTGGTATTTGGACATTTTACCATTTCCTTTTTTCAACTAATAAGGTGAATGGTCTCCAAATAATAATCTCAGCCCTCAGGTTCATAAATTTCCCCAATTCATACATGTGGAACCAAACCTCATATGAGTAAAGGTAAATACAAACCCTCACCTAAAGTTATTGCCTCGTCAAGAATATTCTTGAATCGATGCGAGTCCAACTTGGGATCCGAGCAAAGCATTGAACAGAAGAGCCTGTGGAGGAAAAGAACTATATAAAGCAAAATGACAAAGCTATAGCTGTGAAGTACAGTACTAGTATACAATGTCTCTATTCATGTGACCCTTGTACTTGTTATACAACTCAATCAAATCATTCTTCTCCGAATCAGATCCTCTATAATTTGCTTAAAACTCTTCAATATCAGCTTCAGTGACCTGAAACCAATGTATGTCTTGTTTATAATATACTCAAATGAACGTAAAAAAGAGAGAGAAAGGGACAAAACCAAGGGCAGGCATTATAACAGTATGAAAATAAAAGAAATTAGTATTTCGCAAATACATTCCATAATATGGCATTTAAGGCTCTATAGATTGCACAAAACCATTTGGTAAAATGGGTTATCCATACGTGTGTGTCTTTCTCATTTTGTCGAACATGTAGAATGCATACTTTTAAGAAATCCAAAATCAGCAATAGTGAAGTCAGATTATTGAAGAAAAGGTATTTGCAAGATTTTGGTTTCCGGATTTGGTAGTCGTGTGACAACGGTTGCGAGAAGTTCCTTTGTTAGGAATGTAAAGATATGTAGTGTCGAATTGTCCTCTTTCTTTTTGCTAAAATTCCATCGAGCTTGTTATCTGACTGAATCAACCCAAAAGGCTCGATATGTTATCCAAATGAAAGCTGATACCTCGATTAAAGTACTATGTAAATACAAATTGTTTAAATGCATAATCTTGTAAACCCTATACTAATTATCTCGAGCTAACGAAGGAAGATTGAAATCGTACCTTTGTATTTGGACTCCCTAAAAAATGACTCTTTGCTTCAATCGGTGCAATAGGCCCGAAAATAGTTTTGATTCTTCTCCGATTACAGATCGAGGGAGCAGAAAAAACTGAAGATCGGGCATTCAGTAGGGAACAAAGGTTAATGGAAGAAATAGAGAACAAGAAACTGATACTGACGATTGAAACCCTAGAAATAATCTCACCCCAGTTCACACAGACTTGAAGAACAATTGATCTGTAAAGCCTTGTCAACAAAGCAACCGAAAACAGGGCTGAAGTCTCCTTCAAAGACGGCGGCAGCCGTAACAACAGTGGCGCGATGTTGAGAAGTACAGATCAGTCGGCTCAATAAACACAAAAATTCAGTGAAATCAAGAAACGGAGTACAAATTTAGAGAGTGAAAGCCGGAGGACAGACCATCGTCTCTCTCGCTTCTATCGCTCTCGAGCGTTTGCAGGTGTAACATCAAATACCAAAGCTACCCAAACACCAACACTTGCAAGGACAAAACGAAAAGGAAAAGTTGGGAGGGCAATAATGTAATTTCACACTATGCCTTGGCTTACCATGCTAGACACTTTTATATTACAAGTGAATTGATACATATACAATATACGTATATATCCACAAACTAACTCCATCCAAAAATGATAGCTTTCTGCGAAAAGACGAGAAATTTTCTGATAAAATAATAAACTACTTGCGTACATGATTTTTCGAGTCTCTTTGCACCAAATTAAAGATCTCAATTAGTTATGAACAGAAATATTTATTTTTTATCCAAAAATTGCACTTTTTCGCATGAGACTATCGAAATGGGACGGAGGGAGTTTATAACGTACGACAGTGGAATTTCCAGGGAGAGGAGGAAGTTGTGGGGACTAGGGAGGAATCGGAGGAGCAGCGCAACAATCAAATACTACATATCCACCCAAAACAAACAGTAGAAGACCACAATCCATAAAAAACACACCAAATCTCACACCATTCCAGGCTTTTTGAAGCCAAAAACTTTCAAATTAATCGGGTAGGCGATGATTTTCTAAAAGTATCTTGGGTATAATGTGTAACAGTATTACGTGTTCTTCAAACAAAATATATACATATAACACATGTCAAAGCCCTAATTTCGCTAACAAAATATATAAATGACACATAACAAAAAATAGAAAAATCAACTAATCTCCAAGCTCCGACTAATCGGCCCTAGGTGCTAGGTGCCCCTCTTCCACCCAAGTAACAACTAGAGATTTGTAGAACATTCCAAATGGTTGAGCTTTAACGCAAAATTTGAGCAGCTCACCAACACCTTTTTTTAGCAGTTGATTACAAATGGCTGTGGCGATTGATTAAGAAAAATAGAAACACAAGCAATCCACAAATAATCAAACTCAAGAAGAACAAAACATATGGTAATACAAAGAAAAGAAGAGAATAATGATATCTATATTGCTTTAACCTTTTTAAGTCTAACCGATTTTCTATTGCACATTTCCAACACAAAATGCAAAATCCAACATCAATGCACATTTACAATATCAGCACAGTATAAAAATGCACTTGCGCAATTCCGTATTTTCTTATTTAGTCAACCTTCCAACCATGGCCATGGTTATCAATAACGTAAAGCAACTACAGCAAATACAATAAGCAACGAAATCCTTATACTAAAGACAAACTTGATTGAACCGATGTTCTGTAATATTTTATGTCAATGAAGATGGTTAGGACAGGTGTCAATAGAACCATGGGTTCAATGAAAATACTAGTAGCGATGATGATGCAAACCCAAATAACCATAGATTAACTTAGAGAGAGAAACTTCCAAATGGGATACAAAAGAGACTAGCTCTTGATAATATTTGTTCAAAATGATAAAGCTACCAAAATAAAGGACTCCATCACCTATATATAGACTCAATACAAAAAGACATAAGTGCCCTTACTACATACTACATCATACTCCCCTACTAAAAAGAAACTTATCCTCAAGTTACGGTAGTGTCCTCCGGCAAATAGGGCACCAAGTGTTGCACATTGAATGTGTTGGAGATGCTCAAATGAGAGGGTAAGCGGACTTGATAAGCATTGTCATTGATCTTGCGCAAGACTTCACAAGGACCCACTTTCCGATCATTCAACTTCATGTAAGCACCGTGAGGATGCCTATCCTTACTCAAGATAACCCAAACAAGATCCCCTTCTTTGAACAAAACCTCCCTTTTGTGTGCATCAACGGCCGCCTTATACTTCGCATTAGACTTCTCAATGTTGAGCTTAACTTGAGAGTGGATATTCTTCATAAACGTAGCCATATCTTCCGCCTTGGAGTGTCCTTTCTTAGGAGATGGCAAAGGAACGAGGTCAACCACACTAGAAGGTTTCAACCCGTAAACCGCTTCAAATGGGGAAGTGTGGATGGTGCGGTTTAGAGAAGAATTGTAAGCAAACTCCGCCAAGGGAAGAATTCCATCCCAACTTTTTGGATGTTCGCCAACTAAGCATCGCAACAAATTCCCAAGACTCCGGTTTACCACTTCCGTTTGACCATCGGTTTGAGGGTGAAAAGAAGTACTAAAGCATAAGTTGGTGCCAATCTTCCTCCACAAGGTCCTCCAAAAGTGGGCAAGGAACTTAGCATCTCTATCGGAGACAATAGAAGTAGGAACGCCATGCAACTTGTAGACCTCCTTGAAATAGAGATTGGCAATGTTAGTCGCATCCATAGTCTTCTTACAAGGTATGAAATGAGCCATTTTTGAAAACCGATCCACTACCACCATGATAGAATCACTCCGCCTTTGCGTTGGAGGAAGCCCCAAGACAAAATCCATACTCACGCATTTCCAAGGACTTTCCGGCACCGGTAAAGACAAATACAATCCCGCATTAGTGGCTGTTCCCTTACTCCGTTGGCAAGTTTGGCACCTTTGCACATAGCCTCCCACATCTTTACTCATTCCCGGCCAATAGTAGGCATCTTGAAGCAACGCTAGAGTCTTATCCTTGCCAAAATGACCCACCTTGTGACTTTCGGCCAACAATTGCTCCCTTAAAGAGCATGTAGGGACACACAACTTTAATTCTTTGAAGAGAAATCCATCCTTCAACATGAAACATGGATCGATAACCTTATTACCCATGTGCAAAGCATCGATTATCTTACTAAAGTAAGGATCTTCGGCATAGAAAGTGCGAAACTCTTCAAACCCAATAACCGTGTTCTTCATTTCCACCAAGAGAGCCACTCTTCTACTCAAACCATCGGCCACTTTGTTGAGAATCCCCGATTTGAGCTTCAAAGAGAACGTGAATTGTTGTAGATAAGCCACCCACTTGGCATGCCGTTTATTGAGGTGTTGTTGGCTATTGATGTACTTAAGAGCTTCATGATCGGTGTTGAGGACAAATTCCTTGTAGGCAAGGTAGTAACTCCAATGCTTGATGGCTTGGACAATGGCATAGAATTCCAAGTCATAAGTAGAGTACTTGAGTTTAGCACCGTTCAACTTCTCGCTAAAGAAAGCAATAGGTTGACCACCTTGGCTTAGAACTCCACCAATTCCAACTCCCGAAGCATCACAATCAAGTTCAAAAGTTTTGTCAAAGTCGGGTAAGACCAAGATAGGAGCTTCCGTAAGCTTGGATTTCAACAATTTGAAACTCTCGGCGGCTTCTTGGGACCATATGAACACCCTTTGCTTAAGGCAATCGGTAAGAGGAGCCGCGATACTACTAAAGTTGGCAATGAACCTCCGGTAGAAGGTGGCTAACCCATGAAAACTCCTTACTTCATGAACACTTGTAGGCGTTGGCCATTCCACAATGGCTTTAATCTTGTCTTCATCCATGTGAACCCCCTTTGAAGACACAACATACCCCAAAAAGACCACCTTATCAACGGCAAAACTACACTTCTTCAAGTTCCCATAAAATTTCTCTCTTCTCAAAATTTCAAACACTTGTTGGAGGTGCGATAAATGATCTTCAAAGCACCGGCTATACACCAAGATATCATCAAAGTACACAACTACACATATACCCAAGAGAGGTTGAAGCATTTGAGTCATTACCCGCATAAAAGTGCTTGGAGCATTGGTAAGACCAAAAGGCATCACAAGCCATTCAAAAAGGCCATGAGGGGTCTTGAAAGCCGTTTTCCATTCATCTCCCGGGCGAACCCGAATTTGATGATAACCACTTCTTAGATCAATCTTTGAGAAGACCTTTGAACCCGCAAGGCAATCCAACATATCATCTAGCCTCGGAATGGGAAAGCGGTACTTGATAGTGATCTTGTTGATAGCTCTACTATCCACACACATCCTCCAAGAACCATCCTTCTTCGGAGTCAAAAGAGTCGGCACCGCACAAGGGCTAAGGCTTGCCCTTATGTAGTCTTTCTCTAGAAGATCCGTAACTTGCCTTTGAACCTCTTCCCTCTCCCTTGGAGACATTCTATATGCGGGCTTGTTTGGAAGGGGCGCCCCGGGTACCAAGTCGATACAATGTTGAATATCTCGCAAAGGAGGCAATTCGGGAGGCAACTCTTGAGGAAACACATCAACATACTCCTTCAAAAGTTTAGAAATCGCCTCGGGAGCATCCGACACATCCATATCCGCCATAGGAACCAACACTAGAACATACCCAGTTTCATGACTTTCCTTGAGAAATCCTTTAGAAGCAAGCAACGTAGTGGGAGGAGGCTTTGTATTCACCTTCTCTTTCATAGGTAACAAAGTGAATTGTCGCTTCTCCTTAAGGACGGTGTAGGTATTCTTCTTTCCATCATGGATGGAATGCCTATCATATTGCCACGGGCGACCAAGTAGTATATGACAAGCATCCATAGGAACCACATCGCACCAAGCTTCATCAAAGTACTTTTGTCGAATGGAGAAAGATACCAAGCACCTTTTAGTCACCTTGATTTCATTACCCTTCTTAAACCAAGAAAGGGTATAAGGATGGGGATGCTCCTCCACTTTGAGTTGTAACTTGTCCACCACCTCTTGAGAGACTACATTCTCACAACTTCCACTATCAATAATCATGTTGCAAACTCTACCGCCAACATTGCAAGTGGTGTAAAAGATATTGGTACGCAACCAATCTTCATTACTAGCATCCTTAGGAGTAAGGAGAGTCTTCTTGATCATCAACGCATAGCCTTCTTCCTCCTCATCATCACCCCCAATTTCTTCACATATTTCTTCATCATAAACGGGAATATCATCCTCACAACCTTGTTCCATAACCTCCTCAATGAAAAGTGCCTTGTTACGACCTCCGGAAGCCTTACGACAATCCAAAGACTTGTGACCCGGTTCCCCACACTTGAAGCACTTAAAGCCCCCACTTTGGAATTGACTTGAGCCCCGAAGCACCGGATTGAGGCTGATTTTGAGCGGGTGTTGAAGCCTTATCCGCTCGGTTTTGAGTACCAACCCCGGAAGAAGCACCTTGGCCACCACTAGAGGAAGAACCACCCCTAGCATAAGAGTAAAAGGGCTGCCCGGACTTGGTACCGCCTTGATATTGTTGCCCGGATCTCGAAAACTTCCTCTTTTCTTGCTTTTCGGCCACCAAGGCCCGATTGTAAGCTTCCGAAACCGTCCACAAAGTTTGCATAGCAAGGGCATCTTGGATTGTGATTGACAACCCACTTATGTACCTTGCAACCATTTGATCTTCACTTTCATTCAAATCAACTCTAGCAACAAGTTGATGGAAAGCCTCTGTGTACTCATCAACACTTCCAACTTGTTTGAGATTATGCAAATTCTTGTAGAGGTTTTGCATATAGTTGAAAGGCAAGAATTGCTCATTGAGTTTCTTCTTCATTTTCTCCCATTCTCTAATCTTTCCCTTTCCTCTTCGTAGCCTAGTTCCTTGCAATTGCTCCCACCAAGCGGAAGCTCTTCCTTTGAGACGGATAGCCACTAACTTCACTTTCTTCTCCTCGGAGACATCTCCATAATCAAATACTCTTTCAACGGTATTTATCCAATCAACAAACTCATCCGGGTTAAGACTTCCATTGAACTCGAGAAGTTCAATTTTGATGTTCCGCTCCCAGCTATAAGGAGAGTGAGTGAAAGGTGGCCGACGCCAATTCGGATCACCAAACGGATTGTCAAAGTGACTATGAGAGTCCTCGGACCCTCCACTACCCGCACGCGACACTTGCAAGCCTTGCACCATCGCCGTTATGGTAGCAACTTGTTGTCTCAACTCCTGAATCTCATGGTTTTGGTTGCCAAACTCATTCTCTTCACCATTGTTCACCACAAAGCCTCTACCTCTACCTCCTCTTCTACCTCTTGCCCGATAAGCCATTACAATACTCAAATTCAACTCCAAACAAGTAAATCAACCCCAAATAATGAAAACCCAGTCAACTCAGCCACCAATTTCAACAGAAACAACCCAAAAACACTTAATCACCCGTAATTATACTCGAATCAACAACTACGGAGCAATCTAGTAACAACCCAGCAAAGAAAATAAGGATTCAACACTTACCCACCTTAGATCTTGTCCGAAATCAGCGAAAATGGGTTAAAATCAGTCCGAAAACCCGCAAAACCCACGGATCTGACTTGAAATCACTGTATCAGGCTCCGAAATCACTGTAGCAGGTTCGAAATCACTGTAGCTGTGCTCGAAATCACTGTAGCATTCCCGAAATCACTGTAGCAGTCTCCGAAATCACTGTAGCAGCTCCGAAAATGGGTTTTGGTTGTTCGAAACGTAGAGAACAGCTCCGAAAAGGGTCGAAATCGAAGTTTTAAGGGTTGGGTTGAGCAGATCTGGTGATTTGAAATGAAATGGTGTTTCCGGCGAGGTTTTCCGGCGCCGGTTTAGGATTCCGGCGAGATGAACGGTGGGGATCGAGCCTAGAAGCTCTGATACCAAATGATGCAAACCCAAATAACCATAGATTAACTTAGAGAGAGAAACTCCCAAATGGGATACAAAAGAGACTAGCTCTTGATAATATTTGTTCAAAATGATAAAGCTACCAAAATAAAGGACTCCATCACCTATATATAGACTCAATACAAAAAGACATAAGTGCCCTTACTACATACTACATCAGATGAAGTTCCAGCGAGAGGGAGAGAATGTTGGTTAGCTGTGGAAAGGTAGAAAGAGATGGGCCTATTGAGAGCATGAGAGAGAGTTGCGACTAGAGGGGAAGGAGGTAATAACTTATAATGAAAAAGACCTAGCTATAAGGCACACCCAAAAAGCCATTTAACAACAAAGAACATTCACACAAATGAACCATAGATGGTTAAAACAGGATTAGCCGAAGCAACATTGTTAGAAAAAAAGAGGTTAATCGAGGAAGCATACTCACTCATAATTGGCAGCGCCCAAACATGTGCATTGTTGTTTGTGTATTGCCGTCCAAACAGACAAATAGTATGGATCTTTAATAAGCAAACCCACAATAGATTTAAGGTGTATTTATTTTGTACGGAAGCACAAAACTTGAGAATGAACAGTAAGATTATTGTTAAGATGCCTATCTTTAGTACTTAGAAGAATGAAATTTTGTTCAAGAATTTAGAAATGAATTTGGAATAAATATCATGATCAGAATCATAGATTCATAAGATTTAGAAGCACAGCTTTAAGATCACCTAATTAAACTTTAGCCCTACAATCAATTTAGTGGTGGCATATGACATCATAGATTTTAGTTGTGCCTCCAAAGTCCTCTCCTCCACGTTGGAGGCAAAGGACAAGGGTTTTTTTTTTATTGTCAATTGCAACCTAAGTTTCTCAAACCATTCAAAAAATAATGTCTCTATATTAAGAAACACACAATTCAAAAAATAGGATAAGTAGAGAAACAATATAAACAAAAACCAGATTTGAGATGACAAACACTAACTACAAGAACCCACAAGGCCACAGTTCCAATTTTCAGAACTGGTGAGAGTGAGGCCACAGTTGCAATTTTCAGAACTGATGAGAGTGAAAATTTATCCAGCTTTAGAAGTTTAATCTTGATCAAAATACGAAACCAGACTTATTTCAATTCATAGAGGTTTTGGTGCAGGGAAAAACTTGAGGACTTGAATTCTAAATATAACCCTTTGGAAGTACCAAAAGATAGGACTCAAGCTAACATCCTGTGATTATACTTTTTACCATTCCCTTGTTCTATGATACCAGTATCAAAAGCAGAAACTCTTACTAGCTTACATCAAGATACATAACCATTTGGGGCTAGCTCAAGTGACAAGGACCTGGAACATCTCTTAGAGAGGTCTATGGTCTGAATCTCAAGGGTGGACCACTGATGAATTTACTTTATCTCCTCCTAGAGGTTGCTACCTTTAGGTAGCCCTAGTAATTACCTGGTATATGTAGGAAAGGAGGACTACATGTACCAAGAGATTACAGGTGGAACAAAGTCCCAGACACCATCGTTAGCGTTCAATAGATTATAGAATAGAATACTGTAACATAGCAAAAAAATTCAGAAAAAATTTGCAGCATTCAAAAATTTTTTAACAATATGTTCACAAAGCTCACCTTCATTCCGTTCTGAGGACCCTTACCATCCTTTGGAGGCAAGGGTTCCAAGGCAGCTTTCTCAACTAGCAAGTCTAGCAGTAATACATCATCCACCAAAATAAACATATCCTCCTCTATACGAACAATTGGAACTAGAGAATCTTCAGCATCCTTCGATTTTCCCCTGCCATTCTTGCTCTTGGTCCGGCCTTCAAGGGCTTTTAGTCCACTGTACTAGGAAACCATCAACAAGGTAGATGTGACTTCATTTTCGATAAAGAAATGTTTTACAACAACTCTCAAAATCAAATTTGTTTTCTCTCTGGACATACGGCCCTAGAATTTTGGTCAATCCCCGGCCAAAAAGCACAAAAGGTGCAGCCGCCACAAGTAATCTGTTATTTTGGAAAATTGGAAGTAAAAATATATTGGCTGAAAATGTTATGAGCCAGATCACAGCTGAAACCAAAGGATAAAGCAAAAACTAACCGAAGGAAAATAAAAAAAAAAATAGGCTAGAAATTTTTAGGTTTCTCGAGATACTACAAGCAACAAACAATTAATTTAAGGCCAAAACTATATGGTGTCACTCCACTTGAGTAGTTTTTAAGGGTGAAAATAAAAGACAACTCTTGATTGATTTAACTCCTTGCAAAGAGAGAGAAGAATGTCAAACTTTTACAGCCATATCAACTATTATCATAATGATGTCTATAACTACCTGTTTTTCATGCAAGGTCAACTTTTAAGTAATAATCATGAAATGGGACAACCTCTACCTTGACCATCTAGCTTTATCTTCAATCAATTTCCCGAGCTTGCTGCTTCTGTATTCTACAAAACGGCGACAAATTTGTTCTACATTTGTCAAATATTCCGCACAAGTTCTTGTGAAAGAATTATGCATCGTGATCTCGTCGTATCTTGTATTTTAGGCATAAAATCGTATCGTGATAATATCGTAATCATATCTCTTTGTAATCTTCTATTTTAGGTATAGATTTCTAGGGATTTCTAGGCTTTTCTCTATTTAAGTTGTGTTAGCATTGTAACCATAGACTATCATTATTCAGTAATACGGATTAGTTCTCCCTATATGTTATGTCACAGTTCTCTCCTATATTGACAATCAAGGCAGCTGAATGGACGATCTGCTCTCTCCCTACAAACCAGAAACATAATTTGAAATCAGTGACCACAATGATCGACCCCCATTAAAATTAGTTACAACAGAATTGCTTAATCATTCTTGCCATAATGGAACCTATAGGAGGGGGACTATCATTATTTGACAAGTGTTGAAAGAAAAGGGGGAAGGAGGTAATAAATCATCATTTTAAAGGCATACCGCAATATCATCACACAACATAAGATTCTTATTCTTTGCTTCTCGCTAACAAAAATATAAGTTATATAACAATGGATTACATAAACAAGGAAAAGGTTCTGTGCTCACGCCCTATCGTTATCAAATAGGTTTCGTTGCCCCCATTTCCTATAGGCAAACAAAAAACTATAGGTATACACATGAATAATGAATATGACCATATATACAAGGACCTTCAAACTAAAAAGAATCTTAGTTCTTCATTATTGATTAGTCTACAAGGAAACATGGAATGATTAGACTCATAATAAATCTGATAACTTGGACTCGAGCTTTAATAATGAGAGTATGAGCATCAATAAACCCATCCAACACTTTAGATAGCTCCATAAACTTTTTCCAACGAATCCAACCCCAATCATGCTCTTTCTTCCAGAATCGATGCAATGTATCTGCAGAATTCACTTATAATGCTTTAACATACTTAACTAAATAGAACGAAAAACTCCATTACAACAGCATTCCCAACATCTTGCCAACTAACCAGAATATTTGGATTTCTTTGGATCTTTATTCACCACTGCAATAGAAAAGAAAAATGACTTCATGCAAAATGACTCCATCCTGTTTGAACCCAAGAGAAAAGAAAAAGAGATCAGCTGGAAAGCAAGAAAATAGATTATCAACGACCATTGTAGCTCAATAACAATGGTCAAAGGAACCACACAGTCAGCTGCCCTCAATAACAATGGCTAAGAGCTCCATTTTGTATGCTGGGGTTTCAAAGGAAGTCAAAGGGATTTTGGGGGTCATCTTACCTATCTCGGAAGCTAAGTTGCCAGTGAAGTATTTGGGAGTTCCTCTCATATCTACAAGATTGAGGGCAGCTGATTGTGTGGTTCTCAAAGAAAAGATCTTACATAGAATTCATGGTTGGTCTGAAAAGGAGCTTTCCTATGGAGGTAGAGCTCAACTAATTCCGTCTGTTTTGCTTAGTGTGCAAGTGTACTGGAGTTCCATTTTCATTATTCCTAGGCAAAGTAGTGAAGGAGATTGAGAGCACTTTGATGGCTTTCCTGTGGTCTGGCTTTGATCTTAATCATAAGGCTGCAAAAGTGAGTTGGACTCAGGTTTGTTGCCCTAAAGATGAAGGTGGATTGGGATTCAGAAGGATTAAAGAATGGAACAAAGCTACCATGTTGACGCACCTTTGGGCATTGAGCATGAAGGCTGACACTTTGTGGGTTAAATGGGTCCATACTTACATCATAAAAGGTCAGAGTTTGTGGTCCATTGACACCCCGAATGATGCATCATGGACTGTTGGAAAGCTATTCAGCATTAGAGAGTTGGGGCAGCCCTTGATTCAATATAGAATTGGTAATGGGCAGGGGCCGGGGACTTTCCTTCGGCATGATAACTGGCACCCCCTGGGGCCCCTCTATAATAGATTTGGGAATGTCTCTACAAGCTAAAGTATCTTCCATCATTTGCCAAGGTAACTGGAGATGGCCCAGAATCAGAAATAGGGTAACTCAAACAATTATGAATCTTACCCCCCCTGACTTTAGACCTGACTGTACAAGTGATGGCTCTGTGATTTGGCTGCCTCACCCTAGTGGCAAATTCTCCGTCAATTCAGCTTGGGGGGTAGTTAGAAGTAGGGGGTAGTTAGAAGTAGGCTTCCTATTCAAAAATGGGCAGCAGTGGTTTGGTCTAATAACATTGCTCCCAGGTGGTCCTTCATGCTATGGTTAGCTGTGCAACATAAATTGAGCACAAGGGATAGATTGGTCAACTGGGAAATGAGGATACAGGATAATTGTGTGTTGTGCGATAGTGGCAAGGAGTCCCACCACCATCTTTTCTTCCAATGTCCCTTCTCATCTTCCATTTGGTTTGGTGCTTGGAGAAGAATCCCCAATTCTGGTATCCCTAGCAGGTTGCTTGTGTGGTGAATTGGTTTATCGTGAATGTGAAAGGCAAAGGATTCTCTAATCTGGTCAAAAGAAGTGTTCTTGCTGCTGCTGTCTATGTTATCTGGATGGAAAGAAATCGCAGAGTGTTTCAAGGTAAAACCTCTTCAGTTGATCAAGTCTCTCTTAAGCTTGTGAATGCTGTTAGAGATTTTCTGAGCTCTAGAAGAAAAGTGAAGGCATCAATGCTGAATAAGTCCATAGGGGCTTTATGGAGCTTGCCCGACTGCATTTTTTCTTTGTAAATGTGTGCTATTTTGTATATGGTGTTGAGTGGTGCTAGGTTTTTGGCTGAAGTAGTTTTTGAATAGATAGTTATACTGGGGTATGCCCCTTTTAGTTTTGTATGCGTTTGGGCTTTTTCAATGAAATTGTGCTTATCCCAAAAAAAAAAAAAACTTACAAGCATACCTGGAAGTAGTTTGTCGTGATTAACCACAGAGAAACAAATAGAGATGACTGTAGACATCAAATCCTTGATGATAAATTAGAATATACATGCCACAATAAGAAGCTTACATTAGAATAGACTAAGTGCAGCAGTTCGCACATGATCACAATTCACCAACCCCTCTCTCCTATGCCTAACCAAACTAAACTGAGCCTTAAGTTCCAATCAAATTGGGGTCGGCTAACCCCTCTCCTATGGCTCCTGAAGAAAAACACAGTAAATTTTTCCAGCCTCTAACAACAGAGGCTTTTTGCTTTTATGATAACCAACACATTTATAGAAAAGGCATCAAGGTGATGCCATTTACAAAAGAAGGCTAAGGATAAAAAGGCCCACCACATCAATAGTCTAAAAACCAATCAAAGGAAAAAGCCCATGTACTCTATACTCCACTCCGAATGCAAAAAAAAAAAAACTGGTCATACCAAGGAATAGGTCGAGGATCGGATTACACACCCTTAACTCCCAACTATGCAAACTAAGAAAAAGACTCATAAAGACTAAACATGGTCCTCTCCACCTCATCTAAATATCTACTATTCCACTCTCTTCGAATTAGCTACATCAAGCAAAGAGGGACCAAATCTAGCGCTACCGTCTTAGTCTGCCCCCTGTAGCCCAAAACCATTCTTGAAACAGCTCTTTCACCACAGATGGAGAAGAAAATAATGTAACTATAGGGAACTAGATAGAGTGCTCTAAATAAGAATAACTCCACAAACTTGTACAATTAATGCCTTTTCCAAGTAGTAAACTTACTCTCCAATTTCATTTCAAAAAAGGAAACTTACTCTCCCATTACCACCACATACCAAACTGCCTTGTATTTAACAAAATATCCAAACTGAAGCCCCATAAATGTCCAACAAAAGGCCCCTAACCTACACCCATGTTAGCTGCCAAGACCTCCACATTTAAATAATATAAAAATTTCTACGCATATACAAATATTCAGTGGATCCTTGCACCGGTACCCAAATTCGGATACATATCCCCGAATCCTCTATTTTCAGCTTTGAGGTGTCCGACCCTCGGTTATGTACCCGCCCCCAATTCACGTACCCGTGTTCGTGTAGCATAGTCTATGGGCACATCAGGCTTTTGAAGCACTTCCAATGCTTTCTTCATTTCTTCTTGCTAAGCTTAGTACCGAAAAAAGCACAAGTACATTTTTGTTGGGCAAGTAATAAAAGCTAAGCTCAAATCAATAAGAGAAGATAAGGGCAATTTGGTGATGTTAGTAAACATAACTTGTAGAAACACTATTGGATTATATCCAATCTCTAGTATTTATGTTTTGGCAAGAAGATTAAATTAACATAGGTTCTCTGTGTCAGTATTAGCCTTATAGTACTCTCTTGGCTTTATGGACCCTTCCAATTACCTTTATAAAACTCACTCATAAAAATGAGCATGACGAAGCCAACCTAGAATGGAAAAACAGCATTCACATAACTACACTAATAGTTTGGACAAAGTTTCATTCAGTTGAGATAACAGACAGACCATGTATTTCATTGACCAAATTATCAGACACAAGTCAAAATGTATTTTCAACAATGAAATTATTATGGAGTAAATTTGACATATATCAACAAACCAGTCATAGAATGAGCGTCGTAGAAATAGCAGAGCAAACTTAAAAACTACAGATGTGACAGGAATAGACAAATGCAAATCAGGAATCAAAAGGACCTACAAATATTGGAAAAGGTGTTTCGACAACTTAAACTTTTGAAGTGAGATCAATTAGTAAATGAGTAGTACTAGAAGTAGTAGCTGTCATAGCTGTAGTTGCTTTAGTGCCTGAGGATAGATACAAGTCTAGTGAATCAATGGATGATGGGTTCTCTCCAAAGGTAGTGGGGGCTACGATAGCACAATAGCCATGTGATCAAGAAAGAAACACGACTCGGATCATCACTCATCTTGCTTGGAAAGCCATCTCTTTGAGTACCTCACCTTTTCCAGCGAGTGATAGAGGAATCGCACATTTTTAGGAAGGGGCGTAAATACGAAAGAGATTAGGAAGTTGATCAGTAGGGCTACTAGATCGTTGGCTGATCGGCCACACACCCATGCTTTTCTACGACTTTCCATTTTCCTTCTTGTTCATCAATCGGTCTGGTTGACACTTAACTTGCTATGTTGATACCTACCTAGGTGATGGAGCATACAGAATATAAAAGAGCTAATCCTCAGTACAAACTATCAATTTCTCAGCCAATGATTTGCAATGCAGCCCATGTGCCAATGGTGATCCTGGGAACTAATTCACATAAAACTGAACTGAATTCCAATATGTTTATTCTATTTACAATGAAACAGACAAATACTGACTTCAACAAAATTCGCAGAAAAATTAAAAACTATTATCACATAACCAAAGTGCTCCACAAGAAAAAGAGAGTGGAAAAGTGTTAAGTTATGGGTTTATATTAGGGGTGGCAAATTGAACCCAGACCCATTAAGAAACCCAAACCCATCTATTAAAAAATAGACCCAACCCAACCCATTTATTAGCTGGGTCAGAATGGGTCCAACCCATCTAACCCATTTATTAATTGGGCTTAACTGGGTTTTAATTGGGTCAACTTAAATGACCCAATAAGTCATGAGTATAACCCAACAAAAAAAACCCCATTTATTAGTCGATACTTTCCTCCCACCTCCTCGCAGCCGTGCTTGCCATCACCACCTTCTCCTCCTCCACCAATTGGATCACCACTAGCTGCCACCAAGCACCACCATTTCCACTACCGTACACCACTGCTGCACCTCCACGGTTAAACACCATCACCATTCGATCGAGCTCCATCGCCGCCCCCAAAATCTCTCCAAAACTCGTTTCACCGGACGCGAGGTAGTCCGAACTCACCTCCCTACGTATATTTATATGTTGTTATGTAATTCTATCAATGTTTTGATGCTGTACGTTTGAAGTTCCGTTGCGATAACAAGAAACCCGAGCCGAACCATAAACCTTCGAAAAAACTTGGAATTGGAACCTTAAATCGCTGTGAAAAACTAATTAAATGTTCGGGCCCAGTATATTGGTTGTTGCCCAATAGATTAAGACTGATTTTAGCACTCCATAGTGTATAAAAACGAACACAAATGAAGAGAAAGAGTGCAAACCGAGTTCCGATCAAAATCTGCGTTTTTTTTATAAATTGCTTGAACTGGAAAATCTGATCTGTTGACAGCAAATTGGACAAATGGGTACCCCGCCCAATTTGGATTTCCGCAACGCGGCCTCTCACTCTACCTATTTACTTTTCTTTTCCTTCGCTCCCAGGACACCTCTCTCTCTCTCTCTCTCTCATCACAACCACCTCCCACATTCCCCTTGTGTGTACACACGCCCTCTCTCTCATCCGACTTGTCTCGACCGTTTGAATTCGTAACTCGAAGAAGATCGATCAGTTTCTGTATTTTCACAATCTAGTTTTCGATTAATAGCGGGCCGATGCGTTTTTTTTTTAAATTGCAAGACGAAAAAATTAGCTTATTTTTGTCATTATTCAAAAAAACTAACAAATACGAAAAAAAATTAAATAAGAACAAAAAAATAACTCAGTTGGCTTATTTAGCCGAACGAGATTATAATTTTGCAAAAGAAGTACAAAACAGAAAAAAGCGATGACCCACTTAATATGGTAATTAAGTGTACGGGGGTAATTTGGTCATTTTACTAGTAGAGGGATAGTATGGTAATTTTAGTCATTTTAAATTTTAGTATATAGTATTTAATTGGGCTAATGGGCGGGTCGGGTTTGCTTTTTTATAAATGGGTCGGGTTGGGTATGGGTAATTGGCCTCATAGTTAATGGGTCTAAATGGGTCAATGACCCATTAAAGACCCAACCCACTTACAACTTGCCCAATTTAACCCAAACCCGCCCATTTGCCACCCCTAGTTTATATGTAATTAGTTGTAGTTCGCATTTAATCTCTTATGTAAGTAGATTAGGAGATAAGGGTCTAATGTGTAATGACTATTTACATTTGTATAAGTATAACGTAATGAGAAAATAACCCTAACTTTTTGGGTTCCCAATCAACGTCTCTCTCTTCCTTACAATTTTACATGGTATCAGAGCTTAACGATAAACCTAGGGACTGTTCCGTTCATCCTCATTCATCGTCATTGACTTGTCGGCTTTCATCAATCAATGTCGATCACTCTATTCGCTTGCACCCGTTGATCCTCGTGGATTTTTGACGCTGTACAAATCGCGTTTGACACTGTACATCCTCCGACGATCTTTTTTTCCGACACCGTACAACTCGTCGGCCCTTCTTTATGTGTTCCAGTCTTAATGTTCAAAGTAAGTCAACCCCGCACCCTTCTCCAGCCATCGCCTACAACCGGAAAACCTCGTACACCACCAGACGACCGCCAACAGTCCTTTAGAGCACTTGCTGACCACCGACAGCCACCTCAGAGCACTTTCCGACCTCCGGCAATCCTTGCTTTCCCTCCAGCGACCCTTGTTTTCACTCAAAAAGGACTGGGTATGATCTGGTTGTTCTCGATTGGAACTAGGTCAGAACATCCAAGGTTTTTCGGCATTGTTTGAGGTATTATTGAACTGTTAGGATTTGCTCTTTTGTGTTTGGTATTGTTCAGTTGTGGAAATTCTGGTTTTCATAGTTCCTTGAAGCTCTGTTGGAGGTATTGGAGACTGTGCTTGGTTTATTTTGTCTTCGTAGCATTCTACTATTTATCCGTTGAAATGTCGGAGGAAAAACAAAAAGCTTCCGCTAGTACAAAGGATGAGCTGAGTCGTGTAGGGACTCTGGATAACTGTCCTCTGGATATTTGTCACATTAAGTTGGATGGTACCAACTATTTGATCTGGTCCCATACTTTTACTTTGGCTATTGAGGCCAAAGGGATGTCAGAGTTCATTGAGAGCCCTATTACTCCACCTATTGAGGCGGGTGAACTCAAGAAGTTTAAATCTCAGAAGTCATTAGTCATGACCTGGTTGTTTAACTCTATGAGAGCTGATATTCGCCATACTTTCCTGCTTCTTGATACTCCACATCAGATTTGGACTACTGCAGCCCAAACCTATTCGCACCAAGGTAATGATGCACAGTGTTTTGAGTTGAAGAAGAGACTTTGCACATTGGAACAAAATTATCATTTTGTTGCTGTTTATTTTGCTGACCTGAGTGGGGCTTAGGGGGAATTTGATTATTATCAGGACTTTCAGGCTGTTTGTGCTGTGGATGCTGCTAATTGGCTAAAAAGAATGGAAAAAGAGCGTGTTTATGACTTTCTTGTTGGTCTTGATCTAGAGCTTGATCCGATTAGAGTGCAGGTGTTGGGTCGTGTTCCGTTTCCATCCTTGGGAGAGGCTTATTCTATTGTTCAGCAGGAGGAGAGTAGGAGGGGGTGCTATGTTGCACCCTCCTATTTCTGATCGTTCTGCCCTGGTTGCTACTCCTCATGGTCATTCTGGTTCTGGTAGTGGGCCTATTCTCCAGGGTGGCAAGTCCCAGTCTGGTACTAGTAGCGTGCCTCCTGATCGTGCGTCACTCCAGTGTGATTATTGCCAATTATTGCCATAACACTGGTCATACCAAGGATTTTTGTTAGAAGCTACATGGCAAGCCCTCTCGTGGGCGTGGAGGTGGACGCGGTGGCCATGGTCGTGGTCCAGTGCATTCTCGCCAGGCTTATGTTTCGAAATTTGCTGTTGGCACCTTGCCTGATTCTGGGTTCAATTCTAGGATTCAAGCGTCATCTGATCATGTTGGTGGTTTCTCTCAAGGGGAGATACAAACTCTCCGGCGCCTTATGGCTCGGGGTGATTCTCCATCTACTATAGCTTCCTCTTCCACAACAGCTCCTACTACATCCTATTTTGCTCACACAAGTATCCCAGCTAGTGCATTTACTACCTCTTCTGCTGTTCCTTGGATTATAGATTCTGGTGCCTCAGATCATATGACTAGGTGTTCCTCTGTGTTTGATTCTTACTATACTTGTTCTGGTAAAGATAAGGTCCGAATAGCAGATTGGTCATTCTCTGCTATCTTAGGGAAGGGTTACGTTCGCTATTCTCCCTCTATTTCTCTTTCTTCAGTTTTACATATTCCCAACTTTGCCACTAATCTTATGTCTGTTAGTAGCCTTACTCGTTCTACAAATTGTTCCGTGACTTTTTTCCCTACTCATTGTGTCTTTCAGGAACTAGATACGGAGAAGGTGATTGGCAGTGGTAAATCACATGGTGGCCTCTATTTTTTGGAGTCTGCACCTCATCCACCCATGTCATGTGGTCTTCCTCTGCAAGCAGATACGGGTTCAGCTCTTACTATGTTACATCAGTGGCACCGTAGATTGGGTCATCCCTCCTTGGGAATTTTAGAGAAACTTTTTCCTAATTTAATAAAGCAATGTCCTAGGAGTCAGTTTTTTAGTTTTTTTGTGAAGCCTGTGAGCTTGGAAAACATAAACATTCATCTTATGCACATATTAATAAACGGAGTGCGTCTCCTTTTATAGTTATTCATTCTGATGTTTGGGGTCCTTCCCCTGTTACCTCTCTAAAAGGTTTCAGTGGTTTGTCACTTTTATTGACTGTTATTCTCGTGTTACTTGGGTGTATTTACTTAAGTCAAAAAGTGACGTCTTTTCTTGTTTTAAATCTTTTTATGCCATGGTACACACTCGATTTGATACAAATATTAAAATTCTCCGTAGTGACAATGGTACTGAGTACACACTCGATTCAATAACCATTAGGGTTAAGTTTTTTCCCAGTAGTATTGAATAGGTTAAGCCATTAGAGGGAGCTGTAACTTGAATCTTTATATCCTCTACACACCCCTTCATGTGTGGCCTGACTCTCCTCCATAACCGGACAAAGACGCGCAAGTACTTCAAGAATCAATTCTATGTAAGGATTCCTTTGGCAACATAGTCCACTCAATGAAAAGGCTTAAGCGGGACAGGTGAAGTGAAACTCTTCCTCCGGTAAGACCTCTCTGGGAGCTGAGGTTTCAGGGTGTCTATTACTTCCTATGATACATACAGTGCAGCAGATTAGAAATCCCTAGAATCCAATGATGCCAACTAGTACTTTTGTTGGATAATTGGTAGCACAGTTGATTGCAATTAAACAATGGAAAGTCCTTACCCCCTCTTCTATGCCATTTGGTCACCATGAAATTTGGAAAAATATAGTCACCCTAGTGGCTAATTTGAAAGGCTCTCGAAAAACCCTACCCACCCCCCCTCATCAGGAAAACAAAAAGAACAACGAGAATAGAAATAAGAAAAGGCTTCCAAGTAAAAAGAAAGAAAGTCAACCAAAAAGGAAAAGAGGGGAACTCCAAATTCACAAACTAAAAACCACAAAGTGCGGACACAAAATTTGGGAGAGAAAGGAACTTTGATAGATGAGACAGTGCGCCTAAACAAAGCAAGGAATGTGTAGCTGATAGGTACCTTCCCATTGGAGAATTGCACAATTCTGTGAGATGTAGGTAGAAAATGAGAAATACGTGTTCCACTCCCAGACCCACCATCTTCAGATTTTTGGCTGTGACCATGACTGAATTGTCTTTGCAGCGATGAATGATTCTGGCTTTCACTGGAGGGCCTCTCCCTCACACAAAGAAGCATACGACCTGTTAGCAACATCACCAAACAACTTACATCCACCAAATGACGAAAATGCAAATGATCTTCTCAGTTTGCTACAACAGCTGCTAATAACTGTATCTCAGAAAAATGGGAATGTGAGGCTGGGCCCTGGGAGGTGGCATCACGTGGGAAGAAAATGAAAAATGCAAAAAAGGAAGAAACACGCGGACTAATCACTACAAAGCAGACAGCAATAGTAGCAGGCGTGAAATTATTTACCAACGATGTCAGTGCTTGAAACACCTTCGGTGCACTTGATCTGCTTATATCGGCCAGCCTTCTTAGCAAGGGCATAAGCATCAGTGCCATCAGGCAGAAGACATGGGTCGTCCCCGTGAATTATATAATCTATGTTGTACTCATCAAATAGCTTCTTCATGAATTCTTCAGTTATAGCATAAGGTGCATCAGGAATCACCTCATCCACCCACTTCAGAACACTGCCATAATCATCCTACAACAGGAGGCCCATTATGTTTTTAAAAAAATCTAAGGTACTTGGAAAGAAACAAAAGCTGTCTCCAATATTAGCAGACTAAAGTATACTTTCTCAAACTAGACATAATAAAAACAAACAACATTACAGGAAAAGATCAAGATTTCATAGAACTATAGTATTTTCCATCGCATACACAAGCATAGGAAAACAAAGATATGCATACATTAAGAATACATGTGTTGTTAGAATAAAAGGTCATAGTACAAATCAGGGCATGTTCTTCATGCAGCAGCCACAAATAATGCTTCAAATCTTGACACGTTCTTCATCCTACCCAAATCAAATGTAGTACAAGTAACCATAGATCACATACATCAAGAAAATATGGTAGATCTAGTCAATTTCCCACTCAACTTTACACAAGGCTCCTAGAGAGAATGGGGAGAGAGGGAAGCGGGAGGACATGTGTAGAGACACGACTGAAGAGAGGTAACGGAACAACATGGGGAAAAACCAGTGCTCCAAAAGACCATTGGCTTATGATGAGGTTCAGTTTCAACATTAATTCCTCACTGTAAAATTCTAAATAAAGTGTCCAACATGAACCAGCCACTTACCAAAAGGAACCAAAAAAAATAGAAGAAGAAGAGGGAAATCTACTCTGCAACATCTCATAAGTCCATTAGAGGCATTCAAGCTGACAAAATCTAAAATAAATAAAAAGTTTCTCCACCCCAGAACATTTAAAGGAAAACCATCATTTATGGGTTGATTGAAAAAGAATATCCTGTGGTCCATACTATTTGCTGACAACAACGTTAACTTAGTTATAAAACAATAGAATATAAACATTCAGAGATGATTTATAATCTAAAGATTTTAGGTTAATTAGCATGAAAGAAAAAAATGCAGAGTGATTTTAGACTAACTATAAGCAAAGAGAAGTCAAACTTTGTTCACAGAACACAGGTATAAAGATAAATAAAACTTCACAACCATGAGATACCTAAGAGTGACCATTATCTAAAATGCGGAACAATTTTTAATAAACAAGAATAGATTTGGAGGAAGAAAGTCACAAATATTTACTAGGGGTCAATGAACGGATTAATGCAACAAAAGTCTAGCGTGAATATAGGCTATTGGTCCTTTGGCATAAAGTTCTCAGCCACCTCAAGTCTGGTAGGTCGGTCCTCCTATACACAGTGTGGAAGTGACTAGCTGCGCCAAAGGCCTCCATGTGTGTTGCAAGACCCACATAAATAAATGGGTGGTTCTTGAGGGATTTTGGGGCAATGTCGCGGGATCACGAAATATCTTCCCCAACATGATACTTCTAGCCTAGCTAGCTCACCAAGTGCTAAGCTCCCAAGAGTTAAGAAGTGCTCTTCTTCCTTTCTGTGGTGGCCGGAAGAGGTGCAGGAAGGCATGATAACTGTATAATTGCATTTTTGATAGATGAAACAGATAATGAATTTATAATGCTTCAAAAACAAATAGAGAAACTAACCATGCAACTTGAATGCCAAGAAACTTGTAACGAGCATGGTGGCTCAAACCGTGGGTATTCAAGTGATGAGTTTTATGAGAACCCATTTGACTTACGTGAGGAAGTTTGGCCAGAAAAATTCTACTTAGAGTCCAACCACACGCATAGGGATTCGCCTGAGTCCCATAGTTCATCAACCTGACGAGTTTCTTGAATGGCTTAGTGCTATGAGGAAACCCTTTGATTACGAGGAGCCACCAAAGAATCATGTGTAGAAATGTCATTTTTTTTTTTTTGTTCAATATGTTTAATCCTATTGAGAAAAAATACCAACAAAAAAGGCCAGGGGTATATACTTGAGGCCTAAACAATACAACATGGGAGCAAGCTCTAAACAAAACTAAGCCTACTAAAGAGAAACAACAAAGCACCAAACAAGGCCAAGACCAAATCTCTAAACCACCAACAATTTTAACTATTACAAATGAATCTTGTGTGCAATCCCAAGTGTCTCTGATGCTTATATTTTCCTAATTTCCTCTGATAACAAGGCATATGTACAAGCTAATATGTCCCTTCAATTTCTATCAATCCTTGCTAGAGCCCCCTCAGTATCTAGGCTCTGCAGCTGGAAAATCTGCTATTTCTTTCATGCAAAAAGTGCCATATATGGTAAAGCCTATTTCACCACAATATGCTTAGCATTCTTCCCCTTGCAATGCTCAATTAGTTCAAGAAAACGGTAACATGATGCCGTGGCTAATCAGGCACTGCTATTGAGGACACCCTTCTTGCTCAAGTTAAATGCCTTTTAAGTGGATTACCTTTTGAAAAGACTCCTAGACAAGTGGTGTGATAAATGATAATCTTTTGTAGCTTTTATTTATCTCACACACAATCCGAAAATTTAATTAAGCTGACTTGCTTGTCCATTGTGATTGGTCCACTTCTAAGTATGTACAGTATGACTACTTGAGACTATGGAAGTTGTCAAGTACTGAAGTACATGAACATGTCGCGCAGACA
The DNA here is from genome assembly GCA_018127125.1 of Rhododendron griersonianum. Classification (NCBI taxonomy): domain Eukaryota; kingdom Viridiplantae; phylum Streptophyta; class Magnoliopsida; order Ericales; family Ericaceae; genus Rhododendron; species Rhododendron griersonianum. The sequence goes on along the minus strand of CM030791.1, from coordinate 23,278,390 downwards.
CGTACTGCATTGGTGATCTAGGAACTAACCTGAGTGTAGAAGGAAAATTGGTTGAAGAAAAATATACAAAGCGTGGGATAAAAAAGCAAATTTCAATGCTTAGTCTCATTAGATTTTGTTCTATTTACACTTCCTTAAATACAATTGAAGAAGAAGAACCATTTAAAGTAAGTGCCAATCTAGGAGTCGTTTTTAAATACTGAAAAAGGGCGAAATAGTGATTCATCTTGGCACCATTTTACTAGTGCATAATAGTTCTTGGATGATTATAAACTGACAGTAAAAATAATGGCAGCCCACTTTGAATGGAGTAGAACCTATAACCAAAAAGAAGCAATGTAGCAAATTTTATTACAATGCTAACAATATCGTCACTCCTCACCTCGGAAATTGTCGCATTCTGATGAAGCAAAAGTGCTTGCAGAACTGACCATACCACAAATTGCCAAAGAGTCCACTCTCAATTCTCAAATAATACTCATAACAACTACTCTACATCATAAGGGTAATGCTAAACCACGATAAAGAAATTAGCAATCCATGTCTTCCCAAGTCCAACCCCCCCACCCCCCGCGACACATGATATGCCATTAACGGTGCATTGTGTAAAGAACAATTTTGTTTTCTCATTTGAACCATATAAATGGGTATTTTTCCCTTATGAGACAACATTCATTTATTTTTTTGGGTAAGTTACATGAGCCAATCTCAATGCAAAAACTTCTTTTTTTGTTACTGCATTTTGCAATCAAATGACGATAAACATCAAGTAGAATAGGGAGACGTTGACGATAAATTACCTGCATTACTACATTGAGAACATGTTCACAAGACCTTGAAGAGGCTCCTGTGAGACTTGAGTCAAATATCTCGGCTAGCTGCCACATATCTTTTTGAAGTTAATGAGATTTTTGGCAAGCCAAAATATGACCCAGCAGAGGTCTAAGCATGAGACGAACTTATCAGCATCTTCCACAATTTGTATTCTAATAGAATCCTTGAAAGACAGCATAAACATGAAAATATATGTTTCACATGTATTTTCAATAACAGCCATCATGAAGGCATGTAAATGACAAAATGTGATTCTAGCTCATCAATGAATAAAAATATGTTTCCACCTGCAATGCTTTTGACTTTAACTGTTGTCTCTTTGCCTTTCTCACAAGTTCATCAAAGTAGAAAGCCTCCATATCATATCTACAAAATAAGAAAAAAGAGAGTAAATGAAGAACATTATGGCTTTGATGGAAGGGTGCAGAAATAAGAGATAAGTCATTGTTACAATTTTTTCCATGTTTCCTATAACCTAGTGTGCTGCTGTTACTTATTTCTATTACCTCTGATTCTCTGAAAGATCAAGTATGTTTTTATGGCTCAGATAAACAAAAACAGCATTTCATTATGGACAAGACTTGCTGGATATAGGCTTCAGTTACACTCCATTGGCCTTTAAAAACTCAAGCTGACTTAGTTCAGAGTTACTCATTTGCGACTTCAAACTCACTCAAAAAGATAGGTATCTAAGATTGAACTGAGCTTATTCCCAAAACCAGGTACTGGACCAGATTGAACGGCATCCTCCAATGCCAACCAACGCTATTCAGAACAAAGAAATAAGAAATGCATAATGAATGATTTCTCATTTATTACAGAAAGCAACCCAAACAGCAGATAGATGCATAAATACCTCATTAGAGCTCAAGCGTCTTAGCTTATCACTGGCAATCTCTTCACACCAGACAGTGGCAACCATGACCTAACTATCCAAAAGTGAGAAATTAATAATACAAGTCAATAGTAAGAACTGTGTTGTGCAAACCAATGCTATCTATCAATCAAACTGCAAGATTAATGTGTAACCTTGTGAGCAGGAAGGTCTAGGTCCCTATTTTCTTTTATAACTTTCCATATCTGCTGAGCACTTAAAGAAAACCCTAAGCTAGGGACAACACCTCTTCTATCCCCAGCAAGCTCTCCTGGAGCAATAGAATGGAAAAAACGCTGCCTTAGTTGAGCAACCTGTATAAGAGGGCACAAAAGGCTGCAAGCCTGTGAATCCCCCATAAAATCAGAAGTAACAACCACAATACTACACACAGACACCCTCCACTTCGTAATTGGATATTCAGATCTGTAAGCATAGGTTGGCTTTAACTTCTACAGGACATAGATTTCCTCAGTTTAAACATTCACAAATTTACCCTCTAAAATTTCAACTGGCATAACTAATAGATGCTAAATTGCAAGGTTTGGCCTTTCTCCTTCTACCTACGTTAAATTTGTTTGGGAATCCAAAGGAATTTTAGGACTTAAATTTACATAAATAATGTGAGAGACTGAGACTGCAATATGATTCTACCAGCAAAAACCTAAAGGGAGCTGCTTTTTTTTAGTAAGTGCTAGAATGTTGTGTTTCAAAAGAGGCCGTGGTTTTATTGTGGCTCGGTTTGCTAAGAAAAACAAACTCACTTAAAAGGGATCAAAATATGTTGAAATCTGGAGGTTTTCACACCACAGCTGAACAAGGTAGGGGCATTGATTAAAGAATATATGCATCGAGTGCAAATCTAGAGATGATTTATCAACGACCTAGAGAAACATGCTCAATAGTGTTGCTGGATAAGTGAAAATCATAAGTTATAATAATGGAAACTGCTCTTCCTTCTCTTCGTAGCTAGATAAAGCAATGACCTCCACCTACAGGCCCAAAAAACATTGAGGTCAGAAGGAAAACTTGCACACCAAACATTGAGGTCAGAAGGAAAACTTGCACAGAGAGAGAGAGAGAGTAAATCTTGCATTGAAAAATTCACTAAGAGGAGTGTCCTTGTGAGCCTAGAATATGACCACTCTTCCAATCCCAAAACCATAAACATCCATTATCACCTTCAGGAAAAACAGAAAATTAAGAAAGAGTCGATAATTGTTACATCCTCACAGAACTATGAGAAGATAATAACTGAAGGACACAAGAAGACACAGAAACGAGAGTGGAAAAGTCAGGAACAAAACTGATTCAAATTTGTCATTAACAGGAAGTGCACAAAACTGCAAAAGTCAAATTCTTATTGACTGCCATTGTATTGATGATGGTTTTCTGCTGAGAGTTGCATGAGCAAACACCACCAATGTTAGATATTTAGGAATTTAAGCTTACACAACAAGACAAGATAGAAACCAAGATAAAGCAATGACCATTGGAATCTTTCGAACTGATGTTTCCTACGAAAGTTCTCACAGAGACTCAGAGAGAGAGTATTCGTTTCTCCGAACTTCCAATGGAATTGAGGTGTGTGCCGGATGAGCTACATAAGGGGCAATAGAAGTCCTAAGATAAACACGGCCAAGAATGGCAGTTGGAAGGGCACGGAAGTTTGGAAAAGAGGTCTGTTTGACGTGGTTCATTCGAGGGAAGCATGACCAAAGGTCCGTCCATTCAAGGGTAAATGAGAACTTTTTAGACGGAAGAATAGGATGAAGGATATCTTTTTACAGTCAAGTTTTCAGAAGTGTCGAACTTGAACAATTCTAGATTTTGTAGACTCAGCTTTTCATATATAGCTGATATATTTTTTAGTCTCCTTTCTATGCAGGGATAATGAAAATAAAGTTGTCATTATTACATATCCAACTCATAGAAAAACCAGTCTTCTAAAATCGAATGAAAAATTCCTATCCAAATTTATCTTTGTCAAGACCACACGCCATACATATAGGGCCCTTTGGCTAGCACCTGAGACTATGTTGGAAGCCAAACAAAAATACTCAACAGGAAAGTTTTGGAAAACAAACAGGGAAAAAAGAATATTTGTATGCACTGAATACTACAATATTTCAGCTTTTTCTTTGCCCAATAAGGCAAAATTCTCCCCCATAACTGCCTCATAATGAAAGTTCCTCATAAGAGGGACAACACGAAACATAATGGTGCCAAAATAATCATTGCATAACATATCCATCTTACATCTTCTTTAGTGGAAGGTGTGTACAAAAGTAATTTTCCAAGAAAAAGATACTCATAGCATGTTGTGCATAAATTTTCCTTTCGGAAGGTTGGAATTTTTTATATTGTCTGACGCAGATGCAAAACAGTTCCTCGAAACAAGAGCAAGAAATTGAGGTAAGAGGAACAAAATTAAATCAAAAAATAAATTGGAGAGCTTCATGAAGAAAACTACTGTATTCATAGGCACATACTCTGTAGGATGTAGAGCCATTGCTCGCACAGATTTTTTATGGTGCGTAAGAGTTTCCATTGTTCTACCTTCCTGCCAGACAAACAATCAATCGACATCACTAAAAACATAGTGGAAAAGAAACCAAGGAAAAGGAAATAAAATAAAAAATTTGATCACCATATATATAAGGTCCCAGAACTTTATCATCGTGTCATGGGAGCCAGTTATAACTTGTGGACCCTAAAAACAAACATGTTACGATAAGGTTGGAATTACAAGAAAAGGACTTAGGTACAGATTTTTGTGATTTACCTACTACACAACACCACCTTCATCAACTTTATCAAAAAATAGACCTCAAATCTCTGTTGGAGACCGAGCCATCTCTTCTGAAACATTATTTCCACTTCAGAAAATATATCTTACTGTAGGTCGAGTAAAAATTGAGCAAACTGTATTCTCATGCCCGGACAGTGCATGAAAACTTGCTTCTTGCTACGAATATCCCAGACCTGAAAACATGATATAGCATCCAAGTATAAGAATATTATTTCCACTTTAAACACACATTTTTACGAACTTAAAGGAGAAGTAAAATTGTGATCTTTATTAACTGTGAAATTGAATCCTTACCCGGTAGACAGAATCCAACCACTTGGGAGTAGAACGTCAAAAGTCGGATGAAGAGCTAGGCAATACACTCCACTTAGATGACCATGATAAGACATAACCTGGGAAAAACTTAAGTTTAACCATTGTTAATACATGCATTAATTTAGAAGTATGTGCATGTTATATAAAGCTCTAATCCAGGCTTATCACACCCAACCTTGTTCTGCTTAAGGTCTCAGCATTTAACTTATTTGTCATCACCAGCAGAGAACATATATGTGCATTTTTTGCTGACGGCAAGGCCTGCAAAGAAACATCCAATTTAACCATCCACAATACATGATTTATGAAGTTAGTGTTCGCAGCTATAAATGCCAAAAGAAGTAAGGAACAAACCTCGTACTTGTTCGATGTGTCCAGTTAGTGTGAGGATTAGCCTTCCGGTCCCCACATCTCACATCTTGTCACCAAAATAAAGGAAGGCATTTCAAAAAATCTTAAAGTTGGTTAGGAGGATATCAAACCATTTAGCAAAAGAAGCATGTGGTTTCTATCAATATATCAAACCAGCTTGCCACACCGACAATATATCAAACAGTTCATTGACAACCTAATACGGATAATTATAAATGTCATCCATCTAGCTACTGCTTTTTGACTCTTAATTGTGGTTGTCCTTGCTCAAAATAAAGGCACCGGCACTGGAATAAGTAGCCTACTATGTTACACCACGTTGTCCCTAGTTATACTGAACTTTTGCATCAGAACCAGGATTCATCCTTTTATCCTTGTGATGCATGGCCCTGTAACTTATTAGTCGTAAATTAGTATGATGCTTAAACATGTCAATAGCATGTTCTTTGGTACACAATAGCAATATTGATTCCAGATTGGAGACAATACCTCAAAGAGAAATACCACAACTATAACATAAGCTCTAATATCAATTAAAAGAAATAAAAGTAAGCCACAAGCTATTCTTGCTGGAGAATGGTGCTTCGTATTCAGTACTTGGGATTGGTAAATGAGAGGCGGGGAGGATGAAGGCAAGTGGTTCCCAACAGTACTGATTGTCATCGAGCTTTAGACCCAAAAATGCCATCTACATCGAACACCCAAAACTTGATATGGAATGCTAAAAAAGTCTCCAACTTTACATACCTAAAGCAAAAGATAAAATAGCAATAGACTGCAAGAAAATGAGTGAGAATAGCTCAAAGCCAAATCAAACTAAGAACTCTGTCTCTTGATTGCTTGCCGATTTGATCAATTACCAGGCAAATGTTCTTCACTGTCAGTTGGCATGTCTTTTATTTGTTGTTCTCGAGGTCATCAATTGTTGCCCCCCATAAATTAACATACAATCAACATATGCTAACATGTTATGCAGCTAAGAATTCACGAATGCAGATGTCGACAAACAAAAATTACTACCAATGAATTTGAGAAATGAAAAAGCATAAATTGGATTACATAGAGTAGTTGATACACTCAAATTGACAACGACAAAAACCAATGGAGTCACTTACAAGTACATACGGATAAACTTATCTAATGTACCATGTTTAAATCACAAATCACGCGGAAAGGACCTTCCTCCCTAATCTTACGTTGTCCTAGCAATAACAAATATACAAAATCAGGAACCATTTTCAAGCAAAGTTGCAAAGGATAAACCAAAGCAAATAAATCAAAACAACACCTCCAGATTTTGTGTACTCAAAGTCTCAAACTCTGAGAAATTTATACTAATGTTAAACTGCTAACTGAAATTACGTACACTGCGTGAATTTAGTAGCAGGATCCTTCTAAAATGGGCGCGCTCCCAAGACAGGAGCTCAAATCGCGCTCCCAAGATGGGAGCTTGACGAGAGCTCGCTCCTCTCGAGATGGGAGCTCGCTCCCAACTAACATGGGAGCTTATTGGGTGGTTAAGGCAACTAATCTCTTCTTCTCAAGGGAGTTATGTCATTGTAGAAATAAAAATATGAAAATCGTATCACTCAAGAAGTTTTGCAAATTGAAAATATCTAACTTCCTATAAGTACCCTTTAAGATCGTGAAAATTCTCATAAGTAATCACTTTTCCTTCAATGGTTAAGTATTTAAAGATACTTTATATACGTATTTATATGAAATCTATATACGCTTCTTAGGCGCTCCCAACCTTAGGAGCTTCTAGGTGCCTCCGCTCCCCCGCACCCGCTCCCGCTTCGTGCTACTAAGTGCGTGAAAACTTCATCGCCCTCTCTTCTACAATTTGTAAATGGAAACTGAATCACAAGATCCAGAGCATGAACTATATAACCTTTAAATGTTGATTACCAAGTTACAAGTGGTATCACTCTTCCTTCTTTTTCTTTCCCCGATGTTTTCCACTTCCCACTTCACAAGTCTATATTGACTCAACTAGTAGTGACAATAGGTCATTGACAGACAAAAGGTGATAATTGTCTACTCTTGTCAATGCCATTGATCCAGGTATTCTACCCATAACAGATAGCTAGAAACAGATACAAAACTCATGCAAAGGCCGTTAAAAAGGTATACCACATGGTTGAGAAAGCCATTCTGAAACTCTGCCTCGGATTCTATCTTTTGAGCTACCTGCAACGCCATATTTGAATAAGAGCCTAGTAAACAGAACAACTAAAACATAAAATGTAGAGAATTGTAGCCAATGTCACAAGAAGGGGTTCAATACTATAGCCAAGAACAACTATCCGATTATCAACATCAAAAATGTAGAGAATTGTAGCCTATCTCAAACCACAAATAGCTATTTATCAATTCATATGCAAAGCTCCCACCACCACAAACCATTATAGAAGCAAGCCTTTTGTAACCTGCAAGTTTACTCCTAGACGGCCTTGCAAGTTTACGCCACAAACCATTACAGAAGCAAGCCTTTTGCCCACGAATAGCAGGGTCCAATTGATTGTAAAAAGTAATTCAATTCCAATTCAGGGGAATTCAATTCTTGGGCATTTTGCGTAGTGAAGTAAGATTCAAGAAATGAGATTCAATACAAAGATTCAAAGACAATAATCTTCATCATGTTAAATTGAGGGGCAACAGGGCAACAGACTATACACAATTAAGAAAAGAACCAATTTTTCTTGTAAAGTTTCAAGGCGTAAAGAATTTAATTACCTTCAAGCTAGTGCTTCTAATCTTGTCATCTAGCCTTGGATAAGCTTCCACTGTTGCTAACAAGTCCACCGTCGTCCACATCCTAGTTACTAACCTACAAAACACTCATCAAACACATTACCGTATATACATATACAATATACATATTATATTATATTCTTTATCAAAAAAAAATATACATATTATATTGTAACTAACACCCACGGATCTCAAAATTGTAAAGAGAACACTACACATAAAAAATAATGCATAAATCAAATCTAAAAAGTCCTAGAAATCAAATCCACTAACTCAACCAACATATATATATATATATAGAGAGAGAGAGAGAGAGATGGGTTTGTCAACAGGACTTTCCTGGGCTTTCTTCAACATTGAAATACTGACACTCGGTCGTGACAAGAACCAACACGAGGCCACAGTTGCCTACGCCGCCGTGTATCTGATCGAAACTCCTTACGGGTACGTTGTAATACCCATCTTCTTATTCCTCTTCTTCTGAGTAATCTTTACTCAATACCCTTCACCGCCGCCTTCTTGCGCCGCTAAACGTTCGGCATTCCGAATTTCGTCCTCCAACTACAAGTCATCTAATCAGCCAACGAAACCAACCATCAAAACCCTAATTTCATACTGAACCGATACACATAAAACCCTAATTCGCCCCCAAAGTTCGATTCATTGAAAAAAACTCCACCAAACCTCTCGATTCCGCAGAAATCTTTCCCGAATTTGAACTGAAAACTACCTATCCTCTGTTAACAATGAGAGAGAGAGAGAGGCCGATCAAAACACAGGGAGAGAGAGAGAGAGAGACGGAGAGAGAGAGGGAGGAAGAAGAGTCGAACGCTCCCTCTGCTTTCAAAAAAACAACAGAGAGAGAAAGAAGAGCCGAAACCCTATGCTTCGATGACACGCAACATTCATCCCGCGCCTAATTAAAGTCTAAGCTCCTTGACCAGTTGACCCTCCATTGATCCAATGGCTGATATTTAAGAGCCGTTTATCCCATGAATGGGCTAAGATATGGAGTATCTACACTTCTACACAACTGGATCGCATAATTCAAGTTTAATAAAAAAGGATTTCTTCTTAATCTTTTGCTCTAGTATTTTTTGGGTATTTCTTCATTTTTAATAATTCTGTATTCAATTTATTATCGTAATTTTTAAAATTAATCATTCTTCTTGACGAGAGAAATCAGACAATAATAAAAACGTAGACCGGAGTGAAAAAAAAAATCATATCGGATGACACTAAAAAAGATATTTGTGTTGGTATTTTTTTGTCTTTAGTGAAACTTTTTTTTCTTTAGGTCATTTTTAAAAAAAATTTAAACTCTCCTCCTTGAGATAAATGACCAATTATAAAAAGTTTAATGTGAACCTAAAACAAAATTAATACCAAAACAAAAAATCTAGTAAGAACTGGGCCTTAGTACTAATCCTTGTATTGGATGACATTCATTAAACTGACATTTTGTTTTCTTCTTTATTTCTTTATCACTAACATTAGTTTATTTTCTTCTAAAAAGAAAATAGATTGAAAGAGAAGGGAAAAAAAAACCCTCAGACCAAATGCATCACTAGGGAATAGTTTAATTCTTGATAATAGAAGATAAATTATTTTAGTTCTCCAACAAGAGAAAAAATATATTTTAGTGAGTCTCAACATCTAACGAAATTGGCAACTTAATGTTAAGAATACATTTTTTTTTTTGGAGAAATTGATTAAGAGATTTATGTGAACCAACCTTCCGGATTCCAATCATCCAAATTTCCAAATTTTGTTTAAATGTTGAAAAAAGCTCTTTACTAGCTTAGGCAGGCACCGCAAGCTTAGTATGAAAAGATTGAGAGTCCAATTAAGAGGGCATTTACAGTAGTGAAGAATTTGTAGATTTTTATTTGTGGGTTGAGAAGTTGTTAGGTGTTTCCGGCAGTGAATAAGTTGTTGAGAAATGTCCAAGTTGTTTCCAGTCGTGAATATGTTATTTATGGGTTTGTGAATAGAGTTACTATAGCAAAAAAAATCTGTTGACAACTTTTTTGTTAGTGAAAACGAGATGGTAAAATGCTGAAAATTTTTTCTTGGTGAAAATGAGATGGAAAGAGAAACCGAAAACATGTTTTTGATGCACTCCAGCAAGCATAAACAAAGAGAAGAAAAACGACATTACGAGAAAGAAATTTCTTGTTCTGGTATTTTTTATGTAACAGCAACATGTAAAGAAGCAAACTTCCGTACATACTAATGCATGCAGAACAAGAAAGACGAGTTCTCTCTCAAAGAGTCACAAAAGGCTTACATAAAAAAAGGCTGTCTTATCATATTATCCGATAATAAAAGATCCCGCCGACATACGTATGTTTTCCTTATCGGCCTAGTATTTTGAGATACTCCCATCCGTGAGGTGTGATCCACAGCTAGACATTACATTCAAAACTGGATTTCGAGCAATTAATCATAGACAATACTACTATAACAGATCCTCTAGTCTAAGTAAAATTAGTGAAATGGACAATCAGACTGTCCAAGCACATATACCAAATCTTCTGAAATTAATCAATCCCCAGAGACATGAGTCTTCTGCTCGTAATACCTTCTCTCGCTTTCTGCCTTCTTCTCGTTCCGTTTCTAAATATTAAAGAAAAAACCAGCTTATTTAGACGCTATCCAGATATATGCCAAGGTCACAGAAAGAACACGCGGCATCTACTACTGATCTATGGTTATTACACATTCTGGTTTAACCAGTAAACAATGTGCAGGCAGTTTATGAACATTATGACATGGACTGTGTGGAACATCTTATAAAACTCTTGTAGGGTTCCGGATTTCATGAGAACCTTTACTTTCATTCCAACAGAAGAAAACTGAGAATAGATAGCAAGGCAAACCTGATATGCCTCGTGATTTGATACGATTCTCCTTATTATAGTGCTAGTTGTGATATCCAAAGGGCTTTCCAACACTTTGAATATGCCCATACTAATTGGGACTTCATACGGGTTGCCCTTTTCCTGGCAAGAAAACAAGAAGTTATGAGCTAAAAATCATGGCCTCAGCAATTGGTCTACTATGTACGGTAACATAACTTGTAACCATTCCCACATACCTTCTGAAAATCACTATCTTCTGCCACTGTTCCATGAACAACTAACGAAATATCAAATGTTGTTATCTGCAGTAACAAGTATTTCCAATGTCACAAACGACATGAAGTTATGAAGATTGGGATCAACTACAAAAAATTGGCTACTCAATGAAAAATATAAAGCTGTATTTTAAGCTGCATTACAGGACTGACACATCAATGTATGTTCAGTTGACCGGAGAAGACAACAATGTCATATAAGAGTTGTGCAGACTGCAGAGCATTTAAAAATGTTATCTAGAGATCCAATAGCGCTATTCATGGCAGCAGCAATTTTTGCTTCACTAAAAACCAATATCAAAATGAACACTGTAGTGGTGGTAATATAGCTCTCTTCTTCTCTTCGTTCACGTTTTTTTGGAGACTGTCTTTGGTTATTGCTTACAATATTCTTGTGTTTAGATCACCGATCACAGTATATGAGCCAAAATAAACCAATCAGGAAGGATCAAGTTCTTGAAAAGCATGATCTACAATGGAGTTCTTAGATACACATAATACAAACACGTGTCCTGTGAAAACAATATGGGAATGCTGCATGAAAGTTTAAACTCAAAACTCAAAAGCAAGATGCCAAGATACATGAAGTTCGAAATATGTCTACCTTCTCGAAGTTCAATGAAGGTAGGACTACAATCCATTATTGCCTTTCCTAACCATCCAACCTAGAGCCAAAACTTCATCACAAATTTTTTTAGCTATTAATGCTCTCCCTCAAATTTGATTGTCTGTAATCTGTGACAAACCTGTTGTAATATACTCTTTTGTTCACCATTCAAGCATTTGTAAGTCTTATACTTCTCATTATGGTCTTTGAACTGGGAAATAAAACTAATAGTAATACGTAAATCACATCACTTGGATAGCATGTAGCACTTGTAAATGGAACCCACTGATCATGCACCCTTCTGAAAATGCCTTCTGTTACATGTGTTAAACAAATCCTGTACCGCCTGGGTACAGAAGTGGTGTGTAGTACACAAGCACAAGGACACGTTCACCTCAATAGCTGCTTTAAAGGTTGGACTCTACCAAAAATCGTGTAACATGAGGATGGATAGGATGCTTGGCTTTGGCCAGCACGCAGCACGTGCTGCCGAGTGAGCATGTTGCACGTGACGGAGGGTGTGAGGTAACATGCCATCCGTCTGGGGACGAAAGTATGGTGTACTATATAAGTGTGAGGGCACCCTCACTTCAACAGCTAACTTTGGGATTGAGTTCTACCCAAGATTGTGTAACAGCATGCACTAACCCATAGGATTATCAATGAATTCAGCCCAAGATTGTGTAACAGCATGCACTAACCCATAGGATTATCAATGAATTCAGCCCCTCCATGAAACATTTACCCGCCACTTAACCTCTATGGTAGTCAATTAATGATCACTACGTTTGTCAATAGTTAGCATCCTTAACATATCATCTAAACTAACAAACTATTTCTTTCTCCAAAGTCCTAAATCTCTGTCATCTTTGTTTGCAGAAGATTTCCCAACTTTAATGGTTTTTTATTCTTCAAACAACAGAAATATTGAGAGGAAAAAAAAAAAAACAGTTTCAGGATGAAAACAATTTAGACAATAGCAAAGTTTGCATATTGTTCACACAGTACTGTTCAAAGTCAAACTAACCATGTCTCTTGATACTTCCAATGGAGCACCAATTATGACCTCATCTACGTATCGACAAGCCAAAACACTTAAGCTCCTTTCGTGAAGATTCATAATTGGGCGGTGCACCCCTCTTTTAGCACTGCAGGATCCATCAGAAAACAAACAAAGCTGATAAGCTTGTCTTACATGAAAAAGTTCAAACAACCATGTTGAATGATCCAACAGTCAAAGCTTCCAAGCAAACAAATCCATGCAACAGAAAATCTAAGTGTAACACCTTAATTAAGGATCACAAATTAACCCTCTGGATATATATGACTTCCCAACTGCATACAATATAGTGCTAATTTCATATAAAGAACACACCACATGGTACACTGGACATAATAAGAGTATACAATAACAATGCCCAAGGTGGTGCTGATTTCGCAGACATGCAATCCTCACTATTCATCATCTAGTTATGCATTAGTGGTTCAGTATTTAATCTTATTGGTGTCGATTGACATTTAAATTGAAAATGAACAGATTAATAATCGATGAAACGAGGGTTGAGATTTTTTGACCCAACCCATTAAAATGAATCCAATTCAACATGAAGATAGCGGCCAAAGATGAACTATTTTTCCAAAATGAACTCCTATGTCATACGGCCTGACAACACAAATATCGAACTAATATTTTGGATCAAATTCTTGAATTCCAAAATAGGCATGTCTAAATCTTTAATACACTTGACTACAAAAAAAATTTATGATTGGCAAAAAAAAAAAATTATTTACGAGCTTGAAGTGATCTGTGACCCTATTCACTTAACTACAACTATTAATTTAATTTATGATTAATGTAAAACACAATTTGGTGTGACTATATTCTTTAATTTGCTTTATATAGGAGTCAACTTATTAAATGGACAAGAACTTACAAAGTAGCTAGGGTTTGGTATTTAGAATTTTGAAAATAAAATTAGGATTGGAATTGGAATTGGAATTGGAATTAGTTTGACAAATTTGAACTTCTAAAAGGGAAGAAAAACAAATGTTTTCATGTATTTGATATGTTTTTATCATGGGAAAAGATTTTGCCATGCCACCTTAACACTGCACAAACTGAACACGAATGCAAAATGACACGACCATAACACGAAAAATAAAGAGGCCAAATTAGGATCCGAGTAGCACGAAGCGGGAGCAGAGGCGGGGGCACCTAGAAGCTCCTAAGGTTGGGAGCGCCTAAGGAGCATATATAGATTACATATAAGTAAGTATATAGAGTACCTTTAAATACTTAACTATTGCAGGAAAAGTGATTACTTATGAGAATTTTTTCACGATCTTAAAGGGTACTTATAGGAAGTTAGATATTTTCAATTGGCAAAACTTCTTGAGTGACATGATTTTCATATTTTTATTTCCACAATGGCATAACTCCCTTAAGAGTAAGAGAATAGTTGCCTTTACCGCCCAATAAACTCCCATCTTAGTTGGGAGTGAGCTCCCATCAAACTCTCATCTTGGAGAGCCGATTGGAGCTCCCGTCTTGGGAGCGTGCCCATTTTCGAAGGATCCTGCTACTAAATTGAGGTCTCCAATTGATGGGGGTATGGGCAGGGGATGACGGGAGATAGACCTACCAGGCTAACAGTACCCATGTACAATGGACATAGTAAGAGTCAATATGACAAAATTGCAGAATCCATCAGTCACTCCAAAGCACAACTAACACAAATAAAGACCAAGATAATTAAATTCAAACAATCATCTATATGTACTGCTTGGTACCTGCAATGATGTATATTGATGTAGATAAAGATACATACATACATGTAAATATACACATGTATCCATACCTATAATAAAAGCGACGAGGTGATTTTCCTTCGTCATTTGCGGATTTGGAATCTGACTTAAATTCAGTTTTATCTAAACGCCCAAATGAAATGCAGAATAAAGTTGAATACCATTTAGCAAAGATGAGGGAAAAAACACTAATTTTACTTGGTGGCAGGTGGGCCACCACCTTCTCCATTCTGATGAAGACAATTTCTATTCCATATAACATTCTTAGACTGCCCAACCACCTTAGATTGCCGACAGTACACTAACCGACTCAGCACCCACATAACATTCTTAGGTCCTTCCATATATACTCTCATTTCCTGCAACAACAGCATCTCCGTTGAGAAAGAATCCAAGTTCAACCTGCTGAGGAATCGACGTGGGAATAACATTCTTATTACCAACTAAATCCTATATGTGTCTCTCTTCAAAAAAAAAAAAAATCCTATATGTGTCTGGATGTTTTCCGGGACAAATGGAAGTATGCATTCTTTTACATCTCTTGTTGACTACAATTATTATCAAAAATTGACATGGAATAGGCAATGGCCGCACTATATGAGTTTTAACATTTTCCCAAACCATAATTATGGCAATGAAATTCTTGAGCAGAGATGAAGGCGAACAATAACAATAGATGACACTATAGAGTAAACTCCAAAATAAAAGACTCAAATTATGACAGAAGGAACGGTAAAATCATGACGGTGATAACGGAATCAAAGGGGATGGATGTCAACAACCACAACAATATGTGGCATCAGTGTGTATCTCTGAAAAAATAAGAGTGTACATGTTAATTGTTACAAACACAATTAATGGGAGGTGACAATGCAATTATCAATTGAGGATGAAGACAAACGATAGTAACGACTGACAATGGAGATTTAAAAAATTAGTAATATGCCAAAATCACGTGGAATTGCATTGAACTGGTACTGTTGTTGGCACGTAACATAAATTGTTCAATTATAAACCGAAAAGTTTCCATGTAAAAGTCAAAGCATGTGCATGTAAACTACCCTTATATTTATGTAAAAGGTAAAAGGCGGCCCGCATTAGTAATAAAGAAATTGGAGCACCTAAAATATTTGTCACATTAGCTTATGAGAAAAGAAAGTACAACAAAATGTATGAAGGCTACCGATGCTCATTGAAGAAATTAACAATATTAACCAAAAAAAGTAGTGGTAAGTTTTTCTAACAATTGTACATACAATATTTGCATCCAGAAGAAAACTTCCTAATAATATATGGGAACGGGGATCAGACATGTGCAAAGCATATGTGTTTATGGAGAGAGAGAGAGTCAAGGACGATAGAAAAACAATTCCAACGCAAAAGGACAATATAAAAAGAGCAAGACTTGTCCAAATTTACAAAGAGAAGTACTGTCGAAAAGGGAAAACTCCGAAGGAAATTTATGTATATAGACACCATCCTGGTCTTTCATCCTACAAAATGCCAAACAAGGCAATATTCTGTGCAGGAAAACCTCCACATAGGCACCCGCAGCCTACACAAGGATGCTCTTTTATTGAAACCTCCATATGTCCATAAAAAAGAGCACACTTACACAACAGAGAAATCTCTAATTTTCCTATTTCAAAGTCTAAAAAAGCCTGTGCCTCCAGTAAATCACTAAGACCTGGGATTAGATAGGACAGAGAATACTCCGCATGAACTAGGCTTGTTTGGTATCACTTTTTCTTTTCAGTTTTCTATTTCCAGTTTCTGAAAAGCGCGTACAATTTGTGGGGTGAACAGTTCTCAAAACATGTTTTCACGAGAACTAACCAAAAACAAACCTTTTACGGAGGGAACACCAACTGAATGCAATATGCAACAAAGTGTTTCCAGAGAAATAGTTTCCAGAAAGTGCTCCGCAAAGTTATGTTTGAAAGTGGAAACCAAACAAGATTTAATGTCCGTTTCACACAACACAGGTAGGTCATGGCAATGAAATGTGTCCAAATGGTTGATGTAGAGAAAGGGGGGGACATGTTCCATAAGCAATAGAGTCGCGTGGTTAGGTAGGAATTGGTTGAAGCACCCCAATGGAAATGCCATGGTACATAAGCTCACTCTACCCAGAAAATAGACAAAGAAAACCTTGAAACAAGAGCGGTTTGGAGGATTTGATGCATCCAACAACCAAACACACAAACAGTCGCACCGGATACGCACATGAAATTTTATTCAGCTTTACATCTAATGAAGTGACCAAGGTTTGGTAAAAGTTGAGAGTTTTTTAAGAATTAGGGCTTTGTCCTGTGTGTTTCGCTCTCTTCTTCTCCTCACTTGTTCTGCATTAGATTCAAGTGTAGGAACATTCATTGAAATCTACAACTACGAATGACTTTGGATAGTTCCACTCTAACTTTTTTATAGAGTAAGGAATTAAAAAAGATTTACACCACCTATTCGGTGATCCAAACTATCACAAAATAGAAAGTCATATGCACTCTTATTTCTCATTTATATTGCTAGAATAGATTATTTAAAAAAAAAAAAAGAACTATTATCTGCACGCCATCTCATCTGAACAACCAAAAAATTTACTGTTTTTTAGCATACCGTAGTGGATTCTCCGACCCTCCAGTCCATGAATGCATGTGACACATGGAATGCAATCGTATAAATAATACTCATGGTAGTTATATTTTCATTTGCGGAAATATATGGTGCAAATATCTCATAACAGAATTTTCAAAAGCTTGATTAACCAAACAATAACTTTTTCCTCCTGTTTTCTGTCTTTTTTCCTCACAGTTGTACAGGGAATGAGGCTTTTCAGAACATCAATTTCCTCAACATGTTTCCTGCTTATTTTACTTCAGTTTCATATCCCTTTCCATTCCCTCTATAAATCAGGAAACCAAACACAGACTACGCCAGCTAAGTGTGGGGATATATACTTTGAGATACATAGGGAGTAAAATACACGAAAATAAGGCAAAATGTAGGCTTTATGCAGGTTGTGCATATGCACTCTGATTTCCTTCTTTTAAGAGACAAGGCCAGAGGCAGGTCTACGGACCAAATAGTCTCTTCTTCTGGAAGCAAGTGACAAGAAATCAGCATTTAAACACTGCTATATTCTCAAATACCAACAATTCCCCCTTCCCAACCCCAAACCCACAGGAAAAAAAAAACTCCAAGAAAAACCCAAAAGGGCACTCTTATTCTGAAGGTTCTCATAAAACAAGAAAATAGAATTGCAATTTTGAACAGTTTGGAAACAAAAATGCTACTCCAGGCAATAGCTCTCCTTTTTTTCTGCATTAGTTTGTGTCGAATCGTAAAGATAAATAAATGGAGCAAACTGCAATTCAAAAAGTCTAAACATTCTCAGCAGAATTCTCCACACACAATCTCTGCAAATAAAAAGCCATTCGAGGGAAACTTAGCCCCATGTGTTGAAAATCATATGAGTGGACGGTAGAAAGAAAAATTCATGATCCCTGACATCACCCACTTAGCATGGTGGTCATTGCGATTCCAAAATATTCATTTAAAGATGGAACACACACACACAGAGGTGGATTTTTTACCTGACAGTTTGGTCAGTATGAATCCCAACAAGAAGAAAATCCCCAAGCCCCCGAGCAAGCCTCAATATCTGTAGAAAATAACAAAGCATTAGCATGACATAAGAGAATATTTAACGTTGCAGATGACCAAAATTAGCAAGAAAATTGACTCTTGGAATTATATCATATGAGAGTTTTTTCTAAGTACCTGCGTCCACAGACTCAGGTATGCCTACCGGTACGGATACAAAATGTGGATCTGGTCCTTTTAGTTTCGAAACACATACTTGAAACTTTTCCTTTATTTTGATTGGGGCACCTATAGTATCATTTGTAAAGTCCATCTATCATCTGAAAAAATAAGCCCTTCTAACCATTGTTTTCATTTCAGGATGAGAACCAAAACATGATACTCCATAGTTTGGATATTAATATGTCAAGAATATTGTAATGTCACTGCATGTGTACTACGGGATGGGACATCATCACTAAATTCTACCTCACTTGCGTAGTTTTGTTTAGTCAGAAGAGGTAACCTCGTACCCATAGTTAGTTCTGGGATCCATTTTTGCCAAGTCCGAATATCTAAAAATTTGGAGTTTGATATGTTCGACCCTAGATATACAGCTGCACTGCTCACCTGCTCTCAAATGCATGTAACATAGCCAACTAGGACTTTGGACTTACAGACATAACAAAAAAAACACACACGCACAAAACTCATGTAGGAGGGAGAGAAAAGAATGCATCTAGTTCAAAAAGACAGCTGAGAATCGAGGTTTGGTGAGTACAACAATCTGGTTGGAGTTCTGCAGCCAGTAGCCTCTTAATACTACAACCATTTACTTAACATATTACAGATTATTGCACAAAAGGACTGTTTAACATATCTGTACACCAAAAATCTCATGATCAGCCATTCATCTGAGTATATAAAGTGAACATGAATACCACCTACCTCCACATGGCCAGCATGAAAAAGATCAAATGCCCCATCTATATAAACTATACGAGCAGCCGGTCCAGGCCCCTATATCCAAAGCACAAAAAGTAATATAAGATAAGATTTCCCATGATAAGAAGGAAATTTGAAACAGGACATGAAAGAATTAAAGCAGTAAGAGACGGCAACCAAAATACAATAAGGTAACCTATAAGTTAAAGGTGTATGTAAGCCAATTTAGAAGTACAACAGGAGAGCCTTCTTTTTCTGCAAAGATAGAGTCCATAGGAATATATCCAAACCTTTTGTGAAACATAATAACAATAACCATTAGGGTTAAGTTTTTTCCCAGTATTATCAAATAGGTTAAGCCATTAGAGGGAGCCGTAACTTGAATCTTTATATCCGCTACACACCCCTTCATGTGTGGCCTGACTCTCCTCCATAACCGGACAAAGACGCGCAAGTACTTCAATAATCAGTTCTATGTAAGGATTCCTTTGGCAACATAGTCCACTCAATGAAAAGGCTTAAGCGGGACAGGTGAACTAAAACTCTTCCTCCGGCAAGACCTCTCTAGGAGCTGAGGTTTCAGGGTATCTATTGCTTCCTATGATACATACAATGCAGCAGATTAGGAATCCCTAGAATCCAATGATGACAACTAGTACTTTTGTTGGATAACTGGTAGCACAGTTGATTGCAATTAAACCATGGAAAGTCCTTACCCCCTCTTCTATGCTGTTTGGTCACCATGACACCATGAAATTTGGAAAAATATAGTCGCTCTAGTGGCTAATTTAAAAGGCTCTCGAAAAACCCCACCCACCCCACCTCATCAGGAAACAAAAAGAACGAGAATAGAAATAAGAAAAGGCTTCCTAGGAAAATAAAGAAAGTCAACCAAAAAGGAAAAGATGGGAACTCCAAATTCACAAACTGAAGAACTAAAAACCACAAAGTGCGGACACAAAATTTGGGAGAGAAAGGAACTTTGATAGATGAGACAGTGCGCCTAAACAATGTAAGGAATGTGTAGCTGATAGGTACCTTCCCATTGGAGAATTGCACAATTCTGCGAGATGTAGGTAGAAAATGAGAAATACGTGTTCCACTCCCAGACCCACCATCTTCAGTTTTTTGGCTGTGACCATGGCTGAATTGTCTTTGCAGCGATGAATGATTCTGGCTGTCACTAGAGGGCCTCTCCCTCACACAGAGAAGCATACGACCTGTTAGCAACATCACCAAACACGTCCACCAGATGACGAAAATGCAAATAAGCTTCTCAGTTTGCAATAACAGCTGCTAATAACTGTATCTCAGAAAAACGGGAATGTGAGGCCGGGGGGTGGCATCACACGCGCACAGGAAGAAAATGAAAAATGCAAAAAAGGAAGAAACACGCGGACTAATCACTACAAAGCAGACAGCAATAGTAGCAGGTGTGAAATTATTTACCAACGATGTCAGTGCTTGAAACACCTTCGGTGCGCTTGATCTGCTTATATCGGCCAGCCTTCTTAGCAAGGGCATAAGCATCAGTGCCATCAGGCAGAAGACATGGGTCATCCCCGTGAATTATATAATCTATGTTGTACTCATCAAAGAGCTTCTTCATGAATTCTTCAGTTATAGCATAAGGTGCATCAGGAATCACCTCGTCCACCCACTTCAGAGCACTGACCATAATCATCCTACAACAGGAGGCCCATTATGTTTTTAAAAAAATCTGAGGTACTTGGAAAGAAACAAAAGCTGTCTCCAATATTAGCAGACTAAAGTATACTTTCTCAACTAGACATAATAAAAACAAACAACATTACATGAAAGATCAAGATTTCATAGAACTATAGTATTTTCCATCGCATACACAAGCATAGGCAAACAAAGAGATGCATACATTAAGAATACATACTCCCTCCGTCCCATAAAGTTTGGCATTTTCAGGAATGCATGCCATTTTTAAATTGCATATATCTTTCAATCCGTAGTATTTTAGGCGATTTTTTGAACTTTGTTTAATAGAACAAATTAAAATCAATCAAACAAGATCCATATTGCTTACAAAAAATATTACGAATTAAAAGATATAGTTAATTTTTTAATAAGACTGGAATAGTGAAAGTGCCAAACTTTATGGGACGGAGGGAGTATGCATTGTTCGAATAAAAGGTCATAGTACAAATCAGGGCATGTTCTTCAAGCAGCAGCCACAAATAATGCTCCAAATCTTGACACGTTCTTCATCCTACCCAAATCAAATGTAGTACAAGTAACCATAGATTACATACATCAAGAAAATATGGTAGCTCTAGTCAATTTCCCACTCAAATTTACATAAGGCTCCTAGAGAGAATGGGGAGAGAGAGAAGCGGGAGGACATGTATAGAGACACGACGGAAGAGAGGTAAGGGAACAAAATGGGGAAAAACCAATGGATTCCAAAAGACCATTGGCGTAAATGAGGTTCAATTTCAACATTAATTTCTCACTGTTATGAATAAAATTCTAAATCAAGTGTCCAACATGAACCAGCCACTTACCAAAAAGGAAAAAAAATAGAAGAAGAAGAAGAAGAAGAGGGAAATCTACTCTGCAACATCTCATAAGTCCATTAGAGGCATTCACTGAGAAAATCTATAAAAAAAAAAAAAGTTTCTCCACCCCAGAACATTTAAAGGAAAACCATCATATATGGGTTGATTGAAAAAGAATATCCTGTGGTCCATACTATTTGCTGACAACAACGTTAACTAGTTTATAAAACAATAGGATATAAACATTCAGAGATGATTTATAATCTAAAGATTTTAGGTTAATTAGCATGAAAGAAAAAAATGCAGAGTGATTTTAGACAAACTATAAGTAAAGAGAAGTCAAACTTTGTTCACAGAACACAGGTATAAAGATAAACAAAACTTCACAACCATGAGATACCAAAGAGTGACCATTATCTAAAATGTGGATCAATTTTTAATAAACAAGTATAGATTTGGAGGAAGAAAGCCACAAATATTTACTAGGGGTCAATGAACGGATTAATGCAACGAAAGTCTAGCGTGAATATAGGATATTGGTCCTTTGATAAAAAGTTCTCAGCCACCTCAAGTCTGGTAGGTTGGTCCTCCTATACACAGTGTGGAAGTGACTAGCTGCGTCAAAGGCCTACATGTGTGTTGAAAGACCCACATAAATAAATGGGTGGTTCTTGAGGGATTTTGGGGCAATGTCGCGGGATCACAAAATATCTTCCCCAACATGATACTTCTAGCCTAGCTAGCTCACCAAATGCTAAGCTCCCAAGAGTTAAGAAGTGCTCTTCTTCCTTTCTGTGGTGGCCGGAAGAGGTGCAGGAAGGCATGATAACCGTATAATTGCATTTTTATAAATGAAACACCGTATAATTGCATTTTTATAGATGAAACAGATAATGAACTTATAATGCTTCAAAAACAAATAGAGAAACTTACCATGCTACTTGAATGCCAAGAAACTTGTAACGAGCATGGTGGCTCAAACCGTGGGTATTCAAGTGATGAGTTTTATGAGAACCCATTTGACTTACGTGAGGAAGTTTGGCCAAAAAATTCTACTTAGAGTCCAACCACACGCATAGGGATTCGCCCGAGTCCCATCGTTCATCAACCTGACGAGTTTCTTGAATGGCTTAGTGCTATGAAGAAACCCTTTGACTACGAGGAGCCACCAAAGAATCACGCGTAGAAATGGACACAAGCCCTTTATTAGTTTGTTTCGGCATGGAAGTTCAAGAGAATAGTTGAGTCTTTGCCAAGAAAAGCCTTTCTTCTTGCAAGAAAAAAGAAGTCTAGCACAAGGAGAAATCCTTCGATTTGGCTTTGCTGAAACTAGTGTTTGTCAATTCAACAACTTCCACCGAGATTCCAAGAATGTGAGGGAGGACACACAATAGTTTACAAGCTAATGACACTTATTCAAGAAAGTGAACAACTCTTGCAACGTATGTTAGTGGTTGCAAATTCCATGTTGTGATGAGGTTGAAATGCACTGCATATGGAAAGCCAATGATACTTACCAACTAGCCTTGAAAGTAGGGGATAAACTCACTCATAGTGATGACAAGAAGTTTGGAGCCTCTATCCCTGCTGGAAAGGTAAATCATCATGCGGTGGAGCTACTAATTCAAATCCCAGAAGTGCAAATATAAATGTTTGGAAATTGAGCCCCAGGAGATTTTACTGGTAATCAATCTACTCCATCCAACAACCTTATTACTTGTTTCAAATCTGAGCAAGTTGGGCATCGCCTCAACGACAGCCACAAATGACAAATAGAGCATGTGTGGCCTTTGTTAATAAAGACAAGGGTGAATAAACTGATGATGACGCACACCAGCCCTATACGATGAAGAAGGTGAAGTGGAGAGTGAAGATATACACTGAAGGAGAGGCAGTCCAAATATCTTGATACTCCCAGTCCCAGTCCTGTTCCAACAGATATACTTCTTTTTCAACCCATTGCTTAACTTACCGGACAAAATAATATTCGGCTCCTGGAAAAGTCTTAGACAGCCAGTGCAGTTATGATCAAGTTTGCTTTGCCAAATGTCTGTCCTAAATAGCACCCTTCGGCACCACAAAAAAAAAAAAAAAACTGGCAGAACCTTCATTGTTGTATAATAAACATTGTACACATCCTTCGTGCCAAACTTTATTTCCTAAGGTAAGGGTCCATGACAAACACTGTTGTACCAAACAAGGCACAAAAAAATGCACGGTTCAGAAAGAATTAAAACAATTTTGATGGAAAATGGCAGCAACCAGTAAACGTCTATAAAAAGGCATGGTTTGGATGGTTCGAAGCCCCAAGCCTTAATTTGGCATATCCCGGGTGATAGAGGGACTACTTGGGATATTAACTGACATTGCCTGGAACATTTACAGCTTGAGACTTTTCATTATCCTCGTGATTTTTCATTTAGGGAGATTTTACCACACATTCAATATATGCAAGTATGCAACCATCACAGCCTGTCAGCCATTTTATAGACGGTTACTCGTTGCTTTATGGTGCAAGTATTACAGCCTTTCATTGGTCAATTCCTGTTTGTTTATTTCGATGATATCCTAATATATAGCAAGACCACAGGAGAACATATCTTTCATCTTCAACAAGTTTTGAGGGCTCTCCGCCAAGAGAAGCTTGACATAAACTTAAAGAAGTGTTTTGGGCTTCGTTGTTTCTTCTAAAGGAGTGGAGGTCGACCCAAGTAAAGTGAAAGCTATTCTAGAGTGGCCAATTCCCAGCTCCTTGCATGAAGTACGAAGTTTTCACGGGTTGGCAACTTTTCATCGTCAATTTATTGTATATTTCAGTACGATAATGGTGGCTATCATGAACTATATGAAGGGGGGACAGTTCGCTTGGACCAAGGTAGCAACAAAGGCTTCTGAAGACATAAAGAGAATGATGACTGAAACTCCTGTTCTAAGCCTTTATGACTTCTCAAAAATGTTTGAAGTGGCGTATGATGCATCACACGTTGGGATTGGGCGTGTGCTTAGTCAAGAAGGGCACCCGATTGCTTATTTCAATAAGAAGCTCAATGAAGCCAAGCAAAAGTATTCCACCTATGACAAAGAACTTTATGCAGTAGCACTTTGCTATTGGCGTCACTATCTTCTTTTTAAGGAGTTTGTATTGTTTTTCGATCATGAAGCACTCAAATACATCCACCCTCAAAATAAGCTGAATCATCAAAATGGCTAGTGGGTTTCATTTCTGCAGGAACATTCTTTTCATTATCAAACATAAGGTTGGTTCTGAGAATAAGGCTGCAGATGCACTTAGCCGAGTGGTGTATCTTCTTTCTTCTATGGCTATTCAAGTGGTGGGTTTCGAATCTTTTGATTTGCTCAAAAGAGACTATCCTTCTTGCAAGAATTTCAGCATTATATATGCTCAATTATTGGCCTGGACAACATTAAGGGTACAACGGTATTTCCTTACATGACCCTCTTCACAGGAACCCAACTTTGTTTACCCGATACATCTCTCCGTGAACAAGTGATTTGGGAATTTCCTTCTGGAGGGGCAGCAAGTCATATTGGAAAACATAAGACAATTGCAATGGCCAAAGATCACTTTTATTGGCCAAAACTGAAGCGAGATGTAGCCAAGGTTGTTTCGCAATGTTGGATTTGCCAACTTTTGAAAGGAAGAAGGAAGAATACAGGCTTATACACACCACTGCTCGTGCCTCATGAGCCAGTGTTTTAAATGGCTCACGGCGCACCAAGGCGCAACAGTCCCATGGAGCCTTGGCACGAGCGCTCCCCACATCAAAGCAAAGTGAAATTCATTATAACAAATATAATTCTAATGAAGGCAAAACTTTCAACACAAGCAAATACTTTTAAAACTTTCAAATGTCATAAAATATAACCATTTCAATGGTTAAACCACCAAATACTAAGTAAAACATATCATCCATACAAAGCTAACATATTGACGTTTAGCTTTAGAGACAACAAAATGAACAACGGCAATCAAATATCGAGTCATGCATGCCCATTAATCATCCTCAACACCAATAACTTCAACTCCATCTTCATCTCCTTCATCATCATTCCTTCCACATCATCATTTACTGTGTCTATCAATGAGAGCCGATCGATTTCTAGGGCCAAGGTTTAGTTCCTTCCTACATTGAAGGAAATTATCCAGTGCATTTAGCCCACCTTTTAGGCATCAAAGATCAATGGTTGAGATGGATTCTGGCCTAATCACATTGGCGCACGAGGCGCGCGCAATTTAAAGGGCGCTGCCATGAGCCGTGTCAGGATTTAAGCATGGATTTCATCCTTGATTGCCAAAAACAATTAGAGAACATGATTCTATATTCATGGTTGTGGACTGCTTTTCAAAGATGGCTCACATTATTCCTTGCTCAAAGACATCGAATGCAGTCCAACAATTATTAACGTACTTACGAGATTTTTCTTGGAAATTTTATTACAACACTATATTCTTCTCGACGAGATCTTTAAATTGGTGTAAAAAAGTCGTGCTAATACATTACTTTTCGTCGCACGGTTGCCAAAAAAGTCGAACAAATCGGGACGGAGAGAGAGAGAGAGAGTACCTCTCGTGGAGGGGAGTGACGGGGGGGCCTTTGTTGAGGGTAATTTCGGCGTCACTGACGACGCCGACGACGAGCTGATCCCCGAGGGCACGGGCCTGGCGCAGGGCGTTGCAGTGGCCGTAGTGCATCATGTCGAAGCAACCGTCCATGTAAACGCGGATCGGCTTGTTGTTCTTCTTCAGCTTCAGCAATTTCTTCCAGTTCCCCAACGGGAACGAGTAGTAGATGCCCAGGGCCGAGACCCCTACGACCACCCCTCCGATCAGCCATGTCGCGATCAGCCTCGAGTTCTTCACGTTCTCCGAGAGATCCCCGGCTGAACTCATCGCGATTTCTTCGGGCTCTCGAGAAGGGTGAAATGTGGTCTCTCGGGATAAACGGAGGAGGAACGTGAAAGGTGTATTTTTAGGAGCGCCCTGGCATTGTCCCTATTTGCTTTTCGTGTTTTCACCTATCCCTCTCTATTTGTTTCTCCACTTGCCTTTTTCCCTCTTTCTGCTAGCGTTGCTGATTGGGCCCTTTTGTTTTTCGGCCGCGGATTGATGCGCAGATGTTTATAGAATCGTTCCGTGAAGGTAGAGTAAAACTTCGTGTTCGTGTCATGTTCTTGTGTCGTGTCATAAATTTTCACCCCTTTCACTCTCCATGGGACTCAAATTCGGGTCATCACTGTGGAGAGAAATGGCACAACCAACTTGACAAGCTTGGTTTCTCTTTTTTACTGTTGACTTAGTTACAAATCGTTTATTTTTTTGTCTTTATTCGGAAAAAAATCGCACTTGTTAGTTTGTCGTCAATTTTTTTGGGATTATTGCTTCGTCATTGGGAGAAGAATTTAAAAAGTAAAAAATTATGATCGAAGCCTAATTTTTTGAATAAAGACAAAAATAAGCCAATAAGCCAATTTTTTTGTCTTTATTCAGAACAATTGGATTTCGATCATAATTTTTTACTTTTTAGATTACTCTCGTCATGATGAAGCAATAATCCACACACAAAAATTGACGAAAAACTAACAGAATGCGAAAAAATTTCAAATAAGAACAAAAAAAATAAGCCAAATCCAAAAAACCCATATTTAAATTCCCACTTGTATCTAAATCCATGCCTACACATTTGTGTTTAAAGCTATATATATTCTCCTTCATCTAGCCATCTATCCCTTACGGTAAGCAAAGCGTGGTACCCATGGCACCTTTATAAAATGGAATATTTACACTTACGATAAATCCCATCAACATGATAAAGTCCGGATTGATTCGGTTTCATAGTAAACCAAGAACCAAATCAATACCTACGGATTATAAATTTAGATAACCAAACCAACCCACAAAAGGCATAGAACCAAACCAATCCAATCCATTAGACTACGGTTCGGTTTCGGTTTTAACCACGGTTTGCTTTGAACTAAGCTATCATCTCCAAAAAAATATTTGAAGTACTTAAAATTACGAAGATAAATTAAATAAAAACTTATATTAAAATCAATTTCATTCAAATTACCAAAACAAACTAACATTAAAGTATGGTTGCATGACAGTGCAAAATTCACGAAAACCTTCATGATCCACAAACTTAAAAGGTAACTCATCTATGATTTTCATTTTAGCAAGTGCATTCCTGCAAGCAACTTGATCAAATTTCCACAATCCAAGACTGCTTTCACCCTTTTCACCTTCAACCTTAGTCTGAAATTGCAAAGTCTTTTGCTTTTTTTTGTCTTTCTTGAATGGTTTCTGGGTGCATTTTTGAAGATGATTTCTCAAGGTACTAGTCTCATTAGAACTAGTCCATGCATAGGTGGCTCCACAGTAATTACATTTAGCACCAGTAGGTTTTTTACTCCCTTCCTTAGACAACTTACTACAGTGAACCCATGGATAGAGAAGATAGATGGCTTATTGTGGCAGGGCAAGAGATGGATGCTACGTTAGTATGTTAGGTTTATATAATATAGGGATAGGTTTTCTTATATAGAAAGTTAGGGTAATTAGTCTTGGTAATAGAAGTAGAGGAATTATAGGAATAGGAATTGAAAAACTAAATATTGGTGGATTTAATAGGATCAATAAATTAGGAAAGTAGGCTCCCATATTTATTTGGTGAATCACAATTAAAATATATATAACTATAAATATTATATATATATATATATATATATATATTATACGGTTCGGATCGGTTTGAAACCATAACCGTGAACATGAATCCACAAACCAAACCATATAATGCGGTTTCTAATTTTTTTAAACCATGACCAAACCATATTACTAAAAAACCAAACCAAATCTTTCGGTTTGGATTGGTTTGGACTGGATTCACGGTTTGACGGATATTTTGCTCACCCCTATGATAAAGTTATAATTTAGAGCAAGTTTACCAGTCACAAGCAAAAAATGCTAGTGAACAGTGCATATTTTATATTTTACCTTTTCACATCTCAATCAACACTCTACCAATACTATCTATTTTACCAATCTTCTATTAAAATATTGTATTTCTACTTTTGTCATCTTATAAAAAAAACTGGGTTCATCATTGAGAGGAGAGAAAAAGAGGCGTTATTGCACAGGAGGAGAAGAGAGAGTGGGTGAATACAATTAAACAAATAAATGGCAGGTGTACTAAGCTGCTGTAGTTGAGTTTTCTTCATTTTGGTTTGGTAAAATGACTAATTTGCTCTTTTTGCTAAGCTGATATACATGCTCTTAGATCATATTTTAACGCACCCATATACATTAAACAAAAGTAACTATACGAATTAATTTATCGTCTCTTTCTCACTCTCTCTCTCATTTGTCAATTTACCATCATTATTTGAATTGATAAATTTGTCATTTCAATTTGCAAAAGTTATCATTATTCAAATATATTCCAGGTGATAAATCTACCAAATTTGAACATATAGCATCCATTTTGGTGATTTTTAGCTGGTAAATATTTTCAAGTGAATGAGTTATTGTTACACCCCGTCTTTTCTTATTCCTAATAATTATATTTTTGTAAAAAAAAGAAAAAGAAAGAGGATTTTATGATTTGGATCCTATTTGATATTTTCTCTATCTCCACATAGTATATAAAACTGTTGTTGGCACTATTATAGTGTTGGGGTATAAGTCTAAATAGTTTTAGTATTTAGTGTTGTACCGTATTAAATACTTTTATTAAGTGGTTACCTATTATTTATGGAGAACGTGGGTCAGTAATATGAGACTAGGGTTTTATATTGGAGACACCGTTTTGAGAAAATAAAATAGAGCTGCAGCAGTCGGAGGAGATTTTCTTTGGGTTTTCCCTAGAGGTAATCTTATACTCCATCTGACGCAGATCGGAAGCGAGTTCTTTAATTCTCGAGTCCACGGGATTGGAATCCACTAGAATGAGAAATGACTCTCAAGAGAAATATTATTGAAGCAGGAAAATTAAGTCCTTGGGCCTTATGCCTTACTAGAATACTTAAACTACTAGGATCTTGACCAAAAAAGGAAAACAATCAAAAGTCCAAATCTGCTTAAGATTATGCCAGAACATGCTACTAAAATAGAAAAGAAAATTTCTAAGACCCTTCCATCTATTACCACTCAATCACATAGATATCCAATCATTCACCAATCAATCACACATTTCTTATATCCAATCAATCACCAATCAATCACACATTTCTTGTGATTGTAATCTCAGCATTTTGTCCTGCATCAATCACCTCCACTTCAGGAGAACTCGCCCTTGAGTTACTCTCAGGATATAACAGCTTATCTGGGTAGTACTCGTACAAATCTGCAACGTTGAAGGGAGAAGAAATCAGCATATGCTTTGGAAGATCAATGATATAAGCGTTGTCATTAATCTTCGCCTTGACTCGAAAAGGACCATACTTCCTGTCTGCTAACTTGCTGTAGGGAGCCTGCTCTTGCGTAGATAAACCATCACTTAATCACCCTCTTTGAACACTTTAGCTCGACGATGTTTGTCTGCCGCTGCTTTATACTTTTTGTTGGCCTCCTCTAAGCTCTGTTTTACTTCAACCTGAATATTCTGAACCCGTTGTGCCATGTTCTCTACTGCGATGCTCTAACCTGAAAGCTTTGGTAAGGGAGCCAAATCAAGTGCAAGCTGTGGAGGATTAATGTAGACAACTTCGAAAGGGGTCTTTCCCATCGACCTATTCACTGTGCTATTGAATGCAAACTCGATTTGAGGAAGAGCTGCATCCCACTATTTTGGTTTATCTTCCGAAACACATCTAATCATGTTCCCTAATGATCTATTTGTTACTTCGGTCTGCCCATTAGTCTGCGGGTGGCTTGTGCTACTATAATTCAAACTCGTATCGAATCTCCTCCACAATGTTCTCCAAAAATGGCTGAGAAACTTGACATCACGATCTGAAGTAATAGTTTTCGAAACTCCATGCAATCGAACGATTTCTCGAAAGAAGAGGTTCGCCACATGAGTTGCATCTGATGTCTTTCTGCAAGGAACGAAGTGCGCCATTTTGGAGAATCTGTCAACTACAACAAAAATAGAATCCATACCTCATTTAGTCCTTGGAAGTCCCAAGACAAAATCCATGGAAAGATCCTCCCATATATTTTCTGGTATAGGCAATGGAGTGTATAGGCATGTGTTTTGTGATTGCCCCTTTGCCTTTTGACAAACAAGGCACTTTTGCACGAACTTGCCAACATCCCTCTTCATTTGTGGCCAATGATATCGCTTTCCCACTAAAGCAATAGTCTTGTCACGTCCCACATGACCTCCTAGGCCACCACCATGCAAGTCCCGGATGATCTTCTCCCTTAGTGATGCTCTTGGAATACATAATTGGTTACCATAAAAGAGATAGCCATCCTGCACATGATAATTTCCAGCATCTTGTTTCAGTTGACACTTCCTCCAAACATTACTAAAATCTTCGTCTTCTTCATACAACTCCTTGATGAATTCAAAACCAACAATTTCCGAACTAAGAGTTGTAAGCAAAGCTACTCGCTGACTCAATGCATCATCCATTTTGTTTTGATGCCCGGTCCTATGTTTTAAAACAAAAATGAACCGTTGAATGAAAGAAATCCATCTGGCATGCATTCTGTTCAAGCTGCCCTGTGTATTTACGAACTTCAATGCTTGGTGATCACTATACAGCACAAACTCTCGTTGAACAAGATAATGCTCCCAATGTTTGAGGGCCCAAAGTGCTGCATAAAATTCCTGCTCATAAGTAGTCCATTTCTGTCGTGCCTTGCTAAGCTTCTCACTGAAATATTCCACTGGTCGACCTTCTTAAGATAAGACAGCCCTGATTCCCACAATAGAGGCATCACATTCAACTTGAAATAGCTTGTCAAAGTCTGGCAATGCCAAAACTGGAGCACTGCATAACTTCTCTTTGATCAGTGCAAAACTTTCCTCTTGCTCAGTCCCCCACTGAAACTTTCCCTTCCTCATACACTCGGTGATAGGTGCCACGATACAACTGAAGTTCCGGATAAACCTCTTGTAGAAAGTAGCTAAGCCATGGAAGCTTCTAACATGACTAACATTTGTTGGAGTTGGCCAATCTCGGATTACCATGACCTTCTCTTCATCCACTTGAATGTCATTTGCTCCAACAACAAATCCCAAGAACAACAACGTTTCTGTCATAAAACAACATTTCTTTAGATTGACATATAAGTTGTTATCCCAAAGGACTTGAAGAACTTTTCGTAGGTGGCTCATATGATCAACTTCTGACTGGCTGTAAATTAAGATATCGTCGAAATACACCACAAGAAATCTGCCAATGAAAGGTTTCAGAACCTGATTCATCACCCTCATAAAGGTGCTTGGTGCATTAGACAACCCAAATGGCATAACTAACCATTCGTATAGTCCTTCTTTTGTCTTGAAGGCAGTCTTCCACTCGTCCTCAGGCCTAATTCTTATCTGGTGGTAGCCACTACGCAAGTCAATCTTCAAAAATATTTTAGAGCCTACAAGCATGTCTAACATGTTACTCAAGCGCGGTATTGGAAACCTGTACTTTACCGTAATCTTATTGATTGCCTTGCTATCAACGCACATCCTCCAACTCCCATCTTTCTTTGGTGTAAGTAGTGCCGATACCGCACAAGGACTCATACTCTCTCTAATAAGCCCCTTCCGGTTCAACTCAGCAACCTGCCTCTGTAATTCTGCACTCTCTACAGGACTCATTCTGTAGTGTGGAAGATTTGGGAGGCTTGCACCAGGTACCAAGTTCATGAGGAATGATGTCTGAAAATTCTTCCAACAAAGGTTGAAACTCCCCAGGAATGTTAGAATCTGCAATCACTTGTTCTTGTTCCTGTTGGGAAACAATTCCCAGAACCCAGTAATGACGCGTACAGATTAGACAACAAAAATTGCAAAAACCCTACAAGGCGGAATTAGGGTTTTACCACAACTCCCGGCGACACGAACGTTGGTTGAACTTGTTATAGCACGTCTTGCTATAAGCCACGTATACTGCTCGACTGCACCTTACGATCTTCTATCGTATTCCCTGCACGTCTAGAACACGAATCGAGTGTGGACTTTTTCGTGATCTGTTTGCTCTCTCTAAGTCTGCCTCTATTTCATAAATAATAGAAAACCTCTAACTGACCTAGAGAGCATAACGTGTATATATAGGGCTACGATAGAGACCTAAGGAGTAATAAGTCCGGGCTCCCAGTGTAAATAAGAAACCCTAATCCCACCAGGATTCTATTTCTTATTTTACTAATTATAATTCACCCCACTACAGAATTATAATTGCATTCCCGTCCTTATCTCAATTATATTACGAGCTCCATGATATTAAATACTTATTTATCATTGTAGACACCCCAATTTGGCCTAATGATTATTTCAAGTCCCACCTTGGGGACCATCCCGATGATGAAATGGATACAGTGATTACTGATTGACTTCTTATGAACCCATGGACTTACGGTAAGAACTTTGAGCCACTTAGAGGACCCAATCCAGAGCTATATAGCCTTTCAGACAGAAATACAGAATCCTAGGAGAATCCATCTATCGGCCGTGACATTGATCTCACGGCCTTAACATCATTTCTTCACCCGAGCAACCTGTTGCTTGAAAATCTCCCTAAGAGATCAATCCCATGGCCGCAAGATCTATCCTTCGGCCGCAACATCATTTCCTCGGCCGCCAGATCCTTTCTACGGCCGCTAGATTGTCTATTTTCCAAACTCTGGAACGTTCTGTCGATTGTTTGATCCAACTACGATACCTCCCCGATGCGTTCGGGCTACGCTCAGAGATCACCACGAAAAGTTTGTATTGCATTGCAATTGCAATCGTGCGTTTTGATTGGCCGGAGTGAGTCACCGATTGCCTATATAAAGGGCCATTGGGTTCCAAAAATAATAATCAGATTCATATACACACACACCCTCCCTAGCCACGAAACTCTGCAAAAATACTCTCTCAAACCCTCTCCTCAAAAGCCCTAACCTCCTGAAGGCAGCCACCAATCCGACGATCAAACCCCGAAGTTCAAACCTTAACCCTAGGGTTTTCAAAGAAGCAATCAGTCAATCCCATTCAATCCGAAGCAATCAAGCTACTGAGGGATCAAGGTGGTGAGGCCCAACGGCCTCTGGTTTGGTTTATTTTCTGTTCATGCACTTTAATCGTAGCGTTTTGATTATCTGCTAACTTTTCTGTCTGGTGTGAGGAAGAACACCGACCGGAGCTTCGATCCCTTGGCCGATACATAAAACCAGGAGGATCCCTCGGCCGTGACATCCATTCAGCGGCCGCGGGATCCATTCCCAGCTTTGTTTTGTTCACTTTTCTGATGCATGCTTTAATTATAGCACTGGCTCACCATTAACTGCTTAAAGGCTAAAATCAAACTACGTGTTAGAGTTAAATAAAGCAAGTATATGTCTTATGTTGAATAAACTATAAGCCAGTCTCATGACTGGGCAGAGAGGGGTGCCTAACACCTTCCCCTTACTATACTTTTGGCTCCTATACCCAGAATCTCTTTCTATTTTCCTAGTTTTAATAAACTGGGTGGCGACTCTGTTTTGATGATAACCGTTATCGTGTGGCGATGTTCCTAGCCATGGGAATGTCCACGATCTTGGTTTACAAAGCAAGCAACCAAACGAGCAAACAAATGATCAATCTGTATGGCGATGCCCCGCTCTAGGGAGGTGTCTACAATTTTTGGCGACTCCGCTGAGGACATGAGAGCCATAACCCAAAAGTTCAACATAAGACTAATACGTGCTTTGTTTAATTCATTTATCATATGTATCGAGTGGGCAACCTCGTTGAGTTCACCTGATACCCCGGCATGACACGGGCTATGTTAGGGGTTCCAACAAACTCCACAGTCACTTGTACCTAGTGGTATATCAAAAAGGAAATCACCCAATCACTGCCGATGATGGGCTGGTGAAAGGACTGGTACCCTTTGACAACGGAGCACCCTGAGACTACCTAAACCTTGCATATGTTAGAAAGTCATAGAACTTATCAAATTAAGACAGGAACCTGCAGGTTAGGAAAATTTCTTGCATTTTTGCTTCTAAAGTTCTTCATCACACCTTGTATCATCTGTTGTTGTAAATAACTCTTTCTGTGCAGAAGGGTTGAGATTTTCAGCCCAAATCCTAACCCTGTACGAGTCAAGTACTGACTTGCAGGTATTTTTACTTTTACAAAGCAGGCACAATAGGTAAATCAAAGAAACAACCACAACCAATTTTATACTCTTATAACACCCAAAGCTATGCCAAACAGAGGTCTCTGCAGCTAATCCCGTATGTCATTTTCGTCTGCCAAAACACCCTCACCACAACGGTCCCGATCACTTCCAGGGACTTCACGGTCATCCTCTTAACAAACTCCGTCATCTACCGAATCCCAAGCTTTATCAAGCAATCCTCCTACCCTCATGGCAGACAACGACGCCACTATTACCGATCTCCGAGCTCAAATCGCTACCCTGCTAGCCGAGAAAGCAGCTAGAGATGCTGAGGACGAAGAAAGATCAGTGGAAGACGAGAATCCTCATAAAGTGGTGTTGGCAGAAAGTCCCGAACTGACCAAGCAAGTCAAGGAGATCAAACAAGCTCTGGCTCGTTCACAAGGGGACCAAATTCTGGACTTCGAAGGACTTTGCCTCTTCCCAGAATCCAAACTGCCTGAAAATTTTAAAATGCCAAATATCGAGAAGTTCAATGGAACAGGCAACCCTACCAGTCATGTTCGCCACGTTATCAACACTCTGAAGCCAATGGGCTTGAATGATGAGCTCATCGCCCAATTGATCCAGCGAACTCTCACCGGAAGCGCTCTCGACTGTTCCTCACTCTGGAATTTGTACACTATCAAACTTGGCTAGAAATTGCCAACACTTTTGTCAAGCAATACGCATACAATGTCCAAATTGAGTTAACTACTCGAGATTTAGAGATGACCAAACAAGAATCAAATGAAGACTTTGCCACCTTTGTGGCAAGATGGAGGGAAAAGGCTGCCAAGATGAAGAACTGCCCCTCCGAGAAAGATCAAGTGAGGATAGTTGTCAAAAATCTACAACCTAAGTACCTCAGGCATATCTATACACAGGCTATCACCGATTTCAAACGCCTGCATGCCACTGGGTTGCAAATCGAAGATGGAATCAAGCTAGAGCTCATTGGGAAAGAAGAAGCTCTTCCTCCACCTAAGAAAACCTTCTCCAGCCGTACATCTCACGCCTTCGTGAATACCCTTGACACGTCCTTGCCTCAGGACCCTTTCCAAGCTAGTTTTCATCCTAGAACTCAAACCGCCCCCGCCGCAATTTTGACCCTCTTTACATGACCTTATCCCAAGCGTTAACTATTCTTAGCCGTCAAGGGCATCTCAAACCTTTAAACAAACCACTTCCTCAACCACCCTATGGCCCAAACCATGATCCTAACAAACAGTGCGCCTTTCACCAACACTCTGGGCATGAAATAGATAACTGCATGCGCCTCCGCCATGACATTCAAGACCTCATTGATAGCCGAACTATAAAACCTCCAAAACCTGATGTGTAAGCCAACCCACTCCCTACTCATAATACTGAACTACCATCCTGAAATATCAATCTCATAAATCTATCTCACAACCCCACGTACAACCCTGGTCAATACATTGTCCAAAACTACCAAACCAAACCAACCCTAACCTTCCCAGAGGAAATGGAGGAGGAAGAAGACATCGAGTCCGATCAATCAGAAGTAATTGATCCCGACATGAGTGATGAAGAAGAGCAAGCAAAGGAGGAAAAGCTAAAGAAATGGAAAGAACATTCCTGGGCAAAGCACAATTTGGAAGATCCAGACATTCCATTTGTAGAAGGCGACGAATGGCTCCGCATCTGGTTTGAGAATAGGAAGAAGGAAAAGGAAAGGGTCATTATGATGAGAAGACACGCTCGCTTTGAACCTGCCCAAATAGTGGTACCCATTAACCGTCCCAAAATTCCAATACCTCTCATCATCTGGGAAACAATCAATCTCATAGAGAAAGTGGAGAAGTTTCAAATGCAACCATGGGTTAATCCTTACGAAGAATGTGACTATAGCCAGTGGATAGGGGAAGAAGAGGATCTGGATTTCACATATGCAGACCCATATCAAACAGGGGAAAGTGACTTCGACGAAATGGAAGGGGAATACGATGATCCACTCGACGGAATCTACTTAACATCATTATTCAACCAAGTAGGGATAACTGATCTCTTTTATGAATGCACAATCAACAAGGAAGAAGAAGGGGCGACAAAAACCCAAGATAACACTTCTATTTGGGAACTGCTTATGTCTCAAAGAGGTAATCACCGTGCAAGCTCTAAAGAGAGACCTAGTTCAAAGACTCTGTTTGGCAAGGAAGAGGGTGGAAAAGAGTATAAAGTTGCGAAAGAAAAGAAGGCAACCCCGAAATGCTACAGTAGCTGAGAAGTCACAACATGGCAAAGAAACATTAAAAACATTGCTTTTGTTTTCTAAATCAAACTAGAATGTGTTTTGGGCCCCTGTTTAGGCATGTTATTTCTGCTGAGTGAATTCCTATTTCATCTTCCAGATTATGCTTATTCAACAATCTAATTGCAATTACCATACACTATAGTCTCTTTGCCAAACAAAGGAAAATTCAAGGAAATCAAGTCCTTTGTGTCCCTGACAAAAAGGAAGGAAAGGATGAACTTTAGTTGCTTGAAGAACTAGGTTTTTGTCAAAACTTAGAAAGAAGACGCTATCTCCGTGAGAACACTTAGGGTTAGCTCACCCATTGTAAAAGTACAAATGCAACAGGAGATTCAGAAAAATATCTCCATCAAATTTCTCTTCAAAACACAGAAACCCTCCTGAAAGAAACACTCATTGGGTAACCCAAGCAAAAGTAAGAGCAAAGCCTGCTAGGACAAGAAAATGCAAAAATGCAGCCTAGGCAAAAGAAAAGGCATTCAAAAGCTCGCTAGGGACTCAACCTCCATCAGGTAACCTAGGCAAAATTTAAAGCAAGTGAGAAGAAAAACCAAGAGTGGAAACCCAACCTCAAAGGTGGTGACTTTGGAACTACCTAAAAGGCCTGATTCCCTGATTGGGATACGTAGGCAATCTCATACTGAGATGCGGCCCAAACAT
Organism: Rhododendron griersonianum; assembly: GCA_018127125.1. Taxonomy (NCBI): domain Eukaryota; kingdom Viridiplantae; phylum Streptophyta; class Magnoliopsida; order Ericales; family Ericaceae; genus Rhododendron; species Rhododendron griersonianum. The sequence continues at coordinate 23,240,562 of CM030791.1, read as the reverse complement.
TTGGAAAGAAGGGAAAACATCAAAAGATTTGTGCTCAATGATAGGCATAGCTAGCCCTGCGTATTGAGCTCGCAAAAGATGAGTATGCTTTTCTCGAGGAATTGGCAACAGCAATAGACACGAGAATTATAGTTCATCTCTTCTAACCTGAAGGTCATTGACACAATGAACAGGATACCTCAAAAGCTCTCGAGTTTGGCAATCAGACTATGGAACATGGCAAAAGGCGGAAAATCAAAACCAAGTATAAGAAGGAAGAGAAAAGAGGATGCCACTTGGCCAAAACAAAATCTACCTTTGGAAAATCAAAGTAATGGCCAAAGAATTTGTCACGACCTGGATTTTTAGCATGAATAAATAGATAAAGCTTCCTCAAATAAGGTCCTTCGCATATTATAATAAATACCCCAAATAGTTCCCACCTGTTAAGCTTGACAAAACAAGTCCCAATTTCAAAAGGATATACAATTTTGGTACTCTGGCCCCAAATAGATTACAAGTGTTCGAATGAACAAACCATTAAGTTACAACCTCATCTTTATCAAAAGAAAGTCTATTACAAAGATGACTATGTAACTAAACCAATGTTAGCTTCCAAAAGTCCTTTTCACATCCATGCACGCATTTCATGCAAGTCATTGTCCCGCATTTAAACCTGAAAAGAAAGATTAGGTTGAGCTACACTAGCCCAGTAGGAAAATCTTTAACAGTTCTATGTGCAAATATGACAATACGTGCGAAAGGAAGAAGACAAGGGGATTTAATGCAATCGATGCACGATAATAAATTCACGAGTGTTCCAACATTTGGTAAGCTCATTCTGAGATTAGTCATTTCCATGATATGCCCACTAGTTCATGAGACGTCAACAACTCATGCCATAACCACAAAACTCTCTATCACCAACTTCCAACGAAGGTATTTCCACCCCTTGCGTTACCATATAGCACTATGAGGATTGCCATGTTACCACCCCGTGCGTCACGGCGTCCCCCAATGACTTGGGTTTCCATATTCCCACCCCTTGCGTTACGAAACCCACCAAAGTCTTCGTATTTCCACCCCTTGCGTTACGAGACTTACCAAGCCAACTTCAAACTCAAACAACAAGTTTCCCCCTCTATATGCAAGTCAAGACCTTACCAAACTCATAATCATACATGGACATCTTACAATATCCCAACAATGTCACAAATATGCCAATATTATCGCAAATGCGCTATAAGCCATCACAAGTACCAAACAATCAATAGAATGCACTTAAAGGGCGTTTAACTAAATAATTCCTTGGTCATTCCTCACTAATGGAAGGCCAATGGGTCACAAATATCATCCACAAGTCATAGGAAGTCGAAACGATAGAGCGAGGATCCTAGGGGTGGCCAATGGATGTTGGGAGGCCGACACATCCTCACTCTAATAGTCATAACTTTCTGTGTACTTAAAGGTTTAAGGTGATTTTGGTGGCAAATGAAAGCTAACTTCAAGACCTTCGAATCGATACCAAGTATGCATGAATTGGACGTCGGACGAGAAAGTTATGGCCGTTTGAAGTTAGGCTGAAACCGGAAAGACGAGCAGAAATTCCAGAGAGAGGAGGGATCGATCCCCCCAACACCAGGGATCGATCCCTGGGCTTTTTGGACCAGAAATGAAAAGGGGGATCGATCCCCCAAGCTTAGGGATTGATCCCTATGCGATCTGGGCGATGTTCTGCAGATTTCTGACAGCTTTCAAACGAACAAAGGGATATGATCAAAGCTCGATTCTTGCATCAAATCGACATACAAACACATAAAAGAGGTAAAGAAATCCCTACCTCGCGACGATAACCAAGATCTACAATATTAGAACGAGCCCTACCCCTTTTGAACCACCAAACTTTGATTCAAGCCTTGCCCGGAGAAACCCAAGGATTTCCAAGCTCAAGAACGAGATTGCAATGTTGGAGGGAGGTTGATCCTTCAAGTTTTGAGGTCTTAGAGTGGAGTCTTGAGTGAGGAGAAGAGAGAGAGAGACATCGGCAGAGAGAGGGAGAGAGGCCGGATGAGAGAGAGTGATGTGAGATGAAATAATTCTCTACACCTCACACCTCCACTATTTATACTCATACATCTTTAAACCACACATTCACCCTTCAACCTTCTATTCTTTCACTTTGGTCCTCAATCTAAATATTCACCAATAAACCATAAATTTTCCAATTAGGCATTTAACAAGCAAATTAATAATTAAGGATTTTCCGGGTCTCTACAATCTATCCTCCTTAAAGAAATTTCGTCCCGAAATTTTGCAACTCAAGCCAAGTAAGATCATGCGTCAAGTAGTCATGCTCATGCCACAATACATATAACCAAACAACAAGCTAATAGCCATAAAGTTTAAATTTAGCACTCACATTGGTTAGTTCGGAAACAAATGTGGATACTTCTTCCTCATTTCGTCTTCCCTTTCCCACGCCGACTCTTCCTTTCCAAGATTGCTCGTAGAATTCGCACTAATGGAATGGTTTTACCCCTCAAAACCTACTCGCACGAATCAAGGATATGTATCAATTTTTCCTCAAGAAATCCACCAACCTTTAATCATCCCTATCAAATTTGGATTTGCACAGATACTCAAGTTCGTCGAATATTTGTACTAGAGTTCCAATCCCATATAATTACATAACAATCACATCGAGATCTATCAACTAATGCACCCATGTGTTACAAACTCTGAAATTCACATTCCTATTCCTTGTGCCTTATTCCAATAAGTACTCATCTACCTACCAAGAAGGATGTATCGAAATGCTTATGAAACTCCAATTCTTATTTCCCTCCATCAACGTCAACCAACGAATCAAAATTTTCACATACTAATTTAGAGTACCCAAATAGTCTGTATTGTAATAGAATCGAGAAAATTCTCATCTGCCTAACAACGTTCTAAATGAATTCTCAAGAGTTAACTAATCGCTTGGTACTACTTGATCTACTATACACCTCATGTAATAGTGAATTGTCCATTTCCTTATCATATGATATTAAATTCTTTGAAGTAGCATGGCCGATTTCTAACTTAAAACGTTGACTTAGATATTTCCACCTTGTGACAACCGGGTTCAATTGTACCCCAAAATCTAACTAAGCATGCACTTTTTTTTTTTTTACCAAAAGATATTCACAGAAAACTCAAGGAATGGGAGTGACCTACTCACAAACAAGATTCATAATCACAGAACGGATCCAAATTAAACTTAGCTTGCAAACAATCCAAGACCCAATTATTAGACTACATAACGATTCCTTATCCTCTACTCAGCCATAAACACCAACTTGCAATAGTTAAACTCCTCACGCTTCAAGTTATTGATATTTCTTTTAACACCAAGAGTAAAAATGTCCCACAATCGATCCAACTCTATTGATACTGCTAATGATAGGCTGCAGCATTACTCCCTCAATTATTCTAAATGGTCCTATACATCTTGGTACTCACTTCTCCCCTCACAAAGACACGATTACCCTTCCTTAGTATGGCGAAATACACAACACCAAACCACTAGCCATTATCTCCAACTCACATCCTTGTTCACCCACATAACTCTTTTACCGACTTTGCAAACCCCCTTCTTTTTTTTTTTAAACATTCAAACCCAACCAAGATTCCAACATTACTCCACAATTTTTTTTTTTTTTAGCCTACTCGGAATCACCACCAACTTCCGTTCTGAAAATCCAAACTTACTCCTATTGTAGTGTTCCCTCTATGTAACTCAACACGACACAACATTTTTACTACTAAGGTGAACTCTATAATCCACTACTCCCCTTACCACAAGCCATTTATAACTATTCTCAACTAAGAGTTGACATATCACGGAAGCTTCTCATATCTAATCTTCTGATCATATCATACACTAGAGTAGTAAGGAAACAATTCTTGAAGTCAAGTGAATTTACTTTACCCTCCCCACAAACTTAGTTCCTTATATACCATTGATGTTGTTAAAGAAAAGACATATGCCAAGTTCAAACTACAAAATAACTCCACTTTGTCACCCAAAGAAATAACATTGCTAGTCATAATTGAGACATGGAGACCCTTACCAATTTACTAGGTTCCAGTAGAGTCATGAAAACTAATGCATCTTAGCATAATTAACCTTTAGAACAATCTCCCAAAAAATAGCAATACTCAAGACATGTTCTCTCAAAAAGATAAACGTTAGGTCAAAGTCTAAGTGTCCGACTTGATGATATTAAAAATTAAACAACAACCACGAGTCTCCAATTTATGATTTTCAATAGCATGTGTATAGTATCGCACGTCACTAAGTAAAAAAAAATTTTGAAAGACATTATCAACAAGTAGTCAACATAGCAAAAACTTGGGATGAGGTTCACTCCATTGGGATGTAACCGACTCTAAGCCTATACTGTTACCATTTCCAAAAGGGACTATACGAGCAATCAATCTTCACAAAGCATTTCCTCTTCTCTCTTTTTTTTGAAAGTTTTTGAGTCCAAATACATATGTATATAACTCCGTAGGTGTAACGGTTCCCAAAACCAAAATCCACCACTTCACATGTTTCACTATACTTACTTGACGTCCCAAATAGAAGACTTGATTCAAATGCTACATGTGTCTACAACGTCCAATTAGTCTTACTTGTTTAGTGTACGTCTCACGAAGAATGAACTGGACTATCAAGATTCTCAATAAGACCATAGTCTAGAAAATGAAAGGCATGCAAAGCACTCGTCAAATCGTAAGACACAACAAAACAAGGAGTTGAGAATAGAGATTCCACTCATCGTATAACGTTATGTCAAACTAAAGGATTTGTGCCAATCAACTCAAGTACGTTTTTATCGATTACATATTTGACCAGGGACATGTATCCACACATCACATCACTATCTACTTAGTACTGCATTCAAAGGATAAACCTCACCCACTAGGATTACACAACCGGTCAAACAAGAAAATTTAAACTAAGTAGCAGCACATTTTATGCACAAAAAATCTCGGTAAACCATCCGCTGACTCATCGTACAAATTAATAGCATTGCACAGCACCAAACACACCTACACATCATCGAACTCATACAGTACCCAACACTTCACAATTTATGGCTTTAGGAAGCCCAACTGTTATCTCATTCCTTTCAATCTCGTAATGCCTCGCACGACGTCTATTCGCTTTACCAATCTAGAGCATTCTCATTCATTCGGTCAAGTCAAGTCACATATTTCTCATGTTCATAGTCTTAAGCATCACAGCATCACATCACAAATACACGTATTATCAATTCTAATTATTCCTCTATTTCAACAACTTTACAACCTAACAACATGTCTATACTTCTCGTTATATTAATTCTAAGACTCCAACTACTCGTTGCTTAAGAATCAATATCACTCGCACCAACATCCTTTAACAGTTCCGCTCACCACAAGTTTCACAGCTCACGATTGTCTCTCTACTAAGAATTCATATCAACCTCAATTTTCTTCAAAGGCATTCGCCATATCTACACTCGATCTCAAGGACAACAACTTCCATTACCACCACCATCACTATAATTATCACTATTATCTCTCTTAAACAAATTTATCGTCTTAATGGCATACCTCCACATGTCCTACACTATCATTAGTCTAGTCTACATTCCTGACTACACATCATACACGATCTCTACACTCCGATCCTTCAATTCATGACATTCTATTTTTCCACACGCCTATCACTTCAAAGTTACTACCATTACCACTTAGGGCACCAATTACACTTCGCCTCATTGTCAACCTCAATAGTTCACATTCATATCGCCCTCACTCCAAACAAGTTTCTCACCACACACTTACATCAATCACTCGACTCAAGTCACATCGATATAATTCACCTCAAGTCCTGTTGTCTCTCTTACAAGTTTTCTATATATATGGCCTTCTATCTCAATTCTCAAGCCTAGAGATCTAGCCCCTAACACAATCCTAGTGTCCAATTGACTTTCCGAGACCTCCATCTAGAAGGAGCGGTGATCAAGCGCCTCTTCCAACTGGATCTCATCGGTAGTCACCTGGGTGTCCAGAAGACACACACCGTATCTAGACACCCTACCTATGATCCTCATCTTCCTACGTCAACCTCAATACATACAACTTTCTAGGCGGGCTCAACTTGCCTTACCTATGCTTAAAATCACTTCCTCAATAACCACCATAACAATGACAAAACACAATCATTACCACAACAAGACATCATTCCTTCAAACACATTTAAGACACTCACTAACTCAATACTCTAGCTATGACACACCTTACTTACTTTCGGGCAAACTACGGTTCCTGTCATACCTCACATCACATAAAAATTATTTAAAGTATTTGAAATTTATCAAGTAGTCTGCACAGTTCAAATAAAATACATCAATTACTTAGTTCACAAGATTCTACTAATAGTCTAGCACTTCTATTGTATACTAATAGATATCAGCTTTCACATATCAGACTCAGCACTACAAACAACCACCACAATCCTTCATGGCTTTCTAGCCCACCTAAAAGGGCACCTTACCACATAGAATCCAAAAATAAGTTTTGCTAACAGCAACCACAACAATAGCGACAAATGCTGCCACAACCACTATGCACAGGCCTAACTCTTTTCTTTTTTTTTGAACACGGGTCAACAACATTCAACCAATCCACATAAATATAAATGCAATGCCACATCGATGAAAACATGTCGGTCATGCAAGCACACACATGTTCTTGTTAAAATATGCAATGATTTTTGAACCCATGAGACTAAGTCTCCCCACGGTCTCTAGATATTCAAACCTAACGCTCTGATACCAATTTGTCACGACCTGGATTTTTAGCATGAATAAATAGATAAAGCTTCCTCAAATAAGGTCTTTCGCATATTATAATAAATACCCCAAATAGTTCCCACCTGTTAAGCTTGACAAAACAAGTCCCAATTTCAAAAGGATATACAATTTTGGCACTCCGGCCCCAAATAGATTACAAGTGTTCGAATGAACAAACCATCAAGTTACAACCTCATCTTTATCAAAAGAAAGTCTATTACAAAGATGACTATGTAACTAAACCAATGTTAGCTTCCAAAAGTCCTTTTCACATCCATGCACGCATTTCATGCAAGTCACTGTCCCGCATTTAAACTGTAAAGACCCGTATTTATTTTGAGCTACACTAGCCCAGTAGGAAAATCTTTAACAGTTCTATGTGCAAATATGACAATACGTGCGAAAGGAAGAAGACAAGGGGATTTAATGCAATCGATGCACGATAATAAATTCACGAGTGTTCCAACATTTGGTAAGCTCATTCTGAGATTAGTCATTTCCATGATATGCCCACTAGTTCATGAGACGTCAACAACCCATGCCATAACCACAAAACTCTCTATCACCAACTTCCAACGAAGGTATTTCCACCCCTTGCGTTACCATATAGCACTATGAGGATTGCCATGTTACCACCCCGTGCGTCACGGCGTCCCCCAATGACTTGGGTTTCCATATTCCCACCCCTTGCGTTACGAAACCCACCAAAGTCTTCGTATTTCCACCCCTTGCGTTACGAGACTTACCAAGCCAACTTCAAACTCAAACAACAAGTTTCCCCCTCTATATGCAAGTCAAGACCTTACCAAACTCATAATCATACATGGACATCTTACAATATCCCAACAATGTCACAAACATGCCAATATTATCGCAAATGCGCTATAAGCCATCACAAGTACCAAACAATCAATAGAATGCACTTAAAGGGCGTTTAACTAAATAATTCCTTGGTCATTCCTCACTAATGGAAGGCCAATGGGTCACAAATATCATCCACAAGTCATAGGAAGTCGAAACGATAGAGCGAGGATCCTAGGGGTAGCCAATGGATGTTGGGAGGCCGACACATCCTCACTCTAATGGTCATAACTTTCTGTGTACTTAGAGGTTTAAGGTGATTTTGGTGGCAAATGAAAGCTGACTTCAAGACCTTCGAATCGATACCAAGTATGCATGAATTGGACGTCGGACGAGAAAGTTATGGCCGTTTGAAGTTAGGCTGAAACCGGAAAGACGAGCAGAAATTCCAGAGAGAGGAGGGATCGATCCCCCCAACACCAGGGATCGATCCCTGGGCTTTTTGGACCAGAAATGAAAAGGGGGATCGATCCCCCAAGCTTAGGGATTGATCCCTATGCGATCTGGGCGATTTTCTGCAGATTTCTGACAGCTTTCAAACGAACAAAGGGATATGATCAAAGCTCGATTCTTGCATCAAATCGACATACAAACACATAAAAGAGGTAAAGAAATCCCTACCTCACGACGATAACCAAGATCTACAATATTAGAACGAGCCCTACCCCTTTTGAACCACCAAACTTTGATTCAAGCCTTGCCCGGAGAAACCCAAGGATTTCCAAGCTCAAGAACGAGATTGCAATGTTGGAGGGAGGTTGATCCTTCAAGTTTTGAGGTCTTAGAGTGGAGTCTTGAGTGAGGAGAAGAGAGAGAGAGACATCGGCAGAGAGAGGGAGAGAGGCCGGATGAGAGATGAAATAATTCTCTACACCTCACACCTCCACTATTTATACTCATACATCTTTAAACCACACATTCACCCTTCAACCTTCTATTCTTTCACTTTGGTCCTCAATCTAAATATTCACCAATAAACCATAAATTTTCCAATTAGGCATTTAACAAGCAAATTAATAATTAAGGATTTTCCGGGTCTCTACAATTGGTACATCGGCCACCATATCAAGCCAAACAGTCGATTCTTCGGCCAGTACTCCATTTCACACAGATTACTGTCTATCAGCAAACGCTTGTTCAAAAAGCCATGTTCTGACTTTCACATGCATATCTCAAAGCATTTAGGGGTACGAAAAGCTTTTCTCATTTCGTAAACAAAAGCTTAATTACAAAATCATCGTTGTGGTTGATTTCTCTATACAACTTTTGTTTGTCTCTTTTACTAACTATGAACAGGAAAAAAAAGAAAACTCTAAAAGCTAATCGCGACGACGTCTCTGAGACGGGGACTGTTCATTGGTTCCCACATCTTCCCCACCAGCATCTGGTGCATGCTCAGCCTCAAGCTGTAACCAAAAGAGGATACAAACACTCAGATTCAAGGAATAATACAAAGCAAATGGGACACATGGAGAAAGTCATACCTCGAGGATCCTACGGCGCTGTCTCCGAACCAAAGTCTCTGCACTCTGATAGGCATGAAGCCATTCCTGTATTATCTCAGCAGGCACCTATGGAAACAGACCAAGCATTTCAAATATAGGAGCGACAGATACAATGATAAAGCAGGGAAAACGAAACTAGAAATAAGGTAATACCTGCGAAACCCCGGCTGGTAGCGTTTAAAGCTGGGTCATGCAAGGAGTAAGCGCCAGCCGCTCCTCCTCCCCATCATCAGAATGGAAGGAGACAAAAGAAGGGGCCCGCGGCCAAATAGGAGCAACAGGGGGAGCTGCAACCGCTGGAGCTAGGTAAAGACGGCAGTACTCCGTGTAGTCTCCTGCCTGAAGAAGCAAACCTGCCCAATCTCTGATCCGAGCATTCTTCAAGTCTTCCTTAGACATTGAAGAAGTAGACCTCATCGATGTTGGAGGAAGAGGAGGAACAAACTGAAGCGCCTCAGCACGCGGGCGCCACTAAATAGCCACCCGATTGCCTAAGTACCAGGTTCGATAGAATGGACGCTCGAGCAAGCTACGAGTACGATCCAGAACCCTGGAACGCGCAAGAAGAGCATCCTCTGATACACCACCCCAGGGGTCAAAACGTACCTACAAAACGAGATCAAATCAGTCACAACACAAGAATATGGAAGTCTAAGGACGAGAAATACAAAGAGAAAGGTACCTGATCGACTGTCAGTCGGTCCAACACTCGCCGCCACTCGGGAAGGCTCAAGACTGGCGACCGTGGCTTCCGTTGTCCCACTACCCATCGCTCGTAGCGAGGTATATAGTTCGCATCTCCATGTCTAGTATCAGTGGGAAACTGAAGAAGGTGCTCAAAGGCCCAAAGCTGAAAAATGAATTAGCAAACAAGTTCAATACTAGGAGAAGTCAAAACGGGAAAGGAAGTAAAAGTGAAGGAAATATACCTCAAGCGCCCGGTAGTGACCACCAAGGATGGGACTCTTGTCCCATGAGCAAGCTCCAAGATTGCCATACAAGGTGGCCAAAGCAGACGATCCCCAATCAAACTCCCTAACGGCCTCCAAACGCTGCAAAGGAGCCAGAAGCTGTGTGTGTACCGAGCCATCCTTGTTGGCAAACAACGTTTGCCCAAGGAGATAAAGAAGGAAGGCCCGCGTCAGCTGCTTGACACTCACCTGAGTAAGGATGTCAGCCATCATGTAAGTCTTGCTTAGCCAAGCAACGTCAACGTGGCCTCGGGAATGAAGAGGATGCACTTTGCCCAAGAACCACTCCAAGGCCCCTACCCACTCCCAAAGTCTAGGATCAACCCGGAGAGAAGCTCCACCCACTCGTAGGCCGGTAAGCAAAGAAAAGTCACCAGCAGTGATCGTCATCTCGCCAGCAGAAGGAAAGTGGAATGTGTTGGTGGTATCCCACCACCTCTCAACTAGCAAGGTCATCGGTGACCAATCCAACTTCGGAAGATTGAGGTCCAGAACAAATGCCTTGAAGCCAGCAGCATGAACCAACTCTCGAGCCTGCTCGGGCAGCACCAGAAACCACTTATGCACCTCTTTGCCTCCACCGCGAGCCTCCAATCTCCTTTTCCTCTAAAGAATTCAACGAAAAGGGAGTTAATCTCATGATTGCATGAACAAACGAAAAAGCTAGGGGCATCAAATTAACATTTAAAAGCATGCATTGCCTAAACAGGGGGCACAGTTATTTTAGTTTCCTTAAACAAAAACAAATTCAACCCAAGCACGGGTCCCTCTCATTCACGCCCTTAGCTAAAAGGGATTTCATCCCGAAAGTAAGAAACTCACTTTTGAATCATACAATAAACTTCGAACTAAAGTAAACTTTTTGCTTTTCAGGAAACTCACCGGTACATTGAGAACACTCAGGTGCAGCTCAGGTTCCCGACGAACCACCTCGGCCTCTGGGTCGCCAACGGGAGGGCGGTACTGCAAGAAACCGCTAAAACCCAACCTACGTGAAGGAAGAACGTAGGTAGTAGTGTCGAACAAGCCAGGCTCTTCAATCGCCTCCTCGCCGGAAGATGGATATTCACACCTACATGGAGGGTGCGAGAACGAACCCACAACGTCCGAGGATGGCGTGGCCATCACATCTGTAGACACCCCAATTTGGCCTAACAATTATTTCAAGTCCTACCTTGGGACCATCCCGATGATGAAATGGATACAGTGATTGCTGATTGCTCCCTTGAGAACCTTAGGACTTTCGGTAAGAACTTTGAGCCACTTAGAGGATCCAATTCAAAGCCATACAGCCTTTCAGACAGAAATACAGAAGCCTAGGAGAATCCATCTGTCGGCCGTGACATCGATCCCACGGCCCTAACATCATTTCCTCACCCGAGCAACCTGTTGCTAGCAAAATCTCCCTGAGAGATCAATCCCTCGGCCGCAAGATCTATCCTTCGGCCGAGATATCCATTCCTCGGCCGTGATATCCTTTACTCGGCCGCCAGATCGACCTTTTCCCAGACTCTGGAACGTGTTCTGTCAGACGTTTGATCCAACTACACTACATTCCCGATACGTTCGGGCTACGCTCAGAGATTACGACGTAGAGTTAGAGATGCATTGCAATTGCAATTACCATCTCGTGATTTGATTGGCCGGAGTGAGTCACCAATTGCCTATATAAAGGGCCTTTGGACTCCGAAAATAAAGACACGAAATTCATTAGAGTACACACTCTCTCAAGCCTCGAAACTCTGCACAAATACTCTCTCAAATCCATTCCTCAAAAGCCTTAACCTCCCGAAGGCAGCCGTCAATTCGGCGATCAAATCCCAAAGTTCAAACCCTAACTCTAGGGTTTTCAATCAAGCAATCAGTCAATCACGCCCAATCCAAAGCAATCAAGCAACTGAGGGATCAAGGTGGTGAGGCCCAACGGCCTCTGGTTTGTTTTATTTATTGTTCTTACGCTTAATCACAACTTTCTGATTATCTGTTAATCTTTATGTCTGGTGTGAGGAAGAACACCGACCGGGGCTTCGATCCCTCGGCCGGTACATCAAACCAGGAGGATCCCTCGGCCGTGACATCCATTCACCGGCCGCGGGATCCATCTTCCTGGGACAGTTTGTTTGCTTTTCTGCTTTCTGATGCATGCTCTATTTATCGCACTAGCTCACTTTGCTTACTGTTTAAAGGAATAAATAAACAGACTATGTGTTGGAATTAAACAAAGCATCTACACGTCTTATGTTGAATAACTATGGGCCAGTCTCACGGCTGGGCAGAGAGGGGTGCCTAACACCTTCCCCTCACTATACTTTTGGCTCCCGTACCCAGAATCTCTACCTGTTTTCCTAGTTTTAAATAAACTAGGTGGCGACTCTGTTTTGATGATAACCGCTATCATGTGGCGATGTTCCTAGCCATGGGAATGTCCATGATTTTGGTTTACGAAGCAAGCAACCAACCGAACAAACAAATGTGATCAATCTGTATGGCAATGCCCCATTTGGGAGGTGTCTACAACGTCCAAAACAGGAGAAAGCAAGCGGCGACAACAGTGGCCGGAAGTAATGGTGGCTGACGGTGATGGAGGAGGAGGACGGCGGCGAAATGGTGGAGGACGTCAGGATACTCGGACGAGAGGAACGGAGAAGGAAAGTGGAGGAGAAGGGGAAAGAAAAAATGAGCCGTGAAATCGATTAAACCGAACTTAAATCGATTTTCTGACCTTTGGTGTTCTCTCGGCCGAGACTTCGATTCCTCGGTCGAAACATCTTTTACTCGGCCGAGAGATCGATCTCCTGGCCCCCCCAATCCATTCCCCTCAGCAACATCAGATTTTGCTCAGTGCACTAAACTCAAGCCATTATGGAATTCTGGGTCCTCGACCAACAAAATAGCCTTGGGGGCACCCTCCGAGCAAATACAACGTGATCAGAACTAGCCTTGGGGGCACGCCCGAGCATGAAAAAACATCAAAGTTCTCTCTCCATAGCAGCAAGCTCACCAGATGTTGGTCACTTGACCAACTATAAACCCCAAGCTCCAGGCTCTACGCCCATATACGCTCTACAGGCTCTATTGCTTCAAACTTTATGCCCTATTCACCATCTCGGTGGCCCTGCGCCCATCATCACTATCATCAAGCTTTTCAGTAGTTCTACGCTCGCCAACTCGACGACTCTGCACTCGCTCAGCAGCTCCGAGCTCATCATTATCTACCAACTCAGTGGCTCCAAGCCCACTGCTCAAGTAGGTTCTAAGCTCGCCATCACCCTATTCAGTGACTCTATGCCCATCACTCAGCGGCTCTACGCCCATATCTACCATCTCAGTGGTTCCAAGCCCACCATCTCAGCGGCTCTACGCCCATCACTCAGCGGCTCTACGCCCATATCTACCATCTCAGCGGCTCCAAGCCCACCATCTCAGCGGCTCTATGCACATCACTCAGCGGCTCTACGCCGTAACCATCATTAACAGGCTCTATGCGAGTCAACTCAGCAGCTCCATGTCCACTATCTCAACTGGCTCGAAGCCATAACAACTATCTCAACAGGCTCTACGCCGCCCCAATCAACTAGACATCATCAGTTCTCAAGCTCTATGCTTGAATGCTCAAAATCTAACATTTTGAATGCTCGAAGCTCTTCGAATGCCCAACCACTAAGTACTGGATGCTCAAGTTCTACACTTGAATGCTCAAGCTCTACGCTTGAATGCCCAACCACGTACTGCGTACTGGATGCTCAAGTTCTACACTTGAATGCTCAAGCTCTACGCTTGAATGCCCAACCACGTACTGCGTACTGGATGCTCAAAGCCTGTACTTTGAATGCTCGGATTCTGCCGTCCGAATGCTCGAGCTCTACGCTCTGAATGCTCAAGTCCGGAACTTGAACGAAGTTCTACGCTTATATCAAACACACACGCACGGGCCTGTCCACATATTGCATCAATTGCATCACCATTATCACATCGAGTCTGCATCATCATATCTATTCATGTCTAACCTACGTCATCATCGTATACATATTTTGCATCTCTGCATATCTCTCATTTTAACAGGTCAATCCTGCAAATCAACCAGCTCAACGCCTCAATTTTATTGATCGGCCCCACGCCTCGATCCTTTGGCTCCATGCCAAAATTTATGATGAGAAAGCTTCGTGCACAGACCATCAGAATGCAACCGGCTCTACGCCTCGGTTCAAATCAAGTCAAGTTCTAAGCTCCGACACCTCAGGCTTTCGCCTTATGATCAATACCAGCTCCGCGCTTCGGTTCTATCAAGCTCAAAGCTCCAATCTCCTCAGGCCCTCGCCTCACGACCACAGCAGGCTATACGCCTCAATTCTGTCAAGCTCCTCAGGCTCTCGCCTTGTGACTACAACCGGCTCCGTGCCTCGGTTCCATCACGACCTACCATTCTCCAGGCTCTCGCCTCATAATTACAAACCGGCTCCGCGCCTCGGTTCCCTCATCCCAACGCTCCGTGCTCCAGTTACTGGCCTTGTGCCCCCCATATCTCAAAAACGGCATCCAACGCGTCTCCAGAAGATGGCTTGGGTTCCACCCCATATCTCAAACCGGCATCCGATTCATCCCCAGCAGATGGCTTGGATTCCATCCCAATTACATCAATTCCTTCCAGCTCATTCGCAAGGATAGGCTACTCTACCGAGCTCCCCTCAGTCAAAATATGGATGATCAAGAAAAGCAAACGCACCCGCCGTGTACTGATCTACCCCAAAATACTAAGGAAGCTCTCCGCAAAAATTCCCCGATAGCCCCGTGCTCCTTCAACTATCCTCCGCCAAAACCCTGGCTTAACCCAGGTACGTTGCACTACGGCTTTTAAGCCCGAATGTACGTCTTCTGTCTATAACCCTCCAAACTTTTTCTTTTTCTTTATTGCTCCCAAACTACGGTTGGTCTGAATTTCCCCTGTGGAATACATAGGCAGCCTCCTGGCCCGACCATAACAAAAACCTTTTTCGAAAACCCCTTGGAATAGTGGTTGGACCAAATTGAGTTGCTTTTACAGCTTTGACTCTTACTCAAACATGTCTCACGATCCGTCTGAGCTCAGTCAAAGAGGGGCATCTGTAGACGCCCCAATTTGGCCTAACGATTATTTCAAGTCCCACCTTGGGAACCATCCCGATGATGAAATGGATACAGTGATTGCTGATTGACTTCTTGTGAACCCATGGACTTATGGTAAGAACTTTGAGCCACTTAGAGGACCCAATCCAGAGCCATATAGCCTTTCAGACAGAAATACAGAATCCTAGGAGAATCCATCTGTCGGCCGTGACATTGATCTAACGGCCTTAACATCATTTCTTCACCCGAGCAACCTGTTGCTTGAAAATCTCCTTGAGAGATCAATCCCACGGCCGCAAGATCTATCCTTCGGCCGCAACATCATTTCCTCGGCCGCCAGATCCTTTCTACGGCCGCTAGATTGTCTATTTTCCAGACTCTGGAACGTTCTGTCGATTGTTTGATACAACTACGATACCTCCCCGATGCGTTCGGGCTACGCTCAGAGATCACCACGAAGAGTTTGTATTGTATTGCATTGCAATTGCAATCGTGCATTTTGATTGGCCGGAGTGAGTCACCAATTGCCTATATAAAGGGCCTTTGGGTTCCGAAATAATAATCAGATTCATATACACACACACCCTCCCCAGCCACGAAACTCTGCAAAAATACTCTCTCAAACCCTCTCCTCAAAAGCCCTAACCTCCCGAAGGCAGCCACCAATCCGACGATCAAACCCCGAAGTTCAAACCCTAACCTTAGGGTTTTCTAAGAAGCAATCAGTCAATCCCATTCAATCTGAAGCAATCAAGCTACTGAGGGATCAAGGTGGTGAGACCCAACGGCCTCTGGTTTGGTTTATTTTCTGTTCATGCACTTTAATCGTAGCGTTTTGATTATCTGCTAACTTTTCTGTCTGGTGTGAGGAAGAACACCGACCGGGGCTTCGATCCCTCGGCCGGTACATAAAACCAGGAGGATCCCTCGGCCGTGACATCCATTCCCAGCTTTGTTTTGTTCACTTTTCTGATGCATGCTTTAATTATCGCACTGGCTCACCATTAACTGCTTAAAGGCTAAAATCAAACTACGTGTTAGAGTTAAATAAAGCAAGTATATGTCTTATATTGAATAAACTATGGGCCAGTCTCACGACTGGGCAGAGAGGGGTGCCTAACACATTCCCCTTACTGTACTTTTGGCTCCCGTACCTAGAATCTCTATCTATTTTCCTAGTTTTAATAAACTGGGTGGCGACTCTGTTTTGATGATAACTGCTATCGTGTGACGATGTTCCTAGCCATGGGAATGTCCACGATCTTGGTTTACGAAGCAAGCAACCAAACGAGCAAACAAACGATCAATCTGTATGGTGATGCCCCGCTCCAGGGAGGTGTCTACGATCTCCCCACGTTTAAGATTACAGATACCCATTGATTAAAATAAATTACTAACAATCTCCTACTTAATCGACATCTTAACCTTGAGACTATCCGCTTAAATTATTCGATATGTCGGATACAAAATCCACCTGCAGGGTTTGACATATTCGAAACTTATAAGCTTACTCAAGGAGGTATCATCAATCCCTATTGGGACGTGGATTCTATAAATAATTAATAGCTGTCATACATATAATGTTGCGACCCAACTCACCGAGACTATTGACCGTATAAAAATCTCACCCTTTAATGAATCAAAATCAGCAACATTAAATATATACCTCTAATAATTATCTTTGGATTAAGAGCATAAGCATTCATAATAACCATGAGGTTCCAATTGTCTTATAAAGTTAGTACAAAGACAATTACCTCAATGCGGTCCCGTTCAATACACACAAAGCGTACTAGCACAATGAGTTGGAATAAACCGTTCCCTGTAGTCAAGACCGACCTATTAAACATTGTACTACAGTCCTACTAATGATGTGCCAAATTCCATCTAAGACTGTGAACCACAACTTATATTCCACAAGAACCGATGATCCAATCTTCTGTGTGTAAGCCGAACTCTACACATCGGATCATCTACTAATTTGTAAAATAAAATACACACTGCACAACATACAATAATATCATGCAAATATTGCCCATAAAAGATTCTCATCAAAAAAGGATAAATCTGATTAATAATTAAATATTAATCCATCATATAAAAATATAACTTTTACATAACCTCCTAACAAACTCCCACTAAGACTCAAAGTCATGCTGCCACGCATCTCATTCACATTCCCTCTACGTGACTATCAAAAGTCTTAGCTTGTAAGCTGTACGTAAAAAAATCTGCTAGGTTGTTTACCGATGCGATCTTGGTCACAGCTACATCACCTCTTTGAATGATCTCTCGAATCAGGTGATACTTACGCTCAATGTGTTTTCCTTCTTATGAGTCAATGGCTCCTTAGAGTTAGCAATTCCACCACTATTGTCACAATAGATGTAATAGCTAATTGCACTAAAGGAATCACTTCTAGATCCATCAAGAAGTTTCTAAGCCAAAACGACCTCTTTTGTTGCTTAAGAAGCTACCACATACCCGGCCTCCATGGTGGAATCAATAAATCCACGATTGCTTGATACTCCTCCAACTTATGGCTCCACTTCTTAAGGTAAACACATATCCGGAGGTAGACTTTCTGGAATCCTTGTCTGACATAAAGTTTGAGTCTGTGTACCCACAAGGTACTAGACTCTCTGACTGGAATACCAACATATGATCTCTAGTTCTTTTCAGATACTTGAGTATATGTTTCACTGTAGTCCAATGCGCTTGCCCTGGATTAGACTAAAATCTACTAACCATGCCAACGGCAAAGCAAATATCAGGTCTAGTATACAGCATAGCATACATGAGGCTTCTTACTGCCGAGGCATGAGGAACTGCCTTCATCTCCTCAGGTGTCTTAGGACACTGATCCTTGGATAGGTTGATTCCATGTCTAAAAGGGAGGAACCCTTTCTTGGAATCCTGCATGCTAAAAACGGGCAAGAATCTCATCGATATAAGTAACTTGTGATAAGCCCAACATCTTGTTCTTAAGATCTCGCATAAGCTTAATCCCAAAGATGTGACCGGCTTCTCCCAAGTCCATTTTGAATTGGCTGCATAACCACACTCCCACATCGTTTCTGATAAGCAAAATATCATCAACATATAACACTAGAAATACCACAACTTTTCCGTTGCTCTTCTTATACATACATGAATCATCCGGACATTGATAAAAACCAAAAGACTTGATTGCTTGGTCAAAACAGATGTTCCAAGATCTAGATGCCTATGTAAGCCCATAAATAGACTTCTTAAGCTTGCACAACATGTGCTCTTGACCTTTTGCTATGAATCCATCTGGTTGCACCATATAGATACATTCATCCAGATTTCGATTAAGGAACGCGGTCTTGACATCCATTTGTCAAATCTCATAATTGAGATGAGCCGCAATGGACAAGAAAGTCTAGATGGACTTAAGCATGACTACTGGCAAAAAAGTTTCCTCATAGTCGATCCCTTTTTTGAGTATACCCTTTCGCAACAAGCCTAGCTTTGAAGGTATGCACCTTCTCGTCCGCCCCTCTCTTCTTCTTGTAGATCCACTTGCATCCAATGAGTTTAATCCCTTCGGGTGGTTCTACAAGATCCCAGACCTGATTAGAGTACATAGACTTCATCTCTGATTTCATAGCCTTTTGCCAAAGTTCCACATCTTTATCTTGAAGTGTCTCATTGTAGTTACAGGGTTCGACATGTTGATCATCAGGGATCATTTCAAAAGACTCTCCCAACAACATATATCGACTAGGTGGAACAATAACCCTCCCACTACGACGAGGTATAGGTGCCTCTACAGATGTCACTTGTGGTGTTTCCTCCTCACTTGTGGTGTTTCCTCCTGCACTACTGGTGGTAAAGAAGTTTGTGCCGATCTCTCTCCTCTCAATTCCTCTAGAACAATTTTACTTCTGGGCTTGTAGTCTATCACATAGTCCTCCACTAAGTATCGGGCATTGGTGCTTACAATGACCTTCTGATCCTTAGAACTATAAAATAATCCACATTTCGTTCCTTTAGGGTACCCCAAAAACAGATAAACTTATGTCCTTGATTCTAATTTATCTGCGTTCCCATTCAGCACATGTGCTGGACTACCCCAAACCCGAACATGCCACAGACTAGTTTGCGCCCAGTCCATAGTTCTGTGGGCGTAGATGGTACCAAGTTAAGAATATACGCTACCGTTTCTAGTGCATGTCCCTAAAACGAAATTGGTAAATCTAAATAACTCATCATTGATCTGACCATATCCATAAAAGTCTTATTCCTTCTCTATGCTACACCATTTTGTTGTGGCATACCTGGAGCTGATAGCTGGGATGTAATCCCTTCAGCTGACAAGTAGTTCCTAAACTCTCCCAAGAGTTATTCGCCACCACGATCAGATCGCAGTGTCTTGAGACATTCACCCAGACATTTTTTCATTTCTGCCCTATACTCCCTGAATTTCTCAAAGCATTCGGACTTACGGCGCATCAAATAAATGTATCCATATCTTGAGTAATCATCAATAAAAGTGACAAAGTACTCAAAACCACCTCTAGCTCAGACATTTATAGGCCCACACAAATCAGAGTGAACCAATTCCAACGGCTCTTTGGCCCTATATCCTTTAGCTAAAAAAGGTCTCTTGGTCATCTTACCTTCTAAACAGGATTCACAGACTGGAAGTTTCTCAACTTCCAATGAACCTTAAAGGTCCATCACTGACTAGTCTAGAAATCCTATTCAGATTAATATGACCAAGGCGTAAGTGCCAAAAATACGTTTAGTTCAATTTAGAATGCTACTTTCTCTTACATGGCTAATTACTAGTGTTATTCAATTCATGCAGTTGTACTGTAAGAAATATAGGATTAATAATGTAGAGATTATCCACCAAATATCCATCTTTGATTAACTTAGAAACTGAAACTAAGTTTCTTCTAATAGAGGGAATATAAAGACAATCTCTCAAAATTAAACTCCTATTACTACTTAAATTTAAAATGACATTTCCTACTGCAACTGCTGCCACTCTCGTAGCATTTCCCATATGTAGATAAATCTCTCCACCACTAAGTCTTCTGGTTTCCTGGAACCCGTGCAACAAAATTCAAACATGATTAGTGGCTCCCGTATCTACACACCAGGTACTGGTAGATAACACCACTAAACGTGATTCAATAACTAATGAAAAAGATTTATCCTGATTGTTCACTTTATTGAGATAAAATGGACATTCCTACTTCCAGTGTTCTTTCTGCTTGCAGTGAAAACACTTGCCCGTAGGCTTTTTCACTCGACCTTGAGGCGCATGAACTGCCTCCACAACCTTTTTTCTGAGACTTGTACTACTTCTTCTTGCCTTTCAGCTTAGAAGTAGAAGTCTTTTCTGCCACTAACATTGATGGTGGTTTCTTCACAACCAAAAGACCCTCAGCTGCTTGGAGTTCCTTAAGAAGTTTCGCCAAAGATAAATGCATTTTGTTCATATAATAGTGTCACGACCCAAATCTAGTGGATTTGAATATCGTGATCGGCCAGTGAGTTCACCTCACCAAAGGCCTATGTCTCCCTTTTACAAATAGAAATAAACTTAACATTTGCGGAAGCGATCTCCTAAAAAAAAAAAAATCACTAGATATTTATTTTCTAATGAAACACGAACTACATATTTCTCTTCCCTTATTTATCACATAACCATGACATAGCTTAACAGTATCGATACTTGGCCCGTCCTTCTATTAATTCTGATTACCTGAAAAAGAAAAGATTCCAACAACATAAGGCATTGCTTGTGTGAGATTATGAATTATCAGAGTTACATGAGCTACCATGGAATTCTTTTTAGCAAAGAAAGCAGGAATCATAAATTCAGTTTTTCATGGCATGAACTATAACCAAAATCATAACTTCAGCTTTTCATGGCTTGAGCTGTAACCAAAATCATGACTTCAGCTTTTCATGGCTTGAGCTGTAACCAAAATAATTATGTGTATAACATAACATATTAATATGATAGCATCCAACGATTACCGCCGGTACTGAGTGAGCAACCCCCAATGCGCATAACATGAATTGATCAATTCAATTGGACACCCGGCTGTGCCCCTTCCATTCCGCCCTTATAACACCGTTCCGACTAGTATCTTTAACGTCCCCTAGATTCCAAGGATATCGTTTGGATGTATCGATAATACTTTTTCCATAAACTGTTCAAAATATCGTAATTGCATGGTATGTTTGCTACAAAAGAACTTTATTGTTAAATAACCATAATTTAATTAGTAAGCTAAAAACATAAACTTTACAAAAATTCATGTAACAGGGATAATTCACAACTCACCTTTCTGCCTTCAAAATTAACCGTAAAATCTAGCGAGGTGTAACGATTCCTAGAATAACACATTAACGATTAGAAATGCTAACATTGAAGCTAAACCATTTAATCATTCTACAAAGCCTCAATTTTCCAGTACATGAGCGATCTTCTAAATTATGTTTTCTTCACTTTTTCCTCCTAGACAAACTAAGGGAACCTCTAATAATTATTGATTCAAAATGAGACTCATCTTAGATTGTGTTGAGCTAACCTAAAGCTTAAGCTTGAGTTTGATCCGATTACAAAACGAGTTGTGCCGAGCCACAAGCTATGCGAGTAGCTTGGTTCATTTTTAGCCCAATAATTGTACATGATCAATTTCGTAAACTTATGAACCCATTTGTTCCGAAAGGAACTGAATTGATCACATACAATTAGCCATTTTCCACTTTCTATTTGCTGTGATTTATAAAGAAGGAATTAAAGACAAGTGCACAAGTGTGTGTGCGTGTAAGGCAGTAAAGGAGGTGATAATTCACCTAATTTCTTTTCCTCCTCCCCTCTTAATTAATTCTCTCTATTTTATGTGCTGGTTGTGCATGTGGCGTGTTGCCGTGTGTGTGTTGGTATGACGGCAATTAGGAGAAGAAAAGAGATGCTCACCTCTTTGCAAATCCTTTCCCTTTTCTCCTGTTTCCC
This sequence comes from Rhododendron griersonianum, assembly GCA_018127125.1. Classification (NCBI taxonomy): domain Eukaryota; kingdom Viridiplantae; phylum Streptophyta; class Magnoliopsida; order Ericales; family Ericaceae; genus Rhododendron; species Rhododendron griersonianum. The sequence continues at coordinate 23,218,247 of CM030791.1, read as the reverse complement.
TCTAATTCCCTTCTCCTTCCTTACCTCACTCTTCTCTCTTTTATTTCTTCTTTTTTTCTAGTGCTGTGTGTGTCGTGTGGAGTGTGGGTGAGAAAATAGGAGCATGGCTTTTTATATTAACTAGGATCTAGGGTGTATCTAGAAGAATCTTATCATATCTAATCTTATATTATCTAGAATAATCTATGAATATCTAACAAAATCCAATCATAATTAATAGAATCTAGGTATATCTTCTAGAATATTCTTTTAATTAATAGAATCTAGATGTATCTTCCAAAATCTAGAATATTCTTTTAATTAGGGATTTCTATCCGATTTGCCCTATAATAAGACGCAGACTCTTTTTCCGGATTATTCTGTTTGAAACCTACGGTTCTCCACCTCGCGGAAATTTCGTGTCTTATTCTTGTATCGCAATGTTCTTAACATGGTGGGGCGATATCGGCAGAGCTTAATAAAAATTGACATATAGGCAGAAAAATACTCTATTTTTTTGTAGACGTTACGTCACAACTAATATACTTTCTAAATCCTAACGGCAAGCGACCACTAAATGTTATACTGTTTATTATTAGCATTGAATATATTTTTTTTATCGCCTTATTTATTTTTTAAAAGTCGGGGTGTTACAAATAGTTTAAGCAAAATTACTTAAAACTCTCATACTGCAATGAGTTAAGAACGAAATCGATCTGGGTTTTCCCATCAATTTAAACTCCAAGGATCTCTAGTTCATTAAGAAGAGCTATCATCTTTAGAACATGATCCCTAATCGGGGTCCCTTCAACATGGGTGATACTCACCAATTTTTATAAAGTTTTGCTCCCTGTTCTGTGGCATTCTCTTCAGGTTTAGGAGGGCACACCTCAGACAAGACAAATTTGTGCCCCTCAGCAGTTAACACAATATCCAAATTCTTTTTCCAGTCAATATAATTCGATCCAGTAAGTTTATTTGCTTTGAGAATAATTGCAGGTGGATTGAAAAAAACCATTTTTGAATCTGAGAATCACATAACAACAATTATGAAGGGTAATAAAAACTTGAATTTCATTTTAATATTGGTTCCCTCAACCATGTGTTAAAAGAAAAACATTGGCAACCCTACACACCGTGAAGAGCATGCCTCGATGGGAAGGTCGTCTACTCTTCATCGTTCATGTAGATAGGCACAACCTTTTAATTTTACTATCTAGACACTATATCATGCCAAACAATATTAAATAGCCAATATTGCTTCGGTCCTATAAATAATAACAGTGACTCAGATAGAGAGGATATTATTATTTATAACTAAGTGTATACCATTACCTAGCTTTTAGACCTATTGTTCCGTTATGAACCACCTCAGATGGAGAAGTGACCCACACAACAATTATCTTAGAGCTATCCCTTTAGGAAGTTTGTACTAATCATGCCACAATTAATTTTGTCCGATAGGGAGGAAAGTTCTGAAACCAACACACAAAATTAATTATATCATCTACAGATTAGGAATGGAGACCATGAGATTTATCTAAAATAAATTTCCTCTCCCACTTAGTTATTTAAAAAATTTGTGAGGTTATCAAATTTTTGAGTTTGCAAGAAAACGTGATCTTGGTCAAAAGCTAAATATTACTATGTTGTCCCAATATGGTAAACTATCACATATGCAAACAATATGGAAACACAAATAATAAGGAAACACAAGATAAAGAATCCAGTTATTATGGTCAAAGATGCAATCCTTGAGCAATAAGGAATCCTTCCAAACTTGAAATCCTTAAGCAAAAAGGAGTCTTTCCAAACTTGAAATCCTTAAGCAATCCTGCCAAAACTTGAAATCCTTCAGCAATACTTGTATGGAAGACTTAGATAGTTTGAATCAATCAAGGAAACCAAAATCCAACCGTGCTTAAACAAGAAAAAATATATTTGATATATTCCCGCGTAAACTGCATAGCCTTCTGTATTTTGGTCATATCTTCCTCATCCGACCTCCAATTGAAGTGATTCAAATTGGGTTGGATTCGAAATTCAATTATTTACTACTTCCGAGAAGAACAGATTTTCTAATTCCAACGTTTAATGGGTCGATATAGCCCTGCAATCAGACCCTACAAATCTGGAAAAAAATCTGTTGCGAGTCAAACAACTTGTATCTTCTGTATCTACCATCTTCGATCTCCGAATAACTGTCGAATGGTAATACAATTGAAGAAACATACATACATCGATCTTATGCCTCCATTGGAGTTCACATGCTACGTTAATTATTACAACCACGAAAAAATAATCGTGGCACCCAATACATAACACACGCTACGTTAATTATTACAACCACGAAAAATAATCGTGGTACCCAATAAATAACAATAGCCACAGAAAAATTATCGTGGGATCCAATCACATAAAGTCAACAAAAAATCATGTGACCATAATAGCTGGGTAAGAACGCTGCAAAGCAAGGGTTAGCACAGTTCTACGTTCTACCCTCTATAACCTACGGACAACATGGCATGTTTAATCCATACGCGTGATTACAGCCTGCTCTGATACCACTGTTGGGAAACGATTCCCAGAACCCAGTAATGACGCGTACAGATTAGACAACAAAAATTGCAAAAACCCTACAAGGCGGAATTAGGGTTTTACCACAACTCCCGGCGGCACGAACGCTGATTGAACTTGTTATAGCACGTCTTGCTATAAGTCACGTATACTGCTCGACTGCACCTTACGATCTTCTATCGTATTCCCTGCATGTCTAGAACACAAATCGAGTGTGAACTCATTCGTGCTCTGTTTGCTCTCTCTAAGTTTGCCTCTATTTCATGAATAATAGAAAACCTCTAACTGACCTAGAGAGCATAACGTGTATATATAGGGTTACGATAGGGACCTAAGGAGTAATAAGTCCGGGCTCCCAGTGTAAATAAGAAACCCTGATCCCACCAGGATTCTATTTCTTATTTCACTAATTATAATTCACCCCACTACAGAATTATAATTGCACTCCCGTACGTCTTTATCTCAATTATATTATGATCTCCATGATATTAAATACTTATTTATCTCCCCACGTTTAAGATTACAGATACTCGTTGATTAAAATAAATTACTAACAGTCCCTTGACAACTAAAACAAGAAGTTCACCTGCCTTTTTCATATCGTCAACAAAGTCAGATGCAAGAACTACAACAAAGGATTTGCCCTACACTTTAGAAGCTTTAGGTAGTCCTTCTTGCAATGGAACTAGTTTAATTTTCTTCTTGTTCCAACTAAACTCATATGTATTGTCCGTCCCCTTATGAACTATATCAACATCATACTGCCAAGGTCTCCCTAGCAGCACATGACATGCATCCATGTCTACTACATCACAAGTTATTGCATCTCTATAACTTTTACCAATTGAAAGAGGAATAAGAAAACCTGATCGGAAGCTTGGTTTGAGACATACGGCAACCTAAACCAACTCAAAGATAACCTCTTTTCACACATGATAAATGATATGTGCTGCACGCTATCTGGCACATTATGCATACATAAGGGGGCACAGTAATATGAAGTAATCCTATTTAAAAGGCTAAATTTATGACATACATCATCTACTAATAAGTTATAAACTAACAAGTCTCAAAAAGCAAGGCTACGCATAAAGTAAATACGAGAGAGGTGGCTATTCTTAAGAGGATGACATTGTTGTATGATGCGACTAGAGGGAAGTTACTACTGTTAACCACAATTAGAATAAGTATATGGAATAAGTTGGACATTACGGATGGATGACAAAGATGAGACTCAAGGGCAGGTCTCTCCCTTCCCCTATTGCCTTCTTCTTTTGTCAATTTCTTCTTGGTAAGGAGAATGCTAGGAGCCTAGGACTAAGAAGGGAGTTCAGCTTTCATAAAATACACACACGTGAATGGAACAAACTTCTGTTACCTTGATCCCTGCACCCCTCTTGATCCATCCGATCTTGTAAGGAGAAGGATGAGGCTTGGTCCTCAATTGTAACTTGTCGACGAGAGCCCTCAACACAATATTCTCGCTGCTACCGCTATCAATGATGACATCACATACCTTATCATTGATGGTACAGCTAGTTCTGAAGATGTTATGTCGCTGCAGGTCAGACTCATGCTTTGGTGCATACAAAAGTCTCTGCACAACACAAACAACTCGATCCCCATGATCCCCCTCTACAACTTCGACCTCTTCATCATCATTCTGATATCTGTAGTCATCACTTCCTTCATTCCTAAAATCTGCAGGATCATCCTCGGTTGCATTAACCAAATTAGCCTGCCTTCGGTCTGGACACGTGCTGGAACGATGTCCAAGTTGGTTGCAGCGATAACACTTATCAATGGTTGGACGTTGACAAGGATTATTGTTGTGATGAGGCTGAGAAATCGCTGGCTGTTTGGTCTGAATAGAATCATGTTGGTTTATGCGTTGAGATGCTGGTTGATGCTGAACTACTTGCGGGTTGAATTGCCTGCCCCGATCTGTTGCAGCTAGGTTTGAATCAGAAACTGATCTGCTAGTGGATGGAGTCTTGGCTAGTGCCATCGATAATTGAGACTCCGCCTTGTAAGCCAAGTTTACAGCCTTAGACAAATTCCAAACAGTATGAAACGCAATCTGATCTTGTATTGGAAGGCCTAGACCTCCAATATACCTCATCACCTGCTGATTTTTTGTCTCCGATAAGTTGTTACGAGCATTCAGATGATAAAACTCCTCGGTATAATCGCTGACTAACCTGTACCCTTGCCGACAATTTTGGTACTGCTGGTATAACATCTGTTCATAATCTGGAGGGAGAAACCTTTCTCGCATCAATTGCCTCATCTTGTTCCACGTACGGACATGTTGTTTCCCTTGCCTTCTACGATTATGTTGCATTTGCTCCCACCAAGCAGAGGCACCTCCCTTAAGTTTATAAGCCACCAACTTTACTTGCCTCTCCTCTGGAATCTCCATATACTCGAAAAAATTCTCAACTTCAAATAACTGGTCAAGGAAACCTTCAACATGAAGATGGCCATTAAAATTGGGGAGGTCCACTTTAACCTTGAAATTGGAGAACCCATGGCCACGGCCGTTGCACTCAGGGTAGTCTCGACGCCATTCAACCAGCACATTGCCAAGCTTCTCATCACTGGAATCATCTACATAGGCTGGTTGCCTACGCAGATTGATATGATCGTTACCACCATCTGGGCGGCCACGAGGCAGATTCTCGTTGACACGCACCCTTCCGAGACCCCGATCCTGGTGGCCGCCAAGGTGTAGGTGTGCGAATGACTGCTACATCTCCGCCAGCGTACGCCGAACTTCATCGAACTGTTGTTGGTTCTGCTCAATCGTCCGCTGTTGTTCTTGGACGGCTGCCTCTTGAGCACGCACATATGCCCAAAGGGCCTGCACCCCACGATCTGCGTCGTTTAAACTACTAGGATCTTGACCAAAAAAGGAAAATAATCAAAAGTCCAAATCTGCCTAAGATTATGCCAGAACATGCTACTAAAATAGAAAAGGAAATTTCTAAGACCCTTCCATCTATTACCACTCAATCACATAGATATCCAATCATTCACCAATCAATCACACATTTCTTGTGATTGTAATCTCAGCATTATGTCCTGCATCACCATCTCTCTTGTTTTCTTTTGAAGAGCAATCGAATTGAGCACTGGTATTGAGTTAATGCATTTGGTTTGATTTTGTGGGTGTGGTGTGATGGAGAGAGAGGGAGAGAGAGCACGTAACATTGAACTGATGTACGTAGTAACGTAGTAGGGAATTTCTAGTGTTAAGTTTTTATTGCTGTGGTGTGGTGCGTGGTGGAATTGTTTGAGGCGGTGATGTTCATTTCTTTTGTAGCAATCAAGTAATTTCTCTCCTAGAATATTAGTTAATTTGTGGTCTTGTGTCTCGTAGTGGTTTGCTGCGAAGGAAGTTGCGAGAGTAAGAAGTGGGTAATGATTGAGGAGAGTGTAAATTAAATATTGCTTTGGAACGATGAACAGTTGGCGTGTGTACGTGGGGAACATGATTTGTGGATTTGGTGTATGGAGTTTGGGCTGAGTCTAGTTCTAGATTAATGTAATTATTTTTTTACTGGTAGTCTTAAGCTTATATATAGATATCAATATGGGAAAATCTTCAATACACACCCCTTTAAGGTGTGTATCATATGCACCTATTGTGTGGTTCATATTGTGCCACCTCATAAAAAATTACCTATTGAACTGGTCATTCACAACATTTTAGGTCTATCGTAACTTTTATACTAAAAATTCGTAACTTTTCATTCATAATATTTTTCTTACAAATCATAACCTTTTAGTGCATTCGTAACTTTTACACTAATCAATCGTAACTTTATAGCAACAGATTCATAACATTTTGGTGTGTTTCATAACTTTATAAAAAAAAATCGTAACATTTTCAGTTCGTTACATTTTCACTATGGAATCGTAACATTTTATTCAATTTCATAACTTTTAAATAACGTATAATCAATTGTGCAATCAATTACTTAATTAATTTTTTTAACGGTAGTTAATCAAATATGTAATCTATTATGTCAATATTCAATTCCATAATCGATTAGACTTTATAATTGATCTTTCAATTGATTAGACATCATAATCAAATATATAATTGATTTTGCAATTTTGTAAATAGAAATTATAATAAATTAGACATCATAATCGAATATGTAATCAATTCTGTTATGTTCAATTATGTAATCGATTAGACAATACATTCGATTTTGTAATTGAATTGAGTACGATTGGGAAACAATGTGAAGTCGATTACTCAATCGATTTGCTAATTGATGGGTCTCAGTAAGTCCTCTAATCAATTGCGAAATAAGTTAAAAATAACATTGCAATAGATTTCAAAATCAATTGTTCAGAACAACACAAATAATTGATTACATGATAGATTATATTTTTCTGCGGTTTCAATTGCGTAATTGATTGGTATCGATAACACTTGTACTCGATTACATTATCAAATATGAGTATTAATTATTTGTAATTCGGATGCGAGCACTAATTTACAAAACTCTAGTAGTATGTCTATTGCCAAAAAAATAAATAGCACATCCTAAATCTTGTTGTCTTTTACATATAACTCTAAAATGTATTGGTAAATTTATCTCACCACCATCACTCTCTTGATCATCCATTAACTTTGTTAGTATTTCCTACTTGATTAATATGGATGATTGACTCTGCTATTCCTTTTAATTGAACTATTTGTGTGGAATTTTTTTTTTGGATCTACATGTGAAAGTTCACTATGCAATTAAAGGTATTGTGAAAAATGTTAAACATCATAATATTTCAAAAAAATTGGCTACATATATGAAACAATTTAAAAAGGGTGCTGATTTTGGCACTTCCCATTTTGGGAGTGTCATTAACAAAATGGGGAGTGCCAAAATCATTGGCCTTTAAAAATCCTGTAAAAGAAAAGATGCCTTAACTTGACTTTTTATTACATTATGATAATGATAGTATCTTTTTTCTTTAATAATTATCGAGAAACAACGTATTTTAAAGAAGTAAATTATTTTCACTTGAAATAATTTTAGCTTCAAAATTTTCAAAAAATAAAATTATTATTTTTAACACAAATAAATTATCAAAAATAAAATTGGGCCTAATTTTTCGAAGGAAAAGAAATATATACGCTGGTTGGAAAGAGAGTGAGAGGCTTGAGGGGATTTTCTTTCCATTTTGGTTAATTCATAGGGTTTACCTGTTGCACTGGTAACAGGTTATTTGTTAGTAACCTATCGTAACATTTTAAAGGGTCCAGATCATTTTTCAAATATCCAATGGTAATCAATGAGGGTGCATATGATACATACCCAAATAAGGGGTGTGTATTGTAGCACTTCTCTATCAATATACTTGATGTAATTAGTGGTTATGTGATTCACTTTGCACAGGTTGGTCTTATTCTGCGTTGCTCGCGGTTGCATTATCTTTGCATTATCACAGGTTGGTCTAATTCCTTCCTAGATATGATATGTACTTATTTAATTAAAGTATGTGATATGTATATGTCATCCTAGGATACTATGTATTAGTATATAGTTTATAAGTACATAGGTGGCATTTTGACTTAGTTTAATAGGGAATTTTGACTTAAAAGTCCAAGATGAGATCATAGGGTACATTGTCCTTTTAGTTAGTCTTCCTATTATATGTATATGTACCAACCAAGGGAGGAGGAGGGAGAGAGAGAGAGAGAGAGAGAGAGAGAGAGAGAGAGAGAATTCGGGAGAGAGAGGGAGAGAGAGGCCAAGAGAGAGAGATGAGGGAGAGAGATAGGAGAGAGAGAGAGATAGTGTTGTACCTTTCTTGATCTTCTTCTACCAAAAACCCTAATTCTATATATATAAGTACTTGTACTTATGGAAGAAGAAAAATAGGATGACATAGGTTAGATTATTAGTACTAGAATTACTTACACACAATCCTTACTCTTCCAATCAAACCACCAACCCTTAGTCCTTATATGCTTAGGTGTCCATTGGACTGAGAGAGAGAGAGAGAGAGAGAGAGAGAGAGAGAGAGAGAGAGTGGCCCCGAGAGAGAGAGAGAGAGGGAGAGAGAGTGTGATGTGTGTGACTAGTGTACTCACCATATCTTCCTACATCATTTTCTTGCATCACCATGTACTACTCAATCTAGGGTTTCTTATTCTTTCAACCCTAAAGGACCACCATATCTAATTTTCTTATTCTTTCAAAGTACTAGACTAGACACAAACCCCATTAAAGAAACTTAAACCTTGTCCTAGGTTAGAAGAAAGAATAAGGGAAAATCTTGTAGTCTTTCCAACTCTTGTACCTCCATTGGACCAAAGAGAGAGAGAGAGAGAGAGCCGAGAGAGATAGGGAGAGAGAGAGGCCGGGAGAGAGGGAGAGAGAGAGAGATTGTGTGATGTGTGCAAGTGTACAACCAAGCCTAGTCATGTCCTTTAGCTCAACACCTCACCCAATCTAAGTACCATCAAATCTAGTCAATCTATTAACCTTTGGATAACAAATGTTAGGGGAAATGTTGTCTCTTGGATAATAGACCAACCTTGGCCTATAAATAGCAAGCCATTCAAGCCTTGAACTCACACCTTCAAGCATTGCTCCAACTTCTCTCTAGAAAGTCTAGTGTTTTTGTTGTTCTTACTTAGTTCTTAGTTGTTCTTGAGGTTCTTCCCTAGTTCTTCAAGAAACTCTTCTAGTGCCGCCACTAAACCACCATACAACCACCATATCGATCCAAACGTTCTAGTAGCTTTAGTCAAGATCAAGTTTTGAGAGAAACCTTTCTCTTTCGAAGCTATCGAAGCCGTTACTCCGTCCGACGTACTATTTTCCTAATCCGTAGCTGCCTACCGCCAAGAAGAACGGTAGATATTCTATATCTACTCTTCTCTACATATATGTAGAATACTCCTTACGCCCTAGCTTGAAGTATAGGATAATTTTCCTATACTTTCCAAAAATCTAAGTATAGCGTATTGCATGTGTATTTCGAGATGATGATAGATTATTGCAAGCCTTCGAAATCTTAAGCATACGTAGATTATCTTAGCTATTTTCCTTAAGCATGATTAGAAATGTTTGGAAGTTGTTATCTTGATTAACCCTTGCATGATTAGCATAACGTTAGAAACACTCAATAAACATATGCTGTTTTGAACTTAAGAAAGCATGATTTAGGATTAAGCTATGGTGATTTCATTTTGATCTTAGAATGAATGTGAGCATGATTATGTGATTACTTGACTACTTGTTGTTGATAAAGCATAAGTGATTTATCACTCCAAAGGTGTCCGTCCATGTGGCACTATGCTTAATTTGTGTGATTAAATGTTGAGTATGATGATGTGATAAAATGAGCATGCTATCTAATATAGAATTGAATGATCTTGCTAGTTTAGTTTCAAGATTTCCTAAAGTGTGAAAGAATTACCGCGGAGTCAATGCATGCAAACGAGACACGAAAACCGAGAAAGTAGAAACATGACACCTAGGGTGTGGTTAAAGAAAGGAAGGGATTAACCTGCGGAAAATATTTTGAAATTACATAATGACCGGACTTGGTAGTCATTGTGTAAGTGTTTGTGAAAACCGTAATGTAGCTGGACTTGGTAGCTCATTGCAAAGATTTCCAATGGGGCCGGACGTGGTAGTCTCATGTGAAAATATGGCTTGATTCTCCGCGAAAAGGAATCAATGCAAGATTGAAAGAGAATGGATTTTGAAAACCATGATTGGCCGGACTTGGTAGCCATCGTGTGTGTTACTAATGGAGCCGGACTTGGTAGCCTCATTAGTAGCAATTTGCGAAAGAAACGTTGGAAATTGTGATTTTGATAAATGTGAAAAAGTTGACACGGTCTACGATGAGTCGCGTAGGAGAAACACGAAAAGACATGACACCAACGCTAAAAGATATCGAATGTGGATGTATCATTGCTTAACTATGTTGTTGAATGAGCATGTGTAATTGTTTATATGCTTCCTTGCTTTAAGTTAAGAGTTAGTGGGTATAGTTTATTCTATTGAGCTTGTAGCTCACGGTGTTACCTTTTTGGTGACCCTGACATATTATACTTGGAGCGACGCTGGTATAATGTGTCAGAGTTAATTGACGAGCAAGGTGAACAGTACGCATTGGAGGCTTTTGGAGCCGAAGAGCTTGTTAAGATGGAGGAAGGAGCGGAGTAATAGAATACCCTAGAATTTCCATCCTTGTGTAATAAAAAGTACTCTAGTAAGACTTATGTTGTAATAATGAGCTTGACTCTTAGCCTTTTTATTCAATAAAATGTTTAATTAACAAACCCGAAAATGGGGGCGTTACAATGTTTGTGTCCCATGCTTTTGACTTAACCTTTTTTGGCTGATAATATTTTGAATAAAAATTTCTCAGTAATTCAAAGCTTTGGTATTTAATTTATTTTCTTTTTAGGCTGCGTGTTCCATGGGTTAGTCTCATGGTTTACGGCCGGTCACTAACTATTTTGGGGTGTGACAGTTATCGTTCTTGTTTAATATTGCTCTGAAATATTCATCAAATGGTTAATAATTTTATGTTACAGATAAATTTATCAGCTGTTAATTTGCAAGTGAATAGTTGATTTCGGCCATCTTATGTCGAATGCGAGACATCGGCAAATATAATATAAAAAATTTCTATAAAAATTGTGAGTAAATATATATACTATTATCACTTTTGTTGGTTGAGTTGAGTTTGAAAAAATTAATGGGTAAGTTAAACGCTTTTAATTGTGTATTTATTGTTTAATTTTGAAAACAGTGACATGATTTTTAATTTGGTAATTAATAAGGGCATTCATGGGATATTCGGAATTTGATGATCACATGGGTCATTATTTTTGTTGAAAAAAGGTATTTGTAATTTTTTCCCTAATTAAGGACTTGGCACCGAATGCTTATGAAATTCCAATGTTATATGTGACGGGCTCCCAAGCCTTACTTTTCCCTTTACCTAATTCTAATAATTTATTAATGCTCAAAATAAAATTAAAAAAAAGAAAAATAAGAGTTGTTGCGCCTTCTTTTTTTTCTGGAGTTTAAGTACTAACAATTAAGGGGTCCTTCAGCTAAATAAGCCAAAGTGGCTTATTTTTTGTCCTTATTCAATTTTTTTTCACATTTGTTAGTTTTTCGTCGATTTTTTGAGGATTATTGCTTCATTATGACGAGAGGAATCTAAAAAGTAAAAAATTACTATCGAAATCCAATTTTTTTAATAAAGACGAAAAAATTGGCTTATTTTTGTCTTTATTCACAAAAATTTAGATTTTGATTGTAATTTTTTACTTTTTAGATTTCTCTTGTCATGACGATTCAATAATCCCCAAAAAATCGACGAAAAACTAACAAATGCGAAAAAAATTTGAATAAGGACAAAAAAATAAGCGAGTTAGCTTATTTAGCCGAAGGTGGCTTATTTGTTGCCCCTATTCAAATTTTTTTTGCATTTGTTAGTTTTTGTCAATTTTTTGAAAATTATTGCTTTGTCATGATGAGAGGAATCTAAAAAGTAAAAAAATTATGATCGAAATCCAATTTTTTTGAATAAAGACGAAAAATTGGCTTATTGGCTTATTTTTGTCTTTATTCAAAAAAAAAAAAGATTTCGATAGTAATTTTTTACTTTTTAGATTTCTCTTGTCATAACGATGCAATAATCCCCAAAAAATTGACGAAAAACTAAAAAATACGAAAAAAAATTGAATAAAGACAAAAAAATAAGCCAGTTGGCTTATTTAGCCGAACGAGGAACTAGGTAGACGATAGCATAGAGGGTGATTTTTTCTTCAATTCTTTAAAATAAATAGAGTATTACATAGACTACACGTGATTAATTAGTTACATGTATGCATATAGATAAATAAAATGTTTACGCATACAAACTGAATGCCATGCGGCCAACAACCTTGACATATACTCCTGTGTTTAATAATAACACTAACGACTTTTGATAGTAACTTGGTACCAATTATTTTAAGCCATTGTAGACTAGACTGAGCTATTATTCAATTTGAAATTGACTACTCTTGAATAACTTTAAGTAGTGATCAGACATTATGATTGATGTATGTGTATTGGATTGTACTTAAAACCTCTTTTGTTATTAATTTAATTATCTTGTTTTGAATCATCTGGATGTTGAATTGGGGCAGTAATTGGGCCAAGAGAGTTGTACGTGTAGTTATACTTAGGTGTAGTGAGGGTGTTGTTTAAACTCTAATTTGTTGTGAATTTTATTGAACGGGTTATTATATATAAGACACATTTAATTTTATAAAATTACTAATTTTCACACCTTTTTTTTTTAATTTGATCATGGGAATTAAAAAGTCACGAACGGCTAATAATTTTCAGACCTCGTGCTCCTATAAAATGCACTTTAAATTTCATCAAATGTTATTATGTTCCAAGAATTATCTACACCATATTTAAAAATTGGGTTGTAGTTTTCATCGTCATTTGCAGCCTTCAAAAAGTTAAATTAGTTAATTATTAATTTAATTTTGACAGTGCAAATATAAAACAATATGAAAATATTTAATATAACTAAAACGAGGTGGATCCCATGAGACCCACAATACTAAATAATGCAATATTATGGAAACCCACCCATGTGCCCCATGATGGCAATGCTATCAAAATATGAAAGCAATAAGGCTTCATAAACAACAAACCCACCATAAATATCAGTGATACTGAAAATCTAATAATAAAACTTAGATGTTGTTAAGAAATGAAATATGGAAAATAAAATAAAGGCCTCCACTGGATGAAATAGAATCAATCGATAATGCTAATCAACCGAACATTATAACTAAATATGTGAATTAAACCTTATAAAAAAAATATAGAATATGATCATATATGGAGGCCATCGGTGATATATTGTAAGTGAGAAGCACAACAAATTTTGATATGGAGAACGAAGCAAATCAATCACGGTACACATTTTTGATGGTTTTATGTACGAGACTATTGACAATATTAGTGGTTGTCGAAGGTGATGTTAGAGGTACGTTGGAAAAAATATCTATTTTTCTTAATACCTTAATTATTATAAAGGGAAAGATAAAGATTACACAAAATATTGATGCCACATATAACAAGTTGTAGACTAAATAACTTAAAACCATTATGATTGTTATTTAGCACATGCGTACGTAACACGAGAGAATATTGAGTAGAAATTGAATAGAGTAGTATACCTACTATACCTGCACTTCAATTTTATGCACCAATTTTTTTTATAAACTACAATTTTGAGTAGAAAATATTGCGATCTCTGAGAACCAATTAGTTAATTAATTTCATCCCTTTAATATTCTTGCTAGCTAGGATTGCTTTCCTGGCCAAAATTAAAAAGTTTTGAACTCTTGGTCGGCAAAACATAATACAAGTTTCTAGAGCCTTATCAGTTAATTTCGCTTGTTTGGCTACTTTTGTTTACTTGAACAAATGCCAAAATGCAGAGTTCTAGTGCACTACAAGGTTGTACGTAGTAGTGTAGCAAGGCACTACAACGTACATGCATTCCCCAATCCTGGGTTAATTACACGTGCTAATACGATTACTTTGAAACATTGCGATAGTTTAGGGTTTCACCATACCTGAGAACCTTAATTTTGACGTGTTTATATATTGAACCAAAGTTTGATCCTGAAAGCCTTAACATGCTACTATGCTTGGTCTTTCTTAATAGGGGTACGGTTAAAATTAAACACACGAAACTAATTAATGGAGTATTTTGTAGTTCTATGTGATTGCATGTATTAGGTCGTGCTTCTTGGCAGAGGCTCGAAAAAAAAACTATATTTAGTCAAGATACAGGCTACCATCGGGCCGTCGGTACTCCACATCTTCACGAAGGAGTAAGCCAATTTCGCTCAATTATCCATACTACAGAGACATTGAGCGGGGTGGTTGTACATTGTTCATGCAGGTTGCAAATTATCCATGCTTCGTCAGGATCAAGGTGCTATTGTGAGTTAGAAAAAGACAGGGAAGAATACCTGGATTGCCTATAGAACACATTCTCCCTATCATATTTCTCCATTCAAAGACGAGTCACTGAGCATCTGACATACACTTCCATATAATTACAGAACTATGGTAGGCTGAAGATCGATCGAGGCCTTCGTGTATGATGCTTTTTATGGTAATCCCAATTGTGTATATATAGAGATCACGCAGGTGTAGACTGGAGTAGGAATTCTCTACGACGCAACGTACAACGAAGAGCGTGGAGTACATTGAGGTTCAAGAATTGGTGGAGTCATGGGTTTACCAGTAGATTAGATTGCTCAACTTTCAATTAAATCGATCTTTTTTTAACAATGTAGTTGATTTATAGGTAAAAACTTAATTGATTAAACTTGATTTTGTAAAATTTAATTTCGTACTAAACTTTGTCATTTATGTGAAAAGTCTAAATTTTGTTGGTTTGCAAAAATGATACTCACACAACAATCCAAACACAACACCAAACACAACCTCTCACATATATGTGGGCTCCACACACATTACTATGTGTGTGCCCCACATGTATGTGAAAGGTTGTATAAGTTGTTGTGGTATAAATTTAGTTTGCCTTTCATGAAATCCTTTTAAGCAACGGGTTGAATTTTTTGAAACGTCACAATTATTCAATGATCTCGCGCGCCACTAAAATGTGTGGTGTTAGAAGGGTGCTGGGGCACTGCCATAGTGCCGCAGGAGCTCCCAATAAATTGACTTGTGTTGTAGATATTATCACTGAATTGATTTTTGCACTCTAAAAAATAACATCTGCACTCAACCAACAATTGATGTGCCTCGATTATTACCTCACAAACTACGTCATTGCCCCAAGCGCAAAGATACCATCTGCACTCTAAAAGTGCAGTGCATTCCACTTTTGGAGTGTGAATTGAAGTGGACCTTAGGTGTAATAGGAGTCTCAGTTATTGCATGCGATCGTATACTGAGAACTGAGGAATGATACGAACCGAGCTGAATACCTTAAAAGATACTTGCCTAAAACTACCACAGAAGATGGTAAATTTTACACTCCACTTTTGGAGTGCAGACCGTAAATTTTGAAGTGAAAATATCACTATATTACCTTCATATAAAGAACTCTATAACCACACCTACTTTTATACACCCAACTACGCACACTTTCACACAAGTGTTAGGCCCCACACACAATGCACCCTTGGTGTATGTGGGCCTCAACACTTATGTGAGTGTGTGTGCAATTGCGTGTGTGAAATGAGAGTGGTTGTAGAAGGATGATTATCATATTAGATTAGGAATGACAATGGAGCAGATATTGGCATATTCGTACCCTATCCCCGAAACTGAAAGCCTACCCAATTTTGCCCCAATACCCCGAACGAGAAGAAGAGGAATGAACCATAACCAAACCAAACGGGGTTCGGATAATCCCGAAACCGAATGGGTAACTGAATTTGCGATGAAAAATCGGTTTATATAAATTGTACCCACCCTGCTCCGAACCGAACCGAAAGCCTACCCAAATGACTTGTTTTCATCATTTGGTTTTCAATAAGAAAAAATCAAACCACAAATCGAATTGTAACAAAAAGAGACAGATCTTAGGAACTGAGAAGGAAACCGCCAATGATGAAGCAACCGAGCTAGGACTTTTCTTGTCGGCCTTGGAGAGTGTCGAGTGCTTCAAATCGATAGCCTAGAAAACAGAGACGATGAGAGTTGAGAGATGGAGGGACACAAACACAAAGAAGGAGAGGGGGAGAGAGACCTCAGATTGACGCTCTGGAAACTAGAGGAGTGGAGGGACCAAATGAGAAAAGACCAAACCCTATGTATGTATATATATAAAGGGGTAATTTTATAATTATATTGTTTCGGTTCGGGTATCGGCTGAACCGGTTAGGTTCGGTTATCTAACATCCTCCACTATATCTGCACTTGCGGAGAAAATTTTGGTTATGGTTCGAAAAAAAAGATTATGATTCGGATACCCATAAATTCGGTTGAAATTATCATCTCTAATTAAATTGGAGTAGAATAGATACTTCTAGGGGTGATTCCAGTCCGGTTTCAACCGGTTTCGGCATATTTTTCAGTCGAAACCGGTTATTCGGTTTGAGATTTTTAGAAAATCAGAACCGGTTGAGATAATCCGGTCCGGTTTCGATTGGCTCAACCGGTTTCGGTTCGGTTTATCCGATTTTCATTCACGGGACATATTTTGGACCCAACACATCAAAAAATTCACAATTCAACCCACAAAATATCAATCAAAAACCCATAATTCAACCCCTTTTTTTGGGCCCAACAAAAAAGGGTCAATTTTGAACCCAATACATTAAAAAAAAAACCATAAAAATATAATTAAGCCCATAAAAATAGTTTATAAATGTATATATATGGTTGATTTTATATAATAAATATATTTATTAGACCAATATATATATATAACCGGTCCGGTTTCGACCGATTTTTAAAACACATAAATCGGATCGAAATTATTTTTCCGGTTATAAATCGGAACCGGATCGAAATTATTCAACCGGTTTAAAAAATTTGATCCGGTCTGATTTTTCCGTTTCGATCGATTTTTCGATTTCGGCTAACACCCCTGGATACTTCTGTGAGCAGTAATAAAAACAAAAAAACTAAGAGCAGGGACAATTTGCAGGGCCCGTGCAGAGACAATCGCGTTTGGCCCCATTTTGGGTCCGACAAAAATCTAGAAAAATATCCATAAATTTTTGAATATTATTTTATAGGGCCCTGTAAAAAATCAGCTCCTGCGGATATCGGTAAGTATTACTTTTGGATTCGTAGGGGCGAACTGCTCAGTTTGCCCCTACGAATCCAAAAAAAATACTTACCGATATCCGCAGGAGCTGATTTTTTATAGGGTCCTAAAAATTAATATTCAAAAATTTATGAATATTTTTTTAAATCCGAACCAAACGTAATTATCTCTGTACGGATCCCTATAAATTGTCCCTGCTGTTGGGAGGACTAGCAGGACTGGTAATAAAAGTAGGGTGGGAAAAGCTGTACTTGGGTGACATACGAGTAGGTACTCCATTAATATCCCTTCCCTTTGGAACAAGGAATAAACCTTTCCAATATTCCCTTGGCGAAAATCCCACTCCACCTCCGCTTCTTCATTGCGGTTCCTTCCGCCAATTGATTTTCCCTTTTCTCTACTCTTTCCTTATCGACACGACACGAAAAATTTCGAATTCAATCAACACATTCATATAGAAAACCTAACCGATCGAACTCACACTCCACAGTTCCGTCAATCTCTCAACTGTCGTTCGAATATGGCTTCGATGGAAGGTCTGGTGCCCATAACGAGGGCCTTTCTGGCTTCTTACTACGATAAGTACCCCTTTGCTCCTCTCTCCGGCGACGTCAATCGTCTCACGACTGAAATCCGGTCAATGGCCACCGATCTGTGCAAGGACGTGTCGCTCACCGAAGGTATTGTTTTCAATTAATGGATTATGTTAATTTTTGAATTTTTTTCTGCGTACTTGACTCTCTTTTCTACCCCCTAGTATACGCGATGAGTTAGTTGTTGTTGTTATAGACTTACGATGATCGAAAGAGTTCACATTTCCAGCCCCTTTGGATTGAGTGATCTGGTTAGGAAAGAAAACAAAGGACTAGAGTTTCTCATTGAATCACTCATTTGGGTTGAGTGATTTGGTGAGAAATGGAGAGAGAAGTACAGAAAAAGATTTTTTTTCATTGGATCCTTCCTCTTTCATTTGTGAAATTTGGTAAAATGATGATATTTGGCGAGAAAGGGCTCCCCTTTAGTGTCACCCCCTTTCTCACAATCCAAAGGGCCTGCTTGTATGTTTGATTTTTGAGTTAAGGAAATGCCTGTACGTACTCGCTCCCCGATGAATCACTGAACCGCATTATCGTAGTGCAGGGAAATTGGTAGAGTCTGAGGTGAGCTATATTGAATCCTTGCGCGAAATGTAATATTGCTGATTGTAGTTATAATTAGTGCAGATGTCGGTACAATTTAGCCAATTTTCGAGTCACAACCAGTGATCTAGATCGGGCTAGACTGAGTCTAATGTAGCTGTATGTGTTTAGAATCTTTAGGTGGCCCTCCAACAAGCCACGAGCGAGGCACTGCGTTCCTAGTTTCTGGGTTCCTACTTTTTGTGTGTTTCTGTTCAGATGTTTTTTAGAATATGCAAATATGTTAATCTTTTGTTTTGTTCATTCTGTACTGGTAACACTATACACCCACATTTGCATTCATTGGTGCATTAAACTTCAAAGAACTGCAAATATGTTGGACGACATCGTAATAACACTCTTATAGTACAATGAGACTTATATTCGTAATTATTGCTTTTACAGGAGAACGTTTGTTGGTACACGAAGCAGAGTGCCAGCCTCCCCACAAAATTGATGAAAACATGTGGAAGAACCGAGAACAATTAGAGGAAATTATTTACCTATTAGAAAGCTCTCATTGGCCAAAAGCGGTGAGATATATGGTTTCTTACATTTTCTAAGTTACTGAAATTTCCTATCTTTTACTGAATATGCCATTATGCAGGGGAAGTTTCCACATTGCATTCTCTTTATAATGCCAATGTATCTTCACATTGTCAAATCTTTTCTTGTTCAATTGTCTTTTGCTTGGACTTGTTGATGTCAATGTCACAGAGTCACAAGTCTAAACAATTGTAAAAAATTGAGCGGATAATTTCTAATTTGTACTTGTACTGTGGCCCAGCTTCGACAACAGTCAACAACTGAAGATGCAGAGCTTGCTTCTATTCTTGGGCGGCTAAAAGATAAGTTCGACAATGCTTTGAAGACATTACAGTTCTTCCAGTCCAAGAATTCTGAATCTGTTTTCAACACAGGTTGGTTTTTGGATTGTGTTTCTATGTATTGGAGGGCTTATTCGGTGTTTGTGAATTGTGATGTTTATGAATTTTATCTGAGTCTTTTAATTCCAGTTTTTATATAGATCGTTTGTTAATCTAACTGTCCTCCTAAGTGTAAATCTCCACCAAATTGAAGGCAATGCATCGAGTAGATTCTGTCAAATCTTTTCATAGTTGCCTGCACTTGTGATCAAGTGCTATGTGTGACATGTGTTGTCATTTTTAGGGGCTACATGAACATCATCCCTGCCCCATGGAAGCACCTTGTCACTACATGCCTTGGTGGGGAGCAGAATTAGGGAGTCTATGTGGTTTGGTGCTTTTAAGATTCTGTAAGCTCCCTTGGTTGGCCTCATTTTGCCTAGGTATTGCCACTGTCATGAGTTTTCTATTGGGTGGTCCTTGAGGGTTGGGGCTTTGTTTGGTTTAGTTTTGAGGGAGGTTTTTGGGGTAATGAGTGAAGAGAGAGATAGAGAAATGAAAGTAATAATTGGAGAGAAACCTTGTTGGGGACCGTGCACAGTCTCCAAATACCCTAACGGCCTGTTTGTTAGGAGCTCTGTAGCACCGATACTCCTACAGGTCGGCGTGTCCCCATGTCCGATACGGATACCAATGTTCTAAAAAGCGAGGCGGGCGGCCGACCATCTTCGAGCTTCGAGACCTATTAATCGGCCATTAATCGCCTTGTAGCAATTAGTCTGTTTTTTTATTTTATTTTAAATATTCTGCAACCTCCCTACCATTAATAATCACAGATTTCCTTCAAGCCCACACAAAAGGCATTATAGGCGGTCGTTATTGCTAGGATCCACAATAACTCCATAATCCCATCCAACATCAACCGAATTTCTTTTCAATAGCGGCGCAGAATTAGAGGCCTCCGAAGATGGAATAGTTTGATCCATTGACAGTTACTAGCCCTACACAGTAACACAAAAAAGAGAGAAGATTTAAAAAACAATTAGTGTGTAGTTACACTGTGTTACAATACAGATTTAAAAATGCTAGATTTAAAAAACAATTACAGAATTATTTACTACACCAAACAATAGTTACAAATTACAAATTTACTGATGCAACCAAAATATGAAAAGGGAATCCAAGATTCAAAGAAAGGAGCAATAAACCCCAAAGGGTAGAGAAAGAAACTATGTCTCAATCAATATATTCAATATTCTTAATAATCAAAAAGCTACCTGATGAGGGCACAAGACACCTATTTATAGACTCAAAACCCTACACACACTAAAGACAATAAAATGACAACAATACCCCTAAATCCTATTGCATCATACACCCCCTCTAAAGAAAACAACTTGTCCTTAAGTTGGACAACAAGACTCAAGACTACTACTTAAGTAAGAATAAAACAAAGTCTTTATTAAACAGCTTTGGATTCGGCATGTGGCTGCACTTCCTCGATCACATCTCCCTCATCACAACCAATCTTCAATATGAGCTTCTTCTCGTATACATCCACCGCAGTCATACTTAGGTGTGAATAAGCAATCCATTTGGCATGTCTTCAGTACAACAAAACACCATCAAAAGATCTCCGAACACATACTCCCAAAATATACTTAGACCAATCATCATTCGAAGATTTAAGAATGTGCACCACCTCATACCCAAGACTCGCTCGAGTGAACACCATACCCAAGGGGTCTTCAAATTGTCCCATGAGTGCTTCCGCTTCTTTTGGTGAAGCCCAAGGGATGGGTGTGGAGATAAGTGTTGACTTGGGGACCAATGTACCACAAACTTGAACATCTTGCAATTGGGGCACCTCATGAGGCAACACTTGGAAGCAATCCTCGACCTTTGGTTCAACCAACTCTTCATCAAATAGTGGAGCTGCCAAATCATTCTCATACTCTTCAATTCGAGTGTCTTGTACCAAAGGCAACTTGAAACTCAATTCTTGAGAGCATTCTTCAATCTCAAGGTCATAACTTCCTTCTTCTCCATAACCTTCCGCCAAAAGTTCATCAATTAGCATTCCCTCTTCATTATCAACACCAAACTCCTCATTCGGAAACTCATCAAAGACGGGCACATCTTCAATCTCAAAGACACAATCATCTTCAAGAACACCCTCAAGTTCTTCATTAGGATATTCATCAAAGATGGGAGCGTCGTCGAAATAACCATGTTTCATCTCATCATCAAACACATTTGGGTTGAAGTTCATCTTCTCCTCAACAAAAATGGCATTACTTTGATTCTCATAAGCATTTTCACCAACCTCTAACTTGAAACTAGATTTTCCTTGCTTGAAGCCTTCAAGTTTCTCATTTGTAGAAGAATTTCTAGCCTTCAAAGTGTCAAATAAAGGTTGATTTTGTATTGGGACAACACCTATATGCACTGTGCTTCGTTCTCCAACTCCAAAAGACTTCCCACAAGTCCTATACTTAGCAACATTAGTCAAAGAACCAACATTGGCAAAGTGAGAGAAAGGTAAGAATCGTTCCCTGAACATTTTCTTCATCTTCTTCCACTCTCTAATCTTTCCCTTACCTCTCTTTTTCCTACTATCTTGTAATTGTTCCCACCAATCAAAGACTCTTCCTCGAAGATGTTTAGAAACTAACTTCACTCTCATTTCATCCGAGATAACATGGCATTCAAATACTCTCTCAAGAGTATTCAACCAATCTATAAACTCCTTAGGAGTGAGGCTTCCATCAAACATGGGAAGTTTAACCACAATGTTCTTTGAACATGCTCTATGCCAATGCGGAGCACCAACACGATGGTTATACTTAAAAGAATCCATACCTTTGGTCGGAAGTTGCAAACGTCGCACCTTTTCAACCAAGGTAGCCACTTCTTTACTCAACTCTTTAATCTCATTCCTCTCTTTAATCTCATTCCCCTCGCAATTTGAATTGCCATAAGTATCAATTTCATCACCAAAATTTCCCTTATCTCTACCTCTACCTCCTCTTCTAACTCTATCTCCATGAGCCATCACAATACCCACAATCAATTTCAAACAAGCAAATCAAACCCAAAGAATGAAAACTCCGTCAACTCAGCTACCAATTTCAACATAAACAACCCCAAAAACACTTAATCAGCAGTAATCATACTCGAATCAACAACCACGGAGCAATCTAGTAACAACCCAGCAAAGAAAATAAGGATTCAACACTTACCCGCCTTAGATCTTGTCCGAAATCAGCAAAAATGGGTTGAAATCAGTCTGAAAACCCTCAAAACCCACGGATCTGGCTTGAAATCACTGTAGCAGCTCCGAAAATGGTCCGAAACAGGCAGATCTGGGTTTGAAACTTTGATTTGAGTTCCAAAATGACAGATTCAAGCTCGAACAAGGCTGGGTGTTGTCGAAATCAGGTGTTGAGATCCGAAACAGGTAGAACAAGACTTGAAATGATTGGGTCTTGCTCGAAATGCTCTGAATCGAGCTTGAACAGTCCCGAAATGGCTGATTTAGGTTCGAACAGGTCATATCTGAAGGTTTTTGGTTCGATTCAGGGCTGAATAGGGTCGAAATCGAAGTTTAAGGTGTTGGGTTGGATAGATATGAGGATTTGGGGGCTCCGGCGAGATTTTCTGGCGCCGTTTCAGGTTTCCAACGAGATTTAGATTTCCGGTGAAGTCTCCGGCGAGATGAACGGTGGGGATCGAGCCTAGAAGCTCTGATACCAAATGATGCAACCAAAATATGAAAGGGAATCCAAGATTCAAAGAAAGGAGCAAAATCCCATTCAAGGGGATAAACCCCAAAGGGTAGAGAGAGAAACTATGTCTCAATCAATATATTCAATATTCTTAATAATCAAAAAGCTACCTGATGAGGGCACAAGACATCTATTTATAGACTCAAAACCCTACACACACTAAAGACAATAAAATGACAACAATACCCCTAAATCCTATTGCATCATTTACCGTACAGTCAAAGTCAATAGTCAAAGTCAATAGACTCAATACTGTGTAGTTACACAGTCAATACTTACTACACATCTACACCAAACAATAGATTTACACTGTGTAGTTACAATACTAGTATACTACACTTCTAGTCTACTACACAGTGTTAACATAAATTTAAGAGAGAGAGAGAGAGAACTTACAGCAGTGAGGGCCGTGAGGCGCAGAGGCGGTGATGAAAGGCGTCAGCGATGATCGAATGAGAGCCCTAACATTGATTCGAAGCCCTTATTAACCTGGTATGAGTATTACAGTTACCCCCATTCGTTTTCTAAAAATTCAGATTTACCCCGCCTAATCGCCCATTAGCCGATTAATTGCCTATCGCCGCCTAGACGCCGACCAATTAAGCGGCGATTAATCGCCGACTAACTCCGATGAAACTTCTAGCCGACTAATTCAACCGATTAGCCATTAATCTCATCGGTAAGCCCAGATTTCCGATTAATCGCCCATTAACCGGCGATTAATCCCGCCTTTTAGAACACTGACGGATACATGTGGGGGACACGGCAAAATACGTATGAGACACGATAAACTTAATTAATTTTTTTGGGGGAACACGGCCGGGACACGCGAGGGAGACGTATGGGGACACGACAAGAGTTAAATATGCAATTTTTTAAAACTTTAGGGGGTAAATGTGTAGTTGCTTCATATATTTTGGAATAAATAATATGTTTTATGATGTATATATGATGCTTGCTTATAAATATTGAATCTCCAATTTTATACACCTAACTTTATTTTCACCGGTATACAATAAATATTATTTATTTATACATGTCTCCTGTGGTGTCCGTGTCCCCATTTTTTAAGAAATTCCGTGTCCCATATCCGTATCCGTGTCCGAGTCCGTATCTGTTTCTGTGCTACATAGGATAGGAGGATATTGAAGGCGGATATGTGGTGAACCTGGATATAGAAATCCGGGTTGAGGTACATCTGACGTTTGTTGTGTTTTTGCCTAGCTGGATATGAAATCCTTGGATATACTTATACTCTTGGAGGGAGATAAGTTTCAGACATCCCCAAGGGTCTCCAAATTTAATCCGGATAGAAACATTACCCAAATACCCTTGTTGGCCCCATCCTTCATCTAAAAAGTTGAATTAATCTCACTATCAATTGTTTTATATGCTATGCGAGAGGGGGCATCAGTTTTAAAAAGCTTGATTTTGGAGCCTCATGGTTTTAGATCAGCCCAAATATATTTTGATCTTTTCATCATCTGCCCCCTCAGCTTTGGATGTTCAAAAAACAAAAAAGGGAAATCGATACAGAACAATCATAGAAGAAAACAGAAACACAGACTTTCAATCGAAACCCAGATTGCAAATTGATTCACCATCAATTGTTTTGACTCTGCATATGCACATCAGTGTGGGTTTAATTTGTTTGCATATATGTTTTGGAGAGGTTGATTGATGGTCAAATTGGTGAAGTTGGGTCACCGACACCGGCAACCGGAACTAGTGGGAAAAAGGGGGGCAAAATAGGAATCTTACACCATTGCACATTATTCAACTCCTCATATCCGCCTTCTATAATAACTAAACAAACCAAGTAACCTTTAATCCATCCTTACAAAATAATCCCCCCTTCAATCATATCCACCTCTTTATCCCCCTCTTATTATATCCCCTTCTCCCATCCAAAACATATCCCACTAACAAACGAGCAGTAAGTGTGCGGTATCCAATGCGTGGGTCATACTCTTGTGAGTTGCTATCCCTTTGTGTTGTTGGTGGCGTTAATAGTGCAATTTTTTGTTGTAAGTCTGGCAGAACCCTATTGGATCATAGACCTACAGCCTGGACAACAATCCTCCTAACGCCACTTGGTAGCTTGCACAACATTACTATTTCCCTTTTGCCAATGTTAATATTTCCATTTTACAATGCTAAGCCTTAAATAATTAATTTTAATGTTGGTGACTCTATTCGTTGGACTATATGGCTGGACCACAACTCGAAGTCTTTGAATACTGTTATAAAATCAAAATTAAGGCTTAGGGTTGTAAAACAACAGATTTCGTGCACAGACTCACTTAGGAGTTCTCGTTTATCGCATCAAGCATTGTACACCGCGCACACACACACACACACACACACACACACACACAATACCCACATAAACTGATGTTCGTGGTCTTGACAAAGCACGAGGCTGAATGAACACCAATTCAACAGTTAAACGTGCATAAAGTACCAATCCCTTCATGCTTACCGATATATTTTATGAATTAATGATGAATTCGTTGCAGATGAGTGCTTCAGGTTTCTCATTGGTTATTTCATGGTCAAATAATGATGGAATTTGTTGATACATTTGCAGTTATGACCTATATGCCCCAAGACTTTCGGGGTACATTGATCAGACAACAGAGAGAGCGGTCAGAGAGGAATAAGCAAGCTGAGGTTGATACTTTAGTGAGTTCAGGTGGAAGTATACGGGATCAATATGCTCTGCTTTGGAAACAACAAATGGAGAGGTAATGTTTCTAGGTTTTCTTTTTTCCAGATCAGGTATACTTGGAACATTAATGATTGCTCATGAAACATGACTCATTTCAGGAGGAGACAGTTAAGTCAGCTTGGTTCCGCAACAGGCGTCTACAAGACGCTTGTGAAGTATTTGGTTGGAGTGCCACAGGTAATTCCTCTTTTGGCTGATCGTTCAACCAACATATGTGGTTATGCCTGTCTTCCTAAGTTCTTGACTCCAGTTTATGAATTGTTTTGACAATGATTGCTGTTGTTCAGTAGTGATTGGTCTGAAGCTGAAAACATTTAAACCGCTATTTTGTGACAAACTGTATAAATCTTGAACTTCGTTGCATGTTGGACAACTTAAAGGTTATCCTTACGATACTTTTGTTTGGCGCAGGTTCTACTTGATTTCATTCGGCAAATTAATGATGATCATGGGTACTTCTATGTGCTTTTGGGCAAGAGTATTTGTCCTCTTGTATCTTTCTTTTGTGTTCTAGTTACTTGTTCAATCCCCAAAGAATGCTACTGAAAATGGGCAAATTGTTTGATAAAACCATTGATTTGAATTTGCTCCAACTTGTCAAACATATGGTCTCATTGTACTAAAATGACTAATTACTAGGCCCATGGAAGAGCAACGACAACGTTATGGACCACCTTTGTACAGCCTTACAACAATGGTTCTCAATATTCGACTTTTTCTTACTCTATCACTGGGGCAATTTGAAGCTAGAAAAGTGTGAGATATCTTGCAATCTTTCCAGTTCCTTGAGTATTGTTAGCATCAATTGAGCTGTAAATATGAACTGTGTCGGCTGGGCTCTTGTTCAGCTATTATAATGGCCTTGCTCTTGTGATTGTATTTTTGGGCTTACAATACCTTTGTGCTCTTGTTCATTGAGCAGACAGAAGGACCAAATAACTATTTTGGAAGAAGCAGTTGATGTATATACCTCTGAGTTTGAAAGATTCATTAAATTTATGGGGTATGCTTTCTGATTTCTTCTCCCATATGTTATAATTTACTTGGCTGTTCGTGGTGAAGAGATTTTATATCAATTGTGTATTCAGTATGGACTAAACACCCTAATAGATTACACGTCCCCTCTTTATTAGTCTTACCAATCAAACCTGGCCCAATGGTATAAATGTTTTGTAAGAAGATCGAGATTCTGATGAGACAAATATTGTTACACCAATTGTTAGTGAAGAAGGCCTGAAAGTTTCCTCCAATCTGGAAACACGTAGTCCAGCCATCTTTGAACTCTTTTGAAGTCTTATGACTTAAGAGCGTTGTTCTTCTGGTTTCATTGCTAAGAGCACATGAGGTCTGCATCTTCTGTAGCATGCTCAGCATGCCTGATGAGCTTAAAGGGTCTTTGACGCTTTGCAAACAAAGTAGCTGGTGAAGCATATGATTAAGGAAATTGGTGAAAAGTAATAGTAATTTATTTCAAAATGAGTAGTTGCCGTTTCTGAAATGTCTATAGTGCATTGTTTCGAAGTGAAGCATCTTTTCACCTCCTGCTAGATGATTCACGAGCAGCCTTTTAGTTCATGAATATTAGGTCGTGTTCAGGAATATTAAACAGATAGCTGATGTTCCAAGCTTATGTGGTGTTTAACTCGATGGTGGACTACAAATCTTTTGACTCTGATATGTCCAAACCTTATGTCTTGATTAGCGTGTCTGCTGTTGCAGTGAGGTCTTTGCCAATTCCCCTTTCTTCATTACAGCAGAGGTTGCTGGTACCACTGAAGGGAGGTAGGTGTTGCAGTTTTTATGCACTGCTCATTAATTCTACTCTCGTCAACGCACATATCATGAATCGATTTGTTCTCTGCAGGAAAGATGAAGACTATAAAGAAACAAGCATTCCTGCTGGGAGAACTTTTGAGGTTAGCCTCGTATTTTGGTTCAAAAGTTCAATTCTTCAAACTGGAACTGATCCATTTTTTTCTTCTGTTTTTGGCTTTTACATAGCTACTTTATGTGTTGCTAGAAGCTATTAAAGTTGCCTAGTGATAATGTGTGAGTATTGCGCTCCAAGGAAGTACCTTCACATGCTATGAAGCATGGATACACGTACCGTACGCGTATCGGATACGGATACGCTTGGATATGCTCCGGATACGTATCCGATACGTTTTTTTAGAGTATCCTGTTTTTTAATTTAATTTTTGGTATCCCGATATGTTTCGGATACGCTCGGATACGTTGTGGATACGCGTGGGGTTAAAAATGTTATTACTCAAAATAAAAGGGTCAAAACTGCAATTAGGTCTACATATTACCCCTTCCTGGACAAGTAAAAAACGGAGAACAAAAGGCAAAAAAAAAGAAGACAGATCGATATCTCTCATCTCTCTCAACGACGACGACTGTAAGTCTCTCTCTCTCTCTCATCTCTCTGTTCTCTCTCGTCTTCTTCTTCTCTCTCATGTCTCTCTGTCTCGTTTTGTATAAGTATATATGTATACATATATATATATATACAGGCATATAATATACCTATACGGAAATCTCTCTCTTCTCTCTCTCTCTCTCTTCTCTCTCTCTCTCTCTCGTCTGTCATCTCTCTCTCTCTCTCTTGTCTGATTTAGGTTTTTTTTTTAACAGTATAACTTATTTTTATTTTTATATTCAACGTATCCCCAACGTATCGTATCCTACTTTTTGGAAAAACCACGTATCCGTATCGTATCGTATCCCGTATCCGTATCGGTGCTTCTTAGTTCACATGTGATAAACAATGGTACCCTACTTAGAGAAAGTTTAGATCCTGCTTTATGAAAATGTCAGGGGTGATGATATTTTTTTTCGAGAAATTATAATTTAGGTGCATGCATGCACAGACACAGACACAGAAATCAGAATATGGCCATGATACAATAGGAACATGCTAACCATGGAACATCTTCAAAGAGTAGGACGTGAATATGGAAAAATGTGAACAGATTTCTTTGTATAAGAAACCTGCAATTATGTTGTTTTCACAGTTCTACTTAATGTTACTCTAATACTCTCCAACTTGAAGCTTCATCTTGTATAAATCACACACTTGTACGGTTCTTCTGCCTGCTTTCTACGAACGCCATACATTGCTCCTGTTAAAAGGTTTACCGTAGGTCATTGGGGGCGGGTTATTAAAGTTTCATGTAAGTGCCAAAGTCACCCAATATAATTATATTGAATAGGGCACACTGGAGGAGTCGAGAACATTTTAGAGCATGTCTGAGAAGTACGTATCTGATAAGGACATTATTACTCCCTTGAAGTGCCTGGGCTACTTTAGCTGGAACTACTACAATTGTTAATTTCTAGTCTAGGAATGGGAACTAAGAATTATATTTTGAGTTCAAAGATTATCCTCACTTAAGAGACTTATTGTATTTTTGTTGGAGCACTGTTAAGTGTTAACTGGCTCTCAGAATTGAAATTTTAACAGCTTGACAAGGATCACACACCGTTGACACCACCATTGTTATTATTCCATCAACTCCTTCGTCACTAGTAATGTGGCAATCACCAACAATCAATCAATGCTACAATAATGCCAGCACAAAATTTTATTTGGTGCTCTGTAGAGAACAAAAATTTGAGTCCTAGGTCCCTTAGTTAAAATTAGAGCATTATAGATCTCCCAAAATGAGTGGTAGCTTTAGTTGGTTAGTTATTTTGATTTGACCATGTTGGTTGCACTTCTATTTGTGGAATTTGGAAGTCAATTACATTATTGTTGCATGTTTACAGCGCAATATGATGTACTCTAGTTAGAGTTGTAGACTTGTAGTGATAAAAAAAAAGGCTCGTTTTCTTTTGGAGCTATACATATAATTATATGTTGGGCAATTGTGTTAGAGAGGTATGGAAGAATCTCTTATGACAAGTTTGAATATCTTGAAGGCATCTGAGAAAAAAGTTTTTGACATGTCTTCATTTCAGGCTTCAGTGACGTTATCTTTCTAAGAGGACTCCTTTGTCCATGATTTAGAGATATTGGAGAGCTATTTGTGACATGTATTCTTGACTATCTTTTACTATTCTTTTCCCCTTGTTCAACTACTTGTCCCTGCTGAAACTTTCTATCTTTTCCATTTTAAAAAATAAATATCTGAGTTGATTCTTCAAAAAAAGGAAAGTTAGCATTCACAGTACCCTTGCTGGTTGTTGCTCAGCTACTGCTGCTGCCCTAGTTTTGTGATTCTCATCTGTTAAAACTCTTTCATTTTACTTTCAAAACTACGGTCTAGAGTTATTATTTCTCAGTACTGAAGTGCATTTTTGTTGTAATCTTGTGAAAAGCTATTGAATATAGATTTTTGAATTGAGAGTTGCTCCTTCAGTGCTGGTTATGAGCTGTTTTGTTCACTTTGTCTAATTGTCTATGTTTTCTTATTTTTTCTTTCCTATTTTTCTTTATTATCGTTCTTCTCATTACAGTACGTACCAATTAGTCAGTCCATTGGACCGGTTACCGAGGTAAAAAAAATGTAATGATGTAGGACAATAAGGGAGGTTTAGGGTTTTCGTAACTAATGAAAGGATTAGGGTTAAGGCGTAGCTAAATAGGATAAACGAAATCAAAACAAGGCTGTTTTAGGTTCTGTGAACAGTTCCCGTGAACAGTAGTGGGGGCTGACCGTAAATATAATGAGGAATAAAAGACAAAAAAGAAGAAAGCTCTAGGAGTCATTCCTAGAGGGTTTAGGCATCATACCTATTTGATTGCATTAGACAATCCATAAAAGAGGCTTCAAAAACTCTAAATTTTCTCAATTCAATGCCTTGTTTGCTTCACTTTTTGAAAAGTTTTTTTCAAAAAATACCCCTTATTTTCAATTATTACTCTCCACTCATTCCCCTATCTCCAATCATTATTTTCATTTCTCTCTATCTCTCTCCACTCATTACCCCTACTTCCAATCATTACTCTCATAAAAAATTTCTCAAAAAATTCTCAAAAACTCATCCAAACACAGCACAACTCTATTAAATTTTAGGCATTAAATCGCTTTCTATAGCCTAGAAGACTTCCAAAACAAAGAAGGAAACAAATCATACTAAAACCTTTCTTCCGAAACCTATGAAATACTAAAAAGGACTCCAATAAGATCTAAAAAATAATTTTTGACCCGCAAGATGACCCATGGGCAACCCCTATGACCCATGTCCAGAAATTCTGTAAATTGCCAAAATACCCTTGAACCGCAAAACTACTAAAAACTGACTTTGAACCATAATTATCCTGACTCTAGCATAAATAGGACTCTACTAAGACTTAAGACATAGTTTCCTTGTTTGATTGATCCCAAACAAGCTTGATTACACCATTTCCAAACGCGGATGCGTCCTTAATCTTGTTTTGTCTTGCTCCTCTCATGGACCACATCAAGTACTTGACAATTGACATCTACTGCATGTTCTTTGCACGTCTGTTGATATGTGAACTCTATGGTCATCATTTTGGTCCACCACATGTCATCTGGATCACACTTGGAGGGACATCTTAAACAATTGTCATGTGGCATTCACTTAGCCAAACGTATGCTTATCGGGGAAAGGAACAATATGGCTGTGTGTCTGCTTCAGTAACATGAACCTCAGGAGAGATGGAGTGAGGCTCTTTCGTAACCATTCTGGCGACAAATAGATAAGTGACAGTTAGGTCTATGCCTAAGCTGGTGGGTGGGTCTACAACCTTAAATTGAAAAAGTACTTCAACACTGCAGTCTTCTATTGCCTCTTTCTCTATCATTGGGCATAGAGGTAGCGAGGCACTTTCTTGACACCCTGGTGACAAATAGATAAGTGACACCTTATATCTAACGCCTAAGCAGCTAGGTTGGTCGGTGGGATCTGCAAGGTTAAAGTGAAAAAGTACTTAGACACTTCCAGACTCCAGGTCACGCAACAGTATACAGTGTTCTAGACCTGTCTTCCACTGCCTATGTTTTCTTGACGTGTTATTAAATTAGCATCATTATTAGATTTTGACCCTCATGATGGAATCTTTTGGAAGTCTGAACTTTTTTATTCTGTGAACTGTTTGGAAACTTAGAATTGCTAATCCTGTAGACAGTTGTGGCTAAGAACATCTGTTAGCTTGTGCATATTTCATTGATAGGAATTTCCTTTCAGACAGTTGATGAACATGGTTCTCTGCTAGGTTTCATTTACTGTGGAATCTCTAAACTCATATATTGCTTGGGATTTCTCGTTGTCGCAAGGCAAAGTGAACCTGGTAATGCTCTCACATCTTCATAGCAGTATTTCATTCAACGAGATTGTTCATTGTGATCACTTCAATTGAGCTAATGAAAATTCAGTTCATCGTATTCATCATACATGGGTGGCTCCTTTCCATCTTTTTTCTAGTAAATATTCTCACATTTTGCAAACAGATATTATAATCTTTTTTCGTGAGATTTGTCATTTTTTCATGTTTTCCAGTTAAAACTTGCAATTTATGATCAAAGTTGTGCAATCCAGAGACATGGCCAAATAAAGTCGATTACAAAGAGTCATGATGAATTATTTTTGGGGAACAATTAGCACAGAATCGAACCTTTTTTGTTGTCTTTCCAGTACTATATGTTTTTCGGTCAAATGAGAATTCATTGAGATGAACATAACATCCAAAGGATTAAACAGGGCATATCTTCCAGTTACAAGTGCCCTGAACGTGGTACCTACATTATCACGTTTGAAAGCTATGCAGATGCAGTCAAAAGAAATAATATCGTACAGTTGTACTATACGGGGTTGGGTTGCCATGCAGATGATTTTTTGCGTGGCTTGTCACTGGAGGTTGTGACCGAGGTTTTGAATCCCGTACCGGCCGGTACGTACCGGTATTGTCCAAATCTGGTACTTTACACCTCTAATTCCGTTCTGCCTCAAATACCATTCGGTACCAGCTATACCGGTCAGTACCGGACAGTATCGGACTACTTTTAAATTTATTTTATGCTTCCATTACCGGACAATACCGGTCGGTACCGGTAAATACCGGGCGATACTGGACAAATACCAGACTACTTTTTATTTTTAATAAATGTGTATATTATACTAATAATATACAGTGTGGCCTCTTTTTGTATATGGGTGGCATTCCCTTAATGCCTTCTTTCGAATATATTTATTTACTTACCCCCCAAAAAAAGTGTATATTATACTAATAAATTCTTTTATGTAGGAAAAGAACACTAATATCGATAAATCCGAAACAGTACCTAGTATCTCACCGGTACTGGTACGTTCCGTACCAGTAGGAAAACCGGTACTCTAGCTGGTACGGTATTCAGAACCTTGGTTGTGACAGAGCAAAGAAAGAAAAGATGAAGAAGTTTTGTATTACTGAATGATACATAATACAATGTTACCAAATGTTTAGATAGAGGAAAACCTAGAAAGCAAAAGATTCTATCCTAAAATAGAAGATACAGAGATATGATCACGATTACAATTACGATACAATCTATGCCTAAAATAGGAGATACAATGAGATCCTGATACATTTAAATTCAGGGGTATATGGAGACACTTTTTTTTTCTTTGGTCTATAGTCCCCCAAGCTTTTAAATGATTTTTTGCTTGGCTTGTACTAAACTTTTTTTAAATGCGCATCGTGGATGGCCATTTCAGCTCAATGATGAAGTTATTCATTCGCAACTCACGAGGAAGAATTTCATCAAAAGTCAACTTTTTCATATAAAAAAAAACTGAGATTTAGGGGTTAATTAGGATATGGTGTCCTCGTTATTAGTCTGTTGTGGGCTCAGCCTTTTTGTTTTGCAGCTGGTAAAACTTAGGAATGTATATTCTAAACTTAGCCTACTACAACACAATTCTACCCTTACTTTCTTTCCCATTCCTTTGTGGTACACTCCATTTTACCATCTTTGGGAGGAATCATAGGATCTCTGTAAAATTAATGAAAGTTTAATGATAGCTTAGCATTAGTAATCCTAGTCTTTCTGTTGTGACAATGAGGTTTAACAGGGGAGAAATTTAGTTAGTTACTCAGTTGTTGAGTTTCATTGATGTATTGTGTTGGCTGCACTTTGTAATATCCATGACATTTAAGTTAAAAGGATTATTTTCCCTAAATTTTGTGCTTAACATGGTTGTGGACAGGATATCGGATTTAGCGTGGAGCACACAGATTCTTTGGGGCAAAAAAGGGTAAATGTCACTTCGAGGACCTCTACATTGTTGTTCCGATATTAATTGCTTTTTGTGTGTGGTTATTTGTACAATCCTAAATAGGCTCTTTTTCTTTTACTATTCTCATCATTTGGCTCTTCTGTTTTCTACATTTTGGCTTAGTCGTAATGATGTTTTTGTACACTTGTGAACGTGTTATTATCGCACAGCTGATCTTGCCTTACCGACGCTATGAATCTGACCAAGTAAGTTTTTCTTTATTGTTGCTGGCTACAGATACTACACACTATGGTAACTATCGCTCTATGAGAGTTTGTGATTTTGTTGTAGGGAAACTTCTGCACAGTCATGGCTGGACACTACAGGCTCCTCTGGGACAATTCATATTCAACCTTTTTCAGAAAGGTAGGCGCACTTTGTTAAATGACTTAACCGATGCATAAATTTTCTGTGGTGGTGATTAATGATGAGTATGAGTAAATTCAAATTTTATTGGCTACTGGTGTGAGACATGATATCGATTTTGACCATTTGCTTCGAGGAAGTGGGATAATATTGGGTAAATACTGATGTTTCGATATGAACCTCAGTATGGTTCTTTCATAGCAGTACGGCATATGGCCTTTGTTTTGTTCAGCCCAGTACTATCCTCTGCCTTTTTTCTGCCAGTTTTATGTTTCAAAAAATAGTCACCATTGAATGGTTCGGGATCATCTCCTTGAAAACTTTAGTCTGTATTTGCAATGAGAACTAGCCGCGGAGTAGCTGATAGTTATTGGATCAAGTAACTTTAATGGGACACTTTTGCCCCAGCGGAAGGGGAAGGGCCCTTACCTAGCATTGGGTAGGGTTTGACAGGTTTGACTCCTCACCAAGTTTGGTACCATGAATTATCTGGCGGGTCGGGGCGGTGGTTTGCTTCGGGTTGTCCGCAGGTTTACGCTCTGTGGGTGGGTCCAATTAGTGCCCCTCCTGTGGGGTGGTTCCTTCGTCATCAAAAAAGTATAAAAATAAAACTAAACAGAGAAATGCTCTTGCAGAATAAAGCATTTTATTCATCTGAAATGGAGATTCTCAAGATTAGATACATATGCCCCATTGAGAAACAAATCATATGGTTTGTGACAATATGGTATGAAACCATTAATTACTTAGACGGGTATAATTGACCATCCCCTAGTTTTGTTCTACGGCAAAAAATAATAATGCTATGATGGTAACCTATATTCTTTGTTTTTAATTTTGGACATTGGAAACATCTGTCAAGCCTAGCCTAGCAGAGAGGAGAAGGGATGAGGTGGTTATCAAACCACTAACCTCTGTTAGCTGGAGTACGAGGGCCCATCCACCGGACCTACTCCCTTGGTCTACCCCATATTCTTGTTAGACCTACATCATAAATACGGTTTCATCAGTATACAACCTGTATTCAATTTTACTGTCGAGGTGGGTCTACATCTGTCGGTTTATTCGATCTTGATTTTGAGGGATTTTGAGGCAAAGTGTCTCCGATCCAGGTCATTTTGTCCATGTTCAAAGGCCACCCCCCTATTCTCCTCTTGTACAATGAAACTCAATTGCGGTGACTGATACGCAAATAGTCTTTTCAAATCAAAGTTTATGACCCTAATCTCATGTTATGTCGGTAATAGGTATTGCGCTACAAGGTGGACTGTATACCTCCAGTTACGGAGCCAGTGAACTCAGCAAGTGAAGTAGAAGAATAAGAGGAGCGTTGATGGAGGTGATTACTGTCTCTCATTCATTTGTAATCATTGTAATTCATGATTTTTGCAATCTCATCTCCTTAGGTTGGTGATCCCTCTCCCTCGGGTTATAACCACTGTTATTTACCACTGTACTTTGTTGAATATTAGTACATGTCACCTGACCAATACAGAGTGGGTGGCCTTACTTCCTTCACTTACAGCTTGAACTGCGCTTGGCCCCGAGAGGATACATATATCATGATGTATATTACATCTCGAACAATCAGTTTATGTGGTAATCAAGCAATTTCAAAAATCAAAAATTGTGGTCATCAAGCAATTGAACAGTTGAATGGAGCATCAACAGGACTTAAAAAGAAAGAGAAGTATGGTGGCTTCTTTGCCCTACAGGTATCATTTATGTGATCCAAGATAGGCCCATGTACAAATCATTTGTACAATAATTTGATTGATCGGATATTGAATGGTGACTGATAAAGTGATAAATTCGGATGGTTCTCTGAGAAGCACAATTTTTTGCATCGATAATTACACATTGACGGCTAATAAAGGGTTTGGATCTTCCAAATGAGAATCAACATGGTCTCATTTCGAATCCCGGGAGGAATGCTTCTATCCTGTATTATATTGCTTACAAGTAACTAGACCATTGCACGAGCCCAGCTTGTAATTTATAGCTCGGCAGTTCAGTTAAATATTAACTTTGCTTCCTAACTCTGGCTTAATTTCATGCGAAGCGTAAACTAGCAAATGCGAGCATGTTAGAAAAGACGATTCTGACTTTACAAGAATGACACAAGCAAAACATGTACCGAGCAATCGTGGTTGAGGTTCTTTTGCCTCAACGAAGAGGGTTAAGCTTACTTCCATACTTGTCTACCAAACCCTTCCGAATCTTGATCAATTTCAATTTTCCCCACCTAAGGCTCACGATAATCCAAATGGCTCGTTCCACACGTATTTGCAAAATAGCATTCGCAAAATAAACCCACCTTCATCGGATGTGGAAAGATACTTGAATAGTTTATAAAACTGTTATAAACCGTTCAAAGATATCTGAATAGTTTTATATACTCTCTCTCTCTCATCCATCCACGTTCCCCTCCCACAACAAATATTTCGATTACAAGAGATAATAAAAAGTAAAATTTTAGGAATTTAGAATTGGCAAAATAAAGATTTTTAGGGATTTAACACATTTGTATAGAGAGTACTGATTAATGTACCTTTTTCGTAGTCATATGTCTTATAACTCCTCAAATGCATCAGGCATAGCTACGTTTATAGACCAAGATGTATATATACTTGTACCCATGCGAAGTACGAGACGTCAGTTTCCATCGTGCTCCTAGTTACCAATACAATGTCGATTGATTATTTATTGTTGCCACATGTCAGACAGCTATTGGCCACATATTTTGGCTACCAAAACAATACCCTAAACAATATCGTTTTGGTAATAGCTTACTTTTGGCAGTTGGAAATAGGGGAAGGAGATTCCAACACATCTAAGGGTGGAGAGGGATAAGGTAGAGCAATTCTTCGAATAAAACATTCACAATTAACATGACCCCCGTCTTTGTATTATGATGCAGGATATCCCAATCTAGCATGCATCAACCCCTTCTACAGTCGTTGATACCCTTACGTATTGGGGTAAGGTGGGGTGGCTCCAGCAGCGGCTCCACCCTTTGTAAAGGGTACTGGTCACTTGAACACCTCCCAAAAAATTGTTAGAATACATGTAATATTTTTTAGTTTTATCTTAATTTAACCCTTCTTGAACACCTTGGCCAAAAATAGTTGAACACCCTACCCAAAATATTTGAACACTCAATCCAAAAATAAGCCCACAAATCAATAAAATGTATACAACCCAAGTAATAGATAAATTTGTGTGTATATATAGTTATGGTTTCTAGAGGCAATAGGAATTTCTGAAACACCCTTCTCAGAATTTCTAGAGCTGCCATTGGGTGGCTCTAAGAGTTGCTGGCAATGCAAATTGAACCGAGAACTTAGGATAGATCAAACTCCTAAGTTTCAGGTTTTCGCCACTTGGCCAATCAAAACCCAATTCTTGTTTGTGCTACAAAATGGACATAATATGCGGTTATATGGACTTCAATGTATTCTCGTAAAAATCAAAATTTATGATGACTAGCTAATTGCTACGAAAATAGCACAGCTAATATTTTCTTGAGCAATGAACAAATTGTGGTCTCTACCCCAAGAAACAAATTATTGGGGGTTATTTGGTCATGTTTTGTAATAAAAAAGAAATGGTAGGTAATCCTTGATCGTAAATAGGGGAGGGGGGCAGGTCACATGGAATGCAGATATAATAATAATAATGGGGAAACGATAAATCAATATATTGTTGATAGGAAAAAGACAAGGGAAAAGTCATGCTATAAAACATGAACATTGGAGGATCTTTCTTTCCACATGCAATCTCATTACAATTTTTTTTTTTTTTTATAACTCAAGTGTCAGGGCTACTTGCAGACCCTCGACTAATTCTTGAAGTTCAATCCCACAGCCTACTTGCAGGGAGCCCAATTAATATCTGGGCAAAACTCCGTATGAATTGACCCCAAAAGAATTGAAATCTTAAGAGGTAGCAAATCTCAAAATCTCAGGCCTTGATCACCAAACCAACCCCCGAGGTTTATGTAGTATCTATATATGAAAGACAACAAAGGGAAGATGCTATTAGGAGTAGTGTCGACTTAGATCAAAGCTAAAACAGAGAATAAGGCACATGAGTATGCATCTCTTGGCATAAAGACAAAAAAACGTTGCCGAGAAGCGCAGACATGAAATCATACATTATATGATTGATTGAATGATATAGGAGCAGATCCTCTCCAAGGGTCATGTTGGGCCTTTTGTGGGCCGTTTTTGATAATTGAAACGGTTCATTTTTTAGAGTTCGGTAAAAACTTTTCCAAAAGTTAAAAGCTGTCTAGTGTTCGGTAATCGATTTACAGTTTATTTTCTTGAGATGAATTAATTAAGGGATCTTGAAGTGATCAATTGAGTCTGATGGAGGGTTATTTAGCCCCCTTAATTTTATTAAGTCCATCGTCATCCAAATTTGTGTTAGCCTAGTTGATAAAACTTATGCCTAAAAAGTAACTATACAACATGAAATAACTGATTATCAATCCTCATGCATGATGTATGCATGACATATGTCATATATATACAAATATAGGAACATATATAGTAGCATTATCAATGTACGTGCATGATATATATTAGTTCTTGTTTGAAACATGAATATAACTAATTCAATACCACAATAAGTTCTTGAAGAGTCATGAGGGAGAGCTCCCAACTTCCATGGAAGAGACCTGGTGATGAAGTGACGATGTTCGATCCGTATAGTAAATGCTAAAGAAGAGTACTTTAAATAGTGGCAGCGAAAGAAGAATAGCAATTAAGATAGTTGTACGAGCTATAAACAAGACTGACACAAAGAAAACTATGGAATGAAGCAAAGGTGAGATCGTTAGAGGAGTTCTATACGAAACTAGATAGCAATTAAGGATGTTGAGACAATATTTATAAGTTTGTCAAATGGTGATAAAAGAGAAAACAAAGATTCTTCGCAAGTAAAGTGCATAAAGCTTTGGGATATTAACGAACGATGAGTGGATCAAAATTAAGTAGATGGAAGAGTTACTTTGATAACCTATTGAATGAGAAGGAGGACGACATCACGATAACGTAGCGATCGAAGAGAGTTCAAGCGCTTCTATTAGAAGTGGGAGCCAAGAATATCTGTATAGCTTAAGTACAAGTTAAAAAGTCTCAAGTGGCGAATATGGATGAAAATTAGGCAAGGCTTTAGAATAAATTTGATATTCGTAGAAGGGTTGTCGTTGACGAAATTGTCCGATAACTAGAAAGATATTGGATGAGTGGCGAAAAAAAGTATTTTAGTACCTATATAGAAGAATAAATAAGATATTCAAAAATTACAATAATGTTAGAGGTACTTAATTGATGAGCCATACAATAAAACTGTGGAAAAGAGTTGTTGAGCATTGCCTAAGAATGATGACAATTATAGTTAAGAATCAGTTTGGTTTATGGGTTGTTGTAGATCAACTATAGAAACAATGTACTTGTTTTAGTGAGATTTGGCAAATAGCACAGAAAAAGAATGATCTAGCTCCAAGTGATTTTTGTGTACTTAAGAAAAATTGTACTATAAGAGCATCCCCATTGTAATAAGCAAATGGGTGTGGATAAACAAAATTAACAACAATGTTCAAAAAACACCCCACATTATAATAAGCAAAGTTACAAATCTTTTAGCAAATAACCAAATTTCACCCATTCCATAACCAAACTTAACAACTTTTACCAATAATCAAAACTCAATAACTAAACTCAAAACTCAATAACTCAAAAACACCCCACATTGGAATCGTCTTATCAAGACAAATAATTTGGTGTGGTCGGGTGCGTGATTGGAACTCGTTTGCGATTGGACAAATGTGCATTGTGTATTGTGGGGGTTTTTTGGTTAGGAATGCAAAAATAACCAATGTGGAGGTAGAAGTTGTTAAGTTTGATTATGGAATAAATGGATAATTAAATGTTGACGTGGCACATTTTGGTTATTGGTTTTGATTATTACCATTGCGGATGTTCTAAGGTGCCTATAGATACCGTATGGGGAGTTAGGGGCGGAGCCAACATGTGACCCCCCCCAACATGCCCCCTGAAATTTTATCCCCTACATCTTTTCTTCTTCTTCTTTGGTACACTTACTAAAAAAATGTTAGAGAAATTGAAAATTTTGAGTATAGGGCTTATTGTTTACTTTGTTTTCATGTATTTTCGACCAAATCAATGGACCACTAAAAGAATTAAATGCTTGTTTCATAGGGGCAAAGAGCAAATAGCTAGTATTTTTTTATTTTTTTTTGTCTTTTGTGCTTATGTTTTGAATCTAATAGACACAATAGCTTGTATTCTTTAATAGACACAATAGCTTGTAGCCTAGTGGGAGAAACACACGAATTTCCAATCCCAGTAGTCTTAATGCTAATTAGAAGCTTGGAGAGAAGAATTGAAGTCAAAAGTGTGGGGGCGTGATTTACCCTTGAACCTCCTGAACCCTTTCTCGATGCCTGAACCGTAGAAATCTTGACCGGCGACGTTGTGTACCTGCAAACCGGAGGGTGGTGTTCCTCCGGGTAGAGGCTCCGACGATCTAATTAGAACCGGAGGGAGGAAGAAGAAGATGTTTTGGTGAAAGAAATAGTTTTTTGGGAGAGAGAATATCTGACTTCTGCATAGAAGAGGCACTCTGCTATTTATAGGCAGAGGTTTGGAGTGTTGAACAAGATGGAAGTGTATTGCACGCGCGTTGCTACGCTC
This sequence comes from Rhododendron griersonianum, assembly GCA_018127125.1. Taxonomy (NCBI): domain Eukaryota; kingdom Viridiplantae; phylum Streptophyta; class Magnoliopsida; order Ericales; family Ericaceae; genus Rhododendron; species Rhododendron griersonianum. The sequence goes on along the minus strand of CM030791.1, from coordinate 23,176,988 downwards.
GGATGACGTCACGTGCCAGAGGCACTCAAGCAATTCTGCCCTTTGAGACCTGCAGACCCATGTGGACCCACGTGGGCCAATGTCAGATACGTCCCATCGGTTATCAGAGAGGTGAACGTGCTTATCTTTGCTTCTATCAGCAAAGATTTCTAGAATGTTCCATAACCGCCCTAGCCGAGGGACACTTACGAACAGGATCTGCCGAGTATGACACTTACTCGTCGATCCGTACGCCCGAGCCAGGAGGTTACCCATCCGAGTAAGTTGGGCCTATTCCGAACAAGGATGTTACGAGTTCACTCGGCGAGCCAATCTTTCTTCGGCGAACACCCGCAAGACTAACTGACGCTCGGCTGATGACTGGGATGACGTGTTAAGTTTGACTTCCCTTCATACAGACGAACTGAGGCAACTGGACTGTGGGCCCGGAGGGTTATCCCACTGAACCCTTTAAACCTTCGGATATTTTGGCCCACTACAATAGCCCCTCAACTCCTGCTTTGTACAATCCGAGGAAAGGAGGAGTTGACAGTAGTGGCCGAACAACGCTTCCCTGGTAAATAGGCGCCTTCGTTCGCTTCCCTCAATGCCGAACATTAGCCGCTCGCGCTACCCGAAGCAGACAAGCTCTGAACCCGCATTTAATGCTTCTGTAACTGCTGATTTCAAATGTTACACGTGTCATTAGTTCACTGGGTAATGAAACGGCGCTGTACAACGGCCTCCACGTGTCAACCATCGCATGGAACATCAATCTCCCGCTCCAATCCAACGGCTGGGGGTCACGTGCCGTTTCGAATTCCCCCTTGGTATAAAAGGGGATGAAGGAGAGAGAAAATCACTTTTTCTCTCCTTCTCTCAGACGTCTCAACTGCTTCATCGTCAGTTTCCGCCCAAATATCGCCAGAAATCTGAAGTTCTCCACACCAAATCACAGATTTCTCTTGATATTCAGGTATGTTTTGATCTTTTCTGCGTTTCTCTGCATTTTCAGTTGCTTCTTGCATGTTTTTGACCATAAAAGATGGGATTTTCTTTTTATTCTGGCCGTTTCTCTTCTATGCACCGTAGAATAGGTTGAACACGTTCATGTGTTCTTCCGAACGCATGAACACCTTCAACCCGAGTTCTTCCGAACACAAACAAATCTCCGAAGAACATGAACCAAGAATTTTTCCGAACGTAGTTCCGGATAAGTAACCATCTCAATGGATTCCAAAGCATGACCGCGCTCGGAAGCCCATATGACACATAGTCGTTCGGGAATGATGTGCTTGCTCGGTTAAATTAGAACACCTGAATTTAGGCACCTTAGGAATAATGACCTTGCTGATCGCTAACGGTCTTGTCCCATGCACCTGTTTTAGGTATGGAGTCATCGCCAACTTTCTCAGGAGAGTCCTATCGCTCGGTGGATTCCGAAGCACCTGATTCTGGTGAGATGGACCCCAAAATTGCCGAAGCAATTAGGGCCGAAGCTCGGAAGTATCGCGTAGGGTCCGGATCGCCGTACGCCGGAATCGAGGGAATCGACTTTCCCTCGAACGTGACGCCTCTTCGGTCAATGGGCCCAGACATCGTCGAAATTAACGACGATGACTCCTCGGAGAAAGCGAGAGAAGACCCTGATGAAGAAGAGGACGCTGACGAGGAAGCAGCTGGCGAGGACGAAGAAGAACAATCCGAAAGGGACACGCCTGCTGCTTCTTCCAGTCGACCGGAGGAGGAAACGATCGCCCTCGGCGAGTCATCTTCCGCAGCTCCGAAGAAGAAAGTAAAGAGGAAGATCGTTCCTCTAGACCCAGACCTAATCCCTGACCGAAGGGGAAGGGACCCATGTCCCTACTGGGATTGTTTCGAGGACCAAAGGGGGATCGAACTCTTTCGGTGGGCCTACTCTATCCCGAACGACGTTGTGCTCACACCAGCGAAAGGACCCCGGATATTATTCAGCGACGAGCATGTCACCGTCCCGTTAATGGCAATTACCGAGGTGGGCTTCGATTCCCGATGCACAAAATTTTAAGACAGATCCTCCACCGCTTCGGTCTTACGCCTTGCCAACTTAGCGTAAACTCCTACCGTATAATCCATTCAATCATCAAGCTTGCCGAGGTAAAGATGTTCCCCCTTGAGTACCACCATATTTTCGAGAATTACATGATGTCGAGAAACGTCAGGCGTTCTCGGTATTACTTGTGTTCTCGGAGGAATATGGAAAAAATCATTCCCGAGGGAATGTATGACTCGGAGAAATGGGCCTCGGATTATGTCGAGATCCGAGGCAACTTCCAATACCCTCCCGAAGAATACGGGCAATTTGAAGTTGCAGCTCATAGGGGCGATCCCTGTAAGTTTTTTTTTTTTTTTGCACTACTCTCTACATGCTTCACGTTCGGTTTTTCTTACAGTCTTTTACTTCACTTTTATCATGAATATATCGCTTCTAATTTCCCCATCTGTTTATCTTCGGCAGATACGAGCAAGATCAACAAGGACCTCCTCAGAGTAGCCAGAGGTTGTGGCTTGGCCGAGGCATTGTTAACGATCCCAAGCTCGGAAAGAGACGCGCCTACCATCCTCGGGTACGACCCAACATACGGTGGAAGGATCCGAGGGAAAGCAGCGGATAAAGAATTCGAAGGGAAGAAGGTCAAGCTGCCCAAGGAACTTCTTCCGAGCAAAGAGAAACCGCTCCGAGGGACAATACGCGTGCCAATCACCGAACTTTTCTCCGAAGACGAAACTATGCCTCCCCGAGAAATGAAGGCTGTGCTACAAAAGAGGCTTGATGATCAGCTAAAGCAGCTGGCCGAACAAAAGAAGGACGGCGCTCCCGGCGCTTCGGGCTCGGTTCCGAGCAAGAGCACCAGCACCGCGCCTCAAGCACAAAAGCGACCTTCCCCTTCCACTCACTCAACCGAGGATGCTCCCGGTCCCGAAGAGAACCAAATCCCATGCCAACAAAGCAACTGGGGCGGGCATTCCGAGGGCCGGGGAAAAGGACAAGGAGACAGGGAAGAAGGCTGACGAGGGCGAAACGAGGATCTCCTCGGATACTGACGTCCCATGGGCTCCGAGCTTCGCCATTCCAGGTAAGAAACAGATCCTTAAATCTGATAGCCTCCAAGAGGACCCCTCCCTCGCCTTCACACTGCACTCGGGGCTCATGCTCCCGAGGGACATCGTTGCTCCTCAAACGCTGAAAACAGCACTGAGCGACTACTATTTTCATGTTGGAAGAGCAAGTCCAAATTTCCCTTATTTCTTTCCTTTGCACATTTGTCGTTCCTGCATCTTGCGTAGCTTATATATTTTCTTCGTTTACAGGCGACCCAATCCATCATGAGTGCCCAGTTGCATCTCTCCGAGCATGACAAGCAGACAAAACTGCTGAAACAGAAGCTGGAGCTCGGGCAGATGACATTGGAGGAGCACAAGAAGAGCCTGGACCATTCCGAAGGTGTTCGCCGAGCACAGGAGGTCCAGATTAAAACTTTGAACGACTTGGTGAAAGGCCTTCAAGATGCTGCCGATCGAACGAGGGCCGAGGGCAAAGACGAGGGTTTAGAGGAGGGTCGTGCTCTGGGGAGGAGGGAGATGGAGGAAGAGATGAAGAAGTCGCTCCAGGAGGAGTTTGACAGGGGATATTATCAAGCTGAAGAGGATGCTGCGGACCAGGTCATGGCTATTCAGATTGAGATGAGGGAGAAGCAGCACCAGGTGAGCTTCAAGCTCGGATTTAACATGGGCTTCGACGAGGCTGGCGTCGAGGCTGATGATGAGCGCCGAAGCCTCATCGAATTACCTCCTCTCCCGGCCGAAGAATATGTGGCCGACGAATCGATCGTTGATGAAGCTGTGACTAGTCCAGCCGAGCAAGAGAATGCCGCAGCACCAATCTCGGATTCCACTGATATTCCCCTAGTCACCCCTACTCCCGAGGGATAGAGCTTGTTAATGTTATGTTTTTCCATTATGTTTTTCTAAATTTCATTTGGAACGGTCGGCACCGAACAATTGGTTTTAGCCGAACCGTATGTAATTAACACAGGTAGAGGATGGCCAAAAACGATTTACCATGGCCACTCTTCGGTAACGTTTCCCAGGGATGGCAACGAACGATGTACCACTCGCCTTGTCCTGGCAGTAATTTAGAAACGTTTAAGTTTTGGTGCTCGGTGGAAACACTTATGTTATGCAACGATTTATTTCCCAATTTGTCCAAGTATTTTTGCTCAACATATATTGTTTTAGTTTTGGCATGTTTAGCTGCCAACATCTCCCAGGTTTTTCACAAGTAAAATTGCTCGTTCATTACCCGAACGATAGATTCTTAACCGAACGAACGTTAGGAGCTCCGAACGATGGACGCCATCCACTTGGATGAATTTACTTTCAGGGGGTCCGAACGATGGAAGCCACCCCTCTAACTTTGCTTTCATGTAATGTTCACACATAGGATCTTTCAGGGGGTCCGAACGATGGAAGCCACCCATTTAACTTTGCTTTCTTGTAATGTTCACCCATAGGAGCTTTCAGGGGGTCCGAACGATGGAAGCCACCCATTTAACTTTGCTTTCTTGTAATGTTCACCCATAGGAGCCCCCCTGCCTTAGTGGATTACCCGCGTAAAAGCAGGAAGACACGAAGGCAGGAAAGTGGGTGAACCGAGGCTTAGAGAATTTCGCCCAAACCAAACAGCCGAACGAACGTTAGGTGGAAGTGCCAAGTCCCGAAGGGTGTGGGCGAGATAGTATACCCGATCAACCGAGAGTCGTCGTTGAGATGCCCTACAACCAGCCGAGAGTCGCAAAAGACATGAACTGAGTCTGCCTCCAACCGAAGGGCAAGCTTCAAGCCAGCAATGAGAGCTTCATACTCGGCTTCATTGTTCGTGGCAGGGTATCCGATGGAGACTGAACTCTCTTGGACTGTTCCAGCCGGAGAAACGAGGACAATGCCAGCCCCAGCCCCATGCATATTCGAGGCCCCATCAATCGTCATTTTCCAAGCATCCCCGGAGAATAGCTTCCACTCTTTCCTCGGCCTCTTCGTCCCCATAGTGAACCGTGCCCGACGAGGCTCGGGCGGAGGAGTACTCCATTCAACAAACTCCTTCTCCTTAGCGATCCGAGCCTCCTCCGCAGCTGTTGCCAAAGCGTTTTCTTCGTCTTTCAACCCAGGGGTCAGCTCGGCGAAGAAATCACCAACGCTTGGGCCTTGATCGCGGTCCTCGGCTCAAACTGAATATCGTAGTTCGCAAGGTCTTGTGAGAATTTCAAGATTCTGCTGGAGGAGGTAGTTCGCCGAAGAAAGGCCTTGAGAGGAAACTCAGTGAGGACCACAATCCTATGGCATTGGAAGTAAGGCATAAGGCTCGTTTTAGCTGAAACGAGCGCTAATGCCAACTTCTCCATAGGCAGATACCTCGTCTGAGAGTCCGTCATCGTTTTGCTTGAAAAGAATATCGGCAAGTGGTCCAGTCCTTCTTTCCGAACGAGCACAGCACTCGTTGCGTGGTCTGAAACAGCAAGGTAAAGATATAAATCCTCGTCGGGCTCGGGAGTAACGAGGAGCGGAGCATGGGAAAGGTAATCCTTTAAAGACTGCAAAGCCCGCTCACACTCCTCGGTCCACTCAAACCTGCGCCGACTGGACTTGATGGCCTGGAAGAATGGTCTGCAAAGGTCACTCGACCGCCGAATAAAACGGTTCAACGCTGCAACCATTCCTGTTAATCGCTGGACCTCTTTGATCGTAGTTGGAGCTCGGAGGTTTTGCACGGCAGTAAGTTGAGTCGGATCAGCTTCTATCCCTCGGCGGCTCACCATGTATCCGAGGAACTTGCCCGAGCCTACTCCGAACGCACATTTCTCAGCGTTGAGGCGAAGCCGGTATTCCTTGAGGATGTCAAAAATTTCCCCAAGATCCCGAAGATGGTCCACGCCGAACCTGCTCTTGCACACCAAGTCGTCAATGTATGCTTCCAGAGTCTTGCCGAGCTTCAGAAGGAACATATTCGTGATTGTTCGTTGGAAGGTGGCCCCGGCATTCTTCAATCCGAAGGGAACGACGTTAAGTACGTTCCTTGGGGAGAGATGAACGCCGTCTTCTCTTGATCATCCTTGGCGAGGGCGATCTGATGGTAGCCCCTGTATGCGTCCATGAAACTTAAACGCTCATGGCCAGCCGTCGCATTTACCATCTGCTCAATCCGAGGAAGGGGGAATCGATCCATTGGGCAAGCGTCGTTAAGGTTGGTGTAATCGACACAGACCCTGAGCTTCCCATTCTTCTTTGGGACAACGACTGGGTTAGCAAGCCAGGTTGGATATAATACTTCCCGAATAGCTCCAGCTGCCAGCAGTTGATCCACCTCGGCCATGACTGCTTCCACATGTGAAGCCGCCGAACGACGAACCTTCTGTACGACGGGGCGTCTGTTTGGATCCACGTTTAATGAGTGGGAAGCAAAAGACGGATCCACCCCGGGCATTTCCTGAGGAGTCCAAGCAAATACTTCTATGTTCGCTTTAAGGAAGTTGAACATGTCCATACGCTCGGATTCACTCAAGGAACTGCCGACGAGGAAGTACCTGCTACCATCTTCGGTGATCGGCATTCGTATAAGTTCTTCGGTGGACCTTTGTTCGGCGGGCAACCCCACTTCTTCAGGCTCCGGAACATCGGCCCTGTCGACGCATTGAACTGCCAAGAAATTCCGCTCGTTAGTCACTGTACTGACATAACACTTCTTTGATTGGATTTGGTCCCCCCGAAGGCTCTCCTGCCTTCCATTCCAGCCGATAAACTTCATAACCTGGTGGAGGGTAGAGGCGACCGCCTTCATTCCGTGTAGCCAGGTTCGACCGAGGATGATGTTGTAAGGGCTAGGAGAACTAACCACTACAAATTCGACATCAATCACTCGGGAGCCGGCTCGCACAGGAAGAGTGATCAATCCCTGAGGCCACACAGGTGCTCCGGTGAAGCTGACGAGGGGCGTGCTGGCCGTCCGAAGCTGGTCTGGCTTTAGACCGAGACTTTTGAAAGTTGAGTAGAACATCACTTCGGCCGAGCTGCCCTGATCTATAAGCACTCGCTGGACGGTCGAAGCGCCTACCTTGACCGAGACAACAAGGGCGTCGGCATGTGGCGTTTGAACCCCTTGCAAATCGTCAGACGTAAAGGTTATCGGGCCATCCAGATTAGGATCAACCCACTTCCTCTTCGGTGAGACTCCAACATTACAGACGGCCAAGGCGGCACCAGCTTTGTCGATTTCAGAGTAGAGCTCGGCTGCTCGTCCTTCGGAGACGATGCCTTGTATAACCCCAACAAGATTTCCAACTGGTGGAGGCGGAGGAGGGGGCAATGGATTCCGCCGAAGGTCAATCCATTGATTGAGATGCCCTGCGGCCGCAAGTTCCTCCAGGTGACGCTTGAAAGGTTGGCATTGGGTGGTGTAATGGCCTCGCTCCTTGTGGTACGAGCACATCCCAGGGCCGTTGCCTGCTGTTCCCAAGAATCCTGTCGGCCAAACGAAGAACGGCCTCTGCCCGATAATACTTAGCAATTTGTAGATTGGTTCGGTGAAGGCAGTTCGCTCGGCGACATACTCCTCCGGCCTTGGCTCCCTCTTCGTCTGCTGCCACTGAGCTTGTTGCTGCGGATGTTGGGGGGGTTTGTTTCGACTGTTCGGTTTACTGGACCCCGCTCCATTCTGACCCGATTGCCCTTGCCGAACGTTAGCCACTTGCTTCTTTGCAGCTATTGTCTTCGACGTTTCCGTCCCCTTCGGCACATTACGCTCGGCCACCGCTTCCTCGTGTACGCAATCCTTCTCAATAATCAGCATAAGTTCCCCCATTGTCTTCGGTGGGTTTCGGGACAAATCTCTGAACATTGCCGAGGTTGGATCCAATCCGTTCATAAATGACTCGGCCGCCACGCTCTGATCACAGTCGGGAATGAGGTTGTACACTTCCCAATACGCTCGGTGTATAACCGAAGGGTTTCGCCTGGTGTCCTCTTCATATTTACCAGCATTGAGAGCGTCTTCGGCTGGATGTTGCTCGTTACGAACCGCTTGGTGAACTCTAACTCCAGTTCGTTGAAACATTTAATGGACTTCGGCTTGAGCTGGTTATACCACAACATTATAGGCTCACTTAAAGTAAGAGGAAATATCTTACACATAAGCGCGTCGGTGAAATTGTGGAGGCTCATCGTTTGTCGGAATCGGCAAACGAACGCGACTGCGTCCTCTTTGGCCTCGTAACGCTTGAGCTTCGGCAAGACAAATCGATCCGGAGGGCGCTCCTATTGTATGGCGTCGATGAAGGGTGATGCCTTAGCTTTACCGAGCTTGGAGTTATCGACCAGCTCCGGGGTGCTCGGTACGATCGGCAGAGGAGCCTCAATGTGGCCGGTCCGGTTTTCCCGAGGTTCCCTTTGGTAATGTCGCTGCCGCTTATTCTGTTCTCGCTGCTGATGCCTAACGTCTTCCGAACGTTCCAGTTGCTCGGTCCTCGGATCCTCGAGATGAGTTTGCCGAGGATTGGAGTTTTCGCCAACCGGCTGGTATACCGTTGGCATCCCTGTAAACTGGTCGTACAGGACAATGGTGTTATCCTGCCTCTGTCGTTCCCCACTCTCCGCTCGGCGGTGGCTAGACGAGCCAGTTGGGCGCCTTCCACCCGGATAATGTTGCGTGCGAGACCTTGATTGCTCGGATTTCCCGGGCCGTTCAAGGGTTCGAGCATGCCGAGGCGAATCATTAAGGTCCAAGGGCCTCTTTCCATCTGCATGGTCTCGATGCCGCCGAGAGGCAACATGTGTTCTCCCCGAAGGCCCCGCTCTGCGCGTCCCCGCCGTGGAACTTGTTGCCGAGGAACGCGTGCTTTCGTTACGGACTATGCTCTCTAACCGATGGCGAGAAGCCGTAGGTTGGACTCTAGGAGCATGTTCGAGCCGATCGAAAACGGTACGTCGCTCGGCAGGCGCACTCTCTGAGGCGTGCTCCAGGCGCGACTTCCTACTGCGCTTGTGAGGTTTCTTCGGTCGACTTGGTTCGGCAGGGTGGCCATGCACCGGAGTAGTGGCCACACCTCCGTCCCGTTCTTCTAGACGTTGCTGGAGGAGTGCAATGACTGCGGCTTGACGCTTTTGCTCCGCCAGAGCAATCTCAAGTTCGGTTGGGGGATAAGAGAGTTGCCGAGCAACTGGCAAGGTTGTTCTTGTGGTTTGGCTGGGATCAGCGTTTATCGAACCAAACCCAGCTAAACCGAGGGTGAAGTTCTCCGGGCCAGGAGGGGGAAGGCGTTGAGTCATAATCAGAATGGTCGGTGGTGCACGGTGGAGAGAAGAGGAGGTCTAAGATGGATCACTGCCCATGCTAGGGAAAAGATCTTGTCCCCAGCAGAGTCGCCAATTGTGGGGGCGTGATTTACCCTTGAACCTCCTGAACCCTTTCTCGATGCCTGAACCGTAGAAATCTTGACCGGCGACGTTGTGTACCTGCAAACCGGAGGGTGGTGTTCCTCCGGGTAGAGGCTCCGACGATCTAATTAGAACCGGAGGGAGGAAGAAGAAGATGTTTTGGTGAAAGAAATAGTTTTTTGGGAGAGAGAATATCTGACTTCTGCATAGAAGAGGCACTCTGCTATTTATAGGCAGAGGTTTGGAGTGTTGAACAAGATGGAAGTGTATTGCACGCGCGTTGCTACGCTCGGATGACGTCACGTGCCAGAGGCACTCAAGCAATTCTGCCCTTCGAGACCTGCAGACCCATGTGGACCCACGTGGGCCAATGTCAGATACGTCCCATCGGTTATCAGAGAGGTGAACGTGCTTATCTTTGCTTCTATCAGCAAAGATTTCTAGAATGTTCCATAACCGCCCTAGCCGAGGGACACTTACGAACAGGATCTGCCGAGTATGACACTTACTCGTCGATCCGTACGCCCGAGCCAGGAGGTTACCCATCCGAGTAAGTTGGGCCTATTCCGAACAAGGATGTTACGAGTTCACTCGGCGAGCCAATCTTTCTTCGGCGAACACCCGCAAGACTAACTGACGCTCGGCTGATGACTGGGATGACGTGTTAAGTTTGACTTCCCTTCATACAGACGAACTGAGGCAACTGGACTGTGGGCCCGGAGGGTTATCCCACTGAACCCTTTAAACCTTCGGATATTTTGGCCCACTACAAAAAGAATTAAGGACCATTAGAGTAAAATAGAGTACATGATGTGTACGTTTAGTAGTAGTCAAAGTGCTAGAATAACCCTCCATGAGCATTTTAAGTATTTTGGCTCAATTGTAATTAATAAGGATGTAATTTCCGTTTGACAAAAAAAACAAAAAAACAAGGATGTGAAACACAGAGTACAAGTTAGATGGGTCAAGTGAGGAAATGCTTTGGGAGTTTTTGCTCTCGCTTGATCACACAGCTTAAATAATGCTACATACACAACAATTCAAACACAATATCAAATACTGTATAACCTCTCGCATATATGTATGATCCACATACATGTGAGACAGTGAGAGATTATATTTAGACTGTTGTATTTCTAACATTTTTATAAATTTAATCTCAAAGTCAACATTGGGTCGTGTGTCCTCTCACGTGTTTGGTTGTGTAGCCGTGGGCCTCCATTGTATGGAGAAAGAAGTAAAAAAGCCTACTCCTCTTTGAGAGTCCTGAGTCCGACAGCCTTGGAAAGGAAAGGAAAAATACCTTCAAGTACTTTTACTTTGGAGGCCTAGGGGTATATCTGCCCTTTTTTACGGCCTATTAAATTTTTTGCCCTTAAAATAAGAGTGCCTTGTTTTTCCACAGCACAATGTAAAGAAGAAAAAAAAATACATACAAACCCCAATATAACTCTTTAAATATTTATATCTAAATTTGTATCCGAACCTATGTGTATTTTAAGAGCATCTCCAACATTGACTTCAAATTCAGAGGTGCTTTTTTTGAAGGCTTATGTGTCAATTTGACATGTTAGCAAGGTTCTGAATACCGTACCGGTTATAGTGTCAATTTTTTTACTGATATGATACGTACCGGTGCCGGTGAGATACGGGATACCGTTTTGAATTTAACGTTATTAATGTTATTTTCTAACATCAACGAATTTGGTACAATATATTTATTTATTAAAAAATATATATTTAAAAGTAGTCTGGTACTGTCTGGTGTTTAATTAACTGGTACTAGAAGAAAAAAGAAAAAAAAGATATAGTCCTATATTGACCAGTACCATCCGGTATAGGTCGGTATTGATTGATACGACCGATATTTGAGCCATAACGAAATTAGGAGTGTAGGGTACCAGAATTTGGTCAATACATCTACCGTCCGGTTTGATACGACATTCAAAATGTTACATGATAGATTTTGACATCTCTACGATGTCAACTCCAACTAATTTGATATTTAAGGAAATTTATTGTTTTGAGAGTTAAGTAAGCGAAAGAAAAGGATTTGATATGAGAGAAGAGCCTGTCAAATGATAGCTAGGGGTGTTTTCATTCACCTAAAAGTTGTGAATTACAACTTTTTTATTTTGTTTTTATTTGAATTTTTTCATGTTTATTATTTTTGTGCCAAATTTTGTATTATTGGTTTGTCCCAGCGAGAAAAATCAAAAAATAAAAATTTATGACTTTTACCTGAGCAAATATCCGAGAAAAAAATTTAAAAAGTTAGCTTTTGGGTTTTTTCTTAGGTATTTTTCAAAAAAAATCGGTAAAAGTCAAAAAGTTTTACTTTTTCGATTTCTCTCGTCGAGACGAACTAATAATATATAAAAGTATGGCGCAAAATTAACAAACGCGATTTTTTTTTTTGAATAAGCCAACAAAAAAGTTATGGTCCACAAGTTTTAGGTTAGTGGAAACACTTCCTAAACATTTGACATTTTGGTTGGAGTTGTTTCACATGTCAATTGTTTCACTTGGTATGTCATGTCAAATTTGGTATCCTGTGGGCAGCATGCCCTTGAAATTTCGGTTTCCAAAAATGCAAGGGCCCGGATCGAGGGAGCGCGAGCGCAGGTGGCAAGCGCTCGTAAAATACAGAGTCGCCACTCGGGTTTTGAAGGTCCGACACCCAAGAACCGTATTTCGAAAAAGTTAAGGAACCAGTCCATCATAACCATATCTGGGTTCGGGAGCCAGGTTACGAGAGGGGAAGGGTTTTAAGGCACCCCTCTCGCCCAATCCGGAGATCGGTCTCTACTTAGGCATTTTGAAAACATTGCGATTCTTCTTTTATTAATCAATTTTAGCCAATTAGGGCGGGGGAACAGTTAATCGGGGATTAAAACTGTAACATGTTTGCAGGATGTGATAGATGGCATGGATGAGCAGTTAGTATAGGATGAGAACAGACTGCTGTGGGAGTTTAAACGGACTGGAAAGCTCCTTTTTTGGAGTGTCACACGCAAGAGGTAACCAGTATGCATTGATCAAGTCAATGCATGCTGATCATACCTGCGCGCGCTACTACAAGACCTGTGCGCGCCAGTAAGCCTAAGCCCACAGCTCTTATTCTCAAACCTTCTGGGCTCTGGAAGGACCAGTGCACACCCAGGACAAACCAAGCAGTTTAAACTCTCTGGGCTCTGGAAGGACCAGTGCACACCTGGGGGGGGCCAAGCAGTTTATGCAGTCATAATATACAGTTTAAAGGCTGAAAAGCCTAATAAATAAACAAAAACACCCCATAAACAGTGTGGGGACAAAATAATAGCCTAAAACCAAGTTAAACATGCAAGGCCAGCCACTGATCGAGAACAGAATGGAACCGTCGCGCGAGGGTTCCGAACAGTCGCGCGACGGTGCGCCCGGGCGCGCGATGGTTGCGCCCTGGCGCACTGATCAAATAGAGTGTTGACCATCGCGCGATGGTTTGGGTGCAGCGCGCATGGGTTCGAGCCAACTTTTCTAGTGTCTGATTTTGCTCATCCTGGGTTTTGGGACAGGTCCAGAATGATCCCAAGGGTGCTCCAACAGAACAGAAATGCATATTGAAACGAACTACCATTTTCTAACAAAGGAAAGTAGTAAACTGATTTTTACATGCATCAACAGTGACCTATATCAAAATAAAACTATATAACAGCCATGAGCATGAATAAGACAAGAAAATGCTAACATCCCTTCCCCACGTGGACCAATCTCATGCAGACAGAAGTGTCGCGCGAGTGTTAGGGTCCATCGCGCGAGGGTTTGCTAGGCCACGGCTTTTGAAACCTTGCTAGCTTTAGGGCCAGGACTGGTATTGATTACCAGCCTTGACCCTGCCACCCCCCCTCAGGGATCAAAACAGAGAGCAGAACAAAGGTAAGATATACCTTTGAATTTTGAGGTTTGAAAAGTGTTTGAGCTTTGAATTGAGGTTGAGGTTGTTTGTGGTGTTTGAGTGGAAGAATAAGCTATGTTCTTAGGGTGTCTTTGTATCTCTTTTATTAGCTTAAAAGAGTACAAAGCAAAAACTCTTTGATTGCCAAAATTTGTTAACCTCTTGAAAGATGAACAAAGGGGGGGTTTTTATAGGCTTAGCACCTTCCATTAATGGAAAGGCAGGTCTGGTCCAAAGAATGGAGGCCAGCCAGCCACGAGGCTGGCTGGGGATTACTTGGTGATTAAGCTGCCCAGTTGAATAAAGGTGATGGGGACAGGTTCTGACCATCGCGCGAGGGTTCCAAACTGTCGCGCGACAATGCGCCCTGGCGCGCGATGATTGCGCCCTGGCGCGCTGGTCAATGCTCCAGTTGACCATCGCGCGATGATTGCGCCCTGGCGCACGATGGTTGTGCCCTGGCACACAATAGGATTTTTTGGCTTTTGGAAGTGGCTGAAGACTAGGTTAGGTTCAAGGGTTTTGCAAACACTCAAAGCTCAAACACTCGACATTCCCGGGGTGTTCTTGATCCGTTTCATCATCGGGGAATCAAATACCGTAAGTAAACTAATCTGGAAGCCCAGATTGGGGTGTCTACAGTAGCCCCCCTTTGATGGCACTTAGAGCACCATTGAATTGGTACAAGTAACGTCAAAGGTTTCTAGACACCCCTCAAGGCAATCCAGAGCAGAACATACTAGCAAAGTAGACAAGCATACTTACAGAACCTGATTGGTTGAATGGACGGACAGACCGTCACTGGGGATAGAAGTAGACGTGGACGATTGCATCGCCGCTTGTTGATTGAATTTGGACAGGACAGGCTGTCGCTGCAGATGTTGACGGGACCGGTCGTCGTTGCTGGGGATCAAGCTATCCTCGGCACAAAGTATTCCAACAAACACGGGTAGGTCGTGTCAGGCAGGTTGAATTCCATCTGTAGGGAATCAGAGCCAATCTCCTTATCAAAGACCATCCGAGACAGAGCAATAAGCCTGCTGGAAGATGCACTTTCGGCTAGACTGAGGGTGATTGTCGTTCGGGACAGGCCAAGATGGACTCTCCTGGGGAACAATCAGTTGCGGATGAACGGACTATCGAACGATGTTCTGGTCGCTGTTTGTGGATTTGACAGGACCGGCTGTCGTGAGGGCGGACGGAGAGATCATTGTGCCGAGTGATCGAGCCGTTGGGAACTTGGACGGGAGGATCATCAGTATAAATGATCGAGCCGTTGGGGGAATTGACAGGATCAGCTGTCGGTGAATGCGGACGGGGAGATCATTGTGCTGAGTGATCAAGCCGTTGGAGAAACTGGATGGGAGGATCATCAGTATAAATGATCGAGCCATTGGGGGAATTGACAGGATCAGCTGTCTGTGAAAGCGGACGGGGAGATCATTGTGCTGAGTGATCAAGCCGTTGGAAACTGGACGGGAGGATCATCAGTATAAATGATCGAACCGTTGGGGGAATTGACAGGATCAGCTGTCGGTGAATGCGGACGGGGAGATCATTGTGCTGAGTGATCAAGCCGTTGGAAAAATTGGATGGGAGGATCATCAGTATAAATGATCGAGCCGTTGGGGGAATTGATAGGATCAGCTGTCGGTGAATGCGGACGGGGAGATCATTGTGCTGAGTGATCAAGCCGTTGGAAAAATTGGATGGGAGGATCATCAGTATAAATGATCGAGCCGTTGGGGGAATTGATAGGATCAGCTGTCGGTGAATGCGGACGGGGAGATCATTGTGCTAAGTGATCAAGTCGTTGGAGAAATTGGACGGGAGGATCATCAGTATAAATGATCGAGCCGTTGGGGGAATTGACAGGATCAGCTGTCGGTGAATGCGGACGGGGAGATCATTGTGCGGAGTGATCAAGCCTTTGGGAACTGGACGGGAGGATCATCAGTATAAATGATCAAACCGTTGAAGCATGGATGGGAGGATCAGCAGTATAAATGATCAAACCATTGAAGCCTGGATGGGAGGATCAGCAGTATAAATGATCAAACCGTTGAAGCCTGGATGGGAGGATCAGCAGTATAAATGATCAAACCGTTGAAGCCTGGATGGGAGGATCAGCAGTATAAATGATCAAACCGTTGAAGCCTGGATGGGAGGATCAGCAGTATAAATGATCAAACCGTTGAATGACTGATATGGCTGACCGTCATGGATGATATGGCTGACCATCGTTGAATTGGGAGGGCGGATTGCTATAAAAAGTGATCGAGCCGTTTGAAGTTGGACAGGACCGGCTGTCGTTGATTGAGACGGCGGATCGCTATAAAAAGTGATCGAGCCATTGAGGTTGGACAGGACCGGCTGTCGTTGATAGAGACGGCGGATCACTATAAAAAGTGACCGAGCCATTGGAAATTGGACAGAACCGGCTGTCGTTGACAGAGACGGCGGATCGCTATAAAAAGTGACCGTGCCATTGAGGTTGGACAGGACCGGCTGTCGTTGATAGAGACGGCGGATCGCTATAAAAAGTGATCGAGCCATTAGGGTTGGACAGGACCGGCTGTCGTTGATTTGAACTAGCGGATCGCTATAAAAAGTGATCGAGCCATTGGGGTTGGACAGGACCGGCTGTCGTTGATTTGAACTGGCGGATCGCTATAAAAAGTGATCGAGCCATTGGGGTTGGACAGGACCGGCTGTCGTTGACGGAGACGGCGGATCGCTATAAAAAGTGATCGAGCCATTGAGGTTGGACAGGATCGGCTGTCGTTGTGTTGATCCAAGTAGCACAAACAGTGGATAACATGGATAGAAGCAAGGCGGACTGCAGCTGGGGAGAAATTGGTGACAACTGCTGAGCTGTTTACTTCTTGCCTTCGATACCAGGCAGGCTTGCTTTGTCGTTTTGATGGATTTTTCCTGCGTTCAACATTTGATATACACACAATATGCAATGACATGTATAAAATATTGAAAATGCAGATGCAAGCTTAGGGCGGCTCCTAAAAGGACAACGACGCCTAAGTACTACCACTGAGCCTCATTACTGTACTGTCTGTGCTTCTGAGATATGCACCCAGATAGGAAGACGTTGAACGGGCGGACGTGCCCCAGTTAACGTTTGAGCAATGACATTGGGCCTGCATGCCCCCTCTTCGATGCTTGGGTGAATGTGCCCCAGAGATGCCTTGCTTGGCCTTGGGCTGACGTGCCCTTTCTGCTTTACGAGATTCCACTGCTTGCGGATTACAGATACTAGGGTAGCAATGTAACAATTGCGTTTTCCAGTTTATTGACTCTCTTTTGCAAGTGTTGAAGAGAAAGCAAAAACTAACCACTAATATCTAATTTGCATTGACAAGTGCTTTGAATCGACACACAGACATGCGCACATATGTACAGACTCACCTAGCTCGAACGGAAAAGGGGGAGAGAGTCCCGGGGTACAATGCAAACCCTTAGACACATGGAATATAATGAAATTAATGCGCCAAAACTCACAATATTCCTGAACAGGTGAAACTGACACTTATGAAAAGTGGAAAAGGTACAAAGGCCTGTACAAACAAAATCGAGAAAAGCATCCCGACATGACAGTTGAAAAACTGGAAAAATGTCGCAAAAACGGACATAAGACGCAAATGATGACTTGTATAGGCCCGGACTGAAACCGACACCCCCGTGCAGTCACATTAAGTCCATATGACTTGCATGGTTTGACAAGACCTGGCAAAAGCCCCTGGAACGACATTCGAGGGTAGCAGCCAACTGCTACTGCCTGCTGCAAGAAGCGTGCGCAGGTTTGAGACCAACGCGCATCACTCGAACAAACGCGCTGCGGTAGCTTACACCAGACTTCGCTGAACTTAGAATAAACTGTGAGCCTGTTAAGGCCTCTAGCATTTCGTTCTGTTTTTGATGCTTCAATTATTTTTTAAGACTTATACTCAGCCTGTAAATTGAAGAAGTGGTTTGGTAATAAAATTGAAAGACGAAGGTTTTCCCCCTTCTTGTTCCTCCAATGAAGCTTGTCTTGATCTTCGATCCTCTCCGACCTTTGATGTGTACCAAAATGTCAACCATGGATCCAATTGATAGATTGTGACCGAGTCTTAAAGAAAGACTGCCTACGTATCCCAAGCTAGGGAATCAGGTCAAAACGTAGTTCAGGCCAAGGGTTAACTCTCGAGTATTTACCTCTCCTTTTACGCTCTAACTTTTGCCTAGTACCGCCCATTCGGGTCTTCGGTCTAGCGAGCTTTGATTGATTGCCTATTCATTTTTGCCTAAACCACCTTCATAGGTTTTGGTCTAGCAGGCTGCTCTAACTTTTGCTTGGAACTGCCCACCCTTGGGGTTTTCAGCCCAACGAGCTTCTCTTAGGGAAAAGTTGCTTTTGAATTGATCCAGATCGACCATGGTATTGAATTTGTTGCCGTTGAGGTCGAAGACCTTTAGCTGCAGCCCCAGATAATATGGCTTTGATAACAAAGAGTCAAGAGTGCTTCGATTGGAAATGTCTTACTCCGGACCGCTTTGTACACTTTCTCATTTGTACTTGGCGGAACGCCACTGTTATTGCTTTGAACATGGTACAAGGCCCGGAGCCTTCTGTGCTTTTGATTTCTGGATTGGCACCCGGTATCAGGGGATTTGATACTTCTTTGTCTCAGGATCAACGCGAGGCGTGACTTGGTAAGACCATGCCAAGACGTTGATGAATTCTTCGAGCCTGCCTGACCGGGCGCAATGCTCCTCTGGGGACAGTGCTTAGACCAACTTTGAACCTTTCGGGAGGTTGTACTTGTCTTTCAAGTTTATTTAAAATTAATTCTTCTTTTAATAGGCTGAGCATGCCTTTTGTCTTCCCTTTCGGCGAGGGAACACATTTCCTTGGGAATGATCCCATCGAAATCTATCCCTTCGTCGTCAGGGTCGACACAGTTTATATAAAAGCCAGTGAAGCATGTAGAAGCAAGATGATGCATATCATAAAAACCCTTGGGGTTTGCCAAGTACAGCAGACTCGAAACTTGAAACAAAAGCTACGACGTGGAGGGCCAAGAGGCACAACCTCCGACTCAGAGCTAGACTTAGACGAACGCAAAAGACTCTGTGTCAGACTCAGACAAAACGCTAATGCAAACTAGACGCGGTTTTGAAAATGCAATTGTTAAAAAGCTACCCATAGCTTCCACAAAAAGAGGTAGGATCCAGCGGGCGTCAGGCCCAAGCAACAGCACTTCGGCCTCATCAGCTTCTTCGACCAAACCTACTCTGTGCTCCTTTGAACAACGGATCTCATCCAGTCAGTCCTCTCATTTGTAAGCCCCTCATCACTGTCAAATCAGATGTTGGCGGAGGAAGTCCCAATCACACAAACAGCAGCCAGCAGGCTGTCCTCGGGCTCGGACGGGATGGGTACAGTCGGCTTGGAGCTCGGGTTGAGTTGAGTAGAGTTGATAATTATATGACCAACCAGAGGGTCAGACTCGTGTTGAGGCGAGGAGTCGGAAATGACATCGGGCTTTAGTGGAACTTGAAACGTGCCATTGTCAATTAGGTCTTGTATCTCGTGTCGGAGACGAAAGCACTTGTCCGTGAGATGGCCAGGCATTTGGTGGAAGGCACAGAAATGGCTGGCATTGTAACCAGCAGGTAAGACTTTGGGTGGGGAAGTTTGGGTCAAAGGTTCGAGATGCCCAGATTTGACGAGTTTCTCCAACACTACGGATAGAGATACCTCGAAGACAGAGAAACTCCGGGGTTGGGTTCGGGATCGGAGACTTTGAGCACTTCGTATTTGGTTGATATCGGCTATTGATGGAGGTGGGGTTGTGATGATGCCACAATCGATGAGATCTTGAACGGCATGTCGAAGCCGGAAGCAGGCATTGGTAGAATGGCCAGGCATTTGATGGTAGGTGCAATAGAGGTTAGGTTTGAAGTTGGGTGATGGATTTTTGGGTAATGAAGTTGGATTGAGGGGCTTGATGGAACCAGCATCGAGGAGCTTTTCATAAATTGAGGCCAAGGGCATAGAGAAGCATGAGAAAGTCCTTGGTGGGTTCCGGCGAGTGAACTGAGAATCCGAAGCGGAACCCTTGTCTGCTTTGCAGTTTGCCTCATCAACAGGATGCATTCTTTTGCCTTCAGGGCTGAATTCATCACTAAGCATGTCCTCCCCTTTGGCAAAGGCTTTGAACAAGGAATCAGCATCCTCCTTCGAGTGAGTCCTGGCCTCATGAAACTCAGCCAGGTCTTTGAACATGTCTCCTGAGCACAGCTTGATTCCAACTGTTGGAGGGTGGTAGGCTTGAGAAGGTTCTTTGACTAGCCCCATATCTGGTTGCGAGGCTGTGGAGGAAACAAGGCCAACGAGTCCCTGGACCATAATCATCTGTTTGTCCATCTTGTGACCCAATTCTTCTACAGCTTTCCTGAGCTCAGCCAGCTCCATTTGTACTGCCATTCCGAATTGATGAGCGAGGTAGGTGATATGACCTTGGAAGCAAAGGTGTAACAGCTCTGGCAGACTCTTCTAAGTAGGTTTGGCTCTTCTTTTCGGTACTTTTCGATGATGCAATGGCTCGAAGCTTTGACAGTAAAGTAATGAAAGCTCAGTGACGCCCTTTCAGTAGTTTATTGAAAGAATGGAAAGAACGAAAATGCAGAGATCATCGTTGTTAGTGTCCTCCTAGACTCTAGAACTAGAGACGAGCTTGTCTCATGATGTTCGGACGGTGCCAAAAATCCTCAGATTTCTTTTCGAGGGTGTATCCTTTGAATAGATCAAACTGATCCTAAGAGATGTCAAAACAGACTAAAACTTTGGCTAGTCCCTTTTGAAGATTCGACTTTGAATTAGAAACAACTCGGTGTTGATGGCGTGACACCTTTACCAGGGTGGCGTGAGCGACAACGCGCTTTAGCCGGGGTGGTGTACGTGCGAAGCACGATAACCAAAATGACATCAATATCACGACATCAACACTTTGTGGTTCCTTATGTTCGGTTGAATCCTCAACCGGGCATGAGCCAAGGACTTAATAAGGTTTGATTTCTCAAAGTCTCGTTGATCTAAGGACTTTTGAAAAACTAAAAACGTGCACCATCAAGATGCACGACTCTTCATCGGGCTACAGCAGCATCCTAATAAGCATAAGACAGACTCGAAAAAGTGAGACAACCTAGAAGCCGCCCTAAACATGCTCCTACGCAGAACAGAATGTATGCATGCACAGTTCCAGAGACAAGTTTGCCTCACAAGTTTCAGACGTTGCCGGAATCCTCAGAATTCTTTTCGGCGATGTGTCCCTGAGTAGATCGACATATCCTAAAAGATGTCAAAATAGACTAAATCTTTGGCTAGTCCCTTTTGAAGATTCGACTTCGAATTTGGAACAACTCGGTGTTGATGGCATGGCACCTTAACCTTGAACACGACGGTGTATAGTGACAACGCACTTCAACCTGGGTGGCGCCAGCGACACGACATCACCACTTTGTTGTTCCACATTGTCGGTTGAATCCTTAAACGGGCATGAGCCAAGGATGTAGTAAATTTTGATTTCTCAAAGTCTCATTGAACTAAAGACTTTGCGATTGATAACGAACATTCAACAGAATGAACGACTCCTCATCGGGTCCAACAACGTCTTAGACAGCACAAGACAAACTCGAAAGACAAAACAGTCTTAAGCATGCTCCTATGTAAAACAGTGTATGTACAGAGAATGCGATAGGGAAAGCAGTAACACATAGACAGTTACAGGTTTAGATGCAAATAGATCTTAACCTGTGGGTACCTGTCTTAGTTTGGAGAGTTCTAATGCTTTATATATGCAAAGGCTGGTTTTGGCTTGTAATAGGTTCCTCGGACTAGGGCCACAGATATACCTCCCGTTACCCGCGTATTCGCAGAGTAACAGTCGAACGGTAGCATGACCCATCATCGTCGAAGGTTGTTGGTCATTCGAGGTCCCCGGGCTCCGGTAAACCGTGCCGGATTGCCAAAACGATCCAACGAGGCTTATCCCACATCGATGCAAATGAGATGCTAGAAATTGATTAAGAGAAGAAGAATCGTAAAATTGCAAAATGCCTTTTCAAATTTGGCTCACTTTATTTAGTCCATCTTTAGAGAAAACTACGCAAGCGAACAATCGAAAAAGCCCCAGATTAGAATGGCCGGACACGAGGTCCTGTTAAATCACCATTCCAACCTTCGGCAGCGCGAAGCTAACCGTTTTGACAGACTTTTAAGAGATTGTTCACAAGTGTATTAAACTCTAAGTGTGGATTAATATCGGTTCGATTGTTCCCCAGCAGAGTCGCCACTGTGGGCAGCATGCCCTTGAAATTCCGATTTCTAAAAATGCAAGGGCCCGAATCGAGGGAGCGCGAGCGCAGGTGGCAAGCGCTTGTAAAATACAGAGTCGTCACTCGGGTTTTGAAAGTCCGACACCCAAGGAACCGTATTTCGAAGCACCTGCCGCGCTGTTTGATTTGAAAAAGTTAAGGAACCAGTCCGTCATAACCATATCTGGGTTCGGGAGCCAGGTTACGAGAGGGGAAGGGTTTTAAGGCACCCCTCTCGCCCAATCCGGAGATCGGTCTCTATTTAGGCATTTTGAAAACATTGCGATTCTTCTTTTATTAATCAATTTTAGCCAATTAGGGCGGGGGAACAGTTAATCGGGGATTAAAACTGTAACATGTTTGCAGGATGTGATAGATGGCATGGATGAGCAGTTAGTATAGGATGAGAACAGACTGCTGTGGGAGTTTAAACAGACTGGAAAGCTCCTGTTTTGGAGTGTCGCACGCAAGAGGTAACCAGTATGCATTGATCAAGTCAATGCATGCTGATCATACCTGCGCGCGCTACTACAAGACCTGTGCGCGCCAGTAAGCCTAAGCCCACAGCTCTTATTCTCAAACCTTCGGGCTCGGAAGGACCAGGCACACCCGTGACAAACCAAGCAGCTTTAAACTCTCTGGGCTGGAAGGACCAAGTGCACACCAGACAAACCAAGCAGCTTTATGCAACATAATATACGCTTTAAAGGTGAAAAGCCTAATAAATAAACAAAAACACCCCATAAACAAGTGTGGGGACAAAATAATAGCCTAAAACCAAGTTAAACATGCAAGGTCAGCCACCGATCGGGGACAAACAATCGCGCAAGGGTTCCAAACCGTCGCGCGACAATGCGCCCTGGCGCACTGGTCAAATAGAGCGTTGACCATCGCGCGATGGTTTGGGTGCAGCGCGCGCGGGTTTGAGCCAACTTTTCCAGTGTCTGGTTTTGCTCATCCTGGGTTTTGGGACAGGTCCAGAATGATCCCAAGGGTGCTCCAACAGAACAGAAATGCATATTGAAACGAACTACCATTTTCTAACAAAGGAAAGTAGTAAACTGATTTTTACATGCATCAACAGTGACCTATATCAAAATAAAACTATATAACAGCCATGAGCATGAATAAGACAAGAAAATGCTAACATCCCTTCCCCACGTGGACCAATCTCATGCAGACAGAAGTGTCGCGCGAGTGTTAGGGTCCATCGCGCGAGGGTTTGCTAGGCCACGGCTTTTGAAACCTTGCTAGCTTTAGGGCCAGGACTGGTATTGATTACCAGCCTTGACCCTGCCAGCCCCCCCTCAGGGATCAAAACAGAGAGCAGAACAAAGGTAAGATATACCTTTGAATTTTGAGGTTTGAAAAGTGTTTGAGCTTTGAATTGAGGTTGAGGTTGTTTGTGGTGTTTGAGTGGAAGAATAAGCTATGTTTTTAGGGTGTCTTTGTATCTCTTTTATTAGCTTAAAAGAGTACAAAGCAAAGACCCTTTGATTGCCAAAATTTGTTACCTCTTGAAAGATGAACAAATGGGGGTTTTTATAGGCTTAGCACCTTCCATTAATGGAAAGGCAGGTCTGGTCCAAAGAATGGAGGCCAGCCAGCCACGAGGCTGGCTGGGGATTACTTGGTGATTAAGCTGCCCAACTGAATAAAGGTGAGTTCTGACCATCGCGCGAGGGTTCCAAACTGTCGCGCGACAATGCGCCCGGGCGAGCGATGATTGCGCCCTGGCGCGCTGGTCAATGCTCCGGTTGACCATCGCGCGATGGAGTCAAACCGTCGTGCGACGGTGCGCCCCGGCGCGCGATGATTGCGCACTGGCGCACGGTGATTGTGCCGTGGCACACAATGATTGTGCCGTGGCACACATCAATAGGGTTTTTTGGCTTTTGGAAGTGGCTTAAGACTAGGTTAGGTTCAAGGGTTTTGCAAACACTCAAAGCTCAAACACTCGACATTCCCGGGGTGTTCTTGATCGGTTTCATCATCGGAGAATCAAATACCGTAAGTAAACTAATCTGGAAGCCCAGATTGGGGTGTCTACAGTCCTGGGTTTTGGGACAGGTCCAGAATGATTCCAAGGGTGCTCCAACAGAACAGAAATGCATATTGAAACGAACTACCATTTTCTAACAAAGGAAAGTAGTAAACTGATTTTTACATGCATCAACAGTGACCTATATCAAAATAAAACTATATAACAGCCATGAGCATGAATAAGACAAGAAAATGCTAACATCCCTTCCCCACGTGGACCAATCTCATGCAGACATAAGTGTCGCGCGAGTGTTAGGGTCCATCGCGCGAGGGTTTGCTAGGCCACGGCTTTTGAAACCTTGCTAGCTTTAGGGCCAGGACTGGTATTGATTACCAGCCTTGACCCTGCCAGCCCCCCTCAGGGATCAAAACAGAGAGCAGAACAAAGGTAAGATATACCTTTGAATTTTGAGGTTTGAAAAGTGTTTGAGCTTTGAATTGAGGTTGAGGTTGTTTGTGGTGTTTGAGTGGAAGAATAAGCTATGTTTTTAGGGTGTCTTTGTATCTCTTTTATTAGCTTAAAAGAGTACAAAGCAAAGACCCTTTGATTGCCAAAATTTGTTACCTCTTGAAAGATGAACAAATGGGGGTTTTTATAGGCTTAGCACCTTCCATTAATGGAAAGGCAGGTCTGGTCCAAAGAATGGAGGCCAGCCAGCCACGAGGCTGGCTGGGGATTACTTGGTGATTAAGCTGCCCAGCTGAATAAAGGTGATGGGGACAGGTTCTGACCATCGCGCGAGGGTTCCAAACTGTCGCGCGACAATGCGCCCGGGCGAGCGATGATTGCGCCCTGGCGCGCTGGTCAATGCTCCGGTTGACCATCGCGCGATGGAGTCAAACCGTCGTGCGGCGGTGCGCCCCGGCGCGCGATGATTGCGCACTGGCGCACGGTGATTGTGCCGTGGCACACAATGATTGTGCCGTGGCACACATCAATAGGGTTTTTTGGCTTTTGGAAGTGGCTTAAGACTAGGTTAGGTTCAAGGGTTTTGCAAACACTCAAAGCTCAAACACTCGACATTCCCGGGGTGTTCTTGATCGGTTTCATCATCGGAGAATCAAATACCGTAAGTAAACTAATCTGGAAGCCCAGATTGGGGTGTCTACAGTCCTGGGTTTTGGGACAGGTCCAGAATGATTCCAAGGGTGCTCCAACAGAACAGAAATGCATATTGAAACGAACTACCATTTTCTAACAAAGGAAAGTAGTAAACTGATTTTTACATGCATCAACAGTGACCTATATCAAAATAAAACTATATAACAGCCATGAGCATGAATAAGACAAGAAAATGCTAACATCCCTTCCCCACGTGGACCAATCTCATGCAGACATAAGTGTCGCGCGAGTGTTAGGGTCCATCGCGCGAGGGTTTGCTAGGCCACGGCTTTTGAAACCTTGCTAGCTTTAGGGCCAGGACTGGTATTGATTACCAGCCTTGACCCTGCCAGCCCCCCTCAGGGATCAAAACAGAGAGCAGAACAAAGGTAAGATATACCTTTGAATTTTGAGGTTTGAAAAGTGTTTGAGCTTTGAATTGAGGTTGAGGTTGTTTGTGGTGTTTGAGTGGAAGAATAAGCTATGTTCTTAGGGTGTCTTTGTATCTCTTTTATTAGCTTAAAAGAGTACAAAGCAAAGACCCTTTGATTGCCAAAATTTGTTAACCTTTTGAAAGAGAACAAATGGGGGGGGATTTATAAGCTTAGCACCTTCCATTAATGGAAAGGTAGCTCTGGTCCAAAGAATGGAGGTCAGCCAGCCACGAGGCTGGCTGGGGGTTACTTGGTGATTAAGCTGCCCAGCTGAATAAAGGTGATGGGGACAGGTTCTGACCGTCGCGCGAGGGTTCCAAACTGTCGCGCGACAATGCGCCTTGGCGCGCGATGGTGCGCCCTGGCGCGCTGGTCAATGCTCCGGTTGACCATCGCGCGATGGAGTCAAACCGTCGCGCGACGGTGCGCCTCGGCACGCGATGGTTGCGCCCTGGCGCACGATGATTGCGCCCTGGCGCGCAATGATTGTGCCCTGGCACACATCAATAGGGTTTTTTGGCTTTTGGAGGTGGCTTAAGACTAGGTTAGGTTCAAGGGTTTTGCAAACACTCAAAGCTCAAACACTCGACATTCCCGCGGTGTTCTTGATCCATTTCATCATTGGGGAATCAAATACCGTAAGTAAACTAATCTGGAAGCCCAGATTGGGGTGTCTACACATCCTTGCCAAAGCAGAGGTGGCATCTTCAACGGTCAATTTTGATATCAATGGACAATCCAACAGAACTGTCTTCACCCATTGCTTACGTCTTAACCTCGCCTTCAGATAAGAGGTTGATAGAAACCCGAAGCGTAGGGCTAAGTCATCGGTAGCATAATAACCGGAAGTCCGGAATCGTTCCCACATAGAATTCGATTATAGCTTGATTCGGATTGAAGGTTTATATGGTAGGATTGTGGCGTTTAAGACGGCCAACTATTGTTTTGCTTTAAACGGAAATACTAAAACGAAAACTAGATTAACGCTTGATTAACTTAAAGAGGCAAGTCTCGGGGTCTTCTAACCCTTGGCAAAGGCCGTTACCGGTTCTCGATTATAACTCAGGCGAGAGTCACGACCGCATGCTCACGCCCGGAAGATTTTACTTTAAAAGACTACGTTTAACAGATGATGTGATTTTCCGGAGGCGAGCCAACTTGGTTTAAATATTTATCGAACACATAGGAGGCCACGAGGCCTCAATAAGTCTCTTGCCAAGACCGCTTGACTAAGCTCCTTACCAAGGGGTTAACACCCCTAGTTTAGACCGAAAATGCAAATTAAGCTCTATTCAGGAAATCATGCTTTAAAAGCCCGATGGCTCGAGAACCAAATAACAACCTAAGTCCTCGGGAAAGATTATCCCGAGACTTAACCAATAAACTACTCACGCATGGCTAAACTATAAGACAAAGCATAAAAACGAGACATAATTTTAAACCGATGAAATCGAAAACAAACTTGATTTTATTAACAACCTTAACCGTAGCTACAACTTTAATAAACGAGAAAACAACAAACGATAACAACTTACCAAGGAACTTGGAAAGCAAAAGCTTGGAACACTAGCTTCAATGGAGGAACAACAAAAAGACTAGAAACTTAAGAGAGAGAGACAAAAGATATTATGAGAGAGAGACAAAAAGGCTTAATAAAGTCACCCTTTCTCTCCCAAAAATATCCCAAAATATCCCAAAAGTAGAGAGAGAACCAAAATATCCAAAAAGCAAAAAGGGAAAAAGGTAGCAAATTCGGACATATTTTTCCAGCATGAACCGGTTCATGACCTAACCCGTATCGGTTCATGGGCCTGCAAATCTTCCAATCTTCAAATTCTGGACTTCATGAACCGGTTCATGACTGAACCCGTACCGGTTCATGGCTGACAGAAATTCTGATTTTGCTTCGGCTTGATCCAACGGCCCGACAACGGCCCGACGCTTCCTTAGCACTTCAAAAATCACCCGACGGGACTTGACGGGGCAATGCCACGTGGCCTCGAATGCTGGAATTCTTCCGAGAGGAATCCTTGACGTTATAAAGCAAGAAAATACCACGTTTTATCTGAAATCATCAAAACGAAACCTTATGCGCAAAATGATATAAAAAGGAATAAAAGGGAACGAAACGCTACAAAAAATAAGATAAAAGCCCCCAAGATTATACAATCTTGGGTGCGGATCACCCATGCCAAAGCTGAGTTGGCTTTGACATCTCCCACCCCATGCCAATTTTGACAGCTTCTACTTGTCACACCATTTTTCAAAAATGAAAACTGTTTGAATTTTAAAAGCCGTTTGAGGTTTTTTTTTTCTTTTTCCTTTAGCTTTTTTTTTTGACATAAGGGTTGGAGAGAGAGAGAGAATTTGATGTCAAATCGGAGATGTCAAAATGGCACATGAGCCTTCAAATTGATAGACGGTCATGTTGTTTGCTAACCTCTTTCACTCATGTACGTGTGATATTGGACTAATTTTTATGGACTTTTTAGCGCGGTCTTTTTGGTTATTTTCTCTTAATATTTGCAAGATTCGTGTTACACTTTATATATCATATTTTTTCGCCTTGACGAGATGAATTGATAAAGTAAAAAAAATGTAAACAAAAGTTCATATAAAACGAAAAAAAATCCAAAGAGATCGATATTTCGTAAAAGTTGACCCGAATCTATAAATATTAAGAGAAAACGACAACAAAAATCGTGACAAAAAACCCCTAAACAAATCATTCTGAACTTATACCCTAACTGATGTACTCCCTTCGTCCCAATTCTTCAGTCCTTTTAGGAAGTCCGTGCCACTTTTCAAAATTAATTACTCCCTCCGTCCCTTGTTTAGAGTCCAGTATTCCATTTTGGGTTGTCCATTAATAAGTGTCCATTTTGTAAAGTTAGTAGATAAAAGTTGGTGTATTGTCTATTTTGTCCATAAAAGTAGATTTCATTTTGAAAAGTTAGTGAGTAAAAGTGTAATGATAATGGATAAGTAGGGAAAGTGGAGGAAAAAGTTGATATGAAAGGTATAATGATGATGTCTTTTTAATAAGTTGGAGTTACGAAGAAGGACACTTAAAAATGGACGAATGTAGTATATCTTGTAATCTATAATTTTTTTAGGTGATTTTGAAAATATCGTTTAAAAGAGCTCATTGACATCTATCAAATAAGATCTATATTGCATATAAATAATATTACCAATTAAAAATTATAATTAGGTTTTTACCCGATTGGAATAGGAGAAGGAACAAAAAATGAGGAGGGAAGGAGCATACTTGAATGTATGGGGGAAATTGAGAGGATACCCAGTAAATTTTTTGTTGTTTTCCATATGTAGTAGTACTACAGTAGTATTTTTGGGTAGTGTTTGGTGGTTGCTCGGTCTCCTATACTATTATACATGCATTAAAAAAATCCCAGACCCAAGACACACACACAAACATCTCTCTACGAAAAACGTGTACACTCGATCCATTCCATGTCTGTATGGGGGGATGTTTGGTTTTAATCCTCCATCAGAAAAGTAGCAATCTGAAAGCTCAGAGGCAGAGGCTGGGGCGTAAAAAGAGTCAAACAAGAACCATACGAGAGAAAAAACAAAAACAGGCAATAAAATGAGATGAAAAAGCTGAAAAGATGATGATGCCGTTGAAAGCAAAATGTCAAACACTAGTTACGCTTCGCCTTCTGGGGAACTGGCCCTACTTTTTTCCAGCACCTAGCCCCCCACCCCCCCCCCCCCCCTTTTAATTTGGAATACGAAACTGTTTTTGGGGCTCCATTTTGTACTGATGATGCTCCAATTTTAACGTGAAATTAGTTACTAGTAATTTCATGAACAAAATAGAGCGCTATTAGTAAAAAGTGGAGCGTGAATATCAATTTCCTTTGACTTGTAAAAAATATATATATATATATATATATCAATTTCCTTTGGAATAAGGCTTGTCTGCCGTTTGAACTGTGGAGGTGCGGTTGGAGTGTTCACAATCGTCGAATAGTGTTTTTAACAGTCGAGATGTAAAAGAAACTTTTTCGGAGAATTTTTTTTTAAAATTTGAACCGTTAGATGCAGAGATGAGCGACTGTGATTGGACTGCAGGGGACTCTTTGCAGTCCAACCGCAGAGAAGAGAATCCGCCTCCTTAATTTGTTTCCTTCATTGTTTTGCTTGCTTGCTGCCTCCATCGTCCGCCAGAAATGTTAATTAATTATTTTTCATTTTTTGAGATATGTCG
Organism: Rhododendron griersonianum; assembly: GCA_018127125.1. Classification (NCBI taxonomy): domain Eukaryota; kingdom Viridiplantae; phylum Streptophyta; class Magnoliopsida; order Ericales; family Ericaceae; genus Rhododendron; species Rhododendron griersonianum. The sequence goes on along the minus strand of CM030791.1, from coordinate 23,147,421 downwards.
TTCTCTTATAATACATAATTTTTAACTTAAAATAAGTACTTATTTAAAAAATAAGAATATTTATTTTAGTTGGTAGAACGAGATTTCAGTAATGTTAGAATATTAAACTCTGTTCCACTAAAGTTTATATTTTTAAGTACTTATTTCCTGTTTTATAAGACAAATCATTCACTCAAAACATATTACCTTTAATTCAGAGCATAAGTACTTGTTTTATTTAGTTAGCTTAACGAGGTCTTTAGACTAGTACTTGAAGAAGAATTAAAATTCCTGATGTTATTTCTCCTCGCAAAGGCACTTGGTGGTTTCAACTTTCAAACACAGCTAGACCTAGTTGTTGTTCTTAATTATTTTATTTTATTTTAGTCTCTCTCCAAGGAGTAATCTTTCTACATTCTTTCTGTTTTTTTTAACAAGAAAATTCGAGATGGGCTAGTGTGGTTGAAACCACCATTTTATGAAGGGATTATGAGCTCTCTTACTAACTGTTTTATTTTTGTAGGGCACATCTCACTGAGTCCTTTGTAAGTTTTTAATTATATTTTAATGGGAATTAATAAAAATCAGTTCGGATATCGGTAAAAGTTTTATCAGAATTCCAAGAGTGATTATGTAAAATGAGTGATTATTCAGTTCTCCTAGAGCACCGTTACGTAAGTGCTGCAGAGATCTTTTCTATTACACATTTGTGTGAGAGCCACACAGCGATAGAATCCACACAAATATACGATGAAAAATGTTTATGAAACATCATGTAGCGGCAAAAGAATATTTTTCCATGCAACTACGCGGATATGTCAGATAAATGGGCCGGGCATCGTAAAGCTCGTAGTCAAGTAGACGTCAAACACGCCAAGACGAGCGACAGCAACCTACTGCAAGACCAAATGCAGTCCAGCGACATGTGAACAAAAACGTCCATCCTTTCTTCTAACTATTCTACTATTACCTTTCCCCCTCCAAAACCCCAAACCCTAGAACATACAAGTAATTACAAACACTCCAATTGAAGAGAGAGAGAGAGAGAGAGAGAGAGAGAGAGAGAGAGAGAGAGAAGAATCCCAATGCTCCTGTCCCAGCCTCTGTGCCTCTAGCTCCTTGGATCTTCTCTTCGAGTAAAGAAAACAAATAAAAGCCACACCGGCAAACTCCCTCCCCGATCTACCCCTATGAAGACCTACGAGCCAGAAAACTCCTCCCCTTTTCTCCTTCTGCTTCATTTTCCACATGGAGTCCCGTGCTTTGTTATTACTAACCAACAACGCCGCAACCGAGGCGGATTTCAATCCTAGCAGCACCACTACTACTACTAACACCATTTCTGTGAGTCCACTACCAACGCCGTCGAATAGCAACGCGGCGGCCGTCTCGATAATCTCCTCCGGCGGGATCAAGATGGTGAGGAAGAGGACCGCATCCGAGATCGAACAGCTCCATACAACCCCGGCCCCGGCCGGGTACGACAGGTTTCTGCGCCGGCCGACCGCCGCCGCTGCCGTGGCGTCGAACCACCCCCTATTCCCCCTTTCCTCCTCCTCCGCCGCCGCTGACATGGGTTGCTTTAATCTGGGCCCGGGCCTCCTGCCCAGCAACATTTCCACCACCGCCACCAACCACTCCACTATGACTATGCTACCTTCTTCAACTATGACGTCACCCGGGTCCGGTTCCGGATTTTCCCACGACCCGCTCTCGCCTCAGCAGTACTACCACAACCACAACCACAACCATAACCATAATATTCGTCAATCACAGCCCCCTTCTGTTTGTGTCTTCTCCGGTTTACCCTTATTCCCACCCGAAACAAGCAATCAAAACACGAAGTACACTACTCCCGTTGGTGTACCCTTTACCTTTAGTACTACTACTACACGACCAGAAGCAACAACAACAGATACTTCTATGGAGGATAACAACAACAATAATAATACTGCATGGATAGACGGAATCATAAAAGATCTCATCCACTCCTCAGCCAACGTCTCCATCCCGCAACTCATTCAGAACGTGAGGGAGATCATCCACCCGTGCAATCCCAACCTCGCTTCCCTCCTCGAGTATCGACTGCGCTCTCTGTCCTCCTCCTCGCCGACGGAGTTTTCGGATTTGCAGATCAGGCCGCAACAGAATCACCACCACCAGCAATTTCATCCCAACCACCAGCACCATCAACAACAGCAGCAGCACCAATTTCCCCTTCTTCCAGATTCTCATGCAATGAACCATCACTTGATCAATTTGGGAATCACGCCGCCGCCGCCGTTAACGCCCATTAACAATTCCACAATCACAGCTGCACCCGTTAATCAAGTGCACAAATCACGGCACCAGCAACAACAACAACAGCAGTTTTATTCTCAGCCTCAACCTCAGTCCCAAGAAAAGCAACAACAGGAGGAATCACCGCCACCCGACCCGGCATCCACGGCGGCATCGACACCGCAGCCTTCGCCGTCGGCGACAGCGGCGGTCCTGGCGAAGGAGAGGAAAGAGGAGACGAGGCAGAAGAAAAGGGACGAAGAGGGGCTCCACCTCCTGACCTTGCTCCTGAAATGCGCCGAGTCCGTGGCGGCAGATGACTTCGAAGAAGCGAATAAAATGCTGCTCGAGATATCGGAACTATCGACCCCGTTCGGAACCTCGGCGCAGCGGGTCGCCGCGTATTTCTCCGAGGCCATGTCGGCGAGGCTCGTGAATTCCTGTCTCGGTGTGTACGGCACCCTACCCGCGATCCCGCACAGCCAGAAACTGGTCTCGGCGTTTCAGGTTCTTATTTCCTTTATTTTATTTTTTCACGGGTTTTAAATCGCGGAATGAAAACGAGAATGGTTGATAACTTGATATACATGCAATTTAGTCAATCTTACGGGTACATCAATTTGTTAATTTTAAACTAATTTTTTACTTCATTAAAAGATTTTTAATTTTTTTTGAAATGATCAATATCATATGTCAAAGCCATAACACATTACAGAAATCATCAAATAATAAAGAAATGAACCAAAATTATCAAAACCTAGACACAGACACCTACTGCGAGTGCAGGTCCGGTGAAATGTCTATTCAATTCCTTTGGTGTAGTAGGAATCTCTGAGGTACGGTTCAGTTGCACAAAAAAAATAAAAAAATTCAAATTTCTATAATTTTCTGTATGTTCAGTTATGAGGAAAATTGTAACACCCATGAAACTTTCCCATTAAGAAATACTTTCCTGCAAAATAGGTCTTACTAAAAGTAAGAAATTCTTGCTTTCTTGCAAAATTTCTTGTCAAGAGAACCAAAAAAAAAAAAATACTTTACCTTACTTTATTTTTTTTGAAAACCAATTTCCCCACATAACAATTCCCATAAGTGAACGGAGCCTTATATGCATGATATTAAATAATAAGCCTTTACGTATCATAACAGTTTTTATTAGGGGTGAGCATGGACCGGATTTGTCTGGTTTTATAGTAATTCAATAACCAAACTGCTACTTACGGATTATGAATTTAGAGAACCAAACCAACCCATAAAATTCATAAAACCAAACCAATCCAAACCATTCAAAGGCGGTTTGGTTTCGGTTTCGAACCACGGTTCGTTTAAAATTGAGATATCATTACTATAAACTATTTTAAGTACTTAAAATTGCATAGATAACTTATTATATTAAAATCATCAAAACTCACTAACATCAACCAACTAAATAAAAATAGAATACATTAGAAAATAAGTTACCGAGAAAAAAGAGTAGAAATCACTTTACTGAGCCCAAACCGTGTATGTTTAGCGTAATGAAATTGTAGGAATAGGAAGTTTAGAAAATTAATATTGGAAGTGAAAGAAAAGAATAGGGTGGTGGAATAGAGTTTTAGATAAGGAAATTAAGTTTATTAAGTATATCTGAACAAATTATATATATATCTATCTATATTATAAAACAGAGCGATTTTTGTCTACCTATACAAATCCAACACCCTCTACAACTATCGGATCGAATTTTCAATAGATCATATCCGTTCAATTGAGAGCATACTTCCTAATATAAACCTCCTAACTTTATGACTGGTAAATTTTTTCAATTGATTGCTTTTAGGTTGTTTCTTTAAAAAACTTGATTATCTTTTTGAATTTAAATCAACTCAATAATTGATTTCTGTCTAAAGTTGATTCCCTTACATTCAATATTCAATATTTGCTTTTAATTTGTTTCCTTTTAGGTTAATTTCCTTACGGTCATATACGAAAAGAAAATAACATGGTATTGGGTTTGAATTGTTGGCTCAAATTTGTGTGATTTAGATGATCATTGGTAATGTCGTATACACGGATTATATGTTATTCTTCATATTATAAAATTGAAAATAGCGATGAGGGATCGAAAAAAAATTACTTCTTACGATTAAAAAAACTTTTTGTGCTCAAAACGCATTGCTTCGTGCCTTTAGGCACGGGCAATCCCTAGTATGTATATATATCACACGGTTCGGATCGGTTTGGAACCAGAACCATTAACGTAAATTCATAAACTAAACCATTTAACACGGTTTCTATTTTTTTTAAACCGAGACCTAACCACATCATTAAAAAACCAAACCAAACTATTCGGTTTGGATTGGTTTGGACTTGATTCACGGTTTCATGGTTATTTTGCTCACCCCTAGTTTTTATATAGAGAATGACTTCGGTGTTCCCGGTCATTTTGGAGACACTGTAACTTTTGGCATAACAAAACTATTATGAGTATAACCAAAACCTATTACAAGCATAACATAACCATAACAAGGCATAACTTGTTTGTTATGTCTTGGTTGGGTTTGGTTATGCCTTGATTGATTTTTTGGATATTCCTTGGTTATACCTTGTTTGGGTTATGTTATGCTTGTAATGAGTTTTAGTTATACTCATAATGGTGAAGTTATGCCAAAAATTACGGTGTCTCCAAAATGACCGGGGACACTATAACATCATTCTTTTATAGAGGAATTTTTAAGTGCCGAGCGGGTATTGCCCACGTGGCACCCGCTCGGCGAATCCGAGCCGTTCGATACACTTTTGGACGGTTCGGATTAAAACCCTCTCTCTCCTCTCTCCCAAACACTTTCTCTCTCATTTTCTCTCTCCAAATCTGAGCCGTTAAAAAATAAAATGGACGGCTCGGATGGCCGAGCAGGCACCACGTGATACCCGCTCAGCACTGAAAATTTTTCCCCTTTTATATATAGGTATCCGACCGACGATACTCTTATTTACTTATGTTTGTCCGATTTAATTTGGTTATGTGACGGTACCATTGTGTGTTTTAATACTACGATTTAAAACTCTGGTATGTATGTGTTTATGTACTTGAATATGCATATAACCCGTAGATAACACAGGTGTTCAACGGGATAAGCCCATTCGTGAAATTCTCCCATTTCACGGCAAATCAAGCGATACAGGAGGCGTTTGAACGGGAAGAAAGGGTGCATATTATAGATCTGGACATCATGCAAGGGTTGCAATGGCCGGGATTGTTTCACATATTGGCGTCCCGGCCTGGTGGGCCGCCATTCGTACGGCTCACAGGGCTGGGGAAGTCGGTGGAGGCGTTGGAGGCCACGGGGAAGAGGTTGTCTGATTTCGCGGAGAAGTTGGGGCTTCCGTTTGAGTTCCGGCCAGTGGCGGAGAAGGTTGGGAATTTGGATCCGGAGATGCTGAATGTGAGCAAGAGGGAGGCCGTGGCTGTTCACTGGTTGCAGCATTCGCTTTATGACGTGACCGGGTCGGATTCCCATACCCTCTCACTCTTGCACAGGTAATGCAACAGTTGAATTTAATGCTCCTTTATTCTTTTTATGTACAGCCATTAAGAATTACATTCAAATACATATGGGGAGACGATGGTATATATAGTTCCACTAAGCAAAAGTTTAGCACTTTTTGTCCTTACTCAAAAAAAATCCACGTTTGTTGGTTTTGCGTCAACTTTTTGTGGATTATTAATTTGTCCCGACGAGAAAAATCGAAAAACTCCAAAATTTTTATTTTTACTCAAATTTTTTGAGAAACATCCATTTTTTAGCTTAAAATGTCAATAAAGTTGGCTTTTGTAAAACTTTTTTACTTTTACAATTGGTCTCGTCGAGACGAATCAAATCCACAAAAGCTTAGTGCAAAACTAACAAACGCAATTTTTTTTTTGAATAAGGACAAAAAGTACTTTTACTTAACGGAACACCTAATCATCAAATTTCGAATAAAATCGTCTCATATGAAAAATAAAACAACGAAAGTATTTGATCAATATGGTAGATCATGTCTCTCAAGCTTGCTTCTTTTTCTTATCACCGCTGATGATTTTGAAAAATTTGAAAAATTCACGATTTGTTATGTTGCATTCGTGTTGCATATCATTTGATACTCCTGATATTGTTAAACCACGATTAGAACTAGTAGCGTATGTCCAAATATCGCTATTTTTTTCCCGACAAATAAGATCATCCGAATTATATTAATACGAAAATAAAGTATAACAAAAACGGAGTACTATTTAATACCTTGATACAAAGTGATTACTACTCAGTTCTAAGTAGTACACCATCAAGTATCATCCTAATAGAGGAAATCAATGATAGTACTCCTAGATATGGTTTTGGCTCGAGAACACCCATGAATAGAGACATAACTCAATTCATGAAAGGTCTAAATGTCTTCAATCTTAGGAGTTGTTTGATAACCTAAATTCAGCACTTAAAAACTGAATCAATTAAGTAATAAGTGATTCAGTAGGTTTGATAATCACATTTTTACATTGCTTAACAAATTAAGTGTCACTTAAAATGTAAGCTAAAAAGTTGAAAAAAATTAAGTAGTTTTGAGCTACTTAATTCTGACTGAATTTTGTATACTTGCATTCAACCACAATACTACCACCACAACCACTGCTACCAACACCTCCACCACTCCACCACCCCCACAACCACCCCCACCAACACTTCCACCACTCCACCACCACCACCACCACCACCACCTCCACCTCCACTACCATCACTACATCACCACCTACACCACTCCTCCACCACTCCACTCCAGCTCCACCACTCCACTCCACCACCACCATATTACCACCACCACTCCTACCACCACCTCCACCACCCTCCACCACCACCACTACCACTCCCACCACCACTCCACCACTACCTCCACCTCCACCACTCCATTAGCACCACCTCTACCATCACTACACCACCACCTACACCACTCCTCCACCGCCACTACCACCTCCACCACCACTCCACTACTACCACTCCACCACCACCACTACTCCACCTCCACCACTCCACTATTACCACTCCACCACCACATCACCACCACTACTACTCCACCACCACCTCCACCACTACCACTCCACCATCACCACTACTCCACCACCACCACTAGTACCATCACTACACCACCACCACCACTCCACCCACCACCACTACCATCACTACATCACCACCACCACCACCACCACCACCACCACCACTCCACCATTACCATAAATATATTGTGACTATTAGTAAAGTAAGAGAGAATTGGAACAAAATTAATTCATAATTTTTTTAATTTAGTGCTTAATATATTTATCAAACAGCTTTTCAGCTTAAAAAATTCAGCATTCAGCTTTCAGTACTTAATTTTTCAGCTTTTAGTTTTAGTTTTCAGTTTTATCAAACAGCCCCTTGGGCTACAACTTTGTTTATACTAGTGCAACTGCAATCTTAGTCTTAATACGAGCTTAATTAGGCTAGCTAATTGATTGTCACATCAAGTAAAATAGATAGTAGGAAATAGAAGGCCTACAAAACTAAGAACCACATTTGAATTAGTCCCGTTCCATTAAGAAAAATAAGTACTTATTTTTCAAATTAAAAGTGACGTATTATGAGAGAATAATCTATCTCGTAAAACAAAAAATAAGTACTCAAAAATAAGAATCTTAGCAGAACGGGGGTCTAACTTTTTATACTTAGGCATGTTTATTCAGTTGGATTGGGAGAATATTGTATATTTAAGAAGACCACATTTTTTATTTAGTTAAAAATTAGGGAAAACTTTAAAATAACACCTGACCTTTCACACAAATTATACATAGGCACCTGACCTTTTAAAATTATCAAAAAAACACCTGACTTATTCAAAAACCCATCAATTTCCCACCCGCCGTTAACTTCCCATCCAAAACAAACGGGAATGTTGAAAATGTGCATTTTGGCACGAATAAGAAGAATGGTCCCACGTGACATCATCTTTGTTAACTCTATCTGCCTTTATACCCTCATCGACTAAAAATAAATACCCCCGTCCCAAAATATTTGTCCGGTCCGCAAAACGAGGGCAAAAAAATAATGCATTTCTTTTAAGAAAAATTCTAAATTTTTTTCATAAATTAAAAGAACTCGTCAAGATCTAGTAAATTGTTGAAAAAAATTTAAATTTTTCTTGCAAAACTTGAATTATTTTTACGTTCTCGTTTTGCGGACCAGACAAACATTTTGGGACGGAGGTAATAAGTTATTAATTGACTATCCCTACAAAAAATAACCTACCCATGACTTATTTTTTGTCTTTATTCAAAAAAAAATTGCATTTGTTAGTTTTGCGTCAAAACGAATCAATAAGTCACCAAAATTACTTAACTTTTCAATTCAAATCCACCCAAAATAAGAAATCAAGCTTAATATAGTAATTAAATATCCATAACTATGCAGCCAAACAAGATTACTCTGTATTAAACAAAGGAAAAGACAAAAACAAAAAACATAGAATAGTCATGGGTAGGTGTGAAAAGAGACGACAGAGAAAGAAAAGTAATTGTGCAAAGTGAAGACAAAGAATGGTAGGTGTAAAAAACGTTAAGACAAATGAATGTTGTCCCATTTTCAACATTTCCGTTAGTTTTAGATGGAAAGTTAACGGCGGGTGGAAAATTGATGGGTTTTTAAATAGGTCAGGTGTTTTTTTGATAATTTTAAAAGGTCAGGTGCCTATGTGTGATTTGTGTGAAAGGTCAGGTGTTATTTTGAAATTTTTCCTAAAAATTATTATGATACAGATTAAAATATACCCATCAGACACTCCATAAAAATTGACATACAATACCATATGATGCGTGGTATTATTTCTCCCCGCACTATTAGACCAATGAAATTACATATCCTAAGGAATTGTTTGTCCCTTCATTATTGGTCCGGTCAAATAAACAGGCCCTTAAAGTACTAGACACTGCGAATAACAAGGGGAGCAAATTACTAGTACTATAACAAAAAGAGGGTTTCCGGAAAGGAATTGATTTTGTCACTCCTCTTTTTGTTAATGTCACTTATCTTCTCTCACAAAACAAATCATCTTATATAGACACAAAGGGGAGTGACATTAACAAAAAAGGGAGTGGCAAAATCACTCCCCTTCCGGAAACAAGAGTTTTTGAAAATCTCGTCCCACGTACCAAACCAAACCGAGTCTAAAAAATAAAAAATGTAAAACAAAAATGCTATTTCAAGATATTTTCTAAATTATACAACGATATTTGTTTTTAGTCCAATTTGAAGACGTGTTCTTGTATTATCTTTCTACGCGTTAAATTCATCCCAGAGGACCACCAGCTGTTAATTTCTGAATTCGGACCACCCCTTAATTTCTCTGTGCACTTTTCTTTGTTGCGTTCCTATCTGTCCTTAATTTCAAAACGAGTCATTCACGTAGATATCTGTGCATAGATTGTGAATAGATTAATGTGTGGAGCCCACACAGGGCCGGCCCAGGCACAAAGCCCAAGAGGTTTGGACCTTGGCATCCCAAAAATCGACACTCCAATATTCTTACTACTTGGGTTTGAATAGGATTCTTTTTAAGCCTAATAAAATGAAAAAAATGCCCAATTGGAGGTAATGAGTTAGTCTAACCCACTATCCATGTTATCAATTGAAAATGACTTGATGAAAGAGGTGGATTATATAAATTTAATTGATACTTTTGTTTATAGAAATGCAACACGAGTAATATTCAAGTGATACTTATGCGTTCTTGAGATAATATGTATTTGCCTATTTGAAAACTTTGTATTTCGTGTTTGAACGTAATAATTAGTAGTACTTTATATTGGTTTGGCTTTCTCGTATTGTGATTGTTGCTGTAAAAATTGTTAAGTATTACTCCCTCCGTCCCTTTTTAGAGTCCATTATTCTATTTTGGGCTGTCCCTTAATAAGTGTCCATTTTGTAAAGTTAGTGGGTAAAAATTGGTATATTTTTTATTTTGTCCCTAAAAGTAGATTCCATTTTGAAAAGTTATGTTCACTTTGTTCACTTCCCATTTATCTTTAGTTTTAGTTTAGTTTTTCAATCATTACCCTATATCTTTCTCCAATCATTATCCTATATATCCAATTATTAATTTCATTTCTCTCTCTATCACTCCCTATATATCCAATTATTAATTTCATTTCTCTCTCTATCTCTCTCCAATCATTACCCATCTTTCCAATCATTAACCTATTTCTCTCTCTACCCACTACCAAAACTAAACTAAACTACCAACCAAACAAAGCCGTTGTGTTTGGAACACTTTTTGAAATTTTTTTTGAAAAAGTAGTAGGGGTAATAAGTGGAGAGAGATAGAGAGAGAAATGATTGGAAGTTGGGGGAATCTTTTGAAAATTACTTTTCAAAAAGTGTTCCAAACTAGGCATTAGTGAGTAAAAGTGTAATGATGATATCTCCATAGATGGTAAGTAGAGAAAGTGGAGATAAAAGTTGATGTGAAATGTGTAATGATGATATTTCCTTAATAAGTTGGAATTACGAAGTAAGACACTTAAAAATAGACGGAGGGAGTAGCTCTTTAAGGGCACACTATTTTTTATTAGGCATTGGATTTGGGTATTAAAAATCCTTGGGCGGGCCCTCGGCCCACACAAAAGATCCGAGTCGTTTATTACATTTAAAATATTTTTTCAAAAGCCCTCGCGAGAAATCAACTCAATCTGATATAGGTGCTCGATCCAATCAGCAAAACTCCAAAGCTAAAATTATGTCATGCAATGTTATAAGTTAATTAAAATCAAAATTACCCGAACAATATACAACATACTATTACTAGCATTCTAAAGCATAATGATGCAACAATTAGAGGATCTGCCAAAGTACGAGAGAGAGAGAGAGAGAGAGAGCAGTCGTGATTGAAGGAGTTGCTAGGGGGGTGAGTGGTGTTGATAAAGGACAGTTAAAATCTTAGTGTCGTTTCTGATAACCGTTGGAAGTTTAGACGTGGCTCGTGGGTGGACTTTGGCCATGTATTTTACATATTTGCCCAGACAGTTATGGTTGTAGATGTTAACTAAAATGTAAATACCTTTTTTTTGTTTGTGGCAATTTTGGAAGAGCAAAATGTGAGTCAGCCTCAAAGGAGAGTTGACACCAAAAATTGCTCTCCCTTTATATATCAGAACAGATGTCTAGTATAGCACTACGACCAACAAAAATTCTTTTTGGACTTGGCTTATAATTCTCCTGTACTGTTGTTTTAATATCTTCGACTTGAAAAATCACCCGATACATTTTCTTTAATTAAGCAGTATTCCAACAAAGTTCTTAAGTTCGCCTGACATGCATTTTATGGATTGGCTCACCACATCCAGCCTTAATCTGTCCAGTTCGGTCCAGTTTTGAGCTGCAAAAATATTCTGAAGCAGTGCTCATCGCGTTACTCGCGTAGCCCTTGGTAAGAAAAGTCATTCATACCAAAAATTAAATTCATCGACATCATAGATATCTGAACGAATCAAAGATTGTGTAACAAAAAATGAACAGTTGGAGCTTTACTAAATAATTTGTGCACACATATCTACCAGATGTCTGATGAAACTAGTAAATCTTATAGCATGAATGACTAGTTGAGGCTCCGCAATAAATAGTTTGAATTATGATTGTGGGTCCATCAAGGACCCACAATAGCTGGTGTGTCCGTGATTTTTAAAAATTTTATTATCCTTTTCTAAGATTAATAAAATCTTCTTTTTTGCCGATAAAAAAAGGACTCACAAAAGCTCAAAATTGGACCAAACTAGACAAAACGAGGCTAGTCCACATGCATGTTTAGCTATAGGTGGATACGTCCTCGTATTCATTACATGATCACCCATTTCATAGCCAAACAACGCGAGATTATATTCTCTAACAATGCCTAATGGTGTTACATTGTCAGGTTGGCCCCGAAAGTGGTGACCGTGGTAGAGCAAGACTTAAGCCATGCAGGTTCATTCTTGGGGAGGTTCGTGGAGGCCATACACTACTACTCGGCCCTGTTCGACTCGCTAGGAGCAAGCTATGGGGAGGAGAGCGAGGAGCGACACGTGGTGGAGCAGCAGTTACTCTCGAGAGAGATCCGAAACGTCCTGGCAGTCGGGGGCCCATCTAGGAACGGCGGGAGAGAGGTTGTAAAGTTCAACAACTGGAGGGAGAAGCTTCAGCAGTCCGGATTCAGGGGCATCTCACTAGCAGGAAACGCGGCCGCCCAGGCCACACTCCTCCTTGGAATGTTCCCTTCTGACGGGTACACCCTCATCGAGGACAATGGCACACTCAAACTTGGTTGGAAGGACCTTTGCCTGCTCACGGCTTCTGCCTGGAGACCTTCCTTTCATAAGTACCCCATGAGTTCCCTGGTGACTTGAAAATCCAGCTCCTTGTTGTAGCAATTATACACTGTTTTCCCTTCTTGCCCTTCCCTCTTTCCAGCAGTGCTAGGTTCCGGAAAACGGTCCCGAAATTTGAAATTACATGGTTGAGATTCACTTGGGTGCGTGATGGCCGGCCAATATTCCACTGGGTTAAGTTTGTGAGGCCACACTCTGAAACCCCAGTGAATACCGAGAGAGTTTCTGGGACTTAATTCTGGGACAATAGAATTTCCTTTTCCTTTTCTCCTTTTCCCTTCTCTTTGGTATCTTCTACTTCAAATGTTTTTACGCATGCATGTCCATGTTTTTGTCAATAGTCATGATGATCAATTCGGCTTCTTTGCGTGTGGAGAGAATTTATCGAATGTTTAGCATCATTTTCCTACTGTAAGAAATTCATTCATAATAACGAAAATCACTGTAAAAAAAACAACAAAATGTTCTGTACTGCATATGAAAACTGCGAGTCAAGCACGCGAACAATCTTCTCCATCGATGCCATGAACGTGAATCATCTTCTCCATCGATGCATGAAAAAAAAAAACCCTGCTCTCTATGAAATTCTTTAAGACAATATTGCAACTTTGTCAACTATAGCTAAATTGAAAAGCAGAAAAGATTAAATTACCAAAAAAAAAAAGGACAGGTCTCCATATGGAACTAATATAAAAACCTTGCCTGAATCACTGTAGCAGTCTCCCATTTCCTGAACTTTATGTGAAGATGAACAAAACAACCTACTGTAAAATTTAAGGTTCCTTCAACATAACAGAGATATCAAAGAATCATTTTCGCAGAAAAGCTGAAGAAAGAGGACAAGAACACTGCCTTCATATCCATAGTATGGCTGATGACTATACGAGGGCTAAACCATATTGGGAGGTTATCCGTCAAAGGGAAGAGACTGATCCGGAAGGAGGACGTTTTGTAATGGTAGACAATCATCTATCAAGAGCAAAAAAAAGAGCACATACTCCGCGATACGAAAGAAATAAAACTTACACATACTGCACGATACTTAAAAGTACACATTTGTGGGAGTAAAGTATGTAAATTCATGCATTCGAGGCATAGCAGTTTCGTGCATAGTACTGTCGAATTGTACATGCACCAATATTCTTCTTTTGGAACAAATGTTGTCCAAGATATGGACAAAACAATTGTAGAAGAAGACTAGAGTAGAAGGACCTCCGCTACCTACTTAGGTTCGACTTTTGCTGAAACTGTGTATCCACCACTGTATTCAAAGGCATCAGCGCTATCACTGACATCCTTTTTAGGCAAAGCATCATTGTAAGGGTGTCTAGGACGAACACTTTTCATCGATCCAAACTCCGTGGCAGAAGAGGATGCGGAAGAAGTTGAGTTTGTAGTCAACCCATCATTCTGTAAAATGGTTTCAAGTGTCTTCACCACTTCACTCATAGTTGGACGATCGGCGGCTGATTCTTCCACACACTGCATTGCCAAATCCACAAAACTCACAAACCCTGTGAGATTCGAGACATCTCTAATTGTTGGGTCCATCAACTCCCTCAAGCCATAGTCCTCTTCGTTGCTCTTATTCATCGCCAATCTTACCTCGCGTACTATGTACTTTCCCTTCTCTATTGGTTGCCTAGCAGTTACTAGCTCAAGCATCACCACACCAAAGCTGTAAACATCGCTTTTCTCAGTCAATTGTTGAGTCATGTAGTATTCCGGATCAAGGTAACCCTGTAAATTTGATGATGCTGTTAGAGCATTGAAACAGTCACTAGGTTTTACAAAGTACAAAATCATTTCAAGGCTATTTTTTTTCTTTTCTTATTAGAGCAGAGTTGGCTAGACTAAATGGAAGGCTCACTACAACAACCTTGAAAATGTAGAACTAAAGTAAAATGAGTGAAAATGAAAGAAAAACAGAAAACAAACAATCTGCACTTGTCAAAAGGAAAGGCTAATTTGACATCGAAGTTACATTCACAACACTTATGAAGAACTCAAGAGTATCAGAAAACGTCAGTTGGCAGAAAGTAGCAGTAAATTCTGAACATGTTTGTGTTTGCGTGGTTTATTTGAACCTACTGTATTCGATTTTACATTCAGGATACATAAGGATTACAGAATAGCTAGTGATGAGGTAAGCCGCATGAGTCTATGCTTGTTTAATTAGGGGAACCATGCACGTGGACAAAATGGGGATGGAGCAAATCAAAGCAGGTACAGTGATGATCTCTATGGTGAGCAAATCGTGTAGAAAACCATAGTGAACTCATAATTTGAAATTTCTGGTACTGTAATTTCCTATTTGTAAGCCTACAACTAGAAAGCACTTGGGAGAAATGCCAACAGAGTTTCTTGCTACGTATGAAACTTTGAAATGATGCTAACTCACAAATAGCTTCAAGAAAGGTAAAATCCTAGGAAAAACTTTATATGAGAGACTTACCAATGTGCCTTTAACTTGAGTTGAAACATGTCCTTTTGAACTGTCTGAAACTAGTTTAGACAATCCAAAATCTGCAACTTTTGCTGTTAGATTCTCATCCAACAGAATATTGGTGGATTTGACATCTCTATGAATTATTGGAGGATCTGCAAGGTCATGAAGATAAGCTAATCCTCTAGCTGAACCAAGAGTGATGCGAAGTCTCCTTTTCCAATCTAGATGAATGCCTGATTTCCCTGCGACACATATAAAGCACAATAAGTTTCCAAGTGATGTTAAAGAACTTAAAGGAGTTAGCTATGCGCTTGGGTTGTAATAATTCTAGTTTGAGAAATGGTTAATGTACTAAATAAGTCCATGAATGGAGGTTTAGGATGGGTAGATTGTGTACAAACCTAACTATTTGCTTATATGATCAGTATGGCT
This sequence comes from Rhododendron griersonianum, assembly GCA_018127125.1. Classification (NCBI taxonomy): domain Eukaryota; kingdom Viridiplantae; phylum Streptophyta; class Magnoliopsida; order Ericales; family Ericaceae; genus Rhododendron; species Rhododendron griersonianum. The sequence continues at coordinate 23,131,879 of CM030791.1, read as the reverse complement.
ACCCTCATGTTCAACCACATAACCTCAACGACTCAAAACATTAATAGGTTGAGTTTTAACCTGTGAACCAGTGGCCACCCTTGAAATTCTTCATGCGTACACTCTTTTTTTAATTTCTAAAAGTCTAGTACTTAGTATAGGAGAAAATATACTTTTCTGGTATTGGTTCAAGTTTGGACACCATCAAACATAAAATGAGTAAGCTTGCTTACCTGACAAGCTCTCCTTAAGTGTCCCATTGGGCATGAACTCGTACACCAACATCTGTTCTCCCTGTTCGAAACAGAACCCAACAAGGCCGACAAGGTTTTTGTGGTGAACTCTTGAAAGCAACTCAATTTCTGTCTTGAACTCAAGCCCACCCTGCGTAGAACCTTGTTGTGCTCTTTTGATTGCGAGTAGCTGCCCTCCAGAGAGCAACCCTTTATATACCTACAGACAACCAAGGAAGAAAATATAAGTGGTATTAACTTAAGCAGGATTCCTAAAATGCCACAGAATAAGGCTGTTTACCTTTCCATAACCTCCATAACCAATTTCATTGTTTTGAGAGAAATTATTGGTGCACTTCTTCAGTTCATCATAAGAGAACCATCTTGCTCCCTTTAGTTGTGGTGCACCACCACTGTCTTTGCCACTTGGAGCCCATGAGGCTGGAACACATAAGAGAAGTACTCAAAAAATTAGCAACATTTGCATTGCAATAGGTACTAAAATGTTTCAGTTATTTTATCGAATTTACCGAATGGTTTGCTCAATCCAATAGCTTTTTCAGCACGTTTCTTTTGCCGAACAGCATATGCCCCTAGTCCGACAAGCACCAGGACCAAAACACCACACCCGATTGCTATCCCAATAATCGCTCTTGAGCTAATAGAAGTCCCCCCATGTTCATCTGACACATTTTTTAAAACTTTGTTAGCAACAAATTTGTGCAAATTAACGAGTAGCGAAAAATACACAAATACTTACCTGGGAAAAAGTAAGGAGCTGCGATAAAATAGTAGGGTCCAAATTCTGAAGGAGGCTTGTAAGTTTGATTACTCAAAGCAAATCCAAGCCTCAAAATTTCCGTCCTATTAAAGTATTTTCCACCGGTTGGAAACAGTTGCAACTGCACCTGAAGATAGTCATCCAAATTGAAGAAGGGGTTCTGCAATGAAACTGAACCGGGAGTGAGGCCTAATTTCATCCACATGCTCATTTCCAAAGAGTGGAAAATGTTAGCATTTGACAACTCCCTGAACAAGGGTCCTCGAAAATACAGTGTCCCTCCATAAGGATAGGCACAGTTGCAGCTCTGAGGGTTGAGCTTCTGGTCGGGGGAACACGATGTGGTCCCACAGTTAGCCAGGCTGGTAGAATAAGGCCTTGCAGTTTGTTGTTCAAGCTGACAGTATTCTGTATTTGCTAGAGCAGAAGCGCACACGGGATTTCCAATAAGTCTGAAATGCACAATGCCTGTGTGTCAAAATATGTATTTGTCGTTGTCAAGCGTTAGGATTTAAAATTAAGGAGGCAACAATTCTCACATAAGTGTGTTTGTTAATTTAGAACCCAGTGTTATTGTGGATATCTGATTGTTCTGCAAATCAACTAGCTGCAATTGCTGGCCGATGCTATTACCCATTATCAATGTGTTATTGAATGCATTGTTCCTAAGTTTCCTGTAAACATATAACAAGAATTCAACAAAATTAATACTTAGGTTCTCTCTGTAAACTAAATTGATGATTCTTCATATGTATGCCGACGTTTGAACTTAAGTAGAATGCTCAAAGGGGAAATAGAAGAACTTACACTTCTTGTATCTGAGGCAAACTGAAAAGCGTTTGTGGCAGTGGTCCTTGAAGCGAACCATATTCTACAATCCTGAGAACCAAGACAATACTCATTGTGAGGAATAACAAGCTCGAGAAAATTTTCATTATTTTTCTTACTACGTTGCTGGAAACTCACAGGGTGGTGAGCGACTGTAATGTTGAGAACCAAGTTGGAGCTTCTGAGCTTTGAAAGGAGTTGTTGCTCAAGTCCCTATGGGGAAAAACAGTGGGAAATTTTTCATGATTCTAAAAAAAAGTTTTTGTGACTACAAAATGGATAACATCAACTCTGTTGCTGTTTTCTTACACATAATTAAGAGAGTCCATTATGGTCAAGTTTGGGAATGGGCCGGACAGGTTATTGTGTCCCAAATTCCTACAAGAGAATATTGGATCATGAGGGGGAAAATTTTAGCCAATCACTCATTAACTATATAATAACCATTACCATCAGATTTTATTTATTTTAGAAGTAATACTCACAGTTCAACTATATTTGTGAGGTTGTTGAGGTTAGATGGCACAACTCCTGTCAAGTCATTTCTGTCTAGCCGACTATTGGAAGTTGAATTGTACATGCCGAGGCCAGATAAGGAAAAAAGATAATTAGTTTATAAGAAAAAGCCGTCACAATATGCAGGGATGACACAGTTATAGATGGCAGAGTCTACTCACAGAACCTCAAGAGTCTGAACAAGTCCTAATGTGTCCGGAATAGTCCCTTTGATTCGATTTCCGTCAAACAGCCTGTCATTACATTACCAAAACTGTTAGGAGGAGGATACGAGCACCCTTACCATCCCGTATTGTTACCCGGATTTGGGTAAAACTCAATCGGAAAAAACTAGCTAGTGAGTTGAGGGTGCCCTCACACTATATACTGCACATTACTTCCATACCCAAATGATGAGAGACTTTGCTTTAGAAATAATGACAAAAAAGCTAGTGGTTGTGTATTGACTTACACGTGTATCAGTACCATATCCGAGCTGAAAAGTTTGGCTGGAATTGGGCCTGAAAGCTGGTTCTTGTTGAAATGGCTGCAAGTTCTCACACAAAGAAGACAATTAATGTATGTGCCACAGAAAGTTGTGAAAATTTGGCAATAACTAAGTATACCCACAAGTGCTTTGCTTTTTTCAGTAGATCCAAGCCTGGGGTGGTGGATGTTGAAATAGGAAGGGATCCTGTCAATTGGTTGTCTGCCAGGTCTAGCCAATATAGCTTAGAGAGATTCCCCAAAGAAGCAGGTATTTTTCCAGTGAAATTGTTCGAATTTAAAGCCCTGCGGGTGCAAGTAGTAATATATAAGTAAAGAAGATATTTCTATAGTTTCCAGTGAAAGGAAAGGAAAGGAAAGTTATTAAATTGGCATTTTCTCACAAAAAGGAAAGTTCTGTAAGACTGCCCAATTCATCTGGGATATTGCCACTAAATCCACAACCCGCGAGAATTCTGCAAGACACAAGTAACAGAAAGGAACGTACATATGTATGGGTAAGATGCACATAGATTGAATGGAACATACAGCAATAAAACGTATGTATAGTAGCTGAGATTTAGTCTTACAATATGTTCAGCTTTTGCAAATCACCTAAACTGGAAGAGAGAGAGCCTGTGAGGCCTTTGTTGAATGACAAGTCCCTGCAACAAATAGTTGCTAACTTAAGCAAATGAATAGTGCTACTTAGGAAAAGAAGAGAATTGCCATTCAGTTCCGGACTGTTTACATATCGTGCGCGTCGATAGGAAAATTGTTGCCTATGGTGGTGCAAAGTAGCGGATTAGAATTTTCGTTAACCTTGAGGAAGTAAAAAGAAAAACTCACAAGGATCTCAGTTCAGTAAGTCCCCCAATATCACCGCTTAGTTTACCAACGAGTCCCATGGTTGATAATCCCCTAAAAAGATGGATACATATTATTATAGCCTTTAGAGGGCTTGCTCAAGGGTACGTATGGGAAATGTATATGCATGATAAAGAAAGAACATCACACAATATGCACTGAACCAACAATGTTCAATGTGATGTGGTGAAATCATGTGTAAAAAAGTACTCTTTTGTTTTTTAATCAGTGTGTAAAGAAGTACTTACAGTGCAGTCACCCTTGAGCTGTTGCAGGTGACTCCTTCCCAGAGTGCACCACAAGGATCGCCGGACTTTTTCCAGCTTGGTGGAGTGTTTCGCCACTGGTCGTTTAAAGATCTGAGAGCAGCAGCTGCACCACCACCATTTTAGGTTTGTCACTATCTATATAAGCGATGAAGAGTTGTATGCATTGCATGGGATGTAGTAGTAGTACCAGTACAAAATCATCTTATAGTTTCCTTGTTAATTGTATATCGTGGCAAACAACCTTAGAGCTCTCTTCGGGTGGTCAGAAACAAATCTTGTATCGGAAAATAAAATGTTATCGACGGATAATGGAGCAATGCAGTCGTATACTCAAGTAAAGAGGTTTAGCTTCTAAAGGCTACATACATCAACCCTTCCCTAGACCCCGCAATGGCGGGAGCCTCGTGCACTAGGTTTGCCCTTCTTCTTTTTTGGTAAAAAATGGGGAGAAAATTTGTAAGAAAGAGTGCCTTTTTGGGTTTAGACAATACATTATAGTATCACAATTAATCATGTACAGTAATTTGTGAATGGTTATATACCAACAAAAACAAACACAGGTTTTACTTTTCCTCCACCCATTCATGTGTTGAGCCATATCCCTAAGACTCCTTTTCCCACCACATCCCATCCGTTTATCTCTGAGCAAACAAACTAACCCTATTACATGATATTTTACATCCAGCATAAAGGTGAAAAGGAGTAGCTTCATGTTGGAACTTATGGCTCATATGTTGTGTATGAGAGGTACTAAGAAGTTCTCGTATAAGGCCAGTGCCGAGTGGAGTGGAGCGGAGCGAGGCACTGGCCCATTGCAGATTAGTTGGTTGGGCCGAAGGCCCAAAGGTTTGGGGGGGTGCGGGGGGCGTAGCCCCCCACGGTACGGTACGGAATTATTAGGGTTGGAATAGAAGTCGTAACTATATATACTCTCTATTGTAAAACCCTATGTACTGTGATCATAAATAAAACAGCTCCGCTCCCGTGGACGTACCCGGTTTTGGGGAACCACGTATATCTCTGTGTCAATCCTTTACTGTTTATACTCGAATATTGTGTGCGTGTGTGTTTAGATCCTTACAAAGTGGTATCAGAGCTCGGGTTTGATTAAACACGCGAAGAACAATGGTTTCGAGTTCGTCTGTTACAAAGTTCGATGTGCTGAAGTTCGACGGGACTGGGAATTTCGGACTATGGCAACAGAGGGTAAAGGATCTGTTGGTGCAGCAGGGATTGGTGAAGGCGTTGAAGAAGAAACCAGAGACCATGTCGGCTGACGACTGGGAAGAACAGCAGATGAAGGAGGTGAGTACTATTCGTTTGTGTCTGGCAGACGAGGTTATGTATCACGTGATCGGTGATGAATCGCCGGCTGGTGTTTGGACTAAGCTGGAGGCCAGGTATATGTCAAAGTCATTGACAAATAAACTGTTTCTGAAGCAGAAACTGTTTGGATTAAAGATGATCGAGGGTTCCGACCTTATTCAACATATTAATACGTTCAATCAGATTGTTAGCGATCTGCTAAGGATTGACGTGAAGTTCGACGAGGAAGACCAGGCGCTAATGTTGCTGTGTTCTCTACCGGGTTCTATGGAGACGCTCGTTACAACCCTACTCTGGGGGAAAGAAACCTAGAATTGGAGGAAGTCACGGCAGCCCTACTTGCGTACAATCAACGCAGGCAACAGACCGAGGGTATTTCGGGGGAAGGGCTGGTGGCAAAAGGGGGAGAGGAACGTGGCAGAAAATTTGAAAGGGGAAAAACAGGAGCGCGTGGGAAGTCGAAGTCAAGGGGCAGGACTCCCGAGCCAAAGGAGTTCAAGTGTTTCAAGTGCCATGAAACAGGTCACTTCAAGAAGGACTATCCGTACAAGAAGAAGAATGGGGGAAAGGGAACATGGAAGAAAACTGGACCATCGAAATCTGCAAACGTTGTGGAGGAGTCATCGGATGATTGTGATGGTGATATGTTATCAGTTTCAGCGAACGTAGTGCACGAGGAAGATTCATGGATTCTGGACTCAGCATGTTCTTTCCACATGTCGCCTAACAGGGAGTGGTTCGACACGTACAGGTCAGTGAATTGTTGTACTGTTCTAATGGGTAATGATGCATCATGTAATGTCATTGGAATAGGCACAATGAAGATTAGGATGTTTGATGGTGTTGTGAACACTTGGTGATGTTAGGCATGTTCCAGGTTTAAGGAAGAATCTGATTTCGTTAGGAACCTTAGACTCTAATGGCTGTGAGTATAAAACAGGTGGTGGAGTCATGAGGGTAACGAAGGGTGCTCTGGTTATTATGAAAGGTTCTAAGATTGGTGGAAATATCTATCGTTTGATAGGGAGTACAGTTGTAGGTGGAGCTGCTGCCACTACAGCTGAGGAAACTGATGATACTTTGTTGTGGCATATGCGGTTAGGGCATATGGGGGAACGTGGGATGCTGGAATTACATAAAAGGAACCTGTTGAAAGGGGTGAAATCGTGCAAACTTGATTTCTGCAAGTTCTGTGTTATGGGAAAACAGTGTAAGGTGCAGTTTAAGCGTACAGTGGGCAAAACTAAGGGAATACTTGACTATGTGCATTCTGATGTTTGGGGGCCAGTGAGGGTAGCTTCGAAAGCAGGATCTCTGTATTTCGTGACCTTTATCGATGATTTTTCGAGGAAAGTTTGGGTGTACTTCATGCGGCACAAGTCTGAGGTTTTTGAGAAATTCAGAGTGTGGAAAGCTGAAGTGGAAAATCAAACAGGGAGACGAGTTAAATGCCTCAGATCAGATAATGGGACAGAGTACAAGTATGGGCCTTTTCTGAAGTTTTGTGAGGAGCATGGCATTCAGCGGCACTGGACTGTTAGGAAGACACCACAGCAGAATGGGGTGGCAGAGAGAATGAACAGAACTATAGCAGAGAGGGCATGGTGTATCAGGTTAAATGCAGGGCTTCCAAAGAATTTCTGGGCAGAAGCAGTGAGTATGGCAGTTTTTATTATAAACAAGTCGCCAAGTACTGCTCTGGGTAGTAAGGTAGCACAGGAGGTGTGGACAGAGAAAGAGGTAGATTACTCAGGTATAAAGATCTTCGGTTGTCCAGCCTATGTTCATGTTCCTCTTGACGAGAGGTCGAAGCTTGATGCAAAGTCCAAACAGTGTATCTTTCTTGGGTATGAGAAAGGTGTAAAGGGGTACAAGCTTTGGGATCCGGAATCAAAGAAAGTGGTGATCAGTAGGGATGTGGTATTTGATGAAGCTTCTATGGTCAAGGCACATCAGGGGGTTCAGAAAACTGAGACTAGGGAAGTTACCAGCAGACAGCAGCAGGATGTACAGGTTGAGCTGGAAAATTCTGACACTGGCAATCCACCGCCAGTGGGACAGGGTGATCAGCAGCAGAAGCAGCAGGAGAGCATAGCCACAGGGAGACCCAGACGCACTGTCAAACCACCAGAGAGGTATGGGTTTGAAGATATGGTTGCATATGCACTGTCAACCACCAGTGGGGATCCATCTACTTTTCAGGATGCTATCGTTAGTTCTGAAAGGGACAGATGGATGGAAGCCATGGTGGAGGAGATGGAATCTTTGAAGAAGAATAAGACTTGGGAGTTGACAGAACGACCGAGGGAAAGAAGACAGTGGGTTGCAAATGGGTATACAGGAAGAAAGAGGCTGTGTCAGAAAAAGAAAGGGAGAGATTCAAGGCTCGATTAGTTGCAAAGGGATACTCACAGAGGAAGGGGATTGATTACGATGAGGTGTTTTCTCCAGTGGTGAGGCATACTTCAATCAGGATTATCTTGGCATTGGTGGCTAGCTATAATCTGGAGTTAGAGCAGCTGGATGTGAAAACAGCTTTTCTCCATGGTGATTTGGAGGAAGTTATATTCATGGAGCAGCCTGAAGGGTTCAAGCAGCCAGAGACTGAGCACCTGGTTTGTAGATTGAAGAAGTCGCTATATGGGTTGAAGCAGTCTCCGAGACAATGGTATAAGAGGTTTGATTCGTTCATGATTCGGATTGGGTTCACACGCTGTGAGTATGATTGTTGTGTTTATGTGAAGAGTCTTGATGATAGTTCTTATATTTTTCTGTTACTTTATGTGGATGATATGCTTATTGCTGCGAAGAGTACAGTTGAAGTGAACAGGTTGAAGACTTTGTTGGGAAAGGAATTTGACATGAAGGATTTGGGTGCTGCTAGGAAAATACTTGGAATGGAGATTCGCAGGGATAGGGCAGCTGGTAAGCTGTGGTTGTCCCAGAAGGATTATGTGGGGAAAGTGTTGGAGAGGTTTAGTATGGCTAATGCTAAACAGGTCAGCACTCCATTGGCAAGTCATTTCAGGTTGTCTACAGCACAGTGTCCGGAATCAGCTGAAGAGATTCAGGATATGTCAAACGTGCCTTATGCGAGTGCAGTTGGTTGCTTGATGTATGCGATGGTGTGTACAAGACCCGATTTGGCGCATGCAGTCAGCACAGTGAGCAAGTACATGGCAAATCCAGGCAAAGAGCACTGGCAAGCGATCAAGTGGATATTTAGATACTTGAGAGGTACTGCAGACCATGGGATTATGTTTGCTAAGCAACGAGATCAGATTTCAGTTATGGGGTATGTAGATGCGGATTATGCTGGAGGGTTGGACGACAGGAGGTCTACGGCAGGGTATGTATTTACACTGGTGGGTGGAACGATTTGTTGGAGATCCATGGTACAACCTTTAGTGGCTCTATCTACCACTGAATCTGAGTACATGGCAGTAACTGAGGCTGGGAAAGAAGCGCTGTGGTTAAAGGGTTTTGTGAAGGAGTTGGGCATAGATCAAGGTGGAGTGCAGCTGCATTGTGATAGTCAGAGTGCCATTTATTTGGCAAAGCATCAGGTGTATCATGCGAGGACCAAGCATATTGACGTAAGATTTCACAAGGTGAGAGAGTTAATTGCTATGGGTGATGTGATATTGGAAAAGGTGCACACTTCTGAGAATGCAGCCGACATGTTGACAAAGACTGTGACCGCGGACAAGTTCAAGCATTGCTTGGACTTGGTTAATGTCTCCAAGTGCTAGAAAGGAGGCGTCCCCCCCCAAACTGGTTGGATCAAGATGGGTATCTTCTGAATGGGCAAGGTAATTCGCCAAGGTGGAGATTGTTGGAACTTATGGCTCATATGTTGTGTGTGAGAGGTACTAAGAAGTTCTCGTATAAGGCCAGCAGATTAGTTGGTTGGGCCGAAGGCCCAAAGGTTTGGGGGGGTGCGGGGGGCGTAGCCCCCCGCGGTACGGTACGGAATTATTAGGGTTGGAATAGAAGTCGTAACTATATATACTCTCTATTGTAAAATCCTATGTACTGTGATCATAAATAAAACAGCTCCGCTCCCGTGGACGTACCCGATTTTGGGGAACCACGTATATCTCTGTGTCAATCCTTTACTGTTTATACTCGAATATTGTGTGCGTGTGTGTTTAGATCCTTACACTTCATTCCCTTGGCTGGGTCTTAGATTCGTAAAAAGTGGAGTTTCTAACAGATCTAAGTGAACAACAGCAGCAGATATTGAGAAGTTTCCTGTTTGGAATAGGAACAGTATAAAGCTGATGCCATCCAAGGATTGTGCGCATTTGTCCAAGTTCATGTCCGCAAAGGAATTGACTACCGTGCGTGCCATGCCAAGAACTGGACAGAAGGCATTTTGCCCGACATCTCCACCAAAATGATCATCTAATGAAACAAGAGTCACTTAAAAAAAGAGCCATTTCTGACCGAGTCTTGCTTTGTGCATTTCGATGCCCCTATTATTGTGCGGGACTTTAGAGTCTTGAATGTGCAAATATATATCATGCTTGAAAAGATTGGAAACCTATTTCTGATGTGGTAAAGCAAAGCCAGCCCAAGGTCATTGTCTACCAGCACACCCCTTCAGGAAAAAACTACTCTGCAGTCGCTATTTGAAATTTTTAGACAGGAGTTTAGAAAGGACCAAAATGGGAGGTAGAAAGGAAGGGCAAAAAGTGACAAAATAAAGGACCAAAATGGATGAAATCAATAGTGTCCAAATACATTTTTGTTTTGGTAAAAATCCGGCAAACAACAGAGGACGTATCGATATTGCTGCAAATTAAGGGCCATTTGTAAGGCACGGACTGTCAAACTCGATGCTCTAATTCCCGAGATAAGACACAACAAAGATCAGATTTTGAATGGTAAGTATCTCACAAATGAAGTTCAAACCAAAAAAGAAGAAAACTCAAAATAACAAGCGGGGACCCTTATAAATACAATGGTAAATTCGATATTACATGCACAAAAAGAAAAACCATTCGACATACCACAAACCAAAAACAATGACAAAATAACCACATCGACAAGTGAGCACAAAATGTACGTGATGTAAAAGTGTGTCATGTCCAGTGGAACAACAATCCACTGTGGCTGATCAAATTAGAAAAACAACAAAAATCCACTGTGATTACAACGCTCGACTCTCACACAGTCTCAGTCTCGCTCGCTATTAGAAATGTGTTTTCATACTGAAACCCCACTTGAAAGTACGCTCTGGACCTCGACTTTCTGTCTCGGTTAGAGAAATACCAGACGCCTTGCAATAGACTACAAGCATCGCATATGCATGCAACCATGTATGTATGTATGTAGTCTTTTAGGGAGAGATAACTTACCATCGCGAGGATCCGTGACAGAGGAGACAACACAGCAGCATACCAGAAAGCACAGCAACCGGCATACGGCCGCCATGGCCAATGTCTTACCTCCCTTCCCTTTTCAGAAGATGACTTCTTTTTCTCAGCACTTCCCTTTGCACCACCCAACACTCTCCTCTCCCTTGCCAAGTCCCAACAAAATTTAAACTTGTTGCTTATGAGAAATTTCTCAGGTGGTAACAAAATAGGAATTTCCTCAGGTCTGGTGTGTGGTGTAGCTTGTGTCCGTTAATATGCCTGACTTGACTTGACTTAACTACCGGTTTTACTCTAGTGGGTTAAGAATGATGGCATAATAATTACCACCCTGGAAAAATAACACTCTCTATCAACTAAAGCAGAAAAGGGGGACTCTTTTGCTCATTGATTTAGCCTTGTCTTCGAAGCTAATCAAGCTCTGCCCCACACGCCCACTGCCACTGGCTAGTATAATCATCACTGTCCACAGGGTATTTCGGTAAATATCATACTGGTTATGAATACACAAATTAGCTAACTAACTACTGACCCAGTGTTCTACCATTTCCTCTGCCCGCCCAAGCCCTATATCCCCCGCGAAAACCGAAGACATAAACAAGAGACAGACATGAAAAATTATCCACTGCCGTTCTCCACAGAAAAGGCACACGGTTACGCAACGCATTTAGATTTTACTAGTGAATCCGGGTACATTCGTCTGTAGTGAACAAGCTTTTTCAAAAGGCAAAATATCGTCGATCCTGCAGAGTCAAGTGATTTATGTGAATTCACAATCTTTGATTAATTTCAACGGTAAACGATCGATCTGCAAAAGCTAAAATTTGACATGTCAATCCTCTTGCTAAATTATGGAAGTGCCAAACTTGGTGTATTGGAGAATCTTGGTATCTATTAACGAATAACACTTTCATTTTGCCAATACGAGGGAAATGTCATTTTAGTGTGCTGAGCTCTGGAAGATTCAACCACCGGAAGTACTTAGTGCTGGTTCAAGCACCTACCAAGTCCGTAATGACATGAAATCTTAACCGCATAGATCTAATTAGTTACCTAGATCATAATTGTTTCTTCAGACTAAAGAAATCCAGTCATTTGTGCAACATTGTCTGAAAAAGGTTTCCAAATTTTAGCCTTGCAGAAATTGGAACACATGCATCAAAATAAAAATTAATCATTTTCAGAAGAAAAAAAATACATTTTGTTATCATGTGTAGTGTCATCAATCCATTGGTAGAGTACACTGTTGGTTTTGAGCAACCAGAATGCTTTGATTGGAGCATTAAATATCGCCAGTTTCTTGGTTGTGATTTTTGAGGATAATTAACGATATTTCATGTTCAATTTGTTATACGTATGATGTTATGTTAATGTTTGTGAAGTTCAACTAAACTCCAGATGTTGGTTAACTCATGTCCTGGTAAAGTGTTGTGGTAGCTACACTTTGTGATCTGGAAAGAGAGGAGAAAAAGCTATAGAGCTACATTATTATGCTAAAGAAATTTGATTTGTCAAGTGAGGTGCTCAAAATCATTTTTGGATGGATGCTTGTAATTGTGGGGGTAGATATCCACAAATATGCATGTTCTTTTCTTATGTCTCGAGAAAAGATATGTGAAGGTTTTATTTTCTGCAAAGATTAAGAGGAGATGTAAACTTGAAAATGATATTTGAGTATACTAATTTTGTTTTGGAGAATGGTATTTAAATATTTTTCAGGCTGCGACTGTTGGTGAGCTTGATGTGAAGTAATAATGGAGCTCTTATAAACTTTTAAAAAATTTGGGGGCCTGATCAGCCCGAAGAGACAAACAGATTAGCATGTAGGCTAATTCTTGTGAGTCTTTTATAGAATTAGCACGCAGGCTAGTTCTTAAATCATCGAGGGGAATGGGACTGAAGCCTATAAGTTAGTCACCTCAGCGGACACCTAACCTTTGTGATTGGAGATCCCATGAATCAGGTTCAATAGGTAACAACGAAGCTGAATGGTGACTAGGAGGAGCACTAAAAATATTAGAGGGGAAATCCCTGGTCCTATTCCTATGGTGATAGTGCTCATGTTGTGTGACGATAGGAAGAGCTAAGCTCTGAATGTGTCCAAGGTAGGATTTCTACAGGGTGTTGGTCACAAATCACCCTTGGAGGATACACCTATATGAGTGTGGTAGTGGGGTCGCTGCTGTGAGAAATTAGGCTACTCTCTAAAGACACTCATGAAACAAGATACGTGCGCATGACCGTCTATCGCGCCAAACCGTTCCAGAACCGTAATTGTTTCCCGTACTGTGTGTGTGGTAGGTGCAAGTTTGATTTAAAGAACCTAGTTCAAGACTTAGTTCACTACGGCTCTTCAAATTGAAACCTGCTAACACTAAGTGTAGGTTCAAGTCTGGAAGACACCTATGCCGATTGCACAGTAAAAGCACTCTTGTAAAATTTTAAATTATGTGGGGGATTGTTGGTTTTAATTTAATATTTTACTTTTATGTTAAAATTGATAATGTGGGTCTGAGGAGGAATTATAGGGATGTACAGTTAGAGTTAAAATGGGAGTGTTTAGTTGAAAACAACTTTGACTAGGTCTCCTATTTTTCCTCCTAGTTTTGAGACCACTATCAGTTAGCATAACAAACTTGTTTTATTAATGCCTATAAAACCTCTGCTTTGTTATTCGGCTGGAATGGACATCAGTACACAACTCTATCAAAACTCTCTCTCTCTGGCTTTACAAACTTACACACTGATAAGATTTATAATTCCTACCCGTTGATTTTTGTTCCAAACAAAATACTTTCAGCCATCTTCTTTCATATATAAAGATATTTGATACAACTATATATTTGGATTTCGAGTGTCGGGAAACTATCGGTTCGTGAGTTTGATTCGTTGCACCGAAGAGAACTTGAAGGTCGTTGTATCTTGGGAAAAGAACGCCATTCAACCCCGTGCAGAAGGGGGTGTATCATTCCTTAGGAGGGCGCCATCACGTGCCTCGACCACCCCACAGGCTATTCTTATCTTTCCTCTAATAATATCTAGTTGCCTTACTTGGTTGATTATTGTTCTTGTTTAAGCATTTTATTTCTAGCAGAAATTTTCCTAATCATATAATTTTCCCAACAAAAGCCTTAGCCGAAAAATTGCCTTACTTGGTTGAAATTCCTGCTTCTGATTTTTCGGCTAAGGCTTTTGTTGGGAAATTTATATGATTAGGAAAATTTCTGCTAGAAATAAAATGCTTAAACAAGAACAATAATCAACCAAGTAAGGCAACTAGATATTATTAGAGGAAAGAAAAGAATAGCCTGTGGGGTGGTCGAGGCACGTGATGGCGCCCTCCTAAGCAATGATACACCCCTTCTGCACGGGGTTGAATGGCGTTCTTTCCCCAAGATACAACGACCTTCAAGTTCTCTTCGGTGCATCGAATCAAACTCACGAACCGATAGTTTCCCGACACTCGAAATCCAAATATATAGTTGTACCAAATATCTTTATATATGAAAGAAGATGGCTGAAAGTATTTTGTTTGGAACAAAAATCAACGGGTAGGAAATATAAATCTTATCAGTGTGTAAGTTTGTAAAGCCAGAGAGAGAGTTTTGATAGAGTTGTGCACTGATGTCTATAGCCGAATAACAAAGCAGAGGTTTTACAGGCATTAATAAAACAAGTTTATTATGCTAACTGATAGTGGTCTCAAAACTAGGAGGAAAAATAGGAAACCTAGTCAAAGTTGTTTTCAACTAAACCCTCTCATTTTAACTCTAACTGTACATCCCTATAATTCCTCCTCAGACCCACGTTATCAATTTTAACATAAAAGTAAAATATTAAATTTAAACGAAAATTATATGATTAGGAAAATTCTGTTAGAAATTAAATGCCTAAACAAGAACAATAATCAATCAAGTAAGGCAATTCAATATTATTAGAGAAAAGATAAGAATAGCCTGTAGGGTGGTCGAGGCATGTGATGGCGCCCTCCTAGGAAATGATACACCCCCTTCTGCACGGGGTTGAATGGCGTTCTTTCCCCAAGATACAACGACCTTCAAGTTCTCTTCGGTACAGCGAAGATACAACGACCTTCAAGTTCTCTTCGGTACAGCGAATCAAACTCACGAACTGATTGTTTCCCAACACTCGAAATCCAAATATATTGTTGTACCAAATATCAGTGTGTAAGTTTGTGTAAAGCAAGAGAGAGAGTTTTTGATAGAGTTGTGAACTTGTATCTATTTCAGCCGAATAACAAAGCAGAGGTTTTATAGGCATTAATAAAACAAGTTTGTTATGCTAAATGATAGTGGTCTCAAAACTAGGAGGAAAAATAGGAGACCTAGTCAAAGCTGTTTTCAACTAAACACTCCCATTTTAACTCTAACTGTACATCCCTATAATTCCTCCTCAAACCCACGTTATCAATTTTAACAATCACATGAAGTGAGATATTCTACAAATGATAATGGCACATCACATGACACCCAGAATGTCGTCACCAACTGAGGTCACTAAAATATAATCGGAAATGACTCTAACTATCCATAAAGAAAGCACGGGTGCAACTTCGTTATAACAGTGTTTCCTTAATTTAATACACCTGCTGGGATTACAGTGGATTACATACTAAGAGAACATCTACAGACACAGATCGATTACCCGAAAAGTTATCAGTAAACAACTTGTGGTTCAAACTCTGCAAAATCAACCGAACCAGACTCAATAGGCGGCATGAGATAAGCAGCCAAGATCTCAGAAACAAGTGCAGCAACTAGAGGAATCCTCTTTATGTTCTTGACAAAGGAAGCGTCTTGGCTCTCCCCCACAGCCAGCAGCTTCTGGTTGATCTCCACCATCCTATCCAGCTTCCTCTTGAACTCCGGGTTCTCAACATCCGGTACTGCTGGAAATATCCTAGCTGTTGTGCGGTTTGTCTGCAAAAATTATAGAGAAGATTGAATCGGTATGTAACAATGGAAACCACAAATGTAGCGGCATGATGAAAATCCTCATTTAAGCAAGAAGAATAGGAGTACAAAATGCAATGACAACGAGTCTGTCATCTTGATAGGGATGTTCTACTTTGTAGTATCTTAAATCTTGAATCTGGAACACGAATTATTAGTTTCTTGGAAACTAAGGTCCAGACTCTAGTGAAATGTGAATCCCACAAGTTGATTCTAAAGAGTCACAAAGGGAATTGGAATATGCCGACAAATCAAGCAGAATCTTCTTTCCGTTGGGGAAGTTTTTTTTTTTTTTCCTTTTGTTTTTTTTTTTAAAGATAAAAGCGCAAGACCTCAATGGAATTCCATTCTTTCTTTGCTTAGACGAGAGGTAAGGTCCCGTTGCATTCTTAATAAAAATGTCATATAAATAACGAAACGAAACACTCTTCTGATGTTCCAAAAAATTCCATTCCATTTTTTCGAATGCTACTTTTTTCGAAGAAATGAACTTCATTAATTGATTTAGATCTACAATAGGGCTTTAGGGTGCGGGAGAGTAACATCTTTCTACTAATCACCATTTGGTTGCCAACAAATTGGAGGGAAAAGAAACAACCAAAAAAAAGATCAAGCAAGGTAGGAGTAATATCATTGGAGTGGCTGGCAGGTGTAAATATTGAGGATCTGGAAAGTCTTAAGCTCCTATTATCAAGGTAATCATATGAAGCATCAGTTAAATTAAATACAAGTCAATTTAAGGACAGCGTCTGGAGGACGAAACCACCGTAGCCATTTTGACAGTGAAAACAAGAAAAGTGTACCGCTGAATATTTATAGCAACAGACCAAAGCAAAAGCACAAAGTCAAAGACAAGCTAACCTCGATAATGACATGCATATCAAATTCTTTTGTGTTGAGCCCAATGCCTTCATAGAAAGCTGTGCGTTGGCAATCGTTGAGGTACATTGTCACATATACCTGCACATATGTTTGCTAAGCTGTGAGGGGAGGATCAAACAATGGACAAGTGGTCAATTGAGGTTCTATTTCCTTGTGGGTTTTTTTTTTTTGAGAACTGTAAGATGCTGCTAAGAAAATGGGGAATGACACCAAAACTCAATTGCATAAAAGCCTAAACTAGAAGTAAAAACACCATAGTTCACTGGATCAGAAAAGGCCTCAAATCATGGAAAATTATACAAAATTACCGAAAGGCAGAAGAAACGGGCCCACAACTTGGCCTTCCAATCGTTGAGGAATTGGGGCTGTGCCTTCATGAGTGCAGAGAAGAAATCGCCATGCCTATTCTCATCCTGGCACCAGTTCTCAAAATAATTGAAAATGGGATAACACTGGTACTCGGGATTAGCCTTGAGATGCCGGTATATGGTTATGTATCTCCAGTATCCGATTTTCTCGGACAAATATGTTGCATAGAAAATGAACTTGGGCTTGAAGAATGTGTACTTTCTTGCCTTGGTCAAGAAGCCCAAGTCCAGGGCCAAATTGAAATCAGATAAACCTTTGTTCAAGAACCTGGAAAATTTGAACATTAAATAATCACTTGTACAAGAAACCAGTTTTAGGAGATGACCACATCAAGAAGATTGGTGTGCATACCCGGCATGCCTGGCTTCATCTCTTGACATGAGAGAGAATATCTCAGCTACAACAGGATTGGTTTTCTGCATGAATATGGACAATATGACAAATTCCTTGTTAATGAGCTGAATAGAAATGGAACCACAGCCAAATCAAAATTTTGTAAGAATTCAATCAAGAAAATGAGTTTGCTTTTATAGTTGACAGACCCCACTCCCCAAAATACTAATTAAGGTTCATAGAATTCAGATGACTATGCACAGAAACTAATGCAATTTTAACTTTTATCCCCTCACAATTCGTTCACTAAGGGCACGTTTGGTTCATAATAGGATGAAGGGTCTAAGGACTGCCCTTGAGTTATGTTTGGGATTAGGCCATGATGTAGCATTAAGGAAAATTATGGAGAATAATGTAAACTATCATATGTCATGCATGTTGATTAGGCACCGGATGTCACTGACATTATTGATGCTTGGCAGTTGTGTGCAGTACTATCATGGGATATTGTGGTCTAACCAATGACACTATCCAACCATCAAGTAATGCGAACATATTTGGATGAATGGATCCCACGGATGGCTAACCTTATCCCAGCACTTTCTCTGGCAAACAAACATTTCCTTAACAGTAATGTGGGGAAGTTTCACAACCTCAGAGCTTTAATTAAATAAGAACAAACAAAGATTAAATAAAATAAGAGACGAACAAAATGTTTTCTATCAGGGGAAATCTCTGGTAGAAACTAGGAAAAGCTTTGGAAGCAAGAGAACTCATCTTCTATTTCAGAAATAAGGACCAGTTTCAATAGGTGCACCACTTGTACAGCAGCCAAGGTTGTGTAGGGGAAAGTCAATAATGAATAATAGTTAAAAATATGTATTAAGGTCGAAGTAGCTAGTAAGTTGAGTGTTAGCTAGCATATAAACTTACTGGCGGCACCATGGATGAGAGAAGAAAACCGTGTAACTAACTGCTTCAATTGCGATTTTACCGTAACTTCTCTAAAAAACATTTAGCTAAAACAAAGGGCAAAAATAAAAATGAAAGTATAAGCCGACTTCATAACCGCTGTTTAAGGTGTTACCTTAACAATATTATACTCTATAGATATATAATTATCACATTGTAAATTTAGACTAAAAAACTTAAAATAAGTTGGAGATGTGTTTGATGCAGCTTTTTTACAAGCTAAAATAAAAGTTATGTTCGTAAATTAAGTTGAAGAATACTTTATTATTAAGTAAATGTGCAATTTAACCTTAATTATTATATAGAAACACTCTTGTTTTATTGTAAAAAAACATACTTCACAAGTCCAAATAATTCAAAAAAAAAAAAACTACTACAATTTGGAGATTAAAATAATCTCATTTCTTTGGGATAAAGCTAGACAAGCTAAATAAAGATTATTCAAAATTGATACTACCAATTAGCATTCACCGACTCGTTTAAGAAATAAACTGAATAAGTTAGATTTATAGTACTCCCTCCGTTCCAAAATGAGTGATCTTCTTCAGATTCCGTGTCATTTTAAAATGCTTATATCTTTCGATTTATGAAAGTATTATGTGATTTTGAAAATTTTGTTTAATAGAACTAATTAAAATTTATCAAATAAAATCTATACATTCTAACATTCATATTGAAAGATATAAGCAATTGAAAATGACACGTTTTCCAAAAATGTCACTCATTTTAAAAATGTCGCTCATTTTGGAAAGGAGGGAGTAAGTGTTAGGCAATGAGAGAAATAGAGGTGCATACCTTGAGCCTCCTTCCAAGTTCCTTGTAGAGAAGGAAGCCAGAGAACTCAGCAGTGCAAGACCTCTCCAAGAACTCAACAAAGATTTGCCGAAGTGGGCCCTGCATCTTATCCGCAGCCTCCTTAAACTCCTTATTCCTCACGAAATGGGTCTGATTGTAATCAGTCTTGAACTCCTGCAACAGAGCCTCAAACTCCCCCTCCTTCAGATTCTTGTTAATCTCCCTGTTGAACAGCCTCTCCATCTCATCGAAATCCGTCGTGTAAAACCGCGGCGTCAGCAGCGACTCCTTTATCCCTTCTTTCTTCTTCTTCCCCCCTCCTCCTCTCGGGGAGGCAGCGGTGGCGGTGGTGGCAGCAGATGCCTTGATCATGGTGGTTGAAAATTTTAATTGAGACGGTGGAGGCCGCCTTGTAATTGGGTTGCTGAATTTTGGGGTGGTGGTGGTGAATTTGGAGGTGGGTTTTACTAAAGCCGCCATTTTTGTGGAGCTGAGTAGCTTTCTGGAGCAGAAAGAAGCTTATGCTATATCGGGTGGAGTTTGGGGGGAAGAAGATAGGAATATGCGAATGTGGGGTTCGTTTTATAATTGGTGGAAAGTGATTGGACCTTTTGTATAGCATACTACATGATCTCATCCAATGGGAATCCAGGAGGTTAATGGGATTCTGACACGTGGAGATAATCATGGGCCTGCTTGATTTTCCAGATTTTGGGTTTATGTACAGTTCTTGATAGATTTATGGTGGTCTTTATTTGCTTGCAGCAGTTGATTCCTCCTCATATTTTGTCCTTCAAACTAAAAACAGATGAGAACCACTTCTAATGGAGTCGCTTGCTTATCTCCCTCTCCCAGTGGTCAGGGTTCAAGTCTCATGGGAGGTGGGACTATGGGGGCTTATGGACCTCATGTGCTAACTCTATCCCCCCTCCTCCCTCCCTCCACCCCCAACTAACCCCGCTAATGTATCAATGTTGACAACAAAAAAAAAACTAAAAACAGTTGCTTATGAGAAGTTTTTGGGTGCCGAACGGGTACCATGTGGCTATATCCGTCAGGGATCTGGACCATCAAAACATGTTTTAGACGGTTCAAATTTTTTTGCTCTCTCCCCTCCCTCACCCCAGAGCCGGCTTTGGACATACGCCAGTAATGCGGCCACATCTGGCCCCCAAATTTTCACGAATTTTGTGGGCCCCTATATATTTTGTACCCTTAGGTATAGGAAGGTTAAATGGATTAGCTATGTTATCCATTGAAAAAGATATGATGTCGAAACTTGATTATAATAGCTTAATTACTACTTTTGCTGCAAAAAATGCGAGAAGGGTGATGTTTAAGTAATATATTTTGGATTAAAGTATATAATGATTATTGAGTTTTGTGTTATCATTGTTTTTAATTCTTCTAGTCTTTTTTTTTTGTGTATTATATAATGGGCCTCAAATATAAAGTTCGCATCCGGCCCCAAAAAACTTAGAGCCGGCACTGCCTCACCCCACCACTCTTTCTTCTCTTTTTTTCTCTCTAAAATCCGTACAGTCCAAAATATGTTTGGACGATCCCGATCACTGAGGAGTATCACGTTTGTGGTACTTTACCGGCACCCAAAAATTTCTCCTAGCAAAAACAAAAACCAGTTGGTCAGTGGTCACTGATGGGGTTGAAATCCGTTGAATTGCTATCGTGGCAATTTTAAAGTCACAATTACAAACATAAACACTCCATTCTTTATTAAATTATGGGATTTTGTTATTATTTGCTCCTAACGCACATGATAATGTTTATTAAATAAGATCAATTAAACTATAGTACACTATTGTAGAAAATATTGAAGGTAGTTGAAATATTGGATAAAGAGTAAAATTTGTTTATGAAGACCAAAATACCCCTTAATTGTTCCCTCCTTTTTTATGTTGCCCTTTCACATTCTGTTGTGTTTTGGCATCCACATAACATTTTCCTACCAAACAGTTGTAACCCAAACAGCCTATATTCCACTCTTGAGCATTATCGAAAAGGATTGAAAAATTACAAAACTCATATCAAATTTAAAAAATTCTGCAAACACAGCATTGATTCAAAAACTCAACAGATTAAAAAAAAATATGTTACTACTTCTTTAGATTGAATCTACATCAAAATCATTTATGCTTCTTCCAAAAGCACTCATCTAATATTTCAAACAAAAAATTGGTTTCAATTCAGCAGCTGTTGAAGTCATTTGCTTCCTTTTATTTGCTCCACCAGTGGCAATTAATGCTCCCATTTCAATTAAAACCTCATCCATGTATGCTATATTGAACAGAATAAAAGAGCATGAAATATTAATATTGGATATATTAACAAAAAGAATGCTGAACTCGCTTAAATCAAAAAGTGTATTGGAAATGTAGTGCCTATTTGAGCGCCTCTTTTTTGCATTTCCAACTTCTCATTTTTTAGTTCTGGATGTTTTGGTTGCTTGTGAGGAAAATGAATTATGATTGGTTTTTTACCATGTTGCCCCTAGTTATTTATAATGTGTATGAATAATGTTCTAATCAATTTTTTAAAGTTTTATTGTAGAATTAAAGCAGCATATAACTACCCCACATAACAAAAACCTTATCTATCGATTCTATCCTCTTTCTGTATCTATCGATTCTATCCTCTTCGACAGGAAGAATGAAGAATGGCCACCAACACTCTCTTCACGCATGCAGCACCCAATCCCTTCACCGAATATGTATGACCCAGTTGTACGGCGACCGAAAAGAGGCCATCTCCAGCACAGCAATTTGCGCCACTCAAGTCCAATTTTCCGGCGTCGGCTCCTCAATGAAGGATTTGTGGAAGATGAGTATCAGACTGTGGAGAGAGAGAACGTTCACATGTGAGGGGGTTTGGGGAATTATTGACAACCAGAGAGGGTATAGGGGTCTTTTGGTGTGGCTGCTCTCCGAGAATGGAAAAAGGAGAATGGGAAAAACTCCTCTTCCCCTCTTTCTCACTTCTCTTCTCCTTTCTTCAAATCTGAAAATCCATTCTCGGAGAATGAGTTCTCTGGTTCTTAGCCAAACAGCCAAAATGGAAAAAAGAGAAACAGAAAATGTGAAAATGTGGCTACCAAACACCCCCCTAGTGCATAAGCCAAAAGAGGGCCTGAGGTCCTTTTCAACTTTTCTTTTTTGAACCATTTTTGGTAAAGACAATCTTGCCCTCCACATATTTGTGTAATACCCAAATTACCACTGAGTAATGTTATCCTCTCTCTTCCCGATCTGTTATCCCCCCACACATCTGTTGAAGAGAGAGAGAGAGAGAGAAGAGGGAAGAGAACCAGACGAAAGGGAGAAGCCGATCAATAAGCAAGTCGGAAATCCAACTGGTACCATCTCTAACCTCGTCGGACGTCCTTTGTTTGGACCATAAATGGAAGTTTCGATCTTAACCTTCGTAAATTTCGAACCATAATTGGTACCATCTCTAAACCCCATTTTTTCTTAACCTTCGTAAAATTCAGATCATAAATGGAAGTTTCTTGCAATAAAAAATGCGTACCTTACCCAGAAATTTTACATCATCAATTCAACCATTATTTATACACATTATATCCTATAATAATCAAGGGCGTTATAGTAAAAAAATCAACTCATAATTCATTTTCATCACATATATCTTAAACACTACTCCTGTTGCAAAATGCATTCTGTACTATTATCTAAACACTCTACCAGATTCAAAAATACATTCTAACCATAATCAAAAAAGTCAAAATTAAAAAATAGGCTCTCAGACATTCCGCACTCTCCAACCACGAGTGCTAGTATTTTGCTACAAAATAACCAAAAGAATGCATATAATATTCCAAACTAATTACTATACATAAAGTAAGATTGTAAGTACCTTTTGATCACCACTGTTTGATTGACCCCATGTTACTTCATAATATTAGCCATACTTGTTGCTCATGGGCTATGGCACTATTGAATAGGAAAATGGCTTACGTGATGCCAAAAGACAATGGAAGGTGAAAGGAAAAAGAAAGAAGGAAAAAAAAAAGAAAAAAAAGAACCCCGGCCCTTAAGAGCAAGTACACCAGATAATGTATAATGCATTTTTAACTATTTTACCTAAGAAAACCAAAAAAAACCCATTTGTAGCAATTTTGGGGAAAGGCAGGTATTTTCCATTCTTGAACAGTGGTCCGCTACTTCTACCGAAGATGGTACAAGTACTGTTCATTAGCTACCCTTTAAAAAATTAGTTTCTCTCACGTCTTCTCTCACTCATAGCACTATTCATCTTCTCTTACTCTCTCTCTCAAAGTAATAATAATATTTTAATAAAAAATAGGTTAAGTAAATACTGTTGGTGTAGACCGTGTAGTGTTGAAAGAAATATGAGTAGATAAAATGAAAAATATATACTGTTCACATGTTTTTTTTACCTAATTACTGATAAACTTACTCTAAAAGGGAGCAGCTATTTTTAGAGCATGTGCATCACAGTCGCTACTTCTCATCTGGCAGACTGGCATTACTGTAACGAGCCAAAGACAAAAATGGTGGAAGCATCAGCCTCGCCTCTGCTTTACTTCAAAGTAACATTGCTACAGTTGCACGCGGAAGAAAATAAGGAACTGTTCATCCTTTAAACATTAATTTAATGTTGTCATTTCAAACTTTGTTCAAATCTTGAGCTGCCACACCTTCAAAGATAGGGCATGTTTGGTATGGGCATGAAAATTTTGATTTTTTTGATTTTTGCGGGCTCTATTACATATCCTACAAAGATGATTCAAACCGCAAGTGATTCTTAAAATATTTTTTTATGAGTTCCTAAAAAAACATTAGCTCAATCCGATATCGGTAAGGACTGTTTCATGAAAAATATTTTAAAAATGACTTGTAGTTTGAATCATTTTTGTAGGACCTGTAATGGGTTCCACAAAAATAATCAATTTCTTGCCCATTTACTGTGTCCTAAATAGGGCCTTTGGCAGAAAATATTTAATTGAGAAGAGAGTGAAAGTAAACAATATTTTTAAAATGAAACAATTTTAATATAAAGAGCTTGATGCATTAGACATTTTAAAAGTTAGTTAAAGTAATAAAGTGGGGTTTTAAGGTGTAATTAATTTGGTCTAAAATCTAAAGAGATTGGTGCGGATGCTCTTAAGGGGAATTTTGGTCTCCACAAATAAATTTTACTTTTATTCAATATTCCAACTACTTTCACTACTTTCTATAATAGTGGAGTTTAATTGATCTCACTTAATGAACATTTTTATGTGCCTTAGGAGCACATATTAACAGAACCCTTAAATTATTAGGTCTTGATAAGAACAAGAGACTGAAAAGTTAATACGTGAGTAATAATTTTCTAATGTTGCATTAATAGGAATACAAAAGATATTTAAAAAACCAAGAGTGATAACATCAAAGTAAATTTAAGTCATTCATCAACCGATTACAACCAAAAGCTAGATAATCGGCAAGCCAACAAAGCAACAACATTATTGAGGCCAAAAGATTTACGGGACAAAATCAAGTACTATAAGGCTTTGCTCAGTCGTCAGTAATGATGTGTGAGAGATATATTCTCAAAAAAAAAAGTGAAGTGAGGTGAAATAAAAGAGTAAAATTTATTTTTTCTGTGCGTGTTCTCTTGAAGAGAATCTTGCTGGAAAACTAAAATTCCTTCATTTTGGCAAAGACCTATTTTGTAGGAAAGTGTTTCCCAATAAAAAAAAGTTGAAATTGTAAGTCCTATAATTTTTCTGGTAATTGAACAAACAAAAGTTACATGAAAATTTATCTTTCCATTATTTCCGTGCAACCGAATGGACCTAAACATGCATAACTTCAAGGAATCATACAACCATCCAAAGCATTCCACCAAGAGCGTCCTATCAAGTTATTGTCAGGAGCATTTGATCTTCCAGTCAATCAATTTAGTTTTAAGAAGGTACTGTCTGATAGACTACTATCACAATCACAAATTCTTTACACACACACACACACACACTCTCTCTCTCTCTCTCTCTCTCTCTCTCTCTCTCTCTCTCTCTCTCTCTCTCTCTCTCTCTATTCATTTATTTATTTGAGTTGACCTATGACTTACCTCAGCTCGCTTGTTTAAAAACCTGTTTTTTAAACTCAGGAGGATGAACATTAAGTCTACCTGCAACTGGTAGAACACTGAAGGGTTAGAATCCATCAATCCAAACAAGCATTTCGGCAACAGCTCTAGATCCTGAGAAGGTATGTTTCGAACTCCAGTACAAAAGCTACTAGCTTTTAGAAGTAGTTAGAACTAGTAATCTTTTGTTCAAGTGTAAGCTTTTTACACCTTAAAATGTTGAATTCTACGTGATCAACAAGACATAAGACGCATGCCAAAAAAAAAAACAAGACATAGGACAGAAACCAAAAAGGTCTTTTGGCATTATAACTTAGAGCTTAGTTTTTCTTTCTCCTTCTCGTAACTTTAGACACGAAAGGTGGTGGTAAAAAGACGACAGGAAAAAGCCATGGGGATGAGAGAACGGATCATCGCAATATTTTCGCAATTTTCCACTATAAGAGAAAAACATGGTAATCGACACATGATTTCATCTAATATATCCTTCAAAGAACAATCAGTCTCTACATTATTCTACATTTTCTAGAGAAACAGGAAAAGAATAAGAAGAAGAAGAAGAAGTGAAAGCAAAAAAAAAAAAAGAGTTACACAGCATAATCAGTTAATCACCCTAACAAGATTGCTCACTTTTGTTGCAAGTTGCTGTATCATTCTGAATGCGAGACGGCTATGTACAAGCAGCACAAGTCATACATGAACGTAAGTTTTCTTCGAGAAATTACTTTGCACGCATTCATCTTCCATTTGAGAGCTGATAGAGCTTTACACGCCACCAAGTACAAAGAAGAGATCCTTCACATACCACAACATGGTATACCATTCCTAAAAGAAATGCCCAAACCAAACCAACCCTGTTCAAAAAACAAAGGATTTCATTGTTGTTTCACAATGAATAAATGGTACTGTCATTCCAAGCCAATTTATTTCCTTCACAAAAATCAGGAGGGTAAAAGCAACATAAGAACACAGCAATTGGAACAGAAAAGCCAATATCACAAAGATTGCTGAATAACCATGCTTACTAAAGGATTGAAAAACCACATTGAATGAAGGGTTGCCTTTCTTGTTCTCATATTACGTCTACATTATTTTCATAAAATTCAGAATGAGCCAATTGTCTTATAGAAGGGACGAGCCTGCATGCATACAGGGAATCACCATGAGACTCCACAGTCCACGCTAACCATTGGGACCACTCCATATACGCACTTGTTATATACTGATCACACTTAGCAAAAGATGTTTACTTCCTCATCCTAATGATATGCAGATCATTTATCGTAAGCCAACATATTAGTTATTCACATTAATAAAATCTAATCGTAGTTTTCTCCTATAATAAAACTCCAAGGCATTATGCACAGTTACTACTTTTGAAATGTCCTATAGGAGGTTGTGGTTGAACTTTCTGTCAGCTCTCCTATTCAAATAGTTAATCTTTGCATGATTATTTTCATCAAGATATTAAATATGCATCGTTAGACTCCACACAGTTAGGTCTAGGATCACAAAAATGAAAGAGGAAAAAACTGTATTGGAAGACACATACCAAATATGTACAGCCATGCTGGTACAATATACCTCTATATTTGATGAACCTCACTTTGAATAATTGAGCTCCTTTTGCTAGTTTTCCCATGAGCCTCATCTTCCGCATTGGAGCTCTGAATAAGGTCTATTGGTACTTCTTCTATATCTATATTAAGGAAAAATGGGTCAGAATCTAGCCTTCCATTTCCCTCTCTACTTCTAACATTGTGATTGTCCTCTACGTCATTGTAATCCAAATTCCGCAAAATTTCAGGAAGTGAAAAGCCACTCATCTCAGCAAGCTTAATTCCCATTTCAGTATCAATCTTGTCCTTCAAGCTACAATGACTTCCCTCAAGGTTTGGGTTCCTGAGCTCCGTCCCCACGTTTTCGCATTCTTGCACTAACGCTCTGAAGTCAATCAATGAAGGTGGAATCTTAGAGAAAAAGGTTTCTCTGAGGTTGTCTAGAATCCCCTTGTTATATGGGTTCTCCTTCTTGTCATATCGGTAACGGAAGTTCTCATAAGTCGTCTGTTCAATAGCAAAAGCCAAACCACTTCAATAGATATTGACGTACAAACCCAAACAATTATTCAGCTTAGATGTAATTCAATTTATACAAGAATAACGAACTAATTTCACAATGTAGTGCATATTGGCAGGGCTAAAGATAATAGCAAAAGGCACGTCCTTTAGGCTAATGTCCTTATATTTCATACAAACCTGAACACTTACAGCTAGAAAATAGTAATAGGAAAAGGATAACGTCCTTTATGCTGACAGACTCGGGCACTTTTCTTAACATATTTAACTGTTACTCCCTCCGTCCCATATTCCTTGTCATGTATTGGGAATCCAACTTTTTAAGGGGACCTGCAATTAATGCATGTCTCCCTAGAAAGTTTGATTAGATTTAATGTTACCCCTTATTCCCTTGCTTGAAAACTATTTTAATCGCTAATGAGGGGTGGTTTGTGTAAAATTTACACACTTATTGGTTTGACTTTTTAAAGAGGACAAACATTTTGGGACATTCCAAAATAGAATATATGACCAGCAATATGGGACGGAGGGAGTATAACTTATAACTCACAATCCATGGTGTCTTCAACTAGTCCATCTGTCCCATCTGACGGTTCAAACAGGACATTCCACAGTTGCTTATTGAATGAGATCCAAGTCACAATTAAACTTCCAAAGAAATGGTCTAGGAAAAACATCTCAATTCTACGTGACTACTTTTGAAGAATCTATTTGCATGAAAACCATTTTAATCATAATTTTTGCCAACTATTAGAAGCTTTGAAATACTTGTTTTCAACCCAACACAGGTTCCATTTAGTACAATTTGATATCACTATACAATATGCATATGCTGCAACAACCATTACAAAAAATGAGTCTTGCAGAGAGTTGGATTGATCCAGGAATTTTCTGCTGCAAGTCATGGATCAGAGAAAAAGATGCTTCTCGCACAAACAGAAATTGATTTTTTGGGAATGCATATTTCTAAGGGTCAATATACGGGTTGAGACATGGGAGGATAAGTGGGAAAGCTTTGCTGGGAGGAAGAGATTACATCAAAGGAGCTTTGTGGCTGAGAATGTTGTTGGGCCTGAAGGGACTGATTTTTGAAAATTGATTTCTCCTTTTGTCAAATGAGATAAAAAATCTGGAAGAATATTTGTTTTCCCGTTGATATGGACTGCATCAAAACTCCAATTTGAAAATCAATTTGCCCACCTAAGCAATTGTGCCTTTGGAAGATGCTTTTGCTTGAATTTGAGCATATTTGGAAAGCTCATCATGTCAGTTTCAATTAAAAAGTGATGACCAATTGAACTGGACCTCCAATCAAATACTACTTTCAACCATCTGGTCTTCCAGTATACTATTTTCAGCATCCCGAAACAGGTCATAAATATTTTGATATTTGTGACTGAGAAGAAACTCGAACTTAAATGTCAGGTGCAAAAGAAAGAGGATAAATATCTCTTGACATCCTAAACCTATATCCACGTGTAAAATAATGCTGACTTGCTTCAAATGGAATCATGAGATTTGCCACGGATGGCATAACGAATAATCTTCATCTAAAGCAGTAGGAAAGAGCTCTTCTTAGTCCTAACCTATAGCAGAAAGTATTGGACTCATTTCGAAATGGGATACTAATGATCAAAGAAATTACACAATGGACCTAGTGGCAGTGCAGCCGTAAGACATAAGTGATGGCAAGTGTGGCCCTAATAAAAAGCACAAACCAAGCGTAGAAGAATTTTTTTTTCTAAATTTTTGGGCAACTGGACAGGGTTCATATGATTGGGGAGACACTTGGCCGTCACTAATTTTATAAATAGATTAATACTATCCATCATGTTTCAGACTTATAACTTTCGGATTCTAAATGCCAAAAGCTTGGATTAGTAATTCAACTAGGTTATGTAAGACATTTTCTTCACACATCTTTTCCTACGTGTAGAATGTGGGAAATGATGTCTAACTGTATTGATATCGTGAAATATAAACGTTAATTATAACTGGCACATACACATTGTTTGGCGTAGCATCCATTAGGATAAAGAATAAAACTGAGTGTTGATACTTGATACTCCAGTCATCTTGCATACAACTTGTAGTAGTGCAAAAAGTAACTAGGATGTCCAATCCAGCAACATATGGACATTAAACAAAAGCTAAATTCCCTACGTTATAAGATAATACATTTGCATGTACGCAGCTAGACATAGCACCATTTAATTATATTATCAGTATTCTATCACCTGAGACATGTATTATACCAAGGAAAACTTCATTGACCAATGAGTTCACATGGTGATCTAAAACTGTAAAATCAACCCAAGACAATTCTACATGGACATAAAAATTCCCGACAGTGGACATTGGGCACTTGCATGAATGCGTCCAGTAAGTAAAGAGATGTTAAAATGAAGTACTACATCTTTGAGGGAAAAGAAGGTCACCTGGTTTTTGCAAGTTAGATAAAGATGGAAAACTGTAAGGCCACCCACGAACCAAACAGCAATGAAGCAGTACATTATTAGAAAATCTGACAAGATATCTTCCGACAAAGCCTCCATAACACTGGCTTCATGCCGGATAATGTTTATCCACGAAAACACGAAGACATACACACACAAGATGGTTGATGTTAATATGAACATGTAGAAGAACCGATAGTTGCGCTGCAATCACATCAACAGGAAATATTATGTCAGTTCGGGTAAGCAAAAAAAAGAATATCTAATTTCCGGAGATGGCTCCTCTCCAGTAGCTAATCTGAACTGGATTGTCCAGTCCTTCTAGTGTGTCCACTTTAGGGCTCCTCTTTGATAATCCGAGCCGCTCATATTTTAGGATTCTGTGAGTCCATTGACTATGCAAAAATCAAGTTGATCGGATGGTAACACACTTTCGGATATGCTTTTTATGAAAGAAATGAATGGTAGAAAATAAAACCAAATTGGTTGTCTATAGTGTTTTGTACAATCAAAAGGGAATATATCTCAATTGTAAGTTTGTAACTGAATCAGATTTCCAAAAATTATAATACTAATTGGCTGAGGACTGTGAAAAAAAAGAAAGAAAAAGAATCACATGGTATAGGATAAACCTTAGTCCTTTTCCCATTTTGTATGGAGACTAAAAATGGGTCTATGCTATTGTGTTGGACAAAATACGACTACAGGAATACTTCCTGGGTACAGAAATGGACGCCAACATCTGTGACTTGCTGTGTGAACCACATACTCAACCAGTTGGATGCCCAGAATGATGTGTCCTATCTAGAGCTTATCAAGGTTTGTTCAGTTGAGTTAACTAGTGGTATCTTTGTGGTGCACCATCGACAAGCACATAAACAAGAGTAGGTGCAACCTTGTATTGGGTGTGCAATGAGAGATAAAAATTATTATCCTAATGCAGAGGATAATTTTTTCTTTGTTGCATTTTGATGCTTATACACCAACATTCAAAACCCGTACCTTGGCAATGCAACAGATTTCCATAACATTCTTATAATCCATGATTTTACAGAGTATTCTAGTATTCTTTCCAAAAGAAGAGTAAAAGGAAATAAAAGAAATCCTAGAAAATGCTTCATTGGGATAAAAACATACTCAACGGATTTGTATCAGTGAACAACATAGACAATTCCTGACCCATGTTTTCTTGGTCAGGGCATCCTAATCAAACAACTAAGAGATTGCTATTCGAATTTCAACTTCCACACACGTAACAGATAATCAAAATGGAGACTAAGATCCCAAAAAGTGCAATTTTAAAAATTACTGCAGCAAGTTGACAAAATCTACGAGCAGATAAATAGCACAATAAACAAAAATGGGACATAAAATGAAATGTTAAGACCATCAAGAAACCCAGTTTCTTTTGCTTCAGACCAATCCAGCCAACAGAAAACACATGGAGCCCCTAACTAGTTCCGCAAATGTGCTACAAACAACTGGTGGCATGTACCTTACTACCGGCCTATACTTATCTACCTACAGCATCAACAACA
Organism: Rhododendron griersonianum; assembly: GCA_018127125.1. Taxonomy (NCBI): domain Eukaryota; kingdom Viridiplantae; phylum Streptophyta; class Magnoliopsida; order Ericales; family Ericaceae; genus Rhododendron; species Rhododendron griersonianum. The sequence goes on along the minus strand of CM030791.1, from coordinate 23,100,712 downwards.
CCCCATTTTCTCACTCTTGGTTTATACAAACATGAGTGTTGATGAAATGAGGCACACATAAGGAAGGACAAATCGAAATTGGAGCCTGGCGCAAAAAAGCACAAAGCACAAAAAACGTAGAATGGCAAAGGATCTCTAATGCATAACAAAAATATATACAAAAACAAAATAGCAATATGTAAGCCTTTAACTATAGTGGTGAGAGTCATGCAAACATATTAAGATTAGAGGGAAAAACCTTACATACGCTTGTCCCATTTCTTGAAAATCTACGGGCAAAAATGAAAAGTATTGTTAACGTACAATCAAGTGACCTACTAATGATATACCATTCAAAATAGCTTTTGCATAGTTTCTGGTGTGCTTTACAAGATAATTGCAACCATAATGTTGGATAGCCATGACCAACATAAAGTACTAAAATCAAAAGGGCGGGGATAAACTCGCTTATTCACAAGCCCATTGCAACACCCGCCCCCCCCCCCCTCCAAAAAAAAAAAGAAAAAAACGCGAAGGTTCATGGTCCCTAGTCTTGTTTTTGCTGAGCCTAATTTTCAGTGGCATGGAAGTCATTGATGGGATGGAAACAGATTTTTATAGAAAGAGTGTAGCAAGTGGTCTTTCGTTGTGGCCAGTCTTTACTTAACTCCACCCACCTCGACAAACCCGGAACTCTAGTCAATAAATGAACCGAGGGATGAACCGGATTTGAATTCTAACCAAAGGACAAGAACAAAAAAACATTTTGGAAAGGGAAGTACCGAAGTAGTGGCTTCAATGCCTAACATAGGGAATGCAATCCTAAAGTGTATTATCATCATCCATATAAAGCATGTGACAATTACAGGATTGTCATAGGCTGTTCTGAGTCAGATAGGTCACAGTCCAGTAGGATAACTTGCGGGGAATGTTTTCAAAGGTATCTATTTTAATATATAAGGGAGAAGGCTTTTTGGTGTGACCTATTTCTTGAAGCTGTCACAAAAGTGATTTCCGTAATTGTCCCCCAAAAGAAAGGATTTTACTGCTCTTTAACCACCGGAAGGATTAACTGTCAGGGTAATTCTGTAAAATCAGTCTCACCCAACTGCCATATCCACGCTCCCCTCAAATTTTCAATTAAGTTGGAATTCACTTTCCTAGTGGAACCAGACGCCTTTCTTCTCTCTTTCTATGAATTAATGGCGTACTCTGCGTATACCTACTAACTGAACGAATTGTGAATGTAATAAGAAGATGAAATACCTGGGCCACATCTGTCTTCTACAAGGTTATCTTTTTCGCTCTTCCTTTATTTGCTTTTTAAATACTTTTTGTTTTCTTTAAACTTCACAAGTAGGACTGTAGGAGTAATTGTTCTGGCTTTTGTTTGATGTTTTATTTTTCTGTTGTCTAATACCACATTACAGAAGAATTTAAAAACAAACTGAAAAAAATTTGTGCACATCATAACAAAAAAATTGACTTGCACACACATGGTGTGTGCCTCGACCTCTAGTTCTAATTATTGAGGACAATAACTTCTGCAGATTACTTACTCTTCCAATGCACTGACCGACCCATGGACAGTGATGGTCGAATCTCTGAACACAGTTGTTGCATGTGGCGCAATGAGAAACACGAGGAGGACGATAAAGCAAGCAAGTGTCGCAGTACTTCACTTTAACTGCATGACCATTGACAATCACATCCTTCATTCGGGGTCCTTTTAAATGAGGGGTTGTACCATTGACCCATTCCATCGAAGGGGTACCCAAGCCATATGCTTCATCTGATTCAGGAGGCCTTGAGTTTCTAATAGAAGGGGTACCTATGCCATATCCTTCATCTGATTCAGGAGGCCTTGAGTTTCTAGGCACTATTCCAGGGTCTCTACTGGATGTCAAGAAGAGAAATGTTAAATCCTGCATCAAGATCTAGAAACATTAGATTTCATCTTTTGCTGACTGCAACAATCTATCAATTGACATAAATCAGTTTGGATGATGGGAACCTTGAGGAGGAACGGGAATGTGATGTTCCATCCCAATGATTCATACGTTCATAATATCCAACCCTGAATCACATTTCCAAGCTAAGTAGGAATATGATCCCTCCCTTCCCCCTGAAACCTTAGATTCTAGGTTCAATCCATATTTAAGGAATTTGTGACTCTAGTCTAATGAATTTCCTAGAAAATGTTTCCTATATAAGATTCCGGACCTAATCTAAATATTGAAATGGGATTATTGCTAATTTGCTATATGGTCTGTTTCTATAGTCCGACTCCCAACCTCCGATCCAGTTGGCCCTCAATGTGGCAAGATGCATAAGCTGAAATAAGCAAAAACATTGATAAATTAAGAATTAGGGATCAATCAAGAAGTGTTTTTAAAGAATAGTAATTGAACCTAAGAAATCCAGACTATGTGGCTCTTTATGGCGTTGATTGAGGAATGAAACCTTACTTTAGAAGAGTTTGGAAGAGAAGACCCAATCAAAAATCAAACAAAAATTGAAGGTACTTCAAATCTTGTCAGTTAACAAAATATTTGGAGATAGAACTTGGAAGAACGTTTTGCACTAAGTATCAAGAACAGAGAGCCGAGAATCAGAGAGATTAGCGATACATTTTCAGGCTTCTTTATTCCACCCAGATTTCTCAATGAAATGAAATGAGGTGAGAGAGAGAGAGGATAAGGGATGACAGAATCATAGAGCTCAATAGGTTTTTCTGATTTCTTTCTTCGTTTTTGGATTCACATTTTCCATCAGGAACTGATGGAGGGAGTGAGGGAGAAGATAAAAGGGTTTCATTCTTGAAAGAGAATATATATATAAAGATTTCCTTTATCTATCAATCTATACAGGTGACATGACATGAAGACCAGGCCAAACGGCAATCCACTTCAGTTGGATTTTAGAAAACCGGAGAGCTTGATCGGAGGATATAACATTTTGCTTACCACAGGGATTAAATTACTAGATTATTGGTTTCTGGTAATCAAAATTCCATTCTTACTCAAAAGTAGTTTATTCTTTTTATAATACAAAGGGATGTTGAGAACTCTATAAACCACCATCCTGCGTGAAGAAAATCTTAGCAACCAGAAAAATAGAAAATTAAAATGGAAGCATTCCAACATGTTTCAACACCCTTTCAACAAGAGAGATAGGGACCTAGAGACGGAATATTTAACCAATGAAAAAAAAAGAAAAAGAAAAAGGCACCAGAGAAAGACACCATTTGTGACTCAACATCATCTTTGTTTTCTTTTCTTCTGGAGCACCCCGACGTCATTGAAGACCTAAGTAGGAACCTATTCGATCAACCAATGGATTACCTATTAGTTTATTGAAATTATACTTGTTATAAGTGCTGTTTAGGGTAAGTGAGAACATTTCCAGGTAAGAGTTAAGTTGCATCCTCTTTAGTAATCTACACACTCACCCCTTCCATTCGTATCTCATACATGGTTTTTCCACCTACGAAAATCCACTCTCTTGGCTTTTTGATAATTTTGAACCTCTGAAAATTTCCCATTGTTTGAAATGAAAAGAGGTTGTGAAAGAGAGTGGTCTGGAAGTAAGAAAAGCGCTGCATCTAGGAAACGTGGCTCAATCTTCATGAAAGCTTAACATGTTCTTTCTGCTTTATTGCTTTCTTTTGGCAAATGAGGACTAACTGAAATGCAAGAAGCCGGACTGACATTAATTTACTTACCAAAATAGTGAGGATAGATCCCACAACCATTACAACATACCCCCAACTGTCATCTTTGCCTTTATTGACATTGCAGTAGATTTTTGTGCAAAAAGCTATTGCAGGGCCAGCAATTAGGAATGTTGTTAAAAACAGGGACTCCGCATCAGGACCAAAGATCAATCTTCCCCCACATAGAAATTTCTGACAACATTAAAAAAGGAGTAAAATAACCGAGAGAGAGCGGTATAATTCCATATGTCCAAGTTCTTGAACGAAGAGCTTAACTCTTTCAATGTAAACCAACAAATTAACAGTTGTGTCCAGATGACATCTCCCTATGTGTCAAAATGTGAACCTAGGACAGACCATAACAGTTCAACTCTTAACTCGCCCACATACATATCAAAAAAATACCAAAATGTTAACTTATGCATGCTAAACGCATAAGCATTTGATTGAGGTAATTATTTTCATTTTGGGGTGTAAGCATTTTCATTTGCGTACAATCAAACTTTTGCGTTCATTGATATACTCAAGGCTTCACCGTGCTTGAGAACTCCGTAAGAAACAAGAGAGAGAGAGAGAGAATGATTCAAGCCAAGAGAGAAATATGAACAAAAGAAAAACATGAACACTACAGATGATCATAACAAAAATCAACCAAACATACAATTCATTTCCAGCAAAACAGGCAACCAAGCAGCGTGTAGGAAAGTGAGTTGTATTGAGTAGTTATAGAAAAGTAAAATCAAAACAAGTGTTAAATCATGGCAATCAGGAAAACTCATTGTTGTTAACAAATCAATATCATATCATAAGATAGATTACAAACCAAACCGAGTCTTAAGTCCCAACCAATTAAGGTCGGCTACATGAATCCGTTGTTACTATTGAGCTCTATCGAGGGCATCATATTTTCTGATATCATCACATCGTTCAAACAAACTAAAAAGGGTAGCCTTCAAACCACAAAGTTTAGTTTGACATGTTGAAAGTTTATTTGAAGAAATATGCTCACCACGTAAATGACCACAGCTGGAATTAGTAAACTAACTAGTTCGTCATAAGTACGGTCGCAAAAGTCATATATGTGCAATCTACAAAACCACCTATGAAGAAACTGATTGAGATGAGAAATTGCTTAAAAATTGTGACCACATATTGACGTACCAGTTAATATAGTTTCAGCTAAATAGATTATGAATAACTATTCATTCCATGATCAAACAATCAGATGAGAATATGTATTCATTCCAGTTCATATAGTTCCTAAGCTCTCATATTTAATTTCCGTTGCCTCCTAAGGCCACCTCACCTCATGCATAAACGTGAAACTGCTGTGGGAGAGGCTATAGGGATACTTCGATGTGTGTGCGTAAATTGGCTCGGGATACACTGCATTAAAAAAAAGAAAAAATTGAACACAGAGAGAGACTTACGTTATTGCCCTTCCAGGCTTGATAGACCCTCTTTGATTCCAGTTTGATTTGGGCCATACCTTTGTTGGTAGAAGAAGATGGACCCCCAAAATCTGGAATATTGCTACCTCCAATCATAACTCCCTCCTTCTTCTTCTCTGGGTTTTTGACCCATGGGACCAAAAAAAAATCGAATAAAAAACCTAAACCAATTGCTATTATCCTTTGACTAATCTAAAGCTATACAAATATAGGTCTTATGGAATTTGTAGACTGAATGAGAATGTTGGTGGGTTTTGGCTCCTCTCTTGGAAATCAAAATCAAAATCAAAATCAAAACCAAACCCAAAGGTCTCTCTCTCTCGTTTTATGCAGACGGATTAACCGAGAAAGGAGGAATTGTTCCTAGATCTCTCTCTCTCTCTCTCTCTCTCGCTCCTCAATTCGTTCCAGAAAGGAGGAATTGTTCCTAGATTTCTCTCTCCCTCTCTCCCCCCCTTAATTCGTTGTATTTGTGTCTCTATATTCCAATTTTGTAGCGTGATTTCCGCGGGTAGTTTAAATATGGAAAAATTAGACAAGGAATAATCACACTGACACACTGTCATGGTCTTATGTTTTGAAATCACCAAAACATGGTAAGTGGCAGTGCAGCTAGTGCCTTTATGCATATGGATAATGTTCGATTTCTGTAAATATCCATTTCCTCCTCAAATTTTTTAGAATATAATAGGCTAGGTTTAACAAATGACCAAAAAATAAAAAAAAAATTCACCGAAACATGAATAATTTTCTTCACCCTCTTTAATTACCCTCCCTGTGAATTGATGAAAAACGTGAGCCATACTACATACTAACTCATTATTACCAAAAAGTGTAATAATTTCGTAGGTCATACACAATTTCCACTAGTCATATGGAAGGTAATGTTTATCTTCTTTGAAAGCAGGTTGGTACCGGAAAAAAAATAGTGATTTTTTTTTTACTTTTGAGTAACTCATTTCGGGTTCCATAAAGATGATTCAGACAGTAAGGTATCTTAAAATAATTTTTTATGAGTTTCTGAAAAAATTAGCACAATCTGATATCGGTAAGAACATTTGTAGGGTGCCATACAAATTTTGAAACAGCCCTTACCAATATCGGGTTGAGCTAATTTTTTTTCAGGTTGCCATAAAAAATATTTTAAGATACCTTACGGTTTGAATCATCTTAGTAGAACCTGTAACAGGCCTCACAAAAATTAAAAATTATACTCCCTCCGTCCCTAAATAAGTGTCCGACGCGCAAACCTAGGCCTTTAAAAAAATGCATTTGCTTTGTTAAAAAAATCAATTTTTTTTCACAAATCAATAGATGGCAATGGGTTCTATTAGATTGTGGAAAAAAAATTAGATTTTTTAACCAAAAACATGCATCTTTTGTAAGGCCTAATTTTGCGCGCCGGACACTTATTTAGGGACAGAGGGAGTATTAATTTCTTGCATTTATGCCATGCTTGGTAGCCATGCGTATTACGGGTCTTACAAAGATGATTCAAACCACAAATTAATCTTAAAATATTTTTTTATAGGTTCCTAAAAAAAATTAGCTCAATCGGATACCAGTAAGGGCAGTTTCAGAATTCGTAGAATGCCCTACAAATTCTGAAACAACCCTTACTAATATCGGATTGAACTAATTTTTTTTAGATTCACATAACAAAATATTTTAAGAATACCTTGCGGTTTGTAGGACTCGTAATGAGCTCCACAAAAATTTAAAAAAAAAACATTAATTTTTTGTCGGTACCAAACATGGCATAAAAGCATAAAAGGGTGGAATAAAAGTAGACACTAAAACCACGCCATTTTGGGTCACAACACCCAAGTGGTGACCCAAGTCAGTCACCACAATGCTGATCAAAAAAAAAAGTCAGTCACCACAAGCCCCCGCTTCTTTGAAAAAGTGTGAACAAAATTATTCTCTAAAACCTTGGTTGGACTATGGTGTTGTTCCCCTTAGCTTTTTGTGTTAGTTTTTAACTTTTTTGTGCTATTTGGATTTTGTAATTATCCAGAAAAAATCGCATTTATTAATAAAGTCAAAAGTTATAATTTTTACTCATTTTTTTTTTTATATAAAAACATACAAGGAAAAGCCAAAAAGGCAAACTTTATATTGATGGAAAAAAGCACCACAAAAAAAGAGAGGAAATGAGCAAATGAGCTGGAGTCATAGTAAAGCATTTCTGTTGATAACAAAGCCATAGCGATTAGAACAGCAGAAAATTTAGGGCGGTAAATGAACCAAGCCATTCTTGAACGGCTCGGCGTTTGGCTAGTTTTGGACTTATTCGAGTTCGATTTGTTAAGTTTTTATTGAACTTGAGCTCTCAAAAATATTAATAAACAAGCCTAAACATTAGCATGCTCAGCTTGGCTCGAGCTCACAAAAAAAATTACTCCCTCCGTCCCAAATTGGATATCAATTTTTGATATCCGTGCTAATTTCAATTTCTTATATCTTTCAATATGGATCTAAAAAAATATGCAATATGGATCTTGTTTGATAGTTCTCGATTAGTTCTATTATACAAAGTTAGCATGCTCGGCTCAGCTTAGCTCCATAAGACTCTTTTTCTTTTAACGGAAGGAGATTACATTGGAGTACTTCTTATTTCAAAAGTAATATGTTATATGCAATACTCAAAACTTTATTAAACTGTATCACTAGCTATTTCAAAATATAGGGTTTTTCTTGCCGTATATGTATAGACTAGTGCTTGCCCAAGCTCAATCAAGCAAGCCCTAGCTCTGAAAACCTTGAATCAACCGGATACTCCTCTTCGAGCTTAACCCAACGGACTACGAGCCAGAAATCACGTGTAGAAGGTGAAATAGAGGTTAGGTTTCATGGGTTTTGAGTTCTTGGGTGAGATTTTGTGGGAGTGTGAGAGTGAGAGAGAGAGTCAGTGGAGAGAAGAGAGAGGCGTGTTGAGAGGATGAGAGAAAAGTGATTCTCTACACCACACACACACCTATACATAGCCATACACTTATAATTACACTTGCACCCCTCCACTAACAATCTTACTGCAATAACCCCAAATCACATAACCATATTATTATTCACATAATTTGCAATTCAAGCACTTATCAAATATCAAGACTATTAAAATTTAATACGGGTCTCTACAGAAATCAAATCGTCCATTTTATAAACCAAAATTCAAATTTTGATATATCTATCGACTTTCGATAAAGCTGATTTTTTGCATGGCAATATTATACTGCGGGTCTTATAATATGAACGGTTCAGATTATAATAATAGACGCTCAGTGGGACCCATAATGAACGGTGGTGGAAAAGTGGGGTTTTACACCGGCGATGAAAAGAATATATTCTCTTTGTCATAATATTGATCAGTAAGTCTATTTCTATCCAGCTTTTCCCAGGTTATACCATAATGTTCTACTGTTTGGATTGTTGTGTGCAATAAGTATAAAGTGAAATAAAGTTAAAGTGGCATGAATAATTATTGTTTTACTTTCAATCATTTCTCTTCTATAGAAAACATAACATTTGGTATTTGCCTGCAAGGAACTTTCCCAGGGAATCCATGTGTAATAATGAAGTATGCTTTCTAGGAAGGTGGGTTGTTTGTCATCATGTTTATAATATTCCTCCTGTCAAAAGATATAGCCCCCTTTAGGCCTATAAAAGGGGAGGTCTCTCGTTGTATTGATCAGACTTGTGCAATAGGAGATTTGAATGTGCGGTGATAAATATTGTTTTCTTTTTTAAATCATAAATGATTGTTGTGCACAAAACTGGTCGTAATTTTCGTTCTTGTTTACTACACAGATTATCTACTTCAGTACTCAGAAACAAATTAAAAGAATATCCATTCCATCAATCATAGTACTGGTTAGGATTTTGCATAACTAGTTGTCCGAACATATGTTTAAACATTTACAACTGTATTTCCTCAAAACTACAGTACTTTTCATTTGCATTTTTCAACTGATAACAACATATGTACAAGAGTTGAATAAATAGTAGCATTACCAAACAAGCCCTCAACGTGCTCGTTTGGGCGGGCCCATCCTCAATTAAAAATTCCCGGCATAAGGATGGGTACTAATATTATCAAGGCTCGGGTCTGCTGTCGTGTACGTTCAAGTCTGCCCAATAAACTTTTTTTGTTATGGCTCTTGAGTACACCAACTGCATACCTTTGAAAGTTTTGGTCAATTTGTGCTTAACTACCAAAAAAAAAAATCCCACAAAGTTCATAGCACGATATAGAAACGCATCACATCTTATCACTTGCTTGAAAAATTGTTATCTTACAAATACGTACATTGTAGCCAAACAATTCCAATAGACAACTATTGATGAACCTTTGTTGAAGCCCAAACTGATTGTAGTAAATGTTGACCTAATCACCTGACCTGCAGTGTAGAAATTGGCAAGGAGAGTGGCAAACATCTATAAGAAAAACAATAACAAAGAAGCAACACATCACAACATCCCCAAGTTCTTATAAAAAAAAAATCAATTAATAAGCATCTGTCTACTTGCAAACTAATAACATGTTTCGGTTTTTAACATAAAGAAGGCAGCCATGATATTACACATGCACGCATCCATATATCATATATGTAACCATTTAATCAAAGCTCTTATCCATTTTTTAGCAAATTCATAAAATTAAAAACATCGAAATTCGAGCATCGATTCTACTCAACAATAAACTACGGAGTAATTTATATCATAACAAATCAAATCCTACCACCCTCGATCTCAATCTAAAAAGAAGAAGCGATAGTACATATGATATTTAAAAGATGACACAACAATTTTAAAAAAACGACACAACTCCATGCAAGGCACACTTCAAGTTGGGATAGGACTTAGATCGCCAATCGTGACCATCACGGAGGGCCTGTGACTTGTAGGCTAGAATTGAGGATTTCAACCCCACTCAGGGGGTTGACTCCATGTTGCTAGTTAGTCTTAGGATAAAGGGGCGTATAACAAAAACTCCTGACACCTTCGAACTCGTATCATTGCATGACTGTGACATCAGACTATCACTGTCATCCCAACATGCCACCTACAGGATAACAGGTAGACAACCATCCCTAAGTGAGATGAACAAGTCGCAAATCACATGTTCAATCCGAGTTGTCCACCTTCCATGGTTAACCTTTATTGGTGAAGACACCCACCATTGCTCCGGTGTTCTCCCTGTCTCCAACAGGTATTACCACCCTCTTTCTCTTTAGAGTGCTCAACTTTTTCCTCCACCACCTTCTGTGGTTTCAAGCGCTCACCATCTTTCAGACTACTCCAGCCATCTCATCCACATACCTCCATAAAACGTAGATACATATCTTCAAACTTCCAAGACTAGTCTTAGTGCTCCTAAGCTAACATACATAGGCAACCAAAACAAGAATGGAGCAAAAACGAAGAGGTCAAGAAAGAGATCAATTGCCTTTGAGCAAGTGTTGACACGTCAAAACGTCTGGGATTAGAAGAAAGTTGAAGATAAGGAAAAGAAAAATGATTGTCAAGCTTCAAGGGATGAGAAGAAAGATAATGTTGGAAAAGGAAGGTCCATAGGTTTAGAAAGGCTCATGAAAAAACTATAGCTAGTCTCTCCATTAACCTAAGGAAGTCATCTGTTTGATCTACCATATATGCTCTTTATTGAGCAAAAGTAAAGCGACGGATGGCTCCCAAAAAGCACTCCCTGGTTTATACTTTTTCATTATTATACTGGTTCCTATCTATAAAAAAAGAAAAAGAATACTAACCATAAGTGGTAGATGTGTATGCATTCATTTAATACCTTTTTATGGTTAAATTATCCATTTTTTCCTGCTCCATCGCAGTATGTGGAATGTAGTGTGTGTTATGTTGTGTATTGTAGGGGTACATCTTGAGTTTGGATTCTTTGGAATATGGTAGGATAAATACGAGTGATAGAGGGTAGAATAGAGACTGATTCTCTCTCTCTCTCTCTCTCTCTCATGGAACTAGCTATAAGCATTATGAGCCTCCACACAATACCAATTGATTTTGGTTGGATACTTTAACAAGCCATTTTTAAGTGAAAACAAAATTTAATATGGTCAGAAACATAGAGAAATAATTGGAAAAATTATCACCTTCACCAGTCAAGAATCGCTGATTAACTTCAATGGGAGCTACCATCAATTTGTCTTGTCATTTGCAGTTGTGCTATGGCCATTGTTAGTGAATGTACAGTCTGAGTCGCTTTGTTCTTGTTTGGTAGGAAAGAAGAATGGATCGAGCATATTTTCGTCTCCTTCCTTCTTCTTCTTCTTCAAATCATCATCGATCCCACCATAATCCAAATTTCGTAAAATATTTGGAAGTGGAATACCATCATCCTTGCTAAGCATACCTCCCATTTCTAAGTCGACATTCTCTTTTGAGCCTCTCATACCTCTTCCAAATTTTTGGTTTATGGATCCTACGATTGGATCATCATCTTCCACCACCCACTCTCTGAAATTGATTGACGAAGGAGCAGTATTGGAGAATAAGATCTCTTTAAGGTTCTTCATTATCCCATCATTATAAGGGTTTTCTTTCTTGTCATAGCGGTACCGAAAGTTCTCATAAGTCGTCTGCAGATAAGCAAAGGTCAGCAAAGAATTTGCATTATGTAGGAAAATAGTAAAACAACCCTGAAAATCATACATACTTGTAGACATGTAAATCATACACACTTGCAGCCATGTAGAACTAATAGACTAGAATATTACTTATCAAAAAAATAGACTAGAATATCATGCATTTAGTGATTTTTAGCATGTCAAATCAAGTGATGTCAGCATTTACTAGCTTAGATGTTAGCACAAACACTTTGCAGTTTGCACATCATGAACTCAACGACATCAGGTGGCAACCTCACTTACCTAGTTATCAGGATCAAAATGACCTACAAAATCACTAGATGAGCACAAAAAAAGCATATTACAGCAAATGGATATTACTGTCAATGATCACTTCTGAAATAACATCGTTTGGTCCGGTACTCTGTTCCATATCTTCTGTCTATTGCTTTGTTCCACAATCTGAGGTGGTATTGTTTTAAAATTTGCAAATTCATCTCTTTTTGGTAAATTAATCAAAACATTAAAGATGTTTTTAATAGAGCAAGTTCAGCATCACGTTCAACATTTCCCGCCGAGCTATAGACAAATAGTTAAAAATAGACCAACTAATACGAGAGCTACACCTATCAAAACCCAGAGATGGGCAAGAAGACATCATAAAGAAAGAGATAATAGCCAAGTTAGCACCTAATACATTCAGGTTAAAAGGAATGTCTTTTGTTTTTCACTATTTGTGGGTAATTATATGAAATCTTGTATCCCAAGTGCATCTTGAAAAGTTATTTCGCTAAAAACAACATGGTTGGGAGTGAGAAGACTGGATATATGTAAATATAGATGTGTGTCTGTATTCTTTTTTCTCTTTGTCCAAATGTTGAACTACATAAACTTTGCATAGGGGACTTTAAGCATTGGACAAAGCTATTTTGAACAGTATGGACATTGCTTATCAGCCCACTTGATATTGTGTTTCCCAAAGTTAATTTTGAATTACATAGATGCATTTTAGGAGTAAGACGATCACCTGGTTTGTGCACATAAGATAAAAATGGAAAACAGTGAGCCCTCCGACGAACCAAACCGCTATGAAGCAATATACAATTAGAGCAACTGATACAATATCTTGTGACATAATGTGCCATAAGTGGTTCTTCTGTTGTAGAAGATTCAACAATGAGAACGTGAAAACATAAATGCACAACAAGGTTGAGGTTGATATAAACAAGATGAAGAATCGATAATTGCGCTGCAACCACAACAAAATGGAAGAGATGGGTTAGTCTAATGCCAATTGTTTATAACATTTTCCTTTAGTGCAATTAAAATGTTGAGCATTACATTGGCCCAAAAAATAGTTCATGTTTAATTGTGAGTGAAAGTATATACTTCGATGGTAGTAATTCTAGTGAATAATGATGGCATGCATGCCTATCAAAAAAATGATGGCATGCATTATTCATTTGTTGGAATTCATTGTGAAATGGTTTAAAGTTTCAACAAGCACATTTAAACAGACTCTTGTCCAAGATAATGTTTAAGCAGAAACAGTAGACTCAATCTGTTTTCTTTAGCCTAAGTAGACTTGATCTGTTTTCTTCAGCCTAAGGTTTAGATTGGTAATCGTAAAAGGAAAAAACCAAATTTCTTGCCCTTTAATATCAATAGAGAAGCATCATTAAATACTTTCCAGATCACCATTGCAAATGTAATTCACAATCTCTTAAGGGGTGTTTGCATTAGAGATATCAAAGAAAGAATGCATAGTGTGAGCCCAACATTTAGCCTTTTAGGGTCCAATGATCCCATATGCAAAAAAGAAAAGCCTACCTGGTTATTAGATATGAGCAAACAATTTGATACTCCTACAAATTATACAAGTCCCTGTGTTTGAGATTTGAGAGGTCCTAGCGAATTGTTGACCAATAAAGTCTCGAAATGATTAGAACCTAGGTTTCCTGCGCAGCGCACCTTCAGTCCCACTTTGGTTGCCACAAACAGGAACCCAGGGCTCAAGCATTCACTGGTTTGGAAACAATGGTGAATCCTGTTTTGCTTCTTTATCTATACTTTTCACATAAGACTCTTATCCTGGTTTAAGAATCATTTGAAAATTAAGATAATTATACCCAATATGAATACAAATGGACTTCATCAAGTTAAGAGAACTAAACTTCAATGAGACAAAGAGGAATAATGAACCTACTCTGAGTTCAACCATGATTACAAATTGAATTACGCTCAAAGAAAATAAACTTCGTTTGACACAAGGTGAGCAATGTTTTAACTTGGTTTATGAAACTTGTATAATATTTCCTAATGCCAAAGAGTATAAAATAGTTGAGCTACTTGTTTTGACAAATGCGGTTGAGTGTTTGAGATTTTTTTGATGACCAAGTGTTCGACACAACTTGCGCGCATCTTGACTAATCCTGAGGCCCTAAAGTTAACGACTGGGCAAACCTCTAGTGGCCTCAAGGTTTGGAACGTTTGACTTTCAAGAGATTCAACCTTGCGACCTCTTAGGGGCAACTACTTTGGTCGTTGTCTCATGGCCACTCGGTTAAACCCCTTAGGGCTTTGAGTGATTAAGATTTGCACACAAGATATCTATGAATTTGTCATCATGCTTTCCGCTACATCAATTTTTCTATTGTTAAGCCAATGTTCAGTCTTGAGGGTTGAGAGAAGTGTTAGCCAGCAGGGTACTACTGACCAGTCATTCCATGTAGGGGTTGGGGTCGTGACACCTGTAGCCCTCACCTCTTACCTTACCTTTGTACTTGACTTAAAGGAAAAAAATAAAAAGTCAAAAACTACAATATTGAAACATTACAGTCATCATCGATCATTTAACAACTAGACATTTTAAGAGGAAGTGTGTGGATTTGGACTTCTTTGAGTAAGTAGGTTGAGTAAGCACTAATTTCCTTAAGAACAAAGGAATATACAAAGTATATCTATGTATGTAACATAAATGTGCTCACTTATTTACTGGTCATAAGTAGAATCATCACAGGCAAATGGGGGTGAACAAAAAAATGCATAATCAGCTCATTTGAACGCATCTGAAAACGGCAGTAGATTATTTCAAAACTTTTGCAATAATGCTTAAACAAAAAACATGTGTATAATGACTTACTATTCCAATACACTGACCCACCCAGGGACAATGGTGATCAAACCTCTCTACGCAGTTGTTGCAAATGGAGCAGTGAGAAGCACGTGGCGGACGATACAGCAAACAAGTGTCACAGTACTTGACTTTAACTGTGTGGCCATTGACCATCAAATCCTTTGTTCTGGGTAGCTTCAAATTGAGAGTCGCACTATGGACCCATTCCATAGATGGGGTATTGGAAATTGAGGCTTCATCAATTTCAGGTGGCCGAGAGTTTCTCATTACTATTCCAGGATTTCTTCCAGATGTCAGGAAAAGGAAAGTCAAATCCTAAATAAAAAACCAACAGGCAATATTCAATCATCAGTGATCAGCCAGTGTATTGAACCCCCCCCCCCCCCCCCTCCTTTTTTTAACCAGTAAATAACTCACTTTACTTACCATAATTGTGAGGACACATCCCACTATCAGTACAGTATGCCCATACAAAGGTTCAGTTTCTGTAATCTTCAAAAGCATTTTTATGCAGAAAGTTATTGCTGGCCCCCCTATTAGGAATGTCGATAAAAACAGTGAAGCCGCATCAGGACCAAATATCAACCTCCCACCACACAGAAATTTCTGCCATAGATACAAGGAAAAAAAGCGTGTTCCATTAGTGTACTTATTACATTTTCGTTTGGCATTTTCAGCACCCGTGCTTAAAATAAATCATGAGATAGCAGGTTCACTAAATTGTTCCATCAGGAATGGAATGATTCATTCTACTTTGTCGATCAAAAACAGTGTTAAAGTCTTTTGTTGAACCGGAAGGCCTGGGACTAGTGAGGTCAAAAAGCATTGTAATATGGATGAATGGAATTAATAGTGTATTATGCTGATTTCATTTTGTATCATTCGAGATGAATGGGATTAATTTTGCCTATCAAAAGAAAAGGCATTGTAATATGGATTTTGAATTTGCTTTCTTTACTTTTCATGCAATCAAGGCAATACTTTAAAGGAATTGACTTCAAAAAACTCCAAAATGGTATTCCAAATAACTCAAAAGCTAAACATTGTGCACATTCAGTTGACTATCAAAATGAGCCTACTGTTACATATATTCAAAATATGATTTTTGAATTCGCTGAAAATAATTGAATACATTTTACGTATGTTGTTTTTTTGTCTGTCAGCTAGAAATAATTTGACATGTAAGAAGCACACTGTAACATTAATATGAACACAAAACTAAGAGTGTTGAGTCCAGGAAAAAATTTGTGGTGTTTTTTATGCATGCATTGTCATTTCAATTTGTAGGTGCAAACTGAAATTTCCACAATAATATAAAATCAGCATTTTATTTTATTTAAAAGACACAAAGGGTACTATCTCCTACTTAGATCTTAAACTCGTCCCAATCCTCACAAAGCAAGTAAATATAATTTTGCATTTTCAGATGTGAGGTGTCTCCATCGAACTGGGCAGTATAGGCTTGAAACACCAGTATGATTTGAATGCACAAAGGGTAAGGTAGCATACATCAAACCTTCACAGTAGTGGGAGAGTCATGCATTGATGCGGACCATACAAAGAGGTCACGGGTATTTGGTAATTTCATATGGTTGGAAATTTGGCAAATGTTGGATGAATAGGTCCAACTTGGGATATTGGCTTAGACATGGGCTGGATTCTTAAAGAGTGCCTTTTGGGTTTTAGTCAAGTCAAAATGTCTATTTAATTTTTAGTCAAAGTCTTTAGAGTTAATTAGTTGATCAAAGAGTCATTTGGTTTTTCCATGTCATTAATGTTAAATGTAGTCTAAGAGTCAATTAGTTGATCTAAGAGCCATAAGTTTTTCCATGTCATTAATATAGTCAAAGAGTCTATGTTCAATGTGTCTTTGGAAGTCTAAAGTTAGTTAAAGGTTATTTATGTTAGGAAGTTCTAGAGTCAAGTTGAAATGGGTATAAATAAGATTGTAGCCTTATGGCAAATTATGATTGAATGAATGAATGAAAAAATTAGCTTTAAGCTATTACTGATTGTGTGATGCAATCTCATTCTTTGGTGTGATGCTAAAGAGGCCTTAGGTGTGATGCCTTTGGTAACCTAGGTGTGAGGCCTAGATTTATTCTTCTCTCCTTCTTACAAAATACTGTTCACGTTTACAGTTCACAGCCCAAAGAAATAGCCCATTTCCCTCATGTTTGATCATACTTAGCCCTATTCCAAATATGTCCTGCATCAATTTTGGCACCAGAGCTTACGGTTTCTCCACTATGTTCTCACAAAATGGGAGATCGTATGCGCCACAATATATCTTGAACCATCAGACAGAAGTTCCAGATTTTGATGGAAGAAATGATCATAGAGTGTTCTCCAATTGGCTTGCGTCAATTGAGGATTTTTTTGAATACCATGAGATGACGGATGGTCGAAGAATAAGATTCGCGAAGATTAAACTTGTTGGCTTGATGTGGTGGTATGGTCTTGAAGGTCATATTAGAAGATTGGAATTGTCACCGATAAACACATGGCAAGGGATGAAAGCTAAGCTCCAAGAGAAGTTTATGCCTTCACATTATCATGTAAAGGATTGTGAGCAACGCATTAATTCCAGACCTACCAGCAACATTTTTGAAGAGTGTATGCAAAGACTTGATGCCATTAGCACTCGTAATAGGGTCGTTGAAAGCTCGCGCCTAAACATTGTTAGACTTGACACCAGGCCCATTACAAAACTACCACAACCAAAGCAAGCTAGTGTGGAGCATATGCATCATGTGATTTCAAAATCAAAAGAAGTTGTTAAAGACACAATCTCTACAAAGTTGATGTCACAAGAAACCGGTTGTGTCCCAAATCTTCCCAAGGTGGAAGAAAATCATATTTCTAAGGCTGAAAATGTTCCAATTTTTGAAGAAAAAGACTTGCAAGAGGTTGCTAATACAGTTGCTGAAGTGGTTAGAGTTCCAACCCAAGAATCCTGTGTTCCTTGTGCTCTTGAGACCAACAAATTGAAGCAACCAGCTACTGGTTCAGAAAGTAAAACACCATTGGAGGGCAACAAATTGCCTCTGAAGCTCTTCGACATAGAGCCAGATAACATTAGAATGAATGGGCCTAAGTCCGCTGCCCAAGATTTGGTTGCATTCGAAAGATTTTCCGTTTACTTCAATTGATTTTATCATACCCGAAAAGTTTAGCTTTGCAATTCAAAAGATATTGTTGTTTTTGTTCATACGACCAACCAAAAAAGAAGGCAAGGTCAACTTGGGGATTTTAAGAAGCCATGGATGCAGTTGAAAAGCTTATGGATTCACATTATTCAACACTTCAAAACTCGAGGACGAGTTTTCTCCAACCAAGGGAGAATGATGCGGACCATACAAAGAGGTCACAGGTATTTGGTAATTTCATATGGTTGGAAGTTATGGCCTTCTGGACTGGATGGTTCTAAGGCCCAAATTTGGCACATGTTGGATGAATAGGTCCAACTTAGGATATTGGCTTAGACATGGGCTGGATTCTTAAAGAGTGTCTTTTGGGTTTTAGTCAAGTCAAAATGTCTATTTAATTTCTAGTCAAAGTCTTTAGAGTTAATTAGTTGATTAAAGAGTCATTTGGTTTTTCCATCTCATTAATGTTAAACGTAGTCTAAGAGTCAATTAGTTGATCTAAGAGTCATAAGTTTTTCCATGTCATTAATGTAGTCAAAGAGTCTATGTTCAATGTGTCTTTGGAAGTCTAAAGTTAGTTGAAGGTTATTTATGTTAGGAAGTTCTAGAGTCCAGTTGAAATGGGTATAAATAAGATTGTAAGCATTATGGCAAATTATGATTGAATGAATGAAAAAATTAGCTTTAAGCTATTAGATTGTATGATGCAATCTTTTCTTTGGTGTGATGCTAAAGAGTCCCTAGGTGTGATGCCTAGACCTATCCTTCTTTAACCCTTCATCTCATTCTTCTTACAAATTACTATTCACGTCTACTGTTCATAGCCCCAAAAAAATAGCCCCTTATCTTTGTGTTTGATTATACTTAGCCCTATTTCAACTCTGTCCTGCATCATGCATTAGGTTGCTCCTATTCATACAAATCCTATCCCAACATATACAATTTTTCTTACCACCGAAAGTCAATCTAATCATTTTAGGAGTAATAAAAAGGGAAACCTAAAGAGAGCTTAAATTGTCACCCAACAAATCTGATCATCATGAGAAAATACAAACAAAAAAAAAAGTTCACAGGGATATTTGTATTTTTCCTCAAGCTTTCTCTAAAAATAATCTAAATTGGGCACTATAGATTTGTCTAATAGTTAACTTCAGAAACCTAGATTATCATTCTCTCTAGAAACCAAATGGGCCGAAATTGGATAGTTGGCTACCACAAAAATAAACAAAATGGGGAAACTAGAGCTGCATACTTATCACAGAGAGAGAGAAAGAGATCATGATAGGCAAATGCTGAAAACTATAAAGTTAGGTTAAGCAAGGAAAATTAGTATTGAAAATGTAAGTCCTTGATAAACTAAATCAAACCAAATCTAGCCTTAAGTCTCAATCAATTGAGTTGGCATTGTTTCAAATGAACAATGTCATCGTGTTCCATGATATCTAAGAAACAGAAGGGCAAAATGAATTGATAAATTAGAAAAGAGAGCTTACATTACGTCCCTTCCAAACTTGATAGAGCCTCCTGGATTTGGGAAGATCAATGGTGCCTTTGGAGGGAGGGTTACCCCAATTCTGATTCTTAATTTCACTCATAATTCTTTTACCCTTTTGTGTTTTCTGTTACCCAGATGTAATTAATTAATTTACTCTTTTGGGGAGAGAAGGAAAATGAAAGATGAATCAAGGAAAGAGAGGAAGAGAAGTCTCTCTCTCTCTTTTTGTCCTTTTTGAATCAAAAAATCAAATTCCCCAGCCGCTCTACATTCTCTTCCCCAAATTTAACCCCAAACCATTTTGCCCTTTTTGTTCTCCCTCCTCTTCCCACTTTTCTCTCTCACTGATTCTCACCCCTCAATAAATTTCTCTCTTTCTCTCTCTTGCAAAATGAAATCTGACGAAAGTTTCTTACTCTCTCTCTCTGTCCACAGAAAAACTCCCCATGGAACTTCCAATGGTTAGCGCGTGATTTGAGCGGACTTTTCGCGGGGAAGATGGAGAGAGAAAGACGTTTCAGAGGCTATTTTTTCTTTTGGTAATTTTAAGGGGGGAAAACCTGAGTTTTTAATATGCTCTTAAATTATGTTCCATTTGTCTAAAGTCGTTCTTAAACTATAAAAATCACCTAATTCATCCCTTAACTTTCTAATTGTAACCAATTTGGTCTGATAGTTTACGAAATTGACAAATGGAGCATAGTTTAAGGACGAAATAATTACTAACGCAATGTTTCGTACATTCCAGAGTAATTATTTAGTGTGGCTGTGTCCCAGACCCTTATCTACCACACATTAGAGTGGAGTTCATACATTTTCTAGTGAAGAAAGGGCATGGGGCACCACGTGGCGGTGCCCCAGGGGTACATAATAATTTTTCTACATTCTAGGGTACTTCTTGTTAGAGATGCAAATCCATTGAGTCGTTCATGAACTGAGACTTGATTCAGTAAAAGTTCGTTCGAGTTCGATTCAAGTACTAAATGAATTGAACTTGTACCTCAATTTTAAGCTCGTTTAATGAATGAGTTGAACTTGAACCTAACAATATTTGGCTCGATTAGGCTCAGGAACCTAGAGTATATGTTTATATATCTCATGAAATTCTATGTATACAGAGGTGCTATTGGTACAGATATGATTTCTTGTACTAGCACGCATAGACCTATTTTTGACTTGTTTCGAACTCTAAAAAATAATTGGAGCTACTCATTTAATTTAAAATGCTTTGTTTATGGTCTCTACCCAAAATCAGCCCAATCCGATATCGGTAAGAGCGTTTGCGAAACATCCAACTTCGTCCTAGAATTCAGGCTTGAATTCTAAAGCAAAGTTGGATGTTTCCTAAACATCCTTAGCGATATCACATTGAGCTGATTTTTGGTAGGGACCATAAATAAACTATTTTGAATGAAATGAGGGCTCTGGTTATTTTTTTGGGACCCAAAACGAGTCTAGAACAGGTCTGTGCGCTGGTACAGATTTGATATCTGTACCAGTATCCTTTCTACTATGTATAACCTTGAATATGTATGAACTTTTACATGTACATAATGAAAATTTTGTAACTTGTACATGTATAAACTTTTTAAAAGTACTATAAACTTAAATTACATTATGTTTTTACAATTTTTTATATATAAGAACTCATTTATGTTCAAAATAAGAATTTCATTTACAGTTCTAGACCTGTATGAGAGTATAAATATGTATAATATTTTCGACTCGTATGTGAACGAGTTCAAGTTTGACTCAAACTTAGGGAAGCTCGGCTCATCAAATTCAATTGAGCTCGAGTTCCCTTAAAAACTTAATGAACAAAACTAAACATTCTAAAACTCGGCTCGATTTGGCTCATTTTAGCCCTACTTCTTGCTATGTTTTTATGGGGTGTTTCCACTAACTAACAAGGTGTGGACCACAACTTTTTTGTTTTATCCTTATTCAAATTTTTTTCGCATTTATTAGTTTTGCGCCAAACTTTTATGTAATATTGATAGTCTTGACAAGAGGAATTGAAAAAGTAAAAAATTATGACTTTTATACAAGTATTTGGAGAAATATCAAAGCAAAAGCTGAAAAAGTCGATTTTTTGGACTTTTATTTTATACAAGGAATAATGAAAATAAATTGTTAAGTTAAGTCTACATGTGCAAGTTAATGAAAACAGTTTTATCTCTACAAATGTTTTTATCATACTCCGTAAATTTTTGTTTTTAGATTATTTTGGTCAAGAAAAACCTTGAGCAAAAATCAAAATAATGATGAGTTAAAGTTGATATTGTTCATCTAAGCCACCCAAACTGACTAAAATATATTCATAAGCTACTCAACTAATAGCCAATTGATTTTAGGTTAGAATGCTTCAAGAAATTCAACATGGTATCAGATGTAGTTTTGGGTGGTCACACCTCACATGGTTATGTACCTTCCGTCACCCAAGTGAAATCTCCTCGTCTCCGCAATTTGAACCTTCACGTGAGGATGAGTGTTAGATTTTTATCGCATGTTGCTCATCTAAGCCATCCAAGCAAGCTTAGTTGTTTTATATTTTAGAGGTTATTCCATCCATTGCCAATTAATTTGAGGTTGGAACCCTTACTTATAAAGTAAAATTTAAGTCGGACTCTACATTGTAAATTTTGGTGAGTATTAAAAATTTGGGAAGGATGGAAGAGTAGTTTAGCGGTGATTTATATGGTTTACATGTATGCTAAATAACATCGAACACAAGCGGAGTGGCTGGAGGGCAGTTGGTGCCTCCCTTATACTCCGATGCACATGGGCATAGTTCGATTCCAGTAAGCATCCATCTCCCTCCCCAAGTCTCTTAGAATAGAATAGATTAAGTTTAACGAATGACAAAAAAATCAAACACTCTATTAGAATAGTTTTCATACGGGATAGATGTATCTATATAATATGGAATGGTGGTTTTCAAATTTTCTATATTTTGGACCATTGGATTGGTACATATTTTTTCTACAGTTGAGATTTACAAATAGTAGGTCTAACGATGTACTATTTAGAAAGAATGGTACAAATATTTATCATACTCCTATTCTCCCGAAATCACAGGGAAGATTTAAATGACATATACGAAGTATTTTTAATTGACATATACGGAGTATTTGGAAACGTTTATGTTTCCATATTCGCTTTACCAATTGGTTTGTTCCCTCTCTCTCTCTCTCTCTTTCCCGTTCTCTCTCCTTCTCCCTCACGCCTCCTCTCTTCTTCTTCTTCTCCTTTGTCTCTCTCTCAAATCCCCTCCCTCACTCTCTCAATCGTCTCTCTCCCCCACACCCACCACCCCGACCTACCCATTGATCCTCAACCGCTGCACTGCCACCACCAACAGACTCATCTCTTTCTTCCCCTGCCTACTTCGACCCACACCTATCCCTACCACACGCGCGCCCAACGAGTTTTTGGGTCCCATTACGTGGCTCAAAAACCCATTTTGGTACCAGGTATGAGTTTATTTTTCTCTTTTTGTAGAGGCTCTTTTTTTTTTTTCATTCGATACATAGATCCCTTTTTGTACTAGTGTGACTTTAATGTTTAGGTGTGTAACGTTGATTTTTTCCCCTTTGGGTAGTCTGTTCTGAGTTATTATTCGAACATGTAGGCCACTAGAGCCGCTACCGGGAGCTTCTAAAGGTAATTTCAATCAGCTCACTCTCTTTCGAGT